>OX336399.1:69442070-70875897 GCA_946902985.2 Meconema thalassinum | reverse complement strand
GCCTTAGTAAACAAGAGTTTAGTGCTTTTCAGTCGGTCAACACGAATGTACCCAAAAGAGATGGGTTATGCCCTAATAATAAGGAAATAAGAAACTATTTTGCAAATAGCAAAGGAAAACAACTTCTCGCCAAGCAAAATAAATCAAATTATAGCCAAACATAAAAATAAAGATAAAACGATTCCCAAACCGGACAGTAATGAGAAAAAATTTGCGCGTTTCAACTATGTGAATGCGAATACATATAAAATCACTAACCTATTCAAAAAGCAAGGCATAAAGATAGCTTTCACGACGAAAAACACAACCGCTAGGCACCTCCTAAATAGTAATCTAAATAAACGTGACCCGTATTCAAGGTCAGGGGTATATTCTATAACGTGCCAAGACACCGATTGTCAAGCTAATTACATCGGGCAGAGTGGAAGGCGAGTAGACACACGTTATAATGAACATAGAAATGCGATAAGATACGGAACACATTCAGCCGTGTGCGAACATATGTGTGACGCAGGGCATAGCTTTACCAACATAGAGTCGGACCTTAAAATAATCCATCACGAATCGAAAGGCAGAGCTCTTGACATAAAGGAAGCAATCGAGATACACCTAGCCAAACGAAATAATCCCAACAATCTAAATGAACACACGTTCATGGAGAGCTCACCCCTCTTCACGCTACTAAAAACACACCCTGTCGGAAACAAAACACAATTTAGCGACGCAGCCAAGCTAGATAAAAAAGGGGGGAAATTAGGGGGTTTTTAATAGGTAAATGTTATCTGGATCAGGTGTACGATGTACTTTTCTTCTGCAATAAACCAAGGCCCATATTAGAGGCAGTATTAAAGGTGCCGGGACGTCCTCATAAGACCGTCAACGCTTAGTTCGAATGGGTTATGCTCCACGCGTGGCGAGGACTAATCCACGGTCTTTAATAGTTGTAGATCCACCTCATTCAATAACATACATCTTATCTAGGTTGGCAACACCTCACATAAACACATCGCGATCACTCCCCACAGCACGTAGGGACAGGGGGGGAAGGCAGGGAAAACCAGTCGTTAAGATAACCACCGCAGTCGACCGCACAGCGAGTTCAAGTGAGCACGGAAACTGCGAATAGCTGTAGTACGGAAGACAATCAGATAAGTAGTTAGCCTAAAATTTTATAGTTTAACCATAGTTTACAACCATATAATCTCTCTAAAGTACAATCTCCGGATAGCCATCACCATTTAGCATTTCACCTAACATATATACTGCATTTAGCATACACTGACAGTTGCAGTACCAATACTGCAACTAAATAATTGTACATATTGTAAATATTTTCACCTGTATTTCAAACATAGATTTTATAGCCTAAGTGTATTGGATCTGATGATGATCGCTTGACGATCGAAACTGGTCATCCTAGTGTTTTATTAATCTCATGTAATTTATTTCAGGATTAGGGCATAACCCATCTCTTTTGGGTACATTCGTGTTGACCGACTGAAAAGCACTAAACTCTTGTTTACTAAGGCAACACTGAAAATATGGCTTCAAACACCACAATGTTCACGGCTAGTCAGGCAAATCGTGAAGCCAAGAAATTCAAATCACTCAGGCTTAAACTCATGAATTTAGACAAGTCAATTTGGTTCAACAAAAAATGTATAGAACTAAACCTCACCCCTAAATACGTACCAATTAAAACCGTACCGGACACACCAGCCTCGATCATTTCAACTAAACAAGCCAAAGCGCTTTGGATAAAAAACGAATTAAGATTTGCATACATAAGAAAGCAAAAAATTAACCAACAATTATACGACATTCAATTGCAACTAAGTAATTTCTGGCACGCAGCCCAATGGGACAGCTTCACCGAACACCTACATGACACCATCAAAATCAGAGCAACGAGGAAGCATGAAACGCTAGAAAATAAATTAAGAAAACTAGGAGAAACACAGAACCATCAATCTAACGAACAACACACGAATAACAATGAATTCAATTTCCACAGCAGAGTAAACAACAGAACGAACGTAACCTTTTCTCAAGGTGAAATGAATATGTTAGACAAAGGTTTGAAATACAACTGCACAGACGCACACACGAACCACAATATAAAACAGTTAATCACAGATAATGAGATAGCCAGTCACAAGCTCCCAGCAGAAGACAGGGAATTAACCAAAAATCTCGCCACCAACGAAGCCAAAAAAATCCTCAAACGAGAGGGCGATAGCAATAACATTCAAAACAACAAACAAATCAAAGAAATAAAGTCGTTGAAACAAAAAATTAAAGAACATGACTTAATCATCACAAAAGCAGATAAGGGAAACACTACAGTAATTTTGAACAAAACAGAATACATTGAAAAAACAGTCGAATTCCTAAACAACAACGAAATCAAGGAATTAACAAAAGACCCCACCAACAAATTCCAAAAACAAATAAAAAGGGCGCTAAAAGAAACAGAATACATACTGACCAAAGCTGAAAAATCAAAACTAATAAACATGAACCCGAAAATACCGTCATTGAGGGGACAACCAAAAATACACAAAAAGGAATGCCCAATGAGACCAATAGTCAATTGTAGGAATGCCCCTAATTACAAAATCAGCAAAGAGTTACTAAAAATCTTAAAATGCCGTCTTTCCAACGACAAAAACAACTCTGTAAAGAACACAACAGAACTAGTAACAGCATTGAACACCCTACAAATGAAACCTAGCTTCAGGCTAGTATCCTTCGACGTAACTAATATGTACACCAATATTCCGATTATTGAAGCAATCAACACTATCGAAAACAACTTAAAATCCAACAATTCGGTAAAAGAAATTGAAGAGATTGTGAGATTACTGAGGGTCGTTCTCACCCAAAACGTGTTTCAATTCGACAATAAAATATACACACAGAGAGAAGGCCTAGCAATGGGATCGCCACTAAGTGGGTTAATCGCTCACATCTTCATCAATGCACTAGAAAATGCGTTCTTAGAAAAGACTTCAACAAAGGGAATAGTAATATGGAAAAGATACGTAGATGATGTAATTTGCATCTACGATACTGAACTAACAAGCGAAGAAACAATTCTCCAATCCATTAATAGCCTTCACCATTCTATCAAATTCACTAAGGAATACGAAATAGACTGGAAAATAAATTATCTCGATATAACTATTGAACGTAAAGACAACGACCTTTCATATTCCATATTCCGGAAAGCAACACAAACCTCGCATGCAATCGACAATCAGTCTAATCACCCCAGTACGCACAAACTAGCGGGTTTCAATTCAATGGTGCACAGGGCTTTAAACATACCCATGTCAAAAGACAACTATAATAAGGAAATAAGAACTATTATGCAAATAGTAAAGGAAAACAACTTCTCGCCAAGCAAAATAAATCAAATTATAGCCAAACATAAAAATAAAGATAAAACGATTCCCAAACCGGACAGTAATGAGAAAAAATTTGCGCGTTTCAACTATGTGAATGCGAATACATATAAAATCACTAACCTATTCAAAAAGCAAGGCATAAAGATAGCTTTCACGACGAAAAACACAACCGCTAGGCACCTCCTAAATAGTAATCTAAATAAACGTGACCCGTATTCAAGGTCAGGGGTATATTCTATAACGTGCCAAGACACCGATTGTCAAGCTAATTACATCGGGCAGAGTGGAAGGCGAGTAGACACACGTTATAATGAACATAGAAATGCGATAAGATACGGAACACATTCAGCCTTGTGCGAACATATGTGTGACGCAGGGCATAGCTTTACCAACATAGAGTCGGACCTTAAAATAATCCATCACGAATCGAAAGGCAGAGCTCTTGACATAAAGGAAGCAATCGAGATACACCTAGCCAAACGAAATAATCCCAACAATCTAAATGAACACACGTTCATGGAGAGCTCACCCCTCTTCACGCTACTAAAAAACACACCCTGTCGGAAACAAAACACAATTTAGCGACACAGCCAAGCTAGATAAAAAAGGGGGGAAATTAGGGGGTTTTTAATAGGTAAATGTTATCTGGATCAGGTGTACGATGTACTTTTCTTCTGCAATAAACCAAGGCCCATATTAGAGGCAGTATTAAAGGTGCCGGGACGTCCTCATAAGACCGTCAACGCTTAGTTCGAATGGGTTATGCTCCACGCGTGGCGAGGACTAATCCACGGTCTTTAATAGTTTTAGATCCACCTCATTCAATAACATACATCTTATCTAGGTTGGCAACACCTCACATAAACACATCGCGATCACTCCCCACAGCACGTAGGGACAGGGGAGGAAGGCAGGGAAAAACCAGTCGTTAAGATAACCACCGCAGTCGACCGCACAGCGAGTTCAAGTGAGCACGGAAACTGCGAATAACTGTAGTACTGAAGACAATCAGATAAGTAGTTAGCCTGAAATTGTATAGTTTAACCATAGTTTACAACAATATAATCTCTCTAAAGTACAATCTCCGGATAGCCATCACCATTTAGCATTTCACCTAACATATATACTGCATTTAGCATACACTGACAGTTGCAGTAACAATACTGCAACTAAATAATTGTACATATTGTAAATATTTTCACCTGTATTTCAAACATAGATTTTATAGCCTAAGTGTATTGGATCTGATGATGATCGCTTGACGATCGAAACTGGTCATCCTAGTGTTTTATTAATCTCATGTAATTTATTCCAGGATTAGGGCATAACCCATCTCTTTTGGGTACATTCGTGTTGACCGACTGAAAAGCACTAGACACACCCAAAGAAACATAAATTACAAAATGACTTCACATACTACCTGAATAAATCTCCTTTTCGGAAAAAAGCACGAGACTCGGTTATCTTACGGAAGACAAAATGGGAGTCGATTGCAGTCCCGGACACATACAATGAACACACATTCCACCGTCTCGAACGGCTAACCCATACATCTCATTTAATAAGTGTAATGAGTTCACGTGTTGTTTCTCGACTGAAGTCGCGCAAAACAAGAACAGGAATGACATGACCCTTGGCTTTCAGTCGAGACCCACTTAAACGATTAACATTAACCCACCCTTAATATCACGTCTAGAACCGTAATTATAAAATGAACAGTGTTTCGGACCAAAACAATGGCGATGCAAGCCCAGTCCTCAAGGAAAGAAAAAAACAAAATAGGCATTCTTGAGGTGCACAAATGACTGGCATCTAAATAAAACAACCCTTAAAGAAGCAACCAAATAGGTGTGTGTCCCAACAATACAGATATATAGACACAAGGTCATCCAATGCGATAGACACACACCCTTCTCCGTGAAGACACGTAAACTAAAACTAAAATAACTAATCCCCAATAGCACTCCAGAGCACCCATATACTCCCAAGGAATTGGAAATTAGTTAGAAACACTTCTCATGATTAGAATTACGTTTCGTGACAAACACACGCAAAAGGTCACGCACAGAATAAGAAAAAAACCAAAGAACAGAAACAACAACAAACCCTTAAAACATAAACCCAAAATAACAGCACGGTTCCTCATCACGCATTTCTATATAAGAGAGAGGAACAAGTACCAACAGAATAACCAAACATAATATAAACGACCTCCCATCTAGAAAGGGGGCAAGTTATCACTTGAAAGTAGGTGGACAATTTTATATTAACCTAACTTCACGTTACACATATTCATGCATGTTGACACTTCAAAATACCTAGGCCTAAAGACTTAGCTTTTCCAGAGACGGTCTGAAGATCTCATCGACAGCTTCGAAATACATACGTATATATTTTCATGCTACAACCAGGTCTGCATTAGAATAAGCATGGCGAATAGAATTGAGAGCGAGGACGTTGTACACATATTTATATATAATTCCCGGTCTTCATGTCAAAACATTTTTGCGTCTTACAGATTTTAAACTAGACATCATGGTTCTTGATTTTCATCTCTCGTCCTAACAATTTAGGTCTGCTAACAATCGCCGAAGTCGTGTTCCTTCGTTATAGACGGATTCTTCATCGCGGGCGTTTTCCGTTTCAAGACGAGCCGAAATTACGATCTTTTAGATGTTTTTAGAAATGACCGCTAGATGGACACGGCGTAAAAAATATCGAAAATAGAAACGGTACATCTCTCTCACGCCCCAATCTTGGACGCAGTTTACAAGTCCGACGTACAATGTAGAAAAGCAATCACTGTCATGTATTCATGTTGACATTTATCAGCTGGTATCGTGGTTGTCATTTGTCTGCATCACGTGATAGTCGGGCCCTGACGTAACACGGAGCAGAGAGGATTGTGGGTTGCATCAATGGCCAGACGTCAGAATAAGTCACAGATGATTTGTAATAGCTCGCCAAAGAGATAGTAAGGAATGGCAGGACGGGGTCCATAGACGAAGATTTCAAGGAAGGCAGAATAACGTTTTAAATAGCAGTCATATGTATTGTCGAAGTAGAGAAAGTTCGTGTCAAACAGTTCTTACGCAGTTTAGTAGCCTAGTTAAGTCTCCCACTACACTTGCCAGTAGCCCACACTTTTTCAATTGTGAAAACGAATTGCAATACAATACACGTTATGTAGCCAACAGAAAGGCACGACCTAGCAGAGGACATCTATAAGTTCTAAGGAATTCACAAAATAATTTAACAAAAAGGTCATAACAACCAATACATGAAAAATGCAGTCATCACATAATTAATCTCCCAATATTCAAAATGTGAAATTGACACAAGCACGCTATCTGCTACCAACTGACACGCGCGGTGACCACCACCCGACGCACACAGTCGATGGCAAGACTGAGGAACCGAAAAGGTTCCCCGCATGCGCGGAATGGGGACCGGCCATGGATCTTAAACCTATGTTGTGTACCATTCGCATTTAGAACTAGATGGAGAACCAATTAGGAATGATCAAATTCTTCGAGTAAAGGTTGAATAAAATAAAATTTAATTATCAAAAAACAAGACATAGCAAAAGGGGAAACGAGGGGTGCATGAAATGGTAAGATGAGGGATGATGGGCCTGAAATAAAATATGCACACATAATATCAAAACAAAGTAAATACAAGTATAAAAATAAATCAGGTAATAAAGATAAGAAAACCGAGAGATACCTAACGTGATGTAGATTGGAGGTCGTTTAAAGATTAACTCAAATTAATAAACGGGGAAGATACCAAACAAGTTAACAATAATGCAAATAGTACTTTCTTCCCACCACAGGCTGACTACATAACGTAGTCAGGAGAAATCTTCTAGGAAGCTTATGAAGTCATGTTACCCAAGAATAGGAAAATCCCGTCCTTTAAAACAAAGTATGTCACTCCACAAACATAACCAAAGAGCAATACGTAAACCCAACACACGCAAATGACGAACAAACCATCGAGGCATACATAATCACAAGACTACATATAGGCTATGACATACAAATCCCTTAAAACGAAAGCTACTACAGACACACCCAAAGAAACATAAATTACAAAATGACTTCACATACTACCTGAATAAATCTCCTTTTCGGAAAAAAGCACGAGACTCGGTTATCTTACGGAAGACAAAATGGGAGTCGATTGCAGTCCCGGACACATACAATGAACACACATTCCACCGTCTCGAAAGGCTAACCCATACATCTCATTTAATAAGTGTAATGAGTTCACGTGTTGTTTCTCGACTGAAGTCGCGCAAAACAAGAACAGGAATGACATGACCCTTGGCTTTCAGTCGAGACCCACTTAAACGATTAACATTAACCCACCCTTAATATCACGTCTAGAACCGTAATTATAAAATGAACAGTGTTTCGGACCAAAACAATGGCGATGCAAGCCCAGTCCTCAAGGAAAGAAAAAACCAAAATAGGCATTCTTGAGGTGCACAAATGACTGGCATCTAAATAAAACAACCCTTAAAGAAGCAACCAAATAGATGTGTGTCCCAACAATACAGATATATAGACACAAGGTCATCCAATGCGATCGACACACACCCTTCTCCGTGAAGACACGTAAACTAAAACTAAAATAACTAATCCCCAATAGCACTCCAGAGCACCCATATACTCCCAAGGAATTGGAAATTAATTAGAAACACTTCTCATGATTAGAATTACGTTTCGTGACAAACACACGCAAAAGGTCACGCACAGAATAAGAAAAAAACAAAAGAACTGAAACAACAACAAACCCTTAAAACATAAACCCAAAATAACAGCACGGTTCCTCATCACGCATTTCTATATAAGAGAGAGGAACAAGTACCAACAGAATAACCAAACATAATATAAACGACCTCCCATCTAGAAAGGGGGCAAGTTATCACTTGAAAGTAGGTCGACAATTTTATATTAACCTAACTTCACGTTACACATATTCATGCATGTTGACACTTCAAAATACATAGGCCTAAAGTCTTAGCTTTTCCAGAGACGGTCTGAAGATCTCATCGACAGCTTCGAAATACATACGTATATATTTTCATGCTACAACCAGGTCTGCATTAGAATAAGCATGGCGAATAGAATTGAGAGCGAGGACGTTGTACACATATTTATGTATAATTCCCGTTCTTCATGTCAAAACATTTTTGCGTCTTACAGATTTTAAACTAGACATCATGGTTCTTGATTTTCATCTTTCGTCCTAACAATTTAGGTCTGCTAACAATCGCCGAAGTCGTGTTCCTTCGTTATAGACGGATTCTTCATCGCGGGCGTTTTCCATTTCAAGACGAGCCGAAATTACGATCTTTTAGATGTTTTTAGAAATGACCGCTAGATGGACACGGCGTCAAAATATCTAAAATAGAAACGGTACATCTCTCCCACGCCCCAATCTTGGACGCAGTTTACAAGTCCGACGTACAATGTAGAAAAGCAATCACTGTCATGTATTCATGTTGACATTTATCAGCTGGTAACGTGGTTGTCATTTGTCTGCATCACGTGATAGTCGGGCCCTGACGTAACACGGAGCAGAGAGGATTGTGGGTTGCATCAATGGCCAGACGTCAGAATAAGTCACAGCTGATTTGTAATAGCTCGCCAAAGAGATAGTAAGGAATGGCAGGACGGGGTCCATAGACGAAGATTTCAAGGAAGGCAGAATAACGTTTTAAATAGCAGTCATATGTATTGTCGAAGTAGAGAAAGTTCGTGTCAAACAGTTCTTACGCAGTTTAGTAGCCTAGTTAAGTCTCCCACTACACTTGCCAGTAGCCCACACTTTTTCAATTGTGAAAACGAATTGCAATACAATACACGTTATGTAGCCAACAGAAAGGCACGACCTAGCTTAGGACATCTCTAAGTTCCAAGGAATTCACAAAATAATTTAACAAAAAGGTCATAACAACCAATACATGAAAAATGCTGTCATCACATAATTAATCTCCCAATATTCAAAATATGAAATTGACACAAGCACGCTATCTGCTACCAACTGACACGCGCGGTGACCACCACCCGACGCACACAGTCGATGGCAGAACTGAGGAACCGAGAAGGTTCCCCGCATGCGCGGAATGGGGACCGGCCATGGATCTTAAACCTATGTTGTGTACCATTCGCATTTAGAACTAGATGGAGAACCAATTAGGAATGATCACATTCTTCGAGTAAAGGTTGAATAATATAATTTAATTATCAAAAAACAAGACATAGCAAAAGGGGAAACGAGGGGTGCATGAAATGGTAAGATGAGGGATGATGGGCCTGAAATAAAATATGCACACATAATATCAAAACAAAGTAAATACAAGTATAAAAATAAATCAGGTAATAAAGATAAGAAAACAGAGTGATGCCTAACGTGTTGTAGATTGGAGGTCGTTTAAAGATTAACTCAAATTAATAAACGGGGAAGATACCAAACAAGTTAACAATAATGCAAATAGTACTTTCTTCCCACCACAGGCTGACTACATAACGTAGTCAGGAGAAATCTTCTAGGAAGCTTATGAAGTCATGTTACCCAAGAATAGGAAAATCCCGCCCTTTAAAACAAAGTATGTCACTCCACAAACATAACCAAAGAGCAATACGTAAACCCAACACACGCAAATGACGAACAAACCAACGAGGCATACATAATCACAAGACTACATATAGGCTATGACATACAAATCCCTTAAAACGAAAGCTACTACAGACACACCCAAAGAAACATAAATTACAAAATAACTTCACATACTACCTGAATAAATCTCCTTTTCGGAAAAAAGCACGAGACTCGGTTATCTTACGGAAGACAAAATGGGAGTCGATTGCAGTCCCGGACACATACAATGAACACACATTCCACCACCTCGAAAGGCTAACCCATACATCTCATTTAATAAGTGTAATGAGTTCACGTGTTGTTTCTCGACTGAAGCCGCGCAAAACAAGAACAGGAATGACATGACCCTTGGCTTTCAGTCGAGACCCACTTAAACGATTAACATTAACCCACCCTTAATATCACGTCTAGAACCGTAATTATAAAATGAACAGTGTTTCGGACCAAAACAATGGCGATGCAAGCCCAGTCCTCAAGGAAAGAAAAAACCAAAATAGGCATTCTTGAGGTGCACAAATGACTGGCATCTAAATAAAACAACCCTTAAAGAAGCAACCAAATAGATGTGTGTCCCAACAATACAGATATATAGACACAAGGTCATCCAATGCGATAGACACACACCCTTCTCCGTGAAGACACATAAACTAAAACTAAAATAACTAATCCCCAATAGCACTCCAGAGCACCCATATACTGCCAAGGAATTGGAAATTAGTTAGAAACACTTCTCATGATTAGAATTACGTTTCGTGACAAACACACGCAAAAGGTCACGCACAGAATAAGAAAAAAACAAAAGAACAGAAACAACAACAAACCCTTAAAACATAAACCCAAAATAACAGCACGGTTCCTCATCACGCATTTCTATATAAGAGAGAGGAACAAGTACCAACAGAATAACCAAACATAATATAAACGACCTCCCATCTAGAAAGGGGGCAAGTTATCACTTGAAAGTAGGTGGACAATTTTATATTAACCTAACTTCACGTTACACATATTCATGCATGTTGACACTTCAAAATACCTAGGCCTAAAGACTTAGCTTTTCCAGAGACGGTCTGAAGATCTCGTCGACAGCTTCGAAATACATACGTATATATTTTCATGCTACAACCAGGTCTGCATTAGAATAAGCATGGCGAATAGAATTGAGAGCGAGGATGTTGTACACATATTTATATATAATTCCCGGTCTTCATGTCAAAACATTTTTGCGTCTTACAGATTTTAAACTAGACATCATGGTTCCTGATTTTCATCTCTCGTCCTAACAATTTAGGTCTGCTAACAATCGCCGAAGTCGTGTTCCTTCGTTATAGACGGATTCTTCATCGCGGGCGTTTTCCATTTCAAGACGAGCCGAAATTACGATCTTTTAGATGTTTTTAGAAATGACCGCTAGATGGACATGGCGTCAAAATATCGAAAATAGAAACGGTACATCTCTCCCACGCCCCAATCTTGGACGCAGTTTACAATTCCGACGTACAATGTAGAAAAGCAATCACTGTCATATATTCATGTTGACATTTATCAGCTGGTAACGTGGTTGTCATTTGTCTGCATCACGTGATAGTCGGGCCCTGTCGTAACCCGGAGCAGAGAGGATTGTGGGTTATATCAATGGCCAGACGTCAGAATAAGTCACAGATGATTTGTTATAGCTCGCCAAAGAGATAGTAAGGAATGGCAGGACGGGGTCCATAGACGAAGATTTCAAGGAAGGCAGAATAACGTTTTAAATAGCAGTCATATGTATTGTCGAAGTAGAGAAAGTTCGTGTCAAACAGTTCTTACGCAGTTTAGTAGCCTAGTTAAGTCTCCCACTACACTTGCCAGTAGCCCACACTTTTTCAATTGTGAAAACGAATTGCAATACAATACACGTTATGTAGCCAACAGAAAGGCACGACCTAGCGTAAGACATCTCTAAGTTCCAAGGAATTTACAAAATAATTTAAAAAAAGGTCATAACAACCATACATGAAAAATGCAGTCATCACATAATTAATCTCCCAATATTCAAAATGTGAAATTGACACAACCACGCTCTGCTACCAACTGACACGCGCTGTGACCACCACCCGACGCACACAGTCGATGCGTGGAATGGGGACCGGCCATGGATCTTAAACCTATGTTGTGTACCATTCGCATTTAGAACTAGATGGGGAACCAATTAGGAATGATCACATTCTTCGAGTAAAGGTTGAATAAAATAAAATTTAAGTATCAAAAAACAAGACATAGCAAACGGGGAAACGAGGGGTGCATGAAATGGTAAGATGAGGGATGATGGGCCTGAAATAAAATATGTACACATAATATCAAAACAAAGTAAATACAAGTATAAAAATAAATCAGGTAATAAAGATAAGAAAACCGATAGATGCCTAACGTGATGTAGATTGGAGGTCGTTTAAAGATTAACTCAAATTAATAAACGGGGGAGATACCAAACAAGTTAACAATATTGCAAATAGTACTTTCTTCCCACCACAGGCTGACTACATAACGTAGTCAGGAGAAATCTTCTAGGAAGCTTATGAAGTCATGTTACCCAAGAATAGGAAAATCCCGCCCTTTAAAACAAATTATGTCACTCCACAAACATAACCAAAGAGCAATACGTAAACCCAACACACGCAAATGACGAACAAACCAACGAGGCATAAATAATCACAAGACTACATATAGGCTATGACATACAAATCCCTTAAAACGAAAGCTACTACAGACACACCCAAAGAAACATAAATTACAAAATGACTTCACATACTACCTGAATAAATCTTCTTTTCGGAAAAAAGCACGAGACTCGGTTATCTTACGGAAGACAAAATGGGAGTCGATTGCAGTCCCGGACACATACAATGAACACACATTCCACCGTCTCGAAAGGCTAACCCATACATCTCATTTTATAAGTGTAATGAGTTCACGTGTTGTTTCTCGACTGAAGCCGCGCAAAACAAGAACAGGAATGACATGACCCTTGGCTTTCAGTCGAGACCCACTTAAACGATTAACATTAACCCACCCTTAATATCACGTCTAGAACCGTAATTATAAAATGAACAGTGTTTCGGACCAAAACAATGGCGATGCAAGCCCAGTCCTCAAGGAAAGAAAAAAACAAAATAGGCATTCTTGAGGTGCACAAATGACTGGCATCTAAATAAAACAACCCTTAAAGAAGCAACGAAATAGATGTGTGTCCCAACAATAAAGATATATAGACACAAGGTCATCCAATGCGATAGACACACACCCTTCTCCGTGAAGACACGTAAACTAAAACTAAAATAACTAATCCCCAATAGCACTCCAGAGCACCCATATACTCCCAAGGAATTGGAAATTAGTTAGAAACACTTCTCATGATTAGAATTACGTTTCGTGACAAACACACGCAAAAGGACACCCACAGAATAAGAAACAAACCCTTAAAACATAAACCCAAAATAACAGCACGGTTCCTCATCACGCATTTCTATATAAGAGAGAGGAACAAGTACCAACAGAATAACCAAACATAATATAAACGACCTCCCATCTAGAAAGGGGGCAAGTTATCACTTGAAAGTAGGTGGACAATTTTATATTAACCTAACTTCACGTTACACATATTCATGCATGTTGACACTTCAAAATACATAGGCCTAAGGTCTTAGCTTTTCCAGAGACGGTCTGAAGATCTCGTCGACAGCTTCGAAATACATACGTATATATTTCCATGCTACAACCAGGTCTGCATTAGAATAAGCATGGCGAATAGAATTCAGAGCGAGGACGTTGTACACATATTTATATATAATTCCCGGTCTTCATGTCAAAACATTTTTGCGTCTTACAGATTTTAAACTAGACATCATGGTTCTTGATTTTCATCTCTCGTCCTAACAATTTAGGTCTGCTAACAATCGCCGAAGTCGTGTTCCTTCGTTATAGACGGATTCTTCATCGCGGGCGTTTTCCATTTCAAGACGAGCCGAAATTACGATCTTTTAGATGTTTTTAGAAATGACCGCTAGATGGACACGGCGTCAAAATATCGAAAATAGAAACGGTACATCTTTTTATCTTTTTCTTTTGAAATAGCTGTGGAATTACGTCCCACAAAGTTATGATTTATTTAATAATACTCCATAAAATATAATTTTGTAAAAGATGTAAACCGTATGGTTATTAGAGGTAATAACTTATGATCCTATTTTGTAAAAGCAAGGAATTTTTGAGATGGGAGGATTTTTTTTTGGGTCATTTGGAAAATGATACTCGGTTGTTCATTTATTACTTATTTGGATGATTGTGAACTGGTTGTAAGGATGCATTCGTAATATGTCATGAAGAAAGAACATGGACCCTTGCTGTCGGAGTATAATTTGGTTTCAGATCATGAGCTGATATTGTCATCCTGGTTGGCGAGTTGGCGACTGTGGCGAATGTTCTGGGCCCGGACTTCGTCGAGTAAAGCCGTGTCCTCTACGTAGAGATGGAGTGTGTCTTCATCAGCCAAGAAAACTTCTAATTTGTATTTAATGTTTAAAAAAAGAAAAACATACACAACCCTTAAGAGAAACAATTTACAACTCCTCAAAACAAAACAGCAACTGACTTCATAAACTCTCTGAATAAATCTTCTTCTCGGACGAAAGTATGAGATTCAATCATCTTGCCGAAAGTAAAATGAGCATCAATGACAGTCCCCGGGTACTTGCCACAAACACACATATCACAAACCGCAAGAATAATCCATACACCTCATTTAATAAACGTAAAGAGTACGCACGTTGTTTCCCGACCGAAAGCAACAAACTCAACCCCATAAATTACCCTCAACTTTCGGTCAAGCTCCCACTTAAACAAGACGTTAACCCACCCTTAACCACATGTCTAGAAACGTGATTATACCATGAAAAGCCTTTCGACACAAACCAAAGAATATGTCAGCCCAGTCCTTAAGGAAAATAAGAAAACCTAGTCGGTTATACTTAAGGTTGCACGAATGACTGACATCTCAAAAGAAACACAATTACCCTTAATACACAAACAAATAAAATATTGATGAGTGTTCCGACTATCAGACAAGGACAGAAAGTCATCTGAAGCACAAACACACACCCTCCAAGTCGAGGTCCAAAATACGCGAACTAACTTAAAATACTAACCCCTCAAAAATTTTGTAACATCCCATACTGTTACAAGGAGTAGACGATAGTAAGAAATACCTCCCAAACTACAATCACGTTTCATGACGAACAATGAGAAAAATACGGCAGAAAAATAACACCAATCAAACAAATCAACAACAATAACGGCAATAAACCAAAAATAAATAAAAAACCAAACAACAACGCGTTTCCTCTCCACGCTATGTATACAAAGGGGAGGACAATAGACAAGCAAGTATAACCAAAAGAATTACAATTTCCAATCTAACTTAAATACCGCAGGAACTAGGGACATACTATCACCAAAGGATGGGAGAACATGACACTATTTGCTTAACTGCATATTACACTTCACTCTTTATAATAGGCTTCAAGATAAAATATGACACTTAGCTTTGGATACGACGTTCTGGACGTTCTCGATGATATAACATTTTAATAACAATTCCATTTTCCTGTCCTTTTAGTTGTGGTATCAATAGCCATAATCCCGTCATGTCCCATCGATCGTTTCCAAATCCGGTAGATATATTCATAATTAGACAACAGCATCTTTAAGCAGACCAAACGGTAGTAGAAGTTATGTCTCCGACCCTCACTTCTTCTATTTTTCAACACGATTCTCTCGACATAACAATAACTGCAGTCGAGTTCCACAGAGCCAGAGCACAAACTCCACAGCGGGCGCGTTTTATTTACTCCAGAACAGGTTGCGCTTCAAATATAAACCTACAGATGGCAGACTATACAACAACTCGTTTCTCATCGGTCCGTTAATAACGTTGTAACGGATCAATTTAGTTCAATAATAGTACATTATGCAACGAGCCTATAATGGCAATAATTAAGACACGAGAATCTTAATTACCATTATAGGCGAGTTGCGTACGACTGTTTATGTTCGACTATAATTATTATAACTGTTTTATGTTCGAATATAAATATTCATAAATATCTGTCGAGATTTCGGCAGTTTTATTAACTGAACAGAGTGCATGGGACGCAGAGAATGCCATGCATTTGACCATGGCCTCCTCGATTACCTTACTATGCCACTAGGCCAGGCAGTGAAATTTAAATTAGAAGGCCGTGGAACTCAGTGCATCTAATTTTCTAATTGGCCAAACAACTGTTTTTTGAGCTGTGATTGGTGGGAGAACATGTTTCATAATGAAAAATAGTGTTATAATGAGCATAATTATAGTACAGTTTTCTGACATAAAAAATATAAACACACAACTATCCGGGCGTTAGAAATTATAAAAGCCATTTTTCAGTGTTGCATAATTCTATTAAAGAAAGCTTTCCAGTCGGTCAACATAAATTGTGCCCAATTACATTAAGCGGGAAGACATGTATTTACGTTCCCAAACATGAAAGAAAGAAGATATTACAAAATAACACGCTTATATGTACATAAAAATAGGGGTACTTAACCCTTTATTGGGTAGAATATTATTGAAAATCTATTATTCGTATTTATTTTAATTTAATTTTAACTGTTTTACACTAATATTAATTATCATTAATTTAAATTTTTGTTTTATTTAACATATTAATGTTCTAAAAATTAAGGATATAAAAGTATTATAATTTTAATTTTTATAAGCTAATTTTTTATTATAATTTTTTATTATAATTTTATTACGCCTACCAATTTTAAAAATTATTAATATTAATTATTTTTATTTAAAAAAGTAGTTTCGTGAAGAACTAAAGCCTATTTTCATATATCCTATTTATGTTAATTGCCACTATCAACATTTAAAATTCCAGTTTGATTGCTGTTATAGATTCGTAGATATTGAGAACCGAGTAAATATTTCGTATGGTTGGATTTTTATATATATGTAGGTCTTAGAGTTACATGAAGATTATTGTGTACGTTTAGTATTCAAATTGCAATCGCATGATTAGGACACAAGAAGTAAAAACGAGATTTTAAAATTTCGCACAGGTGCCATCTTGTGGTTATGGAAACAATTGAAATAAATTAGATGCCAGTGGATTCACATTTGTATAAGAATTTACTGTACCAAGGTTCATTGCACTCGGATGGTTAAGTTGCGAGTAACGCCCATGTGAATATTTATACTTCGCGTCGCCGCCATGTTGTATTTGTGAGCACCAGGTTATTGAAAGTCCTATAGGTGAACTTAAGTTCATAGCCCCTATGAACATAAATAAATTTAGTTTGATTGATGTAATAGATTCGTAGATATTTAGAACCGTCTAAATATTTCGGATGGTCGCCATGTTGGATTGTTATATGTATAGGCCATAGAGTCCTGTACCATTAAAGAAAATTATTGCGTAGGTTAATTATTCAAACTTTCACTTCGATCGCATGATTACGGCACAAGAAATAAAAAACGTAATTTTAATATTCCCACAGCCGCCATCTTGAGGTTATGTAAACATTTGAACTAAATTAGATACCAGTGCATTACAATGTGCACAAACATTTCCTGTAATACGTTTCATTGCGTTTGGATCATTAAATCACGAGAAAAGTCGATTTAAATGTTTCAAATTCGCTTGGCCGCCATGTTCGTTTTGTACCTAACAGGTTTTTCAAAGTCTCATAGATGACCTTTTAGTAGTGCACTTTATCTCGGTACATAATTTCAGGGTGATACCGCTAATACTTTCAGAGATATAGAATGCCGGTTAAATATTTCGCACAGCCGCCATCTTGAGGTTATGTAAACAATTGAACGAAGTTAGATGTCGGTGCATTAAAATGTTTATAAACTTATACTGTACCACGTTGCATTGCGTTTTGTTGGGTAAATCGCGAGAAACGTCTATTTAAAAGTCGCAAATTTACTTGTCCGCCATGTTGGTTTTGTAGTTACCAGGTTTTCAAAAGTCACATTCCTAAACTGTTAGTTGTCCCCTTTATCACCGTACAAAATCCCAGGGAGATATCGGTAATAGTTTCGGAGATATTGAATGCTGGTGAAATATTTCGAACAGCCGCCATGTTGGATTGGTGAGACGTAACAAAATTTGAAGGGCACAGTCGGGGTCGTGAAACATAGTGCTATGAACTTACCGAGTTTCATTGAAATCGCTCCAGCCGTTTAGATTAGGGACACACACACACACGAATCACACACTCACACACAGACACACGGACAAAAGGTGATCTCATAGGCTTTTTTTTATAATGAAAATTGGCTAAAAATGTTTCTTGTACTTTAGGTCGAGGAGACAAAGAGATAATATTTGGTTTTCAGTAATATCAACACTTCAAAAATAAAATTTGTTGGTATATGGCAGAAAGATTCAACCATCGGCATCATTGACAGTAGAAATAGTCCTTATTTAGGATGTTATTATATAGATGTTATTATATAGACCACTAAACTATAAAGTGTTAATAATTGGATGATAAGTTTTGAAAGTAGCGCTCATCCTCAGTTCCTGCTCATTTAGGCTTGGTTAATGTACAATGTTATTGAATTACACACCTGCACAAATACTGTATATACGAGTATACAACTAGCAACCTGACCCGGCTTCACCCGGGAACAGTTATGAATGCATTACGTGATAAAAAGATATGGTAATAGTAGTACTACATTTGAGCATAAGAGAATTCATAAAGAAACATGGGAGGCACCAGATGGGAATACCAAGAATCAAATAGACCATATATTGATTGATAAAAGGCACGCATCAAATGTCCAAGATGTTCGTAGCTTCAGAGGTGCAGATGTTGATTCAGACCACTACTTAGTAAAAGCTAAAATGAAGCAAAAACTTCCTGTAAGAGTCAGAGGTAATGCAGAAAAGAAGAAAGGATATAATCAAGAGCAACTTAATGATGAGGCAAAGAGAATGGAATATGAAAAATGAATAGGAGATGGACGGTAAAACAGCAAAAATGCAGTAACAGTGGACGAATCATGGAAGGAGATTAAAGAAGCCATAACAAATGCAGCCCAGGAGATATTAGGAGAAAGAAAGAAAGAAAGAAAGAAAGAAAGAAAGAAAGAAAGAAAGAAAGAAACGTATGATGAAGAAATAAAGCTAGCCTTGGAGAGAAGAAATAAAGCAAGGATGACACATGCAAAGAACAACAAGAGCCACTCACCAAAAATACGTGGATTATAGAAGAGAAGCTAAGAACCTTTGTAGAAAAAGGAAAAGGGAAAAAGAATAGAAACTGATAATAGAGATGCAACAAGATTATGAAGATAAGAGAAGCATACAATTTTATAGAAATATAAAACAGAGGAAATGTGGATTCCAACCAAGTGTAAGCTGTATACAGAACAAAGAAAGCCAGCCACTAGGAAGTAACCAAGAAATATTAGACAGATGGGCAGAATATTTTGAGGAAGTGCTGAATCCAGGACAAGAACAAAGTGGGCAAAATGAAGAATATTAATGGGAATTGCCAAATTGTGAAGCTGAAGATAATGAATCGGCAATATGCAATAGCGGTCCACCAACGTTGGAAGAAGTTAAAGATGTCCTCTTATCGATGAAGAACAATAAGTCTCCGGGAGAAGATGGGATAACAAATGAGTTGCTAAAATATGGTGGAGAAATAGCATTACACAAGTTGATATTAGAAATTTGGCGAACAGAGAAATTGCCAGAAGAATGGGAGACTGCCTTAGTGCATCCTATCCTTAAGAAAGGAAATAAATTTAAATGTGAAAATTATAGAGGG
Source organism: Meconema thalassinum (assembly GCA_946902985.2). Classification (NCBI taxonomy): domain Eukaryota; kingdom Metazoa; phylum Arthropoda; class Insecta; order Orthoptera; family Tettigoniidae; genus Meconema; species Meconema thalassinum. The sequence continues at coordinate 70,855,945 of OX336399.1, read as the reverse complement.
ATATCTCTGCTGAGTATTGGGTACAAAATATTCACCATAATCATATCCAACCGTTTAGCACACAAGGCAGAACAGGACCTTGGAGAATATCAGTGTGGATTTCGTTCAAACCGGTCAATCATACATCACATTTTTACAATGCGGATCATTCTGGAGAAATGTTATGAATATAACACTACACTTTATCAGCTTTATGTGGACTTTAAACAGACATATGATTCAGTGCGAAGAGGAAAACTACTCATGGAGATGAATGCCCTTGGCTATCCGCGCAAACTAATTAGGTTGGTTAAGACAGCTTTGAGCGGAAGTAAGGCCAAAGTATGTGTACAAGGAAGGGTAACGAGAAGCTTTGATGTCACAGTCGGGCTGAGGCAAGGAGATCCAATGCCTGCTGTTCTCTTCAATATCGCTTTAGAAACAGCCGTGCGTACCATCACTGCAAATCGTGAAAGGAATATATATCATAGACTGATTCAAATTATGACATATGCGGTTGACGTGGCCATAATTTCTCGTACAAATAATGCACTCCTTGAAACCTATGAAGAATTGGAGAGGGGAGCACAACAAATAGGACTGGTTGTGAATAACAGTAAAAAAAATGTTGGTGAGTTCCATAACGAGTCAACCTGCACAAGCATTTAGAAGTGGAGAAAAGTGTTTTGAGGGGGTGTCGGAATTTAGATATCTAGGCTCTCTGATCACTTCACAAAACGAAGTTAAAAAGGAAATCAGCACCAGACTGGCTGCAGGAAATCGATGTTATGCTGCTTTAATTCCAACATTAAGAAGCAGGCAAGTATCACGGAAAGCCAAGGTTACTATATATAAAACTGTCATTCGACCAGTGGTTACATATGGAGCTGAGACTTGGGTATTAAATTAATCAGAAGAAAAAAGGTTAATGACATGGGAAAGAAAGGTACTCAGGAAGATCTTTGGACCAGTTAAAACTGAGCTGGGATGGTGCATTAGAACAAATCAGGAGTTTAGAGACCTCTACAATGATCAGGATATAGTAACAGTGGCGAAGACTGCTGGAGTGCGTTGGCTTGGACATGTCCATCGATTGGAGGAAATAAGAGAACCTAAGAAAGTGCTGGAGGGGCATCCAGGAGGTAGACGACATAGAGGTAAGCCAAGAAAGCGGTGGATCGAGGAAGTGGAGGACGATCTACGTACCATGGGAGTCAGGAGATGGAGGACCAAGGCAATCGACAGAGAGCTTTGGAAGAAGATAGTTGCGGAGACCAAGGTTCTGCAAGGAGCGTAGCGTCAAGGAGTAAGTAAGTAAGGTGTTTAGCACTGCGAAGGAAAATGAAAGTAATCAGTGTAAAAATAAAATAATTAAAAATAAAAGAGTATCTGAAATAATGGCATAAAATTAACGAATTCAATTATTGATACAGTAAGTTTCAAGCAGTTGCATTGTTGGCTAATCTACCCCACAAGGTTCCCTTAAGCCGCATATGTGACTGAGCTCAATGGCAAGTGGCTGGTATTTGCGCCTTTCCTCAGCCACCGTATTCTATAGGTTTTCATCGAGTGGAACAGCAACATCGCCTTGTGTGCTTCCTTATCGAATATCACAAGGTCTGGCCTGTTGGCTCATTATTATTAAGACACATTCATCTCTTAGGGTGACACATTAAGAAACAAGCGACCTATGGAACAGGTCTCCAAGATGACGGCCTTCTGCATGATGATATGTAGACCAGGATGTATTCCCAATTTTTCCAGATAGCGAACCAATGATTTAGGGATGATGCCGGTGGAAGAGATGACTATGGGCAGAACCACTACACTTTCCTGTCTCCACATTTGCCGTATTTCCTCTGCGCCAAGGGCATATAATTCGTGATTTTCTCACAGCAGGTTTGTTGCAGATAATGGGAATTGGGCATTATTATTATTATTAATATATTTTTTGCATCTTTAACACGGTAGATACCGGTTACATTTTATATTACAGCCTGGTTCGGCCTTAGCAAAGAACCATCTGTATTGAAATACAATGTATGTAAATTATAGGAACCTCACTACATTAATTTCGTGTCCGGACTCTTCACGAGTCTCCCTCATTTATAGAATGAGCTAAATTTCCTTCGAGCCTTGCTGAGTGTTCGGCGAGGGTATTGTCACCAAGGAACTTCCTGACAATATGGCAGGTGTTTAACAGAACAGCCTTTTGTAGTTCAATATATATCTGCGGGTGTGGATTCAATATTGATATTATTATTATTATTATCTTTATTTACTCAACTGTAAGTTGGTAACATGACTCTTATAGGTACATTAAGTACAAGAAAATTAGTAAAGTCACACTTTGAAAACCTATACCATACAATTTCAAACTATATAACATAGGCATTTGACAGTTAATTTTCTTTTTCAGTAATGTTATCTTCCACGTCTCCTTTTCACAAGAGGGTCCAAGAAAATCCTAGTGTGTATTCAAAAATCCTCTAACGATGCTGCAGGTTTTCTGAATTGCAGCCTTTTGTGCAATAGTGTGGGTGTATATGGTAATATATAGTGTGGCTAGATTTAGTGAAAACGATTTAGGTGTCAGGCCGGTGGGAGAAAGGAGGAAAGGAAGGATCGTCACATTTTATTTGTCTCCAGATTCTAGCCACCTCCATAGCTAGAGGAGTTTATTTATCAATCGTCTCTTTGTATTTATGGTGGATATTATGGTCATTCAAAACAGATATGTCAATCAAGTACGTGTGATAAGTTCTTCTTATCAGTTAAAGTTATGTCTGGTCTATTAAGAGGAGTTCTTTTGTCAGTTTGAATAGTGCGATCCCAATACAGCTTGTATTCTTCGTTTCCAGCACTCGTTCTGGAGAGTTTTGTAATAAGGCGTCCTGTCGTGTATGAGAGATCGGGTTAGGGCGAGTTCTTGATGAATGACTTTGGCAACATCGTTATGCCTCTCAGTGAAGTATTATTATTAGTATTAGTATTATTATTATATAATGCGTTTGGCTCTCTTAGGAGCAGCTAGAACCATTATTTAGCATTATTGTCTTCTTGTTCTTCTTATCTAGCCTTTCGCTATGTGCCTGTCTTCTTTCCTGTGTCCATGCAGCTTTTAGTTTCAAATTCCGTCCCGTAGGGAACTTGGATGGAAACTTAATATGAATTTACTTTCATATCATGATTATTAATATTATTATTTAATAAGTGATATAAGTTGTATCACACAGTTGATAAAATTAGATAGCAACGTCAGTAGTTGAAATATCGCAACTCGAGTTCGTTCAGAGATTATGGCGGGGCGTGAATGATGGCCTCTAAGCGAAGTGCCTATACGCATTATTATTTCACATTCAAATTTGCCATTTACTGTATAAAGGTCATTAAGTAGACAATAACAAATATAAGGAGGGTTTTATGCTTTTGTCCATTCATCGGAGAATCTACTACCCTCGTTTCCGAGAGCCAAATTACTCTCTGCCTCATTAGCGATGTCATTTCTCTCTGGCTATTAGATAACTTCCATGGGCTAATCTTCATATCTTTATTACGGAGTTAACGACGAGGTATAACAGAAACATGCAGCTCCAGTTGGCCAGCTGACAGTAATAAGAGCTTCGAAAAAGCAAAAGTGCAGTTCAAACCCCTGATGTGACGGCAACTTCACACCTTTTAGTGTGTGGTAGTACATACTGTACAGGCGATACCTGCCAAATCAGTCACTTGACGTTTTTTTGGTTTTGACTAGATCGTCCCACTGCACATATAAAGTGTTGTTGTTGATCCATTTAGTGTCTTTGAAACATGTTAATCATTCAGCCCCTTATACGTGGGTGTGTATGGAATATCTCTGATAACCTGTGTCATTGTGATGGTTGTATTAGTGTGTGTTTTTGCAATTTGGGCCAGGATTAGGATAGGAGGTATGTGTGGCTTTAAATTAGATACCATCCTGGCATTTGCATGGAGTAGAAGTGGGGAGACCAAGCAAAGCCATTTCTAGGATAGCTGAGGTATGAATAAAACACAAACAAGCCTGCAAAATCACCCATACATTTCAAAATAAATAAGATGCGTTCAAAAAGTAACGAGCCGGAGGCTGTAATGCGCAAACCGGTGACGACATTGGCTAATCGTGGAGTGTGTAACGAGGTGTGGTTCCGACCAGAGCGTGGAAGGTCACAGCCCATCGCTAGAGGGCACGCGTGCCCGTCACGTGACGATACAAAGCAAGCAGCAGCATGCATCAATCGTCCAACGCTGCCAGTCGCATTGCAACCAGTGACATGGAGGCGTCAAACGAAGAGCAAAGAGGTGCTGTTCGGTTTCTGACAGCGGAAGGAGTATGGGGAACGGACATTCATCGCCGAATGACACAAGTGTACGGCGAACACTGTATGCAAGTGTCAAGGGGTGGCACAAGCTCTTCAGGGGAGGACTGGTGTCGTTAGCCGAAGATGCTTAGTCTGGGGCACCCTCCTGCATTACCGATGAAAACGTCCAGCTGGTTGATGCACTCATTACCCTGGACCGCCGAGTGACAGTGAACGCCATAGCCGCCGTGGTCGGATTGAGCGTCGGAAGTGTGTACACCATCATGAAGGAACGACTGCACTTGCTCAAAGTGTGTGCCCAATGGGTGCCCCACAGTCTTCAACCAAACCAGGAAGCATGTCGAATGGCCTACTGTCTTGGTCTTGGTTGGACGATTGATGCATGCTGCTGCTCGCTTTGCATCGTCACGTGACGTGCACGCGTGCCCTCTAGCGACGGGCTGTGACCTTCCACGCTCTGGTCGGAACCACACCTCGTTACACACGCCACGATTAGCCGATGTCGTCACCGGTTTGCGCATTACAGCCTCCGGCTCGTTAATTTTAGAACGCACCTTATACCTTGAACAAGCAATGAAGGAAATTGGAGAAATTGTTACAGTAGGAGTAATGATTCAAGTAGAAATAATCTCAACTCTGAGATTTGCTGATGATATTGTCATCGTAGCTGATTTTCCTGAGACTTTGAATGAATATACAATTGATAATGATTCAGTCTTGAGGAAGGAATTCTTGATGAAAATCAATAAATGTAAAACAAAAATTGTGGAATGCAGCCGAAAGAAATCAGGAACCCATATTGGCGTCCAATTGGCAGGTGAAAATCTAAAATAAGTTGGAGGCTTTTGCTACTTAGGAAGCAAAATAACCAATGAAGGACGAAGCAAAGAGGATATAAAACGTAGGTTGGCTTAGGCAAGGAGAAAGTTTCTACACAAAAGAAGTCGGTTGACATCAAATACATAATGATAATGATGATAATTGTTGTTTTAAGGGGCCCAACATCCAGGTTATCGGCCCCTAGTGGTTTGGGTGATACTGAAAGATGAGATGAGAATGAAAACTATAACTAATATTAACTACAAACTTACATACTAGAAGAAAAATGGTAACCAAACAAAGGATAAGGCAAATAACGGACAGGAAGAAAAATGCCCACAACCCTCGAAGAATGAGGGTATCAGGAAACATGTGACAAGGGCCAATTAAGGTGGGAAAGTGAAGGACTCCCTAGGCATCGGATACCCTAATACTGTCGGGGTCGAAAGAGAACAAGAGTTGACCAAGAGAGGTCGATATGAAAGAAGACGCAGAGGAGTCCGACACAAGTAAGTGGAAGCAATGCCGGACTCAGCTGGGGTCCCGTGGTCGCCAATCCACGTCCCACTAGATGTGAGCCCCTGGGGGGTGTCATCAAATACAGATTTAGGCATTATAAGGTTATTTGGAATATCTTTGTTTGGAGCGAGGCGCTCAATGGAAGTAATACTTGGACTGTTGACACAGCTGATACGAGGAGAGAGAATCATTTAAAATGTGGTGTTATAGGAGAATGATGACGATCAGATGGTTAGATATAACAAATGAAGGGGTATTAAGACGAGTGGGAGAGGAGAAATGTTTCTGGTGACTGCTAATGAAGAGAAGAGATAGGTTGGTAGGACACACATAACTCACCGAGGAATAGCAAACTAAGTTATGGAAGGAAGGGTCAAGAATAGAACTGTAGGGGTAGACCAGGGTTAGAATATGTTAAAAAGATTGCCTTGGGTTTTGTACTACCCTACCAGCGAAATGTTGCCGGTGGCGGAAATCGAAACTAATACGTTCCGCCCAGCCACACGCTGCGATAGACGTGCAGTCGTCACCAGCGAAACCTCATCGCATGTCATTTGTGTGCATGATACGTGGTGGGTGGTGCGCTGTGCGGTGTGTTCTCATTGTATGACTGTACATGCGTTCCCCCTCTTGTCCTGCAACCGCTCGCTGACGTAATGTATACACAACAGCCCCGCTCCACATCTAGTGTTAACAATTCCCTAGTAGGGTAGTATGTGGTAGATTTGTAGGGATGAAACGATCATCTGAGGACAAGGGGGTATAGTTCATCCACTGTAAGTTTGCACTTTTTTGACAGCTAGAGTTGCCAACCTTCATAAGGAAAGACACAATTTATAACCTGTAGTCCACAACAAATATATACATATTTTATTCACATGTAAGGTTTTTCAGGTTACTTTTTTCCTTGTCCCAGTAATTGTGAATATATTGGCATCATATTCTGTCGCCCAGATTGAAAATTTGCATTATCAAACTGAACTACCACGTAATCGTGGGTTGGGCGTGCAGTAGGTAATGGACACTTTACTGTGTTCATCCACCTGAGAAAATAACATATTAAATAATAATTATAATTTATAATATAGCGCAAAGTAGCCTGAAAGTATTATTTCCATTTGAACGCATTTTTCAGATAAATACGAGGCACGTCCAGAAAGTAAGTTCCGTTTGGTAATAAAATTAAATTGTGTACAGATACAGAAAAAATATTTATTGCACAACATTCTACACCTCTTAAACTACTTTTCCACATAACTGCCGAACTTTTGCAGGCATTTGTCATAGCGTGGCACAAGTTTTTGGATACCTTCTTCATAGAAGTTTGCCGCCGACCCGTTAACGAGAGAGAAAACTCCCCTGTAAGTTATCCTGCCGTTTGGTCAATACTGTTAGGCAAATTGCGTGCTTACCAGGAGAACTGCGTATGTTTAGGAGTTCTCCTGACCACATACGCAATTTGCCTAACAGTGATGACCAAACAGTAGGATATCTTAAGGGGAGTCTTCACTCTCGGTTACGGGTCGGCGGCAAACTTCTATGAAGAAGGTATCCAAAAACTTGTGCCACGCTATGACAAATGCCTGCAAAAGTTCGGCAGTTATGTGGAAAAGTAGTCTAAGAGGTGTAGAATGTTGTGCAATAAATATTTTCTCTGTATCTGTACACAATTTAATTTTATTACCAAACGGAACTTACTTTCTAGACGTGCCTCGTATATAGTGGATATCTTAAATGCCAGTGCTGGCTGCCACGTGGGTGATAGCTCATTGGCTGGAATGCACGTGGTAGAGGCGGAATGATATGTTCTGTAGGAGTATTCGTTCCCGCGAGAACTGTCAAAAAAAGTGCAAACTTACAGTAGATGAACTATATGGAGGGCTGCATTAAACTAGTCAAAGAATGAAGACTCAAACGACAAGTGAAACGAACATAGGGTTTATGACTAAGAGGTCCAAAGCCCCTGAAAGGAATTTGTAACAACAACAACAATAACAAGAGCCAAAATGACTCCCTGTTGGCACTTGAGCTTATGTTTGATGCATTTGGAAGTTGGTAACACTGCAGAAGGAGAGAAGCTGCACACCAAATGAATATGAATGACGGGGATGTGGTAATTTCGTTTCCCAATATGCATGCATGTTTATGTGGTCGCGGGTTGTGTGCCTACTAATGAAATGCCAAGTTGTGGGCGTGCGTGGTTTATAGAGTGCGTGCGTGTTATATTACTACGCAAATAAAACCTGAGGCGTAAAGGAAAGCCAACTTTAGTGAAAGCATCCGGCTTGTTGAGATGAAAGCAAGGCGCCAGCGTATCGTACTAGAATATATAAGTTAGTAATCACAGTTCTGTTTAATGACACACATAATGTGTACGTTTTCTTATTCTGAAGTTTACAGTCAGGCCCCGTATTGTTATAGAGTTGTGGAGACTATAACAAGAGCTCTGCACGGATGAAGAAAACGTTAACCGCATCCACCCCTCATTTGCACGGCTGTTATCTGCATCCGTCCCTCATCTGCACGGCTGTTATCCGCATCCGCCCCACATCCGCAAGTCTTTCTTCCTCATTCGCACGTTTGTCATCCGAATCTACTGGCATTACGATAATATTTTTAATTAGATAAACCATAAATTACTAAGGCAACATATTTAGACATTTGAGGAAAATGGCTTTGTATGTCATTTGCTATGTTTGAAATGAATGTTATACGGCCAGAATTGCAACCCTTTCCAGTTCGGAGTGTTAATTATGCTTAATGACATAATTTCAATGAGATTAGCCTAAATATTCATCTTACATTTGTCATGAAAAAAAGAAAACATAACGGAACAAGAAGTTCCGTGACGAACTAAAGAGCCTACTTTTCTTAACATTTAAGATTCATGCCAATGATTAATGATGAAATTAAGTTGGTAATGTCGAAATTTCTAATTAGTTCGAAATACAGTATACCTGGCATAATGTAGCCTAATAAAGCACTACAGTTGGCAGCCCTGATGACTGAATATATTCTTAGATCCATTTCTTAGGGTACAGAATACAAAATTTGGTTGAAGTCCAATGGATAGCATGGACGTTACATGCAGTTAAACATTGGATATAACAGCGCGCGTAAAATCATGTTGGCAACAATGCCATGCATGTATTGGTCAGAAATAATCTGAAATAATATGATCTATTGTTGTGCCAATTTTGAATGAAATCCATTCGTTAGTATGGAAGTTACATGAATTTAAAGTTGGACGTCTCAGAGGCTTAGAATCATGTTGGTAGCACTGACGTATATAAGTTACTCCAAATTAATATAGAATGTCAGGTACTATACGTGTGCACAGTTTAAAACTGTCGGCTTGCATACTTGCTGATATATGGGTATTTGGATTAAAACAAATTGAGAGAATTTATTAACAGTTGGCAGCCCTGATGGCTCTTAAGAATACGCTTGGTCATATCTGTTTATGTACACATAGCACATACGAAATTTGGTTGAAATCCAATTGATAGTGTAGAAGTTATATACATTTAAAATTTGGACCTATCAGCTGGCTTATAATCATTTTGGCAACACTGCCATGTATGGCCTCCTGGAAATTAAACTGCAATATTATTATCTATACGTGTGCCAATTTTGAAATAGCTCCGATTCATATCTTCCAAGATATCCAACATGGAGCTCAAATTTCAAATGCGATTTTCAGCAGTTGGTAGCACTGACACCATTTTCAAATATGGCCGTGAGATATTCAGGTATTGGTCTTTACTCCTACCAAATTTTGTTTCGTTTGCTGAAGCCAGACAGACAGACAGACAGACAGACATTTGCCCGATCTCATAAGACTACTTTTTCCTCATTTTTGCAAAATGTGAAAAGTAGGCTAAAAATATGATATGACATAAACATCTGGATCCTAATAATGATATTAGGCCTAAACAAGTTCGGATTGAATTCTAAAAACTACCCGCAATTTTTCTTCAAATATCCGCAGCATATCCACTATCCGCACAGCCATGCAAACTATATCCGCATGGCGGAACATTTTGCTGATATCCGCGCAAGGTTTTAGCTATAAATATGGGACGTAGTGCAGGATGCGCTACCCAAGTTGCGGTCCGGGCAGACTGACCAATTGCCCGCTAATTGGCCTGACTTGGTGCTCTTCGGCGAAAGCCCGCAAAAGACAGAGCCTAAAACCCTTTAAAGTTGATAATTGTTGTTTTAAGGGACCTAACATGCAGGTTATCGGCCCCTTAATGTTTGAGTGATAGTGAAAATAATATTATAATACAAACTATAGACTTACTAAAACTAACTATGGATTTACATACAACAGAAGAATAAGGTAAATAAACGTCAGGAAGAAAATAAATGTCCTCAATTCCTGAAGAATGAGGATTAAGGGACTTGGAAGGAAGGAGAGCCATGAAAGGCAGATAGGAAAAGGAAAGACGATAGTGTCCACCCCGGAGGCAATTAAATAAAGTGAAAAGCATCGACCCAGCTCAGGAGTCCCTCAGGGCTGCTAACTCCCGAACTCACCAGCCGTGAGCCCTTGAGGGGGTAGCACTATCCAGGGTGCACCAGAAGTGGTGGGGCTACTAACCCCCTTCTCCTTAAGGGCCTTGTGCAGAAGGCGGGAGGTATCAAGAAGAGAAGAGTTCTGACCCATCGAAGAATGAGACAAGGGCCAATTAAGGCGGGAAAGAGAAAGACACCCTAGACCTCGGATACCCTACTACCGTCGGGGTCAGAAGAGAACAAGAGTTAACCAAGGGAGGTCGACAGGAAAGATGTCAGAGAGGAGACCAGCACAAGTAAGTTGAAGCAATGCCAGACTCAACTGGGGTCCTGTGGTCACCAACCCACGTGTCATTAGTCGTGAGCCACTGAAGGGAATCCCATAAAGGATTGCTGGAGTATGTATTGTTATAATTGAAGAAACATTTTGAGTAGTAAATGTTGATTCGATGGATATTCTCAGAAAATTAAGAAAATCTTTGTCTGAATCGTGGCGCTCTATTGAAGTGAAACTTGGACTGTTGGACCAGCAGAAAAGGGGAGAATAGAAGCATTTGAACAGGTCTGGGTGAAAGCGAAAATGACAATGAGGCGGAAACCATATCGAAAACTAGCCGAGTTTGAAAATACAGACAAGGAATTGAAAATACTCGCAAAATGGAATTTAAATGGAAAATGTTCACAAAAGTAATTTAGATTGAGAATACGCACAAAATGCAGGTTAGAGTCAAAAATATTGACAAACTGAAATTTAGATTCAAAATACTCACAAAAAGAAATTGGGATTGACAATGGTTATAATATGCAATCCGGATTGAAAATTCTTTCAAAATATAATTGAGATTCAACATACTCACAAAATGCAATAGAGATTCAAAATACTTACAAAATGCCCAACCTTCCAAATGCAATTTAGATTGAAAATACTTGCAAAATGCAGTTTAGGTTGAAAATACTTATAAAATGTATTTTAGATTCAAAATACTCACAATATGACAGCTCCCGCTCCAAAAGACTTACAAAATGCAACTGAGATTGTCAATCCTTACAAAATGCAATTGAGGTTGAAAATACAGGCAAAATGCAATTTAGATTGAAAATACTTACAAAATACAATTTAGATTGAAAAAACTTACAAAATGTAATGTTTATTCAAAAAATTCACAAAAGATAATTTAGATACAAGGGAAGCCAATTCACAAAACCAGTACGGGAATCTTAAAGCGAAAAGGAAATATAATGAAAAGAAAAAGATGGCTGATCCCTAGGAGAAGGAGGAATCAGGAAAGATGAGAGAAGGGCCAATTACAACGGGAAAGGAAGAGTCTCCCTAGACCTCTGATACCCTAATACCGTCGGGGTCAGAAGAGAACAAGAGTTGACCAAGACAGGTCGACAGAAAAGAAGACGGAGAGGAGCCCGGCACAAGTAAGTGGAAGCAATGCCGGACTCAGCTGGGGTCCCGTGGTCACCAAGCCACGTCCCACAAGTTTTGAGCCCCTGAGGAGGAGGGGGGGGGGGGAGGGAGGGGATGAGTGGAATGACAAGCAAGGAATGATTATATCAGACGAGCAGTGAAAGTGGAACCCATGGGACAGAAGGTTCAAGCCCCCCAGAGGCTCACATCTTGTGGGACGTGGGTTGGCGACCACGGGGCCCCCGCTGAGTCCGGCATTGCTTCCACTTACTTGTGCCGGGCTCCTCTCCGTCTCCTTTCCTGTCGACCTCACTTGGTCAACTCTTGTTCTCTTCCGACCCCGAAGGTATTAGGGTATCCGAGGCCTAGGGAGTCTCTTCCTTTCCCGCCTTAATTGGCCCTTGTCTCATCTTTTCTGATACCCTCCTTCTGTGAGGGATCAGCCTTCTTTTAGGTAGATTTCTTTAGAAAGCTAACTATTGCAATGGGTCCCATGTTTCAACTTCCGGAAAATTTCAACATATCTTCGCGTTTCACATCCCCCAGACCCCAAAACCACCGTCAGTTCAAAAGTTTATATATAATTTATGTATATATGTATCTATCTATATATATATATATATATATATATATATCAGTTTCTTGTGGACACGATAACTGCCGTAATTTTTCACCAATCACTTTGAATTTTTTACATAATATGTATCCCTATAAAATCTCGGTCGAGTTCGTTAATGGGCAAAATCGGTCAAAGGGGGTAAAAATGGGGGGCTTTTTTCGAAAAAGTGAAATATCGCTATAACTCTCTTGATACATGAAATATCGAATCCCTTCAAAGTTCATAATATGTGTCGGATAAGTACCAAAAATTTATGTCAAATAAGTTTTTTGATAGCACCAACCATTGACCAAAGGGGTGGGAAAAAGTGTTTTTTTCGGGAAACATTAATCATATCTCTGTTAATAGGCACAATATCAAAACCGCACAAAATGGACAATATTCCTCCAATAATTACCTAAAACTTTTGTCTGAAAGAATTTTTGATATGACCCACCATTACGCCACGGGGTGAACAAAATGATTTAAATTATAAGAAAATGCCAAGTGCCAAGAGAGGTTGCCATGACAACTTTACTTTTAATTGATAAGGGATGACCATCAGCAGTTGCTATGACAACGCCACTGCACGAGATCACATTCAGTTTTCATATGTCAGTGGGAAGCGACTTCGGTATCGGAACTGGTAGCATGCTGAACTTCTATGCCCAAGGTCGCGGGTTCAAACCCGGCTGAAGTCGTCGGATTTACTAAGAGCGCTAAAAAACCTGAGTTTGCTTTCCTTTGGAGGGGAAGTTCCAACGTTCGTTGCGAGTTGCTGATTGAGGTGGCATCTAGTAGCCAAGTTCACAGCTAGGTGTCGTTGACGACAGTATTTTAGGTAGATTTCATTAGAAAGCTAACTATTGCAATGGGTACCATGTTTCGATTTCCGGAAAATTTCGACATATCTTCGCGTTTCACATCCTCCAGACCCCAAAACCACCGTCAGTTCAAAAGTTTATATATAATTTATGTAATATATGTATATATAATTATGTATATCAGTTTCTTTTGGACACGATAACTGCCGTAATTTTGCAACAATCACTTTGAATTTTTTACCGAATATGTATACCCCTAAAATCTCGGACGAGTTCGTTACTGGGCTAAATCGGTCGAAGGGGATGAAAATGGGGGACATTTTTTTTCGAAAAAATTAAATATTGCTATAACTCTCTTAATATGTGAAATATCGAATCCGTTCAAAGTTCATACTATGTGTCGGATAAAGCTCAGAAATTTATGTTTGAAACGTTTTTTTGATAGCACCAACCATTGACCAAAGGGGTGGGAATAAGTGTTTTTTTCGGGAAACATTAATCATATCTCTGTTAATAGGCACAATATCAAAACCGTACAAAATGGACAATATTCCCCTAATAATTACCTAAAACTTTTGTCTGAAAGAATTTTTGATATGAGCCACCATTACGCCAAGGGATGAGAAAAATGATTTCGGAATTGTAATAAAATGCCAAGAGCTATCAGTGGTTGACATGGCAACACTACTAAATTGATGAGGGATGAGTTATCAGACGTTGCCTTGACAACGCACTTGCGCGAGATCAGATTCAGATTTCCATCTGACTAAGTGTGATGCGGCTTCGGTGACTTAACTGGTAGCATGCTGAACTCCTATGCCCAAGGTCGCGGGTTCAAAGCCGGCCAAAGTCGTCAGATTTTCTAAGAGCGCTAAAAATCCATCAGTATGCTTTCTTTTGGAGGGGAAGTTCCAACGTTCGTTGCGAGTTGCTGATTGCGGTGGCATCTAGTAGCCAAGTTCACAGCTAGGTGTCGTTGACGGTAGTATCTGGTAGCAACATTAGGAACTACTGCTTGAAATTGAGCGTCTGCATTCCTTACCTGAATTACAGACTAATACAGCTATCACAATTCACACCGTTTATCAGACAGATTCTACACTCACCCAATGTACACGGGGTTACATGACCACATTGTCGCAGCCCCTAAACTGAGGAACCAACCAACATCTCTGCGGGAGATATAATTTTGCGTGAAGAAGTAACAGACCGTTACATAGTTACACATCAGTGTCGAAACCTTGCATAAGGACAGTGTGACCACAAGTATAAAAATGGACTCCAAATGACAAGAAGGTTACCGTCATCATAAGACAATAGAATGTTTAAAATATGCATAAAATGACGAAAAACAAAGTTAATTAATCTCCAATTATAAAATACTTTCACGCAATAAATGTGGTCTGATCCTTCTACGAAAACCTGCATATTCTGCCTATTTTCGACTATCCCCAAGTTTGTCCGGTGAAATCTACCTCCGCCTTCCGGCGTGCCGAGAGGACTTTTTATTTTCATATTATCTCCTGCTTTCTGCTCAAGGCCCTCAAGGAGGCAGGGTGTATGTAGCCCCACCACTTCTGGTGCACCCTGGAGATTGCTACACCCTCAGGGGCTCACGGCTGGTGGGTTCGGGAGTTGGCGACCCCGAGGGATTCCTGAGCTGGATCCAGTTTCCCCCTTTTGTCCCTTGCCTGTGGGGCGAACCCTCTCCTCTTTCACTTTCCTATCTGCCTTTCGTGGCTCTCCTTCCTTCCAAGTCCCTCAATCCGCATTCTTCGAGGGTTGAGGGCGTTTCTTTTCCCCCTGTCCTTTATTTGCCTTATTCTCCTTTTGTTTTCCATTTCTTCTTCTAGTATATAAGTTGGTAGTCAGTTTTAAGTTATAGTTTGCAGTTCATTATCATCTTCACAATCACCCTACCCATTAGGGGCCGATAACCTAGATGTTAGGCCCTTTAACACAACAATTATCATCATCATCATCATCAGAAGGTTCAAGAGAGTAGGCTCCGATGGAATGGGCTTGTGCTGAGAAGAGATGAGGACTACGTGACGTGGGAAAAGGGTAATATTAAAAAAAAAAAGGTTGAAGAAGAAGAAGAAGAAGAAGAAGAAGAAGAAGAAGAAGAAGATGTAGATGATGATGATGATGAAGAAGAATCTCTTTAAATTGTTGCTGTAATTACTCGGAAGAATACTAAACAAAGAAACAATATTTATTAAATAATAGGTGACAGAAATACGGATCCAAATTTACAAATCACAAAAGCTGTTTGAGTAATTACCCACTGGAGAATTTGGTCTCTACCGATATATTTAAGGTATACTCTACAGTGAAGGTTTGAGAATTTTATTTCAAGTTCGTATAATCACATTTGTGTTAATTCTGAGAGAACTGTTTGATATTCAAGTCTCATCCTCGGCTGCTTTCTCTATTTCTGTTTGCGCTGTAAAATGAAGTTGTTCGCTTAATTGCATGCTAACATACATACACACGTACAGGGGCGCAAACATACAACTCGTTTGTCCTCAGAATTACCTCTGACGGTAATTTATATTCATTAGATTCTATCAGATCTCTGTGGGTCGTTTCCTTGCTAACAGTGTCAACCATCAAAGCCTTCAACCATTTCATGAAATATCATACTTCAAAGAAATCTGAAAAGGAATGCCCCGAATGTAACTTCCATTTTCAAATGGAGATAATGTTCCTGGCCAATTAATTACACCTCAGCATAAAGAACTTCCATTTGCGAATTAAAATGTGTCACATAGAAGTCAGAGACGTGCCTCAACTGATTGCTACGTATTTCTTGTTGTGTCAGTTTATTCAGAGAAATTTTATGGGACTTCCTATAATTGTTTTACCAATAAAGTGATCTTTGATCCGTTTAAGAACACTACAACCACTACTCTCGTTATACTTTAAAGGGAAAGTTTCATTACATTTCAACTATTTAACTTTGTCGTTTGCCATTCCCTTTCATATAGCCTCAATCAAAAACACGAACCATGGTGGATAGACAAATTAACTGTCTTATTAATTGAGTTTACTGAGAGACACCTATTATTACTATAATGTAAATAATGTTTATTGTAGCCTAACATGTTTTCAAACTCCACCTCTTATCAGTTTTGGCTCACGAGTCTAAGACTAGAAATAAATTGCTTGCTACAGCCAGGAATCGAACCGAGGACCTTTCTGTCCAGAATCTCAATACTTACCTGGAGACCGTGGAGGGTAGCGAGAATAAAAAGAGGTAGAAATAATGTTGTTGTTTAAGTCTTCGGTCTTTTGACTGGTTTGATGCAGCTGTCCTTACCTCCTTGGCCTGAGCTAATAGTTTCATCTCTACATAGCTACCACATCGTACATCCAAGGCAATCTGTTTAACATATTCTAACTATGGTAGTTCTATACCCTTGCAGTTCTTGTCCTCGACCGTTCTTTCCATAACAAACTTTGTAATTCCTGAGTGTCTTGGTATGTGTCCTATCAACCTATCTCTTGTCTTCATTAGCAGTCGCCAGAAACATCTCTCATCTGCCACAGGTTTTAATACCTCTTCATACTGGAATGCAGCCGAAATAAATCAGAAACCTCTATGGACATCAAATTGGCAGGTGAAAAGCTGAAGGAAGTAGGAGAATTCTGTTACTTAGGAAGCAAAATAACCAGTGATGTGCGAAGCAAAGAGGATATATAACGTAGGTTGGCTCAGGCAAGGAAAGCATTTCTACAAAAAAGGAATCTGTTGACATCGAATATAGATTTAGGCATTAGGAAGTCACTTTTGAAAGCCTTTGTCTGAAGCGTGGCGCTCTATGGAAGTGAAACTTGGGACTATTGGTACAGCAGAAAAGAGGAGAATTGAAGCGTTTGAAATGTGGTGTTACAGGAGAATGATGAAGATCAGATGGGTAGGGTTACAAACGAAGACGTATTAAGACGAGTGGGAGAGGAGAGATGTTTCTGGCGACTGCTAATGTTAGAAGAGATAGGTTGGTAGGACACTTACTAAGACACCCAGGAATAGCAAGCTTAGTTATGGAAGGAAGGGTTGAGGACAAGAACTGTAGGGGTAGACCAAGGTTAGAATATGTTAAACAGATTGCCTCGGATGTAGGGTGTGGTAGCTAAGTAGAGATGAAACGATTAGCTCAGGACAGGGAGACATGGAGGGCTGCATCAAACCAGTCAAAAGACTGAAGACTCAAACAACATCATTTGTATACCTATCTAGCCATCTGATCTTTATCATTCTCCTGTAACACCACTTTTTTAACGCTTCTATTCTCCTCCTTTCTGCTGCGCCAACAGTCTAAGTTTGACTTCCCTAGAGTACCTCGCTCCAGACAAAGGCTTTGAAAATGACTTCCTAATATCCAAATCTTCTTCTTCTGTCGATTTCGGCCTACTGTGGACCGCGTTGAACAATCGGCCAACTTGCCAAAATCTTCTTCTCTTCCCAGAATTTCTTCATGCGTTCACTGAGTCTCCTCCTTCTTTCTTCAGACCAGATGACCTTGGTTTTTGAGCTAAGTTTTCCCTGAAACCCGTTAAATTTATCAAGCTTCCTTCCAAAGAGTGATTTGTTGAGGATATCTTTTTGAGTGATGCCAACTTCTATACAGGGTGAACAACAAAAATTTATACCAGCCTTTCAGTAGTCGCATATGATGTGTAATATGTGACATGTTATCCTACTATGTGTGTCCCGGGAGCGCAAATCCCTTGTTGAAAGTGAACTATGTTGATCATTGAAATAACTACTTGTATAACTCCAGTGCCAAATCCTGAACGTAATGAATCTTAATTGTTAGTTGCCGTGGCGGAAGCAATCCACTGCCTACTTGATGCGAGCTGCGCTCTATACCGGCCAGTTAGTGAACCCATGCCAGCGATGTTATTGAAAATTGCTTCGTTTAGCCGATAGACTGCACTGCCAAGTATAGGCGCGATTAAAAATTAGGTGTGCGGAAAGTATATTAAATGTGTTTTTCACAGTGATATGTTTAGACCAACGAAGTTTCAATTATTGTTTATAGTCGGCATTAATATACTGAATTCCTACGTAGTTTGGAGTGTTTGTTGATGCAATATAGATTCCACATACCCACATGGCCGACAGTACATCGAGTGCTTACATTAAATAAGAATACAGCAAAAGTATGAAGATTTAATAAATCGTAATTGTTTTCAGCAAATATGATAAAATGAATATTTTCACACCAAAGAACGACAACTTGAAGATGATTTATTGTGGGAGTATCTTAAATGGGGTCTCCAAACCTTGAACTAAACTGTATGCGATATACATTCACCATAGCCACACGACCTACAATACGCCGTTGTACCGATCTCGGCCACCACGCACGCTTATTGTTTCCGTCCCATGCACTTCCGTCCCATCCATTTCCGTCTCCTTTCCAAAATCACTCCCACAAACATGTCCAGCTACCGAGCGCCACAAAAATATCGCGATACCGAGTGGAAAGATGTTACACATAAAAAATGCCGCACTTGGAGGTCGGCATGCGATTCCCTATCCAATTACAAGATAAAAGTTTCTCTAGCAAAATCGTATCGGGTGCTGTTTGAAGACACAAGTATGAAAACGAGAAGCTGGCAACACTGTCACATCCTGCAGTGCATCGGAATGTACAGAGAAAGCTCCGACAGAGCACCAAGTTCCTGCGACCTGTTTTTGGCCACGCTGCATGCAGTTACAGCGTTGCCAGAGGCTCGTTTCTTAACACGCATTTCTGTTAAACCTATTGGCGGGACTAGGTTTTGCAACATAAACTTTTTTCGTGAATTTCGACGAGGAACCGCTTGCCGACCTCCAAGTGCGTTATTTTTTGTTCACCCTGTATAGAAATAATATCTATTCTTAATGCTAACCAATCAATAAAACTGCCCCTTCGTACGACTTGCCACTCATCCCCCCCCCCCCCCCCGAAGTGTCCACAGTAATTTGAGAGCTGTAACCCAGAGATAGCGGCTTTGTGGGGACATTTTTGGTGCGAGTTCCCTGGGCCGCACGCCGCCGCTGGGAATACAGGAACAGAGCAGATCGATTGCTGGCAGCTGGCAGTTCTGTCATGAGTCTATTTGTGGATATGCGCACTGTTCTGGCCTTTACTGGGATCACATATTTAGATAACATGTTGTGTCAAGTGTGACTAATGCCAACAAATGTTTCTGCTTTATACACATTATGATTCATTCATCTCTTTACGCCACATTTACTCCAAGGCTATACAGTTGATATTGTTGTTGTAGACTAGTTTATAAAGCGAACATCTCCTGATGCAGTGGCTAGCATTCTTGGCTGTCTCATCTTAGGTCCAGGTTCGATTCCCGACTGTTCCTTCTTCTTCTTCTTGTTCTTCTTCTTCTATCCCTTTTGCCTCTCGGCGTCGGGTCTGCCAGCCACATTCTGTATTCATTCCTATTCCCTGCGAGTCTCCTGGTTTACTGCAGAGTTCTTTCTCTCGTAGGGTCGTCATGTTTATCCGCCCGGCTCTCCTGTTTGTTCTCTGAATTTGGGAAGCTTCACCCGACGTGGGTAATCACCCCTAAGAGAGCTAGCACAGTGAAGGTGCTGCCTCCACACAGCATCTGTGCCAACTGGACTTTTCTGTCAGTGTTGTTCCCCCTTATCTGAGCATATCCCATTTTAAGGCGCAGGGACCTCGCCCTCACCCCTCCCTTACGGGCTAGGATTTGCTGGTTGCAGAGCCTACCAACTAGGGTATTTCTCAATATTTACCAGAGGCACCTACTCAGCATTGGTGTCACCACGAGACCCAATATCCTGCCATCCACCCTCCTCCTTTCTCAACCGGGCTGGGGACCGGCTTTGGCGGGGTTTCGATTCTCAACTCTTCCAAGATAGTAAATTATGATATACAGCCTCGTGAGGGAAAACTGACAAGAGGTGGGTTCGATTCCAATTTCAGCCAACCTAGAAGTCGGTTTCTGTAGTTTCTTACTTCTTCTTGAAGTAAATGCTGGGATCGTTCCTAACTTAAGATCAAGGTCACTTCCATCCTAGTCCCAATCTCCATTCCAAATACACACACCACCATACCACCACACATCCAAGTACACGGGGCTGAATGACTTTCTGTTGACTGATTTAGAGGCTTTTCAAAATCGTAGTCATACAGCCCCGTATACTTGGGCGTGTGTGGATTTGATGTGATAAACTGTGTTAATCTGATGGTTGTTTTAGAGTGTTTATTTGTAATTCAGATGAGGATTGGGAAGGAGACGACCGTGGCCTTCAGTTAGGAACCATCCCAGCATTCTCCTGGAGCAGAAAAGGGGAAACCACGGTAAACTGCCTGCAGGATGTCTGAGGTGGGAAATCAACTCGCTTCTTTTTAATTTTGCCTTACGAGGCTAAGTGTATACCGCTCCAGCCCTCTAACCATAATTAAATTTCTTGACAGAGCCGGGAATCGAACCCGGGCCTCCGTGGTGTAATAGGACTTAAGTTACAAAGTAATCTTTTACTATGGCAAATAGCAGTCAGTTGATATTTATCTGAGTCTTCTGAAAGTCGCAGCAATGTAATATTTCTATTTCGAGTCTGAAAAATTAGCCCATGTAGGCCTATCGTATATCCTCTTAGTTGACACTGACTGACCAATAATGAATTAGGCTAATCAAACTAACGTGTTTTGCATAATTAAGTTGTTACCAGCAAATTACAAAATTATTGTGCAAAATACAAATTTAATGATAAAATTAGCTAATAATAATTAATTGATAATTACCACAAAAATTATTTTGACTTTATAGATGTAAATACTCGTTACTCAGCAATCAATGTAATTGCCTGGCAATTAACTAAGCACGTAATGCAAATGTAAGCCGATCTACGGGTTTGTCAGTGTGTCGGGCAAACTAGTGGAGTTGGTTTAGTGTTAGATTTCAAAATTTATTATTGTGGGTTCGATACTGAATTATTCGGATTGCATTACAATGCCACGTCAAATTTACTGGCGCGTTAACGATTTCATCTGGGAAAAATTCTGCCTTACTCTAAAATTTCATCGTTTGATAGAAACAAAAAATCCACGTTATTATTAGGCTATATTTATTATGGCTGTTATTATTGTTATTATATTTTATCCTTATTATTATTACCAACAAAGCATTCATATTTCACTCAACGGCTTCGGTGGCGTAGTCGGTAGCATGCTGAGCTTCTAAGCTCAAGTTCACGGGTTCAAACCCGGCGGAAGTCATCGGATTTTTTAAGAACGTTAAAAATTCCTCAGTATGCCTTCCTTCGGAGGGGAAGTAAAGCCGGTGGTCCCATGTCATAGATTTATGGCATGTTAAAGAACCTTCCACTAATTACACCTGTGTGAAGCTAAAATATATATATATAGGTTAAACATTTGACTAACGTTCTTAGTCGTCAGGAGCCGACTGCGGTGGCATCTGGTAACTAAGTTCTGAACTAGTTGGACGTTGACGGACGCGTTTGGCGGCAAAAGTAGGAACTACTCGAAAAAAACAATGCCTGCAGTCCTTACTTCAATTAAAACAGATAGGCTACACACACTAATACAGTCATCATAATTAACACCGGCTATCAGACAGATTCTACACACACCCAAAGTACACAGGACTACATGACCACGTTGTCGCAGCCCCTAAACTGAGGAACCAACCAACCATATTTCACTCAGGCAGTTTTCTGAATCAGGAAATAACTTGGGCAAGACGACCTAAATTCTTCTTAAGATTAAAATTTCCAATATTAGTTGGAATGGAGCTGCAGAGTCCTGTGGCAATGCTAGGGGAGCTAGGTAGTGTATTACGGTCGAGAAAGGAGGAAATTGTATTGAATAGAGATGAATGGCTGTGGGGTTGTGATTCAGTCAACAGTCTATAGACAAGAGTAGCTACGTGGAATGCACAGGATCATTATATATATATATATGCACCTCAATAAACACGGTAAGCTAAGCCGGCTGTGTCTGGGACAGACCGCGGGCGCGCGTACGCGGTTCAGCCGGTGGTAGGCGCGCTCCACTGACTCTTATCGTTAGTTCACACATGTTTTGTCATTCATATTCACGTGTATCTGCAAAGCTTAGACGTTAGTGTTGCACGTTTAGTGAGTATTGTGATTACTCTGATTGTTGGTGATGCCTAGACACCAATTCACATTGGGCGAACGTGTGTATATCCAGAAACGTATAAGAAAATCTGGTTCTGAAACGAGTCGAAAATTTCGAATACAGTTTCCAGGAAGACCTGTGCCTAATGGCAGTACAATTAGGAGGCTCGCTGAACGATTCAAGAAAACAGGCTCCCTAGATAATAAAAGAGTTGACAGATATTCTTTCATCAGAAGATGTCAGGTGTGTGTTATAAGAGAGGGAGGACATTTTCAGCATCGCTTATGAGCACTGTAAGAACAGATTATTGAACAAGTTTGGTAAAAGTGTGAAAGTGCGCGCCACCACCGGCTGAACAGGGTACGTGCGCCTGCGATCTGCGCCAGTCACAGCCGGCTTAGCTTGCCGTGTTTATCGGGGTGCACGTAGATAATGACCCTGTAGTTAGTCACATTTAACCTGAATGATATGGAATCACTGAATAAATTTATTGATATTTTTATGTCAAATTGACCAATATTGTGTGGTTTGAAGCCATTTTTTCAGTGTTGCCATAGTAAACAAGAGTTTAGTGCTTTTCAGTCCGTCGCCACGAATGTACTCAAAAGAGCTGGGTTATGCCCTAATCCTGAAATAAATTACATGTGATTAATACATACACTAGGATGGCCAGGGGGAAGAAAAGGGAAAAACCCGTGTCGTTGAGATAACAGCCCACCTCAGTCGACCACACCTGGAGTTGCAGTGAACACGAAAACTGCGCCCAGCTCCAGCAAGGAAGACTACCAGATAAGTTGTAGCCTGTACTATTTCATTTTAACCATAGTTGATTTTTACACTCCAAATTACAAACTCCGGATATCTATCACCATTTAGCATTTCACCTAACATCATATATACAGCATTTAGCATACACTGACAGTTGCAGTACCAATGAAATGAAAATCCACAGCCTGCTTCCAGTCTCCGACCGGGTCAGGAATGGAATGAATGAAGCCCCCATCTAGCGGCGAGGATATGAACTGTGCCGGCTGCCGAGGCCTGACGCACTCCTCCGGGGCAATGATTAAATGAATGACAGATGAAATGAAATGATAGTGGAGAGTGTTGCTGGAATGAAATTTTGACAGGGAAAACCGGAGTACCCGGAGAAAAACCTGTCTGCCTCCGTTTTCTCCAGCACAGATCTCACATGGAGTGACCGGGGTTTGAACCACGGACCCAGCGGTGAGAGGCTGGCGTGCTGCCGCCTAAGCCACGGAGGCTCGCAGTACCAATACTGCAACTAAATAATTGTACATATTGTAAATATTTTCACCTGTATTCTCAAACATAGATTTTATAGCCTAAGTGAAATGGATCTGATGATGATCGCTTGACGATCGAAACTGGTCATCCTAGTGTATGTATTAATCGCATGCAATTTATTTCAGGATTAGGGCATAACCCAGCTCTTTTGGGTAAATTCGTGTTGACCGACTGAAAAGCACTAAACTCTTGTTGACTAATGTTTCTATTATTTTTTTTTAGATCATTATGCCCATCGAAAGGGCGTGATTGAACCTATCTAGCTCATCTCCCTTTCTTATCCTCCCAAAATCTCCTCATCTTCTCGCAATGGCTCCGAGCAGGTTCTGTTGGATGTAATGTCAACTAGTTCTCTGAATTTAGTCCTGTCGATCACCGTCTATTTCACAGCGCGCATTTTCAACTTCAAGCAGTCAGTTGCTCTTAGCTTTCATTGAGAGAGTAAAATATATAATTCTTCTAGCTTGCCACGGTGGGTGAGTGGTTATCGTGTCGGTCTACCAACCTCAAACTTGCAGGTTCGCTCCTGGCCATGGTAAGTGATTTTTGAAAGGCGGAAAAAAATACCACATGCATGTCATACGATGTTGGCATGTTAAAGAACCCATTTGAATTCAGTAGGCCGTGTTCATAATGGTAAAATTAATCTCGGGATTTACCGCCGACACAAAGTTCCTCATTTCTCAACTAGAAAGCACTACAGTTTCAAGGAGTTTAGATATCTAACCTCCTTGACTTTCATAGTGCTCAAGGAACAACAAAATTAGACATGCAAGCTACCCTCTGGGTGTTAAATAATAAAGCTTGCACCCGGCATCCGAGGCCATACGATATTATTATTATTATTATTTTTTATTTGCGAATTGACCACTTCGGATCACGCTACAATTTCATTTTTTCTTTGCCTGAAGTTTCCTCTTCCTCCAGTACTCCTTCATATGGGCGCTATGCTGTTTCTTCTGCTCATCCGTCCAGGCTCTTCCCTTCTTTGTGGTTCTTGTGACGTGAAACCCTTCCAAATTTTGAATTATGTACCGAAATGATTCCCTGTTTGACATCTGAACTTCCTGGATGTTGGAATTTTCGAGATCTTTTCGAACTTCCTTAATCCATGTCGTTGTTGTCTTCTTGTTCCACAGGTAGTCGAATAACTGTTTGGTTAGTCTAGTTTTGTCCATTCTGTACAAGTGTCCGAGAAACGATAACCTCCTCTTCTTCATGCTCTCTGAGATTCTCTCCACATTTTTATTGACTTCATTGTTGCTCCGAAGTTTCCAGCCGGTTTCAGTCTGGACTGGGCCCATGATTTTCCGTAGTATTCTTCTTTCTAGGATCTCTAGCTTCTCCAACTTGTAATTCATCGAGAGGCATTCGCTGGCATACAGGCATTCTGTTTTTACTACCGTGTTGTAATGTTTTAGTTTGGCATTCCATGAGATGCATTTCTTGTTGTAGATGTTTTTAGTTAGCCCATAAGCTCTTTCCATTTTTGAGATACGATCTTCTACAGCAGCTTTCTCTAGGCCGTTCTCTTGTATGGTTTCACCGAGGTATTTGAACGTTTTCACCCTCTGAATCCGTCCAATCTCTGTTTCAAGGAATTGTGGTCCATGTTTGTCATTCATCATGAACTTGGTCTTCTCTTTCGAGATCCTAAGTCCTGTCTTGCTAGCGATCTTTTCTAAGAGGTTGATCTGTATGGCTGCTTCTTCTAGGTTTTCTGAAAGTATCGCAAAATCATCAGCGAAAGCCAAGCAATTGACTTTGATTCCTCCCGTTTTTCGTCCTAGGCAGATCGGGGCTATCTCTTGATTTTCAAGTTCGGAATTCCAAATTCTCACAATCCTCTCGAGGACACAGTTGAATAGTAATGGTGATAATCCATCACCCTGTCGCACACCTGTCTTGATTTCAAATGACTGAGACAATTCTCCCATGAACTTCACCTTAGAAGTTGTGGCTGTTAAGGTTTCTCTGATAATATTGGCCAGTTTGGTTTTGACTCCAAATTCTCTAATGATCTTATCTAGGGTCCCTCTGTCCACCGAGTCGAAGGCTTTTTTGAAGTCAATGAATGAAACCACTATACTTTTGCCGTTCAGCGCTCTGTGGCGAATTATTGATTTCAAATTTAGGATTTGTTCGGCACAGGAGCGGCCTTTCCGGAACCCACCTTGGTATTCTCCAAGTTGCTTATCTAGGATTCCTTCTATTCTATTCAGAAGTATCCTTGAGAGGATTTTGTAAGTGACTGGGAGTAGCGACACGCCTCTGTAGTTGTTAACATCTTATTTGTTCCCTTTCTTATGGAGTGGGTGGATCAGCGCTGTTTTCCATTCGTCTGGTAGCTTTTCCGTCTCCCATATTTGTTGGAAGATATGGTGCAGGTCGTCTAGGATTTCCGGTTCTGCCCACTTCAACATTTCTGCTGATATGGAGTCTTCCCCGCTTGCCTTGTTGTTCTTGAGACTTTTCAGGGCTTCCTTTATTTCTTCTTTTGTTGGTGGCATATCATCTTCTGAGTTTATAGGATGAGTCTGAAATTCTAGTTTGTTGGTTGGAGGCGGGCAGTTGAGGAGTTTCTCAAAGTATCTGGCTAATATATTATTATTATTATTATTATTATTATTATTATTATTATTATTAGCCCGCCTGTGATCACTCTTTCCAAGAATTTGACCATAAAATTTCAAACACCTTTTCCTGAATGTGTCCAAAATGTTCTCCGAAAGCAGATTTCCACCTGGGATTTCCCTTTCATCAAAATTTCCTCAGTACAAATATTACTGTAATAAGAATTCTAACCTCCACAAAGCCATCTGTGATGCTTATGATGTCACAGCACTGGTCTTGAGTGAACAACAAATTGTTAATCATATAACCAATGATCTTCAGAAACAGAATGCTTGGATGGCGAAACAGCTGCTCGGGAAGCATCTGCACGAATTAAGTCAAGCCCATGTCGACATGATAGCGTTGAACGTTTGGCTGACAGCAGCGCAGATCTTCCCCGAAACTGAAGGGTTTATGGTAGCAATACAATACCAGGTCATTATTTAAGATGATAGATGTCGCTGCGTGTGCCCTGTGCCAAAGATTATTCACCATATTTCCTCTGGAGGTACAAAATACAGACGAAGGTATGACACAGTGGATACAATCTTGCACCAAGAACTGGCTGACAAATTGCAGCTTCTGGGACGTCATAAAGTTCCATACCATGAGTACCACCCAGAGTGCATCACGGAAAATGAAATTTATCATCTCTATTGCTATGCTATCCGAGTGGAAAGTCTGCCATAACAGGCCTGATATTAGAGTCATCATTAAGAAGAATAAGGAAGCCATCATGGTTGATGCATCAGTTCCCAATAGCAACAACTTAAAGCAAAGCAAGACGAAAAGATCTCCAAATACAGTATAAAGACCTAGTGGAACCCAGCAGGAAGCAATGGCAGATTGGAAAGGTGAAGGTCATACCAATTGCCATCTCAAGCAATGGCGTTGTACCAAGGCGTTTACTACAGGGGTTGAAAGAACTTGATGTTGACACCAATATATACAATACAAAGCAAAAAGCAGTGATCATTGCGATTACCAGATTAGCTAGCAAATTCATAGAATAGGTAGCTAAAATAGTCTTTTTTAGCTTATTTTCAATTTTGAAAAAAATAGGCTTATGAGATCACCTTTTGTCCGTGTGTGTGTGTGTGTGTGTGTGTGAGGTGTGTGTGTGTGTGTGTGTCCCTAATAAAATCTAAACGGCTGGAGCGATTCCAATAAAACTCGGTAAGTTAATAACGCTATTCCCGGCGACCTCGACCGTGCCCTTCAAATTTTGTTACGTCTCACCAATCCAACATGGCGGCTGTGCGAAATATTTAACTAGCATTCAATATCTCCGAAACTATTACCGATATCGCCCTGAAATTGTGTACTGTGATAAAGGGCACTACTAGAAGTTCACCTATGAGACTTTCAAAAACCTGGTGACTACAAAACCAACATGGCAGCCAAGCGAAATTGAGACTTTTAAATAGACGTTTCTCGCGATTTAACTATCCAAACGTAATGAAACTTGGTGCAGCAATTGTTTATACACATTGTAATGCACTGTAGTCTAATTTAGTTCAATTGTTTACATAACCTCAAGATGGCGGCTGTGCGAAATTTTAAAATTAAGTTTTTATTTCTTGTGTCGTAATCATGCGATCGAAGTGAGAGTTTGAATAATGAACCTAGGCAATAATTGTCCTTGAATGGTACATAACTCTATGGCCTATACATATAACAATCCTAAATGGCGAGCTTCCGAAATATTTAGACGGTTCTCAATATCCATGAATCTTTTACAGCAACCAAACTGATTTTTTTAATGTTCGTAGAAACTATGAACATATGCTCACCTATATGAATTTCAGTAACCTGGTGAGCACAAATCAAACATGGCGGCGACGCGAAGTATAAATATTTAAATGGACGTTTCTCGCGAATTAACTATCCGAGTGCCGTGAAACGTTGCATGTTAAATGCTTATACAAATGTTGATCCACTGGCATCTAATTTATTTCAATTGTTTGCATAATCACAAGATGGCTGCTGTGCGTAATTTTAAAATCTCGTTTTTACTTCTTGTGTTCTAATCATGCGATTGAAGTTTGCATACCACACGTACACAATAATCTTAATGTAATAGTACAAAAATAAAAATCCAACCTGGCGACCATCTGAAATATTTAGACGGTTCTCAATATCTACGAATCTGTTACAGCAATTAAACTGAAATTTTGTATGTAGATAGAGGCAATTAACATGAGTGGGATATATGAAAATAGGCTGTATATTTCTTCACGGAACTACTTGTTATAATTGGTGATTATGCTCTGATTTCGTTCAATCTGTATAGTTTACGCACAATGTTCTGAGAGCGAAGTAATAATAACAATATTAATAATAAACTTTGTATAAAATTATAAATTAGACAAACTTGGAAGTATCAGAAAGGATAATTATGAGAAAATAGTTAGGCCCAGTGAAAACAAACGAAGTATGGAAATACAGGTATAATGATGAAATATACAGGACTATGGAAAGCATAAAGGAAACGATAAGAAAAAGAGGATCGATATCTTTTGGGCATATTTTCAGAATGGATGATTCCAGATTAACAGAAAGGATATTCAAGTAGCTCTGGAAAAAAAAAAAGTCAATGACTTGCTGGATTCAAGAGGTAAATGTTGATGATGATGATAATTGCCGTTTAAAGGGGCCTAACATCTGGGTTGCCGGCCCCTAATGGTTTGGGTGATAGCGAAAATGTAAATTAAATTAAATGGAACCAAACCTAAAACTAACTACAAACTTAAAAACCAGAATAGGAAATGGAAATCAAAATGACAATAAGGGAATCAAAAGACAGGAGGAAAAGAAATGCCCTCAAACTTCGAAGAATGAGAATTAAGGGACTTGGAAGAAAGGAGAGCTAGGAAAGGCAGACAGGATAGGTAAAGAGGAGAGTACCGACCCAAAGGCAATGGAAGAAGGAGAAAAACCAGACCCAACTCAGGAAGCCCTCGGGTTCGCCAACTCCCGAACTCACCATACGTGACCCCATGAGGTTGTAGCACAATCCAGGATGCACCATGAATGGTGAGGCTACACATACCCTGCATCCTTTAGGGCCTTGAGCAGAAGGCAGGAGATATGGTGAAAAGAAAACAAGGAAACATGAGACAATGGCCAATTAAGACGGGAAAGTGAAAGACTCCACAGGCCTCGGATACCGTAACACCGTCGGGGTCGGAAAAGAACAAGAGTTGACCAAGGGAGGTCGACAGGAAAGACAACAGAGAGGATCCCGGCACAAGTAAGTGAAAGCAATGCCGGCCTTAGCTGGGGTCCCGTGATTGCCGACCCACGTCCCACAAGTTGTGAGCCCCTGGGATGGTCAAGAGGTAAAGAATGATTGAGAAAGAAATAATACAAGAGAAGAAGACACTGTGGACAGAGAGATTTTTCGAAAGAAGGTGTTAAGTATGGAAGGGTTCCAGGGAAGAGTGGAAAGGAAACCTGGAGCGAAACGGTGTGAGGACAGAAAGAAGCACCATAGTCAAAGAATGAAGGAATATTAGGAAGAACGGAAGAGAAAACAACAAAGAGTGACGAATTGACATTGGCGCGTGGTCCAGAGCAGGCATTACCTGGAGTAGACTCAATCGTGGGAAGAAGTGCTTCTGTACAACATACTAGGGGTTGGAAAGATTCGCCATACTGTGACTGTGATGTCATTCTGCAGTCATTGATTGTCCCTGCCGAGCGTTCCCGGGGAGTCTGGAGGATTTAAATTGTGGTACTCCAGAATGCTATGGACTCCTACATGAGGAAAGAATTCATGATGAAAATTAATAAATGTAAAACAAAAATATTGGAATGCAGCCGAAATAAATCAGAATCCACTATGGTCATCAAATTGGCAGGTGAATAACTAAAGGAAGTAGTAGACTTCTGTTACTTAGGAAGCAAAATAACCAGTGATGGACGAAGCAAAGAGGATATAAAACGTAGGTTAGCTCAGGCAAGGAAAGCATTTCTAGAGAAAAGGAATCTGTTGACATCGAATATAGATTTAGGTGTTAGGAAGTCATTTTTGAAGACCCTTGTCTGGAGGGTGGCGTTCTATGGAAGTGAAACTTGGAATATTGGTGCAGCAGAAAAGAGGAGAACTGAAGCGTTTGAAATGTGGTGTTACAGGAGAATGATGAAGATTAGATGGGTAGATAGGGTTACAAATGAAGAGGTATTAAGACTAGTGGGAGAGGAGAGATGATTCTGACAACTGCTAACGAAGAGAAGAGATAGATTGGTAGGACACAAACTAAGACACCCAGGAATAGCAAGCTTAGTTATAGAAGGAAGGGTCGAGACAAGAACTGTAGGGGTAGACCAAGGTTAGAATATGTTAAACAGGTTTCCTAGGACGTAGGGTGTGGTAGTTATGTAGAGATGAAACGCTTAGCTCAGGACAGGATGGACTGAAGACTCAAACAACAACACTTTCAGAGGCAGTGAATTGGTTAAATATACTGGATGTTGATATATGATATTTTCAACTTTAATAGTTATATGTTTTGTTGTCATATTGTTCGGATATTTGTGACACTGTATTCATGTCTTCGCTTTCTTTATTGTGTTAGAATCATACGATCAATATATAAATAAGTAGGAGGTGTAGTGAAACTAACAGACCAACTGTTCGTATAGAATCTCCCGCAGTTATGGATTTACATAAATGGAAAACACTTGTACACATGTAATGGTGTGGATGTAAACAGCAGGTTTTATGTTATGCTCCTCCATTATGTAACAGGAACATGGTCATAAACTGGTCGACATGCTCCAGCACTAAACAGGACTCGGTGAAACTTTGATGCTGAGCCGAGTTATTATTGAACTTTTAGTGCTGGGCAAAGCTCATTTCTAACGCATGAAACGATGCATAAAAAATAGCAGAATTCAAGTGCGTGAATGTTAATCGCAGTGAGTCAAGCTGAGGGTCATAATAATTTTATTTTATAACAAACGAACACAGTTGCAAGTTTAAACTTTATGTGTATCCATGATTTGTAAAATGCACAGTACGGTATTGTGTTGTGGGCACATTCAAAATCTGTGAGCATAGATACACACCTTTAAATGTAGAAAGGAGACAAATGCACGGGAATACATGGTGGTCGGAAACTACGTTAACCATGCGTGTGAACGTTAGAGGAATGGTGGTATTGATGACACCGGGAAACAAAAAGAAATTTTTTGTATGGTGTCTGTTATTTAAAACCAGATTCTGGATATATTTGCGCTGCTGATTCCAAAACTGCTGTGCATATTGTTCTGTCAGGTCTCGTGTTTTCAGGATATTGATAATTTAGTGAGAATTCACTATAGTAATACCATGACGAATGAAAGAGAAAGTGAGAGGACTCCTCAAGTTCAAGCGCGCCCCGACCGGCAGCGCTAGTGTGGGCAAGTTCCACGCTGCCGGTCAGCTGGTCTTAGGGATAATGCCAAGGGGAACGAATTACTTTGTAACTGATACTCTTTTAACATGTAATTAGCGATTACAATTAAAATAACACGGCAGGGCACAATGGAAAATATAATTCACGGAAATAAGTACTACGGTCTCCATTACATGTTACGGAAGCTCAGATTCCTGGAGTAGGCTATACAGACTGTTACTTTTGTTGTTTCTTGTTGTGGCAATTTACTTTCCTCAGATTGAGAGACTAAAGAAGGTGAATTTGTGGGTCTGAATCTAATTAATGAAAATGGGGGAAAGGCAGAGCGGCTCTTGAGAGCACTAGTGACAGAGTTGAGATGGCTATCTCAGAGGGAGTGAAGCCTATGTGGTGATTACCTAATTCCTCAATGCGGGAAATAAATTGGGCTCTGGGATTGAGCGCGTTAATTCCTGCTTGTCTGACTGATTTACAAAGGCTAATACCAATAGGTAGGTGGATGAGGACCATCGTGGTCTGAAGGTTACTGCCATTGGGTGAAGCGAACCACAGCTCTTTCTTGAAATCAAATGCCGGGAATGTGACGTAGCCCGGTGAGGGAAGAGGTGAGCTAGAGAGTGAGGAATCTGATTTTGGTGAGGCTGGTTTAAGTGGAACGAGTATACCATCTCGTTTTTGGGTAGGCCCATTCGGAATTAGTGTTTTTGGATTGACAGGGGTATAATTTTTTTTTTAGGGTAATCAGGGTCCTGAGTTATCAGGAATGTTATGCCCTGGTACGTTAATATGCGAGGTTTAGTGTCAGTGCGCGACATGTTTGTGTTCGTGAGTGTATAAGTGCGTGTAATGAGTAAGAGGTGATGAGAGATAGTGGTCAGATACCTTGGTCGACCAGAGAATAAGGAAAGAGAAAAACAAATTTACCAGTCACTCAAAGTTATCCAGTTTAAATACAGTTGGAGCTGTGACGTTGAGTGCGCTGATGAAATTTGAAGTTATTAATTAATTAAATAATTAATTATTGGCTGCTTGGTAGGGTGAGGGGATGAGCTAAACTTGTATTAAAACTCGAGAGAGACAGGAGTTGCTTGACTAGGATGGTTACAGGGTGGGTATGGTGTTGGATATTTGAATGGTAGAGGAGTGACTTAATCTGCACTGTTACCACGGGGATGCAAATTAAGCCTATAGGAACGTAGTGAAATGGCTTGAAATATCGAAGTCGAGGCGATAGCGAGGACTAGGCTTGGTAGAAATTCTGGCAAGGCTGGCGGATCATCGATTTCGTCAATTGGCGTTAGAATACGGAGCTTGGAGCAGTGGCGTGCAGTTTGCTTCGATGCTGGACTCGGAATGATGATGGCACAAAACAGTAATATTAGCAAAGAAATATGTTTGAAGTAGGCCTACACAAAACATAAAACGCTGATGTACACAAGACACGATTAACTGAATTTAAGAACAGAAAGCAAAGAAAATTCAATTTAATTCACACAAATATCTCACACAGTTGCTTTCCCCGCACTTTTCTACGACCCGGTTCGACGGAACAACAGGACACGTGTTGGACATAATCGCTTGCAGTGCCTGTAGCGGCGGGACCACGAACTACCGTTCTATAATGGCGGAGTCCTCACACTAGGTCCTTCTATTCGTCATGGTAATACAGAAATTAGGATCAAGGAAGTACAGTACTGTGGATAATCGGATACACATATGATGGCGGGATATTGTTGGAGCATCCATCGAGAATGTACAGAAATATCTCATCGGAGAAAATCACAGAAAGGTGGATTCAGCGATGTGCCAAATTAAAGGTGTCATACGTGTGTTTTCTTTCTGTTAAGCATTACATCATAGTGAACAGGAAATGGATAACGACTAATTACAAATTTAAAAACGTTGCACCAAAAATACAAGTTAACTTAATGAAGAACTAGTGTTTGTTTGTCAATGATTTAGGCTTAATCCAATAATCTAATATGCCATATCGTGAGAAGGAGAGATGATATGGAAAAACTTAAAGAATTTTCAGAATCTACGACTCAAGAATATCCCAAAAATAAACTAACATCTTAGACACCAAAATTGTTGTTCCTCAGTGACAATTAATATCAAGAGAATCATGCGCCAGTGTCATTTTATCATGTGTTGAAGTTAACCAATCCATTTGCTTCGTGGGCGATGTTTTCAGCTCTGCACGTGGCTCAGGATCTGTTTGAGAGGTCAAATTGCAAAAAATTATTCATTTGCTAGGGGTTGGATGTGAACGAGGATAACTGCATCACGCCATAGCAACTCCATTATGCTGACATTGACTGTAACTGTTTGGTTTGATTCAATCATTTATTTGCAATTGAAGGTGTCCGCCGGTGGCAAATTGGGTATACATAACAATTTAAGTATTATACATAATAATTCTATAGCAATATTAAACTGGAGTAGCCTATTTACACAAATCGTTAGTCTTTTCTTAAACACACCTGTGTTTGGAAAACTTCAACTTGATTGGACTTGTGGTTTCTGAGAAAAATGTCCATAACTTAGAAACATAACTTTTGAAAGAAAAAAAAGTTTGGTGCTTTTCAGTCGGTCAACAAGAATTTGCCCAAAGGAGTTGGGTTATGCCCTAATCCTGCAAAAAATTACATGAGATTAATAAATACACTAGGATGACCAGTTTCGATCGTCAAGCGATCATCATCAGATCCATTACACTTAGGCTATAAAATCTATGTTTGAAAATACAGGTGAAAATATTTACAATATATACAATTATATTTTAGTTGCAGTATTGGTACTGCAAGTTGTCAGTGTAAGTTATGCTAGTTGTAGTATATATGATGTTAGGTGAAATGCTAAGATGGTGATAGAAATCCGGAATTTGTCTGTTTGGAGTGACTATATGGTTGTAAAAGGTCAACTGTGGTTGTACTGTATAGTGCAAGCTATTTATCTGGTTGGGTGTCTTCCGCTCTGTCGTATCAACTTCTCTCTTGCACCAGTGACCGACACTGGTTTCACTTCAAAAGTGAAATGTGAACCACACCCGAATGTACAAAAAACAAGAAATTCCGTGAAGAACTATACAGCCTACTTTTCATGCCAATGATTATTCTACAGTATATGAACCTATCTAGAATAATGACGAAATTAAGTTGGTAATATCGAAATATCTAATTAGTTCAATATATACAGGGTATAATGTAGCCTAATAGAGCACAACATTTGGGAGCCCTGGTGACTGAATATATTCTTCGTTCCATCTCTTAAGGTACAGAATACAAAATTTGGTTGACGTCCAATGGACGTTACATGCAGTTAGACACTGGATCTATCATCATGCGTAAAAGCATGTTGCCAACAATACCATGCATGTGCTGGTCAGAAATAATCTGAAATATTATGATATTTTGTTGTGCCAAATTTGGATGAAAACCATTCGTTAGTATAGAAGTTACATGTATTTTAAAATTGGACATATCAGTAGGCATAGAATCATGTTGGCAGCACTGCCTTGTATTAATTACTCCAAATTAATCTAGAATGTCGGGTGCTATACGTGTGCAAAGTATATAGCTGTTGGCTTGCATATTTTCTGATATATTGATATTAGGGTAAAAATAATATAGCCTGCATTTATTAACAGTTGGCGGCCCTGATTGCTCTTAACAATACTTATAGTCATATCTGTTATGGTACACATAGCACATACGAAATTTGGTTGAAATCCAACTGATAGTACAGAAGTTACATGTATTTAAAAATTGGTACTATCAGCAGGCTTATAATCATGTTGGTAGAACTGACGTATATAAGTTACTCGAAATTAATCTAAAATGTCATAATATACGTGTGCATAGTTTAAAGCTGTTGGCTTGCATACTTTCTGATATGTTGGTATTTGGATTTAAAAAAATAGAGAGAGCAATTATAACAGTTGGCAGCCCTGGTGGCTCATAAGAATACGTTCAGTCATATCTGTTTATGTACAGATAATACATACACAATTTGGTTGAAATCCAATTGATAGTGTAGAAGTTATATGCATTCAAACATAGGAACTATCAGAAGGCTTAAAATTATTTTGGCAACACTGTCATGGTTGGCTTCCTGGAAATTAAACTGAAATAGTATTATCTACATGTGTGCCAAATTTGGAATAGCTCCCATGCTTACCTTGCAAGATATCCAACATGGAGCTCAAATTTTAGTGCGTTTTTTCAGCAGTTGGTAGCACTGACATCATTTTCAAATATGGACGTGAGATATTCCGGTGCACATCTTTACTCATACTAAATTTGGTTTTGATTGCTGCAGCCGTTTAGGAGTTGATAGGGGGGGACACACACACAGCCAAACAGACAGACAGACACACATTTTCCCGAATCGATCTCATAAGTCTACTTTTTCCTCATTTTTGCAAAATGAGAAAAGTAGGCTAACAAAGTGTAAAACAATAACCTGATCCCGATAGTCTGAGTGCTAGTGTGTCATTTTAAATTGTTTCCAACATTACAAACGTGTTTTTCTAATCCCCGCCCTCTAAAAATAACCCGAGTGATGACCGCAAAAATGCTTCCTATGTCACGGAATTATAGATTGCTCTGATCGGGAAAGACAGGAGAATGTTTTGAGCCTATGAGTGAAAATTGCCACTTTTGGTCGGTTCTCTACAGCCACTTGGTCGCGTACGTTGATGGCCTAGTTGAATTTCGTTTGTGATAAAAAACAAAACAAAAAAAAGAGTCTTACAGTCGTTCCATATGATGTGTAACATGTAACATGTTATCCCTTGTTAACAGTGAACTCTGTTGGTCATTGAAACAACTACTTGTAAAACTTCAGTGCCAAATCCTGACCGGTTTTCAGCAAATATGATATAATGAATATTTTCAAACCAAACATCGACAACATGAAGGTGATTTATTGTAGGAAGAATATCTTTAATGGGGCCTCCAAACCTAAAATTAAACCGTATGCTATATACATTCCACATAGCCACATGGCCGAAGGTACGTCGTGGTATCAATCTCCGCCACCGCGCGCGCTCATTGTTTCCGTCCCATCTATTTCCGTTTCATTGTTTCCGTCCCATCCATTTCCGTTTCAATTTTGAAAAATCACCCCCACAAGAAATATACAGATACCGAGTGGAAAGATGTGTCACATCAAAAAGGTTCAGAGCACAGCTTTCCAAACTTTCTCTCATGGCGACACTTATTCTACATGACACCCATTTAATAATTTTCATTATAAACATTGACTATTTTAAAAAAGGAAGTTCATTTTAGAGAAATTTAAATTTTTCATAGTACGGAATATTAGGCTATGTTAGATATATTTCTCATAGATACAAAATGTGCACCTTGATGTTCCAATTCAATGACTGCTATGGGCTTGGCAATCATCACAAATCTGCATTATATCGCGTGGGATGCAGGACAAATTCACACGCATTTCCTCATATAACATTCTCAAACTTCCATTCAACTGTTTTTGTATTAGCCATAACAGAAAACGAACTTTCACACGAATATGTCGTAGAAAACTGCACCAAAACAATGAGAGCTCTTTTATTCAGGTGAGGAAAATCTTGTTGAATAGAAACCCAGAAGCTGTCTAATTCTGACTCTTGGTAGGCCTGCATAATTTTTTAAGTCTGGTTGTTTTCAAGTTCCACCAAATCTTCCTCTTCGATAAGTTGAAGTTCTGAAGAGCTGGGAGGTGCAAAAGGATTTATTATCCAGTAATATTGGTTTACATTTAAAACATCCCCTGGCACTAGAGCCCATGAAGGGCCTAGGCCTACCAAGCGACCGCTGCCCAGCCATTTGGCCTGCAGATATTGGGGTGACGCGTGATCAGCGCATCGAGTCCCCTCGGCCGTTAATCTTGGTTTTCGTGATCGAGGCACTGTCTCATTGTCAGACAGCTACTCAATTGTCCTCATGAGGCTGAGTGCACCCCATTCCAGCCCTCACATCAGTTTCTAAGATCCCTGACGGAGCTGGGAATCGAACCTGGGGCATCCGGGTGAGAGGCAGGCGCGCTACCCCAAACCCACGGGGTCGGCATTGGTTTACATTTAGTGTTGAACAAGATGTTCAGTAAAGAACATATAGCCTACTTTCTCCTAAATGCATGGATATATTTATAACTCTTTGTCCTTTTCAAGGAGTATAATTGAATGATGGTTGTAGTAGCTTGTTGAAATACAACGTGCTATAGGGATATTAAACATGAATATGAGGTGCCCTTTTTCTAGTGCTACCTCTGTAAAAAAATGTCATGCAATTCGGTTTCACCGTGTTTGAATTGATATGGGGAATGGATTTGCACACATACATGGCCGCTGTTTGCAAACTATTGGGCTGATGACCTTGTAGTCAGTCATATGATTTTTTCCACAAAAAGGCATGTTGTTGCAACATCTGGTCGAGATCAAATTATTAGGTTGGTCGTAATTTGATTTAAGCTTTTAACATTTAGGTGGCCATCATTCCGTTCCGTCAAGATGGCGGCGATATAAAACATGACACTGAGGTGCCCTTTGCTAGTGCTACTTCTGTACCAAATTTCGTTCAATTCGGTTTCACCGTGTTTGAATTGATAGGGGGAATCGATTTTCACACATACTTGGCCACCATCTGCAAACTATTGGGCTGATGATCTAGCAGATTGGTCAGAATATGCTTCCAACATAATGATATGTTGTTGCAAAATTTGGTAGAGACTTGATTATTAAGTTGGTCGTAATTACATTTTAGCTTTTAACATGTGGGTGGCCGCGACTACGTTTCCGTCAAGATGGCGGTGATAAAACATGCCACTGAGGTGCCCTTTGCTAGTGCTATCTCTGTATCAAATTTCGTTCCATTCGGTTTCACCGTGTTCAAATTAATAGGGGGAATCGATTTTCTCAAAATGATGGCCGCCATCCGCAAAATATTAGGCTAATGACCTATTAGTTAGGTCAAAGCATGCTCCCTCCATAAAGGTATGTTGATGCAAAATTTGGTAGAGATCGGATGATTATGTTAATTGGAATTTGATTTAAGCTTTGAACATTTGTATGGCCGCCATTACGTTTCCGTCAAGATGGCGGCAATATAAAACATGACACTGAGGTTCCCTTTGCTAGTGCTACCTCTGTACCAAATTTCGTTCCATTCGGTTTCACCGTGGTCGAATTAATTGGGGGAATCGGTTTTGACACAAAGATGGCTGCCATCCGCAAACTATTAGGCTAATGACCTATTAGATTGGTCAAGGGATCTCCCTCCATAAAGGTATGTTGTTACAAAATTTGGTAGAGTTCAGATGATTATGTTAGTCGTAATTTGATTTAAGCTTTGAACATTTGTGTGACCGCCATTACGTTTCTGTCAAAATGGCGGCGATATAAAACATGACACTGAGATGCCCTTTGCTAGTGCTACCTCTGTACCAAATTTCGTTCCATTCGGTTTCAACGTGTTTGAATTAATAGGGGGCATCGATTTTCACACAAAGATGGACACCAT
Organism: Meconema thalassinum; assembly: GCA_946902985.2. Taxonomy (NCBI): domain Eukaryota; kingdom Metazoa; phylum Arthropoda; class Insecta; order Orthoptera; family Tettigoniidae; genus Meconema; species Meconema thalassinum. Next base: position 70,816,933 of record OX336399.1, on the reverse strand, counting down.
TGGCAAACTATTAGGCTAATGACCCATTAATTTGGTCAAAGGATGCTTCCTCCATATGGGTATGTTGTTGCAAAATTTGGTAGAGATCGGATGATTAGGTTAGTCGTAATTTGATTTAAGCTTTGAACATTTGTGTGGCCGCCATTAGGTTTCCGTCAAGATGGTGGCGATATAAAACATGACACTGAGGTGCCCTTTGCTAGTACTACCTCTGTACCAAATTTCGTTCCATTCGGTTTCACCATGTTCGAATTAATAGGGGGAATCGATTTTCACACAAAGATGGCCGCCATCCGCAAACTAATAGGTTGATGACCTATTATTTTGGTCAAAGGATGCTCCCTTCATAAAGGTATGTTGTTGCAAAATTTTGTAGAGATCAGATGATTAGGTTAGTCGTAATTTGATTTAAGTTTTGAACATTTGTGTGGCCGCCATTACGTTTCCGTCAAGATGGCGGCGATATAAAACATGACACTGAGGTGTCCTATGCTAGTGCTACCTTTGTTCCAAATTTCGTTCAATTCGCGTTCACCGTGTTCGAATTGATAGGGGGGGACAGACATTCAGAGTACACACACTCACACACACACAGACTCACACACACACATACACACAGAGACAGACAGACACACTTTTTTTCGCCCTGTGTTGATCTCATAAGTCTACTTTCATTTTTTGCAAAAATCGAAAGTAGGCTAAAAATATCTCACGACACCCTTGATTGCAGCACGTGACACCCTGGGGTGTCGTGACACCCTGTTTGGAATGCACTGGTTTAGAGTTATAAAGTATTCCCTTTCCGGCAGCTGTGTGGGTGAGTTAATTTCCACGCTGCTGTATGCATTATCTGCGTCTTGGCTAGTCTCTTGATGTCCAACTCCCCGTGGCGCTGCTCTGAGAGAAACTGACGCCGCCACGTACCCACTTGTTCCACAATCCTATTACCAGCAGGTAATATTGCTAAAAGGGTTGCCTGCCCCCCAGGCGTCTCCATGCTCAGCAAGGTCACACGGCAAACTCCCTTAATGGACTCGTAATGGGAAACTCAGATATCAAATATACATAGGTTTGTTTTAACATTCATCGGTGTGGACACCACATATTTTTGGGTAAGATGAAGGCTACACTTAGCCTCCGTGTCTTAGGTGGCAGCACGCTGGTCTCTCACCGCTGGGTCCGTGGTTCAAATCCCGTTCACTCCATATGAGATTTGTGCTGGACAATGCGGAGGCAGGCAGGCCTTTCTCCGGGTACTCCGGTTTTCCATGTCACAATTTAATTCCAGCAACACTCTCCACTATCATATCATTCCATCTGTCATTCATTTAACCATTGCCCCAGAGGAGTGCGACAGGCTTCGGCAGCTGGCACAGTTCATATTCTCGCCGCTAAATGGGAGCTTCATTCCATTCCCTGACCCGGTCGGTCGACTGGAAGCAGGCTGTGGATTTTCAGTGTCATTTTCATTTTCATAAAGGCTACACAAGGCAAGCACTGAGTTGTTATTGTTGTTGATTTATTTATAGACTTGCAACATCGTGGTATATATTATTAACTTATATATGAGTAGCCCAGTTGCAAAACCAGCTATGTGCATGATAAGTAATTAGTGAGAAATCAGGAAAAACTAATAAAACAAAACAGAAATGTGTCAGAGGGCTGATTCTTATACAATTTATGGGTAAACATAATTGTAATATGTGTACCAAAGTTCTGAAATATCTGATGAGTAGAAAACAAGTTATTAATATTTGTATTTGCATATATCAGGTTTTGCAACTGTGTTGTTCACATAGCAGGTTTTGCAACTCTAGTGGCAGCCATATTGATTGCGCCTTAGTTTGCAAAACCAGCTACAATTGTAGTGGCCGGAGTTTAATCACTCACTCATGATGGATGGAATTATGTATTGAGTACGTTACAATTTACAATGCATACACTCGTAATGGAAGAACATATTACGTAACGTGGAATATATTACAACGTAAAAGACACACAGTTTAGAATAGTTCTGTGTGTGTTGATATACTATCAAATTACAACCAAAATGAGTTTAGGCTATGTCTGTTTCATCAGTTTCCATTAGTTAAAAAAAAAGTTCAAAGTCCAAAGTGTCATCATCAAGATCATCATCTGCATCATCATTCAAACTTTGGGTATCAGGGTCCTGTTCTGCAAATACATTGACATAGAATTCCAAATCTGGATTACTGTCCCATGCTTCCCCAAAGTGAAGGGCAAGAAGTCTTTTAACATCCTTGATCTTAGCCGATTTTACAACAACACCCCTTGGGATATCGGGGATGTGAGCGATCTTAAAATTCTTCCCCTTCCTGCACAAACTCTTCACTTCACCAATGTTAAAATTGTAGAAGGGTTCTCTTCGAACTAGGAGAGATTTATTGCTTTTGCTTCTTGTGATTATTAATCTCTTTGCTTTCTGAAATTGGCAATGCCATTGTCCAGGGTTTTTAAGAATGTTATCTGAATATTCTTTCCAATCCTTAACAGGGGCATCTTCTCGTAGACGTGTTATGATTCCGTACCTCTTGATAACGTGCAAATACTCTTCTGGGTTTGCAATGACACTTCGAGTGTTAAATTCTCTCTCTAGATGTCCAAATATCCGATCCGGCGGGATGAATGAATGTCCTACTATAGGGAACATCAGTTCAATTGTTTCAATATTATGAGGCGCTTCAAGAAGAAGCCAGTGTAATAACATCCCTATCACTGTTTTATTCTATCGGTATTTTCTCTTGACATATTATTATCTTGATTCATTTAAAAAATATATAACTAAAAACGTCAGTAGGAACGAGACGTCAGCTTGTAGGCTGCATCCACATCAATGTACTCAGAGAAATTGGCGCGCGAGTGAAACAAATGCAAGCAGAATTTCACAGCTGAATCTCCACAGTATGCAGTACAGCCAACCTAACTATCTGCAATAGAGATAAGCGTTTTAGCTTTATTTTCTTTGATAAAGAGAGTGCAATGCTGGTCTTAGGGAAAGGAAAATAGCAGGTATTGCAACTCTACCCGAAGGACGGCCATGTTAGTCAATATACATATAGCAGGTTTTGTAAACGTAAACATTGCCCTGCGAATTTAGCAGGATTTGCATCCGTACCTGCCATGCATGTAGCAGGTTTTGCAACCGTTTGACGTTTTTAATGTCAATTTTAAAACTGTTATAGCTGGTTTAGGAACCTGAAACATAGCTAAATTAGAAGCCAGTATCAAAAAGCAACATGGGATACCATTATCTCATTCTCGTAAATTTATGCTCATAGCTGGTTTTATAAATGGGCTACTCATATGCACTTTCTTCCTTTACGTGCGGCTCATCTTTGAAATTTAGCTGGGTGGATATATTAGCATTCCATGGCTGCCTGGAGCCAAGGCTTCCCAACGTGAGGCACAGCGTTATCACTTTCTACCATAGCTACTGAGAGCAAGCAGCGAAACTGGACAGAACTACGTGCAGATGTGCAACACTCGACACCTGATACCTGCGTGGCACGCGATCTGACCGCCAGGGTGGGACTTTGGAGTCCACGTGGAGTGATAGAGGAAGCATTCCATTGGTCAACAACCGTCAGCTATTGGTCAGTAGCGAACTATGGTTATTGTCAGCGTGCTCTTCTGTCTTACGTTTATTTCGCCGCTCGTTAACCATGAAAGTAAGCGGCTTCGGTGGCGTAGTCGGTAGCAAGCTGAATTGCTGTGCCCAAGATAGCGGGTTCAAACCCGGCCGAAGTCGTCGGATTTTTTAAGAGCGTTAAAAATCCTTCAGCATGCCTTCCTTCGGAGGGGAAGTAAAGCCGGCGGTCCCATATCATAGATTTATGGCATGTAAAAGATCCTTTCACAGACTAAACTTGTGTAAAGCAAAATTTCTTGGGTTAGATTTCGTCGGAACGCTCTATCAAAGTTCCAACGTTCATCACTAGGTATCATTGATATCTGGTGGCGAAAGTTGGAACTACTTGAAATTGAACGGAACGTGTAGCTCACCCTTTAGGGTGTCCGCTGGAAGCAGCTACAGACTCAGGCGAGCCGAACATGTCCTCGGACACTCCCGGCACTAAAAGCCATACGACAAATAAAATAACCATGAAAGTTAGGGAATTATGCTAACATTATCCAGGAATGTTATACAAAGTACAGCAAATAATATTCCTAAATATTTGTATAATTTTAAATTTCAACACTAATGATCAGGATCTGATGATGACCGCGTGACGGTCGAAACCCGTAATCCTAAAAATTGCCCCATTTTTGTTCTGCCTATGGCAAAACTATTTGAGGATCCATGCATCGAATATAGATTTAGGTATAAGGAAGTCATTTTTGAAAGCCTTTGTCTGGAACGTGGAGCTCTATGGAAGTGAAACTTGGACTATTGGTGCAGCAGAAAAGAGAATTGAAGCATTTGAAATGTAGTGTTACAGGAGAATGATGAAGATCACATGGATAGATAGGGTTACAAACAAAGAGGTATTTAGACGAGTGGGAGAGGAGAGATGTTTCTGGCGACTGCTAATGAAGAGAAGAGATAGGTTGGTAGGACATTCACTAAGACACCCAGGAATAGGCAAGCTTAGTTAAGGAAGGAAGGGTCGAGGACAAGAACTGTAAGGGTTGACCAAGGTTAGAATATGTTAAACAGATTGCCTCGGATGTAGAGTGTGGTAGCTATGTAGAGATGAAACGATTAGCTCAGGACAGGGAGGCATGGAAGGGCTGCAAACCAGTCGAAAAACAACAACATCCAGCCTCTGGGTTGACTACCTAACAGACAGATAATTAAAATTACAACCTGATTAAATCTTTACATATTTAGATGAATGGATAACTATTAACAACAGTGATAAAAAAAATAGCTTAGAGGTCATAGCAAGGATACTGAATGTAGCATTGCAGATCACCATAAATATATGCAATAAAAAGGCCTTATCCTGGGACACCAAAATTAAACATTACAATATAGTGGTGAGACCTGAGGCTCCCTTTGGATCAGAAACATTAAAACAACTGTAATGCGGAGATAAACAAAATCATGACCATAGAAAGAAGATTGGTTAAATGCAAACTCTTGGCCCAAAGCCAAATGAAACTGAATTGGACAGGCCACGACATAACAAGGAAATATACACTCACCAACAACCCGTCCTGGCTTCGCCAGGTATAAATAACGGTTTACACATCGTAAGCTTAAGAGGCGCACGGACGGCAGGTCACAGACGCAATTCAGAAAAGCCGAGGTGAACAGCGAAACACCAAACACATATACTCTTCACTGAAGTCATAACTCGACACGATTCGACAGTTTTATACTGGCCAAAGCTGGGGAGATAGGCCCGCTAGAATGTTAGTAATTTAAATTTATACTGAATGGAGATTGTTGAAAGAAATGAAAACGTATTAAAGATAGAGTTATGCTGTCACGGACGTTTTGTAGAACTTTTCATGTTGAACAATTCTTACACTCATAGTATATAGATATGTTTAACGGTTTCCCCAGCGTAAGTTTAAAACGCGCATGGATGGCAGATTTTTCTTCGACTCAATTCACTGAAATCGTTACTGCTCCGATTCTTTTGGTCATAAATAAATGTTTTTCTACAGAAATATTTCTCGAGAAATCCTTTACAAAATGGTTTAGTGGTTTTTGAGATTACCCGTTACATCCACGTATCGGGGACTTTGTTATGTAGTATGTAGAGATGTGGATATGATACACACGATGCACAAAAGAGTATTGTAGGATTATGGATATTTGAAATTAATGAATAATGACGGCCTGACAACAATTTTTTAATAAAATGTTAAAGCTTTAAGTTCAGCAGGGGTAGTGTACACAGGCATTGAATGACTTAAAGTAAGCCAATATTGACATTAAATATACACATTTCATAGGGATTAATTTAAAGGCAAACATCAAAAAGGTGAAGCAACCACGTAACATCGAACAACTCAGGAAGCAGAGATCGTAGTAGATAAAATAAATTTGGGCAGGGAGGGAGAAGAATTGAAGCATTGATTTAACGTGCTCTGTAAAAGTGCTATTCCATGAAATAATAATAATAACAATAATAATAAATGTAGTAATGTAATAGTACATTATGCAACGAGCCTATAATGGCAATAATTAAGACACGAGTATGTTTATAAAACGAGCGTATGCGAGTTTTATAATTTCCATACGAGTGTCTTAATTACCATTATAGGCGAGTTGCATACGACTGTTTATGTTCGACGATAATTATTATACTATTTTATGTTCGAACATAAATATTCATAAATATCTGTCGATATTTCGCCAGTTTTATGTACTGAACAGAGCGCATGGGACTCAGAGAATGCCTTGTATTTGTCCATGGCCTCCTCGATTACCCCACTATGACACTAGGAAACGCAGTGAAATGTAAATTAGTAGGCCTTGGAACTCACCGCAGGTGCGATGCTATCGTTATCTAATTGGTCAAACAACTGTTTCTTGAGCTGTGATTGGTGGGAGAAACTGTTTCATAATGAAAAATAGTGTTAGAATGACCTTCACTATGATACAATTTTCTGACATATAGTAGTCAGGGTCGAACATAAAAATGAAAATGATAATTATAAAAGTGAGTCTAGACCCCTCCCTAAGGGCTTTCGCGGTACTGGAAAGGAAATTCATGAGGAAAATAGTGGGACCAAGGATCTTTCCAGATGGAAGGCTATGGTACAAACCAAATTGTGAACTCTACAAATACTAGGAAAACCTCACCGATGCCATCAGAAGGAGACGCCTGGCTTTCTACGGCCATATGTGCAGAATGGACCACCAGAGACTATCTTATACGATCTTCAAGGCAGGGCCGGCATGCGAAACGAAATGCATTATCAATTTAATTTAGCGCCGCGAAATGAAATTGTTCAATGGAATAACATTTCGCTCCTGGCGCGAAACGATATTTGTTACAGACTTTTAATTTCGCTCCTGGCGCGAAATTATATTCATTACGGACTTTTAATTTAGCTCCCGGCGTGAAATGATATTTGTTACAGACTTTTAATTTCGCTCCTGGCGCGAAAGTATATTCATTACGGACTTTTAATTTAGCTCCCGGCGCGAAATGAAATTCGTTACAAACTTTTAATTTCGCTCCTGGCACGGAATTAAATTCATTACGGACTTTTAATTTAGCTCCCGGCGCGAAATGAAATTCGTTACAAACTTTTAATTTCGCTCCTGGCACGGAATTATATTCATTACGGACTTTTAATTTAGCTCCCGGCGCGAAATGAAATTCGTTACAAACTTTTAATTTCGCTCCTGGCACGGAATTAAATTCATTACGGACTTTTAATTTAGCTGCCGGCGCTAAATGAAATTTGTTACTGACTTTTAATTTCGCTCCTGGCGCGGAATTAAATTCATTACGGACTTTTAATTTAGCTCCCGGCGCGAAATGAAATTCGTTACAGACTTTTAATTTCGCTCCTGGCGCGAAATTAAATTCATTACAGACTTTTAATTTCGCTCCTGGCGTGAAATAAAATTTGTTAACGACCATCAATTTCGTTCCCGGCATTTAGTCCCCCCCCCCCCCCCTCCGGCCTGAAATTAAAATGCATGGAACATTTCATTTTGTTTCTGAAATGAAATCTGTTTCTTTTCTTCCCCGAAAGCCTTATTTGTTCCCGCGTCCTACACCTAGCCACCATCTACATTCGTCCCTACCACCCCATCCCCAAAGACTGCATTACCCACGTGTCTGAAGTCTTCCCCCATTTAATTCTAATGGCCGACCTCAACCTTCATTCCCGTTCGGCCCTAGAACTTCATAGCCTAGACATCTACCTACGTCACATCGACGCCACCCTCGTCCCTCTCCCAGAATCTACCCGTCCTTCCTCCAATACCACCCCGACGCAGTCATTGTTCATAACTCCCTCCTCCATCTGTTTGACGTGTCTGTCCTGCCACTCAAAGGAGGTGATCATGCCCCCGTTTTACTCAACTTCCCTCTTCCCCCACTACCACCTCCCAGGATGGTCCAGAATTTCTGCACAGCAAACTGGCAGGAATACCGCGCCTACGTCAACAATCACCTCCGTGCGGACCATCTCCCACTGGATAACCAGACGACGGTCGACGCATATACTGCACACATAGATACTATACTACGACAAGCCTCCCAGGTAGCCATCTCCCTCATTCCAACGACCCCGTGCACTACATTTGAGTCGTCCAGTTACAAAAATTGTTTAATCCACTTGTGAATAAGGATCATGTCGTAAAATTATTTATTTCATTATTTTATTTATTTTACCTCATTTTATTTTATTTTGCTTTATTTTGTTTTGTTTATTTTTTTGTTTTACTTTATTTTGTTTTATTTTGTTTTAAATTGTCTTGTTTTATTTGTTTTATTTTGTTTTGTTGATTTTGTTTTATTTTGATTTCCCAGAAAACAAATGCAAAACCAAAAACACAAAACACGAAGTAAAATGCTAAATTCAAACACAAAAGCAAAAGCAGAATAAAAAAGAAACACGAACCAAAAAGCAAAATTCAAAAACAGCAAAAGCAGAAAACAAACACAAAACCAAAACAAAAAAGACGAAGCAGAAAGCAAAAGCAGAACAAAAAAAAAGCAAAATCAGAAAATAAGAAACATAAAGCAAAAAGCAAAATTCATAAAAGCAAAAGCAGAAAACAAACACAAAACAAAAACAAAAAAGACGAAGCAACAAGCAAAATTCAAAAACAAAAGCAAAAGCAGAAAACAAAAAACAAATAACATAAAGCAAAATTCAAAAAAGCAAAAGCAGAGCACAAACACAAAACCAAGAAAGAAAAGCAATAAGTCAAATTCAAAAGCAAAAGCACAAAGCAAACACAAAAACACCAACCAAAAGTAGAAAACAACAAACACAAAAGATACGTGAGGCAAAGTCCAGAGAAACGTTTCTCATGAAAATGATCCTTATTCACAAGTTGATTAAACGAGTTTTGTAACTTGACGACTCATTTGCATTTGACTGTTGACACGGGCTAGAGTAAAATGTGGCTTTTCACCGATGTCTCAGTCTCACTCATGGCTGTGATTATATGGAAGCTACAGAGGTATGGGTGGTGCTTAGTAATGAAATTCGGGGCAGTCAGTGCCTGTGGATGCTGTGAAGGGTTCTACTCATAGGGTTAGTACTGCTGTTCTGACTCAGTGAGGAAAGCAATGGCAAACTACTTCACCCCCCATCTTGTCTAGTACGCCTCACTATAGCGCTGCCTAGAGTTTTTGTGGGTATCTACCCACATAACCTACCGGCGGTACTTTTTGAGGATCCAACCAGCCTTCGGGCTGACTACCTAACAGACAGACGTCAGGACTTTGAAGATCGTACAGAACATTATTTAACTCTCGAAACGAATATACTGTATTTTAATTTCAACAACGAAATTAAATGTTTCATGCATTTTAAATACACGTCGGAGAGCGAAACTTAATGCCGTTTGGGAATTTTATTTCGCCTCGGGAGCGAAATTAAAAGTCTGTAACGAATTTTATTTCGCGCCGGGAGCGAAATTATAAGTCTGGAACTAAATAAATTTCGCGCCGGGAGCGAAATTATAAGTCTGGAACGAAATTAATATCGCGCCTGGAGCGAAATTAAAAGTGTGGAACGAAATTAATTTCGCGCCGGGAGTGAAATTATAAGTCTGGAACGAAATTACTATCGCGCCTGGAGCGAAATTAAAAGTGTGGAACGAAATAAATTTCGCGCTGGGAGCGAAATTAAAAGTGTGGAACGAAATTAATTTCGCGCCGGGAACGAAATTATAAGTCTGGAACTAAATTAATTTCGCGCCGGGAGCGAAATTAAAAGTCTGGAACGAAATTAATTTCGCTTCGAATTAAGTTTCGCTTTGATTTAATTACGCGCCGACAATCATTATCATTTCGCTCCCGAATATCACGCTTACGGCGAAATTAAATTATTTTCGTCCCCACAGTCATGAATTTAATTTCGCATGCCAGCCCTGCTTCAAGGTAGCCAAGAAGGGTAAAGCCACTGGGTCCTTGTGGATCAAACAAGTTGAGAAGGATCTTGTTGACCTCAATATTCAGCAAGACACAATAAATGACAGGAGTCGCTACCGTCTGACATTTGAAACCAGGCCTTTCCTCGCATTCATTACAGAAGTTCATCACAAAGCGTCCAGGAAATGGTCCGAGGAACGTAACATAGAGTTCAGCAAGAAAATTAAAGATTACTGGTCCAACAGAAAGGCTCAAGATTTCAGCAAAAAGGCAGCCGCCAAACAACCCACCAAAATCACCAGAAGTGGCAGACAACATCTAAATCACAAGCACCGTGGCCCAAACGACCGAATATATAAAAGCAAGTATGAAAATTAAATTATTAAAAAAATAAAAAGTCTTTAAAAATATAAACATAATTATAAGAATTACAATTAAAGTTATAAATATAAAAAAATAAAGGTAAACAAATTAGAAGCAAATTAAAATATACATAAATATTTAAATTTAAAAAAAATTACAGTCAGTCTGAGAGACTAGAATTTATATAATTTAAAATGACGCATGCTACAATGCTTCCTTCGAATCCCCAGGACTCTTTCAACAGACTCCTTTACCCATTATCTTAGGCTTCCCGCGCAGGCACCTCTTTAAGGGTCACCCTGTATTTGAGTCTGACATCTTTTACAACAGCTCTTTAAGGGTCACCCATTATTTGAATCTGATATCTTGCAATCCTCTTTAAGGGTCACCCTGTATTTGAATTGAATCTAACATACTGTACACCACGTTCAGTGTCACCCTGTATTTTGCTCTGACATCCTGCACACCTCTTTAGGAGGCATCCTGTATTCTTATCTGGCATTTTGTATATCTCTTTAGAAGTCACCCTGTATTCTTGTGTGACATCTTATACACCTCTTTAGGAGTCACCCTGTATTCTTGTCTGACATCATGTTCACCTCTTTAGGAGTCACCCGGTATTCTTCTCTGCCATCTTGTACACCTCTTTAAGAGTCACCTTGTATTCTTATCTGGCATCTTGTATATCTCTTTACGAGTCATCCTGTATTCTTATCTGGCATCTTGTACTGTATTTTGCTCTGACATCCTGCACACCTCTTTAGGAGGCGCCCTGTATTCTTATCTGGCATCTTGTATATCTCTTTAGAAGTCACCCTGTATTCTTGTGTGACATCTTGTACACATCTTTATGAATCACCCTGTATTCTTCTCTGACATTTTGTGCACCTCTTTAGGAGTCACCCTGTATTCTTATCTGGCATCTTGTACACCTTTTTAATAAACACCTTGTATTCTTATCTGGCATCTTGTATATCTCTTTAGGAGTCACCCTGTATTCTTATCTGGCATCTTGTACACCTCTTTAGGAGTCACCCTGTATTATTTTCGCTTCGCTCGAAGCCCCAGGTTGCTCGACGCCCCAGGACTCTTTCAACAGACTCCATTAACCATTAACTTAGGCTTCCCGCGTGGCTGCATGACGTCATCGTCTCCGTCTCCGTAACGCATAACTTTTGACACAAGCGTAACGATGAAGTCGACAAAATCATTTGAAATTATAAAATCAAGAATTAAAAATTAATAATTATATGTAAATACAAAGAAAGAAAAACATTTCAAAATATGTCTGCCCTATAAAGAATTAATAAGAATATTCAGCGAGAGAAATACTCATCATAACTCATAATCCAGTTGTGCCTTCTCTGTGAAAAACCAACAAGTCGATTCCCACAAATGACTGCCAGTCACTTGGCTCATTAGCGAGGATATGAATGGCTAATGACCCCATTGCCCACACGTGGCTCGGCGTGAACAACTCGCCAACAGCTACAACTGACAGTGCATTAGTCTTTACGCCAGATAAAATTGAACCTGCTAATCGCTTTGTTAGTTTCCATAATGCGAACAGACTTCACACAACTTTCAGAATAATTCAACTAAACAGTTTGTACTAAAAATGCTTTCCGTGATTTCCCATTATCACACCCACGCAAATGCAGGGAAGGGTTCCATTCAACAGGTTCACGGCCGACTTCGTTCTAAAATATGTACCCTGACCCTTCCTTAATATACCCAAGATAGCGGTCACATGGGTGGTCGGCATGTAACCATCCCCAGTTGTATCCACTAACAAAGTGTGTTCAGCTCCCAGACACCATCCTTGCGGCAGTAGAGACATATTTCCTTGCCGAGTCCGTAAATTGATGACAAGCGATAAAAATAAATAAATAAATAAATAAATTAATTAATTAATTAATTAATGAACGAACGAATAAATAAATAAATAAATAGTTTGCCTGGTGACGGACTGTTTTAGTGGTAGTACTTGTTGTTGGTGGAACTTTAGTAATTTTTCATTAGTAGAATTTTGGTATTTAATTGTTAGTAGAAGGTTAGTATTTTTGTTAGTAGAATTGCTCTTTACTTATTCTGAAAGGGAGTAGCAGCCTTTGAGAATAAATCATTTCTTTACTTGTCTTATAGACGGTTAAGATATTGATAATATAAGCCAAATAATGGCTACACTGCGTTCTGCTGCATGGCTGAAAGCAACGGGAAACTACAGCCGTAACGCTATTCCCGAGGATATGCACCTCTCTATGCATAATTACATGTGATGATGGCCTCCTCCCTTGTAAAATTTCAATCCGGAGGTAAACTAGTCCCCCGTTCGGATCTCCGGGTGGGGACTACTCGAGAGGGGGTTAACATTACAGAAGTGACAAAGAGGAAATCTGACATTCTACGGATCGGAGCGTGGAATGTTAGAAGTCTGCTAGGAAGTGGAAGGTTAGAAAACTTAGAAAGGGAAATGGATAGGTTGAGGTTGGATTAGGTTGGGATTAGTGAAATGCGCTGGCAGGAAGAACAAGACTTTTGGTCAGGTGACTATAGGGTCATTAGCACAAAATCAAACAATGGCCAAGCAGGGGTTGGTCTCATATTGAGTAGGAAGCTTGGACAGCGAGTGGAATATTATGAGCAATATAGTGAACGGATTATTGTAGCGAAAATCAATACTAAACCAACGTGCACCACAGTGGTACAAGTCTATATGCCTACCAGTCAAGCTGATGACGAAGATGTTGAAAAGGTCTACGAAGAAATAGATGAAATTATGAAAATATATAAGGTTATGGTTATGGTTATGGCTGCGATTTGTAGGTTAAACAACTAGGTTATTGGATGCTGATTAAGGTGCTATTTACCGATATTTTATCCATATGGACTTGTCTTTTTCTGTATAAATATACGCAGGGAACGGAAAACTGATGATTGAAGATTATATTACCGTATAGTATTTCTGGAGTAGCAGTATTTAATGTTGAAATGTCTGACAAAAACACATTTAACCTGACTCAAAACTCGGATTCATTTCGCCCAAATAGTGCTACACGAGTCAATACCTGTGATATTTGTGGGAAGACGTTTAAATCTGTTGCAATTCATGTAAGTAAAGCACATCCAGAGGTTTATCGTAGAGGTTTAACGTCAAAATATAAGAGCTCAGATCAAAGTTTGCATAAATCCGATGGAGGTGGTAGTCACTTGCTGGATGAAGAAATTGATCATGTATCAACTAGCGCTAATAGCGAAGATGCGGCTGCATTAGATTCCAAATTAGATGCTATAAAGGAATTTGAACGAAAATTCACGGACGTCATAACTAAAGGTGATATTCAAGCTTTTGAGACAGTTAGTGTTGAGCTAACGGAATTCTTGGCTGACGCAATCAGTTCGCTCTCAGGACCCAAACATCCAGCTATTCGCTATTATAATGCGCGGAGAAAACGACAGGGGGGTCATACAACTACATATTCTAAAACGAAAAATCCATCAAGGTTAACAAAGCGAAGAAGAGACAAAACTAGGACAAAATATCAATATGAAGTAGCGCAATATCAGTATTTCAATCAAAGGCGCAAAGTCGTACGCATGATTATGAATAATCAAAATGGCACAGAATGTAGAATTCCCGTATCCACAGTTTTTGAACACTTTCAAGATTTATTTGGAAAAGAGAATGAATTAACACACTTGCAACCAACAGAAGCCGTGTGTACAGAGGAAGACATTGAAATTGAAGATTCTGAAATTAATTCAGCTCTTGCCAGAGTACGAGCAGATACAGCAGCTGGTCCTGACCGAGTAATTATCAGAGCTGTGAAGGAACTTAAAACATCAAAAGTGTTGAGTCTCCTTGCAAACGCTATGCTCAAATTTAGGAAATGCCCCGATATATTCATAACAGGAAGAACAGTACTTCTTCACAAAGGAGGATGTGCTGAAGAAATAAGTAACTGGAGACCTATCACCATATATTCAGTAATCAGACGTATTATAGAAAAAGTGATTGACAGGCGACTACGTTCATTCGTAGAGTTCTCCGTACATCAAAGGGGATTCATTAATCTCCCTGGTACACATGTTAATACCTCAATTATTAATGGTTGCCTCAGGAATGCTAAAACAAATAAAACTAGCTGCTGTGTGGTGTTCCTGGATGTTTCAAAGGCATATGATAATATTGGCCATGAACATCTTAAGCGGTGCATTAATCGAGTAAATATGCCAAACAACTTGCGAGATTTAGTAATCGACCTTATTTTAGGAAATAGTATCAAAGTTGAATGTGGTATTAATTATTTATTTATTTATTTATTTATCAATATGAAGGAACACAGGCACCAGCCCACATACATTCCTTCTTGACATTATGTGATTAAATAACAACATGTATCAGTGGAAAATAGAGAAAACAGATTACACAAATTACACAAATGAAGAACAGAACATAAATACTACAAAGGAGATCGTGAAAATATAAACCATAAAATGAAAACAAAACTGTACAAAGTAGAAAAAAAAGAATATACAAAAATAAAGGAGAAAAGAGTACCCAGTATTCAAGGAACAGCTGCTTTTACTTGTTTATTGAATAAGTTAGCGCCAGCGAATAAATCTACTTGAAAATCAATTGAATTATAAAATGATAATATTTTAACTAAAGGCGAATTAGAATGGTGAACACTTTTAGATCTTGGGATGTGAAAGAGTGCGTGCTGTCGAGATCTTACTTGTGGTACATGAAAAGTGATGAATTGAAATAATTCTTGGCAGTCAACTTTTCCAGTTAAAATTTTCCTCAGCAGTTGCAAAGAACTTAACGTCCTTCTACTTTTCAAGGACTTGAAATTCAACAAATTTCGTAAAAACTGAGTCGAAGTATCAAATGGACAAAATACATTGAATGTCTTATAATACATGTATCTTAGAAATTTATTTTGCACAATCTCAATGTGATGAATTTGATCTTTATAAAAGGGATCCCAGATTACTGCTGAATATTCTAACTTGCTTCGAACTAAACTTTCATACAACTTAACAATTACTCCAGTTTTAGTAAATAATTTGGAGTTTCTAATGACAAAACCAAGCATCTTGTTGGCCGAACTAATTATATTTGCAATATGGTTATTAAAGGTTAATTTGCTGTCATAAATAATTCCTAAATCATTTATCGACGGTACAATTTCGAGTGCT
Source organism: Meconema thalassinum (assembly GCA_946902985.2). Lineage (NCBI taxonomy): Eukaryota > Metazoa > Arthropoda > Insecta > Orthoptera > Tettigoniidae > Meconema > Meconema thalassinum. The sequence continues at coordinate 70,801,322 of OX336399.1, read as the reverse complement.
GTTTCTCCAATACAATATTTAGGATTTATATACTCCTTCTTCCTTGTAAATACCATGACTTTACATTTTTTTACATTAAGGACTAAATTATTACTAACACACCAAGCTACAATATTATTAACATCCCTCTGAAGGTCATTCTCGTCTCTCAAGTTGTATATGGTCTTATATAGCTTTACATCGTCAGCAAACAATAAGCAGTCAGAGTAACATAGAATATTAGGCAAATCATTAACCAAAATTAGAAATAGAAGAGGCCCAAGATTAGATCCTTGTGGGACACCAGAAGAACTAACAAAATTACCTGAAATTTCACTTCTGAAACAAACAAATTGCTGTCTAAATTTTAAGTAGGAGCATAACAATTGAAGTAATGGTTTAGCAACTCCAAACTGGTACAGCTTTGTCACCAGAATTGTATGGCCTACTTTGTCGAAGGCCTTTTCTAAATCCATGTATATCACGTCAGTTCTTCTATTGGTATCTAATGCATTGTAAACCTTTTGAGTAAAACCCAGCAAATTTGTAATAACTGATCTGCCGGGCATAAAGCCATGCTGATATTGTGAGAGCTCAACCTTAATATGATTGTAAATCTTAGAATATAAAATGTGCTCATATACTTTTGCTATAGCATTTATCACTGAGACAGGGCGGTAGTTCGATATCATTTCAGAGTTGCCTCCCTTTAGGATTGGAACAATTCTAGACATTTTCCACTTTCCAGGAAAGCTTGACGTCTTTAAAGAAAGATTAAAGATGAAGGCCAACTGAGAAACCAATAAGTCCACACAGCCCTTGATTATGTAAGGTGGTATGCCATCAGGCCCACAGGATTTCTTAGGCTTTAATTTTCTATTTATAGTTGTTCTTACTTCATCCACCGTTATGTGAGTCACGTTCAGCATATCAACCCTGGGCAAAACAGGAAATTCATTCAAAGACAAATGATCCACGTAATAAGTAAAATTCGTTTTGATATATACTGAAGAGAAATACTCAGCAAACCCATCTGCAATACTTCCAGCTGTATAATGATTTCCGTTTAGTATAAATGTGTAGTCGCGTGTACGTGATTCCCGCTTGCTTTTAACATACGTCCAAAACTGATTAATGTTATTCTTAACTCCATTTTCCAGACTATGAATGTAAACAGCATAAGCCATTCGTAATTTTGTTTTTAGTTCCGATCTAAGCTGTCTAAATCTTTCATCATAATATTTCGAAAAACGTCTTCTTGCAGCACACTTTTTCTTAATTTTTATGGTTTGGATAATATCTCGTGAGAACCATAATGGATATTTGGATTTTCGAATGAATTTCTGCTTAGGTACACAATTTTCAAAACATTTGTAGAATGAAGAATAAAAGAAATCAACAGCATGATCAACATCCTTAAATGTGTACAGTAAACTCCAGTCTAAATCTCGTATGTTGCAATAGAGTCTCAAAAAATCAGCCTTTTTGAAGTTGTAATATTCACGATTAATTCTAGGAAGCAATGGAACCTTTCTAATGGGTGGTATTGCTAAATAAAGTGCAGGGTGATGTAAGTCTTCAGGTACCAACGGGAATTCTTCGTGCTTTAAATCAATTTGAATATTACCTAAAACCAAATCCAATGTCTTGAAATTAGAATTTTGAATATTGTTGTGCGATGTTAATCCAAGATACGAGATGAACTGGAATAAACGACGACAGACCGTGGACCCTTCATTAAAATTATAACCGGCGTTGCTAATTTCAGGTACGTTGAAATCGCCCACAATCAGGCAGTCAGATGTTATAAGACTATCAACGTTTTCAATGTAATTAAAGTATCCTTCATATACAAAGAGTTTAGAGGAGGGGGTAATGTAAACAACATTTATGAATAATTTACGAGTATGACCCTGAATGTAAAGAGTTAAGGATTCGCATTGTTGTTCATTATAGATAGAACATAATTTGGATTTATACCCCTTTTTGACTGCTACGGCTACTCCTCCACCTCTAGACTTCCCAGATATAAACATATCCCTATCATTTCTGAACATTACATAACGATCATCGCATAACTCACTATCCATAATATCCTGACCCAAGAAACTCTCTGTTAATACAATTATATCATAGTCACAACAAAGTAGATTTTTAAGAAACACGTCAGTTTTTGTCCTTAGGCCCCGAACATTTTGATAATAAATGGACAATTCATTCACAGACATTAGTATACAATAAAAAATATAGTGAATAAAAAACTGATATAACTAAATATAAATCAATAATGCATACCAAAGTATTAAGAGGAGCCAACGAAGAATTAAATACATTTCTGTGCCAGTACATCGAAATCACAACTTACTCAGGTCCTCGTTAGTACTGATGACATGAATTGGACTCCCTTCTAATTTCCTAATCATGATCTTTCCACTTCTACTAACCCAAAGGTATTTATAGCTCTTTTCCCGCTGCAGTTGCTTAGCCTTTGCAAATAACACTCTTCTAGCTGGGGCAAGTGATTAATTAATATATATTGGGCTGGAAGTTGACATACCAAGGTGTGTTGTAGAAAGGGTCCGCTTAACCTTTCTTTTGGCAAGAAATTGCTCCTTGTGGGTCCTTCTAACAAATTTAACAATAATTCCTGAAGTGGGACGATTGTGAGCCTTTTTCAGACGATGACAGGCATCAATCATGTCCTCCTTCAAATCTAAATCCTTGCCTATATTAATGACAGTCTGTACGACATCTTCATTAGGGGATTCTGGAACACCAAATATTTCCACAGTGTTTGACCTTGAATATTGCTCAAGTTCATCACACCTCGATGCAAGATTATTTGCTACATTCGTCAGACGTCTGTTTTCTGATACTAAATTGTCTATGATTGTTTGTTGCCTATCAATAATTTCCTGCTGTTTACTGATAAGTTTGCTACTTTCATCCAATCTGTCATGACAGACATCAATAGATTTCCCCAGTTGCCTCTCAATGTCAGTAGTAGACTTGTTTACACTGTCCAACTTCTCCTGCATAGATAGTAATAGTTTGTATATTTCACCAACAGATGGCACCACGGACGCTGGCTGGTTTTCACTATGTAAACTCTCACGCCTCTTACTATAGCACTGTTTACACCTCCATAATTGGCTCTGCGATCGCATATACTCTACATCCGCTTCTTTGAGATTCACACATTTACTGTGAAACCAATTATTACATTCACTGCACTGAATTTTGGCTGTTACGTCTTGTCTAAGCACTGCCTTTGAACATTCCAAGCAGGTACTCATCGCTACACTCTTTGGATATACAGTATCGACTTGAAAAGCAAAGATGTGACAGTGAGGATACCCCTATACTTCAGTTGAATTAGGTTGGTAATACTGGTGCTCTAGTGTTTACATGAACATAACGACTATAAAACTGCTCAATTTGGCAATTATGTGAATATCTACCAGTTTACATTATATATTAAATATTCCTGAGTAACTTACTTCACTCGTAGACACATGTTTAAGTCGTTCCACTTAAAAATTCACCAGAAACAACTCTATTTACACGGAGCACAAACTGACCCGACCGCCTTACACCATTGCCAACAAGTGTGCATAGAGCTTAGGAAAGGCGTCGCTCAGGGATCTCCAATCTCACCTGCTTTATTCAACCTGGCAATAGATGATAATATCAAAGAACTCACAGATCAGGAGATCATTCAAGAGTATGGGTATCAGCTGTCATCTGACGTTGAAAATGTTTCAGCCTTAGCGTTTGCGGATGATATTGTATTAGTGGCGAAAGATGAAGCTTCGGCGCAGGAACTCTTAAATACCGCCGTTAATAGTTTATCTGCTATAGGTCTTTCCATGAATCCTTCAAAATGCTGAATGATCAATATTAAAGAAGGGAACCTTTGTCAGAGAAGTGCTGTGACACTAGGAAATACTGCTTTGACATGTGTAAAATCTGGGGAAACCATAAAATATCTGGGAATAACTTTTGAAGATGAAATTGTATTTGACATGAGCAAGTTGATAAATAGTTTAGAAAAAGACTTGAATTCTCTCACAGTTTCTTGTTTACTAAAACCAGACCAAAAGTTAAACATAATTAATCAATACATTTGGCCAAGTCTGATTTATACAATACAGAGTACACCGTTAAATAAAATTCCATCAAGTTTTCTGGTCGATGTTGATAAACTTTTGCGATCAACTATCAAAGAAATCATTGGGTTACCACATGACTGTCCCAATGATATGTTGTATGCATCCAGGAATGTTCGGGGGCTGGGTTTAGTTAAGGTTGAATGGGAAGCATATATACAGCATTTTAATATAGTTCAAAAGTTACTCAGAGTGGAAGATGTTCATTTAGATATTTGTCGAAATCTTGACGGGGAAAAGAAAGAAATTCTTCAATATTTTAATTTTCCGACTAGTGATTGCACAGAATCAAAATCAGGACGTTGGGTACGAAATGAGCTTCGGAAACGGTCATTTGAAGCTTGGTGCAAACTTCCTCATAAAGGTAAAGGAGTGGAAGTTTATGAACAACATCCTAAGAACAACTCGTGGATAAATAACAGAAAAGGCTTATCGTGCTCTGAATGGACGAATGCCATCAAAATGTCTTGCAACATCTCAGCGGTGAGAGCTGTGCCGGGGAGAAGTCAGCACACAACCCTATGCCGACAACCAGGATGTGACCAACCAGAGACACTAGGACATGTCCTGGGTCAATGTTCTAAAGGAGAACTGTTACGAAATTCCCGCCATCACCGAGTTCGATCATCAATTGCCACTTCCCTGAGGAAATTAAAATGGGAAGTTTATGAGGAAGTGCACTGCATTTCGGAAAATGGTAGTCACCGTAGAGCAGATATCGTTGCCATTGACAGGAAGAATGGAAGGGGTTTGGTCCTGGACCCCACGGTACGAATGGAAGTGGATATTCCGCAAGCCGTACGAGTCAACGAGGAGAAAGAGGCTATTTACCGACCATGCATACCTCACTTGAGTGAGAGATATAACTTACCTAAAAATGCATGGAAAGTGAATGGCCTTCTATTCGGAGCTCGTGGAACATCTTATAAGTTCGTCGTGGATATCCTCAAGAAGCTTGGCATCATCGAGGATGATCTTGAGAAGATCTGCTTGGGTGTATTGAGAGCTTCACTCAACATGCTACATAACCATTTATATGGTATATCGTAATGACTTATGTACTGTAGAGCCAACAATGTATCTACACTGTATTCTGGATCTTTATGGTCTCCCGGAATGCCGGGCGGATGTCCTTCAGGAAATATATATAGGGGTGATGAAAATGTTATAGTAATGGGAGATTGGAATGCTGTGGTAGCAAAAGTCAGAGAAGGGAAGATAGTAGGAGATTTCGGATTAGGTGAAAGGAATGATCGAGGAAGCAGGCTGACGGAATTCTGCACCTAGCATGAGTTGGTCATAGCTAACACCTTATTCAATAACCACAATAGAAGAATATACACATGGATGAGACCAGGAGATACAGGGCGTTACCAAATCGACTTCATTATGGTCAAGCAGAGGTTTCGAAACCAGATTTTAGATTGCAAAACATATCCTGGTGCTGACATAAACTCTGACCACAATCTGGTTATGATGAACTGCAGATTAAAGGTGAAGAAACTGAAGAAAAGTCAAAAGCCAAAAAGGTGGGCAATAGACAGACTGAAAGTGAAGGATGTAAACGAAAGATTCAAGAAGAGTATAAAGGAAGGACTAATGAAACACCCTAAACCAACTTCAATTGCAGACGAATGGGCACTTTTCAAGAATGAAATAACAAAATCCGCAGAAGAAAACATTGGTAGGAAAGAAAGAATAGGTAAAAAACCGTGGATCACTCAAGATATACTAGAATTGATGGATGAAAGGCGGAAACACAAAAATGTAATAGATGAAAAGGGGAAAGCAGAATACAGACGTCTGAGAAATGAGGTTAACAAGAAGTGCAAGGAAGCGAAAGAAGAAAGGTTGAAAGAGAAATGTGCAGGTATAGAAAATTGTCTGAAATTAGGAAAAGTAGACACAGCTTATCGAAGGATTAAGAATACTTTTGTGGAAAAGAAGACTAAGTGCTGTAATATTAAGGACACAAATGGAAAGCCTCTAACAGATAGGAAAGAAAAGGTTGAGAGATGGAAAGCTTACATAGAGTGTTTGTATAGGGGAAAGGAGATTGGGAATCATGTAATGGAAAGGGAGGAGGAAATTGATGAGGATGCAAAAGGAGATTTAATATTGAGATCATAATGTGACAGAGCTTTGGAGGACTTAAGCAGGAACAAAGCACCAGGCATAAATGATATACCGATTGAGTTGCTAAGCTGCATAGGAAATGTAGGTCTGATCAGGTTATTTCACTTGGTGTGAAGGATTTATGAGACAGGTGAGGTACCCCCTGATTTCAAGAAGAATGTTATTATCCCTATACCAAAGAAAGTGGGAGCTGACAGATTTGAAGATTACCGTACAATCAGCTTGATTACTCATGCTTCAAAAATCCTGTCTAGAATAATTTACAAGAGGATGGAAAGCTAGATAGAAACGGAGTTGGGTGAAGAACAGTTTGGTTTCAGGAGAAATGTAGGAACAAGGGAAGCTGTACTAAGTCTTAGGCTGATTTTGGAAGGTAGAATAAGAGAACGTTCATGGCATTTGTATACTTAGAAAAGGTTTTTGATAAAGTTGATTGGACTAAATTGTTTGACATTTAGAAATCGATTGGAATAAATTACAGGGATAGGAGGGTGATCTACAATCTATACAGAAACCAGACAGCAGTCATTCGAGCTGAAGGACATGAGTGAGAAGCTGGTATTCAGAAATGTGTATGGCAAGGCTGCAACTTATCACCCATACATTTCAATCTTTACATTGAACAAGCAATGAAGGAAATTGGAGAAAAATTTAAAGTTGGAGTGAAGATTCAAGGAGAAATATTTTCAACTCTGAGATTTGCTGATGACATCGTCATCTTGGCCGACACGCCTGAGGACTTGAATGAGTTTTTAAATGGTATGGACTCCGTCTTACGGAATGAATACAATGATGAAAATTAATAAATGTAAAACAAAAATACTGGAATGCAGCCGAAATAAAACAGAAACCTCTATGGACATCGAATTGGCAGGTGAAAAGCTGAAGGAAGTAGGAGACTTCTGTTATTTAGAAAGCAAAATAACCAGTGATGGACGAAGCAAAGAGGATATAAAAAGTAGGTTGGCTCAGGCAAGGAAAGCCTTTCTACAAAAAAGGAATCTGTTGACATCGAATATAGATTTAGGTATTAGGAAGTCATTTTTGAAAGCCTTTGTCTGGAGCGTGGCGCTCTATGGAAGTGAAACTTGGACTATTGGTGCAGCAGAAAAAAGGAGAATTGAAGCATTTGAAATGTGGTTTTACAGGAGAATGATGAAGATCAGATGGGTAGATAGGGTGACAAACGAAGAGGTATTAAGACGAGTGGGAGAGGAGAGATGTTTCTGGCGACTGCTAACTAAGAGAAGAGATAGGTTGGTAGGACACTTACTAAGACACCCAGGAATAGCAAGCTTAGTTATGGAAGGAAGGGTTGAGGACAAGAACTGTAGGGGTAGACCAAGGTTAGAATATGTTAAACAGATTGCTTCGGATGTAGGGTGTGGTAGCTATGTAGAGATCAAACGATTAGCTCAAGACAGGGAGGCATCCAGAGCTGCATCAAACCTGTTGAAAGACTGAAGACTCAAACACAACACACATGCCCACAACACTTTAAAAAAGAAACTTACGTGAACAGGTTCTGATGATGTTCACCTGACGAACGAAACTTGTCATCCAATTAACTCCTCTCGCCAATTCGAGAACGCCACCGAACAATACTGTATGGGACATTTATCAAAATGTACGGGAACAAAGAGAAATATTTCCTCGTCGCATACATTAAATTTCGACTTTAAAATAATTCAACATAACTATTGGTGAATATCAAACCATGTTCAGCCTGAAAATGCCATAATGCCACTTCAATGTCTGTGCAATACCTGTTTGATATCTCAATATTGTTCTGACCTTTTAACGGGGGTTGGTCGAAAAAGGGAGTGTGGGGGTGAGTGTAGAGGGTAGAGGGTGGTGAGTTTCAACGAAGGTGCTGAAACTCCGGAGGTGTGTGTGAGAGAGTGTTGGGTGATCGGGAGGAGCTCTATTCGGTCAAGGTCTTAAATCTAAGGGATGCACTCTTAATGAGGAGCTATTAGTTTTTAGAGCAAATCATGCTAGTGAGTAATTCAACTATCCGCTGATTCCGCAACGTTATGCTCGGCAGACGTGCGACTAAGCACTCAAGGCTATGACAATGAAAAGGACTGTGTTGCTGGCACAGCGGTTTTATAAATAATGGCACTGGGAGGTCAAGGTGTAAGGTAGGGGAACAAGCGGTAAAAACAGTGTTCGTGAAATAAAGTCTGCGATGGATGTGTGGTAATTGTGGTCACTTATTTATTGGACCAGATAATGTTATGAGTGCGTCCCTCTTTTCAGGGACGGTTTAGCACAATGTGAGTAATACAAACAATTGTTTAAGGTGTCACAAGTTAAAGGATTACAACTTGTAAAAGTCAGGAATCTGAGCCACACTTACCTCGAGGTGTGATGTCGTAACGCAGCTGGGCAGAGCCTCCGGCAGGAATAGGCAATTTGTCCTTTGGGGGTGTCCTTCTTAAACCTTCCTGGTCTGCTGAGTCGAGTGTTTCTTCACTTGTTGTTGTGCCAGTTAGCTCCAGTGTATGTTTACATGTATGATGCAAGCCTTGACGCAAGAGCTGAGACTTCAGCACTGCTGGCTGGGTGTAATTGAAGTGTGTGCCGGCTGTTGTTGTTGGTTCCGGCCTGAGGGTAGTTCTGGGGTGAAATTAGTGTAGTGGGTTGGATTGATGCGTGGCCATGTTTTAGGGGTAATTTGTAGAAGTATGGCCGTCTGGCGTGTATTGGCTTTTGAGGGTGTATTTGGACATCCCTTTCGTGGGTGCGTAGTGTCCCTAAGGGGTGTAGGGTCCCCAGGGGCCCTAACAATATAGTGAAATAACGCTGTAGCCTATGTGACTGTTCTTAGAGCGGTGTCCCATAACAGACATAACATACGTTAACAATAATGCCAGAAAACTTTCTAATCTATTCCATTACAGGGAGATTTATTGTTGTTAATACATTTTAGAAGCTTGGGTCATCTTGGTCCACAGTCTCGTGTAGTTGGGTATGTTTTGTATTTGTCTGATAACCTATATTTATTTGGTGAGTGTATTAGAGAGAAGGATGAGGTAGGTGCCACGGGACTTGAAGAAAGGTACTTTTCCTGCATTTGCCTGGAGGAAATGTGGAAAAAACAAACTCAGGATAGCCCCTGTCAGGGCCGGGATACAAAATTGCAATCGCCGGTCTTGTTGCAGCTACCTTTGTGGCCGTAGTACACGAATTAACGAGATCGACTACGCCGCGGCACATTACATATCTAATACACTAGCATTACCCGTCGCGGCTTCGCCCGCGAATATTGTACTGGTAGTTGTAAAGAGTACACTTAGCAAGGTCTCAAACGTGAATGCTATGAGTATTTATCATTTAATTTTGAATAATTATGATAATAATTTGGTAAATACCGTATACAATCAAAGATATTACACCTCAACAATGGCATATAAATATCAAGTTATCACGAACGTCATCTCGCATCGCATGTCAAAAATTCGACTCAAAATCACAACACGGTTTCAGACCACAAACGTAAATATAAAATAAATGAGATATATTAAACACACTGACTAAACACAAAATCCACCGACCTAAATTCCTATGATAAAAGTACTTATCATAAAATTACACAAATCGAAATCTTCTACGCCCTCATTTTCCCCCTTTCACCTCATAATATACACCACATCGAAAAACCCTTAGACACGTGTCTGCTTATTTTTAGCTGCAGGTCCCCATCCCCGTGATGGCACACACTTATAGAGGGAAATCTAAGGTTGTGCAGCGGTTGTCCCTCTTTAGTGGACGTTTTATTTTTTTCAGAACTTCACCCCTCCCCATGGGTCCCTTAAATTGGATTTATGAAAAAAAAACGGCCGAACAACTATTTACTTATTTTTAGCTGATTTTTTCCCCTCAAATTTCATACGTTTCTCCTATATCTTTTAAGATATAATGGTCCGTTAGGAATCCTTCATCCCCCAGTTTTCACCCCTTTCACCTCATAATGTACACCACATCAAAATACTCTTAGACACGTGTCTGCTTATTTTAATGATTAGTTTATATGCCGAGTATCACATCCCCCAATGAAACCAATCGTGAGATATTGTTGTTCAATGAAATGCAGGTCGAACCCCCTCAACACCCTTTTAGAACCTGAATATACAAAAATCCTTTCTTGGTTGACGTTTTCTACATAAAACGAACATATCCCCAAAATTTCATGTTTCTAACTTTAATAGTTTAGGCTGGGCGATGATGAGTCAGTGAGGACATTTTGATTTATATAATACATTTATTCCATCTGCATAACAAACAGGGTGTTTCGAAAAAAGTGTCCGATATCGCAACAGGGGTTAAGATTGGTCAAAACGAGAAGAATTGTTCATATAAACATATGTCCGGAAACAAATTCCTGTCGAGATATGAGCCACTTTACCTGTGTTGTGTTTTTACACTTCAGACAATGGACGTCATCCTAGCAGCTATTTCTAATGAACACTTGACTGTCACCCACGTTCAACAGAACACGCGTTGGGCAAGCAACCATCAACGCCACTAACCTGGAGCCGTGATGATTTCAGCCGGGCTGTCCGCGGATGTGGGCACTCTCATTGGTCACACACTCTTGTAACATATGCACATTGTTGATGGGTGTTGCATACACCAATCTCATTAAATGTCCCCATAGCCAGAAATGCAATGGATTAAGGTCCGGCGAACCGCACAACCGCATACTATGACTGAACTTCCGACACACCTTCAATGGGAAGACGCCTGCACCACCGAACACAACGCCTCCTCCACGCGGGTAAAATGGCTCATATCTCAACAGATATTTGTTTCCGGACATATATTTATAGGAACATTTCTTCTCGTTTTGACCAATCCCAACCCCTGTTGTAATATCGGACACTTTTTTTCGAAACACCCGGTATATCATATATATTATTTCAGTAGTATAGATCCCTCCTGCGGCACTCTCAAGCGACCGATCGTGACAAATGAGCATTCAAATGAAAGAGAACAGACATTAGCAGTGACTTATTGCACTATAATTTCATAAGTATCTATAATTTCATTAAAAATGACTTTTAAAAAATTGTACGAAGTGTGCGATTTGCAAACACCGTTGCTGTAGGAAAATACGCTCCATAATTGCTGCCCACGGGCCGCTGTGACGCCAGTTTCATGTCATATTAACATTCTGGGGACTTTCCTTTATCCTGAAATGTAAATAGTGTTCTATAGTCATTTGGTTGAAAAAAATATATATAACCTTTCTCCTTAAGTGTCTCATTATAAACCTATTGGGGAAAGTGTGGTTTATGAACATGCGAGATTTCTCGCACTGGTCCGCTAGTCAAACTATAATTTCCATTTATTATAGTTATCTAGTACTAATATTGACCCTACAAAATTACAAGAAATTAATTCTGGTCTGAGGGCTGGAACGGGGCAAAACTGAGAAGAGTTGGGTTCGATTCCCAGCTCAGCCATCCTGGAAGTGGTTTTCTATGGTTGGTTTCCCACTTCTACTCCAGGCGAATGTCAGCCACGGCCGCCTTCTTCCCAATCCTCATCTGAATTACAACTACACACACTTATACAGCTATCACAATAACACAGATTATCAGACCAATTTCACACACACACACACCAAGTACATGGGGCTACATGACCACGATGTCTCAGGGGCCCTAAATAGATCATCATCATCAACAACAACACATACTCACCAACCCGGCCTTGCACTAACCACATAGCTATGACAGTACCATACAGCGTTGTTCCACTTACCTGGTTTGAAGGCAGTTTAGCAGGGATATTCTACCCACATCGACTTATATACTCCTTTCCCTCATACCTCAACTTCATGCTTTAATATCCTTCCACTCACTCACGTTTACTTTACGTTTACTTGGTCTGCTCAATCGATTTACACTACTAGGACTCAACATACCTCCGGCGCTCGCCATATTGTACACACCATTGTGCTGGCGTCAAAATTATAGCCTAGCAATGAGGTGCTTCAAAATGTCATTTGGCCATATTTTTAACGTCAACACGTGGAGAATGCCTCATTTACCATTGTTCGGCCGTAAACTCAATTTGCCAAAAAAAAAAGTGCACTACAGCGTTGTTTGGTGGCATGCTTCAATTTTTAGCCTACTTTTCACATTTTGCAAAAATGAGGAAAAAGTAGACTTATGAGATCGATCCGGGGTGTGTGTGTCTGTCTGTTTGTCCTTCTGTATGTCTGTCGGTGTGTGTGTCCCCCTCTATCAACTCCTAAACGGCTGCAACGATCGAAACAAAATTTGGTATGAGTAAAGATCTATACCTGAATATCTCAATGCCGTATTTGAAAATATTGTCATTGCTACCAACTGCTGAAAAATCGCAATTGAAATGTGAGCTCCATGTTGGATATCTTGGAAGGTATGCATGGGAGCTATTTCAAAATTGGCACACGTATAGATAATAACCTTTCAGTTTAATTTTCAGGAGGCCATACATGTCAGTGTTGCCAAAATGATTCTAAGCCTGTTGACAGGTCCAATTTTTATATGCAAATAACTTCTACACTATCAATTGGAATTCATCCAAATTCCGTATGTACTATTTGTACATAAACAGATATGACTGAGCGTATTCTTAAGAGTCACCAGGGCTGGCAATTGTTAATGCATGCTCTCAATTTATTTGATCCAAATTTATTCGAAGAAGAGTCCATTGCAGGTTCCGTGTTGACGTTTTGATTAGGCGGAAACTTTAAATTTGTTATACTTTGATCCATATACCAATATATCAGAAAGTAAGCAACCCGACAGCTTTAAACTATGCACACGTTTAGTACCTGACATTCTATATTAATTTCGAGTAACTAATATACGTCAGTGCTACCAACATGATTCTAAGCCTGCTGACAGGCCCAACTTTAAATACATGTAACTTCTATACTATCATTCGGATTTCAACCAAATTTCGTATGTGCTGTGTGTACCATAACATATATGACTAAGCGTATTCGTAAGAGCAACCAGGGCTGCCAACTGCTAATAAAAAGCAGTCTCTATTTCTGTTACCCTAATATCAATATATCAGAAAGTATGCAAGCCAATAGCTCTAAACTTTGCACACGTATAGTACCTGGCATTCTAGATTAATTTGGAGTAACTAACATACGTCAGTGCTGCCAACATGATTCTAAGCCTGCTGATAGGTCCAATTTTAAAATGCATGTAACTTCTGTACTAACTAATGGATTCCATTCAAAAATGGCACAACAATAGATCATATTATTTCAGATTATTTCTGATCAATACATGCATGATATTGTTGCCAACATGATTTTACGCGCGCTGTTAGATACAATGTCTAACTGCATGTAACGTCCATGCTATCCATTGGACTTCAACCAAATTTCGTATTCTGTACCTTTAGATATGGAACTAAGAACTGCCAACTGTAGTGCTATATTAGGCTACATTATGTCAGGTATACTGTATTTCGAACTAATTAGAAATGTCGATATTACCAACATAATTTCGTCATTCTTCTAGATCATACAGATTAATCATTTAAATGAACCTTAAATTTTAAGAAAAGTAGGTCTTTAGTTTGTCACGGAACTTCTTGTTAATTTACGTAATATTTTGAAGGTTAGCAGGTGTGAGCTGATAAGTGTCATTCCTCGCCCAATTTGATTGGTCACAGCAATGTGTTGGCAAATTGAAGAGTAGATATCCACCTGCAGTTTCTCTATGCACTATCATTCTCTGGCACTGCAAACAAACAGTGCTGGCTCGATGGCAATCCAAACACACTCCCACGATCAACTAGACTAATGCGAACCCAGCGGTAATCTCATCTGCACACGGAACTCCGGAATATTAGTTTCTCCAATGACACCTCAGTTAATCCATTCATCTGTTCAATCAACGCCTGATCTCAGAGACATCATGACAGAAACATGAAGATGATGTTTTATATTGAAATTAGGGATATCATAATGATTAAGAGACCGTAAGGTGTATGTTTCGCAATACTCAAGCTCTTAAACTAGAAGGAGTTGAAAGGTGCGGTTTGTACCAAAATCTTTCAATTCGTCACAACATTACAGGAACAATCTTGCATTTCTTGAACACACAACGGGTATGTATTTATTTCCTTATGCGACAACTGAAAGAACACCGCCGCGTGGCCAGCAGCACGTCGGTAACTCGATAACCAACGCTCTGCTTCACCACTGCGACACCTGGAATCCGGGGGCCCAACTTACCTTTGTTTGAGAGGTCCGGGTCACCCCCGCAGCAACATCACCTCCAGATGATGGGTCCCAACAGAAGAGCTCCAAAAGGGGTGGAAGGAAGATGGAGAAGGGGACAACACACACAGGCTATTCAACAGACACCCCCCAACAATCGACAGAACTGCTGCCGGTGAAATAATGCCACAACAGTAGATTTAAATTTAACTAAAATTTAATGTTAAAATATAAAGGAGCACCTTCAACAGAAACAGAACATGCATCAACCAGCCCAAATTTACAATGAAGGCCAGAAACCGCTTAACATGCTTGCTTGCAAGGCCAACATAAGAAAAGACTTAAATTAAAATGTCAAAGCCCAAAAGTTAAAATAAAAAATACATGCATAACACAATGAGAAAGGGCTTGATAATTTGCAAGAGAATGCAATAGCGATCCGGCATGCGTAGATCCCGACCACGATGAAACGAGAAATAAAAATTAAATAAACCAAATTAAATTATATCAGAAAACAATTCATTAATTTGCATGATGGAGATAAACACAGGAACAATTACTAAAAACACAATGTTAAACCGACAAGGTTAAATAAAAAAAACATCTTAAGTTAACACAACACGTTTGAGTTTCGCGGTGGACGCCAAGAGACTGATCTCGAGACCATAATGCATCTCTTCATAACATGGCCACAAAAACACAAGGAAACCGCATGCCTGATCGAAAATTACGGCAAACAATTAATAAAATTAAATTTAAACATTAGCAGAAGGAAATGAACGGCGGAAAACGATTATGTCTAAATACTATTACAATAGTGAAAGGCAACGGATCAAGAATAAATTACTATGTCAATCCCAAGATTGGAAAAAGAAAATAAATAATAATTTAAACGTAAAATAAATTAGAAATGTGTCTCCATAAGGTACGAAGAAAATAACAAAATAAATAAATATAAGGAAACGTTATTAAAACAGAAATAAAATTAGGCCTATAAAACAAAATAAGGTACAGAATAAAAACAATACTATAAGATGACATCGGAGCTCCATAACAATAATAAATATGAAGATATAATGAAACGTACCTTACATCCTTCTCAGTGGAGACACACTAATAATAAAATAATTAACACATAATTTTAAATTCTGTACGTCACTACATGTGCTTCACAAAAATGGCTAACCCGGCACATGCGTTGTTTGGGTCACAATCACAGGCCTGGTTCGAGATGCGACCACATTTCACACGTCCACTTCACGGCGAAACGATGAAATTCCCAGCCTGAAGAGAACAGGCAATTCCTTTTTCTCTTGAATACATTAATATTTCGTAGAGAATGGGGGCTAGAGCCCCCATCAGCGGTGACACCTTTCACGACCAGTCGGCTTGATTTCTTGTTTTTTTTTTCACGACGGATAATGGACTCCACAAAAATGGCGGAGAATTTTTGCGTCAAGAAGCGAACTGCATTCATGTAAAATTTATTGTCCAATCAGGGCTTGACACATCAACCAACAATGTCATAATTTAGCAAATAATTTGGCGGCATCATGCATACACCGGCATTTTTTTATGACGAAGAATGCGATTGTCTTTCAATTATGTCATGCATATAAGGAGTTTTATAAGGCGCAGCACACACCATCTATCGGAGAGAAACAGGAACCACGTGCAGAATTTACAAAGTCCGACTGCCGCTACCATCTCGTGGTCACAGGCGGAACTGAGCGACGAAGCGGTCGTTTCAAAATTTGTCAAGAATTCCAACCCGGGGTAAATACATGTTTGAAAACTCTTGGGACGGGCACTTGCACGTAACACCTTATAAAGTTCGTTTTAACAAATAAACAAGACGATAGCCCCTGGCATCCAGCCCACATAACACTTGAACCAGGCGGGTGGTTTATGCACATGCAAGATTTTTCGCACAAGTTCCCTAGTTCTTTTGTACTTTCCATGTGTTTGGAATATGTATCATTATAATACTGATGGATCTTTAACGGTTTACCCAGCATAAGCCTAAAAGGTACACGGATGGTAGCTGCCAGACACAATTCAAAAAAGCCTAGGTGAACAGCGAATCGACACGACTCGACAGTTTGATGCTGGCCTAAGCTGGGGTGATGGGCTTGCTCGCTAGCTCGTTAACTCGCTTCGAAGCTAGTGAGTTGAATTTCCATCGAATGGAAATTGTCGGAAGAAATGAAAACTTAAAAACACTTATTGTGGGCGATCTATTAAAGATAGGGATATGCTGTTTTGAAATCTTTTGTAGAAGAACAATTCTTACACTCATAGTATTATATATTAACGGTTTACCCAGCGTAAGCTAAAATGGCACACAGACCGCAGGTTTTTCTTCGACTCGATTTACCGAACGCGTTACTGTTTGGCTTCCTTTGTCATAAATAAATGCTTTTTCTACATAATCCTTCCTCGAGAAATCCTTTACTGAATGGTGAAAACAGCATCAAAAACTATCCAGTGGTTCTCGAGATTACCCGTTACATCCAAGAAACGGGGATTTGGTTTCATAACATGTAGAGATTATAGGCTAATACTGATGGTTATCTTGTTGGAAGCCATTCCTCAGTGTTTCCTGAGTAAATGAAATTAAAATGCTTTTCAATCGGTCAACACAATCGTATCCAAATTATAGAGGGTGTCATTCCCTACATCTAAAATAAATACATCACACCTTGGCTGGGAACAATCGCTTAGCCTCTCTTCATTGGCTGTGGTGTCACGTGATAATTTTATAACATGATCATTTTGAATTGAAATTATAAGTATGTTATTTTGTATAAGTTATTACTAAGTTATTCTTTCTTTCTTTCTTTCTTTCTTTCTTCGTTATACCCATTCATAGAGCACATTGTAACTTGATAGTTGGCTTGATGAACTTTGCATTCCTCTTCTCCTAAAATCTCTTCATGAACTCCACGTGTTCTTCTGTCCATCTTGAGATTATTCATAGAGGTTTTGAAGATTTCACGGTTTTTCATTATGTTCTACCCGATGTTCATCTTCGAATTGTTTGTATTAATTATATTGAATTATCTTTTGTTTGTCTATATGCCTATCCTAAATATGTGCCCAACAAATTTCAACAGTCTCCTGCATACGGTGTTTGTGAAACTGTCAATGAGACTATAGAGGTCCGCAGTTCGTCTCTTGATCCTAAATCCATTTTCTTGTGAAGTGCCAAATATTTTCTAAGAACTTTGCGTTCTTTATTTTCAATGTCTGGAATTTTTGAATGGCTTCCTAAAGTTATGGTTTCTGATGTATATAAAGCTTTTGGGAGGACAACGGTTTTGTAATGCTAAAATTTTTCATTACGTGACATCACTCTTTTATTGAAGTGATTCCACGTTTGTCTGAATGCTTTTTGAGGTCTTGAGGTTCTTTCTGTGTTGGCGAAACTGTCCAATCCTCACAGTAGAATTATTTCTCTGAGGTATTTAAACAAGAACGCCTGTGAGAACGTCCCATATGCTGTTTCAATTTTATCTTTATGTTCGACCCTCACTATTATGTGTCAGATAACTGTATCATAATGATGGTCATTATAACACTGTTTTCCATTATGATACAGTTTCTCCAGCCAATCAGAGCTCGTTCATTGACCAATTAGGCAACGATAACTTCGCGCATGCGCTCAAAATCCAACATGTCGGACATAAACACAACATCGAACTATAATAAATTACCGACATGGAATACCCACCGTCCTTATCTTCGCGTAAATAAACTGGCGAATATGAGACAAGAAGTAGCACTGTACCTTAAAATCACCAACACTAATTTCTACACAGCGCATTGTCTTCAAATGACTGCGGTGACAATATTACTGAGGGACGGCTGATGTAACATATGGCTGCATATGACATTGCAAGCCCACAGAGCGCATGCGTCGGTCGATCAAAGCTCTTGAAAGACAAAGATATAACACCCAACGCTCGCTCTGCGATCACAAAATTCCAGTAGCTGACTCTCAACAGATATTTATGAATATTTATGTTAAAACATATAATAAAGTTATAATTATCGTCGAACATAAACAGTCGTATGCAACTCGCCTATAATGGTAATTAAGACACTCGTATGGAAATTATAAAACTCGCATACGCTCGTTTTATAAAAAATACTCGTGTCTTAATTATAGCCATTATAGGCTCGTTGCATAATGTACTATTATATTAGGGGGGACACATACACACACATGCACACACAGACACACGGACAAAAGGTGATCTCATAAGCCTATTTTTAGCCTATTTTCAATTTTGAAAAAATAGGCTTATGAGATCACCTTTTGTCCGTGTGTCTGTGTGTGCGTGCGTGTGTGAGAGAGAGAGGTGTGTGTGTGTGTGTCCTAATGACTTCTAAACGGCTGGAGCGATTTCAATGAAACTCGGTGAGATCATAGCACCATTCCGGACGACCCCGACCGTGCCCTTCAAATTTTGTTACGTCTCACCAATCCAACATGGCGGCTGTGCGAAATATTTCACCAGCATTCAATATCTCCGAAACTATTACCGATATCACCCTGGAAATTTTACGGTGATAAAGGGAACTACTATAAGTTCACCTATGTGACTTTTGAAAAATTGGTAACTTCAAAACCAACATGGCAGCCACGCGAATTTACGACTTTTAAATAGACGTTTCTTGCGATTTAACCAACCAAACGCAATACAACTTGGTACAGTATATGTTTATACACATTGTAATGCACCGACATCTAACTTCGTTCAATTGTTTACATAACTACAAGATGGCAGATGTGCGAAATATTTCACCGGCATTCTATATCTCTGAAACTATTAGCGGTATCACCCTGAAATTTTGTACGGAGATAAAGGGCACTACTGAAAGTTCATCTATAAGACTTTCAAAAACCGGTTAACTACAAAACGAACATGGCGGCCAAGCGAATTTGAAAATTTTAAATAGACCTTTCTCGTGATTTAATGTTCCAACCGCAATGAAATCTGGTACAGGAAATGTTTATCCACATTGTAATACAATGGTATCTAATTTAGTTCAATTGTTTACATAATCTCAAGAGGGCGGCAATGCGAATTTTAAAATTAAGTTTTTATTTCTTGTGTCGTAATCATGCGATCGATGTGAAAGTTTGAATAATGAACCTACGCAATAATTTTCCTTCAATGGTACATGCCTCTATGGCCTATGCATTTAACAATCCAACATGGCGACCATCCGAAATATTTAGATGGCTCTGAATATCTACGAATCTATTATAGCAATCACACTGATTTTTTTAATGTTCATAGGGGCTATGAACATAAGTTCACCTATAGGACTTTAAATAACTTGGTGATCACAAATCCAATATGGCGGTGACGCGAATTATAAATATCCACATGGACGTTTCTCGCAATTTAACCATCTGAGTGCAGTGAAACTTGGTACAGTAAATCCTTAAACGAATGTTAATCCACTGGCATCTAATTTATTTCAATTGTTTCCATAACCACAAGATGGCAGCTGTGCGAAATTTTAAAATCTCCTTGTTACTTCTTGTGTCCTAATCATGCGATTGAAATTGGAATGCTACACGTACACAATAATCTTCATGTAACAGTACATAACTCTAGGACTTACATAATTATATAAAGTCCAACATGGCGGCCATCCGAAATATTTAGTCGGTTCTCAACATCTACGAATCTATTACAGCAATCAAACTGAAATTTTGTATGTTGATAGTTGCAATTAACAAAAGTAGGATATATGAAAATAGGCTGTATAGTTCTTCACGGAACTACTTGTTTTCCTGATGTGTCTTCCCTTGAGACTTGTGTTTTCGTGTTTTTTATTTTATTTCTAAATTTTTCTCTGTCTTGAATGCCGTTTTCTGAGATTTTAAGTAATTCCATGTCTTCATGTACTTCTTTTATCCATCTGGTCTTAAATTTACTTGCATTCGCGATATTGAAAATCTTCTTAGTGGGTCTGTTCTCATCCATCCTATATATGTATCCATAGAAGTGCAGACGTCTCTTCCTAAATTTATCTATAACGGTGACTGTATTTTCATAAAGTTATTATTATTATGATATTTATTATTATGAATATGATTATCATTATTATCCGTCACCTTGGTGATAGGTTAGCGCATCCGCCTCTCACCCGAAATCTCCGGGTTGGATTTCCGCCTCCATAAGAGAGTTTAGTAGCTGCCGTTAGGGCTAGAACGAGGTGCACTTAGCCTCGTTAGGACAATTGAGTAGCTGTTAGCCAGTCAGGCAACCAGATAAACAGCCGTGGGAACCAGACGCGCTGACCACGTGCCATTCCACAATCTACAGGCCAAATGGCTGGAAGTGATCACTTGGTAGGTCATGGCACTTCATGGGGTATGGTGTCACGTTTTTGTCTTGTTTTGTGTCAATGTTTGGTCTTTGTTTAAAATGCCAAGTAAATCATAAGTTGAAGAAAAACATTTACTTTTGTAGAGACCTAGTTAATAGCTTGAACATTTACCATTTACCATTTACGATTTAATCTAGCGAGAATAATTTTGTTCGGCAAGCTATTACGTGTTGGACCTGAAA
Organism: Meconema thalassinum; assembly: GCA_946902985.2. Taxonomy (NCBI): domain Eukaryota; kingdom Metazoa; phylum Arthropoda; class Insecta; order Orthoptera; family Tettigoniidae; genus Meconema; species Meconema thalassinum. The sequence goes on along the minus strand of OX336399.1, from coordinate 70,780,203 downwards.
GTGGCAGCTCATCGCTTTTCAGGTGTACACATATCGATTGGAATTCGGTCGATAGTCGCCACACACTTGTGCGCACTCATACATGTACGTATTAGGAAATACCTGGTGTAAGAGCCTTCATTCGCATTGCTCTGGGGGTGAGGCCAAGGAAACCAATTTCACACTCAAAGTGCGTGCACTAAGAAATACTTGCAACTATTCCAAAAACATCAAAAACAATTGGCTTCAATTGAAGGGCTTGGAACAAGAGCAGAACAGACAAAAATATATTCCACACAGTCTATAGCTCTGGTAAAGCCTTCTGTCTAAGAGCATTTAATTCATTTTTCGGCGCAGTGACTGGTATGTTTGGCTGTCATTGCAGTGGTGCAGGTTCGAGTGTCGGCTCTACCAAAGGATGCAATTCTAGTCTGAAGATTGAACGGTTTTCTTATTAGCCTACTTTCGATTTTTGCAAAAAATGAAAGTATACTTATGAGATCAACACAGGGCGAAAAAAGTGTGTCTGTCTGTGTGTGTGTATGTGTGTGTGAGTCTGTGTGTGTGTGTGTGTGTATGTGTGTGTGTGTCTGTGTGTGTGTGTGTGTGTCTGTGTGTGTGTGAGTGTGTATACTCTGAATGTCTGTCCCCCCCTATCAATTCGAACACGGTGAATGCGAATTGAACGAAATTTAGTACAAAGGTAGCACTAGCAAAGGACACCTCAGTGTCATGTTTTATATCGCCGCAATCTTGACGGAAACGTAATGGCGGCCACACAAATGTTCAAAGCTTAAATCAAATTACGACTAACCTAATCATCCGATCTCTACCAAATTTTGCAACAACATACCTTTATGGGGGGAGCATCCTTTGACCAAAACAATAGGCCATCAGCGTAATAATTTGCGGATGGCGGCCATCTTTGTGTGAAAATCGATTCCCCCTATTAATTCGAACATGGTGCAACCGAATGGAACGAAATTTGGTACAGAGGTAGTACTAACAAAAGGAACCTCAGTGTCATGTTTTATATCGCAGCCATCTTGACGGAAACGTAATGGCGGCCACACAAATGTTCAAAGCTTAAATCAAATTACGACTAACCTAATCATCCGATCTCTACCAAATTTTGCAACAACATACCTTTATGGGGGGAGCATCCTTTGACCAAACCAATAGGCCATCAGCGTAATAGTTTGCGGATGGCGGCCATCTTTGTGTGAAAATCGATTCCCCCTATTAATTCAAACATGGTGCTACCGAATGGAACGAAATTTGGTACAGAGGTAGTACTAACAAAAGGAACCTCAGTGTCATGTTTTATATCGCAGCCATCTTGACGGAAACGTAATGGCGGCCACACAAATGTTCAAAGCTTAAATCAAATTACGACTAACCTAATCATCCGATCTCTACCAAATTTTGCAACAACATACCTTTATGGGGGGAGCATCCTTCGACCAAACTAATAGGTCATCAGCGTAATAGTTTGCGGATGGCGGCCATCTTTGTGTGAAAATAGATTCCCCTATTAATTCGAACACGGTGCAAGCGAATGGAACGAAATTTGGTACAGAGGTAGTACTGAAAAAAGGCACCTCAGTGTCATGTTTTATATCGCCGCCATCTTGACGGAAACGTAATGGCGGCCACATAAATGTTCAAAGCTTAAATCAATTTACGATTAACCTAATCATCCGATCTCTACCAAATTTTTCAACAACATACCTTTATAGAGGAAGCATCCTTTGACTAAATGACTAGGTCATTAGCCAAATAGTTTGCGGATGGCGGCCATCTTTGTGTGAAAATCAATTCCCACTATTAATTCAAACACGGTGAAACCAAATGGAACGAAATTTGGTACAGAGATAGCACTAGCAAAGGGCATCTTAGTGTCCTGATTTATATCGCCGCCATATTGACAGAAACGTAATGGCGGCCACACGAATGTTCAAAGCTTAAATCAAATTACGATTAACCTAATCATCCGATCTCTACCAAACTTTGCAACTACATACCTTTATGGAGGGAGCATCCTTTGACCAATCTAATAGGTCATTAGCCTAATAGTTTGCGGATGGCGGCCATCTTTGTGTCAAAATCGATTCCCCTTATTAATTCAAACACGGTGAAACCGAATGGAACGAAATTTGGTACAGAGATAGCACTAGCAAAGGGCATCTTAGTGTCCTGATTTATATCGCCGCCATATTGACAGAAACGTAATGGCCGCCACACAAATGTTTAAAGCTTAAATCAAATTACGACTAACATAACCATCCGATCTCAAACTTTGCAACAACATACCTTTATTGAGGGAGCATCCTTTGAGCATTCTAATAGGCCATTAGCCTAATAGGTTGCGGATGGCGGCCATCTTTATGTCAAAATTGATTCCCCCTATTAATTCGAACACGGTGGAACCGAATGAACGAAATTTGGTACAGAGGTAGCACTAGCAAAGGGCACCTCAGTGTCATGTTTTATATCGCCGCCATCTTGACGGAAACGTAATGGCGTCCACACAAATGTTCAAAGCTTAAATCAAATTACGATTAGCCTAATCATCCGATCTCTAGCAAATTTAGCAACAACATACCTTTATGGAGGGAGCATCCTTTGACCAATCTAATAGGTCATCAGCCTAATATTTTGCGGATGGCGGCCATCTTTGTGTGAAAATCGATTCCCCTTATCAATTCGAACACGGTGAAACCGAATGGAACGAAATTTGATACAGAGGTAGCACTAGCAAAGGGCACCTCAGTGTCATGATTTATATCACCGCTATCTTGACGGAAACGTAATCGCGGCCACCCAAATGTTAAAAGCTAAAATGTAATTACGACGAACCTAATAATCTAGTCTCTACCAAATTTTGCAACACCATATCTTTATGTGGGAAACATATTCAAACCAAACGGCAAGAACATCAGGCCAATAGTTTGCAGATGGTGGCCAAGTATGTGTGCAAATCGATTCCCCCTATCAATTCAAACACGGTGAAACCGAATTGAACGAAATTTAGTACAGAGGTAGCACTAGCAAAGGGCACCTCATATTCATGTTTAATATCCCTATGGCACGTTGTATTTCAACAAGCTACTACAACCAACATTCAATCATACTCCTTGAAAAGGACAAAGAGTTATAACAATAACCATGCATTTAGGAGAAAGTAGGCTATATGTTCTTTACTGAACATCTTGTTTTTATTTCAAGTTTATAACATCTTTGATCATCCACGTGTACTTGGATGTGAGTTGAATTTGTCTGATAATTGTGACCGTAGTAGTGTGTGTAGTTTTAATCATAAAAAAGATATTAACAAGTAGTTCCGTGAAGACCTATACAGCCTATTTTCATATATCCTACTTATGTTAACTGCCACTATCAACATACAAAATATCAGTTTGATTGCTGTAATGCATTCGTAGGTATTGAGAACCGACTAAATATTTCGGATGGTCGCCATGTGGATTTTAAATATGTAGGTCCTAGAGTTATGTACTGTTACATGAAGATTATTGTGTACGTGTAGCATTCAAACTACAATCGCATGATTAGGACACAAGAAGTAAAAACTATATTTTGAAGTTTCGCACAGCTGCCTTCTTGTGGTTATGGAAACAATTGAAATAAATTAGATGCCAGTGGGTTAACATTCGTATAAGGATTTACTGTTTCAAGTTTCACTGCACTCGGATGGTTAAATTGCGAGAAAGTTTTATAGATGAACTTCCAGTAGTGACCTATATCTCCGTACAAAATTTCAGGGTGATACCGCTAATAGTTTCCGAGATATAGAATGCCGGTGAAATATTTCGCACATCCGCCATCTTGTGGTTATGTAAACAATTGAACGAAGTTAGATGTCGGTGCATTACAATGTGTATAAACCTATACTGTACCAAGTTGTATTGCGTTTGGTTGGTTAAATCGCGAGAAACGTCTATTTAAATGTCGCAAATTCGCTTGGCCGCCATGTTGGTTTGTAGTTACCTATTTTTCAAAAGTCACATAGGTGAACTTCTAGTAGTTCCCTTTATCACCGTAAAAAATTCCAGGGTGATATCACTAATAGTTTCGGAGATATTGAATGCTGGTTAAATATTTCGCACAGCCGCCATGTTGGATTGGAGATACGTAACAAAATTTAAAGGGCACGGTCGGGGTCGCTCGGAATAGTGCTATGAACTTACCGAGTTTCATTGAAATCGCTCTAGCCGTTTAGAATTTATTAGGGGGGACACACACACTCCTCACACACACACGCGCGCACACATTTTTTAAAATTGAAAATAGGCTAAAAATATAAGAACTAAATGATTAAATAAATATTTAAACTAAAATTATAAAAAAACTATTAAAAAATTAATTATAAATTTAAAAGGTAACGTTATAAGAACTATGAAAACTAAAACTATACAAGAAATATAAAAATTAAAACTAAGAAACGAATATAACAATTAAAATAATTAAACAAATATCAACATTAAAATTATGAAACAAATATTATGAAATAAATAACTTATTAAAAATTATTTTAATAAAATTAAAAATTTAAAACAAATATAAACATTTAAATCATAAAAACAAAATTATAAAAGCAAATATGAACATTAAAATTATAAAACTAATATTACGGAAAAAAGCCTTAATAAACATATACATATTAATAATTAAGTAGTATAAAATTACTAAAATAAAAATAAAATGCAACTTATTGAAATGAATAATAGCCTATAAATAAAATTAAATATCTTTGAAATTAGTTCTGTCATACAAAGGGTTTTTTGGACCCAATTTTATTGCAGTCACCAGAAAATTAATTGTAACTCCCTACCTAGTATGACTGGGCACACTCATATTGACGGATTGAAAAGCTCTATTCGTTTAGCCGATTCCGACTCACCGTGCCCCATGTACTAAACTACGCCAATTTTTTCTGTCCTGCACTGCCTCTCGAAGATTTTCCAAGCTGTAATTTAGTGCTTCTGTGATGCCATCCATCCATCTCATTCTTTGCCTCCCTCTTCTTCTTGTGCCTTCTATATTCCCCAGCATTAAGGTCTTCTCTAATGAATTATGTCTTCTCATGATGTATCCAAATTAGCCCAGTTTTTGTTTCAGGATTAAGCCCTCCAAGGAACACACTGGTTTAATTTGCTGTAAAACTGACTTATTGGTACTCTTCGCAGTCCATGGAACTCTAAAAACTTTTCTCCAACACCATAATTCGAATGAATCTATTCTACGGCGTTCAGCTTTTCTTAAGGTCCAGGTCTCACATCCGTACATCACAATTGGAAAAGCCATAGCCCTTACTAAACGGATCTTTGTTGTTAATGTTAGGTCTCTACTCCTTAAGATATTGTCCAGATTTGAAAATGCCTGTCTACCAAGTAGCAATCGTCTTTTGATCTCATGACTGCAGTCACCATCGGCAGAAATCTGTGAGCCAAGATAGTTAAAAACAGAGACTATCTCCATTTTTTCTCCTCCTACTTGCCATGAATTGACAGTTGTAGTTGTCATAATTTTTGTTTTCTTGACATTCAACATTAGTCCAGTCTTTGAACTTTCCTCTTTCACTTTCAGTAAGAGATTTTTTAAATCTTCTTCAGTTTCAGCCATCAGGATAGTATCATCGGCATAACGCACTATACAGACCTAAAATTGTGCCAGGAATCAGATAATGTAGGTTTTTTTAACACAGGAAAGTCAAGGTCATTTTGTACCATTAAATACAAAAAAATTAGATCATTCAGTATATATCACAAAACTTGAATCATGTGCAACCTCAATCCCTCTACACAAGTAATCCTTAAAATAACTTCCAGTCTGCCTTCTCGTTACAGGTTCTCATGACCTATACCGCGCAGTTCGCGTGTCTAGCCGTGGAGATTATAGCTGTTCAAGGTTCGCCAATTACGCCTGGATCCCACTTCGACCTGCCCATATTCCTGTACTTACTCCTTGTTCTAAAACATATATTTATTTAGTAAGATATTTATACTGCCCTTTCGTGACTTCAACTCCGAAACAGTTCGTTTCATCGACCTATGAAGCTTTTACGCTAGGCAGATTAACTCTTTTTATTCGAGTACTGTGTTTGCTGGTGTTCAGTAAAACAACAATGAGAATGCAAGAGAATAATACTAAGAATTTGATATTGATAGCTGTATATACGACCAAGAAGCCTCTTTTTAATTGTTAGTTTTATACTATGTAGAGATATGACCTAAGTCCCCGATTCTTGGACGTAACGGATAATCTCGAGATTCACTGGATGGATTTTGATGTGGTTTTCCCCATTCAATAAATGATTTATCGAGGAAGTTTCCTGTAGAAAAACTTTCATTTATGACCAAAGAAAGCCGTCAAGTCAAGTAATGATTTCAGTTTTTTTTTTAAGCGTATGGCTTTTAGTGCCGAGAGTGTCCGAGGACATGTTGGGGTCGCCAGTTTTGTAGCTGCTTCGAGACGGACACCCAATGGGTGAGCTACAAGTACCGTTGGGGAGGAAAGTGGAAATGAAAGGTCGAGGAGTTGGAAGGTAGCGGCTGTGGCCTATAGTTAGGGACCAACCCCGGCATTTGCCTGGAAGGAAGATGGGAAACCACAGAAGACCATATTCAAGGTTGCCGACGGGGGGATTCGAACCTCCTCGCCTCCCGGATGTGAGCGACTGCCAGCAGTCATGCCGTAACGACCTCGGCTAACTCACCCGGTGACGATTTCTGTGAATCTAGTTGAAGGAAAACCTGTCGTCCGTGTGACTTTTATGCTTACGCTGTGTAATCCGTTAAAGATATCGGGCGAAGCCGGGCTGGGTTGCTAGTTTATGTACAAATAAATTAAAGATTATCTGAGAATGTTTTGAATTTTCGGCTCAAAATTGGTATTTATCCCGCACGAAGTGTAAAATTACCAAATACACTCTTAGTTCAATTTTTGTATTTTTATTTAGCCTACTTTTCACATTTTGCAAAAATGAGGGAAGAGTAGACCTATGAGATCGATCCGGGAAAATGTGTGTCTGTCTGTCTGTCTGTCTGTCTGTCTGACTGTCTGTGTGTGTCCCCCCCACCTATCAACTCCTAAACGGCTGCAGCAATCGAAACCAAATTTAGTATGAGTAAAGATGTATACTGGAATATCTCAATTCCATATTTGAAAATGATGTCAGTGCTACCAACTGCTGAAAAACGCACTAGAAATTTGAGCTCCATGTTGGATATCATGGAAGGTATGCATGGGAGCTATTCCAAAATTAGCACACATGTAGATAATACTATTTCAGTATAATTTTCAGGCGGCCATACATGACAGTGTTGCCAAAATAATTTTAAGCCTTCTGATAGGTCCAATTTTTTAATGCATATAACTTCTACACTATTAATTGGATTTCAACAAAATTTTGTATGTAACATGTGTACATAAACAGATATGACTGAGTGTATTTTAAGGAGCCACCAGGGCTGCCAATTGTTAATAATTGCTCTCTCTATTTTCTTCATCCAAATACCAATATATCTGAAAGTATGCAAGCCGACAGATTTAAACTATGCACACGTATAGTACCTGACATTTTAGATTATTTTGGAGTAGCTTATATACTTTAGTTCTACCAACATGATTCTAAGTCTGCTGATAGGACCAATTTTTAAATACACGTAACTTCTATACTATCAGTTGGATTTGAACCACATTTCGTATGTGCTATGTGTAACATAACAGATATGACTCTAAGTATTCTTAAGAGCAATCAGGGCTGCCAACTGTTAATCAATGCTGTCTATATTTTTTACCGTAACATCAATATATCAGAAAGTATGCAAGCCAACAGCTGTATACTTTACACACTTATAGCACCTGACACTCTAGATTAATTTGGGATAATTAATATAAGTCAGTGCTGCCAACATGATTCTATGCTTGCTGATAGGTCTAATTTTAAAATACATGTAACTTCCATACTAACAAATGGATTTCATCCAAAATTGGCACAACAAGATATCATAATATGTCCGATTATTTCTAACTAGCACACGCATGACATTGTTGCCAACATGCTTTTACGCGTGCTGATATGTCCAATGTCTAACTGCATGTAACATCCATCGGACTTCAACCAAATTTTGTATTCTGTACCTTAAGAGATGGAACTAAGAATATATTCAGTCACCAGGGCTGCCAACTGTAGTGCTCTATTAGGCTACATTATACCAGGAATATTTCGAACTAATCAGACATTTCGATATTACCAACTTAATTTCGTCATTATTCTAGATAGATTCATATACTGTAGAATAATTATTGGCATGAAAAGTAGGCTCTTTAGTTCGTCACGGAACTTCTTGTTATATATCGGTATATTCTCTGATTTGGAGTCAGAACTAATGGTGCGAATTGCATAAACATACATATTTATATAGAAAGCATCTCTATAATAAAACTAGAGTACAAAATATTAATAAAGATAGCTCTAAGCCATTTTTCAGTGTTGTCTTATAACAATTGATATATTAGCTTTCAGTCGGTCAACACAAAATCATTCCAATCACTGGAATATGTGAAAAATAACCTGAAATAATACAAGTGATTAAGATTTATACCGTATATATTGTTACGGTCTATTGATGAATAATAAGAAAACTAAGTGTGAGATTGCGTCAGCACAGACATACCATGCCATTAGAATTAATTCTCTACCTAAAATTTGAAAAGCCTCCTTGACCAATAATAACAATAACAATAGTAATAATAATATGTCTTCGATCAATGAAGTGCTCATTTCCTACGTCCTATGTTGTGTGACTGAATCGTTGCACAGGAGGATGACATTTACAGTAAGTGTGTTAGTAAATTTATGGTAGTATCAAAAATAAATTCTAGGGTGAATTTCATGCACCCTAGCGTCTATAAATGGATTTTAAATACATAAAACTATGATAATCCTAACTGTTATTATTATTATTATTATTATTATTAATAATTTCTCACAACATCTACATTAATTTATCCATCCGTCCGATCATCGGTCCGTCTGTCAGTCTACATTTACTGATTTATTTTTGCAATTGACTGATTGCGTGGCGCAACAATAAAGTTCTCACCTGCTGTTTCAAATGTTGAAGGATAGAATCCTGGTGCAGTCAGTTGGCATTTCAGGGTGCTCAAATGTAAAGGAGCCGTGTCAGTAGATTTACTGGTACGTTAAAGATCCCCTTCGGGGCAAAATTCTGACACTCCGGCGTCTCTAAAAGCCACAGTAGTTAAAAAGGACGTAAAACCAATAACAATATTATTTATTTATTTATTTATTTATTTATTTGTGTATTTGACTGGCTGCGTGGCGCAATGATTATGTCCTTGCCTGCTGTTGCCAAGATCGGAGAATTCAATCCTGGCGCAGTTATGGTTGGTTGGTTCTTAAGTTTAGGGGCTGCGACAACGCGGTCATGTAGCCCCGTGTACTTCGGGTGTGTATAGAATCTGTCTGATAACCGGTGTTAATTGTGATGACTGTATTAGTGTTTGTTATCTGCTTTTTAATTTAAGTACTGCAACTTAGATTTTTTCAAATAGTTCCTACTTTTGCCGCCAAGCGCCACCGTCAACGACTACTAGGCCAAGTTCAGAACTTAGCTACTAGACGCCACCGCAGTCGGCTCTTGGCAACGAACATAGAAACCTAAGAGCGTTGTTTACATTCTTAACCTATCCAATTTAGCTTCACACAGGTGCAATTAGTGGAAGGTTCTTTAACATGCCATAAATCTATGACATGGGACCGCCGGCTTTACTTCCCCTCCGGTGGAAGGAATACTGAGGGATTTTTAACGCTCTCAAAAAATCCGAAGGCTTCAACCGGGTTTGAACCCGCTATCTTGGGCATAGAAGCTCAGCATGCTACCGACTACGCCACCGAAGCCACGCAGTTGGGATTTAAGGTGCTCAAATGTGAGGGAGCCGTGCCAGTAGATTTACTGGCACGTTAAAGACTCTCTTCAGGGCAGCACTCCTGTACCCCGGCGCGTTTAAAAGCCTCAGTAATTAAAAGGGACGTAAAACCGATAACTTCATTATTTTATTTATTTATTTATAATATTTAGGGGTAGATGACCTCGTAGTTCCGCCCCTTAAAACAACAACTGACTGACTATTTATAATAAATAAGCAGACCATCCCGGGTGGTGTATTTGAATGTGAGAGAAGAATTTCTAAAACTGAGCAGTAGATGTGAGTCAGCGATAAATCCAGACAGGATATTTCATATTTTTCACTGCATTTTACCAATAATTATAATTGAAGTATTTTTTATCTTTACATTTCATTCACATTGATTCTCTCTTTGATTATATTGATACAAATACACCTAAAATATCTGTAATTAGTGCTGGTATACCATTAGCCGTTCTTTGAAAATAGTTACTGTGTTATTCAGTGCCGCTATACGCTTCAACGAGTCCAATTAAATGAGCCTGATAAAGTCGACCTTTACTGCTTCATTACAATCACGCGCTCTCCATTAGCCTGGGATCATATAGCAACTACAAAATAACCTACTGTTTGTATAGGGATCGAACTGTATTGATTATAAACGTATTTAGTATATTAGAAGACTATAAAGTGCTCTTCGTTCTATCAACATGCAATACAGTATGGAGCTCAATTATCTCTGGTGGTTAAATTTATATAATCTACACTACTGTCGACCGAAATATTATGTGTACTCGAGTTTGAAGGTTGTTTGTGAAGTAACCAGTAGACCTACATAAAATCCAATAACATCGTCATCTTCGTCGTTCTATTTTACGTTAGTTCATGTAGGGTGGAGTTTTTAATGTATATTTTAATATTTTTTTATCGCAGTTGGAACACAATAAGTGCCCGTTTTAAGCGTGTTTCAATCATTTTGTGTAAGGAATACAACGCAACCAAGAACTACATTTTCCAACGACCCCGAGCCGAGATAAAGCTACCTTACAAAAATGATAACAACTTTCGTTCTTGAATATACAAAATGTTGAAATTAATAAACCAGTTATACAACATTCCAATGTATATTGTGTTAAAATTGGGATTTGATCTGACGACGGGTTTGTGAGATAATAATTCTTAAATGTGACGCATGGTCACCAATACATGTATGCCCTTGTTGCCAATATGATTTTACGCGCGCTGTTAGATCCAATGTTTAACTGCATGTAACGTCCATGCTATACATTGGACTTCAACCAAATTTTGCATTCTGCACCTTAAGAGATGGAACTAAGAATATATTCAGTCACCAGGGCTGCTACATTATGCCAGGTATACAGTATTTGGAACTTTTTAGAAATTTTGACATTACCAACTTAATTTCGTCATTATTCTAGATAGATCCATATAGATTAATCATTGGCATGAATCTCAAATTTTAAGAAAAGTAGGCTCTTTAGTTCGTCACGGAACTTCTTGTTTCATTCTTTTTTGGCATTTAGTGACTTGCTAAACGGCTAAAATTGATTTGTATGGAGAATTATACAGAACCTATGAGAATACATAGAAAAAATCTTATCAATATGTATGAAATTCTTATTAACACTGTAAAATATATTATTGGGAGGGATGGGATGAGGACATATTTACTATTCATACTTATTGTAATTAAAAATTCTTATAAACATTTATTGGACAACGAAGAAAAAATAATAATTTTCACACACAAAAGAGATATTGAGAATTATTGGATTGAGATTGCCCTTTTTTCAGGCTCATATTACATGACATTGTACCTGATTCTCAACAAGCTCAAGAAATACACTAGAGTAAAAGAAAAGCTGTTTGTCAGAATCATGTAGGCCTATACACTTAGATTCTTGGAAAAGGACACTTTCTGCTAATTTACAGTACGAAATAATATATAGTGCCTAAATACACAAAATAACTCTGCACTAGAACTTAAAAATCGAATAGATCCTCTTCATCCAGTGACCCTTCTTGCTCATCAAGTACTTGGAGCAACCTTTCAAGCTCCTGTTATTGACAGCCATGTCGAGAGCTATAAACAGAGGCAAGCGTGCAGACTATGTGCTGACATCGATAATAATGATAGAAGCATGGAGAGAAACAACAAAGGTAAAATAAGTTAAATACTTACATTATTTCACAACGCCGGTTCCGGCCAGTTGTTACACGCTAGCGGTACGGAATGCCGCATTCGCGCAACTCGCAAATTTGACAAACTGTCTCAGACTGACTGGGAACCAGACAGGCTCCGAACCTACCCCCTCCCCTGCAGCACATGTCGATCAAAGGATATAGCGGGCGATCTCACAGAACTCGTAAGTGTTTACCACGTCAAACAAAATCTAAGGGTTAAAGACATAATTTGAACGAAATTAACTTAAATTTGTCATGAAAGAAGAGATAACGGAAAAATATGATATCGGTATGTCATAAACATTCGGATCCTAATAATGATATTAAACAAGTTCGGATTGTATTCAAAAAACCTTTACGCAAATTTTCTCCAAACAATATCCTCAGTTTATCCGCTATCCGCGCAGCCATGCCAACTGTATTCGCATCCGCACAGGGCTCTAATTATAGTACTTGTTTCGACACTTCGATGGAGTCTTCTTCAGCTTTCATCTAATGGAAAATCTATTCTACAGTCATTAAAACTTATGAGTAAAAATATTCTTAAGCTATATCTAGGATTAACTAAACTGTAAATAAATAAGTGGATATCCTCAGAAAAGGTTAACTTTAAAAATTGAATTGAAACAATTATTATGAATTCTGTTAAAGATACTAAAAACTAATCAAATATTTTCAAAATATTGTGCCTCCATTTGTCAACCCGTAAAACAACTTCATCATCATCATCATGTTTTTCAGTCAAGCGACTGATCTGCCCCTACAATGAGTCTTTTCCACGTTGTTCGGTCTTGTGCTGTCCTTTTGACCATCTCATAACTTCGTAGGCCAGAGCTATCTAGGAAAGATCTCATGAAAGTGTTCCGTGGCCTCCCGCGAGGGCGTTTTCCAGGTATTTTGCCTTCTAGTATGTCGATCATCAGGCCACCATGTCGTAACCTGTGACCAAGCCAGGTGGATCTCCTTCTAAATATCTGGCGGATCATTTGCCGTTTTTCCTTTATTCGATCCAGCACCGTTATGTTGGTCATTTTCTCTACCCAGCTGATCTTTTCCATTCAACGCCAACACCACATCTCAAACACTTCTAGTCTTTTAAAGTCACATCTATTCATTGTCCAGGTCTCACTTCAGTACATTGCAACTGGCCGTATGTAGGTCTTAACCAGTTGTTTTCTAAGGCTGAGGGACATCGAGCGTTGACAAATTAGAGAATGCTTTTCACGGAATGCCTGCTTGGCCATGGCTATACGGCTCCTGATTTCATCTTCATATCGTAGGTCTTCGTATATGCCGTGACTTTGAACAGTTTGCAAGAAGTGAGATGTTGCTTTTCTCTTGCCATCATCGTTACATGCACGAACAAGCCAGTGTGTCATAGGTTAACATCAATCAATATTAATGAAATGTGACGCCTTTTCAAAACATGTCAAAAGTAAATAAGAATGGCACTCTGCGTTCAAATCACTCGATATTTTTATGTAAATCCCCATGTAGGGATCACCCTAATACGTACATAGGCCTACTTGTGGCATGAATGAATGAATTAATTAATTAATTAACTAACTAATAAATTATTTAATGCAATAATTACCTCGAAATTGGTCCATATCCACAATTAACTGATAATTGAATGATACAGTAACTACTAGTGTATCGCTATATTTCACTCACACTCATTCGTCCTCAATTCCATTAACTCTGATGCCTGCATACATTTCTATGTATATAATTGCCGATGTACCATCCTATAGTTCTTTCAAAAATAGTTACAGCATTATTGAATGGAGCAATATGCTTTAGCGGGAGACCAATTAAATCAGACCTTTACTGGTCCATTAAAATTATGCTGCTGTGATTGGATTGCAGTCCATTGTGTTGGGGCTCATATGGGTAACTATTACGAGATTCGGAAATTAAGTATTGGCAATATACGCTTGTATGCTAAACAATTTATTGCAGATTCACTATGCCTCTACAGACCTTCTATGTGATCCCCTGAAATACAGGGAGGGTGGAGTCAGATCCGTTATCTGAGAACGTCCGATTCCCCAGTTCAGGAACCACCGAAATAGGTGAAAAATATAGTAAAAGGGGCGTGGTTTAGGAGAAAACAAGCAGTGGCGAAGCTGGTGGGGAATCTTTGAGCCTTAGAATACCCATTTCTTCTTCTTCTGCTTCGCGAATGGGTCGCTTAGGACCACGCGAAATCAACACTTTCTAGCCTTCCTGTTGGCCCAGTATTCCTTCATTCGCAACGAGTGGATCTGTTTCCGTTGCTCTGACCGTTGATGTTGTATAGCCATCTTCTCTTCTTCCTAGAAACCCTGCGTCTGAGTGATGTTCCTGATTTCCTTCCGGTCATGTAAGTTTGGTGATCCTAATTCCTTTAAGTTTTTTTCTGTAAATGTATACCATTTCGGTCTAGTAGTCGTGTTCTTTAAGAAAGTATGTATTTTGCGTATCAGTCTGTTCGGGTCCATTCTTTCTATGTGTCCCAGAAATTGAATTCCTCGCATTCGCATTGTGTCTGTGATTTTTAGCCTACTTTCGATATTTGCAAAAAATGAAAGTAGACTTATCAGATCAACACAGGGCGAAATAATGTGTGTCTGTATGTATGTCTGTGTGTGTGTGTGTGTGTGTGTGTGTGTGTGAGAGAGAGAGAGAGAGAGAGTCTGTGTGTTAGTGGCTGTGCTCTGAATGTCTGTCCCCCCCCCCCCATCAATTCGAACACGGTGAAACCGAATTGAACGAAATTTGGTAAAGAGGTAGCACTAGCAAAGGGCACCTCAGTGTCATGTTTTATATCGCCGCCATCTTGGCGGAAACGTAATGGCGGCCACGCAAATGTTAAAGGCTTATATCAAATTACAATCAACCTAATCATCTGATCTCTACCAATTTTTGCAACATTATACCTTTATGTATGAAGAATCTTTTGACCAAACTACTAGGTCATCAGCACAATAATTTGTGGATGTCGGCCATGCTTGTGCTCAAATCGATCCCCTATCTATTCAAACACGGTGAAACCGAATTGAACGAAATTTGGTACAGAGGTAGCAATAGCAAAGGGCACCTCAATGTCATGTTTTTTACGATGCCATCTTGACGGAAACGTAATGGCGGCTACCCAAATTTTAAAAGCTTAAATCAAATTACGACCAACCTAATCATCTGATCTCTACTAAATTTTGCATTTATGTGGTAAGCATCTTTTGACCGAACGACAAGGTCATCAGCCCAATAGCTTGCAGATAGCGGCCATGTACGTGAGCAAATCGATTCACCATATCAATTCAAACACGGTGAAACCGAATTGAATGAAATTTTGTACAGAGGTAGCACTAGCGAAGGACACCTCATATTCATGTTTGATATTCGTATAACACGTTGTATTTCTACAAGCTATTACAACCAACATTCAATTATACTCCTTGAAAAGGACAAAGAGTTATAACAATACCCATGCATTTAGGAGAAAGTAGGCTATATGTTCTTTACTGAACATCTTGTTTTTGTATATTTCTGTATTAGGCTTTGGGTGATGTACACCATCTTTTGTTCTTGGTCCAAGGATTTTTCTCATTATTTTACGTTATTTCACTTCTATTTGGTGTTTTAGTGTTTTGTGTTCAAGATTGAGTGTCTCTGAAGCATAGAGAGCTTCAGGTTTGATTACAGTTGTATAGTGGCGAATTTTTGCAGTTCCAGGAGAGACTCTTTTTGTTATAAACAGTTTTTGTTGAATGAAAAGCAGTTCCATTTTCTCAAGACTCGATTCAATTGATTTCCTTTCGTTACAGTTTACTCGAAAGATTTTTTGTTGCCAATTTGAAGTTCATTTTATGCGGTTTTGATGTCAGTTATAAATTTTGTTTTTTCAAACGAAATTTGTAATCCAGTTCATTTAATTTCATTATCAAGGAATATGCACTTTTAAATTTTCCTATTTTTCATTGGCATAGGCAAATGGAATCTGTAGTTTTCGGTATTATTCTCTGTATCCACGGCGGGATTGACGCACTGAGCAACCAATGAGGCTCCTTTATAACAGGCTCAAGTCTCTGTGGGTAGATAAGGCAATTGCACATGCGCCAAGCGGAAGTTCGATAGCTAAGTGCGTCAGCAGAGAGCCTAGGCTCCAAGCAGTGCATTCATTCATTCATTCATTCATTCATTTATTTGCAATTGGGGGTGTGTCTACAGGTTCCAAATTAGATATACATAACAAATACATAATTATACATAACAATTCAATAACAATTAAACTGGAGTATTTACACAAATACTCAATATTTTCTTAAACACACCTATATGTTTGGGAAAAGGCTCTAAGGCTGCGGCAGGTCGAGAGTTCCAGTTATCAATGGCACGGTTTACGAAAGAATATTTACCATAATTTTTTCGCTGTGGTCGGGCATGAATCAGAGCAGTGATTTAATAGTGTATTTAAAAGCAAGATCATTTTCTTCGTTGTCCTATGAAGAGAATATTTTTTGAACAACGGCCTAGAAAAATTACACCTTTATCAAGGAACAGTACGCCTTCCCTGTTCGAGTGAAGAGAATTAAGACATTTTTAAAGATGTCCATGCCAGATTCTAGATGGAGCAATTTGAGTACTCTGGCTAGTTTGGTGAACTATCTTTCCAGGGATGACATCTTCAAAGAGCGCATCATTGATATCTTTTCTGAGAGATTACCATGACGACTGAAGTTTATCTGCAAAAAACTATACGTTATGAATTTTAGAATACCCAGTTGCATGAATATAGCTTCGCCACTGAACACAAGAGCAAAAATACGTCACTCTTGGCAACGCTGCTTGCTAATGTGTACAAGACCGGATCGAGGAAGTGCCACTGGACCGACAGAACAGCCGATATTCACCGGGGTAGGTCTCGCGTCAACTGATAAGTGAAGGTCAGTTCCGCTGGGGGGGAGGCAACTTGCCCGACCAGTTCCCACAGACTAGGAACAACAGAATTCAGAATATGCTTCCCTTCTCCTCTAAGATAGGACATGTACACACGACAGCTGATGCGATGTTGCTGGCCTGGACATGGCAAATAGCCTTCCCGAAAGTGATTGGTGAAACATGAATTGTTTGAGAACTACTTGCCGTATGCAGATCCACCCCAGACATTATTTCTTCGATATGTTATGCTGCACAGCATCGTGCAATCCCAAAGTCATAGGACCAACGATCCACCGGCTAGACAGGTTAAAAAAAATGTCACTAAACAATTTATTTTTCGATTTACCATGCACCTTTCACTATACGTTTTTCACGTCTTTCGGCACGTCCTGAGCTAGGTAATAATTTGTTTTCTGCTGTCCAGTTAAACTCCACCACCGTGTATATCCACATAATACGAGGGCTATTCCAAAACTAAGGTCCGTTCTTTTATTCAAGACCGTAGTTAGTGTGCACGATGCAAGAAGCGTGCGCGCTACCTCCCGGCATCCTTTGTGAACAAGCAGGCGTCCTTTGCAGCTGTGTAGCTAACCTGTACGCTGAACTGTGCATCTTTACATTGTTCAAGATTATTGATTCGCCCACCGCCTGTGAGGTACGATCTGTGATACGTCTTTTGAGTGCAAGAAACATGTCGGCTGCAGACATTCATCGTCAGCTTTGTGAGGTGTATGGTGATAATGCAATGACAGGAGGTAAAGTGCGAAAATGTGTACGCGAGTTCAAAAATGGCCGTGAAAATGTCCATGACGATGAACGCTCAGGTCTGTGATCACAGATGACTTGGTGACTGCAATTGACACGAAAATTCACGAGCACCGAAGATTCATGATAACCACTCTATCAATGGATTTTCCTCAAGTGTGAATTCTTGGTTGTCAGAGCAGTCGGCAAAGTTTTATGCAGAGGGATTTGAGAACTTAGTTTTAAGGTATGACAAGTGCCCAAATAAACAAGGCAACTATGTAGAAAAATAGAGGAAGGTATGTAAACCCTAAAAATAAATGTGGTTTCAAAATAAAAAGTTCGGTTAATTAAAAAAACGGACCTTAGTTTTGGAATAGCCCTCGTACTAATACGAGTACAATCATTGTATAACTCCCAAATCTCTATTGGTTTTCTATCGGTTCCCCAGCAACATATTGATATACAGGGTCTTTCATATAAAGTAAGAACGGCGAGCGGTGGTTTTGTCATTCGCTGCTGAAGCCGGCTTGGCCGAGCTTGTGACACACCACGGCGCCCTGCTGTACTAGTGAAAGCGCGCGCATAGTACAAACTTGACCTTGCAATAAGCGTGCAGGTGTTGCCAGTCGCCAGTCTGAACCACAGCTGCTAACATGTTGAGACAATTATCATTGCAACATCGTATTTTTGTATGTAAAATTTATTTTAATTACCAATCGGCTCGGCGGGTAAGTGATGCATTTGTTCAGCAATTTCCTTATGAAGTGCCACCTTCACTAGCACAGATTCACGTAATTGTAAATAACTTTGACACTACTGGTTCAGTGCTCAATAAAAAACACAAAATAAAAAATCAGAAAAAATACAGTGGCATGACTTACTCGCGTCAGCCAAAATGTGGTTACCATATACAATGCCTGTATAACCCAGGAAGGACGACACTTCCAGCAACTTTTATAAGGTAATATTTCATAGAGGATTGTACACACGCTTAGAGCAGGGGACCACAGCTCGCCACATGCTCGGTCAAGGCCACCACACTAGCGGATAACAAACCCGCCGCTTGGCGTTCTTACTTTATATGAAAGACCCTGTATACTAAGATAACTGGGCTTTTCTGATACATTTTGAGTGCCTAAAGAGGTTTTACATACAGCAAAATGTTGAAAAATGTATTACATCGACCTTAATTCATAATTACTTATCATGTCTTTTAAAATATGTTTCCTCAATTACAGTGAAACGTGATTAATTCGAACGTCTATAATTCGAAATCTTCTTTAATTCGAATTTTTCTCTTGGTCCCTAGCATTTTATATACAATCAATGCTAAACAATCCTGGTTAATTCGAATTATATTTTGCATAATTCGAAGGTTTTACGTGTAAAAAGCCCATCGGAAGCCAAACGGTTGGGTCAGGAATTCACGAAAACACGACAAACCACATCACAGAACTTTGGCGTTTTTTGTTTTTTTTTGTTTTGATTTTGAAAGTAGAAATGACGTAAGTGATTCTGTTTTCCGTTCCTTAAATTTGTTAAGATTCTTTTGTGATGGCCGAGAGACTTAAATTGTAGGAAACAGGTAAAAATCTCAAACTTTTTTGAAAAACTGTAGAGTTCTCTAAGACTTAACTAGATTTCTGGATTACTACTGTCGTTAAATAGGTGAACAGTACATTTTGGTTTTATTTTATCATTTGAAACATTTGAGGTTATTCACGATACAGTCATTATACAGTACCGTTGTCTGTTAATCTACTTTGTTGAATGTAAATCATTATGTAAACGTAGTACAATATATTTTCTCTACCCTTTTCAAAGAACATTCTTAATTCGAATTTTTGGATAATTCGATTTTTTTACTGGTCCCTTGAGGTTCGAATTATCCAAGTTCCACTGTATAACTAACAATTTTTGATTCCGTAATTTGAAGTGTTAACCACCGAGTAGGCCTACACACGCTGCGACTTTTCGGCCGCAGATATGTGTTGTATGCTACATTCCAGTGAATAGTTGCTTGATGGGCATCCCCTGTCACCTTATCCTGGTTCGGGCCTCCAGCATTCGGCTTATTACAACACTCACCTTTCCGTCCGCTATCTGTTGTTTCTGTGGACTGTTGAGTTATAGCGCGGGCGTGTAGTGCTGTGCTACACCGTACTGAGCTGTGAGTGATTATTTTCCAGTGACTCTCTCTAATTTACGTATCGCAGTGCTTGGAAATGAATCCAGAAGACGTAAAAAGGATAAATTTTTTGCTTGATAGGGTTGAAAAGGAAGAACGACAGAAGTTAGTTTTAGTGAGAGAGCAATGTGCTGCCAAGAAGAGACTTTTCACGAAGACAACTAATATGGCATTGAATTGTCATCTTCAGAAGAGAAAATTTCAATGACACAGAATAGTACATTATGCAACGAGCCTATAATGGCAATAATTAAGACACGACTATGTTTATAAAACGAGCGTATGCGAGTTTTATAATTTCCATACGAGTGTTTTAATTACCATTATAGGCGAGTTTCATACGACTGTTTATGTTCGACGATAATTATTATAACTATTTTATGTTCGAACATAAATATTCATAAATATCTGTCAAGATTTCACCAGTTTTATGTACTGAACAGAGCGCATTAGACGCAGAGAATGCATTGTATTTGACCATGGCTTCCTCGATTACCCTGCTATGACACTAGACCAGGCATTGAAATTTAAATTAGAAGGCCGTGGAACTCAGCGCATCTAATTATATAATTGGTCATCCGGCATTATAGTATGTATTTCACTTATGCACAAATACTGTATATACTGTATACCTAGTATGCGGATATTTGAAGCCATTCTTTTTTCAGCGTTGCCTATCCAAATCGCCTTTTGCTGCTATTCAGCCAGTCAACACGATTGTGCCCAATGAATTGGGCGTGGTATACGTTATAAATATGTAAACACACTTTTATGCGCACAGGTGCCCATTTAAGTGTGACTAGCATTACCCGTCGCGGCTTCGCCTGCGAATATTCTAGTTGTAAAGAGTACACTTAGCAAAATCTCAATCATGAATGCTATGACTGATTTATCCTTGGTATGAATAATCAGACTTTATCAATTCAGCTACTGGTGCAGTGGTTAGGGGTTTGTCATTCCTTCATAGGTATATCGGAGCGATATTAGTTTTCTGGGAATATCACAGACACTGTTAATTTAAGGGCCTTTAAATGTGGTTTTCGGAGACCCTTTATATTTGGGTGAAAAAGACCTTTCGTACCACACTCACACGTGAAAATTGCGTGAAAAAAATCTAGAGTGCCCCTTGATCCTCTTAAGCGCATTATACTGTATGTATTGATGAATTTTACAGCTTAATTTGGTTCAGTGATAACCTTATAACCGTCTGCAAACTTTCACAGTAATGTAATAATTGGAATTGCATTGCATCTTACAGAAATAGATGGATCTGTGAGATTCTGTTACCATGGTTACCGTGTTGCATTCTTTCATTATTGCATTATAAATATACATGTTTTAAGGTATTTATTTAATTGTGAGTCATTTAAAGGGTAATTGAGTACGTTTCGCTTACGCATTGGGTTATGCTGAAGCTGTAGGTACCCCATATGTGTAGTTGGTGTTAATGGGACCTTATTTTCCGTTCAAAACTGGAATGGGACCTTAGCAGAATAATATAGGGAGGGATAATTAACTAATACATGTAATTTTTCCAGGAGTGTGTTTACATATTTATATCTTGTACCCCGCCCAATTCATTGGGCACAATCATGTTGACCGACTGAAAAGCTACAAAAGATAATAATTGAATTACTTAAGTTTGTAAAATATTGTGTGACATGTCAATCTTATTGCGCACTTCTTTGGTTGTTGCGTTTTCATTAATATAGTTTTAGTATGTTTTCCTGTGATCTATTGTATTAATATTGTGACTAACATCAGGAATTAAGCTGTCTACACTATGATTCTATATCAACCGCTACTCTTTTAAACTAGTGGTCTATTGAAATGTGGTTGTCTTCTTAGTGAGGCAAATACACAAATGATACAATGGAAATATAATTTAACTCATTCAAAATCTTGAATGTTAATTGATTTCTGACTTGAAATGATGAAAAACAGTTTACGTTATCATCACTATTTTGGTTAAAATAAAGCTAAGTGTAAAAGTTGAAGTGATTCTAATTGGAAACAATGAAGAATTGTCTTTCAATTTTCAGGAGTTCTCTTATAAGAACAAATCACTTGAAATTACATGAAACTGAAACAAAGGTTTATAGATCACGCACTAGTTTTTGGCCAGTCCCTGTGCTGGCAAGTCTTGTCAGTGGGCCTATCCCCACCTTTTGGATGGGAACCGAGGGTGGGACTGGTGGTTTATATCAGTAGGGTGGCAATCAGCGATAAGGGTTTACAAGTAGGTGGGGGGGAAACCCGTTAGGAAAGTCCCATCCAGTTCCAACATATGGTCAGAACTAAGCAAGTAACTCGCTCTTAGCCTTGCATTTCAAATTTCCACTGCCCAAAAACCAATGCTTGATTTAAACCTTTCTACTATACAATTAAACCACATTAAGATGTTGCTCGCTATATTATTCTCATTTTTTCAAGACTTTAAATAACAATTCCTTTGGTCATTTTCCACAAAAATGTTTGAAATTGTTATAGACCTGATTTACCAATTGTTATATTTTTCTTTTCTGTTCCCAGGTAAGTTGAAGATGAAGTCAGTGCCAATCAACTCTAAGGGAGACATGTAGAATTGGTGATGTATTCTTAAAATAGATAACGATACTCAAGGAATTACTACAGTCCATTGTTTTAGCGCATAAACATAGTAGATAATTCATTGTGATCTATTTTTCTGTTCTTACAAAGTTATGAATCCTGTACAGAGGTGAGCAATTGAGAGGCGATCGGAATATAGTTTTCGTCATATTTTCCAACAGAGAAGCTGAATTTTCTAATTATGGGTTACGCATATAACATGCTTGCAATACGAGCAGGTATATTTTGGTCACGTAATAACACTATTCATCCCAGGGAAAGCCGATGAGGGTCCATTACATGATAATCATAATAATCTTATCAAATATTGTAACACAATATTTGAATACTGTTTCGTAAACTTCCTCGACCAATTTATTGTGTAATTATATAGCTTTGGAGCTATTAGGTCATGTGAGATTTGAATAGCCTACGTTTTGAGACAATTGCTTATCCCTTTATCAAGAATGTTCAAGAAAGGAAGAAAGAAAGAAAGAAAGAAAGAAGGAAAGAAGGAAAGAAATATAGAAAGAAAGAAAGGAAGGAAGAAAGGAAGGAAGAAAGGATGGAAAGAAGGAAGAAAGGAAGAAAGGATGGAAGAAAGAAAGGAAGGATGGAAGGAAGGAAGAAAGAAAGGAAAAAAGGAAGGAAGGAAGAAAGGAAGAAAGGAAGGAAGGAAGAAAGGAAGAAAGAAAGGAAGAAAGAAAGAAAGAAAGAAAGGAAGGAAGAAAGGAAGGAAGAAAGAAAGGAAGGAAGAAAGAAAGGAAGAAAGGATGGAAGGAAGGAAGAAAGGAAGGAAGAAAGAGAGGAAGGAAGAAGGAAGGAAGGATGGAAGGAAGGAAGAAAGGAAGAAAGGAAGGAAGAAAGAGAGCAAGGAAGAATGGAAGGAAGAAAGAAAAAAGGAAGAAAGAAAGAAAGAAAGAAAGAAAGAAAGGAAGGAAGAAAAAGAAAGGAAAGAAGAAAGAAAGGAAGGAAGGAAGAAAGGGAGGAAGGAAGAAATAGAGGAAGGAAGAAAGAAAGGAAGAAAGAAAGGAAGGAAGAAAGAAAGGAAGGAAGAAAGGAAGGAAGGAAGAAAGGAAGGAAGAAAGAAAGAAAGGAAGGAAGGGAGAAAGAAAGGAAGGAAGTAAGAAAGGAAGTAAGAAAGGAAGGAAGAAAGAAAGGAAGGAAGGAAGAAAGAAAGGAAGAAAGGAAGGAAGAAACAAAGAAAGAAAGAAAGAAAGAAAGAAAGAAAGGAAGAAAGAAAGAAAGAAAGAAAGAAAGGAAGGAAGGAAGAAAGAAAGGAAGGAAGGGAGAAAGGAAGGAAGGAAGAAAGAAAGGAAGGAAGGGAGAAAGGAAGGATGAAAGGAAGAAAGGAAGGAAGAAAGAAAGAAAGAAAGAAAGAAAGAAAGAAAGAAAGGAAAGAAGAAAGAAAGGAAGGAAGAAAGGAAGAAAGGAAGGAAGGAAGAAAGAAAGAAAGAAAGATAGAAAGAAAGAAAGAAAGAAAGAAAGAAAGAATGAATGAATGAGTAAACAATGCAATATAGCCTCCATAGATGAAAGGTATAAGGAAGTCAAGTCGAAACAAATAGTTAGGCCTACTCCATGAGACCTAGAGGATGTTGTTAATGTTACTATAGAGGGCAGCCATGATATACTTAAGGCATAACCATCACCTCTATTAAAGTTCTGTGAGGTGGCTTCGTTGGAGTAGTTGGTAGCATGCCCAAGATCGCGGGTACAAACCCGGCCAAAGTTGTCGGATTTTTTAAGAACGTTAAAAATCCCTCAGCATGACTTCCTTCGGAGGGGAAGTAAAGCCAGCGGGCCCATGTCATAGATTTATGGCATTTATGGACCACCATCTCTTTGGAAGCTTTCATAGGGAGGTTATGACCGCTTGAGCCTTCAGTTCTCGCAGTGAAGAGGCGCAGGTGCGCTTCATAAAAAGGGAGGTAGCGCGCAGTTCACTACTCCTGTGGGGGTCCAGGCGGGGACACCAAGAGTCCACTGATGAGTCAGCTTGGTGTCCTAGCTGAAACCCCACACAAGACACGGCGCAAACCTAGAAAAATTGCTGAGCTATATAATGAATATTTGAATAGCTTAATATAAGTTTTACTCCCCGACCTATTTAAGGGAAACTGGGATATCCTAGACTCTCTATGTAAATTTTCGGCTTATTATCACATTCATAGAGACTATTCGTCTTCTTCTTTATATGCCGTCTCCACGTCGAAGATTGGCGATCATCATTGCAATCCCTTTCCTCGAGGTTGCCGTTCGAAACAGAGATGCTGAGTTTCAAACCATTTCCGCAAATTCTTGAGCCAGGAGATCTCCTCCCTGGTCTGCGCCGTCCTTCAATCTTGCCTTCCATGATTAGCTGCTGGAGTCGGTACTTGTTATTTCGAATCACGTGGCCAAAATATTGTAGCTTCTGTCGCTAATGTTCTAGAGCACCTCCATCTCCTTGCCCATCCAATCCAGCACCTCGGTTTTTCTCACCTTGTCGGTCCACGATATACGAAGCATGCGACGATACAGCCACATTTCAAATGCTTCCAACTTCTTCTCCAAGGTTTTGGTTAACGTCCACCCCTCGTGTCCATACATTAGTATGGGAATTATGTACAGTAACACTTGAGGGCAAATAGTCTCGTTCTCAGACTAAGATCTCGGTGACACATCATTTTATTCATTTTGATAAAGTCATCCCTGGCTTGCTCAATGCTTGGAGATCTTCAATGCTTCCGACGATCAGGACTGTGTCATCTGCATATCGGAAATTATTGATGACTGTGCCGTTGATGACAATGCCTTGATGAAACCCTTCCAAGGCTTCCGACATGATTGCCTCCGAATATAAGTTGAAGAGCATTGGAGACAGCACACAGCTTTGTCGAACACCACGTCGAATTTTTACTATTAATAGTAACAAATTATATGTCCATGACTTTAGTCACTTTCAATTGTTTTCCCATATTGAACATTATATCAATTAGTATACATATCCAAGTTTCAATACAGGTTATATTTCTTTCTAACAGGTTCATGTTTCAGTACGCGTGCCTTCTTCAGCCTGTTATTTAAAACATTACATAACAAATACTAAGCCTCCGTGGCTTAGGCGGCAGCACGCCGGCCTCTCACCGCTGGGTCCGTGGTTCAAATCCCGGTCACTCCATGTGAGATCTGTGCTGGACAAAACGGAGGCAGACAGGTTTTTCTCCGGGTACTCCGGTTTTCCCTGTCAAAATTTCATTCCAGCAACACTCTCCACTATCATTTCATTTCATCTGTCATTCATTTAATCATTGCCCCAAAGGAGTGCGTCAGGCCTCGGCAGCCGGCACAGTTCATATCCTCGCCGCTAGATGGGGGCTCCATTCATTCCATTCCTGACCCGGTCGGAGACTGGAAGCAGGCTGTGGATTTTCACATAACAAATACTATTCAGCATTCTTACACTGAAAACGATAAAACAATTCTCTTTTAAATTATATTAAAAAGTCGTTTTCATTTGTAATCAAATCTATTAGATTTTAAATTCTTAAAATGGTTGGTAGCTTGAGATAAAATCTCTACTGGAAATATTTGGAAATTCCAAAGGAAAATCCAGCTAACCCTCAAAATATCAACAATGGGGATTTCGGCACCCTCTGGTAGTCCTTTCAGAGTACTGCAATATATCTGATACCAAACGTGAAAAACGAACCAATCCACAGAGTTACCGTAGTTTGAAGAAACAGTGTGCAATGGAGAAATCAGGAAACCCAAACTTTAAAATGGCTCTCCTGAGAAGTTACGTGCTATTGGGTTAGCTGGATTTTCCTTTGCTCTCTTCATTTCCATTGTCAAATGATCAGTTGACTTTTTCTTCCATCCCAACACACTCTTGCATATCACCATTTTTAGCCTATTTTCAATTTTGAAAAAATAGGCTTATGAGATCACCTTTTGTCCGAGTGTGTGTGCGTGTGTGTGTGTGTGTGTGTGATTCGTGTGTGTGTCCCCCCCCCCCCTAATAAAATCTAAACGGCAGGAGCGATTTCAATGAAACTCGGAAAGTTCATAGCACTATTCCCGGCGACCTCGACCGTGCCCTTCAAAGTTTGTTACGAATCACCAATCCAACATGGCGGCTGTGCGAAATATTTCAACAGCATTCAATATCTCCGAAACTATTACCGATATTGCCCTGACATTTTCTATGGTAATAGAGGGAACTACTATAAGTTCACTTATGTGACTTTTGAAAACCTGGTAACTACAAAACGAACATGGCGGCCAAGCGAATTTGCGACTTTTAAATAGACGTTTCTCGCGATTTGACCAACCAAACGCAATGAAACTTGGTACAGTATATGATTATATACATTGTAATGCACCGACATCTAACTTCGTTCAATTGTTTACATAATCACAAGATGGCGGATGTGCGAAATATTTCACCGGCATTCTATATCTCTGAAACTATTAGCGGTATCTCCCTAAAATTTTGTACGGAGATAAAGGGCACTACTGGAAGTCCATCTATAAGATTTTCAAAAACCGGTTATCTACAAAACGAACATGGCGGCCAAGCGAATTTGAACATTTTAAATAGACCTTTCTCGCGATTTAATGTTCCAAGCGCACTGAAACATGGTACAGGAAATATTTATACACATTGTAATCCACTGGTATCTAATTTAGTTCAATTGTTTACATAACCTCAAGATGGCGGCAGTGCGAATTTTAAAATTTAGTTTTTATTTCTTGTGATGTAGTCATGCGATCGAAGTGAAAGTTTGAATAATGAACCTACGCAATAATTTTCCTTTAATGGTACATGACTCTATGGCCTATACATTTAACAATCCAACATGGCGACCATCCGAAATATTTAGACGATACTGAATATCTACGAATCTATTTTAGCAATCAAACTGCATTTTTTAATGTTCATAGGGGCTATGAACTTAAGTTCACCTATAGGACTTAAAATAACCTGGTGATCACAAATCCAACATGGCGGTGACGCGAATTATAAATATTCACATGGACGTTTCTCGCAATTTAACCATCCGCGTGCAGTGAAACTTGGTACAGTAAATCTTTATCCGAATGTTAATCCACTGGCATCTAATGTATTTCAATTGTTTCCATAACCTCAAGATGTCAGCTGTGAAAATTTTTTAAATCTCCTTGTTTTTTCTTGTGTCCTAATTATGCGATTGGATTTTGAATACTACACGTTCACAATAATCTGCATGTAACAGTACATAACTCTAGGACCTACATATATAAAATCCAACATGGCGACCATCCGAAATATTTAGTCGGTTCTCAATATCTACGAATCTATTACAGCAATCAAACTGAAATTGTGTATGTTAAATAGTGGCAATTAACATAAGTAGGATATATGAAAATAGGCTGTATAGTTCTTCACGGAACTACTTGTTATTAGTGTTGCCTTAGTAATCAAAATTGTATGTTTTTCAGTCGGTCAACACAATAAGACCCTTATTCAAAGTCAGGGGTATATTCCATGTCATGCCAATACACAGAGTGTCAAGAAGATTACACTGGTCAGAGTGGTAGAAGAACAGACACACGATACAACGAGCACAGAAATGCAATAAAATACGGGAAGCACTCGGCCGTATGCGAACAAATGTTCGACGCGGGACACAGCATCACTAATACTGAGACTGAATTAAAAATGAGGCGGATGACCTCGTAGTTCCGCCCCTTAAAACAACAATAACATAACATGACATAAAAATCATTCATTACGAACCGAAAGGGAGAGCACTTGACAGAAAGGAAGCAATCAAGATACACTTAGCTAAAATACACAACTCTAATAATTTAAACGAACACACATCATGGAGAATTCACTCGTCTTTACGCTACAAGAAAACATCCCCGGTGGAAACGAGGAACAACACAAGAAGATAGCCAAGCTAGATAAAGGATCAATATGGTGAACATGTTATTGGATCAGGATTTATGATATACCACATATTCAATAAACCAAGGCTGGCATTAACGGCAGCATTAAAGTTTCCGGAACATTCTCAATAGATGGTTTGCGCTTAAAGAGGGCTGATTAGCTTACGCATGGTGAGAGTGAAAACTCCCATTTAATAGTTGAAGATATCCAGTATCCGCATTAGGAAATCTAGACTTGGCAACACACATATGTTACATTGCTCGATGAACGCAGACATTTAGGAAGGTCGGAGTGGAAAAGACTAGGAAGATAAGAGATACTCGCACTCAGGAATTTCCTCCCAGTTCAGTGCAATCAGTGACTAGGTAAACTGCTCTCATCCAGACCTCGTGCAACTCAGGCATCTATGTAGACAATCAATTCTGAATTGTCTACAATCACATATTCACACTAAGTAAGCAAATTTTGAGGTCAATCACAACTTTCAGTTTCTTAACAAAATATCACAAAGGCTATAACTAACAAATATTCACTATTTGCGTTAGTTAACTAAATAGTGTGCATATTGTAAATACTATCCCCCATACTCGTAGACATAGATTTAATAGCCAAATTGTAATGGATCTGATGATGTTCGCTTGACGATCAAAACTGGTCATCCGAGTGGATTTATTAATCTCATGTAACCTTTTTTAGGATTAGGGAAACACCCATTACAATTGGGTACAATCGTGTTGACCGACAAAAAAACATTAAATTTCTAATTCTTGAATGAGTTTTGATATTTCTGAAACATTCTCACAGAAAATCAATGTGTTTATTATTTAATCGTATGGTAATTTATACAATATACAATTATACATAACAAGCTATATTCAAACTTTAAAGTCCATCCTTCTCAACCATTCGGTTATGTCGGGTGTGAGAGCGAACAAATCGTCAGGAATGCCAGGGTACGAATAAAGAGGACAGCGTTGGACCAGACGTTCGATCGTCTGTTCTTCCAGGTTACACTCACACATTGGTGAGCTGATCCAGCCCCACTTGTACCTGAAATAATTGCTGCGTCCATGTCCAGTCCTCAGCCTGTTGATGCAGCACCAGAAGTTCCTCGGTAAGTCAAAGCCGTTTGGTTTCTTCGTGGGATCAAGATGGCGGGCACTTGTTCCCGATGTTTTTGTTGACCACTCATGCTTCCAGCTCTCATTTAGGTCAAATCCAGCAGCAATGAGTTGCCCCGCGGTGACACTTACTGGTCTTCTAGATTTCAGTCGTTGCTGTGATGGATGGTGGAATTCTTAATGTGTATATGAGTCCAACCAACAAAACCCGTAATAGACAGTAGGGAGTGGTCGTTTTACCAGCTCAGGCCGAACACACTCCCCTTAATTCATTATGCTTGAATGGCGTGAAGTAGGTAAGTCAGGCGAGAGGTGAATATACATGGTTATCACACATCAGAAAAGTGGTCACAATCATATGGTGTGAGCGCGTACGTCACGCTGCGCTGTGTCGACACTCAGGGAGCGATAGACATCTACTACATGATTGGTAATTATAGGCTTTTGGTCATTAATAACGTGGCATGTCAGACAATGTCAAAAATTATATTTCCTCTTGGTTGCTGGGCAAGTGAATTGAAATGTAAGTATATAATTTCGCCCGAAACTGAATTGATGCTTTAAGATTACCCACGACTGAATGTTTTGAGTAATACGATGCGGAAATTCATTTTGTTTTTCAGACTATAAAATAATTAATATCGCACCTCTTCGGTTGGTAAACTCGATATAATACCAACTACTGGAACATGAAAATACAGTCAGATTTTCCTCCTATTTTAATTTATGAAAAAACAAGATGTTCAGTAAAGAACATATAGCCTACTTTCTCCTAAATGCATGGGTATTGTTATAACTCTTTGTCCTTTTCAAGGAGTATGATTGAATGTTGGTTGTAGGAGCTTGTTGAAATACAACGTGCTATAGGGATATTAAACATGAATATGAGGTGCCCTTTGCTAGTGCTACCTCTGTACCAAATTTCGTTCAATTCGGTTTCACCGTGTTTGAATTGATAGGGGGAATCGATTTGCACACATACTTGGCCACCATCTGCAAACTATTGGGCTGATGTTCTTGCAGTTTGGTCAGAATATGTTTCCCACATAAAGATATGGTGTTGCAAAATTAGGTAGACACTAGATTATTAGGTTGGTCGTAATTACATTTTAGCTTTTAACATTTGGGTGGCCGCGATTACGTTTCCATCAAGATAGCGGTGATATAAAACATGACACTGAGGTGCCCTTTGCTAGTGCTACCTCTGTACCAAATTTCGTTCATTCGGTTCCACCGTGTTCGAAATAATAGGGGGAATCAATTTTGACATAAAGATGGCCGCCATCCGCAAACTATTAGGCTAATGACCTATTAGATTGGTCAAAGGATGCTCCCTCCATAAAGGTATGTTGTTGCAAAGTTTGGTAGAGTTCGCATGGTTATGTTAGTCGTAATTTGATTTAAGCTTTAAACATTCGTGTGGCCGTCATTACGTTTCTGTCAATATGGTGGCGATATTAATCATGACACTGGGATGCCCTTTGCTAGTGCTATCTCTGTACCTAATTTCGTTCCATTCGGTTTCAGCGTGTTTGAATTAATAGGGGGAATCGATTCTGACACAAAGATGGCCGCCATCCGCAAACTATCAGGTGAATGACCTATTAGATTGGTCAAAGGATGCTCCCTCCGTAAAGGTATGCAGTTGCAAAATTTGGTAGAGATCGGATGATTAGGTTAATCGTAATTTGATTTAAGCTTTGAACATTTGTGTGGCCGCCATTACGTTTCCGTCAAGATGGCGGCGATATAAAACATGACACTGAGGTGCCTTTTGTTAGTACTACCTCTGTACCAAATTTCGTTCCATTCGGTTGCACCGTGTTCGAATTAATAGGGGGAATCAATTTTCACACAAAGATGGCCGCCATCCGCAAACTATTACGCTGATGACCTATTGGTTTGGTCAAAGGATGCTCCCCCCATAAAGGTATGTTGTTGCAAAATTTGGTAGGGATCGGATGATTAGGTTAATCGTAATTTGATTTAAGCTTTGAACATTTGTGTGGCCGCCATTACGTTTCCGTCAAGATGGTGGCGATATAAAACATGACACTAAGGTACCTTTTGTTAGTACTACCTCTGTACCAAATTTCGTTCCATTCGGTTTCACCATGTTCGAATTAATAGGGGGAATCGATTTTCACACAAAGATGGCCGCCATCAGCAAACTGTTACGCTGATGACCTATTGGTTCGGTCGAAGGATGCTCCCCCCATAAAGGTATGTCGTTGCAAAATTTGGTAGAGATCGGATGATTAGGTTAGTCGTAATTTGATTTAAGCTTTGAACATTTGTGTGGCCGCCATTACGTTTCCGTCAAGATGGCGGCAATATAAAACATGACACTGAGGTGTCCTTTGCTAGTGCTACCTTTGTACCAAATTTCGTTCAATTCGCATTCACCGTGTTCGAATTGATAGGGGGGGACAGACATTCAGAGTACACACACTCACACACACACACACACACACACACACAGACACACAGACACACACACACACAGACTCACACACACACATACACACACACAGACAGACACACTTTTTTCGCCCTGTGTTGATCTCATAAGTCTACTTTCATTTTTTGCAAAAATCGAAAGTAGGCTAATAGGCTTATGTGATCACCTTTTTGTCCGTGTGTGAGTGTGTATTTGTGTGTGTGTGTGTGTGTGAGCGTATGTGTGTATGTCTCGCCCTGATAAAATCTAAACGGCTGGAGCGATTTCAATGAAACTCAGTAAAGTCATAGTACTAATTTGTCCAACCCCGACCATGCACATCAAATTTTATTACGTCTCACCAATCCAACACGGCGGATGTGCGATATATTTCACCGGCATTCCATATATCCGAAACTATTACCGATATCACCCTCAAATTCTGTACCGTAATAGAAGGCACTGTTAGAAAATCACTTATGTGACTTTCAAAAACCTGTTATGTACAAAACGAACATGGTGGCTATTGAAATTGAAGCCTTTAAATATACTTTTCATGTGATTTAACCATCTGACCGCAGTGAAACATGTTACAGCAAGTTTTTTTTACACATTGCAATGCACTGACATCTAATTTAATTCAATTTTTTACATTACCTCAAGATGGCGGCTGTGCAAAATTTTAAAACTAAGTTCTTATTTTTTGTGGCCTAATCATGCTATTGAAGTGAAATTTTGAATAATAAACCTACGCAATATCCATATTCTGATGGTACATAACTACACACATCAAAAAAAGTTTTGCATCACCTCGGTTCCCAGATCTCCGGCATATAGACGTTGACTGTGTATATTGTATCCAAGATACAGTCCCTTTGACTGTTCATAGATGTCACTAAAACTGCTCAAAGATGTAAACAACCATGCATGAGCAGGGCCTATTAGACGGAGGGGGTACGACAGCCGATCAGTTCCAGTCATTCCACCAGGACGAAGGTACGCTGCTCATGTTGTCTGTAGTTCTACCATGCCTAGAAGGTCAATACCGCAGTTCGATCGCGTCCGCATTGTTACTTTGTGTCAAGAAGGGCTCTCAACAAGGGAAGTTTCCAGGCGTCTCAGAGTGAACCAAAGCGATGTTGTTCGGACATGGAGGAGGCACAGAGATACAGGAACTGTCGATGACAGGCCTCGCTCAGGCCGCCCAAGGGCTACTACTGTAGTGGATGACCGCTACTTACGGATTGCCGCTCGGAGGAACCCTGACAGCAATGCCACCATGTTGAATAATGCGTTTCGTTCAGCCACAGGACGTCGTGTTTCAACTCAAACTGTGCGCAATAGGCTGCATGATGCGCAACTTCACTCCCGACGTCCATGGCGAGGTCCAGCTTTGCAACCCCGACACCATGCAGCGCGGTACAGATGGGCCCAACAACATGCTGAATGGACCCCACAGAATTGGCATCACGTTCTCTTCACCGATGAGTGTCGCATATGCCTTCAACCAGACAATCGTCGGAGACGTGTTTGGAGGCACCCTGGTCAGGCTGAACGTCTTAGACACACTGTCCAGCGAGTGCAGCAAGGTGGTGGTTCCCTGATGTTTTGGGGTGGCATTATGTGGGGCCGACGTACGCCACTGGTGGTCATGGAAGGCTCCGAAACGGCTTTACGATACCTGAATGACATCCTCCGACCCATAGTGCACCCATATCGGCAGAATATTGGAGAGGCATTTGTCTTCATGGACGACAATTCTCGACCTCATCGTGCACATCTTGTGAATGCGTTCCTTCAAGATAACGACATCGCTCGACTACAGTGGCCAGCATGTTCGCCAGACATGAACCCTATCGAACATGCCTGGGATATGTTGAAAAGGGCTGTTTATGGACGTCTTGACCCACCAACCACTCTGAGAGATTTACGCCGAATTGTCGTTGAGGAGTGGGACAATTTGGACCAACAGTGTCTTGATGAACTTGTGGATAGTATGCCACGACGAATACAGGCATGCATCAATGCAAGAGGACGTGCTACTGGGTATTAGAGGTAGTGGTGTGTACTGCAATCTGGACCACAAATGCTGAAAGTCTAGCTGTATGATGGTACAACATGCAATGTGTGGGTCTCATGAGCAATAAAACGAGCTGAAATGTTGTTTGTGTTGATCTCTATTCCCTTTGTATTTAAAGGTTCCGGAACTCTTG
The DNA here is from genome assembly GCA_946902985.2 of Meconema thalassinum. NCBI lineage: Eukaryota > Metazoa > Arthropoda > Insecta > Orthoptera > Tettigoniidae > Meconema > Meconema thalassinum. The sequence goes on along the minus strand of OX336399.1, from coordinate 70,745,924 downwards.
GAACCGAGGTGATGCAAAACTTTTTTTGATGTGTGTATATGGCCTACATATATAAAAATCCAACATAGCGACCATCCAAAATATTTTGACGGTTCTCAATATCTACTAATCTATCGAATTGAAATTTTGTGTGTTGATAAAGGTTATTAACGTAGGTTCACCTGTGGTACGCTTAATAACCTAGTGATAACAAAACCAACATAGCAGCCCAGTGAAGTTTAAACATTTATATGAAATTTACTCGCGATATAGACCTAATCATCCGAGCACAGTGAAACATGGTATGCTAAATTTTCATATAAAATTCAATCTACTGGCATGCAATATTATACTTAATTGTTTTTATAACCTCAATATGGCGGCTGTGCGAAATTTAAAATTATCGTTCTTTTTTCCTGTGTCCTAATCATGGGATTGAATAAAACTACGCAATAATCTGCATATAATAGTACATAAATCGTCTACATATATAAAAATCCTACATGGTGACCTTCCGAAATATTTATATGGTTCTCATTATCTACGAATCTATTACATAAATCAAACTGGAATTTGTATGTTGATAGAGGCAATTAACATAAGTAGGGTATATGAAAATGGGGTATTTAGTTCTTCCCAGAACTACTTTCCTTACGTTAGTGTTGATAATCACATTTTATTTGCATTTCTATATGTAATAGTACATTATGCAACGAGCCTATAATGGCAATAATTAAGACACGAGTATGTTTATACAACGAGCGTAAGCGAGTTTTATAATTTCCATACCAGTGTCTTAATTGCCATTATAGGCGAGTTGCATACGACTGTTTATGTTTGACGATAATTATAACTTTATTATATGTTTTAACATAATTATTCATAAATATATGTGGGATTCAGTTAGTGAACAGGATGCGCTGGCTTTGCTGACTGAACAGAGCGCTTGCGAGGGTCAAGGCACTACGAAAGCAGAGACCATTCACTTTGCTTGCCAACACCTATTGTTTACAGCCTGCCGTCCAGCTGTAGCATTCACTAATATTGTCACCGAAGTCGTTTGAAAGCAATGCGCTGTGTAGAAATTGGATTTGGAGATATTAAGGTACAGTGCTATTTCTTGTCTCATATTCCCAGTTTATTTACGCAAGCATATGGACCACCTTCCAAGTCGGTAATTTATTGTGGTGTTTGAAGCCATATTTTCAGTGTTGCCTTAGTAAACAAGAGTTTAGTGATTTTCAGTCGGTCAACACGAATGTACCCAAAAGAGATGGGTTACGCCCTAATCCTGAAATAAATTACATGAGATTAATAAAACACTAGGATGACCAGTTTCGATCGTCAAGCGATCATCATCAGATCCATTACAGTTAGGCTACAAAATCTATGTTTGAAATACAGGTGAAAATATTTACAATATGTGCAATTATTTAGTTGCAGTATTGGTACTGCAACTGTCAGTGTATGCTATGCTAAATGCAGTATATATGTTAGGTGAAATGCTAAATGGTGATAGCTATCCGGAGATTGTACTTTAGAGAGATTATATGGTTGTAAACTATGGTTAAACTATAAAATTTTAGGCTAACTACTTATCTGATTGTCTTCCGTACTACAGCTACTCGCAGTTTTCGTGCTCACTGGAACTCACTGTGCGGTCGATAAGTAGTTAGCCTAAAATTTTATAGTTTAACCATAGTTTACAACCATATAATCTCTCTAAAGTACAATCTCCGGATAGCTATCACCATTTAGCATTTCACCTAACATATATACTGCATTTAGCATACACTGACAGTTGCAGTACCAATACTGCAACTAAATAATTGTACATATTGTAAATATTTTCACCTGTATTTCAATCATAGATTTTGTAGCCTAAGTGTAATGGATCTGATGATGATCGCTTGACGATCGAAACTGGTCATCCTAGTGTTTTATTTCAGGATTAGGGCATAACCCATCTCTTTTGGGTACATTCGTGTTGACCGACTGAAAAGCACTAAACTCTTGTCGGTAATTTATATAGACATGTTGGATTTTGAGCGTATGCGCGAAGGTATCCTTATCTAATTGGTCAAACAACTGTTCCTTGAGCTCTGATTGGTGGGAGAAACTGTTTCATAATGAAAAATAGTGTTATAATGAGCCTCATTAATGATACAGTTTTCCGACACATAACGTTTACATTTCAACATCTTCGAACATAAAATTATATTATATTGTACTTTGTCATAGGACAACCTGTAGTTGTAGGGGGATTATTAATAAGTTCCATGTCCTTTATGGTGTTGATCACTCAGTTGCTGCTAGTGCATTTCCTTGACACAATAATTAGAGGGTGAGGAAACTGGAGCCACCGATGCCAGTTGCCAGACAACATCAATCACAGGTGCTATACAATTAGAACGCGCACGCACATAGAGGGATTACGTCACACAAGCTTAGTCCGTCAAGCCTTTGACATGGGGTCATAGATGACCACGATTTACTATTCAGGATTAGAGAGCTATTGCTATACGAATGCCTCACATGGATTACTCCTGCGGTGCTAAGGTGAAGTGTGGTCACCTAATCAATTAGTGTCCTGGGATAATGGAAGTGATGAGGTGTGGGAAATTAGCTCGCTTGTTGTTATAATTGTAGCCACAACAAATGTGAACTGCTTGACGTGAACGATGTTGTAACGATAGAGAGCATGGTGGCGTAGTTGTTAAGGTGTTTGCCTGTTGCACACTAAGGTGGACCGAGTTTATTCCCAGTTTTTGCATGTGAGATTTTCGGGATGAAAAGTCTCACTCCAGTGGTTCGTTTTCTGTGAAGATACACACTATTAATTTCTCTTTCTTTTTGAGATTAAACAGTCTGGGTGGCATTTAAGGGTGTGTAAATGTGAGGAAGAAGTGTCAATAGATTTCCTGGCACGTTAAAGATTCCCTTTCGGATGATATTTGGACACCCCGACGTCTCTAAAATCCACAGTAGTTAAAAGGGATGTGAAATCAATAGCATTAACATCCAGGTGTATTTCGTTTCTCTCCACCGATCATGGGGTGCCTTACATCAGAGGCTTATCCTGAAAACCACGGAGTTCCTTAAGAATACGTCTCACGGACACAATCTTTGTACTATAAGGGGACAACTTGCAGAAAATCAGCCAGCAGATTGATCTGCAAGGCTCCAAAATCATGTGGCGAATCTCTCATATAAATCAATGGGAAGTACCGAGTACCGTATATGTTGGAAGGTACAGTCCTGACGGCCCAGGCACTCAAGGCCAGTGGGAAGCAGCCGCACGCTCCAGTCAGCATATACGCCCCACCACGCGACTATTCCGAGTGCCACAGCGATGTCCAGCTACACCAGCTGACATGCCTGTGTACCAGAATGTCAGGTACGATTTCGGAGCCTTGCAATTCAATCTGGCAGCTGATTTTCCGCATGTTGTCCTCATATACTACAACGATTGCGTCCACAAAATCTCAAGATAGGTTTCGAACTGTCTTGCCTGATACTTCCCTTGTCGTCAGCTTCAGTCAGCAAAGTGGTACGGATTTTCTTGTTTCCTCCGAAGGTCAGTGTGTTTGGAAGCACATGACCATAAAGGCGACACTTATTTTCCTGGCACAGTCAGAAAGCCTCTCACTTTGTTATTTACACTATATTTAGACATCTAAATAACGTTCTTCAGCAATGACTGATCATCGTCGTCGTCGTCGTCGTCATCATCGTCATCATCATTAGTTTACATTTTATCAGTATTTCCTTGATTGGTTCGTTGGTTCCTTAGTTCAGGGGCTGCGACAACGCGGTCATGTAGCCCCGTGTACTTTGGGTGTGTGTAGAATATGTCTGATAACCGATGTTAAGTGTGATGACTGTATTAGTGTGTGTATCTGTTTTTTTTTTTTAAATTCAAGTAAGGACTGCAACTTTGAATTTTTCAAATAGTTCCTACTTTTGCCGCCAATCGCCACCGTCAACGACTACTAGGCTTAGTTCAGAAATTAGCTACTAGACGCCACCGCAGTCGGCTCTTAGCAACGAACGTAGCAACCTAAGAGCGTTGTTTACAGTCTTAACCTATATAATTTAGTTTCACACAGTAGTGGAAAGCTCTTTAACATGCCATAAATCTATGACATGGGACCGCCGGCTTTACTTCCCTTCCCAGTATTTCCTTACCTTACTATAATCTTAATCATACTTCTAAGTATCTTACTTATTCACCCTAGAAATCTAACAATTTACTGCCAATACCAAGCTAAACTGTTTTATATTTATTTATTTTATGTATTTTATTTTTATTACCCCAAGTGGTAAGTGGTAAGTGATTTTTGAAAGGCGACAAAAATACGACACGCATGTCATACGATGTTGGCATGTCAAAGAACCCATTTGAATTCAGTAGGCCGTGTTCATAACGGCAAAATTAATCTCGGGAGTTTCCGCCAACACAAAGTTCCTGATTTCTCTACTAGAAAGAGCTATGGTGTTCAAGGAGCTTAGATATCTAACCTCCTTGACTTTCATAGTGCTTCAAGGAACAACAAAATTCGACATGCAAGCTACCATCTGGGTGTCAAATTACAAAGCTAGCACCCGGAATCCGAGGTCATACGATATTATATTGTTATCAATTGAAAAATCTGGTTAGATGGAAGAGATGGCCCAATGGCCCTAATCTTGCCAGACAAAATAAATCTATCTATCTATTTATACGTAGAGCTCTGAGTTGTGCTGTCTCCGGTATTCCCCATAATTCTGATTTCCTTCTCTCTCTCTCTTTCTCTGACGTCCAATTTATCCATCAAGCCTCTTTTGTACATTAACAGACACACTGGTCGTGTGAATGTAGTGTAGTGCTTTAGATGGTTGGTTGTTTGGTCCTTAAGTTTAGGGACTGCGACAACGCGGTCATGTAGCCCCGTGTACTTTGGGTGTGTGTAGAATCTGTCTGATAACCGGTGTTAATTGTGGTGACTGTATTAGTGTGTGTATCTGTTTATAATTCAAGTAAGGACTGCAGACGATCAATTTTCAAGTAGTTCCTACTTTTGCCACGCCACCGTCAACGACTACTAGTTCAGAACTTAGCTACCAGATGTCACCGCAGTCGGCTCTTGGCAACGCATGTAGGGACCTATCCATCGGAGGGGAATTAAAGCCGACGGGCCCATGCCATAGATTTATGGCATGTAAATGAACCTACCACTGCAATTGGCAGTGTGTAGCTAAGTTTGTAGGCTATTTGGTTAGAAACGCTCTATCAAGTTCCAACGTTCACCTCTAAATGTCAATGGCAGTGGCCACGGTTGAAAATACTTGAAATTGAACTTGATGGGGACCCTACGGGTGTTCAATTAAATTACCCCGCTATGGCCATTGGCTGCAGTTCAAATGTAATTAATAAATGCATCACCAAAGAATATGTGATTTTATAAATAGTTCTCAAAGAAACAGAAACAACGCAGGTTTTCACGATTTTACCACTAGGTGGTAGCATTTGTCGTATCGGAATTCAGCTCTCAAAATTTTATCTGGCATTAGATCTGAAATTAGATACTTCACTTAACACAACAGGTGAGATGAACTCGTCCTTTGTTGCGCAATATCTCGGCAGAAAATATATATTTATGTTCGACGATGTCGATATGTAAATATTATATGTCAGAAAACTGTATCATAATGGGTGTCATTAAAGTACTACTTTTCATTATAACACAGTTTTTTCAACCAATCAGAGCTCGATATTTTCATTCATTGACCAATAAGGTAAGTATTCATTTTGACATGCACTCAAAATCCAACATGTCGGACATGAATTACATGATGTGAAAGTTGACAATGTAGCCTCTATTGGATCAACCATAAACAAACTGGGCAATATTGCAAAAGAAATAACACTGTACCTTAATATCCGCAACTGCAATTTATTCACATTCGTAAGATTTCGCCGACAATTTTAGTGAATGCTGTTGTTGACATAAACACACCAGAACATCATGGAGGAAGTAGGCGTTTGACATTAGTTCCACGGAAATTATAATCCAGCTCTCTGTTCAGTAAATGGATTTCTTATGCGAAACTTTTCAGCCAGATACCGTTACTGTTCTATTTGGGACTAAATTGATTTGCCTTCCGTTGGCATTCTACACGCATCGAATTTGAAGAATAACTAGTTGATAATACGATACATTTTAATTTTAAACAGTTTGTAGCAGCCTATTTTGTGTGATCATACGCAGTACCTGTGCGCTATCTGTTGGTTACACTTCAGGATAAACAATGTTTCAAAGTTTTGGGATTCGTTATTGGGTAGAGATCAAATGCAGAGCCCACACAATTCCCAAGTGAAGAATTCAACCGACAGAATATTGACAGATATTTAGGAATATTTATTTTAGAACATATAATCAAGTTATAATTATCGTCGAACATAAACATTCGTAAGCTGTCGCCTATAATGGTAATTAAGACACTAGTAGTCTACGGAAATTATAAAACTCGTGCCTTAATTATTGCCATTGTAGGCTCGTTGCATAATGTACTATTCAAATTACTGTGGAATTAGCCGTGGTACGGAGTTAGCAATACTCCATTACATGTACAATATATCTAGTAGGCTACATAACAACTGACTGTACTGAGGTGTTCCATTTCACATTTGTCATTGACCATCTCCCTGCAATAATCTTCGGTGCAATTTGTCTCCACTGTCTTGATATATGGAGCTACATCCATCACGGGGACAAACTGAGTTAATCCTTGAATATTGTACCAGATATTGTAATAATTGAATAGCCTGATATTTCCGCATCTCCTGGGCACGCAAGACTTTCTCTCTTCACAAGCATCATTTATGCATGAGCACGGGAACGCTCGCTTTCAATTAACTCAACTTCTCTTTCCAGAGTTTCTAAAATCTTAAGTGCGGAGATATGTTAGGAAGGTTTAAACCGTCTCTTCCAAGATTACACCAAATTATTAGTTCTGTTCTTTCGCTGAACTTCTAATGAAGTTTCCTCAGAGAATCAGTGGTATAGTGTCAGGCTCCTGATCCCAAAATCACGGGTTCTATTCCTCCTCCAGAATGTTGAAGGGTGAGAAAATTTCACAGTACATTGAGTCTTACGGTGTCAGATCTAAAGGACAGCCATGTATTCCTATGCGCCCATGTTAGTTAGCCTCATTCTATTATTCAGTAATTTAACCATTGGAGAATCAAGTTTCTACACATTCGACATATTTTTAAGTGATGTGAGGTTGGAGTCTTTAAATGACACGAATAGGGCACTGATCTTGTCTACATTTGAAAGATTACTTTGTATATAAGAGGCACACCATCTTACCTTGGACAATAAACACCGGAATCAATAGGCTTAGAGATTACACTTACTTACTTTTACTCTCCAGGCTTCACAAACCGCAGTCTGTTCTTGGTCTCGTCAAGTAGCCTCCTCCACCTCGTTCTGTCCTTGGAATCTTCCTCTTGCGCTCCTACTAGCTGGATGTCCTTGGTTACCTACTGTCAACGCGCCAGCTTCGTGGACGCGGGGTCTGAGGTAAGGGGGAGGTAAGGGGAGCGGGAACGATGAGTGAGCGAGGGAATTCCGGGCCTTGTTTATGCTTGTACAGAGCGCCGGAGAATGTTCTCCGCAGTGGATACGTGCAGCTGTAAGTGGTTGAATAATGAGTTTTAGTTGGCTGCACTGCACTGTGTCCTTCAAAGCGGGACTTCCCCGTGTGAGCTGTCGGTGTGTATCGCATTAAGCGCGCGAGACTGCATGTCTTCAGTGTGTAAGCGAGCGTTCAGATAGATTATTATTGGAACAGTGCAACACTATACAGGCGGTAATTTTTACTACTGAAGAGAGAGGTTATTTTTGGTGGAATACGTTTTTCGCGAAGGCAATCGGTTTACAGTAAATGTAAAATTAAGATTTCAGGCACGGTTTCCTAATTCAAAGTGTTCAAACCGTGATACCGTTCGGGATTTGGTAAGTAAATTTCGTGTGACTGGCTCAGTTCACGATGTACCGGGAACAGGCAAGCCTACGCTTTTTAACAGACGAAAAACTTGATGAAATCTCCGACATAATGCTGAGTAGTCTAAGTAAATCAACACGAAAAATAGCTCAACAAACAGGAATCTCTAAGTCGACAGCACATAAAGCTGTAAGAGACAAGCTTCAGTTGTTCCCTTATAGTGGGCGATGTATGGACGATAGACATATGCTCTCGCGGACTTTTTTGTAGGACTTTTCATGTTGAACAATTCTTATACTCATAGTATTTAGATATTTTTAACGGTTGGCCCAGCGTAAGCTTACAAAGCGCTCTTTTTTTTATAGACTTTTCCACTAAAATCGTTACTGCTCGGCTTCTTTTGATCATAAATAAATTATTTTCTAAAGAAACCATACTCGATATATCCTTTACAGAATGGTGAAAACCGCATCAAAATCCATCCAGTGGTTCTCGAGTTTACCCGTAACATCCAAGAATCGGGGACTTTGTTTTATACTAAGTAGAGATGATGGCAAGCGGCAGCCGTGCTACCAACGTAACTGCTGTAGCTAGCTCTCGCAGACTCATGTAGGCGCTGCGGAGAACATTCCCGGACTCACTGTACTACCTCAGTGGAGACATAGACTTTGACTGTATGGTTTTCATAGCGTTATGTCGGTGCGAAAGAAAAATAAAGTTGTGCATTCTGAGGGTCGTGGTATCATAAACAACATTATTGTAAAATATGATGAAGAGGCTGAAAACAAACGTTTTGCTTTCACAGTAAACCAGGCGACACGAGGAGCTGCTCACTATGCTGGAGTGTCCGATTTTTTTATTAAAAAGATACGGAAGGAAACGAGGGAATTGGCTGAAAATGGAGAGGGTAGTGTGCTGTCCCCTCTGGGTAAGGGACGAAATACTAGGCCACACACACTGTAGTGAACATAGATGATTTTGATAAATGTGTAATTCGTCGTGCTATTCGAGCGTTTTATGTGGAAGAAAAACGTGTTCCTACTATTCCAACACTACTGCCTGTGATACAAGGCAAAATAACTTTTCCTTGGTCACACACTTCATTACGAAAACTAGTAAAACAAATCGGCTTCTGGATTCTCCATTAGCAACACCGCTACTCTAAGGTGACTACATGTTTTTGCATAGTATAATTCAGTGCTACGTCATCACTGGCTTACTCACTCCACTCCACATTCCTGTCAGTTCTCAGTTCTGGCGCGGGGACAGTAGTCTCTCCATCTCATTTTTGGTCTGCCTATAGGTCTTCGTCCATCTGGCTCTTTCTCACACACTTTTCGCAGTCCAGATCCATCTTCTCTCCTATACCCGTGACCAGCCCATCTCAGCCTTCTTGTCTTAGCTTCCGCAACAACATCGGGTTCTTTATACAGCTATTTTACTTCCTTGTTCTTTCTCCTGCTTTACAAGTTGCTACGAAAATCTTTCCAAGGTTTTGATTTTCAAAAACCATTATCTTTCTCTCTGTGCATTTGCTTAATCTCCTTGTTTCTGCACCATATAGTAATACTGGCCTAAAAATAGTTTTATAAATTCGTATTTTGTTCCCTCTTGATAACAATTTGGATGTGATAAGATTTTGGATGGGGAAGACAGTTGGTGTCGTTGCTGTAGAAAGCTGCCATCTGTTAGGTAGTCAGCTCAGAGGCTGGTTAGATTCTCAAAAAGTACCGCCATAGATAAGGTCAGGAGATACCCACAGAACTTCAAAGCTGCACTATAATGAGGCTTACTAGGCAAGCTGAGGAGTGAGGTAGTTTCCCATTGCTTTCCTGACCTAGTCAGAACAATAGCACTGACCCTATGAGTACAAGCCTTCACAGTAAACACAGGCACTAGCTGTGCCCTGAAGGCCATTACTGAAGGCAACACTCATACCCCCCAAAGCTTGTACATATATAATCGCAGCCATGATTGGGACTGTGACCTCGGTGGAAAGCCACAGTTTACTCTAGCCTGTGCCAATAGACACATGCAAATGTACTGCATTCATCAAGAGATGGTTAACAGGCAAATATTGTATAGTCATGTACAGAAATTCCTTGTTTTTTTTTTTCAACATGAAAGTTGTTGGAAGATTAACTTTTAATTAATAAAAAAATGTACAGTCAGTCAGAGAGACTAGGCTTTAAATTAATTCAAATGACGCATGCTGCAAATGCTACACATGATATAAAGGCTCAGGAGGGCTTCCAGGACTCTTTCAACAGACTCCATTACCCATTAACTTAGGCTTCCCGCGCGGGGAACGGAGAGCGGGAGGTACACTCTGCTGCATGACGTAACGCACTCACCGTCTCCGTATCACATAACGCCAGACCCCAGGAGTAAACTCAGACTCGGTGCATATGCACTGAACAACATGATGACGTCAAACACGCCGTAACCGTAACGCATAACGGTAGACCAAAGCATAACGATGAAGTAACAAGATCATTTGAAATGATAAAAATATATCAAAATACACTGACCGGCAAAAATAATAAAAATGATCACTTGTTATAACCCTTTGTCCTTTTCAAGGAGTATAATTGAATGTTGGTTGTAGGAGCTTGTTGAAATACAACGTGCTATACGGATATTAAACATGAATATGAGGTGCCCTTTGCTAGTGCTACCTCTGTAAAAAAAATCATTCAATTCGGTTTCACCGTGTTTGAATTGATCTGGGGAATGGATTTGCACACATACATGGCCGCTATTTGCAAACTATTGGGCTGATGACCTTGTAGTCAGTCATAAGATGCTTTCCACAAAAAGGCATGTTGTTGTAAAATCCAGTAGAGATCAAAGTTATTAGGATGGTCGAAATTTGATTTAAGCTTTTAACATTTGGGTGGCCGTCATTCCGTATCCGTCAAGATGGCGGCGATATAAAACATGACACTGAGGTGCCTTTTGCTAGTGCTACCTCTGTACCAAATTTCGTTCAATTTGGTTTCACCGTGTTTGAATTGATAGGGGGAATCGATTTGCACACATACTTGGCCACCATCTGCAAACTATTGGGCTGATGATCTAGCAGTTCGGTCAGAATATGCTTCCCACATAAAGATTTGTTGTTGCAAAATTTGGTAGAGACTAGATTATTAGGTTGGTCGTAATTACATTTCAGCCTTTAACATTTGGGTGGCCGCGATTACGTTTCCGTCAAGATGGCGGTGATATAAAACATGACACTGAGGTGGTCTTTGCTAGTGCTACCTCTGTACCAAATTTCATTCCATTCGGTTTCACTGTGTTTGAATTAATAGGGGTAATCGATTTTGACACAAAGATGGCCGCCATCCACAAACTATTAGCCTAATGACCTATTAGATTTGTCAAAGGATTCTCCCTTCATAAAGGTATGTTGTTGCAAAATTTGATAGAGATCGGATGATTAGTTTAGTCGTAATTTGATTTAAGCTTTGAACATTTGGGTGGCCGCCATTACGTTTCCGTCAAGATGGCGGCGATATAAAACATGACACTGGGGTGCCCTTTGCTAGCGCTACCTCTGTACCAAATGTCATTCCATTCGGTTTCACCGTGTTCGAATTAATAGGGGTAATCGATTTTGACACAAAGATGGCCGCCATCCGCAAACTATTTGGCTAATGACCTATTAGATTTGTCAAAGAATGCTCCCTACATAAAGGTATGTTGTTGCAAAATTTGGAGAGATCGGATGATTAGGTTAGTCGTAATTTGATTTAAGCTTTGAACATTTGTGTGGCCGCCATTACGTTTCCGTGAAGATGGCGGCGATATAAAACATGGCACTTGGGTGCCATTTGCTAGTACTACCTCTGTACCAAATTTCGTTCCATTCGGTTTCACCGTGTTCGAATTAATAGGGGCAATCGATTTTGACACAAAGATGGCCGCCATCCGCAAACTATTAGGCTGATGACCTATTAGTTTGGTCAAAGGATGCTGCCCCCATAAAGGTATGTTGTTGCAAAATTTGGTAGAGATCGGATGATTAAGTTAGTCTTAATTTGATTTAAGCTTTGAACATTTGTGTGGCCGCCATTACGTTTCCGTCAAGATGGCGGCGATGTAAAACATGACACTGAGGTGTCCTTTGCTAGTGCTACATTTGTACCTAATTTCGTTCAATTTGCGCTCACCGTGTTCGAATTGATAGGGGGGGACAGACATTCAGAGTACACACACTCGCACACACACACACAGACTCACACACACAGACAGACACACTTTTTTTCGCCCTGTAGTGATCTCATAAGTCTACTTTCTTTTTTTGCAAAAATCGAAAGTAGGCTAAAAATGAACGCTCTAGGCCTAGTAGAGTACATAAGTAACTGTTTATAGCATGGAAGAAAGGTTAATTGGTTTCCTGGATGCATTACCATTCTTCTTGTCATTGTTTCACTTAACAATAGCGATTCGTTGACATGATGCTGTTTCCCGCGAAAAGATGTGCGCGCCATCTCTATCGTCAACAATGCAATGATATCTTTTTTTTCTTTTGCCACTTGTTGTTGGCATGGGAAGAGATCAATACAGCCGTATCCTCAGTTGTCCTTGTGCAATTCAGAAACGAGTATGCGCTTGAGGCCTGAAGATGCTGCCAGGGCAGTGACTCGCTTCGCAAGTTTTATAAACATACTCTTGTCTTAATTATTTTCATTATAGGCTCGTTGCATAATGTACTATTATCCTTAAGTCTCTCATTATAAACCTATACTGTAGGGGAAAGTGTGGTTTATGAACATGCGAGATTTCTCGTACGGGTCCGCTAGTCTGTACTAATATTTAGCCTATTTTCAATTTTGAAAAAATAGGCTTATGAGATCACCTTTTGTCCGTGTGTGTGTGCGTATGTGTGTGTGTGTGTGTGAGGTGTGTGTGTGTGTGTCCCCTAATAAAATCTAAACGGCTGGAGCGATTTCAATGAAACTCGGTAAGTTCATAGCACTATTCCCGGTGACCTCGACCGTGCCCTTCAAATTTTGTTACGTCTCACCAATCCAACATGGCGGCTGTGCGAAATATTTCACCAGCATTCAATATATCCGAAATTATTACCGATATCGCCATGAAATTGTGTACGGTGATAAAGGACTCTACTAGAAGTTCACCTATGAGACTTTCAAAAACCTGGTGACTACAAAACCAACATGGCGGTCAAGCGAAATTGAGACTTTTAAATAGACATTTCTCGTGATTTAACTGTCCAAACATAATGAAACTTGGTACAGCGAATGTCTATACACATTGTAATGCACTGGAGTCTAATTTAGTTCAATTGTTTACATAACCTCAAAATGGCGGCTGTGCGAAATATTTCACTGACATTCTATATCTCCGAAACTATTACAGATATCATCATGCAACTTTGTACGGTGATAAAGGGTACTGATACAAGTTTTCCTATGTATATTTCATAAACCTGTAAAGTACAAAACGAACATGGCGACCAAGCGAATTTGAAATATTTTAATAAACTTTTTCTCGTGATTTAACTCTCTGAGCGCAGTGAAATGTGGTACAGTAAATGATTTTGATGCTGAGCTTCTATGCCCAAGATAGCGGGTTCAAACCCGGCCGAAGCCGTCGGATTTTTTAAGAGCGTTAAAAATCCCTCAGTATGCCTTCCTTCGGAGGGGAAGTAAAGCCGGCGGTCCCATGTCATAGATTTATGGCATGTTAAAGATCCTTCCACTAATTGCACCTGTGTGAAGATAAATTGGATAGGTTAAGAATGTAAACAACGCTCTTAGGTTTCTACGTTCGTTGCCAAGCGCTGACTGCGGTGGCGTCTAGTAGCTAAGTTCTGAATTAGACCTAGTAGTCGTTGACGGTGGCGCTTGGCGGCAAAAGTAGGAACTATTTGAAAAATTATAAGTTGCAGTACTTAAAATTAAAAAACAGATACACACACTAATACAGTCATCACAATTAACACCGGTTATCAGACAGATTCTACACACACCCAAAGTACACGGGGCTACATGACCGCGTTGTCGCAGCCCCTAAACTTAAGAACCAACCAACCAACCAAATGATTTTGCAGATTGTAATGCACTGCCATCTAATTTAATTCAATTGTTTACATAACCTCAAGATGGCGGCTGTGCGAAATTTTTAAATTAAGTTTTTATTCTTGTGTCATAATCATGCGATCGAAGTGAAAGTTTGAACAATGAAGCTAGGCAATAATTGTCCTTGAATGGTACATAACTCTATGGCCTATACATATAACAATCCTAAATGGCGAGCTTCCGAAATATTTAGACGGTTCTCAATATCTATGAATCTTTTACAGCAACCAAACTGATTTTTTTTATGTTCATAGAGACTATGAACATATGTTCACCTATAGGACTTTCAGTATCCTGGTGAGCACAAATCCAACATGGCGGCGACGCGAAGTATAAATATTTAAATGGACGTTTCTCGCGAATTAACTCTCCGAGTGCCGTGAAACGTTGCACGTTAAATGCTTATACAAGTGTTGATCTACTGGCATATAATTTATTTCAATTGTTTGCATAATCACAAGATGGCTGGTGTGCGTACTTTTAAAATCTCGTTTTTATTTCTTGTGTTCTGATCATGCGATTGAAGTTTGAATACCACACGTACACAACAATCTTAATGTAATAGTACAAAAATAAAAATCCGTCCTGGTGACCATATGAAATCTTTAGACGGTTCTCAATATCTACGAATCTGTTACAGCAATTAAACTGAAATTTTGTATGTTGATAGAGACAATTAACATGAGCAGGATATATGAAAATAGGCTGTATAGTTCTTCACGGAACTACTTGTTGTTATAAATATACCACTCCACCTCTACTACGTATGTATTGTGTTGCATGCCTTCCATCCTTGCCTGTGAATATTCCTTTCTACAAATGTCTCTGTTCCTTAGCAATTGTCATGCAGTGTAATTCTATATCTAGAATTTTCGAAAACTCAAAGTAATTTCTATCTCCAAAATCACTTCGAGATATCGACGATTAATTGTAATTTGCATGGCTCTGTATACAGGGTGTCCGAGAAGTCTTCGTACCCCTAGTTTCATATTATTATTTTGTTATATCATGGCATGGACAATTGTGTTTGTATAATTGGGGAATTAAATAGCTGTTTTATTGGTATCCCTGCTTTGATGTTCACAAAAGCGTTGATGTCAGTGTCATTTCAGCTGTGAAGCCATGGCTGACGTGAGCGGACACAGCTACTTTGTTGAGAAGCGATTAGTAACGTGTGTGTGGGCGCAGGAACGAGCACATACGGTATTGTTTTGATGGGTATGTGAATGGAAAATCTTATTTGCATATGTTACAATCTTGGTTAATACCTCAGCTACAAGACAAGGGAATCATGGATCATGTGTGGTTACAGAAGCACATTTTGCTATTCAGGTGCGCGAGTTCCTTAATGAACAATTTCAAGGCCGCTGGATTGGCTGTGGCTCACCAACATCTCCAGCCCCATTGAAATGGCCACCACGAAGCCCGTACCTTTCCACGCCAGATAACTCATTATGGGGAATAATCAAGTCCCATGTGGCTCAACGTCAGCACACGACTAATGAAGAATTGCGCCAAACTGTGGAGGGAGCCTTTCGTACCATAACTCCTGAGATGCTCCGCAAGATGGCAATGAGAACTTGGAGACGGTTAGAACTCTGTGTAAGGCATGACTGTGCACGTACAGATCCCCTGGATACATACAGAAGTTTTTATATGCAAGTACTCCACTTCACTTTTTATTCGTGTCAGAAGCATCAAATTAACATACAAATATTTAAAAAAAAAGAATATTAACAATGAATACAGGACATCTAAATCTCCGCCATACACATACGCAGGCCCATTATACAAACAAAAACACACTAATTTGAGAGCTAGACGATTTTTGCCCAGTATTGGGCGACGTCAATGTAGCCTCCGTGGCTTAGGCGGCAGCACGCCGACTTCTCACCACTGGGTCCGTGGTTCCAATCTCGGTCACTCCATGTGAGATCTGTGCTGGACAAAACGGAGGCAGACAGGGTTTTCTCCGGGTACTTCGGTTTTCCCTGTCAAAATTTCATTCCAGCAACACTCTCCACTATCGTTTCATTTCATGTGTCATTCACTTAATCATTGCCCCAGAGGAGTGCGTCAGGCCTCGGCAGCCGGCACAGTTTATATCCTCGCCGCTAGATGGGGGCTTCATTCATTCCATTCCTGACCCGATCGGAGACTGGAAGCAGGCTGTGGATTTTCATTGGGCGACGTCAATAGTGCTGGAGGAGGCTGTAATCAAATCTTTCATAGTGCACATTGAAGGACATAAGTCGCACTGACATAAATGCTGGATTGTCTGCAGCTCTCCACAGTCACAGAGTGATAAGTCGCTTGATAAACCCCACTTCCGCAGATTCACTTTCGTTCTGCCGACTCCTATACGGAGTCTGTTAAGGGCTTTCCAGGTTGTCAATTTCTCCTGGTGTCCACATGGAAGACTTTCCTTCGGCTCCATCCAGTTGGAAAGGTGGTAAGTTCTTTCTTTCCACATCTTGATCCTAGCAATCTCTGCTTTCCCTTGAAGCTTAACTGATGTACGGATAAAACACTTTCTAGATTTCAGCCTCCGTGTAGCAGAGGGGGATAGAGGGGATGGGCTTCTGAGGTAGATGATTAGAGCCTTTCTTAGTACTCCACTATACAGTATAATGTTTTAACGAAGGGGTACGGGGACTTCTCGGGCACCCTGTAGTTGTGAAGCGTATCGTGAGGACATCCTGAGTTTGTCCATAAATGTTGAAGCAGATAACTTATCGTAATATTGCGGCAGTCAGGTCTTTAAACATCCCGTGCGTGCGCAAAACTTCCTCCGTTACATATAATTTATGCAGGAGAACGAAGAATGCTTGCTTTCAATTAAGTGGCTAAACTTCCCTTTTAAGAGATTCTTGTTACTAAAGTGCAGAAATATGTTTAAGAAGGTTTAAACTCGCTCTTCCAAAATTACGCCTCGTTATCTTATCTTGATCAAGGAGTTCCTGGTATTAAGTAGGATGTGGAATAAGTTTCATTCCCATAGGGGCTCCGTATAGAGTGGAGGAGCGTGCAGTTGCCTAGCAACGTGGTGTGAGGTCATATTATCAAAGAGGTGGGACCGGGTGAGTTAGCCGTGGTCGTTATGGCATGACTCTTGGCAGTCGCTCACATCCGGGAGGCGAGGAGGTTCGAATCCCCCCGCCGGCAACCTTGAAGATGGCCCTCTCTGGTTTCCCATCTTCCTTCCAGGCAAATGCCGGGGTTGGTCTCTAACTATAGGCCACAGTCGCTATCTTCCAATTCCTCGCCGTTACATTCAAACTTTCCTCCCCAGACAACACTCCACATTCGATGGTCCTTGTAGCTCACCAATTGGGTGTCCGCTTCGAAGCAGCTACAAAAACTGGTGAGCCGAACATGTCCTCGGACACTCCCGTCATAAACGCCATACGCTAAAAAATACAAAGAGGTTCGAATACTGCAGTATTAACACCCGCCCCTGGAAACTGCAAGGATGTTGATTAGCAAAGGTTTTAATACCAATGAATGGTGGAAGCATGGATGGCAGATTAACGCTACAACACAACAACGGAAGATGCCATGCATAACGACCAAGCCACCTGGCTTTGAATTACCGCGGAAGATCTGGTCAGTTCTTAACCGGATAAGAACCAACACTGGCAGGTGTGCTGATTCTCTGCACAAGTGGAAGATAAAATATTCTCCAAGTAGTGATTGCGGCGCTGAAAAGCAGACTATTCAACATGTGGTTCAGAACCTTCCCTGGCGATCCAACAGAGTTCCTGGTGATGACGGAGGGAACAAAAGACTATAGTCGGTGGCATCGGTGGCGTAGTTGGTAGCATGCTGAGCTTCTATGCCCAAGATAGTGGGTTCAAACCCGGCCGAAGCCGTCGGATATTTTAAGAGCGTTAAAAATCCGTCAGTATGCCTTTCTTCGGAGGGGAAGTAAAGCCGGCGGTCCCATGTCAGATTTATGGCATGTTATTGAACCTTCCACTAATTACACCTGTGTGAAGCTAAATTGGATAGGTAAACAACGTTCATAGATGTCTACGTCCGTTGCCAAGAGCCGACTGCAGTGGCGTCTAGTAGCTAAGTTCCGAACTTGGCCTAGTAGTCGTTGACGGTGGCGCTTGGCAGCAAAAGTATGAACTATTTGAAGAATTCTAAGTTGCAGTTTGTACTTAAATTAAAAAACAGATAACACACACTAATACAGTCATCACAATTAACACCGGTTATCAGACAGATTCTACACACACCCAAAGTACACGGGGCTACATGACCGCGTTGTCGCAGCCCCTAAACTTAAGAACCAACCAACCAAAAATAAATATTTCAAAAATCACAGTCGAGAAAGACTTTATGCGGCGGTGATTATTGGTATGATGCGCGTAACATCTAGGTCATTTGCACTTATGATGATAATAATAAGGTAATGAAAAAATGACTACTAAACGAACATGGTGTTATTTAAAACTGATATAGGTAATTCAGGTGTCTAGCTTCGATGTCTTCCAAAGTCTCAACCTTATTTTCTGGCTTAGGCCTGTACTGGATGCGTCTAGTGAAAGAGCGTACTGCTCGGCAAAGACAAAGGATATAGGTCCAAGCTGCACGAACCTGAGATGATCGCAGATGATGACGAAATATGATGACACACGTTCGGGGTTCCCCGTCCTATACAGATTGACCGGGAATCACTCACTGTTTCGCAACGGCCCTGTGCTGGCATCAGCATAGACAGCAGGAGATAACACGGCGGGCTCTGGAAAGTACTCTCAAGTCACCTCACGATGAATCAGCAAGCTATTCTCACAACTGACCCCCCCCCAGGGTCTCACAACTTGTGGGACGTGGGTTGGCGACCGCGGAACCCCAGCTGAGTCTGGCATCGCTTCTACTTTCTGGTGCCGGGCTCATTTCAGTTCTCTTTCCTGTCGGCCTCCCTTGGTCAACTCTTGTTCTCTTCCGACCCAGACTGTATTAGGGTATCCGAGGGCTAGGGAGTCTTCAATTTCCCGCCTTAATTGGCTTTGTCTCATCTTTCCTGATACCCTCATTCTTCGTGGGGTCTGCCTTCTTTTCCTTTTCATAATATCTCCTGTCTTCTGCTCAAGGCCCTCAAAGAGGCAGGGTGTGTGTAGACCCACCACTTCTGGTACACCCTCAAGGGCTCATGACTGGTGAGTTAGGAAGCTGGCAACCCCGAGGAATTCCTGAGCTACATGCAGGGAATGGAGTGGTATGTCAGAAATTTCAAGTGGACAGTGTTACGCATCGGGTTCCAAAGGGTAAGTATACACACTTTGTTTTCGATCGGTGAACGATGTAGATTTGTACCAAAGGGCCTTAATGCGGGAAATGGAGTGGTCTGTCCGAAATTTCGAGTGGACAGTGTTACTCGTCGAGTTCCAAACGGTAATTATGTAAAATCTGGTTGAGATTGGTGAAACGGTGTAGTTTTGTGCCAAGGGCCAAAATGCAGGGAATGGAGTGGCCTGTCCAAATTTTAAAGTGGACAGTGTTACTCATCGGGTTCCAAAGGGTAAGTATACACATTTTGTTTTCGATCGGTGAACGATGTAGATTTGTGCCAAAGGGCCTAAATGCGTGGAATGGAGTGGTCTGTCCGAAATTTCGAGTGGACAGTGTTACTCGTCGAGTTCCAAAGAGTAATTATGTAAAATCTGGTTGAGATCGGTGAAACGGTGTAGTTTTCTGCCAAAGGGCCAAAAAGCAGGGAATAGTGTGGTCTGTCCGAAATTTAAAGTGAACAGTGTTACTTGTCGGGTTCTACGGGTAAGTATATAAAATTGGGGTCAGATCGGTGAAACGGTGTAGATTTGTATACATAACAGACTGACAGACAGACAGACAGACAGACTTTGTGCTTTATATATATAGATTATTTATGATATGGATTATAGTGCCGGGTGTGTCCGAGGACATGTTCGGCTCACCAGAGGCTGTAGCTGCTTCAAGCGGACACCCATAGGGTGAGCTACAATTTCCGTTCAATTTCAATTAGTTCCAACTTTCGCTACCAGATGTCACTGATACCTAGTGATGAACGTTGGAACTTTGATATAGCATTCCAACGAAATCTAACCTAGAAATTTAGCTTCACACAAGTTTAGTCTGTGGAAGGATATTTTACATGCCATAAATCTATGACATGTGACCACCGGCTTTACTTCCCCTCCGAAGGAAGGCATATTGAAGGATTTTAAAGCTCTTAAAAAATTGGACGACTACGGCCGGGTCAGAACCCACTCTCTTGGGCACAGCAGTTCAGCATGCTACCAACTACGGCACCCAAGTCGCTGTGTTTGAAATGATCGCGATGTTCAAGCCTCCAAAAGAGATGAAGATGATAGTTGTTGTTTTAAGGGGCTTAACATCAGGGTTATCAGCCCCTGATTGTTATGATAGTAAAATGAAAATGAAATGGAAACTATAACGCAAAATAACTACGGACTTACATACTAGCTGATGTTTCTGTTGTTTTATTTGAGGAGCTTATACGACGTGGTCATTTAGCCCAGTGTACTTGGGTGTATGCGGAAGATTTGTCTGATAACCTATGTTGTTGTTGTTATGGCTGAATTTGTAATTCAGGTGAGGATTGGAAAGGAGGCAGCCGTGGCCCTAAGTTAAGAACTATCCCGGCATTTGCATGAAGTAGAAGTAGGAAAGCACAGGAAACCATTTTCAGCAAGGCTGAGTGTACCCCATTCCATCTCACAGACCAGAATTTCATTTTTTGGCAGAGCTAGGAATCTAACCCGGACCTTCCGGGTAGATAGCCAAGAATGCTAGCCATTACACTAGGAAGTGAACATCCATACTAGAAAAAGAAATGGAAAACAAAAGATTAAGAAGGTAAATGAAAGACCGGAGGGAAGGAAATGCCATCAACCCTTGAAGAATTAAGGGACTTGGAAGAAAGGAGAGCCATGAAAGGCAGATAGGAAATTGAAAGAGGAGAGGGTCCGCCCCACAGGCACTAGAAATAGAGGTAAGACCGAACCCAGCTCAGAAATCCCACAAGGTCAACAATTCCCGGTCTCACTAGACGTGAACCCTTGAAGGTGCTCCAGTAAGGGTGCTCTAGAACTGGTTGGGCTACACCCACCCTGCCTCCTTTAGGGCCTTGAACAGAAGGCAGGAGATAGAGTGTGGACGGTATGTGGTGAAGCTTCAAGGTCGCAGTACAGTATGAAAGGCGGGAAGTTGGAAAGCTGGAGGAGAAACCAATCCCTTAACTCCGCCGAGCTCAAGACGATTGCAAGCACAGATTTTAAGAATTAACACGCGATATCGACAGCACGGCGGATGACGAGTGACTGCTGTCGCTGTTCCCGCACCACTGAAACGTGACTGGAAATCTGTCTGCCCAGAGTGGTCAGCTTGAAATTGAAGTCTGACCATATATCGATCGTACTCTACGAGGAAAATAATAGAACAGGTCTGACCCCTCGAAGAATGATGGTATCAGGAAATATAGTAATGTTATTGGTTTTACGTCCCTTTTAACTACTCTGGATTGGACACCTATCAGGAAAGATGTGACTACGAACAATGATGGCGGTTGACTGGTTGGTTCCTTAGTTTAGGGGCTGCGACAAGGTGGTCATGTAGCCCTGTGTACTTTGGGTGTGGGTAGAATTTGTCGGATAACTAGGGCTAGGATTTTTAGGTAAATGAATATTTTTATGTAAATACATATTTTAAGCATTTTTTATAAATACATTAATTCCTGCTTTTCACTTATTAGCTCATAAAAAGACATAATATTTACATATTTTAAAATCAGTATGCCTAGATCTTTCAGTTTATTGCATTTTAGTTCAGTGTTACTTCAACGGGGAAGAAACTGAGAGCTATCTAATCATCATGCAGAGCGTATATCAGCTTGCAACTGTGTTATTCTTAACTTGTCGCCCCGTGCCTCTCACTGTGGAAGCCAGGGATTTCCTTGTCCATAGCCATATTGCACCACGTGCTAGACCTCCCCCTCCCCCAGCTACCTGGAACCAATGCCACTCACATGCAGTTAGTTCATTTGTGCCACTGTGAAGTGTAAGGGAGTTCTACGATGCCTAAAATAAAAACAACTGCAAGTTATCGTCTGTTGCAGAATTTAATGATAATGCTACTTCTGGTGGGGGCGTTCTGTTCTGCCAACCATGTGGGAAAGCAATCTTGGCTGAACAGCGATCTCATGTTACACAACACCTCAAGGGCAAGAAATATTTTGCCGCAGTTTCGCGCCTTCAGAATAGGTGTGTCGCGATAATCGTCGGTCATTTGTGCTGGACAACCCGAAGATGTATCTCGTTGTGTATTGTAATGCTTCAGCAGTTAGTGAGACATAGCATAAATTGCATTCATGGGTACTGCATATTGTTTATAATCACATTAATAAACTAAATTATAATTAAATATTTTTACTTTTTTGTCACATATTTCAGGTATTTTTAATACATAAAAAATAAATATTTTCCCGAATTTTAGCACCTACAAATCCGAGCCCTGCTGATAACCGGTTTAATTGTGATGGCTGTATTAGTGTGAGTTATCTGTGATTCAGGTAGAAGGACTGCAGACGATTAATTCTTTCAAGTAGTTCCTACTTTTACCACCAAATGCTACTATCCACGACACCTAGCTGCGGATGCGGCTACTAAATGCCATCGCAGTTAGCAAACGATGGCGAACGTTGGAACTAATAGGGCGTTACCAAACTAACCTACACATTTTTGCTTCCACAAGTGTAATTAGTGGAAGGTTCTTTTTCATGCCATAAATCTATGATATGGGACCACCGGCTTTACTTCCCCTCCAAAGGAAGGCATACTGAGGGATTTTTAACGCTCTTAAAGAATCCGACGAGTTTGGCCGGGTTTGAACCCGCGATCTTGGGCATAGACGCTCAGCAACTACGCCACCGAAGCCGCTACAATGAAGGCGGGAATGTAAAATACACCATACGCCTCGGATACTCCAATACCGTACGGGTTGAAAGAAAACAAGTGTTGAACAAGGGAGGTCAACAGAAAAGATAGGAACCCGGCACAAGTAAGTGGAACCTACTCCAGACTCAGCTGGGATCCCGTGGTCGCTAACCCACCAGTACCTGTGGGGAAGACAACATCTTGCAAGATGAGCTTAAAGGCCAAATTGATTTTAGGCAGTTGTACCTGCTGAGGCTGGCCGTGGAAACTGGAAAGTTGCCAACCTAGCCCCTCATAAATAAACTAATGACCCGCCCCCTCCCTCCCTTTGCTCACAAGGGCAGCTAAATAAAGAGTAATGACTCCCAAGCGACTCTCTATCATCCTATTATAGAACCTGGAGTAGCAACAAGAGGGTCATTACCTCCCAAATCTTCGATATTAAAATACAGCCTTGTTAGCCTTAGTGCCAGCAAAGTAACCAACTCTCAACGCTCCTTGTCAGCTGGCATTGTAACCAAATGAATAATAACTAAGGCCCGGATAGTTATGTGTTTAGATATTTTTTATTTAACTAAATATTTTCTATTTATTTACATATTTTTGCAGTTTTTATAAATAAATACATATTGAACCCGCTGAGCTATGGTTCATGTGATATTTTTTTAATGACAGAGCATTTATGATGGGATGTTGTACTTTTGAACACACCCAGGAAGCCACGTGAAACTGAGAGATCATGCGATACTTTGAAGTAGCGGTGAATCGCACTTTTGACTTTGGTGTAAACTGCTAATTATTATCTGAGGTCTTATTAATTATTTTTATCTTTCCTACGAGACTCAGTATATTCCATTTCGTCATGCTGCATTATTAAAACATTTTGGAGAATGTTTATTTTTACTTTAGGTAAGGAAATACCCTTGCAGATACGCAAAAAGGAACGTAAGTAGTCGCTCAACGTTTTTCGTTTTGACGACCTACTTTCTAGAGACACCCAGTACCGGAGCACTGCGTCTTGAGAATCCGCCTTGTGTAGGCGTGGAATTACATTTGTCCTACGAGACGTAGAAGAATATCCGCTGTTTAGCGTTAAAAGTGATTATAAGGTGCCATCGAGCAAGCAAATACTAATATTCACTGTCGATGAAGTCCAGTGAATTAAATAAGAAGCTTGGGAAATAATTATTGGCAAGTATAGTGTATTGCACAACATTGCTGTGACATCACATATTACCCACGCGTATGTGGAGGGCAGATGCCTAGTGGAAATATACAGGTAATAGTGTTACAATTATCCTGAATAAGTGTGATTATAATTGTATGAGATATTTAAATTGCCAAAGTGGAAATTTCATCTTTGAAACGTCGTATAATTCACGGATGCTGCGTGATACAAAAGTAGCGTCACTAGCACGTGCAGCATTATAATATAGTATTAGCTCACATGCTAATCCACATCTGCAAGATTAAGGCTGTGTCGTATTTTATAACTAGCAGGTACCCGCGGCTTCGCTCGCGATCAAGTCAATGGGAACGATGCAATTGTACACCTGCTGTTAAGTGTGTGCGATTGCGCTTTGTTAATAGAAATTGCGAATATTGTTTGAAGAGGGAACTGCACTCTTGCACACTGGAATGGCAAATCTATCGGAATATGGGGAATCAAAATTATTTTTCCTTACCTATAGTAAAATATCTCTGACCTTGGCCGTTGATGTACATTATGCACTCTCTTCCAGTGTTACATCCCAGGGATTGAAATTCTCCAACAACCCTTTTGCCTCACATGCCTCTCTAAGTAATTAAAATTCCCAACTGTTGTTGTTTGAGTCTTCAGTTTCTTGACTGGACTGATGCAGCCCTCCATGACTCCCTCTCCTGAGCTAATCGTTTCATCTCTATATCGCTACCACACCCTACCTCCGAGGCAATCTGTTTTACCCTGGTCTACCCTACAGTTCTTGTCCTTAACCCTCCCATCCATAACTAAGCTTGCTATTTCTGGGTGTCTTAATATGTGTCGTACCAACCTATATCTTCTCTTCAATAGCAGTCGCCAGAAACATCTCTCCACTCCCACTCGTCTTAATAGCTCTTTATTTGTTACCCCATCTACCCATCTGATCATCATCATTCTCCTGTAACACCACATTACAAACGCTTCAATTCTCCTCTTTTCTGCTGCACCATTAGACCAAGTTTCACTTCCTTATAGTGTCACGCTCCAGACAAAAACTTTCAAAAATTACTTCCTAATATCTAAATGTATATTCGATGTCAACAGATTCCTTTTCTGTAGAAATGATGTCCTTGCCTGAGCCAACCTCTTTGCTTCGTCCATCACTGGCTATTTTTCTTCCTAAGTAACAGAAGTCTCCTACTTCCCGTAGCGTTTCACCTGCCAATTTGATGTGCATAGAGGTTTCTGATTTATTTTGGCTGCATTCCAATAATTTTGCTTTACATTTATTGATTTCCATCATGAATTATTTCCTCAAGACGGAGTCCATACCATTCAAAAACTCATTCAATTCCTCTGGCGTATCGGTCAAGATGACGATCTCATCAGCAAATCTCTAAGATGAAATTATTTCTCTTTGAATCTTTGCTCCCACTTAAAATTTTTCTCCAACTACCTGTTTATTTTGTTTTTATAGATCTTTGAAATGCGTTGCCCTCGCACATGGTGTAGATGCATTGTCAAAAGAAAACATTCCATGTTACGAACATGGGCCGCATAACCTGCACCGAAAGCCTATTCTGAACAGCAGTTCCTTGAACTCAGATTTGCCAACATTTTATTGTATCTTTCCATGTGGTATATCTCTGTACCTCAACACACAGAAGACTGCTTTAAAAATCATGTCTTGTGTAAATTTTGGAAAAGGTAGTGAGTGTGGTTTTTGCCGGAGTGGATACTCGCTCGTAGAAATTCTTTTCAGTAAAATAGACTGGTTCACAATTTTGTAAGTGCACATTGAGGTATGTGACGGCGGGATGCCTTAAGTGTTACGGACACGGCAATAGCCACCACAGAGCTTCGTTGCTACTGAAATAACGACCAGACTGTTATTTTTACTTAACTATACGGGATTTGTGAGCCCAGTGTTTATGAAATTGAACGTAGCTATATCGCTACCTTTATTTAGTAGCTGCTACTGTAAAACTTTCTTCAGCTATTCCCAATTAATTGGGGTCGCCGTAGCCAGCCAGGCTCATTTCGGTTTTGGCCGGGGATTTAAGGCCGGATGCTCTTCCTGACGCCACGTGATTTTCCAGGTGAAAATTCCACCCCGCTGTCACCGGGATTCGAACCCCGGCCGTCCTGGTGAAAGGCGAGAAGCTAAGCCACTGCGCCATCACGCTTCCCTAGAAGCCGCTACTGTAGTGTTTACAAATTAAAGGTGGTATTAGAAGGCGCTTTCCCTTTTTTTTTACCCCTGGCACTACAGACCATGAAGGGCCTAGGCCTATCATGCGACCGCTTCCCAGCCATTTGGCCTGCAGATATTGTGGTGACGCGTGGTCAGTGTACCGTGTCCCCTCGGCCGTTAGTCTTGTTCTTCGTGACCAGGGCGCTGCCTCGCTATCAGACAGCTACTCAATTGTCCTCACGAAGCTGAGTGCACTCCGTTGCAGTCCTCACGTCAGTGTCTAAAATCTCTGATGGAGCCAAGAATCGAACCCGGGGCCTCCGGATGAGAGGCAGGCGCGTTACCCTGTTCTTATTGTGTTCATATATATCTTGAAAAAGATAACAAATTGATTGGATTTGCCTCCTACAGGGATATGTATATAAAATCGGATGTCATACCGTGAGGTTCAGTTGCCATGGAAACGGACTTGCCATTATTTCATCAGTTTATCAGAGTAAAGATAGTTTTCTGCGAATATCTTTGAAACGGTTGGTTTTAGGGCCTTAAAATGTGGTTTTCGGTGTCCCGTAGGGACCTACCGAGTATTGTTCCTTGCATCGAGGGGCGTGAAATGAGCTTTGTCCGGTCTTTTTGCGACAACTTCGATATTTTGTCCCGGTTGAGTATTTTTGGTGACTTTTCAGTTATGTTGCCTGTTCCACGGGAACAATGATTTATTTCCGGATGAAAGGATGCCTATATGTTATCCCAGGGTATAAGCTGTCTCCATTTCAAATTTCATCCAAATCCGTCCAGCCGTTTTAGTGTCAAGAGGTAACAAACTAACACACACACACACAGACTTTCACAATTATAATATATATAGGGATTGAAGCCTATAATAGTCACGACGGACATTATAATTTTGGAAGTGAGAGGATGAATAATCACGCAATTTATTTCGCTACCCACGTGATTGGACTTTTATTCACCATGGTTGAAGCAGTCACCATGGGCTAATACCATCCCAGTATGGGGGGTGACGTTTCTACAGGGACCCGCATGATGGTGGAACTTCCAGAACGATGAACGAGAGGGAAGGAGCCAAAATGCCATTTCCAGGCATATCCACGAAGATGTCGACAGGGACAAATCGAACCCTGGTCTTTGGGGGAGTCCAGATGGGAATCCTGATGAGGAGGATACCGATCCAGAGAGCCAGAGAGGTTTATGTACAACCCTTGTTGTGGAATAGAGAGCTGAGTGAGAGCTCCTCCATTTCGTGAGTTTTTGTCACACCCCTTCTTTGTTCTAGTTTCTGGTGGTATAGTAGTTTTAATGTAGTTTGTGAATCAACCACACTCAGTGTCAGCCATTTTTCTAGGTAGGGATGTAACTAGATTAGTTAGATGTCATTTATTTCAGTTTAGAGTGAGACACCCTTGGGGTCAGACATTTTGGTCAGCCCTGGTGCAGCTTGGTGAACGTCGTGGAACGTCAATGCCTACCTTTTTGCTGAACCTGATCGTAGTCATTTTGAGGCTATTTTGTTCAACCCTACTTGGGGTAATTTTCAAGTCTTTGCTGACTGTAGTTATGGCAATCAGATGCCTTGGTTGTTAATTGACCGCATTCTTCGCAGCCATCCTTTGTTACACCCCTGACTGTCGTTAGAACGGTCGTATCATTTAGGTAGTCGACAGTAACTACCAGTTTGTAAATGCATTATATTTCATTTTGAATAAGCTCAGAAGCTATTCTTGGTCATGTTTGAACCTAACAACTAGAAGGAATGTTTCGTTGCCTAGCATCGAACGCGGTTCCCAACGTATCATTAAGCAGATCTAGTGTGTGAATCTGTGCCACATTTATCATATTTTTCTTGTGTCGTGTGAGACACGTTTTTATTTGATGTTCTAGCAACTACTGAGTTGCATTTTTAAAGCAAAGAGCTTCAGTTATTGTAAGTTTACTTTCATTTAGACGTCTTTGGTAGAAAGACGGAAGTGTATTACTATACTCAGATTTATAGCGTGCGTTTGATACACGGACTCTGTAGAGATCCGTAACCTATGGTAGAGTTTTTTATGAACCGGCCAAGTGCAGGTTTTGTATTGATTAAATCGCCGGCCTTGAATAAACTGGTTATGTAACCCAGTGACCTAGAGCACGCCTGCTTCATTGTGAGACAAAACTACTATAGACGAGGACAGAGTACAATTTGTATTCGCTTTTCCTTTCATTGCTATTTTGCTTATGGAAATCAGTTTCCACTCTTGTATTTGATCACTTGTTTTATGGATCGGTTTTTGTTAGTTTAACGCTCTGTTGCGTGTATTGTCGTATTACAGGAACAGTTATGTAAGGTTTTCTATAGGATGGTGAAGTCTACCCTGTTATAGCAGGATGTTATTGTATGCTTTGTCCGGGGATGATCCCGTTGACCAGACGTTATTGGAAGGTAACTGTTGTACAGGCCTATCCCAGAGTTATTGAACGCGAGCTTAGCGCCGCTGGTAACCCGTGTTATTGTGTGTCCGAGTTGTTATACTCGTTGATTATATTCCGACTGTTGAGTCGAGGCTTTTTGGTGGAGAATGATCTCAGTTGGAGACACTCCGTGCCCAGGCTATTGTCAATGTTATTCGCCATAAACCTACGATAAACCTATAAACCGACATTCTAATAATAAAACGCATAATTGTTGTAAAACAAGCCTAACTAACGATTCTTTCTATCTAACTTTGTTCTTTGCATTCTGGAACTGTTGACATAGCCGTGCAGTTGAAGATAATTTCCTTGTGAGGAAATGACTAGGACAGTTGACATTTTTGTAGCGACCTGAAGCATGTGCGAACCTAGAGTTCGTAGCTTGTGGAGCTCAGGCCATGCGATGTCAGACGTGGTCTCAACTGCGCATTCGTCACCGTAACTATACACATTAGATGACTATGGTTTACAAAGAGTAAACCAAGGTGTAGGCAGGAATATTTAATAAAACTACTGTGTCTATTTCGTTATTAATTTATGATGTCAAGTGTATTAAACCCTACATGTTACTTTATTGTGTGCTGTTAGCACATAGTTATTAAGCCTAATTAAATTGTTTGTTTTTCATGGCTGTACACTTAGCTTTTGGATGTAATTGTTTTCTTTTACGGACGTCATCGCCGTAAATTTTGTTAATTGATAGGACTTAGCTAGTTGAATTAATGTTAAATTTAAATGTCGAAATGGTACTGCACCATTATTCATAAAAGGGCTTAAGTACAGACATGGTTACAGTATTTTGGGAACACCCTGTAACTTCCTAACTTGCCTCTGAAGTCGATCATAACAGCTGGTCTGCAGCAAGAAAAAGCCATGCTATCATGAACGAGATCGGCAGAGCTCGTGTTTCCGACGAGAAGCCCGAAGGTCATCGATAATAACCATGTTGACTGTGTCTAACACCATATCGATCGATTCACCTGAGAGTGATTAATACAAATTAATGCATATTTAGCGCTATATGTAAGCAGATACATGTGTCTATATGTATATTTCCATGGCAGAAAGCTATTATTAAGAAAGCCATTATTAAGGAAGTATAAAGAACAGAAGATGATATGTTAACTCACTGCTGATTACGTTTCGACTGCGATATATTTCGTATCGAGTCATGACGTGTGAAGGAGTGGGGGGGGGGGGGGAGCAGATGTGAGACTCAGGCGACCTCGTGCAGAGCACAATGTGTATAGAACTTGACAGCGCAGAGGGTTGAGCTGGAAATCAGTGAAAGTAAAATCGCCAGCTAACGGGAGTTTTAAAAACGTGTGACCGTGCTGAAGTGTATTCTAGTTCGTTAAGCATTCTACGTGAAGTAGAAACGTGTTTAATGGGGCTCAGACATGGTCTTAAACATGTAATAGTTTATCTCTGCGACTGTGTGTCTACAGCAACTAACGGGCCATGCGGATGGATACTTTTATAATCACGACAGCGAGCTCAGCCGTGATGTGTCACGAAACTCTGCATATAAACCGTCGTGGAAATGCAGCCTAGATTTGATTCACTCTTCACAGTGATTATACCTTTTGAAAAGAGTACATTCTCAAGCAAGGCGTCAGGGGGAAGAGACAATATGAAGCTTATATCCACTACGATGGTAGGCTAAATTGATTTAAGAATACTGCATTAGCAGGGTGCAGCGGGGACTTGTCGAAGGCAACTTTCATTCAGCATGAAGTGTGCACGCGACTCTCGTGTTGTAAGGGACCGCGTCGACCCTCGTGAACTTGTTCACACGCGCGTTCACATATTGGAACTTGTTAGTGACTGTTCGAGTTCACCTTCGCTTCGTGACGAGTTGATAAACTGTGTGAGGTCCATCCGTTGGTATTCGAATATGTATGGGAAGATATCGCCAGGATATGTTGGAACTATTTCGACCGACCGGGTGTGGTTCGAGCCTGGGAGGACTTTGGTTCGTTCTATGGAAACCCAGTTGAAGTCCAGCAGATTTTCTGTTGGTTTGGAGCTGATTATGGCCAACGATATCCTTTTTTCCTCATCTAGATTCGCCAAAGGTACTGATCACTTCAACTTGTTACAGTAGTGTAGCGTGGACGTTTATAAATACCACTTTGCCATATTTGATTTTGTAGTTTAAATGGTTCAGTAGAAAGTGCGGGTTCGATGTTCATTTCGAAACTGACCTTCTATGATGCCAGGATTTTGACTCATAAAAATGAGTGCATCCTTTGTGTAATTTTGATGAATAAATTAATAATTTCAGTAGTATTTTACAGTATTTAAACTATTATGCTCATTCTTATTTGTCGAGAAGCAAAAGTAGGAAGAAGATTTACAGTTTTTCTTGTGTAAGAACATTTTTAGTAACGCAACTTTCTTTTGAGAACGTTGGTTGAGTTTTCATATTCTAGTGCATTGTTCTTTAAGCACTTTCGCTTGGATTATCGTATTCTTTGGAGGGAAATTTTCCTTTTCGTATTTTGATTAAGATACTAGGAAGTTTTCGAACCCAGTTATTCTAAATGTTACTTCGAGTCCTTGGACTATATTTTCTTCAGTTTTTTTTTATAACAGATTTAACTTGTGTTTTCTGAGCGTGATTTTCGAAATGGATTGCCTAATGGGTCATTAGTCGCTTAGCCTTTGTTGCTAACCTAGATCCATGCTGTAGGTCTAATCCATCGACATTTTCGCGTTCGGGATATTCAGGGAGGATCTTATTTTGAGATTGAATTTATCTTTATAGATCACTTTACAACCTCAGTTTGTGTGGTTGGGCAGCGTTATATACAGTTTATATATTTTTTTTTGATGTTAACACTGGATTAAATTGATATCATTGCCGTTAGTGCAATAGTTTTTCTTTAGTAAGAGGGTATTTGAACGACATCCAAATTTGCGAGGATAATCCCAGGGACGACTTACTATAAGTCATACGTTTAAGAATTATGGATCATGTAATAAATCGATGTAAGGCAAGTTTTTAAAGTTAGGTGGAATACTTCTGAAATCCACTGGGTTTTGTTGGTAATCTGTTACGGGATCATATTTTTCGAGTTCAGGATTTTTACCATAAACAGCTGATTTGCATAATTGTGGATTTATAACAGTAAGGCTCCTATTATAGGTGCATATTGGTCTTTAGAGAGGCATATACTATGAGTAATGTCTTTGTGTTTAAGTATATTGATGCTATGCTTTGTAAAGCAGATTTTTCTTGTAGAGGATTCAGCTAGTTGTGCCAATCAGGATTAGATTGATTGGGGTTTTAACCCAGAGAGGTGTTGTTTTAACCTAGTATGGTTAATATTTGGTCATTGTTAACTTTATCGCTGTTATCGTGAAAATGCCTGTATGAAGATTAATATTTTTCTGAGCAGTATTATTGGGAATCTTGTGTGGATATTCGGTTAAATATTTCCAGTAAAACTAATATAACAATTTTGTCATAAGATGTATGTTTAAAAAGGAAACCGATAACTATTTAAGACTGACTTTACAATTAATTTTTGCTTAGCTTAACTGTTCGGCAGAATTTCCCTAAAACAAGAATTGAAATAATATTAAACAGAAAGGAATGTCGTGACTTCAAGTCAGTAGGAAGAGAATAATTGAAATTATTCTGGAATTTTGTGTAAATTATATTCTGTAAATAGGCCATATGAATTTCTTCATTCAATAACAAGAACATATAATGTTACTGAAGATGTCGTGTAGGATTAGTAATTATAACCAGGATATTTTTGTATAGGATGTTATTTCCGTTAAGGAACCGAAATTAATTTAATGTATTCAAGTCTTATAATATTTCTCTTTTTGTAAATGCTTACCCTATGGGATTGATCATCATTGTTATTATTAATATGCCTTATATTTTAATCAGCTAAAAGTTAGTTGTGACAATGGGTAATATTTTTTTTCTGGAAGATAATCCAATATAATCAATGAGATTTTTTTTTTGATTGGTCGTGGTATCGACGAAATTGATATTCTTCTGTCTTGTTTATTCTTACAATAAATCACTTTATTACTTGGTTTTAATTATTGCGTGATGCTTTATAGAGGTGATGGAAGGGTGTATTAAGGGGGCCATCGCTAGGTATTTTAGTGTTTACCACACCTTTGAGATTCTTTCTTCCTCTTGAAGAATTCTCGTGTTTTGAGCTAGTCTTTTCCTTTTCTGAGCCTTGGTCAGTCTTAATACATCCTGTTAGGTATTCGAGTGGCCCTATTATCCCTGTGTCTGTTGGTAGAACTTGGGGGGTCTTTAGAGCCGGGGCATTTTCAGGTTCTACGATCCAGCTGCTATCCAGGGATTCAACAGGTATTGGTAGGTAAAAGGGTACATTAGGTGGCGCCCAGCTCAGGGGCTTCGAAAAACTGGAATACCAGAGCGAATACCAGGGAGTTGAATGCCATAATTCTGCCAAAATTGAAACTGAAAGTACAAAGTGGAAATTAATTTATGATCATGTAACACAGATCGCGAATTGGAACACCGTGTTTCTTGTGTGACTATGAATCAAGGCGATAAAATAATGGTGAACCAATATTTTGGCACGAACTATTGGAATTCCTATGGAACAAAGCAATTACGAGGATACTCGAGCTACTTGACCCACAAGTGGTATTGCAACCATTATTAATTTTTATTTTATTTTATGTATTGGAGTGGTGCCACACGCTTTGTTAATAATTTGTTCTACTTGTTTCCGGCTGATGATCATTGCTGACATCATTAAAAATAGAAGTATTTGTAGTAAATTTAAAATTTAAGTAATGGTAGAATCATAGACCTTCACCGATATAAACCAACACGCACTTGTATATGGTCGATCCCAAATGAAATGGGGCACTTTGTGTTTAGACATAAGCTTATTTTAAGGTAACGCCAGACAATAAGAATGAGCATATATGGTAAATGGTGGTTGTTTGTAGATGTTCTCGCTGTGCTTTGTTGGTGTGGTATTCTTATTTCTTGTGAAGTGTAGTGAAGCATGTCTGAAGGTAATATGGTGACTGTTGGTGACGTTAAGAAGATGTTTGAAATTATTCAACATAAAATGGACAATTTGAATCAGGACATAGAAAATATTAAGGTCCAAACTAGATCTGCATTAGACCATATGTCTGAAACTGTGCAGGGTGCAGTTGCTGAAGGTATCAGGGGGGAAATTGATACTATGCAATCCTCATTGAAGGCTATCAATGACAGTTCTAAAAGGGTAGAAAAGAAGGTTACCAGTGTAGAATCTAATATCGAAGATATCCAGGACGATAATAGGAAAACTCAACTAGATATCAGTACATTACGGGCTAATGTTGGCCTGGTACAGGTTGCCCAAGAAAGAATCCAAACTAGTCAGACATCAATGCAAACTAGTCAAACTTCAATGCAAACTAGTCAAACATCAATCCAAACAGATCTTAACAATATGCAAACTAGTCAAACATCAATCCAAACAGATCTTAACAATATTCAGACTAGTCAAAGGGGAATTGAGGAAACTGTAAAGGATGTAAACTCTAATGTAAGGATTATGCAATCCCAAATCAATGATTTAAGAACAGATGTGGGATTAATAGAAGCCAGTCAAAATAAAATGGAGCTAGAGGTCCGAAAAATCGAATCTAGTCAAAATCAGACAGAGGTTAAGTTAATGGAGCTAGAAAAATCTAATAAAGAATTTCAAGTTGAGATTAGACTAGACATTGAAAAGAGTGTGAAGCTCAGTAAAAAAAATTTAGAAGCACTTCAGCTGCAGTTTTCCCATGACACTAATCAGACCCAGAATAGCCTGGAGGAGTTGAAATGTGAAATGGGGACACTCCGAGCTCAAGTCACTGATCATACGAAACATCTCAGGGATGATTTTGACATCGACTTGAAAGGGATCATAAGTGATAATATTGTAACATTTCGTCAAGATATTATGAAAATTAATGAGGAATGTTTTAAAGTTGAGAAATCTAAGTTAGAATCTAAACTTGCCACTGGTCTTGCAACTAATAGCAAAGACATAATAAATGTTAGGGAAGATCTAAGCAAAAGAATGGATGGAATTCAAAATACTCAGGTTAATAACATATCCGATTTAGAGAAGCGTATTAACAATGTTGAAACTAAAGTCGACCAAAGTAAGATAGAGTTAAATGAGGTCAGGGAGAAGAAAACTTCCGAGATTAATGAAATTAGAAAGGGTCTCGAGCAAATTAATCTAGAGGGGCATATCAGTTTAGATACTCTAAAAGATCAATTGCGATCACTTTTACAGTCCGATTTTCGAGTTGTAGTTGAACAACCTGAAGTGATAGTACCTGATGGTAGGGAAAGGATGATACAGGAATCTTCCAACAACGAACCCAACGTTCGGCTCAGTCAAATGGAACATTCGAGTCCCATTCGAACAAGCAGGGAAACTTTTAGTTCTCCGAACCCCAACGTAGGCGTGGGTGATTATACTTCGAAATCATCGGAAAGGACACCGAATGTAACCATAATACGAAATTTTGATGACAAACCTAGGAAGTTTAGCAATTTGGATGGAATGACACCAATCGAATTTGTCAGGACATTAAGAGATTACTTTTTGGAGTCACATGTGCCACGTGAGCGTGAGCTACGTATGGTGGAAAGGTTTCTCACCGATGCTCCGTTACAATGGTTCAGGGCTTTTCGTTACACATTTGACAACTTTGAGCAGTTTTCGGAAGCCTTCATACAAAGATTTTGGTCGATCGAGGTCCAACAGAATGTGAGATCAGAAGTCTATTCACGCAAGTACTCCAGTACAGGACCAACCAGCTACGCTGAATACTTTGCGTGTCAGTTAGCAAAACTCCGTTTTCTTCAGCCGCCGTTAACCCAGGAAGAACTCCTTGAAGCTATCTCACGTCAATTGCCTGCGGAAGTAAGGAAATCAATTATTTCTTCCGGAGTATCGTCTTTAACGTCGTTAGATGACCTGTTACGTCGATTAGATCACATGAGTATGATGACGCAACCTACTATAGTCAAAAATGCCAGGCAGGAATCGAAAGTTGTAAACGCGGTAATGATGAACCGTACACAGCAGACGGATCGTTTCGAACAAAGAAGAGATGATAGAATAGGTCCTATTAGAAATACCCATCAGGAAGAGAGGAGATGGGAAAACCAACGTAGGGACGCCCAGGAGAGGCCTTGGCAACGTCGCTACGAGGAGAGAAATTTTTATCGAAGAGATAATGATCGAGACCGGAATGATCATCGAGAAACGCCTTATGATAGGAATTACCGATATGATCAAAATAATCGAGATGACAGATACAATAGGAATGATAGAGATACCCGAGACAATAGAGATAACAGATATAATAGGAATGATAGAGATACCCGAGACAATAGAGATAACAGACAAAATCAAGGGTACTCAAGATACAACAATTATCGAACGGAGGCGTCCGATAAAAAAGTGCAACAGGAGAGGCTCAAGAGAGGGCGAGATAAGTCCACGGAGGTTGGACGAAGAAAATCGAAGGAAAGAAAGGATGAAAATCTAGATAAGTCACAACCCAGTACTAGCAGAGAAGGTCGGAGTTCAGAAAGAGCTCCGGATCGAGAAAAAAAAACGCCAATTTCCGGGCGAAATTAATAACTGACGTTGCCACGCATTCCTCTGATATCACGATTTTTGAAATATTTGAAGCTACTGACGAAGACCTTCTATTTGAACCAGAAACGAAACCGAGAGGAAGGATAGTTGAACTTCCCGTTATTGATATACTAATTGGTCTACAACATTGTAAAGCCTTGATGGACACAGGTGCTATGATCTCTATAGTTGACGAGGACTGTTTTGAGAGATTGAAACCAGAAAATCAATTTACCATTCTTCCAGCATCTCCAACAAAAATTCGTGGGATATTTAAGGATAAAACTATGAAATGCAAATTGCAGATTCTAATGAAATTCTGGATCAATGAGAGAAGTTACGAACATATTTTTATAGTCGTTAAGAATATTAATTTTGACGTCATACTAGGCATCGATTTTATTACTCAAGCTAGAGCAATCATCGACATGGACAAAGGAATAATAAGATTCAAGGAAGAAAGTACAGAGGATGTAGTGATGGAAGAAATGGATGGAAACGAAAT
Source organism: Meconema thalassinum (assembly GCA_946902985.2). NCBI lineage: Eukaryota > Metazoa > Arthropoda > Insecta > Orthoptera > Tettigoniidae > Meconema > Meconema thalassinum. The sequence goes on along the minus strand of OX336399.1, from coordinate 70,708,889 downwards.
TAATAGAGATATCCCTAGAATGGAAATCCTAGATCACGTAGTTGAAGAAACTGAGCAAGTGAGGGAACAATATACCTTGAAAGCCGAGGGATTTAAAAATGTGAAAGAAGAATTTGACGACTTGATTTGTCAGTTTGCGGACATCTTCGATGATAAACCTGGTTTGATTAGAGACTTCAAGTACCAGATTAGGCTAATAGATGAATCCCCTTATCAAGCCAAGCTTTATCCTATCCCAGAAAAATACCATGATGAGGTCAAAGAGATCATAGATAAAATGGAGAGAGATGGTATAATAAAAAAACAGGCTTCTTCGTATTTGAATCCAGTAACTGTGGTAAAGAAAGCGAACGGACAATTGAGGCTTTGTTTAGACGCCAGGAAGATCAACACGAGAATCATGTTAGAAACTGACCGTCCACCAAAAATTAGAGAACTTTTGAAAAAGTTCAAAGGTAAAGCGTGTTTCAGCGTCCTAGACCTGACCGCTTCCTTTTATCAAGTAGAGCTGGAGGAAGATAGCCGGCAATACACCGGATTCTTATTCGATCAGACCACGTATGTTTTCTGTCGCGTTCCTTTTGGAATGGTGAACAGCGGTCCGGCTTTGATTAGAGCCCTTGATAGCAAATTAACGGAAAGCGTGAAACGTAACGTTATCTGCTATATCGATGACTTGATAATCTCTTCAGCGAATGTTCAAGAACACCTTGTGCACTTGAAACAGCTATTCGAGAATTTAAGAGAGGCCAATATTAAGGTCAACATGCATAAGTGTCAATTCATGCACGAATCTATCAAGTTCCTAGGCCATACTATTGATCAGTTTGGGTATCACCCAAACTTGAAGAAGATAGACGCCATTTCAAGATTCCCTCGTCCCGCAAAGGTAAAGCAGCTCCGTGAGTTTCTGGGCATGTGCCAGTTCTTGAGTAGCCACTGTCCGGGATATTCTACTACTATGGCCCCTTTGTATGAAGCATTAAAGAAAAATAACAAATGGAAATGGACAGAGGACACGAATAGGGCATTTGAAGAGGCCAAGCTCATGCTCCAGAATTGTGTTAAGCTGGAATATCCTGAGTTTGATCGGATTTTTTTCATAGAGTCTGATGCTTCAAAAGTAGGTATTAGTGCTGTCCTCTATCAAAAGGACGAGGAGGGGAGGAAGCACTACTTGGACTTCCACAGCAGAAAGCTGCAGGAACACGAAAAGAATTATTTCACCTCAGAGCTCGAAGCTTTGGCATTCATATCTGCTCTTCAAAAGTGGAAGAAACTTTTGATAGGACATCGAGTGGTCATTATCACGGATCACAGAGCGCTTCAGTTCATGATGCAAACCGATCTTTCCAGTGACAGATTGACGAGGTGGACATTGTTTCTCCAGCAGTTCAATGCCACTATCGTGCATCAGCCTGGAAAAGATAATCTGCTCGCGGATGCACTCTCAAGAAATCCAGTTAGTAAAATCGAGATTAACACTGTACAGTTGGAGAGGGAACACGAACTTACCCTGGAGAAGCTAAAGAAGATAGCGGTGTCACAGAAGAGACACACCCCAACTAGACATATGTACAGGTTTTTGAGAGGTGCAATGGACCATACCGATCTTGATTACGAACAGACTAGGAAGCGATCTGAGAAATTCCTGGTGTGTGATGACGTCGTTTGTAAATACATTGACCGAGAGAGAACGAAAATTAGAATTGTAGTCCCTCCTAAACTGATAAATGGGTTGGTGTGGTTAGCTCACGGCACCATTGGCCATGGGGGTGTCGACAAAACGTTTAGAACGTTATTGGAAACATTCACCTGGACCAAGATGCGGGGCACTATAGCAGCCATTATCAGATCATGCCAGGAGTGCCAACGAGGGAAATACCCGTCGGCGTTATCAAAAGAGAGACCTCGAGCCATTATTCCAGAAAGGCCGAGAGAGCTAATGGCTTGCGATATCTTCGGTCCTTGCCCGAAGGGAGCCAGGGGAAACCAGTTTCTACTAGTCACAATCGATGTATTCTCTAAATACGTGACTCTCGATCCTATGCAGAGGGCTACTACAGCTCAAGTCCTTAGTCGTCTTGAAAATAGTGTGTTTTCTAAGGCAGGAAAACCTGTAACTCTCCTATCGGATCACGGAGCTCAATTCACTTCGATGGAATTTGAGAATGCCATGATTAGGCTTGGTGTCAAGCACGTGTTTTCTAGCGTCAGATATCCGGAATCTAACGTCTCGGAACGTGTTATGGCAGAAATTAGCAAGTTCGCGAGAATTTACTGTCCTGAGGATCATGCGAGCTGGGTGAAGTTCATCCCACTCATGGAAAGATGCATGAATTCCACATTCCATGAGAGCTTATCAGATATACCTATGGTTGTTCACCATAATAAGAGGCCAGAAAGAGCCTGGACAGAGATCGTGAGATTTCTACCTAAGGACAGGGAGCCTACAGTCCAAGAAAGAATTAATTCAGCTAGAGAAAGCTTGATGGATGCAGCCGAGAAGCGGCATAAACGAATCAGAAATAAAAGATATCGGCCACCGATGAGAGTAGGCGAGATGATTCTCGTCAAGAAACCGACGAAAGCAGATGTGGCTAAGAAGCAATTCACCAAGTTTTCCTATGTCTTCCACGGACCCTATAAGATTGCTAGGTCGTTCGGAAATAATTGTTATGAGGTAGTAAGCCTAAATGGAAGAGAAATGATAGGTCGTTTCAATGCAAAGAACCTGAAAAGATATGTGAAGAAGATAGACTGAGTGTTGACTGAATAATGCTACATATGCTGAGATTACCTGGAATGGTGTAAATAAAAGTTGAGGAGACTTTTATTTAAGGCATCAAAGGGAAAATGCACCATTATTCATAAAAGGGCTTAAGTACAGACATGGTTACAGTATTTTGGGAACACCCTGTAACTTCCTAACTTGCCTCTGAAGTCGATCATAACAGCTGGTCTGCAGCAAGAAAAAGCCATGCTATCATGAACGAGATCGGCAGAGCTCGTGTTTCCGACGAGAAGCCCGAAGGTCATCGATAATAACCATGTTGACTGTGTCTAACACCATATCGATCGATTCACCTGAGAGTGATTAATACAAATTAATGCATATTTAGCGCTATATGTAAGCAGATACATGTGTCTATATGTATATTTCCATGGCAGAAAGCTATTATTAAGAAAGCCATTATTAAGGAAGTATAAAGAACAGAAGATGATATGTTAACTCACTGCTGATTACGTTTCGACTGCGATATATTTCGTATCGAGTCATGACGTGTGAAGGAGTGGGGGGGGGGGAGCAGATGTGAGACTCAGGCGACCTCGTGCAGAGCACAATGTGTATAGAACTTGACAGCGCAGAGGGTTGAGCTGGAAATCAGTGAAAGTAAAATCGCCAGCTAACGGGAGTTTTAAAAACGTGTGACCGTGCTGAAGTGTATTCTAGTTCGTTAAGCATTCTACGTGAAGTAGAAACGTGTTTAATGGGGCTCAGACATGGTCTTAAACATGTAATAGTTTATCTCTGCGACTGTGTGTCTACAGCAACTAACGGGCCATGCGGATGGATACTTTTATAATCACGACAGCGAGCTCAGCCGTGATGTGTCACGAAACTCTGCATATAAACCGTCGTGGAAATGCAGCCTAGATTTGATTCACTCTTCACAGTGATTATACCTTTTGAAAAGAGTACATTCTCAAGCAAGGCGTCAGGGGGAAGAGACAATATGAAGCTTATATCCACTACGATGGTAGGCTAAATTGATTTAAGAATACTGCATTAGCAGGGTGCAGCGGGGACTTGTCGAAGGCAACTTTCATTCAGCATGAAGTGTGCACGCGACTCTCGTGTTGTAAGGGACCGCGTCGACCCTCGTGAACTTGTTCACACGCGCGTTCACATATTGGAACTTGTTAGTGACTGTTCGAGTTCACCTTCGCTTCGTGACGAGTTGATAAACTGTGTGAGGTCCATCCGTTGGTATTCGAATATGTATGGGAAGATATCGCCAGGATATGTTGGAACTATTTCGACCGACCGGGTGTGGTTCGAGCCTGGGAGGACTTTGGTTCGTTCTATGGAAACCCAGTTGAAGTCCGGCAGATTTTCTGTTGGTTTGGAGCTGATTATGGCCAACGATATCCTTTTTTCCTCATCTAGATTCGCCAAAGGTACTGATCACTTCAACTTGTTACAGTAGTGTAGCGTGGACGTTTATAAATACCACTTTGCCATATTTGATTTTGTAGTTTAAATGGTTCAGTAGAAAGTGCGGGTTCGATGTTCATTTCGAAACTGACCTTCTATGATGCCAGGATTTTGACTCATAAAAATGAGTGCATCCTTTGTGTAATTTTGATGAATAAATTAATAATTTCAGTAGTATTTTACAGTATTTAAACTATTATGCTCATTCTTATTTGTCGAGAAGCAAAAGTAGGAAGAAGATTTACAGTTTTTCTTGTGTAAGAACATTTTTAGTAACGCAACTTTCTTTTGAGAACGTTGGTTGAGTTTTCATATTCTAGTGCATTGTTCTTTAAGCACTTTCGCTTGGATTATCGTATTCTTTGGAGGGGAATTTTCCTTTTCGTATTTTGATTAAGATACTAGGAAGTTTTCGAACCCAGTTATTCTAAATGTTACTTCGAGTCCTTGGACTATATTTTCTTCAGTTTTTTTTTTATAACAGATTTAACTTGTGTTTTCTGAGCGTGATTTTCGAAATGGATTGCCTAATGGGTCATTAGTCGCTTAGCCTTTGTTGCTAACCTAGATCCATGCTGTAGGTCTAATCCATCGACATTTTCGCGTTCGGGAAATTCAGGGAGGATCTTATTTTGAGATTGAATTTATCTTTATAGATCACTTTACAACCTCAGTTTGTGTGGTTGGGCAGCGTTATATACAGTTTATATATTTTTTTTTGATGTTAACACTGGATTAAATTGATATCATTGCCGTTAGTGCAATAGTTTTTCTTTAGTAAGAGGGTATTTGAACGACATCCAAATTTGCGAGGATAATCCCAGGGACGACTTACTATAAGTCATACGTTTAAGAATTATGGATCATGTAATAAATCGATGTAAGGCAAGTTTTTAAAGTTAGGTGGAATACTTCTGAAATCCACTGGGTTTTGTTGGTAATCTGTTACGGGATCATATTTTTCGAGTTCAGGATTTTTACCATAAACAGCTGATTTGCATAATTGTGGATTTATAACAGTAAGGCTCCTATTATAGGTGCATATTGGTCTTTAGAGAGGCATATACTATGAGTAATGTCTTTGTGTTTAAGTATATTGATGCTATGCTTTGTAAAGCAGATTTTTCTTGTAGAGGATTCAGCTAGTTGTGCCAATCAGGATTAGATTGATTGGGGTTTTAACCCAGAGAGGTGTTGTTTTAACCTAGTATGGTTAATATTTGGTCATTGTTAACTTTATCGCTGTTATCGTGAAAATGCCTGTATGAAGATTAATATTTTTCTGAGCAGTATTATTGGGAATCTTGTGTGGATATTCGGTTAAATATTTCCAGTAAAACTAATATAACAATTTTGTCATAAGATGTATGTTTAAAAAGGAAACCGATAACTATTTAAGACTGACTTTACAATTAATTTTTGCTTAGCTTAACTGTTCGGCAGAATTTCCCTAAAACAAGAATTGAAATAATATTAAACAGAAAGGAATGTCGTGACTTCAAGTCAGTAGGAAGAGAATAATTGAAATTATTCTGGAATTTTGTGTAAATTATATTCTGTAAATAGGCCATATGAATTTCTTCATTCAATAACAAGAACATATAATGTTACTGAAGATGTCGTGTAGGATTAGTAATTATAACCAGGATATTTTTGTATAGGATGTTATTTCCGTTAAGGAACCGAAATTAATTTAATGTATTCAAGTCTTATAATATTTCTCTTTTTGTAAATGCTTACCCTATGGGATTGATCATCATTGTTATTATTAATATGCCTTATATTTTAATCAGCTAAAAGTTAGTTGTGACAATGGGTAATATTTTTTTTTCTGGAAGATAATCCAATATAATCAATGAGATTTTTTTTTTGATTGGTCGTGGTATCGACGAAATTGATATTCTTCTGTCTTGTTTATTCTTACAATAAATCACTTTATTACTTGGTTTTAATTATTGCGTGATGCTTTATAGAGGTGATGGAAGGGTGTATTAAGGGGGCCATCGCTAGGTATTTTAGTGTTTACCACACCTTTGAGATTCTTTCTTCCTCTTGAAGAATTCTCGTGTTTTGAGCTAGTCTTTTCCTTTTCTGAGCCTTGGTCAGTCTTAATACATCCTGTTAGGTATTCGAGTGGCCCTATTATCCCTGTGTCTGTTGGTAGAACTTGGGGGGTCTTTAGAGCCGGGGCATTTTCAGGTTCTACGATCCAGCTGCTATCCAGGGATTCAACAGGTATTGGTAGGTAAAAGGGTACAGTACCATCCTAACCTAGATTTGTTTTGCTACCCTGTTAAATCTAAATTCAGATATTAGCTTGATCTTGTAACTTGAACTAGGGACTTGCGTCGTACCATATTCCTAGCGTTGCTGTTGTTGCTTTATCATTGTGAGTTAGATCTTTCGCGAGGGTTTTCAGTAACTTCTCAGGTAGGGGGACCTGTTCTTTATCTTTGTTTATTTATTAATTTGCGGACTAGCCGATTAAAACCCCTCCGAACTAGGCTAGGGGCTTGTGAATTTTAATAAATTTTCACGGTGTTTTACATGAGTCTGGATGTTTATTTTCTCAGTCTAGTTTTAAGGTGAACCTTTCCTTAGGCGGTCTATGACCATCGTCACCATGTACCACGATCCCTGTGGACTACGGACTCTCGTGCCGCTTTAGCCTTTATGGAAGGTCACCTGATCCTCACGGTACTCTTTTTTTTTATTCGATTTATGTGTCGTTAGTTGAGTCATCGTGGTTGTTGACATCAACTAAACGGTCTCAATATTCTGGCGTATTTACTCATAAGTATGTATTTCCTATATTTGGTGGTATGTTGTACTCCTTGGATGACTGCTGCCCACATTTTCGACCCTTTGCAATTTGGGCGGGCATCAATTCCACTCGGGTACCTGAGTCAGGTACCCAAGGTTACCTCAATTCCACTCGACACTCCAGGTAGTCGCCAGAGGAGTCCCTCAACTCCGCTCGGTCGCTGTCTCTTTATCCATATGCATTCTTAGAACGACACAAGTTTTCCATGCTCACTTCTACCATTGATTATAATCAATGCTTCTAATATAACTAATATAACTTCTAATAGTGATAACAAGCTAAGTATAACTTCTAAAAATAACCTACCGTGATCAGTTATAATTCAGCAGTACAATAACCACTGCTTCAGTGTTTACATTTTTAAGTTTACTAAAATAAGTGGAACAGCTAATTTCAAAACATAGACTAGAATTGTTTAACTTTTTGTTGTTACTTAGTCTACTCCTCATTAAACAATTTCTTATCACTTGTAAATGATAAGAACAGACGAGATGATTGCATAGAAAAAGAGGTGTGCAGACAATATCTTAAATCCGAATAGCTGTTACGGTAAACAAGCCTAGCTCTATAAGAGTTAGAATTCATAACTAATTTGTTGTGTTTGAATGCAGCTGATTTTTCCGTTTTAGGCTGGAAAGCAGTATTTTCAGCATCCGCAGCTGATATCGAAAGTATTTTTTCGGTACAATTTATACACCTATTATTATCATCTAAATTTAATTTAATAATGTCTGACGAGGTCAAAAAACATACAAACATTTAATTATGCACATGTTAAAAACAATGCATAAAATGTGTAGAAAAAAATAGAAAACTTGGCAGACTTATTTAAAAGAATAGTATGATTAATTTTAAATCACTTGCATTTTCTGCCATATCTATACTAATACAGTATAATAAAGCTGAAGAGTTTCTGTGTTCGTGTGTTTGTGTGTTTAAACGCGCTAATCTCTGGAACTACCAGTCCGATTTGAAAAATTCTTTTTTATGTGATAGCCAGATTCAAGAGGAATAGTTTAGGCTATGTAGCATTAGGCTACACCTCTCAGGTAACCTTAAAGATTGATTTTTGTCCAGTAAGTCGGTAGAACAAGAGCTCTCGAATAACTCTTATCCGCATGCGCTGGCGTTATGCTTAGTGATACGTACACCCTTCCACCAATCTGAACCAAAATGTGTATACTTACTCTTTGGAACCCTGCGAGTAACACTGTTTACATGAAATTTATGACAGACCAGTCCATTCCCTGCATTTAGGCCCTTTGGTTCAAATCTACACCTTTTCCCCGATCTGAACCAAAATTTGTATACTTACCCTTTGGAACCCTGCGAGTAACACTGTTTACATGGAATTTCGGACAGACCACTCCATTCCTTGCATTTAAGCCCTTTGGCACATATCTACACCGTTTCACCAATCAGAACCAAAATTTCTATACTTACCCTTTAGAACCCTTCGCGTAACACAGTCTGCATGAAATTTCGGACAGACCACTCCATTCCCTGCATTTAGGTTCTTTGGCACAAATCTACACCCTTGCACCGATCTGAACCAAAATTTGTATACTTACCCTTTGGAACCCTGCGAGTAACACTGTCTACATGATATTTACGACAGACCAGTCTATTTCCTGCATTTAGGCCCTTTGGCACAAATCCACACCCTTTCACCAATCTGAACCAAAAGTTGTATACTTACCCTTTGGAACCCTGCGAGTAACACTGTTTACATGAAATTTATGAAAGACTAGTCCATTCCCTGCATTTAGGCCCTTTGGTTCAAATCTACACCTTTTCCCTGATCTGAACCAAAATTTGTATACTTACCTTGTGGAACCCTGCGAGTAATACTGTCTACATGAAATTTATGACAGACCAGTCCATTCCCTGCATTTAGGCCCTTTGGCACAAATCTACACCCTTCCACCAATCTGAACCAAAAGTTGTATACTTACCCTTTGGAGCCCTGCGAGTAACACTGTTTACATGGAATTTCGGACAGACCACTCCATTCCTTGCATTTAAGCCCTTTGGCACATATCTACACCGTTTCACCAATCAGAACCAAAATTTGTATACTTACCCTTTAGAACCCTTCGCGTAACACAGTCTGCATGAAATTTCGGACAGACCACTCCATTCCCTGCATTTAGGCCCTTTGGCACAAATCCACACCCTTCCACCAATCTGAACCAAAAGTTGTATACTTACCCTTTGGAACCCTGCGAGTAACACTGTCTACATGAAATTTATGACAGACCAGTCCATTCCCTGCATTTAGGCCCTTTGGCACAAATCTACACCCTTTCACCAATCTGAACCAAAAGTTGTATACTTACCCTTTGGAACCCTGCGAGTAACACTGTTTACATGAAATTTCGGACAGACCACTCCATTCCCTGCATTTGGGCCCTTTGGCACAAATATACACCGTTTCACAGATCTGAACCAAATTTTACATACTTACCCGTTGGAACCCGACGAGTAACACTGTCTGCTTGAAATTTCGGACAGACCACTCCATTCCCTGCATTTAGGTCCTTTGGCACAAATCTACACCGTTTAACCGATCTGAACCACATTTTGTATATTTACCCTTTGGAACACTGCGGGTAACACTGTTCACTTGATATTTTGGACAACGCTCCCCATTCCCTACATTTAGAATAACAGACAAAATGAACTTGAAAACCACGTATTAAGGCCCTAGAACCATTCATGTCCGTAGTAGTGTAACTGTAAGAGTATTTTAATAAGTCTATTGTTGACGGGCAGTTCGGGCTGCATCACGTCACCCCTATCAGTGTTCTGGTGCAGAATTGCGAAAATTTTTGCATCTTGCGCTGTTTATAAATTGCAGTCACGGGGGGTAATTAGTGCAAAAAGATTTCTTAGGCCCCTTTAAAGAGTTATCATCATGAAAATATTATGCATCTGTATATGTGCCATGGTGTTGGTGCAGTACATTGAGGTTATCTGCTGCAATAAGCGTTGGTGCTTTCAAATTTACCTTCATTTATTCCGAACCTTACCGTTGAGCGCTATGTGGCGATAAATGATAATATTGCTACCTCAGGAGCTCGGGACAGCCGAAGTTTTACAAAGAGTTCTGATTATTTTCCTATGGTGCTATGCGACAAAAGACGACACTATTGGTCTCTACATTTCTAACAGCCAATGGGATATAGGCCTAGGCATTGTCTTTTATTTCACTTACTCTTCTTTCTATTTTATATTTTTTTGTAAATTTGTTTGTAAATTACATGTGTCAGTGCTGTAGTTAGTAAATAGCTGTTTCCCTATTCATAATTATCATTACGGGAAAATGACCTGAATGTTACGTCCATTATACTGTACTACTTATCACCCACACCACGACCACAAAAATATATATTTTTAAAATATTGTTTTCTGTTAGTTTTAGTATCATGTGCCAGTTCTGTAGTAGTATTTATTATCATCCATAAAACAAATAAATCCACCGGGCGAAGCCGGGCACTACTGCTAGTAAGTTATAATGTGCCAAACACTTTATACCTGATTTAACGAATGAGCGGACTTGACATCAGAGCGGTTGACCAATGGCACAACAATGTCTTTGGCTGCAGAAGGTGTTTGACCCGGCCCTTGGTATGCGAGCAGGAGGGTTATGACATTTGTTTACTTCATTGGGGATAACCCCTTTGCCGACCCCTTGCCAAAGCCTGAGCGGTGTTGAGGAACTCAATTTTGGGTCCCTTGGAGGACGGAATGGAATAAAGGAAAATCGAGGGGAATTGATGTTCGACCGGCAATTTCAGTAATTTGCTTCTCCATTTTGTCAATGCGCCCTTGTCTCTAGAATGCAGTAGTATTTCAAGACAGGAATTCCCCGGTCCTTATGTATAGCAGGTGGGCTGCAGTGAACAATCTTATTAAGGCTCCAATTGTCCTCACCTTGACTAGAAATTTTATTTGAAATTACAGTGGTCTGCAAAACTTTTGAGAATTGACAGAGAGCTATTAAAGTTTTTGAATGAAATTCGGAAACAGCACATACAAGATTTTGTGACGTGCATCTGTTGTAAGTATTGTAGGATTTGGAAACTGAGGCAAGCACCCACCTGTTAAGCGGGAACATTTGAACTGTAGACAGGATTATGGATTATTATTGAAGCAGCTGGACGTTTCAACTACTGTATATTTTGAGTAACTGGGAGACATAAATAAATATGATGCAAATTTAAGAACAAATTTTGAAAACTTAGTCACATATTTTCCACTATTAGGTTCATAAATAAATACATGTTTCTGAAAAGTTAAGCACATAATTATTCGGGCCCTAATAATAACGATATTGTCTTAAATATTAGTAGTGTGTCATCTTTTAAATGCAGGTTCGAAACCTGGCGCAGTCAGCTGGCATTTGAGGGTGCGCAAATGCGAGGGAGCCGTGTCAGTATATTTACTGGCACGTTAAAGATCCCCTTCGGGGCAAAATTCCGGCACCCCGGCGTCTCTAAAAGCCAGGGTAGTTAAAAGGGACGTAAAACCAATAACATTATTATTTCATCTTTTAAAAGCTATAGTGGACCCATACGAGAATTCTCGCATGTGTATAAATCACCCACCCAGCTTTATTAGTATGCGGGTTCGACGCGATACCGTTCTGTCAGTGACTCCCTTGTTTATATTTTTAAACGCACTTTATACAAAAATAAATATATTTCCGTTGACATTTCAAGAAATGAAAGATATTTCCTGTACCAATGAGATGATTTTAAAGATATTGGTACAAATTGGACCTACTAACTCCCTCTGGTTTAAAAGCTTTGGTTTTATGAAACATATTCCTTAACGTTTCACATATCTCTACATAATATAAAACAAAATCCCCCCATTCTCCGATGTAACGGGTAATCTCGAGAACCACTGGATAGATTTTGATGCGGTTTTCACCATTCTGTAAAGGATTTCTCGAGGAAGGTTTCTATTGAAAATCATTCATTTATGACAAAGAAAGACAAGCAATAACGATTTCAGTAAATCGCGTCGAAGAAAACCCTGCCGTCTATGCGCAATTTAAGCTTACACTTGGTAAATCGTTAAAAATATCTATATACTATGAGTGTAAGATTTGTTTAGCATGAAAAGTTCTACAAAAAAGAACCGCGACAGCATATCTGTATCTTTAATACATCGCCCACTATAAGTGTGTTTACATTTTCATTTCTTACAACAATCTCCATTCAGTGGAAATTTCAATTATTAGCTTTGGAGCGAGTTTACGAGCTAGCCTATCACCCCAGCTTCAGCCAGCATCAAACTGTCGAGTCGTGTCGGGTTAAGACTTCAGAGAAGAGTCAATGTGTTTAGTGTTTAGTGTTTCGATGTTCACCTCGTCTTTTCTGAATTGCATCTTCCACCCATGCGCCTTTTGGTTGGTTCGTCAGTTTAGGGGCTGCGGCAACGTGATAATGTAGGCCCGTGTATTTTGGGTGTGTGTAGAATCTGTCTGATAACCGGTGTTAATTATGATGACTGTATTAGTGGTTATTTCTGTTTCTTAATTCAAGTAAGGACTGCAGACTTTGAATTTTTCAAGTAGTTTCTACTTTTGCCGACAAACGCAACCGTCAACAACTACTAGTTTGGAACTTGGCTACTAGACGCCATCGCAATCGACTCCTGACGACGAACGTAGGAACCTGAGCGTTATTTACATTTTAAACCTAATTTAGCTTCACACAAGTGTAATTAGTGGATTGTTCTTTAACATGCCATAAATATATATGACATGGGACCGCCGGCTTTACTTCCCCACCGAAAGAAGGCATACTGAGGGATTTTTCCGACGACTTCGGCCTCGATTGAACCCGCGATTTTGGGTATAGAAGCTCAGTATGCTACCAACTACGCCACCGAAGCCGCTACGCGTCTTTTATGCTTACGCTGGGTAAACCGTTAAAGATACCGGGCGAAGCCGAGGCGGGTTGCTGGTATATGATATTTAAAAGCTTCATTTAAAACGTAACACGAAATATTGGTAAAGGTGGTAGTCGTATTTTCTGATTTTCCCTTATGTTGCCAACAGTGAAATGTGATATCTCACTAAAACGTAGCTGGAAAACTACCAGAAAAACACTCGAATTTACCGCTCTAAGTCGTGCACTGCGGTTTTACTTTGCCAATGATCACCGACGTTCTTGCTGTTGTTGTTAATTCGTGTTGGAGCTTGAGAAATCTTGATTATCAGATCCGTGTACTTGGGTGTGTGCTCAATTCGTCTGATAACCTCTAGCACTGTGGATACTGTACTAGTGTAACAGTTGTAACCATTAGGGTCAGGACAGGAGAGGTGCCCTGGGACTTGAAATAAAGTAGTCTACTATGTAGGCATTGGCCTCAAGGAATTATCAAACAAGATGTTCAGTAAAAATCATATAGCCTACTTTCTCCTAAATGCATGGGTATTGTTATAACTCTTTGTCCTTTGCTAGTGCTACCTCTGTACCAAATTTTGTTCAAATCGGTATTACTGTGTTTGAATTGATAGCGAGAATTGATTTGCACACATACACGGCCACCATCTGCAAACTATTGGGCTGATGACCTTGTAGTTTTGTCAAAATACGCTTGCCATAAAAATATATGTTGTTGCAAAGTTTGGTATAGATCGTGTGATTAAGTTAGTCGTTATTTGATTTAAGCTTTGAACATTTGAGTGGCCGCCATTACGTTTCCGTCAAGATGGCCCTGAGGTGCCCTTTGCTAGTGCTACCTCTGTACCAAATTTTGTTCAATTCGGTTTCACCGTGTTCGAATTGATAGGGGGAGGGCAGACATTCAGAGTACACAGACACACACACAGACACACACACACAGACAGACACACAATTTGTGGCCCTGTGTAGATCTCATAAGTCTACAGGCTAAAAAACTGGGTAAAAGCCACACTCAGCGTAGCTGCTGTTAACGTCGAGATTCAAAACTCGGACTCCCGGATTTGCTGCAAATCCCTATTGTGGTCGTGCTGAACAATGCAATGTGCCCGGTTGCGCCGAGGGGTGATTGATTTACTAATTTGGTAATCGAGGTTTCTAATAACCAATAAATTGAACAAATTATTATTGTATTTTTCATAAGTTGATCAAGTCTGTACACTTGACTTACAAGGAAATTCTGGTAGTGTTGATAAATTGAAAATCCGCATGATCAATACTAAGAGAAGTTGTTTAATGAAATATTAAACGAAGTACATGTTTCGGGATATCAATGATTCCATCCCCAGAGTGAAAAATATTGTACCTTAAATACTAGTTAAACTTGGTCAAAAAATGGATATCCTTAACATGAAAATCCACAACCTGCTTCCAGTCTCCGACCGGGTCAGGAATGGAATGAATGAAGCCCCCATCTAGCGGCGAGGATATGAACTGTGCCGGCTGCCGAGGCCTGACGCACTCCTCTGGGGCAATGATTAAATGAATGACAGATGAAATGAAATGATAGTGGAGAGTGTTGCTGGAATGAAATGTTGACAGGGAAAACCGGAGTACCCGGAGAAAAACCTGTCTGCCTCCGTTTTGTCCAGCACAGATCTCACATGGAGTGACCGGGATTTGAACCACGGACTCAGCGGTGAGAGGCCGGCGTGCTGCCGCCTAAGCCACGGAGGCTTCGATATCCTTAACAAGTAGTGCTAATTTAAATTAATGAAAAACTTGTAAATATATGAATTGATGTGCAATTAGACAAAACTACTTTAAAATATTCTATTAGTATTTCGAAAAATATATGAATAGGAGACTTCCTTTTTCCGAATGTAGATATGTGAGAAGGCATGAAAATCGTCGTTAAAATTGGAAGAATTTTCGATAATAAACATTTTTTTTTAATTCAGTCGAAAATTCAAGATGATTCTTCACTCTGTAGATTTATCTGATCCACTGGCAACACAATGTGCGTAAAAATGTCTATAATAGCTACTAATATGCAAGCATACTTGACATGTAAGTAGTAATCATCAACTAACTTATTAACACAAAATGTGATAAAAATGTCCGGCATAACTCAACAAATTGCTCGCGTTTCGCCCCAGTATACCAATTGAGCTCTTCAGTTGGTAAAGGCACGCCTAACAAGACGCGTAGCTGGCACACACTGAGAAGGCCATTGCAAGACGTTTCGCTACATGTATAACTACGTCACGAGCAAGCCAGTGCACCACGGAAGTCAAAACTGCACTCCAAAGCAATAAAATCCTTACCTCGGCATTGAATACAAAATCAAAATGTTCTCGAAAGAACAAGGTAAGGATTTTATTGTTTTGGAGTGGAGTTTTGACTCCCGTGGTGCACTGGCTTGCTCGTGACGTAGTTACACACGTAGTGAAATGTGTTGCAATGGCCTTCTCACCTGTGTGCCTGCTACGCGTCTTGGTAGGTGTACCTTTACCAACTGAAAAGCCGAATTGGTACACTGGGGAGAAACACTAGCAATTTGTTGACTTATGACAGACATTTTTATCACATTTTGTGTTAATATATAATGTGCGTTCAAAAAGTAACGAGCCGGAGGCCGGAATGCGCAAACAGGTGACGACATCGGCTAATCGTGGCATGTGTAACGAGGTGTGCTTCCGACCAGAGCGTGGAACGTAACAGCGCGTCGCTAGAGGACACGTGTGCACGTCACGTGTCGATACAAAGCGAGCAGCAGCATGCATCAAACGTCCAACGCTGCCCGTCGCATTGCAAACAGTGACATGGAGGCGTCAAACGAGGAGCAAAGAGGTGTTGTTCGGTTTCTGACAGCGGAAGGAGTAGGGGGGAACGAACATTCATCGCCGAATGTCACAAGTGTACGGCGAACACTACATGTTCCTTGCAAGGGTCAATGAGTGGCACAAGCGCTTCAGGAAAGGACGAGTGTCGTTAGCCGATGATGCCAGGTCTGGGGCACCCCCCTGCATTACCGATGACAACGTCCAGCTGGTTGATGCACTCATTACCCAGGACCGCCGAGTGACAGTGAACGCCATAACCGCCGTGGTCGCTCCACGAGAATGCACGACCTCATACGGTCAACACAGTCGCGGCACTCCTGCAGAAATTCAAATGGAAAGTTCTCGGCCACCCTCCATACAGTCCAGACCTCTCTCCCTGTGATTACGCCTTGTTTGGTCCCCTGAAAAGGGCTCTGCGGTGCCAACGATTCACTTCGGACGCCGACGTCCAGCTGTACGTGCGGAACTGGTTCACATCGCAGCCCAGGGAATTTTATGAGACAGCCATTCACCGCCTCAAGTCACAGTGGGACAAGTGCCTCAACAGCCAGGGCCAATACTTCAAACATACAGGTACTGGTGTCTGTAATAATGCCTACGGCTCGTTACTTTTTGAACGCACCTTATATAATGGCTCAACGGACAATACACGTTTTCTTTCGAGAATATTTTGATTTTTTTTTATCAACTAACTTGCCAAAAATATCTTCTTATGAAAATCCGTCTTCAAGGTGGAGTAAAGTAATGTGCATCGGTTTAGCTTCTTCTGACCTCCAAATGACTTCATAACAATCCTTACTCTTTGGCTTTTTATAGAAAACCTCGGATGAGAGCCGCCACGGCGCACAGTGGTCAAAATCGAAATCTAGGGGGACAAAATCATTTTTACGTTTTATTCATGAATTTAGAGTGAAAGCAACGTATATCATTTGCTTACTTCATAATAAATATCAGTTAAGATATTTTTAAGCTATCTCTACACATGCAATAAATTGTCTATGACTAGGAGTTGGATAGAGCATTCAGTTATCTCTTCAGAACAAATTTCTACCCCTAATTTACTTTTAACAAAGTCACAAAGTTCCACTTTTGACATAATCGCCGAACCCAGTGCTTCAAACAGTTGTAAACGTGTGAGAACTGGTTGCACGGCATCTTCTAAATCGTAAAATAACTAAGTAAGTTGCAAAAAGATGCAAAAAATCTAATACAGGCGTAAACTACAAGACTTAAAGTACATTTTAACATTAAGTAGAAAGTGACGCAGAGTGACGCGACATACTAAAAATCCAAGTGAAAATATATTTTTAAAAATAATAGTTAAATACTATATAATGCAAATATACCGGTAGCTAAAAATACGAAACAAATACGCCCATTAATAACTGAAATACGTTACAAAGATCATACCTTCAGCTGCTTGTTCCATCTTAAAGCATCACACTAACCACAAAGAAAACCAAATCACCGCCACTTACATTCACCCTCCAATTCAGGCTGCTCGAACATTGGTGACAGATTAACACAAAGATGCGTTCATATCCCAGAATAGTGAGCGGCAATTATATGAGAATGCTGTAGAAGTAATACATTTTGATTTTTTTATTATGAAAATAAATAATTTTGTCCTCCTAGATTTCGATTTTGACCCACTGCGCACTGCAAGGATAGCAGAAAGGGAGAAAAATGAAGAGATTTTGGTAAGAGAAGAAAGCTTCTTCAAATTCAAATTGGTTCTATCGCGCTCCTTATTTTGGCATAACATCGTACAAGAAAAGTAACACATTATTTATAGATACTCTCAGTGAAGGAAAGGGATATTTCTGTTCAGAATGGGCATTGTGTTTCCCCACCATTACCTAATTGCGAAACGTGTTGTTAATATTCACATTATACTCGCTTTAATAACTCCATTACAACGTGGACCTTCAGCATTACTGTGTACAGTAGAGCACAGTTCACGCATTATATCGCATTGGTTACACAAGCATTCATCAAATAAAAACACATCACGCAGAAATAACCACATTCGAACTGGATTAATTTAAAATAAAACAGAAAAACTGCTTTGATTTCTAATGTACTACAATTAGTTTAACATGCAACAAATATCAATTCGTTTAGGACACATTTTACTGCCATTGAATCCAGTCATTTTGAGAAAAATATTCAGTCAGTTGAATTAGAATCGAGCATTTCACAGTAGCATTACGTATTAGCCCCAGCTTAAGCTACCAAGTTTTCACTAACAGAACTAGCAATTGATAGTAATTTTTCATGAATGAATCCAACGCTTGAATTCCATTTGAACGATTGTTAGGACCAGATGCAGGCTAAATAAGAAAATGTATAACTTATATTGGAAATACCATCACCCACATACTTGTAGACATTCATTTAATGGCCTATGAGTCAAGGATGTGATAATGATCGATTGACGATTTAAACTGGTCATCCCAGTGAATTTATTTTTAGCCTACTTTTCACATTTTGGAAAAATGAGGAAAAAGTAGTCTTATGAGATCGATCCGGGAAAATGTGTGTGTGTCTGTCTGTCTGTCTGTCCGTCTGTCTGTCTGCCTGTCCTTCTGTCTGTCTATCTGGCTGTGTGTGTGTCCCCCCCTATCAACTCCTAAACGGCTGGAGCAATCAAAATAAAATTTGGTAGGAGTAAAGATCTATACCTGAACATCTCACGGCCATATTTGAAAATGATATCAGTGCTACCAACTGCTGAAAAATCGCAATTGAAATTTGAGCTCCATGTTGGATATCTTGGAAGGTATGAATGGGAGCTATTTCAAAATCGGCACACATATAGATAATAATATTGCAGTTTAATTTCCAGAAGGCCATATATGGCAGTGTTGCCAAAATGATTATAAGCCTACTGATAAGTCCAATATTTAAATGCATATAACTTCTACACTATCAATTGGAATTCAACCAAATTTCGTATGTTGTATGTGTACATAACCAGATATGACTGAACGTATTCTTATGAACCACCAGTGCTGCCAACTGTTAAAAAATGCTCTTAATTTCTTTTATCCAAATACCAATATATATGAGAAAGTATGCAAGCCGACAGCTTTAAACTATGCACACGTATAGTACATGACATTCTATATTAATTTGGACTAACTTATATACGTCAGTGCTACCAACATGATTCTAAGCCTGCTGAGAGGTCCAACTTTAAATACATGTGACTTCCATACTATCATTTGGATTTCAACCAAATTTCGTATGTGCTATGTGTACCATAACAGCTATGACTATGCGTATTCATAAGAGCAACCATGGCTGCCAACTGTTAATAAATGCTGTCTCTATTGTTGTTACCCTAATATCAATATATCAGAAAGAATGCAAGCCAATAGCTCTAAACTTTGCACACGTATAGTACCTGGCATTCTAGATTACTTTGGAGTAACTAATATACGTCAGTGCTGCCAACATGATTCTAAGCCTGCTGATAGGTCCAATTTTAAAATGCATGTAACTTCTATACTAACTAATGGATTTCATTCAAAATTGGCACAACAATAGATCATATTATTTCATATTATTTCTGACCAATACATGCATGACACTGTTGCCAACATGATTTTACGCGCGCTGTTAGATCCAATGTTTAACTGCATGTAACGTCCATGCTATTCATTGGACTCCAACCAAATTTTGTATTCTGTACCTTAAGTGATGGAACTAAGAATATATTCAGTCACCAGGGCTGCCAACTGCAGTGCTCTATTAGGCTACATTATGCCAGGTATACAGTATTTCGAACTAATTATAAATGTCGATATTACCAACTTAATTTCGTCATTATTCTAGATAGATCCATATCGATTAATCATTGGCATGAATCTTAAATTTTAAGAAAAGTAGGCTCTTTAGTTCGTCACGGAACTTCTTGTTTAATCTCATGTAGACTTTCTCAGGTTTAGGGAACACTCGTTACAATTGAGTACAACTGTGCTGACCGACTGAAAAGCATTAATTTCGATTACTAAGGCAACACTGAATAGAGATTATTAACGAATTTATTATTATATTATTACACTTGATATTGTACCCGGCGTTGCCAGGGAGGTGCCTTTACATGATATAAAAAAAAAGATATGAGCCTTACAGTAGTCGCATATGATGTGTAACATCTGACATTGTTATCCTTCTCGTATACTACAGAGCTTGGACATTCTTAAAATGTTAATTTACACTCCATTTTCATACTGGTACTATGATGAAAGTATACATTGAATTGGAGAAATGCTACTGTCACATTTGTGGCGCAGCGGTCAAGGTGTTAGTCTCTCACCAAGGTAGACCGGGTTTTATTCCCGGTCAATACATGTGAAATTTTCGAATTGAAATGCCATTTCCTGTGGTTCGCATTCCACGTAAAAGGGAGTTACCGTGGATCATGATCGTGAGATTAACGGACACACAAAACTACAAACTTCCTTCCTTTCACATTAATAATTCATAATAACTAAGTGACACACAACGTCTTCAGTGCTCTCAAATACTGTGAGCACATTTCTCAGTAACTATAACATTCATTATTCTCAAGGCTCGCATACAGTTCGTCGTAAACAATCAAAACATGGCTTCCTACAATCATGAAATGACCTAGTCTCACATATGATGAAAATACAGCTTTTATTCCACTCATATAACAACATTCTGTTATGCATTTAATATTTGACTACTCACCCACAGCTTGACAATAATGCCACTTACTTAAATGTCATTTGTCGTCTTTGTCCTACTCCATGTGATATTCAACCTTGAACGTGAAACTTCATAACCTGCTCAATGGCAAAAGAAAGTCGGTGAAACATTTGCCACTGTGCTCGTCAAACCAGTGCCTGCTAAATGCACTGCCTACTGTATTTCCATAACATTCTCGCGCTACAGAGCACACACTGCCTTGTTTCCAATACACACATTTTCAATTGTACATCCAGCTGGCAGTGCGTCTTCACTTCCGTCCAATCCACTTCCGAGCGATTCACTTTCATCCCATTTTTCTGGCAGTGCGTCTTCACTTCCGTCCGATCCACTTCCGTTCGATCCACTTCCACCCGATTTACTTCCGTCCCCAATTTTCAAAATCACTCCCACAAAACTATCCAGCAACCGAGCGGAAAGATGTTACACATCAAAAGATACGTGCCAATCCTCATCTGAAATATAAATAGGCACACTACTACAGCCATCACAGTAACGCAGGTTTATGGCGCTACATGACCATGATATCGCAAATCCCCTAAATCAATGAACAACAACAAAAACAAAATAATTTCAGCTCACTTAATCTTAATACAAAAGTTTCGTGATGATAGCTCGAGCCGTTGTGACGTTTTGCCGCATGCAGGGATAGCCAATGTATTTCTTTTTTAATTTCAATTCCCTACAAAAAAATACGATTTCAGATTTGTATTGCATTTAGATTCCTAATGTGTATCGTGTGTTAGAAAATAAATGGAGTGGCATGGCCTCTTACAGAGATAGACGGAAAGTTGGTGGTCACGTCTTGACCTACTGTTGTCATGGTGACTGCTTTGCCATTCCTTCGTCCGTTTAAAATTTGACTTTATTAGCCTTTGTTCGCGTGCCAATAGGCCTAGATCAGACGAATGAGAAAGACCATCGAGAATTCATGTAGCCAGTGGTCTTTTTCTGGGTCCTGAACTATGTGTACGTAAAATTTAGTTGAGATTGGTGCAACGGTGTTGATTTGTATAGAGAACAAACACACACACACCCGCCCACCCACATACAGACTTTCACTTCTAAACAGGGTGTAACAAAAAGATACGGCACAAATTACAGGACACATTCCTCACACGTAGACGAAGAGATTATGTTATTGGATCCGGAAACGCTTTGTTTCCATGTTATACCACATTGTTTCCAACTCATTAATCATGGGAAACACACAAGAACAGAACGTACCAGCATACCACATGCAATTCTTTCTCACAGGAAATGTTCAATATGCTCTACGTGCGTATTGATACATTCATCAACCCACTGCCGTAGTGAATCTCGGATGCGGTGATTTATCCCTGGTGTCGTAGCCTTCCATAATACGGGCACGGAGACTCTGAACATCGTGTACTGGGGTTCGATACACAAGAACTTTCAAATGCCCTCACAAATAAAGTTCAGTGATTTTAGGTCCGGAGAGCGTGGAGGCCAGGCAATTGGTCCACCTCTACCTATCCATTTGTCACCAAATCTGTTATTTAGAAGCCGGCGGACATTAGCACTAAAATTAGGAGGTGCTCCATCGTGCATGAAGTGGTACATGTTTTGTCGCACAGCTAAAGACACATCTGCTAAGTCGCATGGCAACAGAGCCATGTAAAACAAACCACCTACGATAATGACAACGTAACCAGACGTAACCAAGAGTGCATGTTCCACACGATTCTAACGTTCTGTTCTTGTGTGATTCCCATGCTTAATGAGTTGGAGACCATGAGGAGTAACAAGGAAACAAAGCGTTTCCGGACCCATGTTCATACAACATAATTTCTTCGTCTACGTGTGAGGAATGTGTCCTGCAATTTGTGCCGTGCATTTTTGTTACACCCTGTAGCCTATACAGGGTTAATCGAAATTAGTTACCTCGTGTCAGTAGATTTACTGGCACGTTAAAGATCCCCTTCGGGGCAAAATTCCGGCACCCCGGCGTCTCTAAAAGCCAGTGTAGTTAAATGGGACGTAAAACCAATAACATTATTATTATTATTATTATTAAATTAGTTACCTGAAAGTATCAATGAATAATTTCGAAACTATTGCCCGCAATTCATTCAGATGTTTGTCAAACTTCATGTTATATCATCAAGTTTGCTCCGTGCACTCTCCTTGCTCGTCTGCTGGGAAAACGGGAAAAGTAATGCAGCACAAACAGACTCGCGGTCCCCGCGCGTATGGAGTGATGACTATTTTTATTTTCCCACAAGATGGAGCACCTCCTCATTACCACCACGAGGTCACTATGCTCCCATTCCACTCCACTTTCGCTTGGATGGGACGTGGTGTGAAAATAGCTTGGCCACCACGATCTCCTGATTTAACGCCGCTGGATTTTTCTCTGTGGGGTTACAGTAAGATATCGTGTACATCCCCCCACTTCCAATAACTCTCCATGATCTTCGTCAACGTAGCAGCGTAGCGGTAACTCAGGTGGATGCGGACATGCTCGCGCGTATCTGGGATGAACTATCGTACATATCTGCCGAGGGTCAGCAGGGAGCCACATTGAACCTTTGTAAACATGGTAAATAAATTTTGAGGTTATGCCCATATATGTATTGGAAATTGGAAATGAACTACGTAAGTTAACTACAGTAAGTAAAATTAAACGTAATTATCAGGTAACTAATTTAGAATAACAATGTAGAAGATTATATTGTACGCCCAGTCATTTAGGCAAATTTATGTGGACCGACTGAAGAGTTATAACTATCAGTTTGTATAGGCAACACTGAATGAGGGCTTCAAAACTTAACAGTTTGAAATATAATTTGCCAAACATTCCGACCCACCGGAGTCAAAAGAGAGTATTCACCCTTTAAGGAGTATTGACGTTCTGGAACGTCACAATTTCACAACTTTTATGTATAGACCAAATCAGGACCAAAATTAGTATTTAAAAAAATCTATGGCAGTTCTAATTAAACATAGTGTTTACATACCAAAAGCATGATTTATGCTCAAAATACCCTAAAATACAACGTTTCGGAACTTGCCAATCCAACACGGCGTCTGTGCGAAATATTTCACCGGCATTTTATATCTTCGAAACCATTACTGATACCAAACTGACATTTTGTACGGTGGTAAAGGGCTCTATTAGAAATTTCACCTGTGTGAACTACAAAAACCTGTTAAGTACACAACGAACATGGCGGCAATGCGAAGTTGAAACATTTAAATAGACTTTTCTCGCAATTTAACCATCCGAACGCAGTGAAACTTGGTACAGGAAATGTCTATACACATTGCAATGCACTAACATCTAATTTAGTTCAATTGTTTACATAACCTTGAGATGGCGGCTGTGCAAAATTTTAAAATTAAGTTTTTTATTTCTTGTGTCCTAATCATGCGATCGAAGTCAACTTTTGAATAATGAACCTACGCAATAATCGTCATCTAATGGTACATAACTCTATGGCCCACATATATAACAATCCAACATGGTGACCATCCGAAATATTTAGACGGCTCTCAATATCTACTAATCTATTGCAGCCACGAGTGCGTGCCGCCAGCCTACACCAAACCCAACCCGACAGCTATTACCCCTTCCCACAACTTACTGAACAGACCAAAACACACACGGCGCTTAACCATGTGTCTTCACTAATTTATTAAGGACATAATAACATATTGGAATCATGTTATATATCCAAAAAATGAGCTACACAAATCTTGGTAAATGACGTTCCAGAACGGCACTACTCCTTTTCACGTAAACAGCAAAATTTGTTCTGGAACGTCAATACTATTTAAACGCCAAGATCTGTACTCACTAAAGGTTTAAATAAAACATTGAAGAGTAAGGAGGGCATTCTTTGGAGAAACATATATTTACGTTTTTATTTTTTATTCTTGATAGGCCACCGTGAACACTAGAAGATATTCTAAATTCTATTGAAGTACAACATAGAGAGTAAATGATGAGATGGTAAAAATGAATACACAATGCGGAACTCAATTTTGTGAGAAAAAGCATTATCTGTTGTCATTTAGGAGAGGAAAGTGATGGGAAAATTATTCAGTAACTTGCGTGCTACATACCATCAGCCATACAAAGACCTGCAGACAATTCGCGTTAAACGAGTGTATTGAACTGGATGACTGCCTAAGGATCGTTTGAGACTTCAGTGAAGAGAATAGCAATGGCGTGGTAAGGTATTGAGAGCACATCATCATCTTGCAAATCACCCGTCACATAATTTTGCTTAAATTAACATCAATACCGACAGTAGTGGCTACGCGGGCTAAAGCTCCGCGTCAGGTCAAGGGGCCAAGCTCTCTGCTGACTCGGTAGACGCGTGGGTTCGAGCCCCACCGTCGGCTGTCCTTGAAATGTTTTTCCGTGGTTTCCCATTTTCATCACCAGGCAAATGCTGGGACAGTACCTTCTGACAGGCCACGGCCGCTTCCTTCCACATCCTTGCCCAGTTTCATTCATCTTCATCCTTTCCATGTCTCATCCCGACGCGCAGGTCGCCCACGGGCGTCGACTAGAAAGACCTGCACTCGGCCTCTCAGGAGGCTACACAAAAAAAACATCAATAAAAAGTATTCTCTCATGTTTGATCAACTGGGCGAAAGATTTCTCTAACAATTTTTCCTTCAATATTTTCTAAATTTGAATTTAGTGACCTATCCGCTATGTTCAGGGATTCTGATGGGTATAACGCCTCAGGTTGAATTACCGTGTTATAGTGTTTCTATTTTGCGTACCAAGATATTGATATTTTGTTCTATGTGTTCCAGACAATACCGCAGGCCTTCTGTATCATCATAATGGATTTTGGCCAACTAAGGATCACATAATTAACTCTTCATGATTTCAGTTTCCTTTGGCGCTAGTATTCCCTCATCCTCTTGCTCACACCTTCTTTCTTTTCAGCTGCCCAATGTTGTTTCTACTTGGTCACTGTTTCTGGCTTTCGGAACCCCTAAAATGTGTGTATCTTATTTCTGAAAGTGGTTCTGTTGCGGATGTCTTGATCAGTGATGTTCATTTCTTGTAGATCCTTCTTGGTGTTTGCAAACAATTTTTCATAAGAGATGCCTTTTCTATTGGGCTTGTTGAAGTGGTTAAACATTTTCTTAGTGAGTCTGTCGTCAGGCATTCTTGAAACATGTCCAAAGAATTTAACCCTTCGTTTTCGTATGGTATCTGAGATTCTGCTACATGTTTTATATAGTTCTTTGTTACTGCGTAATTAGTATGTGTCAGCACATTTTTTTGGTCCGAGAATTGTTCCTAAAATTTTTCGTTCCTTCTTTTCAATTTCTTCAATTTCTTTCTTTGTTGTTAGTCCTAGGCATTCCGAAGCATACAGTCACTCTGGTTGAATTACTGTTTGATAGTGTCGTAGTTAAGTCCTAATAGAAATCGCTTCTTGTTGTATGTGTTTTTCGTAAGGTGGAAAGCAAGCTCCATTTTCCTGGCTCTCTCATGATTTCCTTCTTAGTCAAGTCTGTAATTTAGATATACTCTCTTTGTTTTCTTGTCTAATTATTTGAAATGATTTACCTTAGGGGATTTTTCCAAACTGAGTAATCAGAGGTTGTTTGTCTAAGTGTCGAATGTAATAATTATTACTATTCCTTATTTTGCGCTTGCTCTTACACATTTTCAGCATAATTGCAGGAAATAAAGCATTTACAATCTCAGATATACATCATAAGGAGCAAATTATTGAATCTCTAGGTGACTGCGACTGCATTCTGCAGAAGCATTACTTTTCTCCCTCACTCCTTCAGTCTTGATTACCCAAGAAAAGCCTCACTATTATTTGTATTTACTATATCGATTGTTCCACTTTAGGAGAGCGATTAAACTTGAATTGACGATTTCATCTTCGGGCGTTTTCCCTCTTTTCTTCCCAAGAACTCTTCCTCCTCTCGGAATGCTCCTTCTTCCGCACAGCACATTAACCTACAAAGGTGAGCCATTACAAATCGTGAATTTCTTCAAGTACCTAGGAATCACACTGCAAACATCTGCGAGATCCTTCAGAATACACATTCAAGACAGAACTTCAGCAGCAATTAGAGCCATATACACCATCAAGAACGTCACTGCGCTGTCTCTTGAAACTGCCTTATTCCTGTTTGAAGCGAAAATAATCCCAATACTCACCTATGGACTGGAGATAATCTGGGATAAGCTAAGTCTTAAGGACCTAAGATCAATAGAGAAAATAAAAGCGAGATTTCTGAAGGCAACCCTCGGAATCTCAAAATACACGCCCTCCCGACTTGCATATGCTCTAGCCAGAGAATCATTCCTTCTAGAAAACCTACGATTTAAAATGGTCCTTCCATCGACTCCACAATGGGTCCACGTTATGGCAGAGAGGAAAGAAAAAGCGACATATGGCCTGAGTTCTATAGCACGGAAGCAATGATCGACAGAGGATGGACTAAACCGAATCAAGAACTAAGACACCTGCTAACAAGCTTAGCTGTCCATGGCTACATTCACAAATTTGCAGGAAGACACAATATCACACTCCTGGTAATGACTATGTTTGCACACAATGTGATGAGTTTTGTGGCAGGTACCATATACTTGCATGCCAAAAGCGACTGAAATCCTTAAAGGAATACAGTCTTTCAAATTGACACTTCTCTACACATTATGTATGTACTACTATGCATGTTTATGTGCATTTACTGTAATAATTTTGTTCCAGGTTGTCGTGTTGTTCTCTGCTCAAACTTAACATTTGTGATTTTATTCCGGCACTCGGTGTGGTCCTCGAATTTTCTGTTGACCTGCTGTAGGTCCCTCCGGACCTCTGTCAGTCAGTCCGTGCCTTATTTACTCGTTGTTAAAGACATTCAAAATTCTTGAATGAAAGGGGCTAAAATTTTTGGTTAATAAGGTAACAATTCTTGAGCGAATTTGAAAATTTCTTGAGTGCAACTGATTTGTTCTCACTGCTTTATTACGTTATTATGAGGGGAAGATGCCCTCGCAGTTCTTCTGCTTAAAACAACAATAACTAACTACGTTATTATGTCAGTAATTATGAGTTATATACGAACCATTTCAACTCATACCGTCTAGCAACAACATTCCAAACTTTGTGAATTTTTTTTCAGATATGACAAGGCAGAAAACAGTTATGTTTTAGAACTGGGTCAATAAATACAGGGTGCGCACAAATGATTGGAGCGGTTTTTTCAATCATTTCTAGCCATATTATTAGAGCTATGGTGATGGTGTTTGATGTTGTAAGGCAAGTATCCCTCAAAGTTTTGTTTTGTTTGAATAGCCTCCATACATTGTGCCTCCCTCAACGCCCTCAAGAGAGCAACAGTTGCAATATTCGGCAGACATGATGCGATCACGCCCTCGTGACATGGCCTCCACGCTCTCTGGACCTCAACCCTTGCGACTTCTTCGTATCGGTTCATGTGAAAGACGCAGTTTTACGCCACCATTACCGGCTGATCTAACAGAACTGCGGGCCCACATCAGCAACGCCTTTGATCAAATTGACAGCGGCATGCTACGTCGGGTGTGGGAATAACTAGACTATAGAGTTGATGTGTGTAGAGTCACTCATGGGGCACATATCGAGCACTCGGGCTATAAGTCTTTTAGGCGCATATAAGAACTTTGTGAGTTTTTCTGTCTGTCTAAAAAAGTTTGTAATGTTACAACAAATAATAAACAAATAGGAATCTTTGAAACCGCTTCGATCATTTGTGCGCACCCTGTATTATGAAAGAACATCTACAATTTTCAAATTTAGTTAATTTATTTATTATTTTCGTGAATAACAATTAAAAAAAAATCAAACTTCGCGAGTCATAGTTTTTTGTGCGATTTTTCATGAGTGTTGCGCGAGTTGAAACGCGAAATTATATGATATTTTCTATGTAAAACATGTTCCGAACCAATGTTTATTTGTTTAAATTATTTTCGTGATTTCGCGAGTCGCGAATTTTGACTGTCTCTACTCTTTGTTATGATGAACAGCCTTACTATTATTACTATTATTAATTTCCAGTAACTGCTCACCAACCTACTGTGCTCTAAAAGTAGCAGTAATACTAGTTTATATGGCGGTAGCTTTGGGTTATCTTAAAGGGCAGCTATGCCGTCTGCTTTATGACATCGTAAAAGAAGATATGAATTGAAATATCGCACGCTGCACAGTGGATGGATGGCGAGCGAGGATATACCCCAAGAAGAAGTAAGCGTAGGTCGCCGTTTGTCATAAATATCTGTGTGCTGAAACATGTATCAACTGATCATCCGGTATAGGCTGTTCCACAAGTAGCATTACAAGTTCTACTCTGTATGAATGGATTCTCTAGTTTAGTCAGCCAACAAGTAAACGGAACCCCAATTATCACGGGTGATTTTAAATACCGGAAATGAATATACAGAGTGTCTTTTATGTACTTTTGCAGAATGATAGGTCGTGTAGGGGTCGGGTATAGAAGTAATTTGAGACAGGGAACTTGGGGTGAGAGCGGCTTCCTTAACCCCTAAAATAAGGGTTGATTCAGGCCCTCCACCCAAGCCTTTATTACCTTTCTCAATCCTTTAACTCTTGGCAAGATTCATTTCACCATGTGGCGCTGGCGTAATGGATAGCGTTGCGGTGCGAAAGGCCGGTAGTCCCGGGTTCGATTCTGGGCTTGGGCATTTTTTTATGTTATTTGTCGTATTGTAGTCACATGATACAGTATGGTGCTACGTGCTTGTTTTGTAATTGTATTGCCTATTAAAGGAACTTTGTGACCAATTACGAAACTGCGGTAGTTTTAATATCGTACCTTCTAATGATTACCCTACGGCAAAAAATAAGCTAAGCATGCCTAGCCTTTCTCTTACAAATCAACGTGATTTAAACGTAATAATAAACTTCATCAATTTAATGCTACGAAGTGCACAAAGATCGATTTAATTTACCACAGGTATCAAGCTAAATAACCTTACACCTAAAATAACATTTTTTTCTAAACCCGGAATCGAACCCGGGACTACCGACCTTTCGCACCGCAACGCTATCCATTACGCCAGAGCCACAAGGTGCATTAAATTTTGCCAAGAGTTAAAGGATTGAGAAAGGTAATAGAGGCTTGGCTCGGTTGCCTAACTTACAGGGTGGGGGGCCTGAATCAACCCTTAGTCTAGGGGTTAAGGAGGCCGCTCCGACCCTAAGTTCCCCATCTCAAATTACTTCTATACCCGTCCCCTACACGACCTATCATTCTCCAAAGGTACATAAAAGACACCCTGTATAAACAATACACCGACAGTACATCAATGATAAATAAGAGAATGATCTGACAAGTGAGAGGCCCAGCTATTCTTTGGAGACTTCGAAAGCATGACTTTGCATACGAGACAGCACCTAAATTAATTCCAGAAAGCATTCTCCATATACTCAATTTATGGAGATACATGTTCATTACATTTCAAACTCCAGCATGCCTACCCATAAGATTCCATTTCATTCCATTCCACTCAATGCCTACCTGTTAGATTCCATTACATTCCTATTCATGGCTACACATCACATCATACTCTATACCTGACTGGCTGCGTGGCTCAGCGGTAACGTTCTCGCTTGCTGGACCCAAGGTTGCAGGTTCGTATCCTGGCGAAGTCAGCTGGCATTTGAGGGTGAACAAATGCGAGGGAACCGTGTCAGTAGATTTACTGGCACGTTAAAGATCCTCTTCGGGGCAAAATTCCGGCACCCCGGCGTCTCTAAAAGCCAGAGTAGTTAAAAGGGACGTAAAACCAATAACATTAATTATTAAATACTCTATATCATTTAAGGCCTACCCGTTAGATTCCATTCCATTCCACTTAATGCCTACCTGTTAGATTCCATTTCCATTACAATCCATTTCATTTCTTGCCTATCCATTACATTATATTCCATTCCACTTCATGCTTTTCCATTATATCCCATTACATTACATTTCATTCCTACCCATTACATTTCATTCCATTTCATTTCATGCCTACACAATACATTACATCCCACTTCATGCCTACCCATTATAGGTTATAACATTCCGTTTAATTTTATATCGACTTATGCATTGATCATATCGCCAGGTCACGGTCAAAGACCTGCACTCCTGTAAACACATACGCTTCTACGTTGATCTTATCTACGAAAGTACATCTGTAACTGCTCCTTTGGAATCACTTGTAATCCCCTGTGTCTCACTGATTTTCATGCCTACGACTGATGGAAAAGGCTGGCCATGAATACCTACTTACAATATTCAAGACTGCAGGTGCTAAATCGGGTGAATGCGGTGGATATGGCACAAGTACTATGTGTTTATAAGTCAAGAATTCCCACACTGCACATTTATTGTGTCATGGGGTATAACCGTGATGCAGTCTCCAGACAATACCAGCAATCAAGCAAGTCTCCTCTCAAAGTGAGTCATGCAATACCTCAATAACGCTTTGTATACCTATAGTAATCGAATCGTAACGTCTACTTTGCCTAGGCAGGTTTTCCCAACACCCGCATCTTATCGAGGATTTCCGGGATATTTGTAGCCTATTTTCATTTATTAAAAAATAGGCTTATGAGAACACCTTTTGTCCTTGTGTGTAAATGTGAGTGTGCTTGTAATAAAAACTAAATGGCTAAAGCGATTTCAATAAGACTCGGAAGGTCATATTATCATTTTGTCCAACCCCGACTATGCCCTTCAAATGTTATTACGTCTCAACAATCCAACATGGCGGCTGTGCAAATTATTTCACCGGCATTCTATATCTCCGAAACTATTACTGATATCTCCCTGAGATTTCGTACGGTGATAAAGGTTGGTTGGTTGGCTCCATATTTTACAGGCTGCGACACAGTGGTCATGTAGCCCCGTGTACTTAGGATGTGTGTAGAAACTGTCTGATAACCAGTGTTAATTGTGATGGCTGTATTAGTGTGTGTTATCTGTTTTAATTCAATTAAGGACTGCAGACGATAATCTCAAGTAGTTCCTACATTTGCTACCAAATGCTACCGTCCACAACACCTAGCTAGAGGACATGGCCATCGCAGTCGGCACCTGACGGCGAAGTAAAGCATACAGAAGGTGATAAAGGGCACTACCAGAAGTCCACCTATGAAACATTCAAACCCCTGTTAAGTACAAAACGAACATGGTGGCCAAGTTCAGTTGAAATATTTAAAATAGACTTTTCTCGCGATTTAACCATTCGAGCGCAGTGAAACTTGGTAGAGCCAATTTTTATACACATTGTAATGCACTGACATCCAATTTAGTTCAATTGTGTACATAACCTCAAGGTGGTGACGTTTGAATTATGAGTCTAAGCAAAATCGTCATATAATTCCACATAACTCTATAAGGCCTATATATGTATAAATCCAACATGGCGACCATCCAAAATATTTAGACGGTTCTCAATATCATCTAATTATCTACGACAGTAAACAAAATGAAATTTTGTATGTTTATGAAGGCTTTAAACATTAGTTCTCCCCTGGGACTTTCAATAACCTATTGAGCACAAATTCAACATAGGGGTGACGCAAAATTTGAACATTTAAATGGACGTATCTTGCGATTCAACCATCTGAGAGCAGTGAAACTTGGTACGGTAAATGCTTATACAAATGTTTAGCCAACTTTTCACATTTTGCAAAAATGATGAAAAAGTAGACTTATGAGATAGGGCAAAGGTGTGTCTGTCTGTCTGTCTTTCAGTCTGCCTGTCCTTCTCTCCATCTATACCTGAATATCTCACGGCCATATTTGAAAATGATGTCAGTGCTACCAACTGCTGAAAAATCGCAATTGAAATTTGAGCTCAATGTTGGATATCTTGGAAGGTATGAATGGGAGCTATTTCAAAATTGACACACGTATTATGATTATTATGATTATAAGCCTGCTGATAAGTCCAATTTTTAAATGCATATAGCCTCTACACTATCAATTGGAATTCAACCAAATTTCGTATGTGCTATGAGTACATAAACAAATATGACTGAGCTTATTCTTAAGCACCTCCAGGGCTGCCAACTGTTAATAAATGCTCTCATCTTTTTTTTAATCCAAATACCCATATATCAGAAAGTATGCAAGCCGACAGCTTTAAACTATGCACACATATAGTACCTGACATTCTATATTAATTTGGAGTAACTTATATACGTCAGTGCTACCAACATGATTCTAAGCCTGCTGAGAGGTCCAACTTTAAATACATGTACCTTCTATACTATCATTTGGATTTCACCCAAATTTCGTGTGTCCTATGTGTACCATTACAGATATGACTATGCCGATTCTTAAGAGTAACCAGGGCTGCCAAGTGTTAATAAATGCTCTCTCTATTTTTGTTACCCTAATATCAATATATCAGAAAGTATGCAAGCCAATAGCTCTAAACTTTGCACACGTATAGTACCTGGCATTCTAGATTAATTTGGAGTAATTAATATAGTCCTACGCTAGTACTGCCAACATGATTCTAAGCCTGCTGATAGGTCCAATTTTAAAATGCATGTAACTTCTATACTAACTAATGGATTTCATTCAAAATTGACACAACAATAGATCATATTATTTCAGATTATTTCTGACCAATACATGTATGCCATTGTTTCCAGCATGATTTTACGCGCGCTGTTAGATCCAATGTTTAACTGCATGTAACGTCCATGCTATCCATTGGACTTCAACCAAATTTAGTATTCTGTACCTTAAGAGATGGAACTAAGAATATATTCAGTCACAAGGTGCTGGCAACTGTAGTTCTCTATTAGGCTACATTATGCCAAGTATACAGTATTTCGAACTAATTAGAAATTTCGATATTACCAAATTAATTCCGTCATTATTCTTGATAGGTCCATATAGATTAATCATTGGCATGAATCTTAAATTTTAAGAAAAGTAGGCTCTTTGGTTCGTCACGGAACTTCTTGTTATCCACTGACATCTAATGTATTTCAAATGTTTTTATAACCACAATATGGTGGTTGTGCGAAAGTTTAGAATCTCGTTCTTATTTATTTATTGAGTCATAATCATGCGATTGAAGTTTGAATAATACACCTACGCAACAATCTTCATGTAATAGTACATAACTCTATGGCCTACGTATAAAAATCCAGCGTGGTAACCGTCTGAAAAAATGTAGACGGTTCTCAATATCTACGAATCTATTACAGCAATCAAACTGAAATATTATATTTGATAGAGGAGATAAACATAATTAGTGTATATGAAAAGTCCAACCCCTCCTCCACGTGGTGGGAGACGGGCAACGGCATGATGTAGGGGATTGCCTATAGAGGTGAAGTACAGTGGGGACTTTGTGTGCCCCGGGACCGCTACGATAGCTGTGAAGGCTCTATGGGAACCCTGAAAAGTGACGGCTGACGGGGCTCTGGTGAAGCTACGATAGGCCTAGCAAGCCAGTAGTGGATATCATATTTGCTTTCAAACCAGGAACAGACCTCGGAAAGGACGGATGCAAACGACGACGACCCGGATATGCTAATGGACTGCGAGTTGGGACATTAAACATACAGACACTGACAGGAAAAGTGGAGGAGATTGTAGATGTGATGGAGAGAAGAAAACTGGATGTACTGGGCTTGGCAGAAACAAGATGGAAAGGAGAAGGTCGCAGAGAACTGAGGAAAGGGTACCGGTTGTACTGGAGTGGGAACAGTGAAGGATGGAGCAGCAGAGTAGGAGTAGTTGTGAGAGATGGGATGAAGGAAGAGGTAAAGGGAATAAGTGACAGGATCATGAAGATCAGAGTAACTGTAAAGGGAAGAAGCCTGGAGATAGCCCAGGTATATGCCCCTCAAGTTGGATGTACAGCTCAAGAGAAGGAAGATTTTGAGGAGGAGCTACAACAGAAGTTGAATGGGCAGAGAATCATTGTCATGGGAGATTTGAATGCACATGTAGGAAGTGAAAGGCAAGGATATGAAAATGTATTGGAAGCAGAAGGATGGGGTAGCAGGAATGAAGAAGGGAGAAAGTTGCTGGATTTTTGCAAGAGAAACGGTTTAGTGGTAGGCAACTCCTGGTTCCGGAAGAAAGAAAGCCACAAGGTAACGTGGTACAGCAGTGATTTAACAAAGAAATCTTTGGTAGATTACATGCTGTACGACTGGGAAATGAAGAGAAGTGTCAGAGATATAAAGGTAATAACATCAGAGGCCTTAGATAGCGACCACAGAATACTTGTAATGAACCTGGGAGTTGTTAAGGATAGCAAGAGGACAGAGTACCAGGAAAGGAGAATCAAAGTATGGAAACTCAAGGAAAAGGAAGTCAAGGAAGAATTCCAGAAGATAATAAGGGAAAGGATGCCAACAGACAATCCTAAAACAGGGGAAGAGGAATGGAAGCAATTCAAAAACACAATGGTGGAAGCTGCAGTGGCAATATGTGGAAGAACAAGCAACAGAAAGCGGTGTAAAGAGACACCATGGTGGAATGAGAGAGTAAAAGAAGCTGTGGGAAGGAAGAATAAGGCTTTCAGAGTGTGGTTCCAGGAAAGAACTGATCTGACAAGGGAAGATTATAAGATAAAGAAGAAAGAAGCAAACAAGATTGTCGCAGAGGAGAGGAAGAAGTGGATGGTAAAGTGGACAGAGATGATGGAGGAAGACAGCAGAGGAAATAAGAAAGTACTTTATGGGATGGTCAAAAGTAAGAGAAGAGGTCTGCGAGAGGATGTGGTAATGATGGACAAAAACGGAAATGAGGTACACAACAAAGAAACACTCAAGACAGTGTGGAAGGAGTACTTTGAGGATTTGCTGAATCCAAATGGTCATAGGGAGGAAGACAATGTATTGGAAGACGGAGAAGACAACACAGGAATGGAAAAGGACCTGACTTGGAGAGAACTGGAAATGGCTATAGACAAGATGAAAGGAGGGAGGGCACCAGGTGTGGATGAAGTGAGTGTTGAAATGGTGAAGGCAGCAGGGGAGGTTGGGAAACAGTGGCTGTGCCGTGTGATGAGGGTGATATGGAAGGAGAAAAAGACCCCAGAAGATTGGAAGAAAGGATTAATTGTCCCAATATTTAAGAAAGGAAGCAGAAAGGAGTGCAGAAATT
Source organism: Meconema thalassinum (assembly GCA_946902985.2). Lineage (NCBI taxonomy): Eukaryota > Metazoa > Arthropoda > Insecta > Orthoptera > Tettigoniidae > Meconema > Meconema thalassinum. The sequence continues at coordinate 70,673,189 of OX336399.1, read as the reverse complement.
ACAGGGGAGTCACACTCATACCTCACTGTGCCAAGATGAATGAAAAGATATTAGAAAGTAGAATACGAGCCAAAGTGGAGAGAAAATTGAGAGAGGAGCAGTATGGATTCAGACCTGGGAGATCAACAGTGGATCTCATATATTCAGTGAGACAGCTCCAGGAACACCACTACGAATTTGGAGAGGATCTGCTGATGGCCTTCCTGGACATCGAAAAGGCCTATGATAGTGTGTGTAGGGAGAAGGTTTGGAAAGCAATTGAAAACATGGGAGTGGAAAAAGAGACTGTAGGCAGAGTGAAGGAGATGTATTTTGGAAGTGTGAGTTGTGTGAAAGTTGGAGGGGAAACAACAGACTGGTTCAGACAAATGAGTGGCCTGAAACAGGGTAGTGCGCTGTCACCCCTTCTCTTTATTGTGGTTATGGACGAGGTAATGACACGGATGGCAGGAATGATAGGAGAAGATAAGATGAAAGCAATGGTGTTTGCAGATGATCTCATGGTCTGGGGAAACAAGGAGGAGGAAATTCAGGAGCAACTGAAGGCTTGGGAAGAAACAGTGGGAGTGTACGGATGGAAGTTCAACATCAGTAAATGTGAGATCCTGTTAACGACCAGGAAAAAGGACAGACCAATGAGTGGGATAACACTTGGAGGTGGACAGCTGAAGAAGGTGGAAAGTCTCAAGTACTTGGGAAGTATAGTGGAGGGAAATGGGAGAAATGACAAAGAGATTACGGAACGTGGCAGACAGGCAGAAGCATTTCTGAGAAGCATTAGGAGCTTAGTGTGGAATAAAGATGTCCCACAAAAAAAAAAGCAAGGAAGTGTTATACAGAAGCTACTATATCCCGATACTGACCTATGCTTCAGAAACGTGGACAATGAAGAAAAGAGACATAAGCAGAATACAGGCAGGTGAAATGAAGTTCCTGCGAAGTAGGATTGGAGTAACAAGAAGAGACAGGGTGAGGAATGAAACGGTCAGGGAAATGGTGAAAGAGGAGCCCTTGCAAGGTAGGATTGAGACATCAAGACTGAGGTGGTATGGACACTTAAAGAGAATGGATGAGAAGAAGATTCCCAAGAGGATACATGAGACGCAGGTGCAGAAGAAACGACCAAGGGGAAGACCAAGAGATAGATGGCTGAAAGGAGTGGAGGAATGTGTCAAGAGGAGAGGTGAGGACTGGACCAGAGTGACAGCGGAGAGGTGGTGGGAAGAAAGAACTAAGTGGCGATGCATATGTTCCAAACAGACCCAGCCTGGGGCTGGAAACTGTACAAGATGATGATGATGAAAATAGACTATTTAGTTCTTCACGGAACTACTTGTTGTGAGTTTGAGTCTTGAGTCCTCTGACTGCTTTGATGCAGCCCTGCTGTTCTCTCTGATCTCAACTAATCGTTTCATCTCTACATAGCCACCACACCTTACATCGGAATCAATACGTTTAACATATTCTAACCTTGGTCCATCCCTACAGTTCTTGTATTCGTCCGTTCCTTCCATAACTAAGTTTACTATTCCTGGGTATATTAGTAGGCTTAAGTGTCCTACCAACCTATCTCTTCTCTTCTTTAGGAGTCACCAGAAACATCTCTCCTCTGCCGCTCTTCATACTACCTCTTCACTTGTTACTCTATCTACCCATCTTATCTTCATTGTTCTCCTGTAACACCACATTTCAAATGCTGCTATTCTCTTTTTATCTGCTGCGCCAAGAGTTAAAATTTCACTTCCATAGATCACCACGCTCAAGGCAAAGGATTTCAAAAATGAATTTCTAACACCTAAATCAATATTTTATATCAACAGAATCCCTTTCTGCCGAAATGCTTTCCTTGCATGAGCCAATCTAGTTTTTATATATTCTTTGCTTCGTCAATCACTGGTTATTTTGCTTCCTAAGAAACAGGAGTCTCCTACTTCCTCTAGATTTTCGCCTAGCAATTTGACGTCCATAGAGGTTTCTGATTTCTTTCGGCTGCAGCCCATTATTTTTGTTTTACATTTATTGATTAGCCTATTTTCATTTCTGAAAAAAAAAAGGCTTTTGAGGTCACCTTTTGTCCGTGTGTTTGTCGGTGTGTGCGTGAGTGATGGTGTGTGTGATAGTGTGTGTGATGGTGTGTGTCCCCCCAATAACTTCTAAATGAAAGTAATGATTTCAATGAAACTCGGTAAGTTCATAGCACTATTCCGGACGACCCCGACCGTGCCCTTCAAATTTTGTTACGTCTCACCAATCCAACATGGCGGCTGTGCGAAATATTTCACCAGCATTCAATATATCCGAAAATATTACTGATATCACCCTGGAATGTTTTACGGTGATAAGGGAAACTACTAGAAGTTCACCTATGTGACTTTTGAAAACCTGGTAAATACAAAACCAACATGGCGGCCAAGCGAAGTTGTGATTTAAATGGACGTTTCTCGCGATTTAACCAACCAAACGCATTAACACTTGGTACAGTATATGTTAATACATATTGTAATGCACAGACCTCTAACTTCGTTCAATTGTTTACATAACCTCAAAATGGCGGCTGTGCGAAATATTTCACCGGCATTCTATATCTCTGAAACTATTAGCGGTATCACCCTGCAATTTTGTACGCAGATTAAGGGCACTACTGGAAGTTCATCTGTAAGACTTTCAAAAACCGTTTAACTACAAAATGAACATGGTGGCCAAGCGAAGTTGAACATTTTAAATAGACCTTTCTCGCGATTTAAAGATCCAGACGCAATGAAACTTGGTACAGGGAATGTTTATACACATTGTAATGCACTGGTATCTAATTTAGTTCAATTGTTTACATAACCTCAAGATGGCGGCTGTGCGAAATATTTCACTGGCATTCTATATCTCTGAAACTATTACCGGCATCACCGTGAAATTTTGTACGGAGATAAAGGGCACTACTGGAAGTTCGACTATGAGACTTTCAAATACCGCCTAACTACAAAACTAACATGGCGGCAAGCGAAGTTGAAAGTTTTAAATAGACTTTTCTCGCGATTTATTGATTCAAACGCAATGAAACTTCGTACGGCAAATGTTTATACACATTGTAATGTACTGGTATCTAATTCAGTTCAATTGTTTACGTAACCTCAAGATGGCGGTTGTGCGAATTTCGAAAATTAAGTTTTTATTTCTTGTGCTCTAATCATGCGATCGAAATCAACATTTGCATAATGACCATACAGAATAATCATCATCTAATAGTACATAACTCCATGGCCTACATATATTAAAATCCAACATGGCGACCATCCGAAATATCTAGACAGTCCTCAATATCTACTAATTTACTACAGCAATCAAACTGAAATTTTGTAATTGTATAGAGGCTATAAGCATACGTTCACCTGTGGGACGTTCAATAACCTGGCGAGCACAAATCCAACATGGTGGCGACGCGAAATTTAAATATTCAAATGGACGTTTCTTGAGTTTTAACCATCCGAGCGCAGTGAAACTTGATACGGTATATACTGTACTTATACAAATTTTAATCGACTGGCATCTAATTCATTAAAGATATTTTCATAAACACAAGATGGCGGCTGAGCGAAATTATAAAATCCCGCTTTTATTTCTTGTGTCCTAATCATGCGATTGAAATTTGAATAAAACACCTACACAATAATCTTCATGTAATAGTACATAAATCTATGGTCTATAATATAAAAATTCCAACATGGTGACCATCCAAAATATTTAGACGGTTCTCAACATCTACGATTCTATTACAGCAAATAAACTGACAATTTGTATGTTGATAGAGGCAATTAATATTAGTAGGATATTTGAAAATCGGCTATTTACTTCTTCACGGATGTACTAGTTTTCTTTAATATCCCTCATTGGTTGTTCAATATATAGATTGGAAAGTATGGGTCATATATTGGTACTAATTCCTAATTTTTGACGTATATTAATATAGTCATTTCTTTATCAAGAACATTACGTTCCAATGAGCCTTAATGTTATTTGCGTAAGCTGAGTTTCTTCCATACTGGAAATATTTTACGGTGTTCATTAAGATAAAAGTTGAAATGATTGCTGTAATAGAAAGTTTATACACGACAAGGCATATTGCGTGACCGTCTTTGAAAGTATGTAACATGTTTAGATAGTTACGTGAGATAACGTCAATTGAGGTTATATTATGTAAATATGGTAAAACTGCACGTTAACAAGTTGTGTGCAACTATTGTAAATATAATAAACTCACCCATATGATACTCAGCTGATAAAGCCAGCAGCAATCCAACGAATAATATTTTAGGAAATCCTTACATGAATTCTCAGAACTCCAATCAACTGCATCGTCAGCTAGGACGGTTGTATAATATTCAACAATTAAAGATTTTTACCGTATACGCTGCTGTTTTAATTTATATAATTTACTAGCAGAAGTACCCGTTCTTCGAACGGTGTTCGGTGTTAACACCAGACATTATCAATTGAGCTACTGTTGCAATGGTTAGCGGTTTGTCATTCTATCATAAGTTTATCAGAACGAAGTTAGTTTTCTGGGAATATCACACACACTGTTAATTTAAGGGCCTTAAAATGTGATTTTCGGTCTCCCTATATTGACTCCCGAATGTTGTGTCTCACATTGAGAAGCGCAACATATGCTCTGGTCGTCCTTCTAGGATAATTTTTATATTTCGCCTATTTTAGCATATATTTTGAGAAGGTTTCTCTATATCCACCATTCTACTGTATGAAAAGTACGGTGAAGAATTTTATAAATGACTAGCAGTAGTACCCGGCTTCGCCCGGTGGAATGATGATAATGTTTTAAGGTCTCCTTAGAAATATAATGGACTTAAAATCTTAGTCATTTGCCCCCAAAGACAATGAGGGAGTAATATCTAGGTCATTTGCCCTTTTGATAAGGATGATAATAAAAACTACTGTTGAATTGACACGTCAAACTTACAAACTACCGTAATAGAAATACATATTTCAAAATTCACAGGCGAGGAAGACTTATTGTGTGTGGTGATTGATGGTGTAATGGGCGTAACATCTACTGTAGGTCATTTGCTCTTATGATGAGGATGATAAGGGAAACTACTACCGGTATTGAATTGACACTTCAACGTATAATGTACACAATGTACTGTAATAAAAATAACTATATGGCGGCTTCGGTGGCGTATTTGGTAGCATGCTGAGCTTCTATGCCCAAGATAGCGGGTTCAAACCCGGCCGAAGCCGTCGGATATTTTAAGAGCGATAAAAATCAGTCAGTATGCCTTTCTTCGGAGGGGAAGTAAAGCCGGCGGTCCCATGTCAGATTTATGGCATGTTATTGAACCTTCCACTAATTACACCTGTGTGAAGCTAAATTGGATAGGTAAACAACGCTCATAGAAGTCTACGTCCGTTGCCAAGAGCCGACTGCAGTGGCGTCTAGTAGCTAAGTTCCGAACTTGGCCTAGTAGTCGTTGACGGTGGCGCTTGGCGGCAAAAGTACGAACTATTTGAAGAATTCTAAGTTGCAGTTTGTACTTACATTAAAAAACAGATAACACACACTAATACAGTCATCACAATTAACACCGGTTATCAGACAGATTCTACACACACCCAAAGCACACGGGGCTACATGACCGCGTTGTCGCAGCCCCTAAACTTAAGAACCAACCAACCAAAAATAAATATTTTAAAAATCACAGTCGAGAAAGACTTTATGCGGCGGTGATTATTGGTATGATGCGCGTAACATCTAGGTCATTTGCACTTATGATGATAATAATAAGGTAATGAAAAAATGACTACTAAACGAACATGGTGTTATTTTGAAACTGATATAGGTAATTCAGGTGTCTAGCTTGGATGACTTCCCAAGTCTCAACCTTATTTTCTGGCTTAGGCCTGTACTGGATGCGTCTAGTGAAAGAGCGTACTGCTCGGCAAAGACAAAGAATATAGGTCCAAGCTGCACGAATCTGAGATGATCGCAGATGATGACGAAATATGATGACACACGTTCGGGGTTCCCCGTCCTATACAGATTGACCGGGAATCACTCACTGTTTCGCAACGGCCCTGTGCTGGCATCAGCATAGACAGCAGGAGATAACACGGCGGGCTCTGGAAAGTACTCTCAAGTCACCTCACGATGAATCAGCAAGCTATTCTCCCAACTGACCCCCCCAGGGTCTCACAACTTGTGGGACGTGGGTTGGCGACCACGGAACCCCAGCTGAGTCTGGCATCGCTTCTACTTCCTGGTGCCGGGCTCATTTCAGTTCTCTTTCCTGTCGGCCTCCCTTGGTCGACTCTTGTTCTCTTCCGACCCAGATTGTATTAGGGTACCCGAGGGCTAGGGAGTCTTTCAATTTCCCGCCTTAATTGGCTTTGTCTCATCTTTCCTGATACCCTCATTCTTCGAGGGGTCTGCCTTCTTTTCCTTTTCATAATATCTCCTGTCTTCTGCTCAAGGCCCTCAAAGAGGCAGGGTGTGTGTAGACCCACCACTTCTGGTACACCCTCAAGGGCTCATGACTGGTGAGTTAGGAAGCTGGCAACCCCGAGGGATTCCTGAGCTACATGCAGGGAATGGAGTGGTATGTCAGAAATTTCAAGTGGACAGTGTTACGCATCGGTTTCCAAAGGGTAAGTATACACACTTTGTTTTCGATCGGTGAACGATGTAGATTTGTACCAAAGGGCCTTAATGCGGGAAATGGAGTGGTCTGTCCGAAATTTCGAGTGGACAGTGTTACTCGTCGAGTTCCAAACGGTAATTATGTAAAATCTGGTTGAGATCGGTGAAACGGTGTAGTTTTGTGCCACGGGCCAAAATGCAGGGAATGGAGTGGCCTGTCCAAATTTTAAAGTGGACAGTGTTACTCATCGGGTTCCAAAGGGTAAGTATACACATTTTGTTTTCGATCGGTGAACGATGTAGATTTGTGCCAAAGGGCCTAAATGCGTGGAATGGAGTGGTCTGTCCGAAATTTCGAGTGGACAGTGTTACTCGTCGAGTTCCAAAGGGTAATTATGTAAAATCTGGTTGAGATCGGTGAAACGGTGTAGTTTTCTGCCAAAGGGCCAAAAAGCAGGGAATAGTGTGGTCTGTCCGAAATTTAAAGTGAACAGTGTTACTTGTCGGGTTCTACGGGTAAGTATATAAAATTGGGGTCAGATCGGTGAAACGGTGTAGATTTGTGCCAAACAGCCTAAATGCAAGGGACGGAGTGGCCTCGCCGCAATTTCAAGCAGACAGTGTTAGTCGCAGTGTCCCAAAGGGTAAATATACAAATTTTGGTTGAGATCGGTGAAACGGTGTAGATTTGGGACAAAGGGCCTAAATGCAGGGAATGGAGTGGTCTGTCCGCAATTTTAAGCAGACAGTGTTACTCGCTGGGTACCAAAGGGTAAGTTAACGAATATTGGTTCTGATCGGTGAAACGGTGTAGATTTGTGCCAAAGTGCCTAAATGCAGGGAATGGGGTGGTCTGTCCGAAATTTTAAGTGGACAGTGTTACTCGCAGGGTTCCAAAGGGTAAGTATACAAAGTTTGGTTCAGATCGGTGAAACGGTGTAGATTTGTGCCAAAGGGCCTAAATGCATGGGATGGAGTAGCCTCTCCGCAATTTGAAGCAGACAGTGTTAGTCGCAGTGTTCCAAAGGGTAAATATACAAATTTTGGTTGAGATCGGTGGAACGCTGTAGATTTGGGCCAAAGGGCCTAAATGCAGGGAATGGAGTGGTCTGTCCGCAATTTCAAGCAGACAGTGTTAGTCGCAGTGTTCCATAGGGTAAATATACAAATTTTGGTTGAGATCGGTGAAACGGTATAGATTTGGGCCAAAGGGCCTAAATGCAGGGAATGGAGTGGTCTGTCCGCAATTTCAAGCAGACAGTGTTACTCGCAGGGCACCAAAGGGTAAGAATACGAATTTTGGTTCTGATCGGTGAAACGGTGTAGATTTGGACCAAAGGGCCTAAATGCAGGGAATGGGGGTGGTCTGTCCGAAATTTTAAGTGGTCAGTGGTACTCGCAGGGTTCCAAAGGGTAAATATACAAATTTTGGTTGAGATCGGTGAAACGGTGTGGATTTGGACCAAAGGGCCTAAATGCAGGGAATTGGGTGGTCTGTCCGAAATTTCAAGTGGACAGTGTTACTCGCAGGGTTCTAAAGGTTAAATATACAACTTTTGGTTCAGATCGGTGAAACGGTGTAGATTTGTGCAAAAGGGCCTAAATGCAGGGCATGGGGTGGTCTGTCCGAAATTTAATGTTGACGGGGTTACCCGCAGTGTTCCAAAGGGTAAGTATACAAATTTTGGTTCAGATCGGTGAAACGGTGTAGATTTGTATACATAACAGACAGACAGACAGACAGACAGACAGACATACAAACTTTGTGCTTTATATATATAGATTGGTGTATTGACTCTCATGGATGCCATACCTAATTTTACAATGCACCAAGCTTCCGAACACGAGTTATAGGCGTACATAAAGAGACACAGAAAGACAGACAATTCTATTGTCTACAACATATCACCCAAATATCCAAATATGGGTATATCTACCACACAGTTAAAATGTGTTCTCAAACTAAATTCAACTAACGTGTACTTCATGACGTGAAATAGAATTGAAAGCCTTGTAGACGGAACGCAATACACGTCACATAAAAACTGACCCTCTACGTTGTGTTAGGTCCCCATACACAGGAAGACCCCTTTCATAAATTATAAAGGCTTGTAGTGCGTGAAAATTCAGGTTCTTTAGCCTCAATTGGCCCAAATTCCTAAAAGCCGCAAAATATGCTGATACAATTAAGGAATTTTTGAAAATGATGTTGCTGTTTGGAGATATAATAGACCTTCTGTACTGTATGTCGCACGTGAAAATTGCGTGAAAAAATTCTAGGTTACCGCTTGACCCCCCTTAATTGCATTGATGGATTATACAGTCTAAGTTGGTTCCGTGATAACCTAATAGCCATTTGCAAACTTTCACAGAAATGTAATAAATGGAGTGACATTGCTTCTTACAGAAATAGATGGAAAGTTGGATGCCACCCCTTGAGATAATGTTGAAATGGTCACCGATTTGCATTCCTTCATTAGTTTGTTAAATTAAGTTTAAATTTGTTTTATGGGAATACTTCAGAAACTGTTGGTTTTAGAGCCTTATAATGTAGTTTTCGAGGACCCTTTAGGGCCCACGAGTTTTGTTTCTGGCACCGAGGGGCTTTGTCTCGTCGTTGTATGCCATAATATAATACTAATATAATAATACAATATAGGGATAGGAATATAATATACCTACCAGACCACACCCGCAGGTGTAAATCGCGCAAATAAATTCTAGAGTACCCCCTTGACCCCCCCCCCCCCCCTTAAGCGCATTATACGTATTGATGAATTTTACAGCTTAATTTCGTTCCGTGATAACCTTTTAGAATATAATAATATAATATAGGGATATGAATATAATCGACCTGCCTGACCACACCCGCAGGTGTGAATCGCGCGAAAAAAAAATCCAGAGTACCCCTTGACCCCCTTAAGCGCATTATTCGTATTGATGAATTTTACAGCTTAATTTGGTTCCGTGATAACCTTCTAGCCGTTTGCAAACTTTCACACTAATGTAATTAAAGGAATTGCAATAGATGGACCTCTGAGAATCTGTTGCCATGGTTACCGGCTTGTATTCGTTCATTAGTTTATTACATGAAATTAGTTTTCTGGGAATATCTCAAAAACTGTTGGTTTTAGGGCCTTAAAATATGGTTTTCGTGGACCCTTTGGGGCCCCCGAGTTTTGTCTTTCACATTGAGGGGCTGAAAATGAGTTTTGTCACGTCCATCTACGCCTATTTTATAATGTATTTTAAGGGACTAGGCCCCCTTTTATGAGAGTTACGGAGAAGAGTTACATCAATGATTAGTATCGTGCCTCTGATGGATATCTGTACCAAATTTTACGTTGATACACCCAGCCGTTCTCGAGTTATAAGGGAACAAATTTGTCCACAGACAAACAAACAAACAAACAGACAGACAGACAAAAAATATTTCGCGCGCATCCATCATAAAACAGTCTGATCAACACATGCATGATATTGTTGCCAACATGATTTTATGCGCGCTGATGGATCCAATATATAACTGCATGTAACGTCCATGCTATCCATTGGATTTCAACCAAATTTTATATTCTGTACCTTAAGAGATGGAACTAAGAATATATTCAGTTTCCAGGGCTGCCAACTGTAGTGCTTTATTAAGCTACATTATACCAGGTATATTTCGAACTAATTAGAAATTTCGGTATTACCAACTGAATATCGTCATAATTCCAGATAGGTCCATATAGATTAATCATTGGCATGATTCATACATTTTAAGAAACGTAGGCTCTTTTGTTCGTCACGGAACTTCTTGTTAATTTACTCCATTACATTTTACGTTCGATTTTCTCTGTTTACTTTATTTTCTGAATTTATTTCATGAAGGCGTCACAAACACGCAGTTCCCAATCCAGGGGAATTCATTACAGAAGATTTAAATCACATTGGCCTGGCCGGTCATCGAACCCGGTACCCTCCGGGCCAAAGCATAACATACAGTACTAAACAATTACTACGGAGTCAGACACTTATAATATTGTTATTGGTTTTAATTCCGTTTTAACTATCGAGGAGGGCCAGAATTAACAATTACAATAATTTTATTGTACCAGTAATAAATTACATGAATTATTTGTTGCACTTAAGGGGAACATACAGTTTAGTAATGATTTTAATATTATAATTATGCGTGTCATAGATCTTATACAACAATTATATGCATTTCCACATCTTGCTATTAGAAGCAAGGTTTTGAATTTCGAAAATTCAAACCATAATTTTTTTTATCCTTTTATCAAAATGTTGTTCTTGCTACGTGCCAAACTTCACCGTTTCCCTCATCCCCCACTTTTATAGGAAAATTTGTACTTGTCTTTTTTTAAGGGGGTGTAAAACCTTCAGCTACAAAATGAATCTCACTAATTTACACATGATTAAATTAAGCGCTATTACTTCATTTTCGTTCTGTGCTAACTCAAAAATAAATAACATTTTATCCAGTGAGATTCTTTTGCTGGAGCGGGGTCGGCGGCCGACTGCCGGGCTAGCGCGCCGTCCGCCAGCTAACCGAGCTCGTGCCGTAGGGTTGCGCGAGGCGGAGGCGAGCTGGCCAGGGTCATTAAAGTCATTATGTCACTAATGTTTCATCAACGAGTGTGTGTAGTGTCTGCGCACAGATAAGGAGGTAAAATGAACAGCAGCTGCAATATTTAATTAAAGAAGAACATATGTTCTTTTTAATTCTTGGGAATCTGGATGACCTCACGTCACCAGTTAAAGGTTAGAAGTTATATTTTCGCAGATGATACTAAAAATGTTCTCTTTCAGTTGACAGGTAGTAACTTTGTAAGTTACATCGTTACATTGTGTAGCTACTCCTGCACCTCCCTGCGTGTTTACTGTGATTAATCGAAGCACGGACCTAAGCCCGTTGGTTAATTTAAAATTCAAAGTGTACACATCAATTTCCCGTACTCTAGTGGAGCTGGAGAACAATATACGGCAGCAGATATCCCTCACAATACAAGGGAATCACAACGTGTAAACGCTAATTTATTTACACGGTATGCTACAACGTCTGTCTGTCAGCTGAAAGAGAACACACTCAGCATCTCCTGTGGATAGGTAAGTTCTTTAATCATGATTTGCTGGTGAATTTACCATTAATTAATGTACTTTGTTACGGTTTCCACTTTCGTGCAATCCGCGGTGGGAGCTCGGTGGGCTGGCAGAAGGCGCGCGCGCCCGGCAGCCGGTTACACATCCCGCTCGAACAAAAGAATCACCCTGTAGAAACACTAATGACACGCCCCGGCTTCGCCCGGTATCTCTAACGGTATTCCCAGCGTAAGCTTAAAAGGCGCACTGACGGCAGGTCCCAGACACAACTCCAAACACATATACTTTTCTCTTATGTCTTAACTTGACACGAAGTGATAGGCTTGCTCACTCGCTAACTTGTAAACTCGCTCCGAAGCTAGTAATTTAAATTTCCACTGAACAGAGATTTTTGGAAGAAAAGAAAACGTAAATACACTTATAGTTGGGGATGTACTAATGACAGCGATATGCTGGCCCGGACATTTATGTAGAACGCTCTTCGGCCGGGTTTGAACCCGCTATCTTGGGCATAGCAGTTCAGCATGCTACCGACTACGCCACCGAAGCCGCTTCTTGAGTTGGTAAAAGTACTCCACACCAAGACGCTGGCTAGCACACACTGGGAAGGCCATCGCAAGACGTATTTGATACATGTGTACCCACGTCACGAGCAAAGCCAGTGCACTACGGGAGTCAAAGCTCCACTCCAAAGCAATTATAACCTTATCTTAGCCTTGAATATATAATTTTCTCAAAAGAAAAATATGTATAGTCCGTTGAGCCATTATATATTTAAACACAAAGTGAGTGCTAGCCAGAGTCTAGGTGAGGTGTATTTTTACCAACTGAAGAGCCCAATGGTACACCGAGGCGAAACGCTGGCAATGTGTTGAGTTATGCCTTCACATTTATCAAATGTTGTGTTTAAATATATAATGGCCCAACGGACAATACATATTTTTCATTTGAGAAAATTATATGAACCGTTCTTACACTCATAGTATATAGGCCTAGATATTTTAACAGTTTACCCATCGTAAGCGTAAAAGGCGCACGGACGGCTGGTTTCTCTTCGACTCGATTCACTGAAATCATTACTGCTTGACTTCCTTTAGTCATAAATGAATGCTTTTCTACAGAAACTCTTCTGGAGAAATCCTTTACAGAATGGTGAAAACCGCATTAAAATCCATCCAGTGGTTCTCGAGATTACCCGTTATATACTAGTTTTATACTATCTAGAGATTAATGAAAGCTGCAAAGGTTAGAGTGTAGCTCCAGGTTTAACACCCACAATGCCAATGTCTGTAAACACATGTATTGCTTTCTATCTTTCGCATGCCCCAGTAATTTTGTTATAGTGTGTTGACCGACTGAAATGTTGCAATATCAATTGTCAATGTGGCAACACTGAAATATGACTTCAAGGATCTCGATAAATTATTATAATAAATTTGGTCACAATTTTAAATGTTAACCCTTTATAGGACAGAACATTTTTTTACTTTTATGTGTTTCTACATTTTAATTTATTTTAATTATTATAAATATTAAGAATGTTGTTTTTTGTTTCTCTAATTTTAATGTTTATACATTTAGTTTTAATTTTCAATTTATGTTCTTATAAATTTAATTTTGATATTTTTTATTAATTAATTAACAAATTTCGAATTGATTCTTACAATTATTTCCATAATTTTTTATAGTTATGTTTAATATTTTATTTTTTATTTCTTTTATTATTCTAATTACATTTTTATTATTTTTATTTCTATATTTATATTTTACTTTAACACTTTAATTGTTAATGTTTTTGTTGTTTTTTTATTTTATCCAACACATTACGTCAAGTAGATACGTAACTTATATAATATTTGATTTTTAGAAATACTAGCTCTTCAGCATGAAAATTCTACGAAATTTGGCGGAAAGATTCAACTATCAGCATCTTTGAAAGCATAAACTGTCCTTAGGACTGGTGGTTATTATAGAGACCACTTACCCATAAAGGGTTAAGGTCATGATTTGGTTATATTTGTGGACAAGGTCGTCTTCTTCCTCGTCGTGAATGGGTCATTTAGATTCATGAGGAATCAACATTTGTTAGCCTTTCTTTTAGCTCAGTATTTCTTCATAGCAACGAATGGGAGGGGCAGATGACCTCGTAGTTTCACCCCTTTAAACCTCATTATCTAACTAACTAACACATAGAATGGGTTTATTTTCGTTGCATGGACCATATATGATGGTTACTCTTTCTCTCTTCATCTTCAAAACCCCGCGTGAGTGCAAGTTTCCTGATTTTAGTCTGGTCCAGCAGATTTGGCAATCATAATTCTTTCAGATCTTTCTCTGTTTATTTGTACCAACTCATCCTAGTTGTACTGACAGTAGTGGCTACGCTGGCTAAAGCGCAGGGTTAGGTCATGGGGCCAAGCTCTCTGCTGACTCGGTAGACGCGTGGGTTCGAGCCCCACCGTCGGCCGTCCTTGAAATGGTTTTCCGTGGTTTCCCATTTCCAACACCAGGCAAATGCTGGGACGGTACCTTCAGACAGGCCACGGCCGCTTCCTTCCACATCCTTCTCCAATTTCATTCACCTTAATCAATTCCATCTCTCATCCCGACGTGCAGGTCGCCCACGGGCGTCGAATAGAAAGACCTGCACTAGGTCTCTGAGGAGACCACACTAAAAAAAATCCTAGTTGTTTTGTTGGGAATTTTGTGAGTTAGTCTTTTTGGGTCCATTATTTCTAATTGTCCCATGAATTGAATTCGTCGCATACTTATTGTGTCTGTGAGTTTGGAGACGTAGGCCTATTTCCTATATTTCTACATTTGGCTTTGGAAAATAAACTCCATTTTTTGATTCTTGGCCCTAAGATTTATATAAGGTCTTATACTTAGATACATTCTGAGAATTACATGAGTTACTGACATTTTTCTGTAGTGGTCAATGGAATGGGGCATTGTGTGAAATGTAGGTGAGTATAACTTTATTCTGTCGTAATATTGATAGAGTACAGTAATTGCTTATGGGCTGTTAACGCCTATTGTTCTTTACAGGAAAACGAAATGATAATCGAGTAATGATAATATGCAGTTTATATGAAGGCATAAATCATTCCACAGAGAAAGCTAATCTTGTAGGGGCAAAACATAGAGGGCATCTGTTCCTTATAATACATTTATTGCAGCCAAATGGTGATCTCAATCATATACATGAATTATGTATGTACTAATTGATTTTATCCTTTTGTTACATAGTTCTATGTGGTAGCGTTCACAATTTTTGTGGCACAATGAACACTCGCACAATTCATTTGGTACGTGATATGCTGTGATTTTGCAGATAAGATGGTGAAACTCATGAACTGCCAGTCTGCTTATCACATGTCATAGTTGAGTCGTCCAGTTGCAAAACTCCTTTAATACACTTGTGAATAAGGATCATTTTCATGAGGAACGTTAGGTAAAGTCCAGTTGCATAACTGGTTTAATCCACTTGTGAATAAGGATCAATTTCATGAGAAACGTTAAGCAAAGTACAGTTGCAAAACTGGTTTAATCCACTTGTGAATAAGGATCAATTTCATGAGAAACGTTAAGCAAAGTCCAGTTGCAAAACTGGTTTAATCCACTTGTGAATAAGGATCAATTTCATGAGAAACGTTAAGCAAAGTACAGTTGCAAAACTGGTTTAATCCACTTGTGAATAAGGATCAATTTCATGAGAAACGTTAAGCAAAGTACAGTTGCAAAACTGGTTTAATCCACTTGTAAATAAGGATCAATTTCATGAGAAACGTTAAGCAAAGTCCAGTTGCAAAACTGATTTAATCCACTTGTGAATAAGGATCAATTTCATGGGAAACGTTAGGCAAAGTACAGTTGCAAAACTGGTTTAATCCACTTGTGAATAAGGATCAATTTCATGGGAAACGTTAGGAAAAGACCAGTTGCATAACCGGTTTAATCCACTTGTAAATAAGGATCAATTTCATGAGAAACGTTAAGCAAAGTCCAGTTGCAAAACTGGTTTAATCCACTTGTGAATAAGGATCAATTTCATGAGAAACATTAAGCTAAGTCCAGTTACAAAACTGGTTTAATCCATTTGTGAATAAGGATAAACTTCATGAGATACGATAAGCAATGTCCAGTTGCAAAACTGGTTTAAACCACTTGTGAATTAGGATCAATTTCATTAGAAACGTTAAGCTAAGTCCAGTTACAAAACTGGTTTAATCCACTTTTGAATAAGGATCAATTTCATGAGAAACGTTAAGCAAAGTCCAGTTGCAAAACTAGTTTAATCCACTTGTGAATAAGAATCAATTGAAAGTGGATTAGACGAGTTTTGCAACTGGACGACTCAGTTCGAAATTCTCCTTTGTCCATTCTCGATCTATCAAGGCACCTGAGCCGTAAAGTTCTATTCGAATGCCTTCTCTCTGAGTGCTGTTAAAATTCATTCTGAGGCATCTGTTCTTAAATAGTTTAATGGTATATTGCCTTTCAAGGCCAAGGTTTTTGTTGTGTCTTTTTCTGCAGGATTTGTAAGAATTTCGGGCAAGGTGTACCAAGAACCCGCTGAAAAATCGGATTTGGTGCAACAAGGCAAAGGCGAAGAAAGAAAAAGCAGGACACAAACTTAAAATGAAGATCCGTGACGAACTAAGGAGCCTACTTTTCTTAAAATTTAAGATTCATGCCAATGATTAATCTGAATGGATCTATATAGAATAATGACGAAATTAAGTTTGTAATATCGAAAGTTCTAATTAGTTCGAAATACTGTATACCTGGCATAATGTAGCCTAATAGAGAACTACAGTTGGCAGCCCTGGTGACTGAGTATATTCTTAGATCCATCTCTTAAGGTACAGAATACAAAATTTGGTTGAAGTCCAATGGCTAGCATGGACGTTCCATGCAGTTAAACATTGCATCTAACAGCGCGCATAAAATCATGTTGGCATCAATGACATACATGTATTGGTCAGAAATAATCTGAAATAATATGATCTATTGTTGTGTCAATTTTCAATGAAATCCATTAGTTAGTATGGGACTTACATGCATTTTAAAATTGGACCTATCCGCAGGCTTAGAATCATGTTGGCACCACCGTCGTGTATTGGATACTCCAAATTAATCTAGAATGCCAGGTACTATAGGTGTGCAAAGTTTAGAGCTGTCGGCTTGCATACTTTCTGATATATGGGTATTTAGATTTAACAAAATTGAGAGCATTTATTAACAGTTGGCAGCCCTGGTGGCTCTTAAGAATACGCTCAGTCATATCTATTTATGTACACGTAGCACATACGAAATTTGGTTGAAATCCAATTGAAAGTGTAGAAGTTATATGCATTTAAAATTTGGACTTATCAGCAGGATTATAATCATTTTGGCAACACTGCCATGTATGGCCTCCAGGAAATTAAACTGCAATATTATTATCTATACGTATGCCAATTTTGAAATAGCTCCCATTCATACCTTCCAAGATATCCAACATGGAGCTCAAATTTCTAGTGCGATTTTTCAGCAGTTGGTAGCACTGACATCAATTTCAAATATGGCCGTGAGATATTCAGGTATAGATCTTTACTCCTACCAAATTTTGTTTCGATTGCTGCAGCCGTTTAGGAGTTGATAGGGGACAGACAGACAGACAGACAGAAGGACAGACAGACAGACGGACAGACAGAAGGACAGACAGACAGACAGACACACATTTGTCCGATCTCATAAGTCTACTTTTTCCTCATTTTTGCAAACCGTGAAAAGTAGGCTAAATTTTTTTTTTTCAATTTAGTAGTTAAATGATAAATAGCGTAGTTCAATATCATGTAGTTCCGTGAAGAACAAAATAGCCTATTTTCAAATATTCTACTGGTCTTTTACATTAAAACTCGCCTGCCTATTAAAAGGATTTTCGCTGTGATACACTAAATAGCTCTCGGTTCACGACCTATATCTGCTCCAAGGCATGAAACCGCGAGAAAATGCCATTTGAGTATTTTAATTTCACTTGCCAGCCATGTTGGTTATGTACTTAACTTATTTTTAAGCGTCACATAGCTGAACCTAAGTATTGTCCACCTTACGAACGTACAGGGTGATACCAGTAAGAGCTTCAGTGATATAGACGGCCATTAGAATATTTAGCAAGGCTACCATGTTTGATTTGTGAAATGTATTTAAACTTGAAGAGCCCGGTCGGATTCAGATAGAATAGAACTATGGTATTTCCGAGTTTCATTGGACTCGCTCCGGCCATTTAGATTTTATAATGGGCACACACACACGTACACACACAAAGACAAAAGGCGATCACTTAAGCCTATTTTTAGCCTACTTTCGATTTTTGCAAAAAATGAAAGTAGACATATGAGATCACTACACGCCCAAAAAATGTGTGTCTGTGTGTGTGAGTCTCTGTGTGTGTGTGAGTGTGTGTACTCTGAATATATGTCCCCCCTATCAATTCAAACACGGTGAAACCGAATTGAACGAAATTCAGTACAGAGGTAGAACAAGCAAAGGGCACCTCAGTGTCATGTTTTATATCGCCGCCATCTTGACGGAAATGTAATGGCGGCAACCCAAATGTTCAAGGCTTAAATCAAATTACGACTAACCTAATCATCCGATATCTACCAAATTTTGCAACTACATATAGTCATATGGCGTGCGTCTTTTGACAAAACTAAAAGGTCATCAGTTTAAGAGTTTTCAGATGGCGGCCATGTATGTGTGCAAATCAATTACCCTTATCAATTCAAACACAGTGAAACGGAATTGAACGAAATTCGGTACAGAGGTAGAACAAGCAAAGGGCACTTCAGTGTCATGTTTGATATCGCCACCATCTTGACGAAAACGTAATGGTGGCCACCCAAATGTTTACAGTTTATATCAAATTACGACCAACCTTATCATCTGATCTCTACGAAATTTTGCAACATTTTACCTTTATGTATGAAAAATCTTTTGACTAAACTTAATGGTCATCAGCCCTATACATTGCGGATGGTGGCCTTGTATGTGTGCAAATCGATTCCCACTATCTATTGAAACACGCTGAAACCCAATTGAACAAAATTTGGTACAGAGGTAGCACTATAAAAGGGCACCTCAGTGTCTTGTTGTATATTGCCGCCATCTTGACGGAAACGTAATGGCGGCCACCCGAATATTCAAAGCTTAAATCAAATTACGACTAACTTAATCATCCGATATCTACCAAAATTTTCAACTACATATAGTCATATGGCGAGCGTCTTTTGACCAAACTACAAGGTCATCAGCCCCAAAGTTTTCAGTTGGCGGCCATGTATGTGTGAAAATCGATTACCATTATCAATTCAAACACGGTGAAACCGAATTCAACGAAATTTGGTACAGAGGTAGCACTAGCAATGGGTACTCCAGTGCAATATTTTATATCGCCACCATCTTGACGGAAACGTAATGCTGGCCACCCAAATGTAAAAAGCTAAAATCCAATTACGACCAACCTAATCATCTGATCTCTACAAAATTTTGCAACGACATTCCTTTTTGTGGGAAGCATCTTTTGACTGAACTACAAGGTCTTCAGCCCAATAGTTTGCAGATAGCGGCCATATATGTGTGCAAATCGATTCCCCGTATCAATTCAAACACGGTGAAACCGAATTTAATGAAATATTTTACAGAGGTAGCACTAGCAAAGGGCAACTCATATTCACGTTTAATATCCGTATAGCACGTTGTATTTCAACAAGCTACTACAACCAACATTCAATTATACTCCTTGAAAAGGACAAAGAGTTATAAAAATACCCATGCTTTTAGGAGAAAGTAGGCTATATGTTCTTTACTGAATATCTTGTTAATATGATGAAAATAGGCTAAACGTGGCATCAGGAAAGGCATCCAGCCGTAAAAACCATTCGCCACATAGATTTTTAATGCATTTCATCTCAGACCCCGTTAAAAACGGGAATAATAAGGAGTAGACATGTAGTAAAATATAACATTGTTTTTATTTGATATAAATGCGGCGTTAGCATATTACATGGCGCTTAGTTATTTTATATCCGCACCCCCCATATAACTAGTCTTAGCCCGGCCGCGGTCTACTGCTGGGCGTTGCTCTTCTTGTCTGTACGCCAGACCTTCTTGGCGTCAAGAGCTATGTACCACCCTGGCCAGGCCACGCTGCAGCGCATGCGCCAGACCTTCTTGGCGTCAAGAGCTATGTACCACCCTGGCCAGGCCACGTTGCAGCGCATGCGCCAGTTCATACTTGTTTCTCGGAAGGGAAGCGCTGCCGTACGCTGGCGTTTGCTGGCGTTTGAATTGTATGATCACTGTTCTGTTAACTCAATAGCCCAATCGCTGCGCTAGTACTATAATTCGAACTGTAGAAGTGTAGTTTCTTTTAATTGTGCGTGTGTGTGTTTAATGCTGCCAATATGACTGAAGTAAGTTCACCTGACTCTAATGTTATTAATTTTTTAAAGGCAACTCCTTTGAGCACTTTATCATATGAACAGCGATGTGAATTTAAACCAAAAAGACCAAAGCCAAATTTATCAATTAAAGAAGTCGGTAAAAATCGCACACGGAGTTTTCAGCTTTCTTGGTATGACAGGTTTTCCTGGCTAACTGGGTGTGTTGAAAAAAAAATGTTTTGTTACGTTTGCCTTATTTTTGGAGCGAAAGATACTGAATGGTGCACGGAAGGAATTTCGGACCTGAGTAATTTAATTAAAAAGGCTGTAAAACACCAGTCTTCAAAACACCACTTGTTACATTGTGAAGCATTACATCTGCTAGGTAAAACTCGCATTGAGTATGCATTATCTGTAGCTGCTCGACTACAAGCGGTAAAACATAATGAGATCGTGTCTTCGAACAGGCAGTATGTGCGACGACTCATTCAATCAGTAGTATTTCTCTGTACACAAGAACTAGCCTTCCGTGGCCATAGAGAAGATGAAAGTTCTATTAACAAGGGGAATTATTTGCAATTGTTGAACCTGCTCGCTCAAAATGAATCTATAGTTAGAGACCATTTACAGTCATCATCATTATTATTAAAAGGAACATCTCCAGACATTCAAAATGACTTGATAGAAGTTACAACAATTGCATTACATGAAAAAATCAAATCAGAAATAAATGAAGCCCCCTTTCTCTCCATACAAGCGGATGAGACATTAGACGTATCGTGTAAGAGCCAGATGAGCATAATATTTAGATATTGTGTGGATGATAGAATAGAGGAGAGATTCGTCGGCTTTTATGACGTTTCCAAGAATAAAACAGCTGCGGGATTATCAGAAATCGTGCACAAAGTTTTACTTGACTGGGAAGTAAATGGAGAAAATGTTGTAAGCCAGACATACGATGGCGCAGCTGTAATGGCAGGCAGACAAGGAGTAGTTCAAAAGCTAATGAAACAGTTTTGCCCATATGCTCTTTTCGTCCATTGTTACGCCCACCAATTAAATTTGGTACTTCTGTATGGCTCAAAAACAATAAAACAGGTTTGTTTGTTTGTCTGTGCCTTGACTGCTTTTCATAGTTTTTTCAGCAAGTCTTCTAAATGGACGGTTTTGTTGATGTTTATGGAATTTTCATTCGAAGGCAGTTTTCACCATTATGAAACATTTCCAAGGATTGTATAGTACTATTGATGAAATTATTGATGATGAAAATAGTGAATGGGACGACGACTCTGTGAACTGTGCCATTGGTCTCAAAAGACATATGGATGACCCTACCTTTGTATATTTGCTATGTGTATTCGAAGCTTGTTTCATTTAGACTGATCATCTTTTCAAAATGTTACAATCATCGACAGTGAGTATTGTAACTTGCCATAATGAGATAGATGCTGTCGTCAAAAGAATAGAAAACTTAAGAAATGAAGATTTCACTGACAGATGCGTTCAAAAAAGCATCCAGTTGAATGAAAACGTAATGTATGATGGCAATAAAAAGAACCCTTTGAGAGTGCTAACTTTTGAAATAGTAGATTCACTAACAGCTCAAATGAAAAGTAGATTTGAAGATCTTAATCATCTAAATTTCATTGAGTTAGTACAAGAAAAGAAGTTTAATGAATACACTGAAACATTCCCCCAGGGCAAATTAGATATTTTGGTAAATCAGTATCCATTCTTTAATGTTAACCAATTACTAAATGAACTTCACATTGTTTATGGAGATCAGACAAAGCATTTAGCTCCAAAAGAGCTTTTAAAATATTTTGTTGCCAACGGTCTCGACTCCATCTATCAGGAAGTAACTAAACTACTACGCTTAGTACTGACTATTCCAACTAGTAGTGAACGCAGCATGAGCACGCTGAAAAGAATTAAAACATACCTTAGAAATTCTATGAGCAATAATCGCTTGTCGTGTTTAAATTCACTGGCCATTGCAAAACAGTTATTGGGTTAGCTTTCATCAGAGCCGGCATTTCTTGAACACATCATTGACATTTTCGCAGAAAAGAAGAAAAGACGAATGGAGCTGATGTACAAGACTGTGTGAGGTATGTGACAGTATCTTTCATATTAGCTTTTTGATTTTTTCCTTAGTTTGTCGTTATAAACTTTGGCGTCCCCAGCTCAAACGTTCACGCTACGCCACTGTTACATAGGTATATTAAGGTCGTATTTCCGTGAATATTTCTCAGCTTCTAAGTTCATAAAAATCTTAAACCTAGTTATAATATATTTCATCATTTAGAACGCTCTGATGAGATGATGTTGAATGAAGGTTCAGTTCCGAATGAAGATCTATTCTTTAGATAAAGCTTTATATTTTCCGGCTAGTGTAATTGGTTCCGAATACATGTTGACTAACTGTTTCATTGCAACACCAAAAAATGCTCCAAAGCTTTAAATAAAGAAACGCTTCATGATGAACAGGTCATACTATCTCTAACGAACCATTTAGCAAAGCAAGAAGCAGAATAAAGCGACAGCAGTATAAAATGAGTTGTTTTGTTGCTGCCGTGCGTTTGTGGAGAAAAAGCGGCCCCTGTCTCTATTCTGTGGCAGAATTGCGCGCGAGAGAGAAATACAAACAACACCCCTTGAGAACAAATACGATTCCTCTTGACTCAACAGAATACATGAGACTCCCAGGCCGAATTAAGATGCGATGTTTACTTTTGTCTGGTGAGATTTTTCGAGCAGGTTGCCATAGCAACCACACCGCTCGATAAGATGCCTCCTACTCTACAGGGAGGGCCAGCAGCCAATCTTACAGTGAACAATATTGCTTCACAGATTTCAAATTCACTTTAATCAATGTAAATATTCAAATGTGCTCTTCGTACACGTCGTTACGTCGTTGGGGGTTATCTGTCGTGGAAGCTTACCACGGTGGGTGAGTGGATAGCGTGTCGGTCTACTAACCCCAAGATTGCAGGTTCGCTCCTGGCCATGGTAAGTGATTTTTTTGAAAGGCAGCAAAAATACGACATGCATGTCATACGATGTTGGCATGTCAAAGAACCCATTTGAATTCAGTAGGCCGTG
Organism: Meconema thalassinum; assembly: GCA_946902985.2. NCBI lineage: Eukaryota > Metazoa > Arthropoda > Insecta > Orthoptera > Tettigoniidae > Meconema > Meconema thalassinum. Next base: position 70,649,900 of record OX336399.1, on the reverse strand, counting down.
TCCATAATGGCAAAATTAATCTCGGGAGTATCCGCCAACACAAAGTTCCTAATTTCTCTACTAGAAAGCGCTATAGTGTTCAAGGAGCTTATATATATAACCTCCTTGACTTTCATAGTGATTCAAGGAACAACGAAATTCGACATGCAAGTTACCCTCTGGGTGTCAAATTACAAAGCTTGCACCCGGCATCCGAGGCCATACGATATTATTATTACTATTATTATTAATAATAATTCAAGTAAGGACTGCACACTTTGAATTTTTCAAGTAGTTCCTACTTTTGCCGCCAAACGCCACCATCAACAACTACTAGTTTAGAACTTGGCTACTAGACGCCACCGCAGTCGGCTCCTGGCGACGAACGTAGGAACCTGAGCGTTGTTTACATATTGTACAGGCCCGGGGGGCTGTACCCCCTGAAAGCCACCCCCCATCTTTCACTAAAACCACCCCAACTGGCAACATCATAAGACCAGAACATTACCTTTACACGGCAAGAGGCGACCACCCAGCTTGGGAGGTTGGCCAACTACTTGCGACACATAACATAAACATCTACACAACAACTAACTGGGACAGCTACGTCAACGGAATGCTGACCACGCAACGCCAAGAACTATAAGAGGGAGTCCTTTTTGGAGCCATGATCTGTCATACAGTGTGCGTCACCGAAGGCCCTAGCCGACGACTGTTCCAGCTGCATCATCAGGTGAGACTCAGCAAGTGCTCAGAATCCTTTACTTTGTAAACACCCACTCACAATCTTGTACACTTCACTTGCATAATTGCTTACATTCCCCTAAGAGGGACTTACAATTTCACACTCACTGACCAATAAACACATGGTCAGTAAATTACACTTGTCTTGATTATTACACGCCTCTTTACATCCTCATACACTTCCTGACTCTCGTCACGATTGACCGTGACCATAGTAGCCAGTAATCGCTTGGTCAGGTTTCATTGTGCTTCCTGCATGCGACTCGACTACGTAACGTCGAGCCGCTGACGTAAGCACGCCTACTGTGTTACTCATTTCGTCCAGCTGGCAGGCCGGTATAGTAGCCTGCATTTAGAGGTCCATCCCCTAATCAACACTTGCATCTTTGCAGGAACACCCCTTAGCGTTTAAACGCTAAACAACACACTACACTGGTAAGCTTTCCCGGCTACGGGAAGCTACCCTCTCCTAGGAACCACCTTCCAAATTGGTACAGTGACACAAGTGTTTTATCCCTAACCACCCCCCAACTAAGGGATCTAAAACAATATTTAACCTAATTTAGCTTCACACAGGTGTAATTAGTGGAAGGTTCTTTAACATGCCATAAATCTATGACATGGGAGCGCCGGCTTTACTTTCCCTCCGAAGGAAGGCATACTGAGGGATTTTTAACGCTCTTAAAAATCCGACGATTTCGGCCGGGTTCGAACCCACGATCTTGGGCATAGAAACTCAGCATGCTACCAACTACGCCACCGAAGCCCCTGTAAATATTTCAACGTGCTCTTCGTACAAGTCGTTACGTCGTTGAGGAATATCTGTCGTGGAGCTAAATCAAACACCACTCGAGACATTCGTTAGTGACAGGTTTTAGCTAGGGATAGTAATTTTAATCGATTAACTTCAGATATCAAATAATCGATTAAACACCGCCATAGCCGATCCCAAGCCCAGTTGAGAAAGGAGGAGGGTGAATGGCTGGTTATTGGGTCTCGGTGGGGACACCAATGCTGAGTAGGTGTCTCTGGTAAATACTGAGAAATGCCCTAGTTGGTAGGCTCTGCCTAGCAATGCAACCAGCAAATCCCAGCCCGTAAGGGAGGGGTGGGGGCGAGTTTCCAGCGCATTAAACCGGGATATGCTCAGATAAGGGGGAACAACACTGACAGAAAAGTCCAGTAGGCACAGATGCTGTGAGGAGCCAGCCCCTCCACTGTGCTAGCTCGCGTAGGGGTGATTACCCATGTCGGGTGAAGCTTCCCAAATTCAGAGAACAAACAGGAGAGCCGGACGGATAAACATGACGACCCTGCGAGAAAAAAGACTCTGCAGCAAACCAGGAGACTCAAAGGGAATAGGAATGAATACAGAAAGTGGCAAAATGAATGGCGCAGTGGATTAGCTTCTCGCCTTTCACCCGGACGACCGGGGTTCGAATCCCGGTGACAGCGGGTTGGAATTTTCACCTGGAAAATCATGTGGTGTCAGGAAGGTCATCCGGCCTTAAATCCCCGGCCAAAACCTAAATGAGCCTGGTCGGCTCCTGCGACCCCAATTAATTGAGAAAAGCCGAAGAAAGTTTTTTTTTTTTTTCAGAGCCTCCGTGGCTTAGGCGGCAGCCCGCCAGCCTCTCACCGCTGGGTCCGTGGTTCAAACCCCGGACACTCCTTGTGAGATCTGTGCTGGACAAACAGGTGGCAGACAGGATTTTCTCCGGGTACTCCGGTTTTCCTTGTCAAAATTTCATTCCAGCAACACTCTCCACTATCATTTCATTTAATCATTGCCCCAGAGGAGTGCGTCAGGCCTCGGCAGCCGGCAGAGTTCTTATCCTTGCCGCTAGATGGGGGCTTCATTCATTCCGTTCCTGACCCGGTCGGAGACTGGAAGCAGGCTGTGGATTTTCATTTTCACAGAAAGTGGCTGGCAGTCCCGATGCCGAGAGGTAAAAGGGAAAAATGAAGTAGAAGAAGAAGGAGCATAAGAAGAAGAAGAATCGATTGTGCGTTTAATCGATTCATCGGTTGGTCAAATAAGCCGAATTAACTGTTTTGTCGATTAATCGATGTTTTTCGCTTGTTTTGTATGTAGCTTACAAGGACCGAGCACTCCCACGCTGATATCATCATCATCATCATTTCCCCTTATCCAGCTTCTGCCGGGTCGGGGTATTTATGGCACTTCTCCACTTTCCTCTTTCCTTCCACCATTCTTCTTCCACGATCTTGTCCCAGTCCAGATTTCTTTTTCTTACGCTGTTCTTCACTGAATCAATCCACCTTGTTCTAAGTCTTCCTCTTGCTCTCTTACCCTTGCATTTCGCCTCCAGCATCTGTCTTGGTATTCTATTTTCCTCCATCCTCTTTACATGTCCAAACCACCTTAGTTTATTCTTCTCAATTCTCTCATTTAGTTTTCCCATCCCAACTTCCTTCCTAACATCTTCATTCCTCACTCTGTCTTTCCTTGTCTTTCCTATCGTACTTCTTAGGAATTTCATTTCACTGGCTTGGATTCTACTCTCTTGCCTGCTTGTCAAGGTCCAAGTCTCAGCTGCATAAGTTAATATGGGAACATAGTACACTTTATACATTACCTCCTTGCTTTTCCTTGGTACTTCCTTATCCCAAACAAGTTTTCTTACACTTTGATAGAATGCATTGCTCTGCTGAACCCTCCTGCCAATCTCCATGTCCAACCTTCCAGTTTGCATCAATTCACTTCCTAGGTATTTGAACGTGTCCACAATTTCCAAACTCTGACTTCCAATTTTCACAGTGCCCTTTCCTTGTCTTTCCCCTCTTGTCATCACCATGGTCTTGCTTTTCTCTGTACTGATTTTCAGGCCGTACTTCTGAATATTTTCGTTCAGTACATCTAGTTGTATTTGCACTTCTTCGCTGCTCCTTCCCCAGACCACAATATCATCTGCAAATAACAGTAACTTCATTTCTTTATGTCCATATGCTTCCTGTGTTTCCTTTAAAATTTCATCCATCACCATTATGAACAAGAGAGGTGACAGGGTGACAGCACACTCCCCTGTCTTAGTCGAGTCTTGTTCCTAAACCAATCTGTCTTTCCAACTGGGGTCAGTACCCTGCTAACACAGTTGCTGTACATTGCTTGCACCATTTCCAACATTTCTCTTCCCAATCTCTTCTTAACCATGGTTTCCCATACCTTCTCTCTGGGAACACTATCATATGCCTTTTATAGATCTATGAAAGTCATGATCAAATCCTCTCCATATTCCCAGTTATTTTCCATCACCTGCCTCAAGCTAAAGATTGGGTCCACTGTGGATCTTCCACTCCTGAAGCCATACTGTTCCTCTTGCAACTCTCCTTCCACCTTTCTTCTCATTCTTCTTTCTAATATCCTTTCCAGTATTTTTACTATCTGGGATAAGAGGGTGATCTCTCTATAGTTATCACACACCTTCTTGTCCCCCTTCTTAAACACTGGTATTATTAGCCCTTTCTCCCAGTCTTCTGGTACACATTTCCGTTTCCACACACACTTTAGCAGTCGATACAACCATTGCATACCAACAGGTCCAGCAGCCTTTATCATTTCTACACTGATATCATCCACCCCTGTTGCTTTTCCCATCTTCATTTTCTGTACTGCTAATTCCACCTCCAGCATTGTTATATCATCTTCTGTTATAGAGTCGTCAGGTTGTGTCACCTCCATCTCACCAGTACAATTGCTCACATTCAATAGCTTATCGAAATACTCCTTCCATCGTCCCTGTATCTCTTCTGGGTGTGTTAACAACTCTCCATCTTCCTTTTTCACCAGCTTTGTGGTAACTCTTTCTTTCCTCTTACTTCTTAGAAGCCCATACAGCATCCTTTTACTGCCACTTACATCTGTTTCCATTCTTCGTGTAAATTCTTCCCAACTTTTCTTCTTTTCTTCTCCTACCACTTTCTTACACCACCGTTTGCTGTCGTGATACTTCCTTTTGCTTTCTTCTGTTTGATCTCGGTTCCATTCTTTCCATGCAGACTTCTTTTCTTTCACTGCTTTCCTCACTTCCTCATTCCACCACGGTGTCTCCTTCTCTTTCACTCTTGTTGACGTCCTACCACAAGCACTCTCTGCTGCACCAACAAATGCCTTTTTAAAGTTGGACCATTCCTCTTCTATATTTTCCACTTCAGTAACTGGGATTTGTTGCTTCAATCTCTCCTGAAAATCTTCCTGTACAGTTTTGTCTTTCAATTTCCATACTTTTATTTTACTTTCTCTGATCTCCTTTAGGTTTTCTAATTTTTCCCATCTAAATTTTGCCACCACAGCTCTATGGTCCCCATCAAATGCTTCTCCTGGTAAAGCTGTCACATCTATCAGCTTTCTGCGATTAGTCCTTTCCACCAGAAAGTAGTCAATTACTGATTTTGTTCTTCTATCGCCCCAACCATATCTCGTAATTTTCCTGCTGTTTTTCTTCCGAAACCATGAATTACCCACTATCAGTCCATTCCTTTCACAAAAGTTTACAAGTTCCTCTCCTTCTCGGTTCTTTTTCCCATATCCATAGGGTCCAATGACTTCTTCCTTTCCTTGTCTCTCGTTTCCGACTTGTGCATTCATATCTCCCATGATCACCACTTCTACATCTGAAATTACTCTTTCTACATCCTCCAGGAATACTTCAATATCTTCTTCTCTGTTTCTAGTCTGTGGTGCATACACTTGTACGAAGTCCATCACGTCATTTTTCATCTTCATTCTAATTTTCATTATTCTGTCACTCACACAGTCGACCACTTCAACATACTCCTTCAGTTGTTTCGAGGTTATCAGTTCCACGCCATTTTTTGCCTCTTGGCCACCACTCCAGTATAATGTATATCCTTTCCTCAATTTCTTCCTTCCTTTACCTTTCCATTTCACTTCACTCAGCCCCATCAATCCAACATTCTCCCTCTCCATGAAGTCTACCACCTCCTCCACCTTGCCTGTCAGGGTCATGACATTCATGATTCCCACTTTCATTTCGGTTACTGGTCGCCCATTTCTCACAGTTCTCCCAGTACCATAAGAACTGCGCGTCGCCTGCAGGGTACGCCCTAACTTTCTCCGAATCATTTGAAGCGCCATTTCCATTTTAGGCTATTATTACGATGGGGTCGCCACTCCCAAAGGCATTTTATGAAGCTACTGCCAGCTATTATACAGGCCGCCCCTAACATGGGAAACAGACGCCCTTGCAGCCGCCCCTAACCTGAGAAACAGACGCTGCCGATTGATGCTGTACTCATACTATTCCCTGAGTACTGGGTTGCCTCTTCCGCAATCTCCACCGTTCCGAAGTCCATCTTCCCCGCTGCAGATTCCGTTGAGGTCTTCGCACGTAACCCTGTGCACGGGGCCTATGTTATACCCCATAGGACTGGGTCCTCACCAGAACTTAGCTGGTACTGTAGTTCCATGGTATATTACAGTACCGTTGCCCACCCCCGCGACGTGGACGCGCCTGGCAAGAAATATCCATGTAGCCAATTATAATTGCCTCATGGACCGGGTTAAGGAGCTGTCTAAATCCAGCCTCCCACGCTGATATATGAATTATTATTAATCGTATGGTATGGTACACACTTACAGCGTAATGAAATATTGAAAAGAAAAAAGAGAACAGATAGTATATTGGCTTTCACGGCCGGTGATTTAAAACTCAGCAATTCTTCTAGGTTTGTGCCGTGTCTTGTGTGGGGTTTCGCCTAGGACACCAAGCTGGCTCATCGGCGGGCTCTTGGTGTCCCCGCCCGGACTCCCACAGGAGTAACGAACTGCGTTCTACCTCCCTTTCATAGAGTGCAACTGCACTACTTTACTGCGAGAACTAAAAGCTCAAGCAGCTTTAACCTCCCTATGCCCGCCGATGAGCCAGCTTGGTGTCCTAGGTGAAACCCCACAAAAGACACGGCACAAACCTAGAAGAATTGCTGAGTTTTAGAACAGATAGTCTCATAATTTAACATCTAAATTCAAATATAGTCCACTGATACAGGATTCATTGAGGTAAAATACAATATGTTGCCACCATAGGATCTTAGCGGACAGTCCTGAATGATGTGCTTCACCGTTTGTCTATCGGCTCCACAGTCACACTTTGGAGAGGGTAACCTGTTCAACTTGAACAAAGAGTTCGCACAAACACCAGAATTGGTCCTGAATTGGTTTAATTTTCACCATATCCGACGAGGAAGATCAAAGCCAGGTACTTTAGAAGTGACAGATTGCATGTCTCTGCACTCCTGTGGAGCAAAAATCATCCAAGCATGAGACCACTGCTGGACTATGTCAAAGTTGTCATTGATAAGTCTCGTAGCTGTCTTCACAGGGGGCTGCCTTGAGCGAAGCCTGAGTAGACAAGCAGCAGGTATATCAGCATGAATAGGGAGATCCTGATTTTGAAGTATCTTGTGGTATGTTTTGACCAGGATATTACACCTGCGGAAATATAAGAATTGCAAGTTTCACTCGAACCAATGCTATGCTTCTTGTGTCAAGTGGTTATACTTGCATCGGAGTTGAAATTGAATGGTATTGTTCTTAAGTGAAATTTCATCTTGAGAATCCGCTGTTCTTCGAGGATTATAATGCATGGTGTGGCTATGATACCCATATCCATAGACAATTCATGTTATATGTACTTACAATTGCACATGCTGGTTGTACAGAGAGTTTGTTTTATATGCGACGGGGACCCTCGCTTGCCCGCTTGCCCGCTCACCTGCGTGCGCGTCTATCTCCCGCCTGGCACTTTACCGTTATGCGGCGATCGCGCGGCACTGACTCATTGAGTACAGGAATTTGTACTTATCTAGTTCACAGCTGGTGCTGAAAATGTTCGCCATTCACTGCTGCACATCGCTGGCACCTCTTTATGAAATTGTAATTTACTTTCTGAAGATCCTCAGCACCGATTGACTGTATTTCAGCTGTAATATAGCCTTTAAGTATATTTCTCGCATACACTCTATTTTTAAGCATCCCCCATGTATATAAGTCACATGGTGATAAGTCTGGGCTTCGCGGGGCCACACGTTCCGACTTATCATCCTAGTAACGAAAATGCGACGCAATTCTGTCATGGATGCTTCGGCAGTGTGAGCAGTTGCAGAATCATGTTTAAAATAAGTTGACAATTGCTCTCCGTAAGTCAGTTCGTCAAAAAATTGGTCAAGGATCACATTGAAGTACAAATTTAAGCACAAATTCCTATACTCAATGACTCAGTGCCACGCGAGCGCCGCATAACGGCAAAGTGCCTGGCGGGAGAAAGACGCGCAACGCGGGCGAGCGGGCAAGCGAGGGTCCCCGTCACATATAAAGCAAACTCTCTGTATCATTTAAATGTGACTGGTAAACTATTGAGTGCTTTAAATATTGAGCATCTTAAGGGAGAACATGCAGCTTAAGGAGCTAAATCAATATCGATTTTAATATTATAACCGTGCCTGTCACAGATCTTAAACAACAATGATAAACATTCCCAAAGAAACACACACATCTATTTATTAAAAACAAAGCTTGACATTTTCAAAATTCAAATCGTAACTAATATATTTTTCAAAATTTGGATCTTGTTTGTGCTGATTTTCCTCGTTTTCCTCATATCTCCCTTGTTTATTGGAATTTTTTGGACTTTTTTTTAAGTGGGTGTTAAACCTTCAGTTGCAAAATGAATCTCCCTATTATTAGTTAATTAAGCGTTGTATTTACATTCCTATTTTAGCATACTCAAAAAATGGTTTTAATGTTTAATTGAAATACTAATTAAATCCACAGATGATTGAGTGAGATCATCTTGTTTGTACTTCTGCTCTTTCTGCCCAATCAGAACAGTTTGAAGTTGTAGAGCATACACTCACTCGTGCTCTCAAACAGCTGGGTACTTACTATGAAAGGAACCAACTCATGCCCAATCCTAATAAGACTCAAGAATGTGTCTTCCACCTGAAACATAAACAATCTAGTCGGAAACTTGAAGTATTCTGGAATAGTTTGTTATTGGATCATTGTTTCCATCCCAAATATCTAGGTGTCACCTTGGACCGTACACTCACATTCAAGGAGCAGTGCTTTAAGCTAAAACAGAAGATATCTTCGAGGAACAGCCTCCTCCGTAGACTGGCAGGGACTCACTGGGGCACCCATCCCCAAACGTTAAGGACAACAGCAACGGCCTTATGCTATTCAACAGGAGAATATGCCAGTCCTGTGTGGTACAAGTCAGTCCATGCAAAGCAGGTGGATGTAGCCTTAAATGAGAGCTGCAGGATTATTACAGGTTGCTTGAGGCCAACTCTCATCAGTAAAGTGCACTATCTTGCAGGGATTGCTCCGCCTGACATCAGAAGAGAAGTGGCTGCAAGCAACGAAAGAAGTAAATCATCTGTTATGACCTCACACCCACTCTTCGGGTATCAACCTGCTGAGAGGAGATTAAAATCGAGAAAGAGCTTCCTAACAACTACTCAACCATTACAAGGAACAGCAGCAACAGCTCGAGTTGCCGTGTGGAAGGAGAGGACCAGCAGTCTGTCTGAATGGATGGAACCAAAGGAATCTCTACCTCCTGGTCACACAGAGAACTGGCTAATCTGGAAATCCCTGAACAGACTAAGGGTGGAAGTTGCAAGATCCAGGGACAACTTATATAAGTGGCATTTTCCGACGAAGACAGTCCTGTGTGAATGTGGCGCAACCCAGACAACACAACACCTCTTCTCCTGTCCATTGTGCCCGTACAGCTGCACAATGAATGACTTGACTGAAGCTAATTCAAGTGCTATCGAGGTGGCTAAGTTCTGGGCAGAAACTGTTTGAAGACGTCTGTTCAACACATACTTTGTACTTCTGACACGAATAAATAAATAAATTGAATGAGATTCGTTTAGTTGGAGGTTTATCATCCACTTTAAAAAATATGATGATGATGATGATGATTATTATAATTGCTGTTTTAAGGGCCTAACATCAGGGTTATTGGCCCCAAGTGGTTTAGTTGACTGTGAAAATGTAAATGAAATGAAACTATACCTAAAACTAAGCTGAAACCAACTACTGACTTACAACCTAGAAGAGAAAATGGAAAACAAAACAAAAATAAGAAGAAGGGAGACAAAAGACAGGAGGAAAGGAAATGCCCTCAACCCTCGAAGAATGAGAATTAAGGGACTTGGAAGAAATGAAGAGCCAGGAAAGGCAGATAGGAAAGGGAAAGAGGAGAAGGCCCGCCCCAAAGGCAATGGAAGAAGGAGAAAAACCAGACCCAGCTCAGTAAGCCCTGGGGTTCGCCAACTCTCGAACTCACCAGACGTGGGCTCATGAGGGTGTAGCACTAACCAGGGAGCACCATAAGTGGTGGGGATACACACACCCTGCCTCCTTGAGGGCCTAGGGCAGAAGGCAGGAGATACAATGAAAACAAAATAAGAGATCTGATCCCTCGAAGAATGAGGAATCAGGAAAAATGTGACAAGGGCCAATTAAGGCGGGAATGTGAAATACTCTTTAGGTCTCGGATACCCTAATACTGTCGGGGTTGGAAAGGAATAAGTGTTAACCAAGGGAGGTTGACCGGAAATATAACTGAGAGGAGCCCGGAACAAGTAAGTGTAAGCAATGCCGGACTCAGCTGGGGTCCCGTGGTCGCCAACCCACGTCCCACAAGTTGTGAGCGCATGGGGGAAGAAGGGATAGAGAGAGGAGATGTATGGTATGGTACAGTGGTAGGTCACATACTTCAGATACTGCCACTCTCCCAGAATTGCTGCGCATGGACCATGAACTATTTGTACGAGTTGTAATTCTCCACATAGTTGAGAAGTTCAAGTAGCATGTCTGATGTACGGCGGACTATCACCTACGATGGAGCGGCTATAATGAATTATTCAGCTGGAAGGCAAAGGAGGGGGGATCAATACCTGCTGGGTGCAACAAGGTCTAGTCCGGAACATCCTTTACTTTAATAACTAAGCGGAAGTAAAGGTCAGGGTCTAGCAACAGTCTTCATCGCAGTGGCGTGTAAAGATATGCTACCTAACCATAGCAGAGAAGTTGCTGTTTGCACACCGTGGTCATTCGAGAGGTCATACCTTTTGTTTTATTTTCATTGGATCTCCTGCCTTTTGTTGACTCAACGACTTGTTCGTTTTTGAATGATGATTTTTGTTTTTCCATAATTTTTGTTTATTTTTATAATTATTAGTTGTATTTATTTTTTTGTTTTATTAATTTTCGGTCTTTTCAAATTTAGGTATCCACCTCTAAATTTTAAATACCATTCCGAATTTGTATATTTTAACCTGTGTTAAGAAGGGCAGATGAGCTCGTAGTTCCGCTCCTAAAAACAACAATAACTACTACTACTACTTGCCTTCTGCTTAAGGCCCTCAATGAGGCAGGGTGTGTTTAGCCCCACCACTTATGGTGTACCCTGGATTGTGTTACACCCTCAAGGCTGGTGAGTTCAGGAGTTGGCGACCCCGAGGGATTCCTGAGTTGGGTAAGGTTTTTCCTCTTTTCTCTTGCCTTTGGGGCGGGCCCTCTCCTCTTTCCTTTTCCTATCTGCCTTTCGTGGCTCTCCTTCCTTCCAAGTCCCTGTCCTCATTTTTCGAGGGTGAGGGCATTTCCTTTCCTCCTGTCTTTAATTTCCCGTATTCCATTCTTTTGTCCTTATCTTCTTCTAGCCCGTAAGTTTTGTACTTAATTTTAGTTGTAGGTTTCATGGCATTACCATTCATTGTCACGATGACCCAAGCCATCAGGGGCCGATAACCTAGGTGTTAGGCCCCTTAAAACAACAATTATCATCATCATCATCTATCTATCTAGATTGTCATTCCTCAACCTAAAATTAAACTACATTTAAAATCACTTGTTTGCACCTTTTACTCAAACCCTCTCCACTTTTATTAATTTTGAAGTATTATATTGGCGATTCAAGCTTTACAGCTGCAGTTTGAACACGTTGTCTACTTGAGGAAACCACGTTGAATTTGTGCAATCGTAACACTGTTGCCAACCTTTGAGCCGATTTACCATAAAGTCAAATTACTCGGGTGCCGCCCAAACAAGGTTTATACGCAACAAAACATTATGGTGTTTGCGCCATTTTCAGTGTTGTCTTAGTAAACAAAAGTTTGATGCTTTTTAGTCGTTCAATACGATTGTACCCAAATGAGATGGGTTATTTCCTAATCCTGAAAAAAAAAAGACATGAAATTAATAAATATACTTCGATGACCCTCCGTGGCTTAGGCGGCAGCACGCCGGCCTCTCACCGCTGGTCACTCCATGTGAGATCTGTGCTGGACCAAACGGAGGCAGACAGGTTTTTCTCCGGGTACTCCGGTTTTCCCTGCCAAAAATTTCATTCCAGCAACACTCTCCACTATCATTTCATTTCATCTGTCATTCATTTAATCATTTCCCCAGAGGAGTGCGTCAGGCCTCGGCAGTTCATATCCTCGCCGCAAGATGGGGGCTTCATTCATTCCATTCCTGACCCGGTCGGAGACTGGAAGCAGGCTGTGGATTTTCATTTTCACTTCGATGACCAGTTTCGATCGTCAAGCGATAATAATCAGATCCATTACACTTGGGCTATAAAAAGTAGCCTGTACAATACAATCTGAACTGACCACTTACAACAACCACATATTCACTCCAAACAAGTAAATTCCGGAGGTCAATCCCCACTTCCAATCTCTTAACAAAGCATCACATAGACTACAACTAGCAAATATTGACGAGTTGTATTATCATAACGAATACTGCAACTAAATAAGTGTACATATTATAAATATTTTCACCTACACTTTTGGACATAGACTAGGATAGTGTATTTATTAAGCTCATGTAATTTATTTCAGGATTAGGGCATAACCCAGCTCTTTTTGGGTACATTCGTGTTGACCGACTGAAAAGCACCATCTTTTGTTTACTTAGGCAACACTGAAAAATGGCTTCAAACCTCACAATTGTATCCCGTTTGGTAACTCGTTTGTGTTCCCGTTGGTTGGTTCCTTAGTTTAGGGGTCATGTAGCCCCGTGTACTTTGGGTGTGTGTAGAATTTGTCTGATAACCGGTATTAATTATGATGCCTGTATTAGTGTGTGTTATCTGTAATTCAGGTAGAAGGACTGCAGGCGATGAATTTTTCAAGTACTTCCTACTTTTGCTACCAAATGCTACCGTCCAAGACACCTAGCTGCGGACTTGGCTACTAGATGCCATCGCAGCCAGCCCCTGGCGACGAACGTTGGAACTAATATAGCGTTATCAAACTAACCCACAAATTTTAGCTTCCACAAGTGCAGTTAGTGGAAGGTTCTTTTTCATGCCATAAATCTATGACATTGGGACCGCCGGCTTTACTTCCCCTTTTAAGGAAGGCATACTGAGGGATTATAACGCTCTTAAAAATCCGACGACTTCGGCCGGGTTTGAACCCGCGATCGTGGGCATAGAAGCTCAGCATGCTACCAACTACGCCACCGAAGCCGCTACGTTTGTGTTCCTAATCGTGATATAAGGAAATTGTGCGTTGACCAACTGTTTTTTTTTAAATAATTATTAATTAGGCAACATGGAAATATTTTCCTATACACCGTATCTGTCACGAACAAAGACGTGGTTCTGCTTCAAGAAACAGCTGGAGTTCACCATCCACCTCTACTACATCCTACGAGAAGACAGTGAGTCTTGTTTAAGCTGTCAGTACAAGTTACTATGCAGCCGTCACATAAGATCACTGTCTCAAAGAGAATCCACATTAAGCTTCGCGTGACTTGAATACTGAGTGAACAGCGGATACAGGCCACGGAATTGCTAGCCCGGAATATATAGCCTGGTTTCATCTCCAGGGAAATTGTAGGACTTCAACTTTGATTAATATAACAAGAGATCTGCAGCAGATAGATGAGACAGTAGTGGAGTAGTAGGGGTTCTGCCCCCCTCCTACCATTACTCCCACTACTGTAGATTCTCAGCCATGTTAAATAATTAATATCTCGCAAACCCATGGTCCGATTTTGACAAATGAGGTGTCGTTGGACTCGGGTTGACGCCCTCTTTCCAATGGACCATTCATTTCAACCCCTAAATAAAACCTACCCCTACTAGGGGATGAAATTGTAATTTTTTTTAGTGAAAGTCTCTTGTCAAATGCGACATGTATAAGGTGCGCTGCTAAAATGAACTTAAACGTTGTTGCTCATTTCGCGCATGCGTTTTACGAGATGCCGCTATGGATTAACATTTTTGTTTTTGTTTTGTACGCATGCGCATTTGGGATTTTTGTAAGAGGGCGAGCTCTTTGAAAAAAAAATGATTGATAAGAAGGGGTTTTGGTGGTGAGGAGAGAACCAGATAGTCGCCTACTTTCCTACGAAGTTTGCCGATATCTCGCGAACGCAGGGTCCGATTTGGACGTGTGACGTGTCAAATCGCTTGTCTCAAAGCCCTATATATGTTATTAATAGGTTAAAGTTTTGAGAATGAGGGAAACAGGCGTTTTGGGGTAAAATTATGATTTTAGACTTTTTCTGATATTTCACGAATGCCTGGTCGGATTTGGTCCTATGACGTGTCAAATGGCTTGTCTCGAAACCCTCTTTATTTTGGTAATAGGTTAAAGTTTTTGAGAATGAGGGAAACAGAATTTTTTGTTGTAAAACCGTGATTTTAGACTTTTTGTTATATCTCACAAACCAATAACGCCAGAGACGTATACGAGGGGTCGTAGGACTCGGGGTGACGCCCCTCCCCTATCTCCCTTTCGAATATAGTATTTATGTTTAAAAAAATGCGAAAGAGCCTAACGACACTTATGTTGAAAACATTTCAGTTTTTAAAACTTTTCTTAAATTTGTCTAAAATGTTCATGACGAGTGGTTGTAGATAGAAAGAGACGATACCACTGGACACGTGTTTCAACGAAGCTATTACTGGCCACGGTGGTGATATACCAATACAGTATTCGCTATTTCGATGAGACGGCGGGTCGAGGGTTCGTTTTCTGATTTTTCCTATGATGGAATTCCTAATTCCTAAACCCCCTGAAGGGGGTCTTTAACGTGTAAACGATTATGAGTGACATGACAAATGATAATTCCTTGATTCGATGAAGTTGGCTTTAGATAGAACAAACAGAACTTGGTTATATGTTGCTTGAAGTGAGTATAGAAAACAAACTTGCTGGGGCAGACTGACAGGATGTGAATGTTATTTGATCTTATTGGAATGCATTGACTTGACAGGGCAATGAAAAAAGCACAGAGATGCTGAGGACACTTGAAGGTCAAACGATATGGCAACCATGGTGGGAGGGGGAAGCTAGGATGATGTCGCCGATCATGTTCAATGGATGAATTTATATTTTGCGAAGCATTGTTCGGAGAGGGTCATGGGACGACTTGTTTTAAGGGTATTTATTTTTTCGATGTTTCCTATGGTGGACTCATTGATTGAAATAATCCAAAACTGCTAGGGCATGGCCTTGAGATTTTATAAACCGATAATGGGATTTTGACATACAAGATCCACTCAGAACTTGACATGATGTCATTCTTTTTATGGCTTATGAATTTCCCCAAAAAAGACCCAAAACAACAAGATCATGGACTTTTGCTTTTCTTAATATATTGCAAACCCATAATGTAAGATGTTTACTGTGAGTGACGAAATCTAGCTAGGTAACGAAAGAATTATTGTAGGATATATGTATGGTGACTGACACGTCTTTGACCATTGGAACTTGTTTTCAGATCTGACTGTAGTACATAGGGAGTATAGGTTGTAGGCATGGATTGACAAACGGTGCACACAAAATTCAATTTATCGATTCAAGAATTAAGAGTAGACTATCATTAATTAATTGGTTAAAGAGTGTAGCTAAAAATAAAAAAATGGTGACTACATTAAACTAAACTGAACCAAGTCGAATCAAACCCAACCGAACCAAACCAAGCCTAAAGCAAACCAAACCTAATCAAGAACAAGCCAAGGGCTTAAGTGTAAAACTTGTGGGGGAATGCAGTCATTGGCAATGTCCAAAGGAAGGGATAACGCTCTACCTCTAGAGGGTAAGGTAAAGCTAGCGCATGGTGCTAATGCATATTCCCAAGTACATGAACCACACACACACACAACTATCCTATGCTGTTTTTGTGAGTTAACTGTTAAAACTTACTCAGTGGTTACTGAGCAAGATGGTCGCTACACACAACAAGCTTTAAATACTTGAGGCTAATAATCTATACACACACACACACACACGCTTGTTCTAAACTAAACTGTCTTGCTGGCAGTGCTCACACAGTAGGCAAATGACAGAAATGCTTGGCTAACAGAAATACAATCATTTTCGTTTGTCTAATGTTACCAGCTAACCATTACATGCTATAGTGGTGAGCACATGTGCCTCTTGCACTGGAGATCGTAACTCGATTTCTAGCTCTAAGGCCTAGAATGAATCAAACTAAGAAAGAAGGGTATGGTGACGCAGTGGTTAAACTGTTAGCCTTTCACTAAGGTAGACTAGGGTTTGATTTTAGGTTAATATACATGTCATAAACAAGCAAACAAACAAACAAACAAAAAAAAGCAGAGATAATGTTTAAAACTGATTACACTTGTCTCTTTTTAAATTATTACTTAGATTGCAAATACAAAGGTGGACTGGGTTTGATATTCAGTTAATGCTGCCTATCGCATACTAGCCTGTAAGAAAGCCAAACAAGCAAAAGGCATAGGTAGAGCAGTGGTAAAATCGCTATGTGTAGAGAACTACCTAACGGTTTTATGAACTGGCAATGGTATGTCGCATAAACAGTGCAGGATACAATCCAGCAACCATAATTTGTATCTTGTGGAGCAGAGAAAACATATATATAGAGAAAGATATAGAAAGCTAGTGTATGTATGGGTAGCATTGATAATTTGACCAGAGAAAATACGATGAGGTAGGGTGGGGAGAGTGAGAATTAACACTTATATATGAATGAATGGTAAATAGTATTTTAGTTTTTTTCCCCAATAGTTTTGTTTTTTAAATGCAGTGGTAGATAGTCGTTATTTTGTAAAACATTCTTACTTGCAGTAGTAATAAGACTCTATGGTTTCGCTAACACATAGATAGACTGTATTATTGCCATGGTCAAGCACTCACATTAAGATCATTTACAAAATCATAAAATGAAAAATAAAAAATCTTGTTTTGGAAATATCGTTTTTCAACATACACAAAATAAATATATAAAAAATTTGTAAACAGCAAAATGGAAAATCCATGGTCAAGCACTCACATTAAGATCATTTACAAAATCATAAAATGAAAAATAAAAATCTTGTTTTGGAAATATCGATTTTTTTCAACATACACAAAATAAATATATAAAAAATTTGTAAACAGCAAAATGGAAAATCCATGTTTCCATATAGACAAAATTTAAAAACCTTAAACGGACATTTAAGAAAATATATATAAATGGGAAATTGACAAATGTGTAAATATGAAAATGGAAAAATCCATGTTTCCATATCATGAAATTGAAAAACATCAAACTGTCATTTTAAAAAATGCAAATGGAAAATTGACAAATTGCAATGTGTGAAATGTGAAATTGAACAAATGGCTATCATTATTTAAAAAAAAAAAAGAACATGGTGCTCTATGGTTGAGGTGTGAATCAAACCCTTTCTACTTATTTGGACCACCCGAGACTGAGTAGACTAGTTTAAGTTGTCATACCACTTTTAAAAGTTTGTGTTAAATCTAGGAATTGAACCCAAGAGCTTGTAGGGGAGATCAAAGGTTATAATATGTTAAACAGATAGCCTTGAATGAAGGGTGTGGTAGCTATATAGAGATGAGACGTTTCGCTCGGGGCAGGGAGGCATGGAGATCTGCATCAAACCAGTCAAAGGACTAAAGACTCAAACAACAACATGTACGTTCACCAAAATAATGTTGTGTAACGGTAAATGTTAGTCAACGAACAGTAATGCATTACTAAAACCCATGACACGATACCTAAGAGCTTTTCTAAAATGATTTTAAAATGCCTTTAACCCTATATTGAACACCCAGTTCACAAAACTCATAACTGCAATGTTATGGTAAAACAAAACAAAATCTATATTTCAAAACAAACAAGTGGTTTAGTCAATGTATACTGGAAAAAGTTTTGTAAACACTCAAGTCCTCAAGACCAATTAAATTAGTAACTGTCAGGTTGGCCGAGTGGTTAAGGTGTTTGACTTAAGATCAAATTTCTGTATAAGGAAGCAAGGGTTCGAATCCCTTACCTGACATAACTATTGCCTTAACATGGCTTGGCCACACTGTATTATTATGATACTCAGTACACAAACCATAGATATAGTGTATTGTTTAAGGCCACTCTCTTTCTGAACATAGTCAGAGACTGTTGATGGTTAACATCATCATCATCATCATCTTGCACAGTTTCCAGCCACTGGCCGGGTCTGTTTGGAACACAAGCCTCTCCAACGTCTTCTGTCTTCCCACCATCTCTCAGCCTCCACCCTTGTCCAGTCTTCTCCTCTCTTCTTCACGCTTTCTTCCACCCCCTTCAGCCACCTGTCTCTCGGTCTTCCCCTCGGTCTCTTTCCTTCCCACTTCGTCTCATGTACTCTCCTGGGTATCCTCTTCTCCTCCATTCGTTTTACATGTCCATACCATCTAAGTCTAGATTTCTCTATACCATCCTGTAATGGTTCCTCCTTCATTAATTCTCTGGTCCTCTCATTTCTTATTCTGTCCATCTTTGTAGCTCCAATACTGCTTCTCAAGAACCTCATCTCACTGGCCTGTATTTTGCTCCTCTCCCTTCCTTTCATAACCCAGGTCTCCGAGGCATACGTCAGGATAGGGACATAGTACGTCCGATATATGATCTTTTTGCTGTTCTGAGGGACATCCTTGCTCCATAACATGCTTCTCACACTCCTCCGAAATGCTTCTGCCTGCCTCCCCCGCTCATTTATTTCTCTATCGTTTCTTCCATTATCTTGTATCAGGCTTCCCAGATACTTAAAACTCTCCACTTTCTTCAGCTGTTCCCCACCAATTGTTATTCCCGTTGTGGTTCTTTCCTTCTTCCTTGTTGTGATCAACATCTCACTCTTATTTATGCTAAATTTCATCCCATATCCTTGTATTACTCCTTCCCACACGTCCAACTGTTCCTGTACCTCCTCCTCCTTGTTTCCCCAAATCATCAAATCATCTGCAAACACCATTGCTTTCATCTTTCCGTCACCAATTGTATTAATAGTGGGACATGGGGATAGCAATTAAGAAAAAAACAGCCAATACCCATACAATATTTTTATTCATTTTAGTTTTTTTTACAATAGTTACACACTGAATACAACTTTTTATCTCTTTACCATTGTTTGATATATATTTTAAACACAACGCTTGTTGTAGATCCTTTTACAACTT
This sequence comes from Meconema thalassinum, assembly GCA_946902985.2. Lineage (NCBI taxonomy): Eukaryota > Metazoa > Arthropoda > Insecta > Orthoptera > Tettigoniidae > Meconema > Meconema thalassinum. The sequence continues at coordinate 70,630,673 of OX336399.1, read as the reverse complement.
TCTCTAGGTACTCTTGTTCTTAAAAACTGGGGAAGCCGCAATGGTATTATAGACATTAAACCCTCATTCTCTTTTTTTTTTCATTATTATCATTATCATTATTATAAATATTATCTTTATAATTATTATAGTCATTGTCACCATCATTATCATCATCATCATCATCCTCAACATCACTAGAACTATCCAATTCCATTTTTTCCTTTTCAAAAGGGATCTCTTGAAGAGTCTGTGTTGCTTTTGATAGTGTTACGGGTTTATTGAACGTTGACAACTGTCCTAACATGACTTTTTGAGGAGATAAATGTTTTTTCATAAGGAAGTCACTATGTTGAGTAACACTATGTTTTTGTCGGACTTGCTTTTTCTTGTTCTTTTGATCATGTTTTGTTAACACTAACGGTGTTTCATTTGGTATACCACATTGATGAGTACCCACACTTAAGACCTCACCATGTTTACTTTTTAGATGACCTAGACATTTTGTTGTTCTTTGTTTTGAGCACTGCCAAAATATGATGCCATTCGCATTTTCTCGCTTATAGTTATAAGAGTACCCATGATACAGGGCACGTGGTTTACCTTTATTGGTTATAGTATATTCCATAGTAGTCACTGACTTGTATAGTCGATCCGCCTACTACAAAGGTCTGAACACTTGTGGTGAAAGAATGATGTTGTGTTGACGTTTTATGCAGGATAATGTTGGTGGCATATGTGGGTGGCTTATGTTGATGACATGTGTTGTTGGCTGATTTTGGTGGCTTATGTTGATGGTTTATGGTGGTGGCTTATGTTGATGGCTTATGTTGGTGGCTTATGTTGATGACATATGTTGGTGACTTATGTTGATAGCTTATGTTGGTGGCTAATGTTGATGACATATGTTGTTGGCTTATGGTGGTGGCTTATGTTGATGGTATATGTTGCTGGCCTATGTTGATGGTTTATGTTAATGGCTTAGGTTAATATCTTAGGTTGATGGCATAAGTTGATGGCTTATGTTGGTGGCTTATGGTGGTGGCTTATGCTGGTGGCTTATGCTAGTGGCTTATGGTGGTGGTTTATGGTGGTGGCTTATGTTGATGACATATGTTGGTGGCTTAAGTTGGTGGCTTATGTTGGTGGCTTATGGTGGTGGCTTATGGTGGTGGGTTATGGTGGTGGATTATGGTGGCTTATAGTGGTGACTTATGGTGGTGGTTTATGGTGGTGGCTTATGTTGATGACATATGTTGGTGGCTTATGGTGGCTTATGGTGGTGATTTATAGTGGTGGCCTATGTTGGTGGCTTATTTTTGGTGGTTTACGTTAATACCTTATTTGTAATGGCTTATTTGACAAGTTATTGTTGTCAATGTATTTAGAGGATTTTTCTCTTGGTTTTGGAAAGTATCTCAACTCTTTTTTATGGTAGCATAATGCTTACCGCCATGTTTGTAAGCAACAACAACACACTAAAATTCCAAGAATCCAAAGTACTCTAAGGTTAATGATTGTCTCTCAACTCCATTCAACGTCTAGTCAAAAAACATTATATATTTTTCACATTTTACAAAAAAGGTAAATTGGGAAAGTAAGCTATATGTTTAAACTAAAAATCATATCAAATCATATGCTAACTCCAACACCTACGTCTACCCCAATCTCAGTCAAAAAAATATAATATTCTTCAAATTTTTCCAAAACAGTATTTGGAAAGTAGGCCATATTTTGAAAACTAATCATCCTATAAAGTCATATATATATATACTGAAACCAATGGCTTTTATATCCTTAATCTTAAGAACAAAATATGGAATTTTTGACATTTTTTCCAAAAATGTTCATTTTAAAACGGGGCTATATTTTGGAAACTAGGAATTTTACAAGAAAGTTTGTTTAACGTAAATGGCAGGTATTTACCCCCACTACCCGCAAACCAAGTCCCAGGTCTCTGGGGAAAAATCCAAAAAAAGTTCAATTTGGAAAGTAGGCAATATTTTGAAAACTAATCATCCTAAAAAGTCATATATAGACTCAAACCAATGGCTTTTATGTCCTTAATTGGTAGAACAAAACTTAACATTTTTTCAGTTTTTCCAAAAAAGTCCAATTTTCAAAAATTGTCTATATTTTGGGAACTAAGAATTTTACAAAAAAGTTTGTTTAACGAAAATGAAAGGTCTTTACCCCCCTCTACCCAAAACATAAATTTCAGGTCCCTAGGACAAAAACTGTGCAGTATATATATATATATTTTTTTTGGGGAGGGGGTCTATATTCACTTTACCTCCCCACTTCACAAGATGGCGGCCATAGCTTAACTTAACCTAGCCTAACCTAACCTGACCTACGAGGTGTGATCAAAAAGTTCCAAAAATGTGGCTGCAACTTAACCAAACCTAGCCTAGCCTAACCTAACCTCCCTGTTGACTAGCCCCCTTTGGACGGGTCCTTTTTGAAGGGAGTCATTTTTTTTACGTGTCCCGGAGGACGGGTCCTTGTTGACGGGTCCCTGTGGCGGGTCCTTTGGACTGATCCCTATGGACTGGCCTTGCATTTTATCCAAATTATGTCAAAGGGGACCCGCCACTGGGACCCGTCAACAAGGACCCGTCCTCCGGGACACGTAAAAAAAATGACTCCCTTCAAAAAGGACCCGTCCAAAGGGGGCTAGTCAACAGGGAGGTTAGGTTAGGCTAGGCTAGGTTTGGTTAAGTTGCAGCCACATTTTTGGAACTTTTTGATCACACCTCGTAGGTCAGGTTAGGTTAGGCTAGGTTAAGTTAAGCTATGGCCGCCATCTTGTGAAGTGGGGAGGTAAAGTGAATATAGACCCCCTCCCCAAAAAAAATATATATATATATACTGCACAGTTTTTGTCCTAGGGACCTGAAATTTATGTTTTGGGTAGAGGGGGGTAAAGACCTTTCATTTTCGTTAAACAAACTTTTTTGTAAAATTCTTAGTTCCCAAAATATAGACAATTTTTGAAAATTGGACTTTTTTGGAAAAACTGAAAAAATGTTAAGTTTTGTTCTACCAATTAAGGACATAAAAGCCATTGGTTTGAGTCTATATATGACTTTTTAGGATGATTAGTTTTCAAAATATTGCCTACTTTCCAAATTGAACTTTTTTTGGATTTTTCCCCAGAGACCTGGGACTTGGTTTGCGGGTAGTGGGGGTAAATACCTGCCATTTACGTTAAACAAACTTTCTTGTAAAATTCCTAGTTTCCAAAATATAGCCCCGTTTTAAAATGAACATTTTTGGAAAAAATGTCAAAAATTCCATATTTTGTTCTTAAGATTAAGGATATAAAAGCCATTGGTTTCAGTATATATATATGACTTTATAGGATGATTAGTTTTCAAAATATGGCCTACTTTCCAAATACTGTTTTGGAAAAATTTGAAGAATATTATATTTTTTTGACTGAGATTGGGGTAGACGTAGGTGTTGGAGTTAGCATATGATTTGATATGATTTTTAGTTTAAACATATAGCTTACTTTCCCAATTTACCTTTTTTGTAAAATGTGAAAAATATATAATGTTTTTTGACTAGACGTTGAATGGAGTTGAGAGACAATCATTAACCTTAGAGTACTTTGGATTCTTGGAATTTTAGTGTGTTGTTGTTGCTTACAAACATGGCGGTAAGCATTATGCTACCATAAAAAAGAGTTGAGATACTTTCCAAAACCAAGAGAAAAATCCTCTAAATACATTGACAACAATAACTTGTCAAATAAGCCATTACAAATAAGGTATTAACGTAAACCACCAAAAATAAGCCACCAACATAGGCCACCACTATAAATCACCACCATAAGCCACCATAAGCCACCAACATATGTCATCAACATAAGCCACCACCATAAACCACCACCATAAGTCACCACTATAAGCCACCATAATCCACCACCATAACCCACCACCATAAGCCACCACCATAAGCCACCAACATAAGCCACCAACTTAAGCCACCAACATATGTCATCAACATAAGCCACCACCATAAACCACCACCATAAGCCACTAGCATAAGCCACCAGCATAAGCCACCACCATAAGCCACCAACATAAGCCATCAACTTATGCCATCAACCTAAGATATTAACCTAAGCCATTAACATAAACCATCAACATAGGCCAGCAACATATACCATCAACATAAGCCACCACCATAAGCCAACAACATATGTCATCAACATTAGCCACCAACATAAGCTATCAACATAAGTCACCAACATATGTCATCAACATAAGCCACCAACATAAGCCATCAACATAAGCCACCACCATAAACCATCAACATAAGCCACCAAAATCAGCCAACAACACATGTCATCAACATAAGCCACCCACATATGCCACCAACATTATCCTGCATAAAACGTCAACACAACATCATTCTTTCACCACAAGTGTTCAGACCTTTGTAGTAGGCGGATCGACTATACAAGTCAGTGACTACTATGGAATATACTATAACCAATAAAGGTAAACCACGTGCCCTGTATCATGGGTACTCTTATAACTATAAGCGAGAAAATGCGAATGGCATCATATTTTGGCAGTGCTCAAAACAAAGAACAACAAAATGTCTAGGTCATCTAAAAAGTAAACATGGTGAGGTCTTAAGTGTGGGTACTCATCAATGTGGTATACCAAATGAAACACCGTTAGTGTTAACAAAACATGATCAAAAGAACAAGAAAAAGCAAGTCCGACAAAAACATAGTGTTACTCAACATAGTGACTTCCTTATGAAAAAACATTTATCTCCTCAAAAAGTCATGTTAGGACAGTTGTCAACGTTCAATAAACCCGTAACACTATCAAAAGCAACACAGACTCTTCAAGAGATCCCTTTTGAAAAGGAAAAAATGGAATTGGATAGTTCTAGTGATGTTGAGGATGATGATGATGATGATAATGATGGTGACAATGACTATAATAATTATAAAGATAATATTTATAATAATGATAATGATAATAATGAAAAAAAAGAGAATGAGGGTTTAATGTCTATAAAACCATTGCGGCTTCCCCAGTTTTTAAGAACAAGAGTACCTAGAGAAAGTTGTAAAAGGATCTACAACAAGCGTTGTGTTTAAAATCTATATCAAACAATGGTAAAGAGATAAAAAGTTGTATTCAGTGTGTAACTATTGTAAAAAAAAACTAAAATGAATAAAAATATTGTATGGGTATTGGCTGTTTTTTTCTTAATTGCTATCCCCATGTCCCACTATTAATACAATTGGTGACGGAAAGATGAAAGCAATGGTGTTTGCAGATGATTTGATGATTTGGGGAAACAAGGAGGAGGAGGTACAGGAACAGTTGGACGTGTGGGAAGGAGTAATACAAGGATATGGGATGAAATTTAGCATAAATAAGAGTGAGATGTTGATCACAACAAGGAAGAAGGAAAGAACCACAACGGGAATAACAATTGGTGGGGAACAGCTGAAGAAAGTGGAGAGTTTTAAGTATCTGGGAAGCCTGATACAAGATAATGGAAGAAACGATAGAGAAATAAATGAGCGGGGGAGGCAGGCAGAAGCATTTCGGAGGAGTGTGAGAAGCATGTTATGGAGCAAGGATGTCCCTCAGAACAGCAAAAAGATCATATATCGGACGTACTATGTCCCTATCCTGACGTATGCCTCGGAGACCTGGGTTATGAAAGGAAGGGAGAGGAGCAAAATACAGGCCAGTGAGATGAGGTTCTTGAGAAGCAGTATTGGAGCTACAAAGATGGACAGAATAAGAAATGAGAGGACCAGAGAATTAATGAAGGAGGAACCATTACAGGATGGTATAGAGAAATCTAGACTTAGATGGTATGGACATGTAAAACGAATGGAGGAGAAGAGGATACCCAGGAGAGTACATGAGACGAAGTGGGAAGGAAAGAGACCGAGGGGAAGACCGAGAGACAGGTGGCTGAAGGGGGTGGAAGAAAGCGTGAAGAAGAGAGGAGAAGACTGGACAAGGGTGGAGGCTGAGAGATGGTGGGAAGACAGAAGACGTTGGAGAGGCTTGTGTTCCAAACAGACCCGGCCAGTGGCTGGAAACTGTGCAAGATGATGATGATGATGATGTTAACCATCAACAGTCTCTGACTATGTTCAGAAAGAGAGTGGCCTTAAACAATACACTATATCTATGGTTTGTGTACTGAGTATCATAATAATACAGTGTGGCCAAGCCATGTTAAGGCAATAGTTATGTCAGGTAAGGGATTCGAACCCTTGCTTCCTTATACAGAAATTTGATCTTAAGTCAAACACCTTAACCACTCGGCCAACCTGACAGTTACTAATTTAATTGGTCTTGAGGACTTGAGTGTTTACAAAACTTTTTCCAGTATACATTGACTAAACCACTTGTTTGTTTTGAAATATAGATTTTGTTTTGTTTTACCATAACATTGCAGTTATGAGTTTTGTGAACTGGGTGTTCAATATAGGGTTAAAGGCATTTTAAAATCATTTTAGAAAAGCTCTTAGGTATCGTGTCATGGGTTTTAGTAATGCATTACTGTTCGTTGACTAACATTTACCGTTACACAACATTATTTTGGTGAACGTACATGTTGTTGTTTGAGTCTTTAGTCCTTTGACTGGTTTGATGCAGATCTCCATGCCTCCCTGCCCCGAGCGAAACGTCTCATCTCTATATAGCTACCACACCCTTCATTCAAGGCTATCTGTTTAACATATTATAACCTTTGATCTCCCCTACAAGCTCTTGGGTTCAATTCCTAGATTTAACACAAACTTTTAAAAGTGGTATGACAACTTAAACTAGTCTACTCAGTCTCGGGTGGTCCAAATAAGTAGAAAGGGTTTGATTCACACCTCAACCATAGAGCACCATGTTCTTTTTTTTTTTAAATAATGATAGCCATTTGTTCAATTTCACATTTCACACATTGCAATTTGTCAATTTTCCATTTGCATTTTTTAAAATGACAGTTTGATGTTTTTCAATTTCATGATATGGAAACATGGATTTTTCCATTTTCATATTTACACATTTGTCAATTTCCCATTTATATATATTTTCTTAAATGTCCGTTTAAGGTTTTTAAATTTTGTCTATATGGAAACATGGATTTTCCATTTTGCTGTTTACAAATTTTTTATATATTTATTTTGTGTATGTTGAAAAAAATCGATATTTCCAAAACAAGATTTTTATTTTTCATTTTATGATTTTGTAAATGATCTTAATGTGAGTGCTTGACCATGGATTTTCCATTTTGCTGTTTACAAATTTTTTATATATTTATTTTGTGTATGTTGAAAAACGATATTTCCAAAACAAGATTTTTTATTTTTCATTTTATGATTTTGTAAATGATCTTAATGTGAGTGCTTGACCATGGCAATAATACAGTCTATCTATGTGTTAGCGAAACCATAGAGTCTTATTACTACTGCAAGTAAGAATGTTTTACAAAATAACGACTATCTACCACTGCATTTAAAAAACAAAACTATTGGGGAAAAAAACTAAAATACTATTTACCATTCATTCATATATAAGTGTTAATTCTCACTCTCCCCACCCTACCTCATCGTATTTTCTCTGGTCAAATTATCAATGCTACCCATACATACACTAGCTTTCTATATCTTTCTCTATATATATGTTTTCTCTGCTCCACAAGATACAAATTATGGTTGCTGGATTGTATCCTGCACTGTTTATGCGACATACCATTGCCAGTTCATAAAACCGTTAGGTAGTTCTCTACACATAGCGATTTTACCACTGCTCTACCTATGCCTTTTGCTTGTTTGGCTTTCTTACAGGCTAGTATGCGATAGGCAGCATTAACTGAATATCAAACCCAGTCCACCTTTGTATTTGCAATCTAAGTAATAATTTAAAAAGAGACAAGTGTAATCAGTTTTAAACATTATCTCTGCTTTTTTTTGTTTGTTTGTTTGTTTGCTTGTTTATGACATGTATATTAACCTAAAATCAAACCCTAGTCTACCTTAGTGAAAGGCTAACAGTTTAACCACTGCGTCACCATACCCTTCTTTCTTAGTTTGATTCATTCTAGGCCTTAGAGCTAGAAATCGAGTTACGATCTCCAGTGCAAGAGGCACATGTGCTCACCACTATAGCATGTAATGGTTAGCTGGTAACATTAGACAAACGAAAATGATTGTATTTCTGTTAGCCAAGCATTTCTGTCATTTGCCTACTGTGTGAGCACTGCCAGCAAGACAGTTTAGTTTAGAACAAGCGTGTGTGTGTGTGTGTATAGATTATTAGCCTCAAGTATTTAAAGCTTGTTGTGTGTAGCGACCATCTTGCTCAGTAACCACTGAGTAAGTTTTAACAGTTAACTCACAAAAACAGCATAGGATAGTTGTGTGTGTGTGTGGTTCATGTACTTGGGAATATGCATTAGCACCATGCGCTAGCTTTACCTTACCCTCTAGAGGTAGAGCGTTATCCCTTCCTTTGGACATTGCCAATGACTGCATTCCCCCACAAGTTTTACACTTAAGCCCTTGGCTTGTTCTTGATTAGGTTTGGTTTGCTTTAGGCTTGGTTTGGTTCGGTTGGGTTTGATTCGACTTGGTTCAGTTTAGTTTAATGTAGTCACCATTTTTTTATTTTTAGCTACACTCTTTAACCAATTAATTAATGATAGTCTACTCTTAATTCTTGAATCGATAAATTGAATTTTGTGTGCACCGTTTGTCAATCCATGCCTACAACCTATACTCCCTATGTACTACAGTCAGATCTGAAAACAAGTTCCAATGGTCAAAGACGTGTCAGTCACCATACATATATCCTACAATAATTCTTTCGTTACCTAGCTAGATTTCGTCACTCACAGTAAACATCTTACATTATGGGTTTGCAATATATTAAGAAAAGCAAAAGTCCATGATCTTGTTGTTTTGGGTCTTTTTTGGGGAAATTCATAAGCCATAAAAAGAATGACATCATGTCAAGTTCTGAGTGGATCTTGTATGTCAAAATCCCATTATCGGTTTATAAAATCTCAAGGCCATGCCCTAGCAGTTTTGGATTATTTCAATCAATGAGTCCACCATAGGAAACATCGAAAAAATAAATACCCTTAAAACAAGTCGTCCCATGACCCTCTCCGAACAATGCTTCGCAAAATATAAATTCATCCATTGAACATGATCGGCGACATCATCCTAGCTTCCCCCTCCCACCATGGTTGCCATATCGTTTGACCTTCAAGTGTCCTCAGCATCTCTGTGCTTTTTTCATTGCCCTGTCAAGTCAATGCATTCCAATAAGATCAAATAACATTCACATCCTGTCAGTCTGCCCCAGCAAGTTTGTTTTCTATACTCACTTCAAGCAACATATAACCAAGTTCTGTTTGTTCTATCTAAAGCCAACTTCATCGAATCAAGGAATTATCATTTGTCATGTCACTCATAATCGTTTACACGTTAAAGACCCCCTTCAGGGGGTTTAGGAATTAGGAATTCCATCATAGGAAAAATCAGAAAACGAACCCTCGACCCGCCGTCTCATCGAAATAGCGAATACTGTATTGGTATATCACCACCGTGGCCAGTAATAGCTTCGTTGAAACACGTGTCCAGTGGTATCGTCTCTTTCTATCTACAACCACTCGTCATGAACATTTTAGACAAATTTAAGAAAAGTTTTAAAAACTGAAATGTTTTCAACATAAGTGTCGTTAGGCTCTTTCGCATTTTTTTAAACATAAATACTATATTCGAAAGGGAGATAGGGGAGGGGCGTCACCCCGAGTCCTACGACCCCTCGTATACGTCTCTGGCGTTATTGGTTTGTGAGATATAACAAAAAGTCTAAAATCACGGTTTTACAACAAAAAATTCTGTTTCCCTCATTCTCAAAAACTTTAACCTATTACCAAAATAAAGAGGGTTTCGAGACAAGCCATTTGACACGTCATAGGACCAAATCCGACCAGGCATTCGTGAAATATCGGAAAAAGTCTAAAATCATGGTTTTATCCCCAAAAAACCTGTTTCCCTCATTCTCAAAACTTTAACCTATTAATAACATATATAGGGTTTCGAGACAAGCGATGTGACACGTCACACGTCCAAATCGGACCCTGCGTTCGCGAGATATCGGCAAACTTCGTAGGAAAGTAGGCGACTATCTGGTTCTCTCCTCACCACCAAAACCCCTTCTTATCAATCATTTTTTTTTCAAAGAGCTCGCCCTCTTACAAAAATCCCAAATGCGCATGCGTACAAAACAAAAACAAAAATGTTAATCCATAGCGGCATCTCGTAAAACGCATGCGCGAAATGAGCAACAACGTTTAAGTTCATTTTAGCAGCGCACCTTATACATGTCGCATTTGACAAGAGACTTTCACTAAAAAAAATTACAATTTCATCCCCTAGTAGGGGTAGGTTTTATTTAGGGGTTGAAATGAATGGTCCATTGGAAAGAGGGCGTCAACCCGAGTCCAACGACACCTCATTTGTCAAAATCGGACCATGGGTTTGCGAGATATTAATTATTTAACATGGCTGAGAATCTACAGTAGTGGGAGTAATGGTAGGAGGGGGGCAGAACCCCTACTACTCCACTACTTGAGACAATAGAATTGTTAGTGTTTGCTACTCTTCATAGCAATGCAGTGGTGTGCACACTGCCTCATGAACCTTACCTTTTCTGAGAAATACGACCTTGATCACAAAAGCGATCAGTGTAACCTCCCTATCAGGATTTTTTTCTTGAAATGTTGTTGTTTTGTTGATTATTTTAGGGGCTGTAACATCGAGGTCATATAACCCATTTTATTTAGGTGTGTGAGGAATTTGTGTCATAACCAGAGTTATTGTGATGGCTGAACTAGTGTGTGTATTTGTAAATTGCGGATAGGATTGGGAAGAAGGCGGCCGTGGCGTTCTATTGGGCACCATCCCAGCATTTTCTTGGATTAGAAGTGGGAGAAGCCAAGGGAAACCACTTCCAAGATGACTGAGGCCACGATGATTGAGGAGGGAATCGAACCTTCCTCTCCTCAGTATTGCCTCACGAGGATAAGTGCACCCCCATTCCAACCCTCACTCCGGAATTAAAATTTCTTGGCAGAGCCGGGAATCGAACATGGACTTCCGAAGAGACAGCCAAGAACGCTAGCCGCTACACCACGAGATCGTATTCCTTAAATGTTGTCAGATCTGTAGAGTGTACGCAACTTAAGATGAAGTAATAGTAATAAACATATACTTACGTACGCAGCAGACGTCAGTGGAAACGTAGCTGAAGCTCTTCCCCTATCCCCGAAGAAATATAAAATAAAATAAAATAGAAGAAAGAAAAACGGGGAGATCGCAGTCTTGTTTGGCTTTCGCTGGGCCCAAATTTTAAAAGGCAAACCAGAAAGCAATCCCAAAAGGAAGGGGGAAAGCTAAATAAAATTAAACTACAGTAAAATCCAATGATGAACAAATTTAAATCAAAGGCCGTGTAGGTCGTATTAACGTCACAAGTACGCTAATAAGACCGACAAACCAAACCAAACCAAACCAAAAACCAGACAAAACTCGAAGAAGGTTACTAAAATTCAAATAAGGCGTGACGCAAAAGCAGAGATACTTAGGCAAAGATAAAATGTATTAAAATAACAACTACAATGCACAACGATCCCCGAGATATTAAAAGCAAGAAGAGAAATGACCAACAAATTAACCACAAAATTAGTTTACCGCAAGAAAAATACAAATTAGGAATAAAATCGAAAATATACTAAATTAAATTATATTAAAATGAAAAAATAAGATAAGTTAAGGTAACGTGTTCAAGGCAAGATAAAACGATGACTAAATGTAAGTATGTCGTAATTAGATAAAAATACAAAACCCAAAACGACTACACTCAACGAAGGCGAGATACGTTCTAAAAATTTAGACAAAGCGTGTCAAACGGATGAACAAAATAGGAGGGGGTACAATGGTTCAGAATGGGGCGGAGATGGGTGAGAGGGAGGGGAGGCATGAGGAAAAAAGACTCGGAGGCACATGCAAGATCGAGTGAGTTACGAGAAAAATAGGAATTTAGACAAAAGGAAAAATTACATTAAATTATTGGCAAAACCAAAAATATACTTTAAAAATTGAAAGTATGCGTAGGAGATAAGGGCACACAAAGACGACAAAAATATGTGATGCGCAAAAATATGGGCATGCACAGATACAAGAATATCACAGGTTAGGTCACCAGCAAATATCAATGGTGAGATCTCCTTTTGTGAACTCTTTAAGATAAAGAACAAAGCATTACGGGAATCAAGAAAAATAATCTCCAATCCCGTTATGTTGTTCTACGATAAGATACACTCTGGATGGCAGACCCAAAGGTGCCCCCTACAAGCTAGGCAAACCCACCGTCACGCACACCAGAGTAAAACGAAGACAGCCCACATACATAACTTTCAACCCTTAAAGTACAAAAACTACGTTATCAAAATAAATGAAAATAACACTACCATACAAAACAAAACTCACCAGCAATTACACGCACACAAAGGGCGGAGGGAAAATATCGGGAGGGGGGCAAGTACACGCGACCAAAAGAAAATAACACAGAATAAGAGTTTTAAATTGCCGAAATATGAAACTGAACTACAGTAAAGCAATATTGATTACGACATACAGACACCTCGCCATGGTTTCACCTTGAACACGGGCACTTCCCCTAGAATATGGGAATACGTCTAACCTACTTGGCTGCAAGAAAGAAATGCCTCGAGACAAAGCAAATGACGACGCAACACAAAGGTAACTGCGTGGTAAAATTTGATTGGTCACGACCCCTTCCAATATATAAATCACTGGCCAATAAGGGGACAAGATGTAGATATGTCCATATATGGTATTAAGACATCAGAGGGCTATTAATAGCTTCACAGACCAAGGTTTCACGCACCACAAAGGCGTAGATTCATCACATCAGATAAAAATGGCACAAAGAAGTAAATCATAGTTCTCATAAAAATGGCTCAAGAGTAAATATTTCTTATGCATTATGGACAGCATGAAAATTATCTTTAAAGAAAACTACTCTAATTATTTACATTTGGAGCTGCAAATCTTGTGCATTATCAAATGAATTAATAATAACAATACCGTATGGCCTCGGGTGCCGAGTGCAAGCTTTGTTATTTGACACCCAGAGGGTAGCTTGCATGTCGAATTTCGCTGTTCCATGAAGCACTATGAAAGTCAAGGAGGTTAGATATCTAAGCTCCTTGAACACTATAGCGCTTTCTAGTAGTGAAATGAGGAACGTTGTGTTGGCGGAAACTCCCGAGAATAATTTTGCCATTATGAACACGGCCTACTGAATTCAAATGGGTTCTTTGACATGCCAACATCGTATGAAATGGGTATCGTGTTTTTTGCCGCCTTTCAAAAATCACTTACCACGGTCAGGAGCGAACCTGCAAGCTTGGGGTTAGTAGACCGACACGTTATCCACTCACCCACCATGGCAAGCTATTATTATTATTATTTATTTTGCGCATGCGCTTACACATTCTCAGCATATTTGCTGGAAAGAAAACATTTACAATCCCAGATACCGTATATATCATAAGGAGCAAATTCTTGGTGACTGCATTCAGTAGGCTAGTAGCTTTACGCTTTTCCCCCACTCCATCAGGCCTGATTGCCCAAAAACAGCCTTACTACGCGACACGTAGAAAGTATGACAGTTTTGTGCATCAGTTTGAAAAGGCCTGGGTCTAATTTCAACTCAGTGAGCGATTCCTTTAAATTGTTGGGAATCACGCCATTGCTGGAGATGATAATAGGAACTGTCCTGAGTTGTGCCATGTGCCATTGCTCCCTTATCAGTTCTGAAAGCTCTGTGTATTTTGACAGTTTTTAAACATGCTTTGTTAGCATGTTACCACAGTTTGGGGTTGCCACATCTATTATTATTATTATTATTATTATTATTATTATTATTATTATTTCTACATTCATTTCACCACATAAGTGGGACATATCAACATATCGTCGGCTTGTTTGCAAGACGGTATGGCTAATTCTCTTAATGTGGCACAGTGAGAAACGAGCGAACAATGGAACAGGTCTCCAAGATGACGGCCTTCTGCATGGTGATATGTAGACCAGGATGTATTTCCAATATTTGTAGATTGCGAGCCAATAATTTTGGGATGATGCCGGTAGAAGAAATTACTATGGGCAGAACCACTACACTTTCCTGTCTCCACATTTGCCGTATTTCCTCAGCCAAAGGCAGATATTTGGTGATCTTATCACAGCAGGTTTGTTGCAGATTATGGGAATTGGGCACTGCAATATCAATTAGGAAGGTTCTCTTCTGCACCTTGTCCACAAGAACGATATCTGGTCGGTTTGCTGGTATGGTTTTATCAGTAATAACTGATCGGTCCCATAACAACTTGTGACTGGAATTTTCCAAAACGGCGTCAGGAACATACTGATAGTAAGGCAAAATATTATCAGATAATAAATGCTTTTGAGCAAGGTGTTGGTGCATTATTTTGGCCACTTGGTTGTGCCTTTTCATGTAATCAGTACAGGAGATTGCTTGGCAGCCTCCTGTGATATGTTGAATTGTTTCCGGTTCTAGTTGGCATCTTCTGCATTTATCATCCTGAATATTTGCCTTAACTATATATTTCAGGTAGTTTTTGGTAGCCACAACTTGATCCTGGATTGCAACCATGAATCCTTCAGTCTCAGTGAATAGGTCCGCATGAGTCAACCAGCTGTTCGACGCATCAATGTCGACATGTTTCTGGTTGAGATCATACGGATGACGACCGTGCAGAGCTTTCTGCGTCCACTGCTGAAGCTTGATGGCTGAACATTCCTCATCAGTGGCTAACTGTATATCCCTTACGTGAAGAAGATCCAGCGGTGTGCACTTGTCATCTGCCTTCACAGCGGCTTGATGTATGGGAGAGTCATGTCTTCCCAGAAAATATCTCTGAAGGTTCTTCACTTGCCTTGCATGCAATTGGATAATGTCCGTGAGCCCTCGTCCACCTCTTTGACGCGGGATTGTCAATCGCTCAACAGCTGACTTAGGGTGGAGACATCTGTGTTTTGTTAAGATGGTGCGTGTCCTAATTAGGATGTTCTCCAAGTCAGTCTGCGTCCATTTGATAATACCGAAAGTATATGTCAGAGCAGGAATAGCATAGGTATTAATAGCCTTAAAGGTGTTCTTTCCATTCAACTTTGATTTTAAAATCATGTTAAGGCGTTGATTGTAGATAGCTACGGTTCTATCTTTAATACCTTTATGATCCATTCGATTAGATTGCAGGAGACCAAGATATTTGTAGGTCTCATTACCTTCCATAGGCTTTATGAAACAACCATCATCAAGTTGAAATGCTCGGGCCTCTAATTTTCCACGCCGAATGGTGAGGGTGCGACACTTATCTAATCCGAAGGACATTCCAATATCAGAAGAAAATGAAGCAGTAATTGCAATTAGATTGTCGATGTGTCTCTCAGAGGATGCATATAGTTTAATGTCATCCATATACATCAAATGAGAAATTTTGTATTTGACTATACCATGGTGCTTAATTGGAAAACCACACTTTGCATTGTTCAGCAATGATGATAGTGGATTGAGCGCCAAACAGAACCATAGAGGGCTCAAGCTGTCACCCTGAAAGATACCTCTTTTGATTTGAATAAATCCTGATTCCATACATGTGTCTCTATTAGACATTAATAAATTGGTCCCCCAATGGGACATCATATGTTGCAGACTTATAATGATGGCAGGATCAACTTTATATATCTTCAGGGTTTGGATTAACCAGGAATGTGGCACTGAATCAAAAGCTTTCTTGTAATCAATAAAGGTCATGTAGAGGTTACGCATCATCTTTCCTGCTTGTTCCATAGTAACTGCATCGATTACAAGTTGCTCTTTGCAACCTTGAGACTTCTTCATGCACCCCTTCTGCTCTTCAGCCAGGATGTTATTATGATTTATGTGTTCACAAATCTTACGTGCAATGCAAGATGTAAATATCTTATACAGGGTGCACAGACAGGTGATAGGTCGATATTTGGAAGGATCATTGGTTCTATCACCTTTTGGCAGAAGGTATGTTTTACCTCGCATCAAGTAAGAGGGGATAAGCTGTGGATTTTGGATGAAATCTGTGTAGCAGCGGGCAAGATGCTCATGAGTACAAGTGAAACGTTTGATCCAAAAGTTGTGGAGGTTGTCTGGTCCTACAGCTTTCCAATTTTCGGTCTCCTTAACCACACGGGTCACATCTTCAGTTGATACCGAAGAGTCACTCATCGTGTCAATTTCTGACATTCTCTCCTCCTCCTCCGTA
The DNA here is from genome assembly GCA_946902985.2 of Meconema thalassinum. Classification (NCBI taxonomy): domain Eukaryota; kingdom Metazoa; phylum Arthropoda; class Insecta; order Orthoptera; family Tettigoniidae; genus Meconema; species Meconema thalassinum. Next base: position 70,614,281 of record OX336399.1, on the reverse strand, counting down.
ATCCATTTAGCGCTGCTGTTATAATCTCCAGCATTCGACCATAGGGATGACCAGAAATTCTCTACCTCTTCTTTTTGCGGTGAACTGCCCATTTGAGTTCCAGGATCGTCAAGATTCCTATAGAACCGTTTCTCACTGGTAACAAATAGCTTGTTCTGTTGCTTTCGTTCGTTCGATTCTTTATATCGACGTAATCTCTGTGCCTTTGCCTCAAGTTGCTGCGTAAATTGCAGTCTGAACATGGTTGAAACAATATGATTTCTCGGACAGATGCTGAGAGAGAATGTCGTTCATTGTTACAACAGCGGTAGCAAGTTTCTTAGAGCAATGTTGGTTCGTGATCATGGGCCGCTCTATTGGATCAGTCCCTTCAAATTCTATGAGAGCCTTCCCAAATTCATCTTCGAGTTGTTTCCGCACTGGATCTCCGAGTGCTTCCGGCGATATTATTACATCTTTGTCATCTGAACGATGATCGGTGTGCCTTTGTTCATTGACCAAACGTGTACTCTCCTGATCTATGGATTCGTCTACAGAGGTATGAGTATTGTCGGCAGCTACGTCAACCATTAGCAGCTTGAGATGATGTTCTGGGATAAGTTTCTTCAAAACTATAGCACGGCGCTGATCTGCTATTCTCTGTTCCGTAACATTAATATCAGGGAATTTCTGGCGGAATGCAGCGTGCAACTTCTGTCTATATGCAGTAGTGTCAGTTTCCATATTCGTTATCTGATAATATGAACGCATGATGTCCATATTCATTTCATTTGTCCATTTCATGCGCTTTCTCGGTTTGCCTGCTCTTGTGGTCTCCTGAGTATCAGAAGAAACACTAGGAGCAGGTGTAGCGTTGAATGCTGTTAGGATGCTACTATCGACATCGGCTGTAACATTTTCGGGGTGTTCCCCGATCAGGGCCCGCCTGTTCAGCTCCTGATCACCACCGGCTTGTATGCTGTCACCCTCAGCGATGGCTCCAAGGGTGCCCCGACGCTCCTCGGGTAGCGGCCTTTTATTTCCACTTTTCTTATTTGATCTCATCATGATGATGGTGTGCCTTTTATACCTACGGCCAGGATATGATTTCGACCGCCCCTAACATGGGGAACAGACGTCGTTAGCAGCCGCCCGCTGCGGGACAGACGCTGCTGCAATGAGTTTGATTTCGGGGTTTTCATCCCCTAGGCAGGTTGCCTTCACTACGGCTGAAGAGTCCTACCTACCCTAAATGATTAATAGTCTAATAATCGTTTCTTGTAAATTTTCCGACGCTTTTGAAGCTGATATCGAAAGAGTATGAGACGAGTTATCCTCAACCTGCATTGGAACTGTCAGATCTTAATCGACCTCTTCGTGTTAAATATTTACGCAATTCACCAAAGTTGAGCACATGCAAGCAGTATAGAAATGCATAAATACTCACTGTGACAGGAGGGGCGAAAGCAACTAACTGTGCTAGTAAACTAAGGTTACAATTTATACTCGTAGATCCTGGGTTTCATTGATGTCACACCAGCCGACACTTAATTTGCACAACTTGCGGTATGTAGCATAACTCCATTCAACAATTTATTTTGCAGCAATATCTGTGCCAAATTCATTTAGAGACTGGATGGAAGAAGTTATAAACACGCAACATATGGTTCAAATCTAACAGCGACAGTGACGTACTTATGACAACTTACATAACCTAACCTGGTTGTAGACCTTCTTATTTCTAAGCAACCAGGTATTATTATTATTATTATTATTATTATTATTATTATTATTATTATCATTATTATTATTATTGATGTGTAACATCTTTCCACTCGGTAGCTGGAAATTTTTGTGCGAGTGATTTTGGAAAAGGGACGGAACTGCATGGGACGGAAACAATGAGCACGCGCGGTGGCGGAGATCGGTACAACGACGTACTGTTGGCCACATAGCTATGTGGAATGTAAATCACATACGGTTTACCTCAAGGTTTGGAGGCCCCATTACAGATATTCCTACAATAAATAATCTTCAAACTGGTGTGAAATTATTCATTGTATCATATTTGCTGAAAATAATTATGATTTATTAAATCATACTACGTTTGCTGTATTCTTATTTAATGTAAGCACTCGAGGTACTGTCGGCCAAAATACAGCACTATTTTATCAAATTCGCTGAAAGGATTTGTCACTGGAGTTTTACAAGTAGTTATTACAGAAATAATAGTAATGAGAACATACAGATGGTAATACGTAACACGAAGGAATCCTTCATGTTAGCTGGCACAAAGTAGCACTATGAGTTCATTCATAAAATAATGCAAGTAAGAAATATGGAATTATTCGAACAACATGTCAGATGTTACACATCATATGCGACTACTCTAAGGCTCGTAATTTTTATTATTATCATTATTATCAAATTAATTTAATAGAATCTGTTTCTGATGATATATTATGTATAAAACCCTTTAACAAAGAGGGAATGAAGGTGAAGTGAAGCCTTCTGCAACCACCTTACTTTTGTGCCACCTTATTCTGTGAGATTCATTTTAGTTATTTTTAACATGAAAATGTGAAAGCATATTTTTACCTCAAACAACTAGAGCATGGTTATGATAAATTAAAGCGAAGATAAAGCAGTCTAACTACACTATCTCTCCCGGCCAAAAATGAGAACACCCTTTTAAAATTAATTAACACAGTGCTTTGTGAGGCTGGCGTCAAATATTTCAGCCACTCTGTGAGAGAATTCATATTCTCCACAGAATTCATTCATTACAATGAACACGTCAACCAAGTTAAACAATGAGAGAGTGGACACAGAAGAATAGTACCATTCAACGTTTTGCTTTCTCTTCGACCATATGGAGCGATTCAACTGAACACTGATTTAGTTTCATTGCATGTACCGTGTGACGTAGATAGCGTTGCTAGGAAACACTCGCTGGAGCTCAGAGCACAATATTGGCCATCAACAGCGAGTACACTTGCGGATACTGAGCAAATATGGTCTCTCTCTGGAAATGCGTTACTTGCAGGGTGTTTCAAAAACAGTCTCTGATACTTTACGAGGTGATATATTGCATAACCATCAAGAAAACATTGTCTGGTAAACTTGGGTTCTACAGCGCATAATTTATGAGTTCTGGACACTTGTTCATTGGTCACCCACTACCCAAATTCGACCCTCATTATAAATACAAAGCCTGTGCCAACATACAAATATAAGGTGCGGAGGCTGTAATGCGTAAACCGGTGACGACATCGACTAATCGTGGCGTGTGTAACGAGGTGTGGTTCCGACCAGAGCGTGGAAGGTTACAGCCCGTCGCTAGAGGGCACGCGTGCACGTCACGTGACGATACAAAGCGAGCAGCAGCATCTTCTCCACATGAGTGTACAGTTCGAGGTTATGAAAAATCCACAGCCTGCTTCCAGTCTCCGACCGGGTCAGGAATGGAATGAATGAAGCCCCTACCTAGCGGCGAGGATATGAACTGTGCCGGCTGCCGAGGCCTGACGCACTCCTCTGGGGCAATGATTAAATGAATGACAGATGAAATGAAATGATAGTGGAGAGTGTTGCTGGAATGAAATGTTGACAGGGAAAACCGGAGTACCCGGAGAAAAACCTGTCTGCCTCCGTTCTGTCCAGCACAGATCTCACATGGAGTGACCGGGATTTGAACCACGGACTCAGCGGTGAGAGGCCGGCGTGCTGCCGCCTAAGCCACGGAGGCTTGTAGTTCGAGGTTATGCCGTTTCCTATTTTCCCCAGTGTTTTTGATGAGCCCCAAATTGGCCTCCAATTTTTCTATCAAGCATTTTTGTTGATTGTTATTATTATTATTACTATTGTTTCGTTTCCGCCTACTAACGACCACGTCATTTCAACTGTTTTCTTTGAACTTGAATATTGGCTCAGTATTCCTTCATTCGTAAATGATGATGTTAATTTTTCTCTTTCTTCCACGCTTGTCCAGTTTTCAACGCCGTGTTTAATTTGAGACTTTGATGTTCTTGAAGGCAATATATCTACAGATTGGAATATTTTCTCAACGATAGGCTATCTTTCCACAGCTTCTTCACATTTGTTCTTGATTATAATCCTTCTGACAAATTCCATCTTAACCTAAAAAAAATGTCTACATAATACCCACACACTGTTTCATATCAGGATTTATTTCTTTCGAATTAACATATTTTTGTAACAGATCTGGTTTATTTTTTAAATTTTACTGTATGTATTTTTTAGTGTTTTAGCTTTTAGACGATTAATTTATTAGATATAGTTTTGAGAACAACCTATTTTTATGGTAAAAACTAGCAACCCACCCCGGCTTCCCCCAGGAATAGTTATGTATGCATTACGTCATAAGCGCTTTTCTTTCGATGTCCAAGAACTACGACCTATAGACTATATCCGTTTAACGTCTCGGCATGATGGGTTAAAATCACTGACTGGAATATTAATTATATTATCATGGAGATGCATTTGCAACGAATTCTTGTAAGACAAATTTAAGAATGGCGAGTTGCATGAAACCCAAATCCCCCTTCCGTCCAATCTTAACTTGACTGTGTATTTTTCGAAACGAAAACTTCACAGGCGAAATGAAGAAGAGCCGAGTTGTACTTCCAGGAAAACTCCAAACACAACCACTCATCTCTAAAGTCATAACTCAACACGACTCGACAGTTTGCTGCTGGCTATATCTGGGGTAATAGATTCTCCCGTTAGCTAGGCTGTAACTGGGGTTATAGGCTCGACCCTAGCTAGCTCTTAAACTGTCACCTCAGTAATTGAATGGAGATTGTTGGAAGAAATGAAAACGTAAAACACTTATATTTGGCGATGTATTGAAGATAGAGATATGCTCTCGCGGACTTTTATGTAGAAATTTTCATGCTGAACAATTCTTACACTCGCAGTATATTGATATTTTTAACGGTTTGTCCAGCGTAAGCTTAAAAAGCACACGGACTCCAGTTATTTTTTTTTTTTTACTTTTTCACTGAAATCATTACTGCTTGACTTCCGTTGATCATAAATAAATTATTTTCTACGGAAGCCTTTCTCAGGACATCCTTTACAGAAAGCTGAAAAACCGCATCAAAATCCATGCAGTGGTTCTCGAGATTACCCCTGACAACCCAGAATCGGGGACTTTGTTTTATAGTCAGTAGAGATGTTTCAAGTACTGTCAGTCTTTCTTCTCTATTCACATTATTTGCGCTGAGGAAGAAAACCGGTACAATAAAAATACAAATTATTATTGACTTAAGTTTTTAAACTTCAGGACTTACTGTCTTTCTAACTTCTTACAATGGAACGGATTGCGGTGTAAAATTCTAATCTGGTTGAAATTTAGTACACAATATTCCTAAAAAGTTGTACAATGACGTAGTGAAATCCGCACAGGTCACTTTCAATTTAGAACGCCAATATTGAACGCCAAAAACCTGTCGGGCGACGGCATGAGCGAAGAGGTGGGATGAGATAAAGCTGACCTTGAATCCTAGCAGCACGCGATGGCTTGCGACCACCAGCCAGCGTTGCATTCCCCACCTTCCACCTTCCCCTCTACCCTCTCGATTTTAAAATGCAACATAATGTGAAGTATTGCGCTTGGCCATACTGGAAATAGAAAGGACGACCCTTCATTTTTGCCTCTTTAACTCTTTGTAATCCCTGCAACAGTGGATGCGAACTGATAAGGAAATGACGGGATGAGGGGAAGTTGGAAGGTGAGGAATGCAACGCTGCCTGCTAGCTGGGAGCCATCGCTTGCTGCTAGGATTCAAGGTCAGCTTTACCTCTTCCCCCTTCCTCGGTCATGCCGTCGCCCAGCAGGTTTTCGGCGTTCAATATTGGCGTTCAAAATTGAAAGTGGCCCGTGCGCTTTTCACTTCGTCATTGTACAACTTTGATGGAATATTGTGTACTAAATGTCAACCAGATTAGAAATTTACACCGCAATCCGTTCCCTTGTTATTTAGTAATCTGCCTCCAATGATCAGGGTCTCTGATGCGTATAATGCTTCAGGTTTAATTACCGTGCTATTGGGTTTTAATTGCATTCCAGGATAGTGATTTTTGTTGATCTGTTTCAGGTGAATCTATAGGCTTAGACATTCTCTGTCTGTTTCCTTCACAGTTTAACCCTGATGTTGTACGATGTCCTGTAAGAATTTGACATTATTTACCTGAGGGTTTTTTCAAAACAGAGTTATCAGGGGTTGTTTGTCTAAGTATCGAGGAAAGCCTTCCACGTATTGGATTTTCTCATATGAAATTTGGACCCCAGTTTTAAGTGCAATTTCATTATGTTTTTCAAAGCAATAGATAACTTCTTGCGTATTGTTAGACAGAACTACAAGATCATCTGCAAAGACCAAACATGTTGTTGTTTAAGTCTTCAGTCTTTTGACTGGTTTGATGCAGCGATCCACGCCTCCCTGTCCTGAGCTAATCGTTTCATCTATACATAGCTACGACACCCTACATCCGAGGCAATCTGTTTAACATACTCTAACCTTGGTCTACCCCTACAGTTCTTGTCCTCGACCCTTCCTTCCATAACTAAGCTTGCTATTCCTGGGTGTCTTAGTATGTGTCCTACCAACCTATCTCGTCTCTTCATTATCAGTCGCCAGAAACATCTCTCCTCTCCCACTCGTCTTAATACCTCTTCGTTTGTAACCCATCTGATCTTCATCATTCTCCTGTAACGCCACATTTCAAACGCTTCAATTCTCCTCTTTTCTGCTGCACCAATAGTCCAAGTTTCACTTCCATAGAGCGCCACGCTCCAGACAAAGGTTTTCAAAAATGTCTTCCTAATACCTAAATCTACATTAGATGTCAATATATTCCTTTTCTGTAGAAACGCTTTCCTTGCCTGAGCCAACCTACTTTATATATCCTCTTTGCTTCGTCCATCACTGGTTATTTTGCTTCCTAAGTAACAGAAGTCTCCTACTTCCTTTAGTTTTTCCCCTGCCTATTTGAGGTCCATAGAGGTTTTTAATTTATTGCGACTGTATTCCAATATGTTTGTTTTACATTTATTAATTTCCATCATGAATTCTTTCCTCAAGACGGAGTCCATACCATTCAAGAACTCATTCAAATCCTCAGGCGTGTCAGCCAAGATGACGATGTCATCAGCAAATCTCAGATGAATTTTATCTGTACTAGTTTGCCAATGTTAATCCCTTTTTTTTTTTCTTCCAAGTTCGGATTACTTTCTCTAGCACTCGACTGAACAATAATGGAGATACGCCATCTCCTTGTTTGACACCTGACTTAGTTGCAAAATATAAGAAGGATATTAACTTTACTTTGAAGGTTGTGTCAGCCAGTGTCTGTCTGATCAAATTTATTGTTTCCCTATCTACTCCGATTTTTTCCATCACACCAAAGAGTGATTGTCTATCTATGGAATCATAATCATACTTTCTTGTCTTGTTTTATTATATTAAATATTATTGTTATCATTATTTCAATCTCAAACGTACCCGCAAGGTAGGACTAATTTCCGTCAAAACAGATTATGTTATAGTAGTTTACTTGCTGGACACGTCTCATCCCAGGCTAACGACTGTCTGACAGATAAGATTCATTCCATTCCTAGCACGTATCCGCGACCAGATATGAAAATATGAGCTGGTTTTGGCGAGAATACGTGAAGAAGAATGATAATGATAAGACATGGTAGAAGGGTGGGTGAGAAATTGTGATTCAAGGGAAGAGATTCTTGGAACACTCGGCAGATGAAAAGTGTAGGAGATTTTATTGTGACCCACATTTGCTGGCCGTTGATGTTTTTCGAATGGGTTAAGATGTTTATGTTGGTTACTTGGAATCAAGACAAGAATCAAGACACAGATATTCGTTATTACTAACATTACTACGTATATCGCAAGTACGTAAAGATTGCCGACAAATTGTATCACTGATATAACTTTAAGGCTGTTGGATCGCGATGCATAGTTACTGTATAATAATAATAATAACAATAATAACAATAATAAGACCCGCTGATATATATTGAACTACAGAAGGCAGTTCTGTTAAACACCTGCCATATTGTCAGGAAGTTCCTTGGTGACAATACTCTCGCCGAACACTCAGAAAGGCTCGAAGATGGTTGGTTGGTTGGTTGGTTGGTTCGTAAGTTTAGGGGCTGCGACAACGCGGTCATGTAGTCCCGTGTACTTTGGGTGTGTGTAGAATCTGTCTGTTAACCGGTGTTAATTGTGATGACTGTATTAGTGTGTGTTATCTGTTTTTTAATTTAAGTACAGACTGAAACTTAGAATTTTTCAAATAGTTCCTACTTTTGCCGTCAAGCGTCACCGTCAACGACTACTAGGCCAAGTTCAGAACTTAGCTACTAGACGCCACCGCAGTCGGCTCTTGGCAACGAACGTAGAAACCTAAGAGCGTTGTTTACATTCTTAACCTATCCTATTTAGCTTCACATAGGTGTAATTAGTGGAAAGTTCTTTAACATGCCATAAATCTATGACATGGGACCACCGGCTTTACTTCCCCTCCGAAGGAAGGCATACTGAGGGATTTTTAACGCTCTTAAAAAATCCGACGGCTTTGGCCGGGTTTGAACCCGCTATCTTGGGCATGGAAGCTCAGCATGCTACCGACTACTCCACCGAAGCCGCTTGCTCGAAGATGATTCGGAAGGAAATTTAGCTCATTCTATAAATGAGGGAGACTCGTGAAGAGTCCGGACACGAAATTAATGTAATGTGAGGTTCCTATAATTTATATGCATTATATTTCGGTACAGATGGTTCCTTGCTAAGGCCGAACCCGGCTGTACTATAAAATGTAACCAGTATCTGCCGCGTTAATGACGCCAAAAAATAAACAATAACAATAATAATACTCATAGAGTGATGTCACGTGATACAGAATTGAAACATTACAAAACCGTTGTCCTCCCAAACGCATCAGAAACTTGAACATGAGCAGCTCATTCAATAATTTCAGAAGTTGAAAACCAAGAACACAAAATTCCCAGAAAAATATTCGAACCCACACAAGAGAATGGAAATTGGATCAATAGACTAATTTAGTTAGTCAGTTATTGTGTAGTCGCCTCCGTAGCGTAGTGGTCAGCATGGTTAGCTGCTGCCCCGGATGTCCTGGGTTCAATTCCCGGCTCTGCCACGAAATTTGAAAAGTGGTATGAGGACTGGAACGGGGTCTACTCAGCCTCGGGTGGCCCAAATGAGCAGAGGGGGTTCGATTCCCACCTCAGCCATCCTCGAAGTGGTTTTCCGTGGTTTCCCGCTTCGTCTTCGGTCAAATGCCGGGATGGTACCTACTGTAAGGCCACGGCCGCCTCCTTCCCTCTTCCTAGCCTCCATCCCAAGCTTCCATCCCTTCCAATCCCTCATGAGGCCCCTGTTCGCTTTGCAGGTGAGGCCGCCTGGGCGAAGTGCTGATCACACCACCCCAGTTGTATCCCTCCCGACCAGATGTTCCAAGCTCCAGGACACTGGCCATAGAGGCGGTAGTGTTGAGTTCCCTCGCTGAGTCCGTGGAAACCACCAACCTAGAGGGTAAATTGACTAAATAAAAAAAATAGTTATTGTGTTTTAAGGAGCGGAACTACGAGGTCATCTGCCCCTAATAGACGAATTTCAAACCTCTTTAGCCTTACAGAAAGTTCCACAAACACTGTACTCATGAGATGTTTCGAATGTTTTGGATCACTTTTTTAGGAAGGACAACAATAGACTAACAATAAGATTATTCAATATAAAAACCCAAATTTCGAGGATAAATTGGCTGGAGGAAACTAGAGGGGGCTTAAATGAGTATCTTAAAAGTACTTTGAATAATTCATTGTCATATTCTTTACTTCCCGGATGGCCACCTGGCGTTGTATTCAGTGTGTTATTATTATCACGTATTACAAGGTCCATTATAAAGTACTTCTTTCTTAAGATGTTTCGCTCCAATTGCGCAATTACATTCTAGATGATTCATTATTTCGTTTTAATATTACGCCCGGACGCCATCTTGAAATTGTGAAGTAATTGTTATTTTGATTTCGGAGTACGATACTCCATACAGGTTACTACGTTGTCACTAATTTTCGTTATGAAAGAGCCGATGGGCGGTGGCCGAGGGTGCAGACCCACTTACTCGTGCCTCGCTGGTATCGGGAGAACGTGGGTTCGAATCCCACCTCAGCCGTCCTGAAAATGGTTTTTGTGGTTTCCCATTTTCACCACCAGGCAAATGCCGGGACGGTTCCTTTCATTAGATCCACGGCCGATTTTCTTCCAATATCCGTTCCCTGACCCGTCCTGAAAAGAAAATACATGGCCATTGGCTGCATTAATAAAATTATTAGCCTACTTTCGATTTTTGCAAAAAATGAAAGTAGACTTATGAGATCACTACAGGGCGAAAAAAGTGTGCCTGTCTGTGTGTGTGAATGTGTGGGAGTCTGTGTGTGTGTGTGTGTGTGTGAGTGTGTTGACTCTGAATGTCTGTCCCCCCCCTATCAATTCGAACACGCTGACCGAAAATTGAACGAAATTTGGTACAAAGGTAGCACTAGCAACGGACACCTCAGTGACATGTTTTTTATCGCCGCCATCTTGACGGAAACGTAATGGCGGCCACACAAATGTTCAAAGCTTAAATCAATTTACAACTATCCTAATCATCCGATCTCTACCTAATTTTGCAACAACATACCTTTATGGGGGGAGCATCCTTTGACCAAACTAATAGGTCATCAGCCTAATAGTTTGCGGATGGCGGCCATCTTTGTGTGAAAATCGATAGCCCCTATTAATTCAAACACGGTTAAAACCGAATGGAACGAAATTTGGTACAGAGGTAGTACTAGCAAAGGGCACCCCAGTGTCATGTTTTATATCGCCGCCATCTTGACGGAAACGTAATGGCGGCCACACAAATGTTCAAAGCTTAAATCAAATTACGACTAACCTAATCATCCGATCTCTACCAAATTTTGCAACAACATACCTTTATGGAGGGAGCATCCTTTGACAAATCTAATAGGTCATTAGCCTAATAGTTTGCGGATGGCGGCCATCTTTGTGTCAAAATCGATTACCCCTATTAATTCAAACACGGTGAAACCGAATGGAATGAAATTTGGTGCAGAGGTAGCACTAGCAAAGGGCACCCCAGTGTCATGTTTTATATTGCCGCCATCTTGACGGAAACGTAATGGCGGCCACCCATATGTTCAAAGCTTAAATCAAATTACGTCTAACCTAATCATCCGATCTCTACCAAATTTTGCAACAACATACCTTTATGAAGGGGGCATCCTTTGACAAATCTAATAGGTCATTAGCCTAATAGTTTGCGGATGGCAGCCATCTTTGTGTCAAAATTGATTACCCCTATTAATTCGAACACGGTGAAACCGAATGGAATGAAGTTTGGTACAGAGGTAGCACTAGCAAAGGGCACCTCAGTGTCATGTTTTATATCACCGCCATCTTGACGGAAACGTAATGGCGGCCACACAAATGTTCAAAGCTTAAATCAAATTTCGACCATCCTAATAATTTGATCTCTACCGGATTTTGCAACAACATGCCTTTTTGTGGAAAGCATCTTATGACTGACTACAAGGTCATCAGCCCAATAGTTTGCAAATAGCGGCCATGTATGTGTGCAAATCCATTCCCCAGATCAATTCTAACACGGTGAAACCGAATTGAATGAATTTTTTTACAGAGGTAGCACTAGCAACGGGCACCTCATATTCATGTTTAATATCCCTATAGCAAGTTGTATTTCAACAAGCTACTACAACCAACATTCAATTATACTCCTTGAAAAGGACAAAGAGTTATAACAATACCCATGCATTTAGGAGAAAGTAGGCTATATGTTCTTTACTGAACATCTTGTTTATTTTGATATTATGAATTTGCAGGGTGGCCGCTGTGTGCTATTTATTTAATTACTAATGTTACAGACGCCTGTCATATAATACTCCTCTTGTGCCAAGTTTGGTCTTTGTGCAGTAATAACTTGAGTTATTAATGTGTATTTTTTTTAATTAGTCAATTTACCCTCTAGGTTGGTGGTTCCCACGGACTCAGCGAGGGAACTCACCACTACCGCCTCTATGGGCAGTGTCCTGGAGCTTGGAACATCTGATCAGGATGGATACAACTGGGGAGGTGTGATCAGCACTTCGCCCAGGCGGCCTCACCTGCAAGGCGGACAGGGGCCTCATGAGGGAGGGGAAGGGATGGAAGACAGGGATGGATAGTCTAGGAAGAGGGAAGGAGGCAGCCGTGGCCTTACAGAAGGTACTGTCCCCGTTATCCGGATAGTAGGCTGTCAGATATCCGCCCCCTCAATCGGATTGCCAATAATCAAACGCACCGGCACAGCTACATCAATGAAAATGGCACTGACAGATACTATCGAGATTAGAGCACAATAGTTAACAGGAAATTATTGTGGAACACACCAAAATATACGGGGGTTCATACTTACCTTTACTTACCTCTTAAATTTATCTCGGGGACTGGGTTGTCAACTGGATCACTTAAAGTATGCCCACACAATAACCTCCACCATGATATTTAAAATGAACCAGAACGAAAACGAGAAACTTTAAACTGCACAATAATTTATTTCACAAAAAGAATGATTTTAACAAAAATAAAACAACAAAATCCACGTGGCAATCAGAAGCCATCGACTACATAACCATGTCCTCCTGTAGGACTGGTATACTCTACATACAATTTTTCAGCTTTCTCAAGCTCAAAGTAACGTAATTATAATAATGCACTTGGAATGGAAACGGGATTTGGGACGAGACACATATCAATTGTTTTGCGTGTTTATACTTCACATTTTATTTATAGCCACAAGGCTATTATGTAAACGTCCCTTGGCCTCTATCATACAGTTGTCCGGGCCAGCTGCAATGCACCTGCATCGTCAAAGTGGACTCACCTGTCCGTTCAACCCTAGCATATGCGAGTTACATCAGAGCTTAGCTCTCCTTCAAAACACGTTAAATGTCCACATCTCAACTGAAATATTATCACGCAAATGTTTTAAATGCTCCATTCAAACACCAGTGGATTATTCCAATACTCCCAAATCATGTTTAATTGTTCAATCCACATGTTTAATTAGCGTTGTTTAGAGTATAATAACAAAACTCTAAATGTTAATAACAAAAGTTCATTAATTATTTATAACAATAATAAATTGTTTATAACAATGTCAAACGACAATTGGAAATTTTATACACGCCTCTATTAATCCCTTTCATTACAAATTGTTATCAAAGATATTTACAAAATTATTTACAGTATTAATATTGTTTATATTATTTATATAAGAAATACATTAAACCACACGTTTATCCGGTTGATAATTACTTAAATCGTGGTGATATAATCGACCAATGAAGGTTAGTTATATTTAACTGTCAAATTCAGGTTTAATAAGGTTTAATAATTATTACTAATATTTGTGACGGTAACCTCCATTCAAAATCTTCATCTCAAATTATTTAACACTCTTGTTAACTTTAACAGTATCTTCACATGAATAACTTTCAAAGAACCAGGACAATACATTCAGCGGAAAAATACTTCGCTCAAAACGCACAAAATTGCTCAACAATAGGCCCAGAATTCATCATATATCTTCATATATATGGCATCAAAATCTTCCAAATTACATACAAAAACCTCCACTCATAAATTCAACAACTTCATTTATTACTGTGGGAACCTCCTTCATTATTCAAGGGCATTACTCATCAGCGACTTTTACGGGTCCACTGAACTAACGATTATACATCCATTGTTCCTCTTCAAAAATTCTTATATTCATCAATTGTATTAATGTCTGTTATTATTTAACCTTCGTGGGTTTCATTCATGAATCGATATGAAGTAAAAATTTGCCAATCACAAATAAATTTAATAGCAAATACGATTAGACACTCCTCCCTGGTCTATCAAAATTGAGATTAATATCTTCAAAGTAACGCAGTATAAAAATACTATCTTCCATCAAAGTTCATCTAAACTGCATAAATAGTCGAATAGAATACAATTAGACTGTGGAATGCAAACATTATTGTTCCAATCTATAATTGAGAAAAACTCCTATCAAATGTTCATTACAATAGTGTATTCAATAAATCGTATTCAAAGTCCATTTTTCATAAAATTGTCTATAATGCAATGATAAATGTCTATGTTGCAATCATGTTCATAAGACGACTAGTATTTCAAAGATCGTCGATAACGTAATAGATTTTAACGCTCTAAAATCATTTAATTATTCTTCTTTCTTGAGGATGACAGAAAATTGGTCAAAGTAATTTACTGAATAGAATTACTTTAATAAAATGACACGCTGTCTGAATTCAAATCTGCCATAGCAAATCGTTAACTTTACAGTCAAATCGTGACTACAAAAATATGCAAATTATGAAAGAATCTAAATTATCAGTCTCAACTGATCCAAAATTATTTAAGTATGCCAATGACATAACAATGTCTCAACAAATCGCAGAAAAAGGCATAAATCATCGAAGTGTACTGAGTACAGAAATGTTAATCAAGAAAATGGGGCAAAAGATAGGACAAAAAATATGGGAAAATGGTTGCTCAGATATCGCTACATGACTCAAATAATACAAGAAACGTTCACGACTACCTTATCTGTTGATTGAAGTTCTAGAGGAAAGTTTTCAAAGAAAACTGCTGTTGGTTCCATTTCACCAGCGTAAAGATGTGCTCCGTCCTCGAACCTGGAATCAGCGTCCTCGGAGAATCGAACTGCTTCCTTCTCCGGAAATTGCACTGCTCCATGTATACGAAAGACATCCTTCTGGCAAAACTCTTCTTTATGAGCCGGGTCCACCCTGGCCTCTCTTGAAAGTTCCCTGAAGTTCCAATCGTAATTCGCCATGAAGTTTATTGCAGTTATATCCGCAGAAATATTCATAATCGTGGAGTATGATGATATTTCCACTGTCATTTGATATAATTCAGCGATGGATTCACGATGCATGAGTGTAGTTGGATGTTCACTACATGCTCGCTTTTGTAGAATGACGATTAACGAAGTTCCATGCTGTTACTTCACTCCATCGATATATGTCCCAATTGCATTAAAGCCTTAGCCTTCCATCTCAACTTCTGTTATAATCATTGAAAGCACTGTCAGATTATAATGTTCCATAATAGAATGTATCGTTGTAACACCAAACGTATGCTCCAATATCACGGTTGCGATGCACGTGTCAGCCGTAGTGTATAATGTAGAATTTTAAAAGTGCTTCTCAGGTGGCGAGAAAATCACTTTTGTCTGCAGTCTTAAAGTGTCAATATCTTTCGAAGTATAACTGTGAAATTGTTCAAATCTTCTACACACCTCAATGTTGTACTGCCCAATTGAATTATAATAAAGGCAGAAGTTAACTCTTTATATCTTATCTCGTAGAAACGTTAATGTGAGCGTTTCAACTTCACCTAGTTTCGAACAGCGTAAAATGGAACTGCTCCGTGTTCGTTCGATGCGCCGGGCTTTAACCACACGCTAAAGACAACTTGCTTCACTTATTCACTCGACAATGACTATCTGACATCAGAAATATATATGCGGTATCAGCGGTATGAGAGATATGATAGAATATGAGAGCTCCTCTCTCCTGTGCACGACCTTTTATCAACTTCTTAAGGGGCGTATCCATCCCTTCCATAGCCTGTTGCTCCGTCATTGCTAGAAGTTTTAACTTTGGCTATACTTGACGGATTCTCAAATTTCAAAAACTCAAAATTAATTTCTTCAAAATTCCAAATCAATGCCATAACTGAAAATAGTTTTCCATAAATCTGCATGCCAAAAGTAATTAAATATCGTAGTTTCAGCAATCTCCGTCTTCCTTCCAAACTATCGTTCATTGGTTCGAGTCTTTCCTCCAATAGCGTAACTTCTTCCTTAGCACAATACCTTGTTTCCTGCGACTGCGTCGTAAATCTCAGATCTTTCTCGAACAAAATCATGACGTCACCAAGAATCTCAGCTCAACCAGCCTACTTGCATGAAATCTGCGTCATCCGTGCCTACGTCATGAATATACACGTCACAACTATGACATTCATAACTTTATTCATATTTGCCAATACAGCCATCGTGGTCTCAATATAATTCAATTTACGGGGGCATTCTCCCTTCACCACGCTTTTAAAAATAGTTGCAAATTGTTTTTAAACTCTGTGTTATAAATATCTCAATTCACTTGAACATGAAATTGAATTATTATTGGCTTACTCTTGTATGATATTTCTTCTATGTTCCTTAATCATAAGTCTCTTCTTCTCTGGTTGTGTGTGGCTAATGCATTCTCTCCTTTCTACTGTCTCTTCTGTCCTGAATTCCTGTTTCCCAAGTTCTGCCGACATGTAGAAGGACCAGGATCGATCACTACATCCTGTCTTTTCTTTTGGTTTTCAGCTTCCTTTTCTCGTAATTCCTTCAGATACTGCTGACTTTCTTTCTCTCTTTCTTGATACTTGTCGGGTGTCATAACCTGACCTTGGGAATTCTGATTCTGTTTCTGATACTGGTTATTTCGATTGTAGTTTCTATTATAACCATTGTTATAGTATCTACCTCTTCCGTTGTTATAATTCCCTCTATTATTATTCCAGCCTCGTCTTTGCTGATATGGACGGTAACCTTGCGATCTGTGGTTGCGGAAATAATTATTCCTGTGAGGACCTACATTTTCAGTTTTTTCTTCCTCAGGCTTATCAGTTTGCTGCACTTGATCCATGTAGACTGTATTAACGTCTTTGAATTCGTGCCTCTGACCTTTTTGTACCAAATTTGGCATTGGACTCGTGTAGTCAAGCCTTCTCAATAATTCGTCCATACTGGTCAAATCTCTGATATTTGACGATATGATCAGTCTTCTTACCTCCACAGGCAGCATACGTGAAATCGCATCTATCAACTGCTCTGTTGACAATGGGGGTTGAAAAAATCTCAAGCGTGATAGCTGACTCGTGAAGAAATCAGCGTACCGTGTTGGAAGAGTACCTGAATACTTCCTCGAGTATACCTCAGCTCTTAATGAATTCTGAGCTTCTATTGACCAGAATCGTTTTATCAGTGCCTCTGCAAATTCGTCAAAATTGCTGAAAGTGTACCGAAATGCTCTAAACCATTCGAGGGGTCCTCCAGCTAGAAATCTTTCTACGATTCTCATCTCTCTCTCTCTAGGAATGTGGGCTTCTATGAAATAGTCTTTAAGATTCCTGATATATTCGATCGGTGTGAGACTATCAGTGTTGCTACATTTTTGAGGTTTGTCTTCAAAATTCCGGATGACTGTCACATTTCTCGGATATGAATCCATATAATGTTTCCCACTATTACGATACTTCCATTCAGGTTCAATATTCCGATCCTCTTCTTCTTCCCTGAATCTGGATATACGTTCCTCAGGACTAATATCTCTCTCTTCTGTAGCGAGGTTAAATCTTCTTACGTAATTTCTATCCTCTTCACCAGTCAATCCTTCAATATCCTTGTCCGTGATTTCCGTTATGACATTCCTAATCAACTCTTCCTTATAGGTTTCCATCATGCCAGCTTCTCCTAGTTTCAAATTCTGCAGTTTGCTCGTAGTTTCATTAACATCAGAGACAACCTTATGAATCTGTTCCTCTAACGCAGTTTTTAATGCTTGCACGTCCTGACCTATTTGAGTTCTATCCTCTACCTGCTTTTCGGATAGCGAATCCATCCTTACATTCAAGTCTTTCCTAATCTGAACTACTTCATTATTAATGTCTACTTGTGTACTGGCAAGTTTTCTTTCAATTCGCTCCTGAATCTGATCTACATGTTCCCCACTTGACCTGTTCCATTCATCTTTCCAAACCGTTACATTTGCAGTTAACATTTCCGCGATATCTACTTCAATGTCTTCCTTAAGTAAACGATTGTGATCTAATACTTGGGTTCTCATGACCTCTACATCGTATTTTAAACCAGCTAAAGAAGCTGTTGTCCTAACAGACTCGTCAACTAAGCGAGTTGTTAATGCACTAATGTTACGAGTACAAAGCGTTTTTGAAGTTTCAATTTCCTCTCTAACTTTGTTAACATCAGTTTGAACTTTAGCAATGTCTACAAAAACAGTATTGACTTCTACTTGTATTTTATTGATATCGCTTTGCATATCATTAACATCTGAATGAATATTATTGATGTCAACTTGGACATTTGACACATCAGTTCGAGCATTTCTAACCTCTCTTTGAACTTCCTCTACTTTGTCTTGTACAGTAGCAACATCATTCCTAACAACAATTACTTCAGCTCTAGCACATGAAATATCACCCCGGACATCAGCAACATCAAGATTCAACATAGTAAGAACTTTCTGTACCTTAGAAACATCAATTTTAACCTCAGACACATCTTTATGCACATTGGATAAATCTTTATGGACATTGGACACGTCTGTGCGCATGTCAGTTACAGCATTCTCGATTCCCTGGGTATTGATCTGTAAACGCGACACATTATTTTCTAGGTTTGCAGAACTGGTCTGAAGAACTTTCAAACTTTCATTCATGCTATCTTTCAAATTAGCAGACAAATTACTAGCATTCTCCTCCATTCGACTAGTATTCCTAGCTTCCATCTCCTTCATGCTTTCATCCAGCCTAATAGACAAATTAGCAGACAAACTACTAGAATTCTCCTCCATCATCTGCTTCATTCGACTAGCATTCCTAGCTTCCATCTCCCTCGCACTTTCATTCATGCTAGCTTTCAACTCCTCTAACATCATCCTCATACTCTCATCTGCCATTTCAATAATATTTCAATAATAAACTGCTTTAGGGACATACATCAAACAGAGCAAAATAACAACATCTGAGCAACATTTTTCACCATATATAAATTTGAGCAATTTTCTGTCTTAAATCTAACTTATAATTAACCTTCGTAGACACTTCATGTTGAAATAAACTCAAGCACATGTTCAAGTTTCTTTAGTTCATTTTAAAATATCCTAACACAAATAATTTACATTTACAATCCAAATAGTTTAATTTTATCTTTAATATGACTACCCATGTCAAAAGCCGGTCAAATAAAATAAGATTCCAGATCATAGGCGATTTTTCTAAGTTTCCAGCCTATTTAACCTCTCTCAAGTTGTATAAGATCTGATCTTTTCTGAGTGTAATTTTCCTAATACAATACAACATTTTATTCCTATATAATCACACTCTCAAATTCTACAATTGGCCAAGACATCTAACAAAGAATCAACCTCTTTATTTGAGTCTTCACAATCCCTTTGACATCGATAACTTGGTAATCCAATGTTATTCGAACACTCCACAAAAATTGCGGTGCCAATTCTACTGCAATAACTTGGTAATCCAATGTTTTGCTGATCGTGCCAATCGAGCCAATCGTGCCCCACACGTTGATTGCGCCAATCCTACTGTCCCCGTTATCCGGATAGTAGGCTGTCAGATATCCGCCCCCTCAATCGGATTGCCAATAATCAAACGCACCGGCACAGCTAAATCAATGAAAATGGCACTGACATATACTATCGAGATTAGAGCACAATAGTTAACAGGAAATTATTGTGGAACACACCAAAATATACGGGGGTTCATACTTACCTTTACTTACCTCTTAAATTTATCTCGGGGACTGGGTTGTCAACTGGATCACTTAAAGTATGCCCACACAATAACCTCCACCATGATATTTAAAATGAACCAGAACGAAAACGAGAAACTTTAAACTGCACAATAATTTATTTCACAAAAAGAATGATTTTAACAAAAATAAAACAACAAAATCCACGTGGCAATCAGAAGCCATCGACTACATAACCATGTCCTCCTGTAGGACTGGTATACTCTACATACAATTTTTCAGCTTTCTCAAGCTCAAAGTAACGTAATTATAATAATGCACTTGGAATGGAAACGGGATTTGGGACGAGACACGTATCAATTGTTTTGCGTGTTTATAATTCACATTTTATTTATAGCCACAAGGCTATTATGTAAACGTCCTTGGCCTCTATCATACAGTTGTCCGGGCCAGCTGCAATGCACCTGCATCGTCAAAGTGGACTCACCTGTCCGTTCAACCCTAGCATATGCGAGTTACATCAGAGCTTAGCTCTCCTTCAAAACACGTTAAATGTCCACATCTCAACTGAAATATTATCACGCAAATGTTTTAAATGCTCCATTCAAACACCAGTGGATTACTCCAATACTCCCAAATCATGTTTAATTGTTCAATCCACATGTTTAATTAGCGTTGTTTAGAGTATAATAACAAAACTCTAAATGTTAATAACAAAAGTTCATTAATTATTTATAACAATAATAAATTGTTTATAACAATGTCAAACGACAATTGGAAATTTTATACACGCCTCTATTAATCCCTTTCATTACAAATTGTTATCAAAGATATTTACAAAATTATTTACAATATTAATATTGTTTATATTATTTATATAAGAAATACATTAAACCACACGTTTATCCGGTTGATAATTACTTAAATCGTGGTGATATAATCGACCAATGAAGGTTAGTTATATTTAACTGTCAAATTCAGGTTTAATAAGGTTTAATAATTATTACTAATATTTGTGACGGTAACCTCCATTCAAAATCTTCATCTCAAATTATTTAACACTCTTGTTAACTTTAACAGTATCTTCACATGAATAACTTTCAAAGAACCAGGACAATACATTCAGCGGAAAAATACTTCGCTTAAAACGCACAAAATTGCTCAACAATAGGCCCAGAATTCATCATATATCTTCATATATATGGCATCAAAATCTTCCAAATTACATACAAAAACCTCCACTCATAAATTCAACAACTTCATTTATTACTGTGGGAACCTCCTTCATTATTCAAGGGCATTACTCATCAGCGACTTTTACAGGTCCACTGAACTAACGATTATACATCCATTGTTCCTCTTCAAAAATTCTTATATTCATCAATTGTATTAATGTCTGTTATTATTTAACCTTCGTGGGTTTCATTCATGAATCGATATGAAGTAAAAATTTGCCAATCACAAATAAATTTAATAGCAAATACGATTAGACACTCCTCCCTGGTCTATCAAAATTGAGATTAATATCTTCAAAGTAACGCAGTATAAAAATACTATCTTCCATCAAAGTTCATCTAAACTGCATAAATAGTCGAATAGAATACAATTAGACTGTGGAATGCAAACATTATTGTTCCAATCTATAATTGAGAAAAACTCCTATCAAATGTTCATTACAATAGTGTATTCAATAAATCGTATTCAAAGTTCATTTTTCATAAAATTGTCTATAATGCAATGATAAATGTCTATGTTGCAATCATGTTCATAAGACGACTAGTATTTCAAAGATCGTCGATAACGTAATAGATTTTAACGCTCTAAAATCATTTAATTATTCTTCTTTCTTGAGGATGACAGAAAATTGGTCAAAGTAATTTACTGAATAGAATTACTTTAATAAAATGACACGCTGTCTGAATTCAAATCTGCCATAGCAAATCGTTAACTTTACAGTCAAATCGTGACTACAAAAATATGCAAATTATTGAAAGAATCTAAATTATCAGTCTCAACTGAACCAAAATTATTTAAGTATGCCAATGACATAACAATGTCTCAACAAATCGCAGAAAAAGGCATAAATCATCGAAGTGTACTGAGTACAGAAATGTTAATCAAGAAAATGGGGCAAAAGATAGGACAAAAAATATGGGAAAATGGTTGCTCAGATATCGCTACATGACTCAAATAATACAAGAAACGTTCACGACTACCTTATCTGTTGATTGAAGTTCTAGAGGAAAGTTTTCAAAGAAAACTGCTGTTGGTTCCATTTCACCAGCGTAAAGATGTGCTCCGTCCTCGAACCTGGAATCAGCGTCCTCGGAGAATCGAACTGCTTCCTTCTCCGGAAATTGCACTGCTCCATGTATACGAAAGACATCCTTCTGGCAAAACTCTTCTTTATGAGCCGGGTCCACCCTGGCCTCTCTTGAAAGTTCCCTGAAGTTCCAGTCGTAATTCGCCATGAAGTTTATTGCAGTTATATCCGCAGAAATATTCATAATCGTGGAGTATGATGATATTTCCACTGTCATTTGATATAATTCAGCGATGGATTCACGATGCATGAGTGTAGTTGGATGTTCACTACATGCTCGCTTTTGTAGAATGACGATTAACGAAGTTCCATGCTGTTACTTCACTCCATCGATATATGTCCCAATTGCATTAAAGCCTTAGCCTTCCATCTCAACTTCTGTTAGATTATAATGTTCCATAATAGAATGTATCGTTGTAACACCAAACGTATGCTCCAATATCACGGTTGCGATGCACGTGTCAGCCGTAGTGTATAATGTAGAATTTTAAAAGTGCTTCTCAGGTGGCGAGAAAATCACTTTTGTCTGCAGTCTTAAAGTGTCAATATCTTTCGAAGTATAACTGTGAAATTGTTCAAATCTTCTACACACCTCAATGTTGTACTGCCCAATTGAATTATAATAAAGGCAGAAGTTAACTCTTTATATCTTATCTCGTAGAAACGTTAATGTGAGCGTTTCAACTTCACCTAGTTTCGAACAGCGTAAAATGGAACTGCTCCGTGTTCGTTCGATGCGCCGGGCTTTAACCACACGCTAAAGACAACTTGCTTCACTTATTCACTCGACAATGACTATCTGACATCAGAAATATATATGCGGTATCAGCGGTATGAGAGATATGAGAGAATATGAGAGCTCCTCTCTCCTGTGCACGACCTTTTATCAACTTCTTAAGGGGCGTATCCATCCCTTCCATAGCCTGTTGCTCCGTCATTGCTAGAAGTTTTAACTTTGGCTATACTTGACGGATTCTCAAATTTCAAAAACTCAAAATTAATTTCTTCAAAATTCCAAATCAATGCCATAACTGAAAATAGTTTTCCATAAATCTGCATGCCAAAAGTAATTAAATATCGTAGTTTCAGCAATCTCCGTCTTCCTTCCAAACTATCGTTCATTGGTTCGAGTCTTTCCTCCAATAGCGTAACTTCTTCCTTAGCACAATACCTTGTTTCCTGCGACTGCGTCGTAAATCTCAGATCTTTCTCGAACAAAATCATGACGTCACCAAGAATCTCAGCTCAACCAGCCTACTTGCATGAAATCTGCGTCATCCGTGCCTACGTCATGAATATACACGTCACAACTATGACATTCATAACTTTATTCATATTTGCCAATACAGCCATCGTGGTCTCAATATAATTCAATTTACGGGGGCAGTACCATCCCGGCATTTGCCCGAAGACGAAGTGGGAAACCACGGAAAACCACTTCGAGGATGGCTGAGGTGGGAATCGAACCCCCTCTACTCATTTGGACCACCCGAGGCTGAGTAGACCCCGTTCCAGTCCTCATACCACTTTTCAAATTTCGTGGCAGAGCCGGGAATCGAACCCAGGACTTCCGGGGCGGCAGCTAACCATGCTGACCGCTACGCTACGGAGGCGACTATTAATGTGTATACTTCAATAATAATGTTATTGGTTTTACGCCCCTTTTAACTACTGCGGCTTTTAGAGACTCCGGGGTGCCGTAATTTTTCCTCAAAGGGGATTATTAGCGTGCCAGTAAATCTTCTAACACGGCGTTCACACATTTACCTACCCTCAAATTCCAGCTGACTGCGCCAGGATTCGATCCTGCACAGCAAGCTCTGTAAACTTTAATAGTATGCTTAGCCACCATCTTGAATCTATGGAGTCACAGTTCTTTTGCTTTGGGCATACGATGGGACTTATAAGGTTGTATTTTAATACTAAATTCCGTGTGATAATCTTCTGACTGGCACAATTGAGAGATCTAGTGTGATGCTCACCGCTTGGCAAGATTCTTCTTAATTACCCAATTTCATTCGGAGAAGTAAATTTTAATGTTATGATAGTTTGAACAGCCGCCATATTGAAAGTATGGAGAGAGTGTTATTTTGCTTTGGCCATACGAGATCATTTGTCATTAATTATCCTAACAGTAGCTCTTAAGTGTTCAGAATTATTTATTTATATGGCGGACACGCGTAACATAGACTATTGAAGTATAAAAGTAAAAAAGCCTTAGCTTTAGCTGATATTACTGATACTGATGCCTATGACCACCTCTCATTTTGTCACATGGTTAATTCGTAGTCGCTCTACCAACGGTTGTTAAATCTCGTAAAACTCTATCATAGGAAAGGAAGGACAAACTATTGCCAGGGCTAAAGAGGTATTACGAACGGAAGCGAGCATCCAAAAGGAACTAGTCATAAGCACTCCCTAAATCAATAATAATAATAATAATAATAATAATAATAATAATAATAATAATAATATTAATAATAATAATAATAATAAAGTCGCATGTTGTTATCACGTTGAAAACAGAGGGTGAGTGTATAAAACTATTTGAATGCCTTATACTGTGAACAATCATTCATAATGCCTGCATGATTCACACGGCGTCCATCTAAATATTACATTGATGATGACCTTGTAGTTTGAGTGCCAGATGCTTCCCACATGAAATTATATTGTACCAGAACTTGGCAGAGATCAGGAGATTAGTTTAGTCGTAATTTGATTTAAGGTTTGAACGTTTTGGGTGTCCGTTATTTTGTGATGGTTAAGACGACGGCGATATAAGTCATGACACTGAGGTGTCCTTTGCTAGGACCTCTGTACGAAATTTGGTTCAATTCGGTTTCGTAGTGTTTGAACAGGTACGGGGACATACTTTTACACACACACACAGACAGACACGAACATTTGGCCAGTGTAGATCTCATAAGTCTATTTTAATATTTTGAAAAAGTAGAAAGCTTTCATTCTTTGAAAATATCAACAGTAGGCAATTAAATAAAAGTGATTTCCCAACATTTCTAGCCACTGCGGAGGCTCGGGTTCAATTCCCGGCTCTGCCAAGAAATTTTATTCTTGACGGAGAGCTGAAACGGGGTACACTCAGTTTCATGGGGCAAAACTGAGAATAGGCAGGTTAGATTCCTACCTTAAGCATCCAGGAAGTGGCTTCTCGTGGTTTCTCCACTTCTCAATTAATCAATAACATCATTAACAACAACGGATAGTTCTAAATGTTTGAAAAGGAACCCAGTTAATTGTATCATCGTGTTAGTGGCAAAAGGAAATATGTTACAACAAGTAGTTCCGTGAATAACTATACAGCCTATTTTCATATATCCTACTTATGTTAATTGCCACTATCAACATACACAATTTCAGTTTGATTGCTGTAATAGATTCGTAGATATTGAGAACCGACTAAATATTTCGGATGGTCGCCATGTTGGTTTTTACATAAATGTAGGTCCTAGAGTTATGTACTGTTACATGCAGATTATTGTGTACGTGTAGTATTCAAACTTCAATCGCATAATTAGGACACAAGAAGTAACAACGAGATTTTAAATTTCGCACAGCTGCCATCATGAGGTTATGGAAAAAATTGAAATAAATCAGATGCCAGTGGATTACCATTCGTATAAGGATTAACTGTACCAAGTTTCACTGCACTCAGATGGTTAAATTGCGAGAAACGTCCATGTGAACATTTATACTTCGCGTCGCCGCCATGTTGGATTTGTGATCACCAGGTTATTTAAAGTCCTATAGGTGAACTTAAATTCATAGCCCCTATGAACATTAAAAAATTCAGTTTGATTGCTGTAATAGATTCGTAGATATCCAGAGCCGTCTAAATATTTCGGATCGTCGCCATGTTGGATTGTTAAATGTATAGGCCATAGAGTCATGTACCATTAAAGGAAAATTATTGCGTCGGTTCATTATTCAAATTTTCACTTCGATCGCATGACTACATCACAGGAAATAAAAACTTAATTTTAAAATTCGTACAGCCGCCATCTTGAGGTTATGTAAACAATTGAACTAAATTAGATACCAGTGCATTACAATGTGTATAAATATTTCCTGTACCAGATTTCAATGCGTTTGGAACATTAAATCGCGAGAAAGGTCAATTTAAAATTTTCAAATTCGCTTGGCCGCCATGTTCGTTTTGTAGTTAACCGGTTTTTGAAAGTCATATAGATGGACTTCCAGTAGTGCCCTTTATCTCCGTACAAAATTTCAGGGAGATACCGCTAACAGTTTCAGAGATATAGAATGCCGGGGAAATATTTCGCACGTCCGCCATCTTGTGGTTATGTAAACAATTGAATGAAGTTAGATGTCGGTCCATTACAATATATATAAACATATACTGTACCAAGTTTCATTGCGTTTGGTTGGTTAAATCGCGAGAAACGTCTATTTAAATGTCGCAAATTCGCTCGGCCGCCATGTTGGTTTTCTAGTTACCAGGTTTTCAAAGGTCGCATAAGTGAACTTATAGTAGTTCCCTTTATCACCATACAAAATGTCAGGGTAATATCTGTAATAGTTTCGGAGATATTGAATGCAGGTGAGATAATTCGCACAGCCGCCATGTTGGATTGGTGAGTCGTAACAAAATTTGAAGGGCACGGTCGGGGTTGCCCGGAATAGTGCTATGAACTTACCGAGTTTCATTGAAATCGCTCCAGCCGTTTAGATTTTATTAGGGGGACACACACACACGAATCACACACACACGCACACACACACGGACAAAAGGTGATCTCATAAGCCTTTTTTTTTTTTTTTCAAAATTGAAAATAGGCTAAAAATCAGAAAACGCTCTCAAAAATGAAACATCAAAGAGTGATAGTCGGTTGGTTCCTCAGTTTAGGGACTACCACAACGTGGTCATGTAGCCGCGTGTACTTTGCGTGTGTGTAGAATATGTCTCATAACCGGTGTTGATTGTGATGGCTGTATTAGTGAGTGTTATCTGCAATTCAGATAAGGACCTCAGACGATCAGTCTCAAGTAGTTCCCACTTTTGCCACCAATTTCTACCTAGCTGCAAACTTGGTTACTAGATGCCACCTGGCGCCGAACGCTGGAACCTAAGAGAGCGCTAATCAAATCTAACTTGCAAATTTAGCTTCACACAATTGTAGTTAGTAGAAGGTTCTTTTACATGCCATAAATCTATGAAATGGGCCCGCCGGCTTTACTTCCACTACAAAGGAAGGCATACTGAGTGATTTCTAACGCTCTTAAAAAATACGATGATTTAGGCCTGGTTTGAACCCGCGATCTTGGGCATAGAAGCTCAGCATGCTACCAACTACGCGACCGAAGCTGCTTTAAAAATAGTTATTTATTTGTAGTTTTGGATTCTTCTCGTCAACGTTCACCTACATCCAATAATCAAATTTCTAGCTTCACTGGGAGTATCCCTTCTAGAGTAATTATGATTTTCTCAGAATGCCTCTCTTACATAAAGAGATTCTCGTCGAAAATCAATTCAAACTATCCACAAAAGCTCCTGAGAAAAGTAACGTGGTGACTCTTACATTAGACACCTGGTGTATATGTCGCAGGCAGATAGTGAAATCCGTCATTTCATGAAGATCCTAGTCACTTCATGAAAAGCCGGCATATGATGTAAAATGAGATAGTTACGCTATCTGACGCGTGGTTTCATGAAATGACTAAATTTAGCCGTCACATAGTGTAATTCTTTTTTACACATCTGACGGAAAGTCCCGCCCGTCACTTCATGAAGAAGCGGTAGCGTTGTCCTCGTGGTGAGATATGTGTGCTTTCCAAGAATAAATAGTGCCAATATACGATATGGAAGATACCGTGGAAGTACAGAGGCAGTTGTTTCTTCTGAAAGTTAATATGCATTATGAAAAAAACACTCATAAAAAACCTTGGTCTCAAGAAGAAATGGATAAGGTAAGAAAGACTTGTTTGGTATATTTTAGGTTATGTCACTTATAGCCTGCCTGTTTTAATCATTTACAAGAGTTATATTCATCTCATTTGGATGAGCATGATACAGGTGGCTGATTAACAGAGAATTAATGGGTTTTTATGCAAATACCAGTAGCATCACAAGTCCGAGAATGAACGGCATAAAATGTCCAGACGAAATATTACACTTTCTGTTACATGGGGTTAGTTAAAAGGCGGGATGTCAATAGAACAATGCGATGTTTATATTAATGACATTATTAGAAAATTTTAGGACATAGCCTACACAATAGTCAGCTTATTTCATGTTTCTGTAGTCTTACCGCAATGAAGAAATCAGGGCTGTACCCAGAAAATAATTTCGGGAGGGTTTCTGTATTTAATTTTTGTCAGTCTGCACATTTTAATATATTTGCAGTTGTTTTATTGTTGTAAAAACGGGCTAGGTACATCTTGGTCATCAGCCCAGTATAATAGGTGTATGTTGTCTGATAACGTCATCAGCAGTGAGGGCGTGGTGGCGCAGCGGTCAACCCGGCCCGGGTTCGATTCCCGGTCAATGCATGTGAGATTTTCGAAGTGAAATGCCATGTCCTGTGGATCGGATTCCTCGTAAAAAGGAGGTCCCGTGGCTCATGATCGCGAGATTAACGGTCACGTTAAACTACAAGCTTCCTTCCTTCCTTAACGTCATCAGCCCAGCATATTAGGGTGTACAGTATATTGTAAGGTCATCAGCCCAGCATTGGTGTACAGTATGTTGCCTGATAAGGTCATCAGCCCAGTACATTAGGGTGTACAGTATATTGTAAGGTCATCAGCCCAGTACATTAGGGTGTACAGTATGTTGTCTGATAAGGTCATCAGCCCAGTACATTAGGGTGTACAATATGTTGTCTGATAAGGTTATCAGCCCAGTATATTAGGGTGTACAGTATGTTGTCTGATAAGGTCATCAGCCCAGCATTGGTGTACAGTATGTTGCCTGATAAGGTCATCAGCCCAGTATATTAGGGTGTACAGTATGTTGTCTGATAAGGTCATCAGCCCAGTATATTAGGGTGTACAGTATGTTGTCTGATAAGGTCATCAGCCCAGCATTGGTGTACAATATGTTGTCTGATAAGGTCATCAGCCCAGTATATTAGGGTGTACATTATGTTGTCTGATAAGGTCATCAGCCCAGTACATTAGGGTGTACAATATGTTGTCTGATAAGGTCATCAGCCCAGTATATTAGGGTGTACAGTATGTTGTCTGATAAGGTCATCAGCCCAGTATATTAGGATGTACAGTATGTTGTCTGATAAGGTCATCAGCCCAGTACATTAGGGTGTACAGTATGTTGTCTGATAAGGTCATCAGCCCAGTACATCAGGGTGTACAGTATGTTGTCTGATAAGGTCATCAGCCCAGTACATTAGGGTGTACAGTATGTTGTCGGATAAGGTCATCAGCCCAGTACATTAGGGTGTACAGTATGTTGTCTGATAAGGTCATCAGCCCAGTATATTAGGATGTACAGCATGTTGTCTGATAAGGTCATCAGCCCAGTATATTAGGGTGCACAGTATGTTGTCTGATAAGGTCATCAGCCCAGTATATTAGGATGTACAGTATGTTGTCTGATAAGGTCATCAGCTCAGTATATTAGGATGTACAGTATGTTGTCTGATAAGGTCATCAGCCCAGTATATTAGGGTGTACAGTATGTTGTCTGATAAGGTCATCAGCCCAGTATATTAGGGTGCACAGTATGTTGTCTGATAAGGTCATCAGCCCAGTACATTAGGGTGTACAATATGTTTTCTGATAAGGTCATCAGCCCAGTACATTAGGGTGTACAGTATGTTGTCTGATAAGGTCATCAGCCCAGTACATTAGGGTGTACAGTATGTTGTCTGATAAGGTCATCAGCCCAGTATATTAGGGTGCACAGTATGTTGTCTGATAAGGTCATCAGCCCAGTACATTAGGGTGTACAGTATGTTGTCTGATAAGGTCATCAGCCCAGTATATTAGGGTGCAGAGTATGTTGTCTGATAAGGTCATCAGCCCAGTACATTAGGGTGTACAATATGTTTTCTGATAAGGTCATCAGCCCAGTATATTAGGGTGTAAAGTATGTTGTCTGATAAGGTCATCAGCCCAGTACATTAGGGTGTACAGTATGTTGTCTAATAAGGTCATCAGCCCAGTATATTAGGGTGTACAGTATGTTGTCTGATAAGGTCATCAGCCCAGTACATTAGGGTGTACAGTATGTTGTCTGATAAGGTCATCAGCCCAGCATTGGTGTACAATATGTTGTCTGATAAGGTCATCAACCCAGTATATTAGGATGTACAGTATGTTGTCTGATAAGGGCATCAGCCCAGTATATTAGGGTGCACAGTATGTTGTCTGATAAGGTCATCAGCCTAGTACATTAGGGTGTACAATATGTTGTCTGATAAGGTCATCAGCCCAGTACATTAGGGTGTACAGTATGTTGTCTGATAAGGTCATCAGCCCAGTACATTAGGGTGTACAGTATGTTGTCTGATAAGGTCATCAGCCCAGTATATTAGGATGTACAGTATGTTGTCTGATAAGGTCATCAGCCCAGTACATTAGGGTGTACAGTATGTTGTCTGATAAGGTCATCAGCCCAGTATATTAGGATGTACAGTATGTGGTCTGATAAGGTCATCAGCCCAGTACATTAGGGTGTACAGTATGTTGTCTGATAAGGTCATCAGCCCAGTACATTAGGGTGCACAGTATGTTGTCTGATAAGGTCATCAGCCCAGTAAATTAGGGTGTACAGTATGTTGTCTGATAAGGTCATCAGCCCAGTACATTAGGGTGTACAATATGTTGTCTGATATGGTCATCAGCCCAGTACATTAGGGTGTACAGTATGTTGTCTGATAAGGTCATCAGCCCAGTACATTAGGGTGTACAGTATATTGTCTGATAAGGTCATCAGCCCAGTACATTAGGGTGTACAATATGTTGTCTGATAAGGTCATCAGCCCAGTACATTAGGATGTACTGTATGTTGTCTGATAAGGTCATCAGCCCAGTACATTAGGGTGTACAGTATGTTGTCTGATAAGGTCATCAGCCCAGTACATTAGGGTGTACAGTATGTTGTCTGATGTCATCAGCCCAGTATATTAGGGTGTACAGTATGATGTCTGATAAGGTCATCAGCCCAGTACATTAGGGTGTACAGTATGTTGTCTGATAAGGTCATCAGCCTAGTACATTAGGGTGCACAGGGTGCAACATATGTCTAGAAAATGACAGTATTTCCAGCAACTATGAAATTCAAGTAATGACGATCATTACATACGTTAAAAAGTGCAAATGCGTTGAACTACTGTAGTTGGGCGTTACGCTGCGGGCAGCGGCAGTGCCTTGCTCGAAGTGCTACTACACACAGTGGCCTATCCGACACGTGGCCTCTGCGAGGCTCTGTCAATTAGAGAAGGACTTCACTGTATAAATACTGCTGTGTTAACTAGATACCGTACATAATGCATCATGGTCGACGAAGCTTTATTTGATACACGTCAGGTACTCAGCATGAATTTCCTTTCACAGTCAGTTGTTCAACATTGCTTGCTGACCTAGCTATGGATCATCTGGTAGAGAGGTCTCACACAACTTTGCATTAAGCATATAACCCCTTTTTATGCAGCCAGTGGCCATTTATTTTATTTTCAGGACGGTTCAGGAAAGGGATTTTGGAAGGAAATCGGCCGTGAACCTATTGAAAAGAACCGTCCCGGCATTTGCCTGGTGGTGAAAATGGGAAACTACGAAAAGCATTTTCAGGACGGCTCTCCCGATGCCAGAGAGACACGAGGTAGCGCGTTATCGCTCTCGACCACCGCGGGCGATAAGCAAAGACCTTATGACTCACCTTCAGACAAAGAAGTGAAGCCGTTGCCATCTTTACAACCAACAGAAATCCCTCGACAAAGATTTTACAGTACACCTGGAACTGCGGGCTATGGGACGGGCTATTGGGCAGGGTGACTTGGTATTTCTGTTAGTAAGATGGAGACAGGCGTCACGTTTTGATTGATTTATATTTTCATTATTTTTTCATATATTTTAATGCTTTATTTAACAATACTAAGGTACAGGCATAAGCTCAATTACGTTCCTTCTTGACATTTTACGTTAAAAAATACAAAATACATCAATGAGGAAAATGATGAGAGAGAAAGAGATAAAAAGAAAGGGTACACATTTTAGGAAATAAAGAGAAACCACAAAATAAATTATGAAAATATACATTAAGAAAAAGTATATTGCACAAATTGGGAAAAATATAAGCTTCTACAAAAAGAAGAAAGTGTACCTAGTATTCCACGATTTGGTTTTCAGTCTTACGTGGAAATTAATTACGAACATCATAATAAACCATCATCAATTTATTTCTCGGAATAATTCGTGTATGACTCAGAAAAATAATGTACAACTCCACTGCGGCAGTCATTTAATTCTGATTAGAAAAGGATTAATGCAGGTATACAAATTGAAAAAAATAAACATATACAGAAGAAAAAAACAAGAGAAAAGCTTACCCAGTGTTCCAGGATTAGATTTTAGGTTGTACGTGGAAATTGCTTTCGAACGTCATAGTAAACAAGCATTAATTTATTTCTTGGAATAGAACAATTAAAGGAATTAATGTACGACTTCGTCGCGTCAGTCATTTCATGAAGAGCCGAATCAAAATATGCCGGATCTTCATGAAGTGCCTAGGCTGATAATGTAAAATGATTTCTTACACCATCTGCCTAAGGCAGCCCGTCATTTCATGAAGAAACGCGTCAGATTGTGTAACTATCCCATTTTACATCATATGCCGGCTTTTCATGAAGTGCCTAGGATCTTCATGAAATGACGGATTTCACTATCTGACTACGACATATATACTTCCAAGGTAGCCGAAAAGTTGCCACAGCAGCAAGATGCGATGTGTGATGTGGCTGGCAGCGTGCCAGATCCATGTTCACTTCCAGAACTTTCACTCTTAAACTTTTATGGCTTTAGAATACAATGTTTTACAACTCGCCTCCTGATGCTGTTGCTTCCTGTTCACCGCGTCTTATCTCATGTCACACGTCGTAATGAGTTACCTTCCAGCAAATGCAAAGGTAGACTTCAGAGGAAAGATTTCTTCAGCCCTCTATTATCTTAACGCATCGCATAATAATTGATACGTTACCCCCTTAAGGCAAACTCTCTTGATGGATGGTGCTGCACCGTTTGCAATCATTTACCCTGGCTACCAGTTTGAAGTTGCTAATGAATACCATAACTAGGAAATGATACGCTGATACGACTGGTAGACATATGATGTATTCAACCACATTTGAACATTGACACACATAACATGACATGACATAAGAGATGTAGAAACATTAATTAGGGTACTTACTTTAAAACAAGCCCTCCATACAACTCCCAAAACACTTATCATCCCACTTCAAAATATCCATCATTAAAAATGTATATTAGTCTTCAATACAGTGATCTCTTCAAGGGCAGTTAAACATCGAAGTTCCATAAATGACATTCAGCATCATATTTTCACTTCGCAACAATCTCCATATCTCAGGTCCATAGATACCTATCACACATCAACAACAGTCTTTTCATCCAACTTGATAGTACTATAAGTCCGACAGTAATACAATTTATCTCACAATCAATCACAGTCGTAACTTAAGATGAAATCAAACGTTTTGCTTAATATGTATCAACCAATGTGATCCTTTCATCTCCAGAATGTTTCCTTTCCTTAATTCGACCCGTAACACCAACAGAATACGTTAGCCCATTCTTCATTGTTCGTCAACTTGGTTCTCCAAAATACATTTGCAGTGAACTTGACGATAATATCTTGTTTTCTCATAGATTAAAATCATCACAGTCCAATGTTACATAATTAACACACTGCAAACATATACCAACGACTCTACAAATCTTCTTACAACATTTCGTTACCTTCCTTCGTACCTTTTTCAAAACATCGTAACAGCTGATCGTCATCTCCCCACAACCACATAGTTACAGTCATAACCTTTAACTGTAAACTACAAATGCATATCAACAACTGAACGAATCTTCTTACAATATCTTTCGTTACCCTTTCTTGGTACTTTCTCCTCAGCAACCTCACAGCTGATCGTCAACTTATTACTCATTTCTCGTTGTTGTCAATCTTCAACAAAGAACAGAGAACTCCCACGCAGTCCAGCAATACAATCATTCCAAGGGATCCAAGTTTTACGGAAACATCGAGTGAACTCTGTCGTCGGAGAGGCGAAAACATGACATAAATTCTCCCAGACATCTACTCCATAGAGAACAAAAGCTAGCATTTTCCTCATACATTACCACTTATCCGTATTCAACATATCTTTTACCGGGTGAGTTAGCCGAGGTCGTTACGGCATGACTGTTGGCAGTCGCTCACATCGGGGAGGCGAGGAGGTTCGAATCCCCCCACCGGCAACCTTGAAGATGGTCTTCTGTGGTTTCCCATCTTCCTTCCAGGCAAATGCCGGGGTTGGCCCCTAACTATAGGCCACAGCCGCTACCTTCCAACTCCTCGACCTTCCCTTCCAATTTTCCTCCCCAACGGTACTTGTAGCTCACCCATTGGGTGTCCGTCTCGAAGCAGCTACAAAACTGGCGAGCCGAACATGTCCTCGGACACTCCCGGCAGTAAAAGCCATACGCTAAAAGAAAAACATATCTTTTCAACAACAACAAAATTACTAGCGTTTCCAACGTCGTAATAGCTCCAGATCCATAATGTCATTACTTTCAGGTCACGTACAATCACATAGGCCTACCACATATCAAAACATACAATATTACTACTTCTAAGACATCAACATTTCTCTTCCGACAGAAATGACAGTTCCCAAATAAACCATCTTTCTTACTATCAAGAACACATACTTAGAAGATAGTCAAAGTCAAAGAAGGCCAGAAATAAACAATTTCAACATCTCACGAATAGAATGCATATTAACTGCACTCTGGCGGCTACATTTCAAATCTTACACTCATAACTCCAATACTAGCACAAATGCTGCTACCTAACGGTAAACCATGAAATCAATGTACAGTGGCATATTCTCGCAGATCACTTTTCATACTTGAAGGGTAGAAGAGAGTCAAGAATTGGCTCAATAATGATGATGATGAGGAGGAGGAGGATGGTAAATGAAGCACATTTTCCAGAATGGATGACCAAAAATCTGGGGAGGGATAGTTAATTTATTGATGGAATGATAAAAAGTATACATTGTAATGCTTCTGCAAACTCGGTACCCCTTTGGGCGGCCATATGTAATGATTCCAACAACATAAAATCAGCTTCGGGTAGTGGAGATTTGAACACCAGAGAGGATTTCATAGCAAGGATAAGTATTAGCAGCTAACTATATGAGGTAATTCTCCTAAATTAAAAGTTATTAAATTGTGTATTATTATACCTTCAACCCGGACACCTTGTATATATATATATATAGACAGATATACAAGCAACCCATCACGGCATCGCCCGGAAACTGAAGCATCATTTATATAATTTATGGAAGAATCATAATTCATAGCAGAATTCCTTTTATCGGACCAAAAACCATGAACATTTCTTCCCTGTGTCATAGGAACTTTGGGGATGACTCCCTTTGTCTTTGTGAATTCCTTCTTTCTCTCTCTTGTGACAATCGAGAAATTATTTGTTGCTCAGTTTCATTGTTACGTGACAAGCGTTTTTTTTTTCGATTTCAATGAACTGCGACCTATATCCTTTTTCCGTCTCGGCATGATGGACCGACTGCACTATTAATTATATTAATTATATTATCATTGAGATAGCATGTGCAACGAATTCTTGTCAGACGTAATTTAAGAATGGCGAGGTGCATGAATCACAAATATCCCTTCCGTCAAATCTAAACTTGACTGTGTATTCTGCGGAACGAAACGTTCACAGGCGAAGTAAAGAAAAGCCGAGTTGCACTTCCAGGGAAAATCCAAACACAACCACTCTTCTCTGAAGGCAAAACTCAACATGACTCTACAGTTTGGTGCTGGCTGTATCTGGCGTGATAGGCTCTCTCGCTAGCGAGGATGTAACTGGGGTGATAGGCTCGCCCCTAGCTAGCTCGTAAACTGTCGCCGAAGGTACCGTAGTAATTGAATGGAGATTGTTGGAAATAATCAAAAGGTAAAATTACTTATACTGGGCGATGTATTGAAGATAGAGATACTGTATGCTGTCACGGAATTTTTGTAGATCGTTTCATGTTGTGAAATTCTTACACTCATAGTATATAGATATTTTTAACGGTTTTCCCAGCGTAAGCGTATAAACGCACGGACGCCAGTTTTTTTTCTCGAATTTTTCACTGAAATCGTAACTGCTTGATAAAAATATAAATTATTATCTTCAGAAACCTTCCACGAGACAACCTCTATAGAATGGTGAAAACCGCATCAAAATCCATCCAGAGGTTCTCGGGATTACCCGTAACATCCAAGAATCGGGGACTTAGTTTTATACTAAGTAGAGATATGATATTATACAGTATATAGTCTAAATGTGAAAGATTTTAAATCTGATATTATAATTATTAAATTTAGTGAGACTGATCAAAATCTAGCTTTGTTCTGTAATAAAGTTAATTCTAATTTTTGCTTCCCGTATTGGGAGATTTCTTGCATTTGATGTTAGTAAGTTGAGTAATCTTGGCTTTTAATTCTTGTTTCATATATTAATGAATGTAAAGGGGTGAAATGTACTGACTTTTCTCTGCCAAAAATGTTGATTCAATTTGGTACCTTTGACTTGCAATTCACCCAAATGGTGTCAATTTCGAACAATTACACCAGGCCTTTATATGAAATGTTTGTTGTAATTATGGTGGCTGTATTAGTGTGTGCATTTGTAATTCAGATGAGAATTGGGAAGGAGACGGCCGTGGAGTTACGTTAGAAACCATCAGTGGAGTAGAAGTGGGAAACAATGTAAAACCACTTCCAAGATGGCTGAGATGAGAATCGAACCCACCTCTTCTCAGTTTTGCTTCACGAGGCTGAGTGTGGTGCGTTCCAGCCTTCAGACCAGACCACGTCGAGGTGGTCTATTAGGCTACACAAATTTTGTCTACTTTTCCCCTGAAGTTTGGATTCTATTCCTGGCACTGATAATTTTAATTCTGGCCCGAGTGTTAGCTCAATTTACAATCAGTCTCATAGTGAAAACCTCAGAAAAGGTTGGGGATTTCCCACCATATCCCCCACGAAGTAGATTTTCAAGCTTTCCTTATTTAATTGTAGTTGCTGTAGCTGCTGATTCGTTTAGGGGTGTCGTGAATCTGGGAATAGTAGTTCCTGGAATGTGAACTATGGTTGCGCGGAGTTGGCAACGATCAATCTACGTCACCACGACAATCCGTGTGGTCGCTATGGCGGCGATTGATTTTCGGATCTGTAATGAAAAATATGTTTAGTAGAATTGCTTAAGTAATAAATGTATTCCTAATGTCACACAACGAAATGTGTTGAGGACTGTTATATCTTTCGAGAGGGTGAAGGACTTTGATCTCTACTCTTTGTTTTTCTTTATATTCCAAGCGGGCTCTGTATTATTATCTCTGCGGTCTGTTTTGGAGGACATGACTGATGATTTTCTGCTTTGATTTATTGAAAATAAAATAAGTATCAGTACGATATTATAAAAGAACCTATACGCCGGTTAGGCTTTCGATAGTTACAATTTCGTTTCGTAACATTGTGGCGACCATTGTCAGGATAAAAGAGAAAATAGATTCTCTAATAAAGAAAAGAATTATTATTCGGAGTTCATTTACACGAATATACAACAACGTGGACAATGATATAACGAAGAATAGTGATGAGATGCTTGTGGAGGCAAACCTGGCGGTGTTCAAGAACAAAGCCAGAGATCTAGCAAAACTGAATGAAGAAATTATAGATCTTATGCTAACAGAAGACTACGCAACTGCAGATCTGGAAAAGGAAATGACTTCTGCGGACGAATATGCAAGTAAGGCCAAACTATTGGAAGTAAAATATGAAAACTACATGAAAAGTAAGATAGCTGACATGTTAAATGCTTCATCTGACCTGACGCCTTCAAACGAAGCCCATGCAAAACGCAAGTTTAAATTACCCTTGTTAGAATTTAAGAAGTTTGGAGGGGATATAAGGGAATGGCTGGCGTTCTGGGGACAGTTCCGAAAAATACATGAAGATCCTGATATAGCCCAGGAAGATAAGTTTCAGTACTTATTACAATCAACATTACCTAACTCTCGCGCCCGCGAGATAGTTGAAAGTTTCCCACCAATTAGTGAAAACTATCAAAAGGCTCTCGATAGTTTGAAGTCTAGAATCGGGCGTGATGAATTACTTGTTGAAGTATATGTTAGGGAGCTTCTGAAACTAACCCTTAATTTAACCACCAGTAGCGATAAACCTGATCTTTCGTCCATGTATGATCGCATAGAAACACAACTTCGTGCTTTAGAGACGCTAGGAGTGGCATCAGAGAAGTATGCCGCAATGCTTTTTCCTCTTGTGGAATCGTGCCTGTCAGAGGATCTGTTACGTGCTTGGCAGAGGAGTTCATTCACCTCGGGGGAGTCAGCACAAAATTCAAAGCTGGGTAACTTGATGGCATTTTTGAAGCAGGAAGTGGAAAGTGAGGAAAGGATATCTATGGCTATAGAAGGATTTCATTTAGATTCAAAAGGCAAGAATGTTAGTGAAAGTACGTTACCAACTGCGGCCTGTCTAATTAATGTTAAATACTCCAAACCCGTATGTATCTTCTGTGATGGAACTCATAACAGCATGGACTGTTACAAAGCCCGTAAGTTTAGTTTGGAAGAGAAGAGGACAGTTGTCAGAGATAAAAGATGCTGTTTCGGCTGCTTGAAACCCAACCATACTAGTAAGAAATGTAAAACTTTTTTAAAATGCATTGTTTGTGAGGGTAGGCACGTACCTCTCATGTGTAACAAAGCCAGCGTGTCTGTCAGATCTGACAAAATCGATACTCCTTCAGTCGAGAACAATTTGTCAAATGTGAATTGTGGACAAGTTCTTTTGAAAACTTTGACTGCTGTAATTAAGGGTGTTGCTGAAAAACCAATACCGGTACGTGTTCTGTTCGATGACGGTTCTCAGAGATCCTATGTTAGGAGTGACTTAGCCAAACAGATGGAATACCAGTCTATATGCAATGGTAGTGTGGTACATGCACTCTTTGGTGGTTCCCATTCTAAGCCATATGAACACCAGTGTTACAAAGTAAGGTTAGGTAGTATGGATGGGAAATATGCATGCAACTTTGATGCTTTGGATCAGGACGTTATTTGTTCAAATGTGCCCACTGCTCGAGAAGGTCCATGGTTGAGCGAACTGGAAGACGAAGGAATAAAGCTTACTAGTGATAATGGGGATCCTATCGATGTGTTGATTGGAGCAGATGTTTGTGGTAAGCTGTTGACTGGTAAGAAGAACAATCTTAATTGTGGTCTTGTGGCTATCGAAACACACTTGGGATGGACAATCATGGGGAAGAACAAAAATGAAATCTCAGGGAACATTAACCGTTCAATGATGGTCTTGTCAATGTTGTCCACTGAGAAGTCGTTAACTACCTTGTGGGACTTAGATGTATTAGGAATTGAGGATCCAATAACGAGAACCAGCAAGGCTGAGATGAAACGACTAGCCAAATACCATTTTGAGAAAACTGTTTGTGTAAATGAAGATGGAAGGTATGAGGTTTAGTTGCCCTGGTTAGAAGATCACCCACCCCTTCCGGGAAATTTCAACCGGGCAAAGCGCAGATTGGACTCGACAGTGAAGAAGATGGCGGGCAGTATTTCTTTTGAGCGTTATGATGCTGTGTTGACTGAATGGTTAAGGGTTGATGTTATAGAAGGAATACCAATATAAGAGTGGGACAATGGACATTATCTTCCTCATAGGCCTGTTTTTAAAGAAAATAGTACAACCCCCATTCGGCCAGTCTTCGATGCTTCAGCAAGAGAGCAAGAGTGCCCATCTCTAAACCAATGCATTGACAAAGGGATTAACTTGATCGAGTTAATTCCACCACTTTTGCTTCGCTTCCGACTTCATGAGATAGGAGTGATAGCAGATATAAAAAAAAGGGTTTCTTGCACATCAGTCTTGCTAGAGAGGACAGAGACTTTCTAAGATTTCTGTGGTTTGACAAGTCGGGTAACTTGAGAATATTTCGACACACCCGAGTAGTTTTCGGTGTGACTTGCAGTCCCTTTCTGTTGTGTGATGTTATAGAGCACCATCTAAAGATCAGTTCGATGCCCAGAAAAGATGGGAGTTCTCCCTATTCCTCAACTACAATTACTACACTGCTGAAGTATTTCTATGTGGATAATTGTGTAGCAAGTGTTCGTGATGAAAAGGAGCTAGATTACTTCATAAAGGAATCCACTGATATATTTCCTAAGGGCAAGTTTGATTTAATAGGGTGGGAGTTTACCAATCCTGAACTTCCATTGAAAGGCATTAAGCCTACTGCACTTTTAGGTCTTCTTTGGGACAAGAAAGAAGATGTCTTGTTTGTGAACACTGATTTCTGGAAATGTGAAGACATGAGCAGGATCACTAGAAGATCAGTATTATCTTTAGCACAGAGGTTATTTGATCCCATTGGTTTTTTGTGTCCAGTGACACTTTTCCCCAAGATTCTCCTCCAAATGTCTTGGATAACAAAAAAAAAGGTGGAGTGACGATTGTACAGAACAGTCAATCTTCTCCTGAAGATGACAGCAAACCCAAGATCATCCTAAGCCCAAAACAGATTAATATGACTCCTCTGCAAGTTGAACTACTGGTGAAAGAAGTTGCTGAACTGAAGAATTCACTGTGTGAATCCTAAACTAAAAACGTATATCTCTCAGGTATTGTGGAGGAACAGAAAAAGAAAATAGATAGTCTGGAACATGGGAAGCAAGAAGTGGAGGTGGTTGGAAGCAAAATAAGTCCTGGCACAAAGTTAGAGGCTCAATTCCAGGCAGGCACTAGCTCCAAGAGCAATGCAGCAGTGGAAGGGACCGAGGCAGACCTAACATTCAAGTTGGAGGAAGCAGAGAAGGCCATCCGACGGTTACGGCGAGATAACGACGAACATCGAAGAGAGGTGAGCAAGAAAGGCCCAGAACTGGCGGCGATTGGCCCTTCTGAAGGCCTGATGGTGACGCCAACATCTGATCCCTTGCTACGCATAGCGCAGCTTGAACAGAACATCAGGTCCTTACAAGAAAAACATCAAATTATGGTGGCTAGCTTACATCAGGAGGTTGAGCAGCTCAGGCAGAGGAACAGAGATCTGCAGTTTCAGCTTGTATTCACAAAAGGTGGAGTACACGATTGTGATACTGCTTTTGCCACTGATTTAGGAAAAGGACTACGGTATCAACAACAATTAATCGAAAGCTTGAGGCAACGGTTCAGAACTGAGTATCTTGGCCAACTCAAACTTACTTCCAAGAATCTGAAGCACAACCTGATGGCTGGGGAAGTTGTTCTAATAGGCTCAGACAACAGCAAGAAAATTGATTGGCCTATTGCTATTGTACAGGAACTTATCCCAGGGAAGGATGGAGTTGAAAGAGTAGCACGGCTGAAGACATCATCTGGAACTCTGATTCGGCCAGTCCAAAGACTTTTTCCTTTGGAGATCTCATCTGGAGCTTGGTGTAGTGGTAACCAGTCGACCCTACCTGTACGAGACCAGTCACCGTTGGAACCAGTAGCTGAGGAGATACCTGTAGTTGGCTATTCCATGGTGAAGACAAGATGTGGAAGAAAAATAAAAGTGCCATCAAGGTTTACTGAGTGAACTGTAAATAATGTGTGTTGAGACAAATGTCTCAAGGTGGGAGTGTGTTGAGGACTGTTATATCTTTCGAGAGGGTGAAGGACTTTGGTCACTACTCTTTGTTTTTCTTTATATTCCAAGCGGGTTCTGTATTATTAACTCTGTGGTCTGTTTGCAGGACATGACTGATCATTGTCTGCTTTGATTTATTGAAAATAAAATAAGTATCAGTGCGATATTATAAAAGAACCTATACGCCGGTTAGGCTTTCGATAGTAACAATTTCGTTGCGTAATAAAATGGATTATGTTCTGTACCTAGTAATCGAACAGATACGCGGGTAGCGTAATTCGAGCAGGGGCTTTGAGACATCACGGTCTTGTAGCCCCGTGTATTTGCGTGTGTGTGGAATCTGTCTGATAACCTGCGTTATTGTCCCGAATATACTAGTGAGTGTATTTGTAAGTGGGGCCAGAATATAGGCAAGAGGTGGTCGCAGCAGTCATTTTTCTGGAGAAGAGGTGGGAAACCACTGACCACCACTTGTAGGATCGCTGATGTAATGACCAAGAATGCTAACCACTATGCCACTAGGCAAATACAGGAATGTATTTTTACTGAAGGGCAGGGTGCTTTCCTCCCAAATACATCC
The DNA here is from genome assembly GCA_946902985.2 of Meconema thalassinum. Taxonomy (NCBI): domain Eukaryota; kingdom Metazoa; phylum Arthropoda; class Insecta; order Orthoptera; family Tettigoniidae; genus Meconema; species Meconema thalassinum. The sequence goes on along the minus strand of OX336399.1, from coordinate 70,571,705 downwards.
ACTATTATACGCATTATAGACACAATAATTTATTATTAATAATTCTACAAGCACGCAAGTGCGCGGGATTGATGACCACACTGTCACTGTCACTGCTCAAACAGGAACAGCATATAAATGACCTGTATTTTACTTTCACAACATACGGATGAACATAGCGTCATTATGTATGAGGTATCTATTTCAATCCGGCAGACAATTTAATTTCCATCCAGTTTTATGTCGCTCTAGATAGACAATCGTTTGAAGTCAGACCATTTAAAACTGTAGCTATTTCACTCTGTAATGGAGATCCTGTGATATTTGTGAGGCTACAGTGATATTTATAGGACAATAAAGCGTAGCTTTAGCGAACCATGAACTGGGGCTGGAATTAGTAAGGTATTAATGGCAAGAGTTTCTGCGTAGGACAAGTTGACAATTAAATGAAGTCATGTATACGGAATTTATTTTGAAAATTGGGATCATAGTTGGAAGGTGAAGTTATCAAATATAACTGCAGGCCTCAATTAAATTGAATTAACTAACCAACTATGTAATAAAATTAATTAAGTGTCGAATTCTTTAATTGTTAACTTATGTAATAATGTATTAATTAATTTAGTATTAACAACTTAAATAGATACATTCAAACAATAAGTAAAAATAAATTACATAAAATACAGTGAATAAAGTGTATTTATTTAATTTAGTTTCTTTAGCATAGCAATTATTTAAATAATTACAATAAAATCCCAAAATAGTGCGGTTTGAAATTCTGCAAATTCGTGAATATCTGGGTAAAAGTATGTCTCCCAATAATGAAATACAGTAGCTTACTTTTAAATATATTATTTGTTTACGTTTAGGAGAGCCTCCGTGGCTTAGGTGGCAGCACGCCGGCCTCTCACCACTGGGTCCGTGGATCAAATCCCGGTCACTCCATGTGAGATCTGTGCTGGACAAAACGGAGGCAGACAGGTTTTTCTCCGGGTACTCCGGTTTTCCCTGTCAATATTTCATTCCAGCAACACTCTCCACTATCATTTCATTTCACCTGTCATTCATTTAATCATTGCTCCAGAGGAGTGCGACAGGCTTCGGCAGCCGGCACAGTTCTTATCCTCGCCGCTGGATGGGGGCTTCATTCATTCCATTCCTGACCCGGTCGGAGACTGGAAGCAGGCTGTGGATTTTCATTTCATTTGTTTACGTTTAGAGGTTGAATTTAAGAAGTATAGGTTTAGCAAAAATATCTGTTCATTAAATAATTAAATAAAATGTAAAATTTAATTTAATAAATTGAGTAAATTAAGTTTCTTAAAATGTATAAAATAAATGAATGAATACATAAATTAAGTAAAGAATTTAAAACAAGTAGTTCCGTGAAGAACTATACAGCCTATTTTCATATATCCTACTTATGTTAACTGCCACTCTCAACATACAAGGGGGCGTGGTGGCTCAGCGGTCTAGCTGTATGCCTCTCACCAAGGCGGTCCGGGTTCGATTCCCGGTCAATGCATGTGAGATTTTCGAAGTGAAATGCCATGTCCTGTGGTTCGGATTCCACGTAAAAAGTAGGTCCCGTGGCTCATGATCTCAAGATTAACGGTCACGTTAAACTACAAGCTTCCTTTTTTTCAACATACAAAATAACAGTTTGATTGCTGTAATAGATTCATAGATATTGAGAACTGACTAAATATTTCGGTTGGTCGCCATGTTGTATTTTATATATGTAGGTCTTAAAGTTATGTACTGTTACATGAAGATTATTGTGTACGTGTAGCATTCAAATTTCAATCGCATGATTAGGACACAAGAAGTAAAAAAGAGATTTTAAAATTTCGCACTGCTGCCATCTTGTGGTTAAGGAAACAATTGAAATAAATTAATGCCAGTGGATTAACATTCGCATCAGGATTTACTGTACCAAGTTTCACTGCACTCGGATGGCTAAATTGCGAGAAACGTTCATGTGAATATTTATACTTCGCGTCGCCGCCATGTTGGATTTGTGATCACCAGGTTATTTAAAGTCCTATAGGCGAACTTAAGTTCATAGCCCCTATGAACATTAAAAAAATTCGGTTTGATTGCTATAATAGATTCGTAGATATTCAGAGTCGTCTACATAATTCGGATGGTCACCATGTTGGATTGTTAAATGTATAGGCCATAGAGTCATGTACCATTAAAGGAAAATTATTGCGTAGGTTTATTACTCAAACTTTCACTTCGATCGCATGAATACGACACAAGAAATAAAAAATTAATTTTCGAAATTCGCACAGCCGCCATCTTGAGGTTATGTAAAAAAATGAACAAAATTAGATACCAGTGCATTACAATGTGTATAAACATTTCCTGTACCAGATTTCATTGCGTTTGGAACATTAAATCGCGAGAAAGGTCCATTTAACATTTTCAAATTCGCTTGGCCGCCATGTTCGTTTTGTACTTAACCGGTTTTTGAAAGTTTTATAGATGAACTTCGAGTAGTGCCATTTATCTCCGTACAAAATTTCAGGGTGATACCGCTAATAGATTCGAGATATAGAATGCCGGTGAAATATTTTGCACATCCGCCATCTTGTGGTTATGTAAACAATAGAACGAAGTTAGATGTCTGTGCATTACAATGTGTATAAACATATACTGTACCAAGTTTTATTGCGTGTGGTTGGTTAAATCGCGAGAAACGGCTATTTTTATGTAGCAAATCCGCGTGGCCGCCATGTTTGTTTTGTAGTTACCAGTTTTTCAAAAGTTACCTAGGTGAACTTCTAGTAGTTCCCTTTATCACCGTAAAAAATTCCAGGGTGATATCGGGAATAGTTTCGGAGATATTGAATGGTGGTGAAACATTTCGCACAGCCGCCATGTGGGATTGGTGAGACGTACCAAATTTGAAGGGCACGGTCGGGGTCGCCCGGAATAGTGCTATGAACTTACCGAGTTTCATTGAAATCGCTCCAGCTGTTTAGATTTTATTAGGGGGACACACACACACACCTCACACACACACACACGCACACACACACGGACAAAAGGTGATCTCATAAGCCTATTTTTTCAAAATTGAAAATAGGCTAAAAACACTGATAGTCAGTCTGAGAGACAAAACTTTATATCATTTTAAATGCTACAAATGCTGCGTGAACTCAAAGTCCGTTTGCAAAAATAAATAAAAAAATATATATAAAAAATTAAAAAAGCAAGTGCAAACCAAGGTCAAAGGAGGTAGCTCGCTGGATGACGTCACGCTCACCGGAGCGCGTGGGGAGAGGAGGAATCTCAAGCAGTACTATGACGTCACACACCTCCGTGCATTCTCGGTACATTTCGTCCCGTCACCGTAACGTAACGCCAGACCACAGCGAAGTCGACATAATCATTTAAAATTAAAAACAAGATGTTCAGTAAAGAACATATAGCCTACTTTCTCCTAAATGCATGGGTATTGATATAACTCTTTGTCCTTTTCAAGGAGTATGATTGAATGTTGGTTGTAGTAGCTTGTTGAAATACAACGTGCTATAGGGATATTAAACATGAATATGAGGTGCCCTTTGCTAGTGCTACCTCTGTACCAAATTTCGTTCAATTCGGTTTCACCGTGTTTGAATTGATAGGGGGAATTGATTTGCACACATACTTGGCCACCATCTGCAAACTATTGGGCTGATGTTCTTGCTGTTTGGTCTGAATATGTTTCCCACATAAAGATATGGTGTTGCAAAATTTGGTAGAGACTAGATTATTAAGTTGGTCGTAATTACATTTTAGCTTTTAACATTTGGGTGGCCGCGATTACGTTTCCGTCAAGATAGCGGTGATATAAAACATGACACTGAGGTGCCCTTTGCTAGTGCTACCTCTGTACCAAATTTCGTTCCATTCGGTTTCACCGTGTTCGAGTTGATAAGGGGAATCGATTTTCACACAAAGATTGCCGCCATCCGCAAAATATTAGGCTGATGACCTATTAGTTTGGTCAAAGGATGCTCTCTCCATAAAGGTATGTTGTTGCTAAATTTGGTAGAGATCGGATGATTAGGTTAATCGTAATTTGATTTAAGCTTTGAACATTTGTGTGGCCGCCATTACGTTTCTGTCAATATGGCGGCGATATAAATCATGACACTGAGATGCCCTTTGCTAGTGCTATCTCTGTACCAAATTTCGTTCCATTCGGTTTCACCGTGTTTGAATTAATAGGGAGAATCGATTTTGACACAAAGATGGCCGCCATCCGCAAACTATTAGGCGAATGACCTATTAGATTGGTCAAAGGATGCTCCCTCTATACAGGTATGTAGTTGCAAAATTTGGTAGAGATCAGGTGATTAGGTTAATCGTAATTTGATTTAAGCTTTGAACATTCGTGTGGCCGCCATTACGTTTCAGTCAAGATGGTGGCGATATAAAACATGACACAGAGGTGCCCTTTGCTAGTGCTACCTCTGTACCAAATTTCGTTCCATTCGGTTCCACCGTGTTCGAATTAATAGGGGGAATCAATTTTGACATAAAGATGGCCGCCACCCGTAAACTATAAGCTAATAACCTATTAGATTGGTCAAAGGATGCTCCCTCCATAAAGGTATGCAGTTGCAAAATTTGGTAGAGTTCGGATGATTAGGTTAATCGTAATTTGATTTAAGCTTTGAACATTCGTGTGGCCGCCATTACGTTTCTGTCAAGATGGCGGCGATATAAAACATGACACTGAGGTGCCCTTTGCTAGTGCTACCTCTGTACCAAATTTCGTTCCATTTGGTTTCACCGTGTTTGAATTAATAGGGGGAATTGATTTTCACACAAAGATGGCCGCCATCCGCAAACTATTACGCTGATGACTTATTAGTTTGGTCAATGGATGCTCCCCCCATAAAGGTATGATGTTGCAAAATTTGGTAGAGATCGGATGATTAGATTAGTCGTAATTTGATTTAAGCTTTGAACATTTGTGTGGCCGCCATTACGTTTCCGTCAAGATGGCGGCGATATAAAACATGACACTGAGGTGTCCTTTGCTAGTGCTACCTTTGTACCAAATTTCGTTCAATTCGCATTCACCGTGTTCGAATTGATAGGGGGGGACAGACATTCAGAGTACACACACTCACACACACACACACAGACACACAGACACACACACACACAGACTCACACACACACATACACACACACAGACAGACACACTTTTTTCGCCCTGTGTTGATCTCATAAGTCTACTTTCATTTTTTGCAAAAATCGAAAGTAGGCTAATTAAGCACTGGCTGAAAATTCCAACTTGGAAAGAGAACGATGTGCATACTAGTGGTAAGTTCCAGAGTACCTGGCTGAGGTGTTGTTGCTGCGACTTGTGGAATGATGTGGTGATGTTCTTGATCAACAAGACACACATCTGTGCGCCAATGTGTGAATCTTTTCATCTAACAAAGGAACATCATCAACTCGACCTCATATCTTAAGTTGAAAGAGACTGCACTTGCATTGTATCAGGTTAAGTAATTGGTCCCGCTTGCATATGTAGGCCATAATTGCTGACTTCCTGGACAAATGTAGAATGAACGAATGAATGATTGAGATGAATGATCGGATTACTGTAGCTACGTCAATTAAGGGTACTTTACTTTGTGTATTTTTGAAATTAATGATTCTACCATTGTTCATAATATTATCACTATTCTTATTGCTATTAATATTATTTGTGCTATTGGTATTTGTAATTATAAGTCATGTAGATGTATACTCTTCTAGTGGTTAAGTGTAAGAGAGGGCCTTGAGCCCTAACTTCGCCACCAATAAAGGCATTATCTATCTATCTATCTATCTAATTGAACCCGCGATCTTGTACATTTTGTTGATAACTATCGTAGAAATGTGACTACAAAACGTCTCTGAAATATATTTGTAAGTTCATGAGTTATTAGGGAAACGGAATGAAAAATATGAACTTAAAGGGAAATGAGCGACGAAAGTTTCACGTGGTTGGGATGTTCTAAAATTCCCCTGCCGCATAAATTGGTCCTTCCTCACCGGATTTCGCAGTGTTTTCCTCCAGTCAGAGTGTCTTATTTCTTTTAAAACTAGTTTTCTTTGCTAATGCCAACGAAGAGAAGAGATAGGTTGGTAGGACACCCAGGAATAGCAATGTTCGTTATGGAAGGAAGGGTAGAGGATAAGAACTGTAGGGGTAAACCAGGATAGAATATGTTAAACAGATTCCCTCGGATGTAGGGTGTGGCAGCTATGTACACATGAAATGATTAGCTCAGGACAGGGAAGCATGGAGTGCTGCATCAAACCAGTCAAAAGACTGAAGACTCAAACAACAATAACAACAACAACTATTAGACCAAAATATTAAAGCTATATTTTGTGCAAATTTTATAATGCCTGTGCTATCAACATAATTCAATAGATAAGGTGAATATTCTAAAAGGGTCAATTTTGAGGAATGAAGATTGCTCATTAAAATGGGCGTTGTCAGGAAATTTAATTTTCATTGGGAGATGTCAGTCATATCGTACTTTTACTATAACTTCCGTTCTATTCGAGATATTAAACCAATTCCTTCACTGAATGAAAGAGAAATGGTTGTTTTATTCGAATATGATATTTATAAAAAATGTCATTTTTTGGAGTTTAAAGGTGTTGGTCCCCCCAAGTAATTGGCCCCGAATGCATATGTAGGCCATAATTGAACCCGCGATCTTGGGCATGGAAGCTCAGCATGCTATCAACTACGCCACCGAAGCCGCCATATTCATGTTAAAAGGCAAGGTCAAAACACGGCGAAAACAATTCAGCGGCAGATGTTAGCATCATTTGCAAACATAGGCCTACCACTAATGGCTTATGTAGGGAGCTTTGTTTTATCCCAAGGCAAGGTACGAGCAACCTGCGGTAACTAGCTTGAGCTAAGCTTACGGCAGGTAGAGCGTGCAGCTGACACAAGGAATGGCGGACCTACACCTTTGACAGCAACAAAATAGTGAATTGTTAACAATTATTTTCTTTGCACTGGTAAACTGTTTGGAGTTGTCACTTAACACAGTCTACATACAATACAATTTTAACACAGACCAACTATTAAATATTTAGAAAATTGCATCATCATGGATATATATGCACTCAAAATGGCGGCTGAATATTATACACAAGAATGGGGTTTCCATAGTAACTCTCGGAAATATTGTTACATTTTAATTATTGTTTTTAATGTGGTCCTAGGTGTCATGGCAACAAAATGTACTAGAATGATTGAAATATTTCAAGAAGAAATATTATTTTCTGTTTTTTAAATAATTGGTCTAAAAATCTATAAAATTTCCATAGTTAATTATTTTGTTGTTAATAAACTATAATGGTTAGGGCAACCATTCTTGTACATTTTGTTGATAACTATCGTAGAAATGTGGCTACAAAACGTCTCTGAAATATATTTGTAAGTTCATGAGTTATTAGGGAAACGGAATGAAAAATATGAACTTAAAGGGAAATGAGCGACGAAAGTTTCACGTGGTTGGGATGTTCTAAAATTCCCCTGCCGCATAAACTGGTCCTTCCTCACCGGATTTCGCAGTGTTTTCCTCCAGTCAGAGTGTCTTATTTCTTTTAAAACTAGTTTTCTTTGCTAATGCCAACTAAGAGAAGAGATAGGTTGGTAGGACACCCAGGAATAGCAAAGTTCGTTATGGAAGGAAGGGTAGAGGATAAGAACTGTAGGGGTAAACCAGGATAGAATATGTTAAACAGATTCCCTCGGATGTAGGGTGTGGCAGCTATGTACACATGAAATGATTAGCTCAGGACAGGGAAGCATGGAGTGCTGCATCAAACCTGTCAAAAGACTGAAGACTCAAACAACAATAACAACAACAACTATTAGACCAAAATATTAAAGCTATATTTTGTGCAAATTTTATAATGCCAGTGCTATCAACATAATTCAATAGATAAGGTGAATATTCTAAAAGGGTCAATTTTGAGGAATGAAGATTGCTCATTAAAATGGGCGTTGTCAGGAAATGTAATTTTCATTGGGAGATGTCAGTCATATCGTACTTTTACTATAACTTCCGTTCTATTTGAGATATTAAACCAATTCCTTCACTGAATGAAAGAGAAATGGTTGTTTTATTCGAATATGATATTTATAAAAAATGTCATTTTTTGGATCTTAAAGGTGTTGGTCCCCCCAAGTAATTGGCCCCGATTGCATTTCTAGACCATAATTGAACCCGCGATCTTGGGCATAGAAGCTCAGCTTGCTATCAACTACGCCACCGAAGCCGCCATATTCATGCTAAAAGGCATGGTCAAAACACGGCGAAATCAATTCAGCGGCAGATGTTAGCATCATTTGCAAACATACCCCCTAATGAAAGATGGTATATTGGCTTTCAGGGCCAGTGAATTAAAACTCAGCAATTCTTCTAGGTTTGTGCCGTGTCTTGTGTGGAGTTTCGCCTAGGACACCAAGCTGGCTCAAACGGCACAAACTTAGGAGAATTGCTGAGTTTTATGCCAGTAATGGCTTATGTAGGGAGCTTTGTTTTATCCCAAGGCAAGGTACGAGCAACCTGCGGTAAATAGCTTGAGCTAAGCTTACGGCAGGTAGAGCGTGCAGCTGACACAAGAGATATGATGGCTATAATGGGAAGAGACAAAGGAGATGTGGGTAAGGTAACACTGGGATACAGCGTGGATATGATAAATTGAGCCGAAACTCAAGATGTGAGATGAGGTAATCCAGGCAATGCTGGTAGCACAGCGCTACTCAAAGGCCGGCTATACCGTCTTCACTGAATTAGTGTTTGCCCTTTGATGCCAAGATTGCCAGTAATTCTTACGACAAACATGAAGTGAATTCAATCATAAAACGAATTCCTGGCGTGAAATCCAGCACGGGAATCTGTAGGAAGCCTCGTCGTGCAGCGCAGCGGTAACGTTCTCTCCTGCTGTGTCCAAAGTTGCAGGATCAAATCCTGGTGCAGTCAGTTGGTATTTGAGGGTGCGCAAATATGAGCGAGCCTTGTCAGTAGATTTACTGGTACATTAAAAATCCCTTATGGGGCAATATTCCGGCACCCTTGCGTCTCTAAAAGCCGCAGTAGTTAACAAGCCCAGACGTTAAACCAATAACATTATTCGGTAGCAAGTCTTGAGATAAGTGTTTTGAATGCTGTCGTTAATTTTAATTAATATCGTACGGCCTCCGTGCCGGGTGCAAACTTTGTTATTTGACACCCAACGGGTAGCTTGCATGTCGAATTTCGTTGTTCCTTGAAGCACTATGAAAGTCAAGGAGGTTAGATATATTAGCTCCTTGAACACTATAGCGCTTTCTAGTAGAGAAATGAGCAACTTTGCCAACATCGTATGACATGGTGTCATAATTTTTGCCGCCTTTCAAAAATCACTTACCACGGCCAGAAGCGAACCTGCAAGTTTGGGGTTAGTAGACCGACACGTTAACCAGTCATCCCCCTTGGCAAGCTAATGCTGCCGTTGACAGCGGCTCTTGGATGTTTCCACATTTTCACCGGTAAATTGTTGAAACAGTATTTTATTTGAAGCCCCGGAGTACGGTACGTACTCCAATCCTCTATTCTAAAAAAAATTAGGTCTGCCTCCTGATGCGGTGGATCGCATTCTTGGCTGTCACCTCTTAAGCCCGGGTTCGATTTTCAGTTCTGCCAAAAAAGATAATTCTGATCTGAGGGATGGAACTAGGTACACTCAGCCTCGTGAGACAAAACTGAGGAGGGGTGGGTTCCATTCCAACCTCAGCCATTCTGGAAGTGGGTTTCTGTGGTTTTCCTCTTCTACTCGAGGCCAGCAACCGGATGATTTCTAAATTAAGCTGACGACCGCCTTCTTCCCAATCCTCACTTGAATTATAAATACACACTACTATAGACAACGCAATATCACAGGTTTTCAGACAAAGCCAAGACACATCGAAATACTCGGAGCTAATTACCAGTATATCCCCGAACCTAAGAATGAAAATGAAAATCCACAGCCTGCTTCCAGTCTCCGACCGGGTCAGGGAATGGAATGAATGAAGCCCCTATCTAGCGGCGAGGATGTAAACTGTGCCGGCTGCCGAAGCCTGACGCACTCCTCTGGGGCAATGATTAAATGAATGACAGATGAAATGATAGTGGAGAGTGTTGCTGGAATGAAATTTTGACAGGGAAAACCGGAGTACCCGGAGAAAAACCTGTCTGCCTCCGGTTTGTCCAGCACAGATCTCACATGGAGTGACCGGGATTTGAACCACGGACCCAGCGGTGAGAGGCCGGCGTGCTGCCGCCTAAGCCACGGAGGCTCAACCTAAGAATATTTAACAATAATACAAATAGTTTTTTAGTTGTCAATTCATCCTCTTGGCCAACAGCCCCGTGTACTTGTTTTTTTCTGTTAACCTGTGTTTCAGTGTGACTGTAGTAGTACGTGTAACTGTATTTATTATTTCTCAAAAGAGAAACCAAATATTAATTCACCCGCTGCATAAGAAAGGTGATCGCTCCGATCAAAATAATTATCGGGGGATATCCTTGCTTGATATTACATACAAGATTTTATCTAAGATTATATACACAAGAATCCAAGAACAACACGACCAAGAACTAGGAGAATATCAGGGAGGATTTCGACCAGGTAGAGGCTGTCCTGATCAAATCATTAGTTTAAAATGGATAATGAAGCACCAACGAGTTCGAAATAAGGGTCTAGTCATCACGTTTGTAGATTTTAAGAAAGCATACGACAGTATCCATCGTGAATCATTACTGAAAAGCCTTAAAGAATTTGGCTTACACCAAAAACTCGTTAACCTCATTAGTATGACTTTCAAAAATAAGAAGGCAAAAGTTAAATTTAGAGGCGAATTATCAGAATTATTCACTATAAGAACTGGACTCCGACAAGGAGACGGACTTAAACCATTGTTGTTTAATTGTGCATTGGAGAAGGTTATGCGTGAATGGAACAAGAAATGTCAACCAACTATCAAGATCGGTAGAAATATTAAACTCAACTGTCTTGCTTTTGCGGACGATTTAGCATCACTTGCAAATACAATAGAAGAGGCTAAATTTCAAATTGAACAACTAGAAATTATAGCAAAAAAATGGGATTACAAATTCATTTGAAAAAACAGAAATGATGCCAAATTTTAAAGTTGATCTACCAGTCGTTCAACTGAACAATAATAAAGAGATTAAAATTGTCCAGAAATTCAAATACCTTGGGGAAATAATAGCATGGAACACAAATGAAAAAGAAGCAATAGAATACAGAACAACTAAATTTAAACAAGCACAAAGACTTACCTGGCCAACCTATAAAAAGAAATCTCTTTCGATAAACGCTAAGCTGAAACACTATAATTCCATAGTTAAACCAGAGGCAACTTATGCTAGTAAAACTTTATTCAAATTGAATGTATAATCTACAACAGACAAATTACAGAAAACTGACAGAAGAATTATTAGAACAATTATTAATAAAAACACCAAGTTCATGGACAGTGGAGATTGTTGCCTAACAACATCGTCTATCGTGAATGTGAATCAATAATAACTACAATGCGTAAAATAAGAATTTCTTTTTTCTGTCACATATCAAGACTGCCAGAAACCAGGATATTGAAATAACTATTTGATTACTTTTTGAAAAATAAAATCAATAATAATTGGTCCAAAGAAGTTCAGGATGATTTGGAAGAATTGGGCAACAAATCGAAGATAGAAGAGAAGAGGATTTTGAAGAACAAAAGCATAAGTCTCAAACTAATAACTGTTGAACGGAAACAATATACTATATCGGACACACAAAGGGCTTCCAGGTCGGAGAGGATGAGAAAGTTCCAGGAGGAGAAAAAGAAGAAATTTACTCAAATGTGGGCGTAAAATATGTAAATAAATATTAAAAGTAGCAAGTAGTTACGTGAAGAACTATACAGCCTATTTTCATATACCCTACTCATGTTAATTGCCTCTATCAACATACAAAATTTCAGTTTGAATGTTGTGATGGATTCGTAGATATTGAGAACCGTCAAAATATTTTGGATGCCCGCCATTTTGGATTGGTATGTGTTTAGGTCATAGAGTTATGTACCATTAAAGGAAAATTATTGCGTAGCTTCATTATTCAAACTTTCACTTAGATCGCATGATTAGCACACAAGAAATAAATACTAAATTTTAAAATTTCGCACAGCCTCCATCTTGAGGTCATGTAAACAATTGAACTAAATTAGATATCAGTGCATTACAATATGTATAATCATTTACTGTACCACATTTCACTGCGCTCAGATGGTTGAATCACGAGAAAAGTCTTTTAAAATATTTCAAATTCGCTTGGCCGCCATGTTAGTTTTATACCTTACAGGTGTTTGGAAGTTACATAGATAAACTTGTAGTAGTGCCCCTTATAACCGTACAAAATTCCACTGTGATATTTGTAATAGTATCGGAGATATAGAATGCCAGAGAATTATTTCGCACAGCCACCATTTTGATGTTATGTAAGCAATTGAACTAAATTAGACGCCAGTGCATTACAATGTGTATGAACATTTCCTGTACCAAGTTTCATTACGTTTGGATGGTTAAATCACGAGAAAAGTCTATTTAAATGTCTCAAATTCGCTTGGCCGCCATGTTGGTTTTGTAGTTACCTGGTTTTTGAAAGTCTCATAGGTGAACTTCTAGTAGTGCCCTTTATCACCGTACAAAATTTCAGAGTGATATCTGTAATAGTATCGGTGATACTGAAAGCTGTTGAAATATTTCGCACAGCCGCCATGTTGGATTAGTGAGGCACAATAAAATTTGAAGGCCACGGTCGGGGTCGGCCGGATTGGTGCTTTGATTTTACCGAGTTTCATTGAAATCGCTCCAGCCGTTTAGAAGGTATTAGGGACACACACATACACACACACGAATCTCACACGCACACACAGACACACGGACAAAAGGTGATCTCATAAGCCTATTTTTTTTTCATAAAATGAAAATAGGCTAAAAATTAAAAGGAGCATAAGTAAATCAAAGAAAAAAATGCTTTTCAGTCGGTCAACACGATTGTACCCAAATGATATGGGTCATTCCATAATTCTGAATAGAATTACATGAGATTAATAAACGCATCTCATGTAATTTTTTTCAGGATTAGGGTATAACCCATCTCATTTGGGTACAATCGTGTTGACCGACTGAAAAGCATTAAACGTTTGTATACTAGCGCAACACTGAAAAATGGCTTCAAACACCATAATGTAATTAAATCAAAGTTCGAAAAATGAAATTAATTAAAATTTAAATTAAGTAAATTATCTGTAACTTGTAGCCTCCGTGGCTTAGGCGGCAGCACGCCGGCCTCTCACCGCTGGGTCCGTGGTTCAAATCCCGGTCACCCCATGTGAGATCTGTGCTGGACAAAACGGAGGCAGACAGGTTTTTCTCCGGGTACTCCGGTTTTCCCTGTCAAACTTTCATTCCAGCAACACTCTCCACTATCATTTCATTTCATCTGTCATTCATTTCATCATTGCCCCAGAGGAGTGCGACAGGCTTCGGCAGTCGGCACAGTTCATATCCTTGCCGCTAGATGGGGGCTTCATTCATTCCATTAATGACCCGGTCGGAGACTGGAAGCAGGCTGTGGATTTTCATTTTCATTTGTAACTCTCTTAACCGCCCCGCTTGTAGTTAATTTAATTTTACATTTACTAAACAAACCTATTGGCTTTGACTTTACTGCCTTTGCTTGCAGGCCACAATATTAATTTAACTTAATAGCCCGACATTACAATGGGCGCCAGGCTTCGTGGTGTGGATCTTGCCGAATGAAATAAAATAAAATAAAATAAAAATTACAGTCAGTCTGAAAGACTAGACGTTATATTATTTCAAATGGCGCATGCTACAAATGCTACACATGTTAGAAAGGCTCAGGAGGGCTTCTCGCTTCGCTCGAAACCCCAGGACTCTTTCAACTGACTCCATTACCCATTAACCTCTTTAAGGGTCACCTTGTATTTGAGTCTAACATCTTTTACAACTCTTTAAGAGTCACCCATTATTTGAATCTGATATCTTGCAAACCTCTTTATGTACACTATGTATTATGGCTGTACTTGTTTATAATATATACACAATATTTACATTTATATACCCTTTAAATACACTAAAGAAATATTACGTACAGTGCCTTGTCACTGAATTTACGCTCTTAGAGCAACAAAACACTTAGGCATATCAGCCTCCTTTATTTACACTTAGTACTGTTCGTACTCCAAAATCTACACTCGTCACACTTACACTGTTGATTTTCACTCCTCTTCTCTCTATTCCATGAACTCCACAAATGTGATGTAATGTATTTATGATCGTACTTCATGCGTGATCTGCGTCAACAAAACCATTGTGATGAATTAATGAAGTATGATCGTCCTTCGGGCGTGATCTGAATCATGTAACTGAATAAATTCGCTTACAAGCCTATGAATAAACAATTAACAAGAAGTTCCGTGACGAACTAAAGAGCCTGCTTTTCTTAAAATTTAAGATTCATGCCAATGATTAATCTATATGGATCTATCTAGAATAATGACGAAATTAAGTTGGTTATATCGAAATTTCTAATTAGTTCGAAATACTGTATACCTGGCATAATGTAGCCTAATAGAGAACTACAGTTGGCAGCCCTGGTGACTGAATATATTCTTAGTTCCGTCTCTTAAGGTACAGAATACAACATTTGGTTGAAGTCCAATGGATAGCACAGAGGTTACATACAGTTAAACATTGGATCTAACAGCGCGCGTAAAATCATGTTGGCAACAATGACATACATGTATTGGTCAGAAATAATCTGAAATAATATTTCTGTGTCAATTTTGAATGAAATCCATTAGTTAGTAGAGAAGTTACATGCATTTTAAAATTGGACCTATCAGCAGGCTTAGAATCATGTTGGCAGCACTGGCGTAGGCCTATATTAGTTACTCCAAATTAATCTTGAATGCCAGGTACTAGAAGTGTGCAAAGTTTAGAGGTATTGGCATGCATACTCTCTGATATATTGATATTAGGGTAACAAAAATAGAGACAATATTAATTAACAGTTGGCAGCCTTGGTTACTCTTAAGAATCGGCATAGTCATATCTGTTATGGTACACATAGCACACACGAAATTTGGTTGAAATCCAAATGACAGTCTAGAAGTTATATGCATTTAAAATTTGGACTTATCAGCAGGCTTATAATCATTTTGGCAACACTGCCATGTATGGCCTCCTGGAAATTAAACTGCAATATTAATATCTATACGTGTGCCAATTTTGAAATAGCTCCCATTCATACCTTCCAAGATATCCAACATGGAGCTCAAATTTCAATTGCGATTTTTCAGAAGTTGGTAGCACTGACATCATTTTCATATATGGGCGCGAGATATTCAGGTATAGATCTTTTCTCCTACCAAATTTTGCTTCGATTGCTGCAGACGTTTAGGAGTTGATAGGGGGGGGGAGGGGGAGACACACAGACAGACAGACAGACAGACAGGACAGACTGACAGACATTAGCCCGATCTCATAAGTCTACTTTTTCCTCATTTATGCAAAATGTGAAAAGTAGGCTAAAAATTAGCCAAGTTCTATAAAGAACTAATGCCCAATTCTGCTTCTTCCTTATCTTTTTCACGACTTTCGGCGCTTCCGGCTTGGGGAATGCTATGTCCGCGGCTGTGGGGTCACACCCCAACCATTCTGCTTACATGGCGAGAATACTCAATCAGAAACTTAAGTAATGTTTATAATGTAATAAATATTTTGAAAGAAGGTGGAGCATAAAATACTCATCCGTTATATGGGTACGAATTAAACACACCAAGACTGAAATCTATGAAGAGTTTCCTAAAAACATCAAAGGAACTCACAACCACCGAGATAAATGTTAGACTAGAATCTTGGAAAGCTAATGGTCTTCTTCCTGGTGGCTGTACAACACCATCTGAAACTTTAACACCGGGTCATAACGAGGCATGGATGACATGGAAATCCCTAAATAGATTGCGATCCAGACTCATCAAATCAAGGGCTAATATGGTAAGATGGAACTACGCTAAAGACGGAAACATCAAGTATGACTGCGGAGAAGATCAAACTGTCAACCAAATGATTCAATGTCGTATGTGTCCAACCACCTGCACAACGGAGGATCTACACAATGCCTCAGAGAATGCACGACAAGTCGCCAAGTTCTGGTCTAATTGTATTCAATGAAATGTTTTGTAATATTGTGTAACATGATTCTGATACGAGAATAATAATTTTGAAACTCTCAAGACTCTTTATCTTCGTTTTTAGTGTGTGAGTGTTAGGAGTGAGTTGAAGAAAGTCTCTTCGTGTTCGATGTGTGTTTGGAAGCTGCGTCACGTCTCGCACCGATCAGCTTGCGGAGTTTAGTTCTGAGAATGCGTGCCTGTTGGGTCCTCCGGGGATCTTCATCCATCGTAGCTTTTAATCGCTTTTCTAAATCCCTAGTCGCAGTCTGGTCGTTCCCAAATAGAATACGATATGCGCTCTCCACACATCCGATCAGCAGAGTTTGGTAAGAGAGTTTGGAATTCTTGTAATCCTATTTTAGAACAAATGATCTAATCCTTTTACTCAGAGATTGTCCTACGTATGGTGTTTAATTACCTAACAGGTTGTTTATTAGGTTGATGTTATAAAACATATTATTTGATTTATACAAGGTTTCGAAACCATTATTAATATAATTCGTTACTTCCTAATAACCTTTCTCGGTTGATTACTGGTATAACATCCACATACTGATTTCAAGAGCACACGTTCGATTCCCGGCTAATTAAATTGGAGAGTGGATAGTTATCGCAACAAAAGATGGCTGAGACCATACGATTATTAATTACTATCCTTGAATTGCAGCCAATGGCCATAGCAGGGCATTTCAATTGAACGCCCATAGGCTCCCCAACAAGTTCAATTTCAAGTAGTTCCAACTGTGGCCACTGTCACTACACCCAGCGGCGAACGTTGGAACTTGATAGAGCGTTATTTTACATTCCATAAATCTATGACATGGGCACACCGGCTTTACTTTCCTTCCGAAGGAAGGCATTATGAAGGATGTTAACGCTCTTAAACAACCGACGACTTCGGTTGTGTTTGAACCTGCGATCTTGGGCATAGCAGGTCAGCATGCTACCGACTACGCTACCGAAGCCATCATTATTAATACTTATTATTAATAATCGTCCTTTAATTACGGTCTTGTTAGGCTACTGATATATTACATAATGTTTTAGATTTCAAGGAACCAAGGAAGATTAATTATGTTTCAGTCGGGAGGTTGTTATCAGTAACCATCTTAATATTATTTTTATCATTATATCACAAAATGTTCTTTAAACACAGTTCCTCTGGTCTTCGGTAAAACTTCTGTTGGCTTACACATGAAACTTTGCTGGAATTTAATCACTGTTCTGGCGTTATGACAGCTGTCCAGAATTGCTGTCTAGTGTATTTTCTGATGGATGTTGAATGGTAGATTCAGTTGGTGTAGAACTGTTTTGGTATTACTGTATTAACCCTTTAAGTGCTGAGATACCCAGTTAGCTCTTTGCTGCCTCAGTGCAAAATTCTTCAATTTAATGCATTAAGAAACGTAGAGTCGAAATTTTTAACTCAACATGTCTATAGCTTCCGGGCCTTGATTAATCCAAATGTAAATTCGAAATTCTACGTTCATATTAATTCTTATTTGGAAGAATTCAAAATTAAACTTTTATGCCCACGCTTGCATTATCTGCATACCAGGTCGAAGCCCCAAAATAATATCACTTTCCAAAATCAGTAGGCAACTACTGTAGTACTTGTTGTTCCTTACTAGTACAAAAATTGATTTTCTTTGATCCAAAATCACAGTGAGACGAGAAGAATTTGCTTCTTTGTCCACCATGCTTGTTTGCATCTCTGATGATGAACTCCAACTGTAGAAAATAAACGTCTACAAAATGCTCTGTTAGTTACTTCCGGAAGAAAAGTCAAGTAGGACTCCATAATGCCCAACAGATGGCAAAACATTCCAGAGATCGACTCAGCACTCGAAAAGGAAAGGTGAATATTAAAAATAAAAACGTTCTTGTGCACCGTCTATAGACGGGAGAAGTACTGAATGGGTTAATATTAGTGTTATTCATTCATTCAATTTCGCTAATCAGCCAACTAGGGACCACGATAAGCCTCATTTTACATTCTGGAATTTGCTCATTTTTCGCTTGTTATTATTATTATTATTATTATTATTATTATTAATATTATCACATCACAATTGAACCTCTATGGACTGCATGATATCAACCAATTTCATTTGTGTCTAGATAGGCTATTTAGTTCTTCACGGAACTACGACAGCAGATCAAAAAACAAGTAGTTCCGTGAAGAACTATACAGCCTATTTTCATATATCCTGCTCAAGTTAATTGTCTCTATCAATATACAAAGTTTCAGTTTAATTGCTGTAACAGATTCGTAGATATATTGAGAACCGTCTAAATATTTCATATGGTCGCCAGGATGGATTTTTATTTTTGTACTATTACATTAAGATTATTGTGTACGTGTGGTATTCAAACTTCAATCGCATGATTGCCGTCTGCGGCATAGCGTTGCAAACATTTCTTTATTATTGTAATTTTATTTTTATTATTTTTATTTCAATATTTATATTTTGTTTTCACACTTTAATTGTTAATGTTTTATGAATATCTGTGACTTAAGTCATAATTCAAAATTTTCCCGGAATTGATTATGATATATTATAAGAATATCCAACACATTACGTCAAGTAGATAGGTATATAATATTTGATCGTTAGAAATACTAGCACTTCGGCATGAAAATTCTCCGAAATTTGGCTCAAGGATCTCAGCATCTTTGAAAGCATAAAATGTCCTTATGACAGATGGTTAATATAGAGCGCACTATCCCATAACGGGTTGAAAGCCACGCCTGCGCAGCTAGACACCACACCAGAAGTTTTTTTTACGTGGATCATAAAGTAACAGCTGGTCGATCAAATCATAGACGGTAATCTCGAGAGAAGTTTAGGTCAAACCTATAACAGTAGTTTATTGGCAAAGAAAATAGAGGAAAGAAAACACAGTAAGTACGAGTTAGCGAAAGGGGAGGAGCAAAAGAAAGAGGATGCAATGTGAGATGGGAATAACGAAGCATTACAAGGTAGTGTTTCGTACTAGGTAGGGCTCGGATTTTTAGGTAAATAAATCTTTTTTAATGTAAATACATATTTTAAGCATTTTTTTCTATAAAAACATAAATTCCTGCTTTTCACTTATTAGCACATAAAAAGACAAAATATTTTACATTTTTTTAAAGTATGCTAGATCTTTCAGTTTATTGCATTTTTGTTCTGTGTTACTTCAACGGGGAAGAACCTGTGAGATATATAATCTTTATGCAGGGCGTATGTCAGCTTGTCACCCCGTGCCACTCACTGTGGAATCCGGGGATTTCCTTGTCCATAGCCATATTGCACCACGTGCTAGATCTCCCCCTCCCACAGCTACCTGCAACCAGTGTCACATGCAGTTCATTTCTGGCACTGTGAAGTGTAAGGCAGTTCTACGATGCCTAAAGTAAAAACAACTACAAGTTATCGTCTGTTTACTTCTCATGGGGGTGTTCGGTTCTGCTAACCATGTGGGAAAGCAATCAAGGCTGAACAGCGATCTCAAGTTACACAACACCTCAAGGACAAGAAACATATTGCCGCAGTTTCGCGATAATCGTCGGTCATTTGTGGTGGACAACCTGATGATGTATCTCGTTGTGTATTCTAATGCCTCAGCAGTAAGTGAGACATAGAATAAATTGCATTCGTGAGTACTGCATATTGTTTATATTCACATTAATAAACTAAATTATAATTACATATTTTTACTTTTTTGTCACATATTTCAGGTATTTTAAATACATATGAAATAAACATTTTCCCGAATTTTAGCACCTAAAAAATCCGAGCCCTAGTACTAGGTAACTCACAATAATTTAGTCGATACATTCATATCAATCCAGAGTGGAACAATAATAATATAAGATAAGAAATAAAATCTTAAAATTCAACACAATGCATGTTTCCCAGTATGGAGAAGTGGAAAAACTAACTCTTCGTCCAAAGCGTTGATTGCCAGACACTCCGTGTACCGGTACTTAAAGGTTACGTGCTTAGCATTAAACAGACAGATTGCAATTTCGATCACATTAATGTTTATTCCCCTTGTTTTGGTTTTGTTTCAATTTTTGTTTCCATATAAACAATATACTGAATACAGATTGACGGTCGACTGACCAACCACAACAAGCGAAGGCATTATTACTTCTTCTTCTTCTTCTTCTTCTTCTTCGCGAATGGATGGCTTAGAACCACGCGAAATCAACACTTTCTAGCCTTCCTGTTGGCCCAGTATTCCTTCATTCGCAACGAGTGGGTCTGTTTCCGTTGCTCTGACCATTGGTGTTGTGTAGTCTTCTTCTCTTCTTCGTCTTCTTCTCTTCTTCTTCGAAACCCTGCGTCTGAGTGATTTTCCTGATTTCCTTCCGGTCATGTAAGTTTGGTGATCCTAATTCCTTTAAGTCTTTTTCTGTAAATTTATAATATTTTTGGTCTAGTAGCCTTGTTCTTTAAGAAAGTATGTATTTTGTGTGTCAGTCTGTTCGGGTCCATTCTTTCTATGTGTCCCATAAATCGGATTCTTCGCATTCGCATTGTGTCTGTGATTTTGGAAACTTTTTTGTATATTTCTGTATTAGGTTTTGGATAATGTACACCATCTTTTGTTCTTTGTCCAAGGAATCCAATATACAATATTAAAATTAAATTAAATGGATCTCCTTACAAATAATTTGATTAAATATACTGTATATTTAGAACCTTAATTTAATCAAATTATTTGTAACAATGTCCATTTGTGTATTTAATTTAATTTTAATATCATATAAACGCTGAAGAAGACTCCATAGTATATCAAAACATGTACTAACATTTGAATAGAGTTTGTACCGATTGGTGGAGTATTTCATTTTTTTTTTTTTTAGCGTATGGCTTTTAGTGCCGGGAGTGTCCGAGGACATGTTCGGCTCGCCAGTTTTGTAGCTGCTTCGAGACGGACACCCAATGGGTGAGCTACAAGTACCGTTGGGGAGGAAAGTTGGAAGGGAAGGGCGAGGAGTTGGAAGGTAGCGGCTGTGGCCTATAGTGAGGGACCAACCCCGGCATTTGCCTGGAAGGATGATGGGAAACCACAGAAAACCATCTTCAAGGTTGCCGGCGGGGGGATTCGAACCTCCTCGCCTCCCGGATGTGAGCGACTGCCATTAGTCATGCCGTAACCACCACGGCTAACTCACCCGGTAGTATTTCAATTAATCACCTATTAATCGAAACGGCAATATTTCTTACATTTCCCTAAATGGTATATAGTTTTGCTTTTTTATGAATAGGGCCATGGGTGACAAGGGATTGGACATTTACTTGCTTTCGCTATTCTGTAAACATGGTCAGGTGACAATAATGCTATTGGTATTACGTCCATTCTAATTACTGCGGCTTTTAGAGATGCCGGGGTGCTGGAAGCAGATCTTTAACATACCAGTAAACCTACTGACAAGGCTTCCTCGCATTTCCACACCCTCCAATGCCAACTGACTGCGTCAGGATTCAATCCTGTAACCTTGTGAACAGCAGATGAGAACGTTATCGCTGCGCCACGCAGCCAGCCATCGTGAGGTGAGAAAAATCCTTCCTGACGGAGGTATGTCACAACACAGCTCCTTAGAACACACAATAACAAATAACTCACTTCTCAGAATAGACCCCCCAGGGGCTCACATATAGTGGGTCGTGGGTTGGCGACCACGGGGCCCCAGCCGAGTTCGGAATTGCTTCCACTTCCTTGTGCTGGGCTCCTTTCCGTCTTCTTTCCTCACAACATTACTTGGTCAACTCTTGTTCTCTTCCGACCCCGACGGTAGTAGGGTATCCGAGGCCTAGGAGTCTCTTCCTTTCCCGCCTTAATTGGCCCTTGTCTCATCTTTTCTGATACCCTCCTTCTGCGAGGGGTCAGCCTTCCTTTTATTTTCATGTTATCTCCTGCGTTCTGCTCAAGGCCCTCAAGGAGGCAAGGTGTATGTAGCCCCACCACTTCAGGTGCACCCTGGATATTGCTGATGAGTTCGGGAGTTGGCGACCCCGAGGGATTCCTGAGCTGGGTCCTGTTTTACTCCTTTTATCCATTACCTCTGGGGCGGACCCTCTCCTCTATCACTTTCCTATCTGCCTTTCATGGCTCTCCTTCCTTCCAAGTCCCTCACTCCGCATTCTTCGAGGGTTGAGAGCATTTCTTTTCCTCCTGGCCTTTATTTGCCTTATTCTCCTTCTGTTTTCCATTTCTTCTTCTAATGTATAAGTTAGAAGTTAGTTTTAGTTATAGTTTACATTTCATTATAATCTTCACGATCACCCAAACCATTAGGGGCCGATAACCTAGATGTTAGGCCCCTTAAAATAACAATTATTATCATCATCATCTCAGAACAGAACAGGGGCAGTGGTGGTAAAATGTCCGCTAAGTCTCACAACAAAACCTCCCGCCAGTCTTGGTAGCGTTGTGTTAGACGAGTACTTTATTTTTCATTATTTTTAGCCTACTTTTCACATTTTGCAAATATGAGGAAAAAGTAGACTTATGAGATCGATCCGGGAAAACGTGTGTCGGTCTGTCTGTCTGTGTGTGTGTGTGTGTGTGTGTCCCTCTATCAACTCCTAAACGGCTGCAGCAATCGAAACCAAACTTAGTATGAGTAAAGATGTATACCGGAATATCTCACGTCCATATTTGAAAATGATGTCAGTGCTACCAACTGCTGACAAAACGCACTAGAAATTTGAGCTCCATGTTGGATATCATGGAAGGTATGCATGGGAGCTATTCCAAAATTGGCACACATGTAGATAACACTATTTCAATTTAATTTCCAGAAGGCTAATACATGAAAGTGCTGCCAAAATAATTCTAAGCCTTCTGATAGGTTCAAATTTAAATGCCTATAACTTCTACATTATTAATTGGATTTCATCCAAATTGTATATGTAATATGTGTACACGAACAGATATGATTGAGCGTATTCTTAAGAGCCACCAGGGCTGCCAACTGTTAATAATTGCTCTCTCTATTCTTTTATCCAAATACCAATATATCAGAAAGTATGCAAGCCGACAGCTGTAAACTATGCACACGTATAGTACCTGTCATCTTAGATTAATTTTGGAGTAACATATATACTTCAGTTCTACCAACATGATTCTAAGCCTGCTGATAGGGCCAATTTTTAAATACATGTAACTTCTATACTATCAGTTGGATTTCAACCAAATTTCGTATGTGCTATGTGTAACATAACAGATATGACTATAAGTATTCTTAAGAGCAATCAGGGCTGCCAACTGTTAATAAATGCTGTCTATATTTTTTAACCAAATATCAATTTATCAGGAAGTATGCAAGCCAAAACTCCTATACTTTGCATACGTATAGCACCTGACATTTTAGATTAATTTGGAATAATTAATATAAATCAGTGCTGCCAACATGATTCTATGCCTGCTAATAGGTCCAATTTTAAAATACATGCAACTTCTATACTAACAAATGGATTTCGTCCAAAATTGGCACAAGATATCATACTATTTCAGATTAGGCTATTTATGACCAGTACACGCATGACATTGTTGCCAACATGCTTTTACGCGTGCTGATAGATCCAATGTCTAACTGCATGTAACGTCCATTGGACTTCAACCAATTTTTGTATTCTGTACCTTAAGAGATGGAACTAAGAATATATTCTGTCACCAGGGCTGTCAACTGTGGTGCTCTATTAGGCTACATTATCCCAGGAATATTTCGAACTCATTAGACATTTCGATATTACCAACTTAATTTCGTCATTATTCTAGAAAGGTTCATATACTGTAGATTAATCATTGGCATGAAAAGTAGGCTCTTTAGTTCGTCACGGAACTTCTTGTTTTTGTTTGATTTTGTTCTCTATGAACCCGTCAATGCCAGACTATCATAACCAGCATCCACTAAATTCATCCCTATAAATATTTGTCAACTTGCTTAATGAACAATGGAGGAGAGTTCCGTGATGAACATTAATCTCTGCCACATTGATAATCAAAAGGAGCCTGCACTCAGCAGATAAATGATGTTCCTGACACTCGCCTCCCCCACATCGATCTGATCCAGTCAGTCCACAGACCTGTTGCTCGTATCTCCAAGGGTAGATAAGCACAGCTCATCAGTTCTAAAAATCTAGCAATAAAATATTTTTAAAAAGACAAAATTTACAGTTGAACTTGAAAATGTGCTTCATTCAAGACGAAACGCAATGGAACAAGTAGTCCAGTGAAGAACTATACAGACTATTTTCATATATCCTACTTATATTATTTGCCTCTATCAACATACAAAATTTCAGTTTGTTTGCTGTAATAGATTCGTAAATATTGGGAACAGTCTAAATATTTCGGATGGTCGCCATGTTGGATTTTTATGTAGGTCATAGAGTTATGTACTATTACATGAAGATTATTGTGTACGTGTAGTATTCAAACTTCAATCGCATGATTAGGACACAGGAAAGAAAAATAGAGATTTTAAAATTTCGCATTGCTGCTAATTTGTGGTTGTGAAAACAATTGAAATAAATTAGATGCCAATGGATTCAAATTTGTATGAACATTTACCGTACCAAGTTTCACTGTGCTCGGACGGTCAAATCGCGAGTAACGTCCATTAAATATTGTATTTCGCCTCGCCGCCATTTTGGGTTTGTGCTCACCAGGTTATTGAAAGTCCTATAGGTGAACTTATGTTCATACCGTCTATCAATATACGATATTTCAGTTTGATTGCTGTCATAGAGTAATAGATATTGAGAATCGTCTAAATATTTTGCATAGACGCAATGTATGATTTGTATGAGTTATGTACTATTAGATGACGATTATTGCGTAGGTTCACTTCGATTGCATGATTAATACGCAAGAAATAAATTCTTAATCTTGAGATTATGTAACAAATGAACTAAATTGGATGCCAGTGCATTACAATGTGTATAAACATTTACATATTTCACTGCGCTCAGATGGTTAGATCGCGAGAAAAGTCTATTAAAATGTGTCAATTTGCTTGGCCGCCATGTTCGTTTTGTAATTAACAGGTTTTTGTAAGTTACATAGATAAACTTGTGGTAGTGCCCTTTATCACCGTAGAAAATTTCAGGGTGATATCTGTAGCCTAATATTTTTGGAGATATAGAATGCTTGTGAAATCATTCGCGCAGCCGCCTTGTTGGATTAGTGAGACATAACTTAATAAAATTAGAAGGGCACGGTCGGCCAAAATGATGCTATGACCTCACCAAATTTCATTGAAATCACTTCCGCTGTTTAGATTTTTGTAGTGGGGGGACCCACTCACACATATGCACACACACATACACACACCCACACGGAAAAAAGCTGATCTCATAAGGTTATTTTAGTCTATTTTCATTTATGAACATCCACAGTAGTTAAAAGGGTCGTAACATCAATTACTCGTATTATTAATCTGTGTGCTATTAACTTCCAATACAAGATGCAAAAACTCTAATTGAGGAAATTCATAGGAAAACTAACTGTCAACTAAGCTAGGTTTTGTTTACACACAGTAAATTTCAAAATAATTAAAATATTTTTTTCTAATAAGGCTTATCAACTTCAATTGTAAGTTACGTTTTTCTTCATGAGTGAGGATCTATCGAGTTATAAACTTTACATTTAAGTAATATTTCTAAATTTGTTCCCACAGATAACCCTCATCTAATGGCTTTGTGGGACCATGATACTATTAATATTGTAAGTAGTATATACATATGTATAAAAAGTAAAATATAATAATAATAATCAAAAGAATCATTATATGAATACAGACACAACAACAACAACAACAACAACAACAACAAGAAAAGACTGTTAAGTTATTTTTCTGATTTTTGTGTTACTATTGTTATTATAAATATAACACAGTAAATGTTTTGCTAAATTTATTCTCATGTACCGGTACTGTAATATACTTTATGTTCGACCCTGACTATTATATGTCAGAAAACTGTATTTTTTCTTTTGTCGTGTGGCCTCCTGAGAGGCCGAATGCAGGTCTTTCTAGTCGACGCCCATGGGCGACTTGCGCGTCGGGAAGAGAGATGGAATGGATGAAGATGAATGAAACTGGGTAAGGATGTGGAAGGAAGAAGCCGTGACCTGTCAGAAGGTACCGTCCCAGCATTTTCCTGGTGTTGAAAATGGGAAATCACGGACAACCATTTCAAGGACGGCCAATGGTGGGGTTTCGAACCCACGCGTCTACCGAGTCAGCAGAGAGATTGACCCCATGACCTAACGCTGCGCTTTAGCCAGGTAGCCCCTGCTATCGGTAGAAAACTGTATCATAATGATGGTCATTATAACACTATTTTTCATTATGAAACAGTTTCTCCCACCAATCAGAGCTTAAGACACAGTTGTTTGACCAATCAGGTGAGGATAGCAACGCATCTGCACCGAGTTCCAAGGCCTTCTAATTTAAATTTCACTGCCTGGCCTAGTGTCATAATGGGGCAATCGAGGAGGCCATGGTCAAATACAAGGCATTCTGTGCGTCCCATGCGCCCTGTTCAGTACATAAAACTGGCGAAATATCGACAAATATTTTTGAATATTTATGTTCGAACATAAAATAGTTATAATAATTATTGTCGAACATAAACAGTCGTATGCAACTCGACTATAATGGTAATTAAGACACTCGTATGGAAATTATAAAACTCGCATACGCTCGTTTTATAAACATACTCGTATCTTAGTAATTGCCGTTATAGGCTCGTTGCATAATGTACTGTGTGTACAATGTTTGTTATTAATAAATTAACCCCTCCCCAGGTCTTTGGCCTTCCAGGCCTGGAAAGGGTTGGGACATTCAATCATTACCTCATTGTATTCAGTTCACTGTATATCAAGGAGATGAGTATATTTTATCTCGACCACACCGTGAATGGTAATGTGAATACTGTTTGTCCTCCCGGAGTTGAATGATGTGCACCCGACATTTGACTCGTGTGCAAGCCTCCTAGACATGGAACTGATCCAGACCTGTTGCTGTAATGGCGCATATCCCCGGGGGGAAGATAGGCACAGCACTTCTGGAAATCCACCTATAATATACTAAAGAAATCGCAGTGAAACATCTAGATAAGGATCGCAATCTCTTGAGTATGTCTCATTCAAAGAACCGATGAACTACATTAGATATTCTAAGACGTAAGAGAGCTCTGAGTAAAATAAGAAATGCATATTTACAGCACTAATATAAATAATAGTACATTATGAAACGAGCCTATAATGACTATAATTAAGACACGAGTCTGTTTATAAAACGAGCGCACGCTAGTTTTATAATTTCCATACGAGTGTCTTAATTACCATTATAGGCGAGTTGCATACGACTGTTTATGTTCGACGATAATTATAACTTTATTATATGTTTTTACATAAATATTCATAAATATCTGTTGAGATTGTCACTAGAATTTTGTGATCGGGTGCTGCGCTGGGTAGTATATCTCTGACTTCCAAGCTCTCTGACCGACCGACACATGCGCTCTGTGTGCTTCAATGCCATGTGTTCGGATTGTGCACCAGTATTCAGTAAAACTGTCACCGAAGTCGTTTGAAAATACGTGCTGTGTAGAAATTGGATTTTGGGATATTAAGGTACAGTCCGATTTCTTGTCTCATATTCACCAGTTTATTTACGCGAACATATGGACGGTGCAGTTTCGGTAATTTATATATACATGTTGGATTTTGAGCGCATGCGCGAAGGTATCGTTACCTAATTGGTCAATGAACGAGCTCTGATTGGCTGGAGAAACTGTATCATAATGAAAAACAGTGTTATAATGACCATCATTATGATACAGTTTTCTGAAACATAATAGTGAGGGTCGAACATAAATACATAAATAAGTCAATCAACAAAACAATAAATAAGTAAATAAATAAATAAATAAATAAAGCAATAAATAAACGAAGCAATCAAACAATAAATAAATAAATAAATATAAATAAATGTAGTAAATAGATATTAAATACATAAATATATAGATAAATAAATATATAGATAGACTAGCAGGTACCCGCGGCTTCGCTCGCGTCATAGTCGTGTCATATTTTTATTCAATGAAATGCAGGTTTAACCCCGTTAACACCCTTTTAGAACCTGAATATCCAAAAATCCCTCCTTAGTAGACGTTTACGACACACAACAAACATATCCCCAAAATATCATTCTTCTAACTTTAATAGTTTTGGTTGGTCGATGAGGTTGAATATCCAAAAATCCCTCCTTAGTGGACTTTTTCTTCCAGAATTTCAGCCCTCCCCATTGGCCCCTTAAATTGGATTCATGAAAAAAACGATCGACCAACTTTTTACTTATTTTTCAAGCTGATTCTTCCCCCTGAGTTTCATACTTTATGCCTCTGTCTTTTAAGAGATACTTGCTCCGTTAGGAATCCTTCAACTCCCACTTTTCACACATACACCTCATAATATACAGTTCATCGAAAAACCCTCAGACATATGTCTTCTTATTCTTAATGATGAGTTTATATGCCGAGAATCGCATCCCCCAAGGAAACCAATCGGGAGATATTGCTATTCAATTAAATGCAGGTCTACCCCCTTAACACCCCTTTAGAACCTGAATATCCAAAAATCCTCCCTTGGTGGACGTTTTCGACATACAACGAACACAACCCCAAAATTTCATGTTTCTAACTTCAATAATTTTGGCTGGGCGATGATAAGTGAGTGAGTAAGTCAGGACATTTTCTTTCATTTATTTTTCAGAATTTCACCCCTCTCATGAATCCCTTATATTGGATTTATGATTTAAAAAAACGGTCGAAGACCTATTTACTTCATTTTAAGCTGTTCATCCCCCCTGAGTTTGATGAGTGAGTGAGTTAATCAGTTAGAACACTATCTTTCCTGTTTTTTTTCCAGAATTTCACCCCTCTCCAAGGGTCCCTTAAAATGGATTTATGAAAAAAAAAACGGTCGAACACCTATTTACTTATATTTGAAGCTGTTTTTTTTTCGCTGAATGTCAAACTTCTCGCCTATGTCGTTTAAGAGATACACGCTCCGTTAAAAATCCTTCAACCCACAATTTTCACCCCTTTCGCCTCATAATATACACCACATCGATAAACCCTTAGACATATGTCTGCTTAATTTTAATGATTAGTTTATATGCCGAATATCACATCCCCAAAGAAACAACTCGTGAGATATCGTTAATCAATGAAATGCACATTTACCCCCTTAACACCTCTTAAGAACCCGAATAAACAAAAATCCTTCATTAGTTGACGTTTGCGACATAGAGCGAAAATATACCCAAAATTTAATTTTTCCTACTTCAATAGTTTTCGCTGGGCGATGATGAGTGAGTGAGCTTCAATTATTTTACCTGAATTTACCCCCTCCCCATGCGCCCCTTAAATTGGATTTATGAAGAAACGCTCGAACACCTATTAACTTATATTTGAAGCTGTCTTTTTCCCCTGAGTTTGATGAGTGAGTGAGTTAGTCAGTCAGTCAGTCAGGACACTTTCTCTCATTTTTTCTAGAATTTCACCCCACCCCATTGGCCCCTTAAATTGAATTTATGGAAAAACGGTCGAACACCGATGTACTTATTTTTAAGCTGTTTTTTTTTCGCTGAGTTTCAAACTTCTCGCGTATGTCGTTGAAAAGATACACGCACCGTTAGGAATCCTTCAACCCTCACTTTTCACCCCTTTCACCTTATAATATGCACCACATCGAAAAACCCTTAGACACATGTCTGCTTATTGTTAATGATTAGTTTATATGCCGAGTATCACATCCACAAATGCAACCACTCACGAGATATTGTTATTCAATAAAATGCAGGTTTAACCCCATTAAGACACCTTTAGAACCTGAATATCTGAAAATCCTCCCTTAGTGTACGGTTTTTACATACAACGAACATATATCAAAAATGTCATGTTTCTAACTTCAATAATTTTGTCTGGACGATGATGAGTGAGTGAGTGAGTCAGGACATTTTCTTTCATTTTTTTTTTTTCAGAATTTGTCCCCTCACAATGAACCCCTTAAATTTGATTTATGAAAAATAAACTGTCAAACACTTATTTACTTATATTTAAGCAGTTATCTCTCCCTGAGTTTGAAGAGTGAGTGAGTGAGTCAATCAGTTAGGACACTTTCTTTCCGGTCCCCCCCCGGAATTTCACCCCTCCCCATGAGCCCCGTAAATTGAATTTAAGAAGAAGAACGATCGAACATCTATTTACTTATCTTTTAAGCTGATTTTTTCCGCTGAGTTTCAAACTCCTCGCCAATGTCGTTTAAGAGATACACGCTCCGTTAGGAATCCTTCAACCCCCACTTTTCACCCATTTCACCTCATAATATACACCACATCGAAAAACCCTCAGACACATGTCTTCTTATTTTTTATGTGTTCATATGCCGAGTAACACATCCCCCAATGAAACCAATCGGGAGTTATTGTTATTCAAGGAAATGCAGGTTTAACCCCCTTAAGACCCCCTGAATATCCGAAAATCCTCCCTTAGTGGACGGTTCCGACACACAATGATCATATTCCCCGAAATGTCATGTGTCTAACTTCAATAATTTTGGCTGGGCGATGGTGAGTGTGTCAGGACTTTTTCTCTCAATTTCCTTTTTTCAGAATCTCACCCCTCCCCAAGAACCCCTTAAATTGGGTTTATGAAAAAGACTGTCAAACACCTATTTACTTACTTTTAAGCAGTTTTTTTCCCTGAGTTTGATGAGTGAGTCTGTCAGTCAATCAGTTAGGACACTTTCTTTCCTGTCCCCCCCCCCTCAGAATTTCACCCCTCCCTATTGGCCCCTTAAATTGGATTTATGAAAAAACGGTCAAACACCTATTTACTTACTTTTTAAGCTGATTTTTTCCACTGAGTTTCAAACTCCTCGCCTATGTCGTTTAAGAGATACACGCTCCGTTAGGAATCCTTCAATCCCCACTTTTCACCCCTTTCACCTCATAATATACTTCACATCGAACAACCCTCAGACACGTGTCTTCGTATTTTAATGATGAGTGTATATGCCGAGTATCACATCTCCCAATGAAACCAATCGGGAGATATTGTTATTCAATGAAATGCAGGTCTATCCCCTTAACACCCCTTTAGAACCTGAATATCCAAAAATCCTTCCTTAGTGTGCGTTTTCGACTTACCACGAGCATATCCCCAAAATTTCATGATTCTAACTTCAATAGTTTTAGCTGGGCGATAATGAGTCAGTCAGTCAGTCAGTTAGTCAGTCAGTCAGGACACTTGTTTTGATATAAGAGATAGATAAGCATCGGTCCTAGTGGAAAATAATTCTATCACCTGAAACCAAAAATGCATGGGACGAAAAAAAACATCAAAATATCATGTTGGTTTCGGACCCTAAAAGACGTGAAAAATATAATAAAAGTATTAAAAAAACTATTTTTCGAAATTTCATTCAATTCAATTTTTATGTCATTCCTGGGACTTAGAAAATTCCGGCCAAAAAGTACAAAAACATTAATAACTCCCTAAGTATTCGTCGTATGATGAAATAGCCAGAGGCAAAAAAGATGTAATGTGTTATTGTCTACAACATAGGCCATGTATAATTTTGCACTCAGACATTGTGGTGTTTGAAGCCATATTTTCAGTGTTGCCTTAGTAAACAAGAGTTAAGTGCTTTTCAGTCGGTCAACACGAATGTACCCAAAAGAGATGGGTTATGCCCTAATCCTGAAATAAATTACATGAGATTAATAAAACACTAGGATGACCAGTTTCGATCGTCAAGCGATCATCATCAGATCCAATACACTTAGGCTATAAAATCTATGTTTGAAATACAGGTGAAAATATTTACAATATGTACAATTATTTAGTTGCAGTATTGGTACTGCAACTGTCAGTGTATGCTAAATGCAGTATATATGTTAGGTGAAATGCTAAATGGTGATGGCTATCCGGAGATTGTACTTTAGAGAGATTATATGGTTGTAAACTATGGTTAAACTATAAAATTTTAGGCTAACTACTTATCTGATTGTCTTCCGTACTACAGCTATTCGCAGTTTCCGTGCTCACTTGAACTCGCTGTGCGGTCGACTGCGGTGGTTATCTTAACGACTGGTTTTTCCCTGCCTTCCCCCCCTGTCCCTACGTGCTGTGGGGAGTGATCGCGATGTGTTTATGTGAGGTGTTGCCAACCTAGATAAGATGTATGTTATTGAATGAGGTGGATCTACAACTATTAAAGACCGTGGATTAGTCCTCGCCACGCGTGGAGCATAACCCATTCGAACTAAGCGTTGACGGTCTTATGAGGACGTCCCGGCACCTTTAATACTGCCTCTAATATGGGCCTTGGTTTGTGTGTTTGAGTCTTCAGTCTTTTGACTGGTTTGATGCAGCTCTCCATGCCTTCCTGTCCTGAGCTAATCGTTTCATCTCTACATAACTACCACACCCTACATCTGAGGCAATCTGTTTAACATATTCTAACCTTGGTCTACCCCTACAGTTCTTGTCCTCGACCCTTCCTTCCATAACTAAGCTTGCTATTCCTGGGTGTCTTAGTATGTGTCCTACCAACCTATCTCTTCTCTTCATTAGCAGTCGCCAGAAACATCTCTCCTCTCCCACTCGTCTTAATACCTCTATGTTTGTAACCCTATCTACCCATCTGATCTTCAACATTCTCCTGTAACACCACATTTCAAATGCTTCTATTCTCCTCTTTTCTGCTGCACCAATAGTCCAAGTTTCACTTCCATAGAGCGCCACGCTCCAGACAAAGGCTTTCAAAAATGACTTCCTAATACCTAAATCTATATTCGATGTCAGCAGATTCCTTTTTTGTAGAAAAGCTTTCTTTGCCTGAGCCAACCTACTTTTTATATCCTCTTTGCTTCGTCCATCACTGGTTATTCTACTACCTAAGTAACAGAAGTTTTCTACTTCCTTCAGCTTTTCACCTGTTAATTTGATCTCCATAGAGGTTTCTTTGTAGGGTGTTCAATGCTGTTACTAGTTCTGTTGTGTTCTTTAGAGAGTTGTTTTTGTCGTTGGAAAGACGGCATTTTAAGATTTTTAGTAACTCTTTGCTGATTTTGTAATTAGGGGCATTCCTACAATTGACTATTGGTCTCATTGGGCATTCCTTTTTGTGTATTTTTGGTTGTCCCCTCAATGACGGTATTTTCGGGTTCATGTTTATTAGTTTTGATTTTTCAGCGTTGGTCAGTATGTATTCTGTTTTTTTAACGCACTTTTTATTAGTTTTTGGAATTTGTTGGTGGGGTCTTTTGTTAATTCCTTGATTTCGTTGTTGTTTAGGAATTCGACTGTTTTTTTTTTTCAATGTATTCTGTTTCGTTCAAAATTACTGTAGTGTTTCTCTTATCTGCTTTTGTGATGATTAAGTCATGTTCTTTTATTTTTTGTTTCAACGACTTTATTTCTTTGATTTGTTTGTTGTTTTGAATGTTATTGCTATCGCCCTCTCGTTTGAGGATTTTTTTGGTTTCGTTGGTGGCGAGATTTTTGGTTAATTCCCTGTCTTCTGCTGGGAGCTTGTGACTGGCTATCTCAATATCTGTGATTAACTGTTTTATATTGTGGTTCGTGTGTGCGTCTGTGCAGTTGTATTTCAAACCTTTGTCTAACATATTCATTTCACCTTGAGAAAAGGTTACGTTCGTTCTGTTGTTTACTCTGCTGTGGAAATTGAATTCATTGTTATTCGTATGTTGTTCGTTAGATTGATGGTTCTGTGTTTCTCCTAGTTTTCTTAATTTATTTTCTAGCGTTTCATGCTTCCTCGTTGCTCTGATTTTGATGGTGTCATGTAGGTGTTCGGTGGAGCTGTCCCATTGGGCTGCGTGCCAGAAATTACTTAGTTGCAATTGAATGTCGTATAATTGTTGGTTAATTTTTTGCTTTCTTATGTATGCAAATCTTAATTCATTTTTTATCCAAAGCGCTTTGGCTTGTTTAGTTGAAATGATCGAGGCTGGTGTGTTCGGTACGGTTTTAATTGGTACGTATTTAGGGGTGAGGTTTAGTTCTATACATTTTTTGTTGAACCAAATTGACTTGTCTAAATTCATGAGTTTAAGCCTGAGTGATTTGAATTTCTTGGCTTCACGATTTGCCTGACTAGCCGTGAACATTGTGGTGTTTGAAGCCATATTTTCAGTGTTGCCTTAGTAAACAAGAGTTTAGTGCTTTTCAGTCGGTCAACACGAATGTACCCAAAAGAGATGGGTTATGCCCTAATCCTGAAATAAATTACATGAGATTAATAAAACACTAGGATGACCAGTTTCGATCGTCAAGCGATCATCATCAGATCCAATACACTTAGGCTATAAAATCTATGTTTGAAATACAGGTGAAAATATTTACAATATGTACAATTATTTAGTTGCAGTATTGGTACTGCAACTGTCAGTGTATGCTAAATGCAGTATATATGTTAGGTGAAATGCTAAATGGTGATGGCTATCCGGAGATTGTACTTTAGAGAGATTATATGGTTGTAAACTATGGTTAAACTATAAAATTTTAGGCTAACTACTTATCTGATTGTCTTCCGTACTACAGCTATTCGCAGTTTCCGTGCTCACTTGAACTCGCTGTGCGGTCGACTGCGGTGGTTATCTTAACGACTGGTTTTTCCCTGCCTCCCCCCCCCCCTGTCCCTACGTGCTGTGGGGAGTGATCGCGATGTGTTTATGTGAGGTTTTGCCAACCTAGATAAGATGTATGTTATTGAATGAGGTGGATCTACAACTATTAAAGACCGTGGATTAGTCCTCGCCACGCGTGGAGCATAACCCATTCGAACTAAGCGTTGACGGTCTTATGAGGACGTCCCGGCACCTTTAATACTGCCTCTAATATGGGCCTTGGTTTATTGCAGAAGAAAAGTACATCGTACACCTGATCCAGATAACATTTACCTATTAAAAAACCCCTAATTTCCCCCCTTTTTTATCTAGCTTGGCTGTGTCGCTAAATTGTGTTTTGTTTCCGACAGGGTGTGTTTTTTAGTAGCGTGAAGAGGGGTGAGCTCTCCATGAACGTGTGTTCATTTAGATTGTTGGGATTGTTTCGTTTGGCTAGGTGTATCTCGATTGCTTCCTTTATGTCAAGAGCTCTGCCTTTCGATTCGTGATGGATTATTTTAAGGTCCGATTCTATGTTGGTAAAGCTATGCCCTGCGTCACACATATGTTCGCACACGGCTGAATGTGTTCCGTATCTTATCGCATTTCTATGTTCATTATAACGTGTGTCTACTCGCCTTCCACTCTGCCCGATGTAATTAGCTTGACAATCGGTGTCTTGGCACGTTATAGAATATACCCCTGACCTTGAATACGGGTCACGTTTATTTAGATTACTATTTAGGAGGTGCCTAGCGGTTGTGTTTTTCGTCGTGAAAGCTATATTTATGCCTTGCTTTTTGAATAGGTTAGTGATTTTATATGTATTCGCATTCACATAGTTGAAACGCGCAAATTTTTTCTCATTACTGTCCGGTTTGGGAATCGTTTTATCTTTATTTTTATGTTTGGCTATAATTTGATTTATTTTGCTTGGCGAGAAGTTGTTTTCCTTTGCTATTTGCATAATAGTTCTTATTTCCTTATTATAGTTGTCTTTTGACATGGGTATGTTTAAAGCCCTGTGCACCATTGAATTGAAACCCGCTAGTTTGTGCGTACTGGGGTGATTAGACTGATTGTCGATTGCATGCGAGGTTTGTGTTTCTTTCCGGAATATGGAATATGAAAGGTCGTTGTCTTTACGTTCAATAGTTATATCGAGATAATTTATTTTCCGGTCTATTTCGGATTCCTTAGTGAATTTGATAGAATGGTGAAGGCTATTAATGGATTGGAGAATTGTTTCTTCGCTTGTTAGTTCAGTATCGTAGATGCAAATTACATCATCTACGTATCTTTTCCATATTACTATTCCCTTTGTTGAAGTCTTTTCTAAGAACGCATTTTCTAGTGCATTGATGAAGATGTCAGCGATTAACCCACTTAGTGGCGATCGCATTGCTAGGCCTTCTCTCTGTGTGTATATTTTATTGTCGAATTGAAACACGTTTTGGGTGAGAACGACCCTCAGTAATCTCACAATCTCTTCAATTTCTTTTACCGAATTGTTGGATTTTAAGTTGTTTTCGATAGTGTTGATTGCTTCAATAATCGGAATATTGGTGTACATGTTAGTTACGTCGAAGGATACTAGCCTGAAGCTAGGTTTCATTTGTAGGGTGTTCAATGCTGTTACTAGTTCTGTTGTGTTCTTTACAGAGTTGTTTTTGTCGTTGGAAAGACGGCATTTTAAGATTTTTAGTAACTCTTTGCTGATTTTGTAATTAGGGGCATTCCTACAATTGACTATTGGTCTCATTGGGCATTCCTTTTTGTGTATTTTTGGTTGTCCCCTCAATGACGGTATTTTCGGGTTCATGTTTATTAGTTTTGATTTTTCAGCTTTGGTCAGTATGTATTCTGTTTCTTTTAACGCACTTTTTATTTGTTTTTGGAATTTGTTGGTGGGGTCTTTTGTTAATTCCTTGATTTCGTTGTTGTTTAGGAATTCGACTGTTTTTTCAATGTATTCTGTTTTGTTCAAAATTACTGTAGTGTTTCCCTTATCTGCTTTTGTGATGATTAAGTCATGTTATTTTATTTTTTGTTTCAACGACTTTATTTCTTTGATTTGTTTGTTGTTTTGAATGTTATTGCTATCGCCCTCTCGTTTGAGGATTTTTTTGGCTTCGTTGGTGGCGAGATGTTTGGTTAATTCCCTGTCTTCTGCTGGGAGCTTGTGACTGGCTATCTCAATATCTGTGATTAACTGTTTTATATTGTGGTTCGTGTGTGCGTCTGTGCAGTTGTATTTCAAACCTTTGTCTAACATATTCATTTCACCTTGAGAAAAGGTTACGTTCGTTCTGTTGTTTACTCTGCTGTGGAAATTGAATTCATTGTTATTCGTGTGTTGTTCGTTAGATTGATGGTTCTGTGTTTCTCCTAGTTTTCTTAATTTATTTTCTAGCGTTTCATGCTTCCTCGTTGCTCTGATTTTGATGGTGTCATGTAGGTGTTCGGTGAAGCTGTCCCATTGGGCTGCGTGCCAGAAATTACTTAGTTGCAATTGAATGTCGTATAATTGTTGGTTAATTTTTTGCTTTCTTATGTATGCAAATCTTAATTCGTTTTTTATCCAAAGCGCTTTGGCTTGTTTAGTTGAAATGATCGAGGCTGGTGTGTTCGGTACGGTTTTAATTGGTACGTATTTAGGGGTGAGGTTTAGTTCTATACATTTTTTGTTGAACCAAATTGACTTGTCTAAATTCGTGAGTTTAAGCCTGAGTGATTTGAATTTCTTGGCTTCACGATTTGCCTGACTAGCCGTGAACATTGTGGTGTTTGAAGCCATATTTTCAGTGTTGCCTTAGTAAACAAGAGTTTAGTGCTTTTCAGTCGGTCAACACGAATGTACCCAAAAGAGATGGGTTATGCCCTAATCCTGAAATAAATTACATGAGATTAATAAAACACTAGGATGACCAGTTTCGATCGTCAAGCGATCATCATCAGATCCAATACACTTAGGCTATAAAATCTATGTTTGAAATACAGGTGAAAATATTTACAATATGTACAATTATTTAGTTGCAGTATTGGTACTGCAACTGTCAGTGTATGCTAAATGCAGTATATATGTTAGGTGAAATGCTAAATGGTGATGGCTATCCGGAGATTGTACTTTAGAGAGATTATATGGTTGTAAACTATGGTTAAACTATAAAATTTTAGGCTAACTACTTATCTGATTGTCTTCCGTACTACAGCTATTCGCAGTTTCCGTGCTCACTTGAACTCGCTGTGCGGTCGACTGCGGTGGTTATCTTAACGACTGGTTTTTCCCTGCCTTCCCCCCCCCCCCTGTCCCTACGTGCTGTGGGGAGTGATCGCGATGTGTTTATGTGAGGTGTTGCCAACCTAGATAAGATGTATGTTATTGAATGAGGTGGATCTACAACTATTAAAGACCGTGGATTAGTCCTCGCCACGCGTGGAGCATAACCCATTCGAACTAAGCGTTGACGGTCTTATGAGGACGTCCCGGCACCTTTAATACTGCCTCTAATATGGACCTTGGTTTATTGCAGAAGAAAAGTACATCGTACACCTGATCCAGATAACATTTACCTATTAAAAACCCCCTAATTTCCCCCCTTTTTTATCTAGCTTGGCTGTGTCGCTAAATTGTGTTTTGTTTCCGACAGGGTGTGTTTTTTAGTAGCGTGAAGAGGGGTGAGCTCTCCATGAACGTGTGTTCATTTAGATTGTTGGGATTGTTTCGTTTGGCTAGGTGTATCTCGATTGCTTCCTTTATGTCAAGAGCTCTGCCTTTCGATTCGTGATGGATTATTTTAAGGTCCGACTCTATGTTGGTAAAGCTATGCCCCGCGTCACACATATGTTCGCACACGGCTGAATGTGTTCCGTATCTTATCGCATTTCTATGTTCATTATAACGTGTGTCTACTCGCCTTCCACTCTGCCCGATTTTAACGCTCTTAAAAATCCGACGACTTCGGCCGGGTTAGAAACCTCGATCTTGGGCGTAGATGCTCAGAATACTTGGAAACTGAAACAAGGAATGGCCAGCCGTAAACATAGTGACGTCAGCTCAAGATGTCCCACACAAAATTCCATTCCAGCTTTGTAATAGGTACTGCCGAGCTTCATTTATCATCTAAAATACCAACCGAACGTTATGACAAATCTGGATTGTAGGGTGGTTATTCACATTTTGCAACATTGTACGAACATTCGAACCCACTCCCTTTCGATTCTATTTGATATTGTACCTTCACTATACACCTCACACACTCAGCCATAGGTTTAACTGTTCATGGAATCAAGGAACTAATCAACAACGTTATCCCACACTCAGTGAGCAGTGCACGACATTGTTGATTAAGTTAACAATGGAACTACATACAAGATCGATTTTATCGCCTATGAATACAACACCTTTGACACAGAAAAATGTATGAGTCCACACCATTCCTATCTATAGAATGCATACAACCTACGGAATTTTAACGCAATAAGATCGCTAGTTGTGGCCAAAGAAACAAATTCAGAACTTATTACGAAATTTGTACAAAATTTTC
Source organism: Meconema thalassinum (assembly GCA_946902985.2). Lineage (NCBI taxonomy): Eukaryota > Metazoa > Arthropoda > Insecta > Orthoptera > Tettigoniidae > Meconema > Meconema thalassinum. The sequence goes on along the minus strand of OX336399.1, from coordinate 70,532,140 downwards.
CATCTACCTAAATCACTTTTAAACAATGTTCAACTAACGGCTCAGAAAACGCTTCCCGACGTTCTGAGACACCATCTTCACTGATGAGAACCGAATTCAGTGTTCATTTTCGTATTCTATGTCTCACAAGTGATTTTCATTTATATTCATTCCAACCATGTCGTTTCTATGATGCAAATCAGTATACAGTACATTTAACATAAGGCAGCCTCCATACAGCATAGATGAAGAGCTTGCTATTTAAAAATTAAAAATAAAACAATTAAATATTTCAAAGACAAATCAAAAATAATAAAAACAATAAAAAACAAGAAATTAAAAAATGTCAACAAATTTAAGAAATTTTCAAAAACCTTAGCGGTACCGCATTTGACAAAATTAAACAATTAATTTTCTTTTAAATATTTCTGTTTAATTTGTTTAAATCAAATAAAGAAAGTAAAATAAATAAATAAATAAATAAAAATGTTATTGGAAATATTTGTGACAGAATTTCTACGATAATTCTTACTACGATATGGCACCAATGAATATTAAAAGATACAGTATATAACGACTTCATATCTATAAGTTATTGTGGTGTCGCCATAGTTCAGACAACCAGATTATTTAAGAAATTAAAAAATGAATGAATTGATTTATAAATAGAATGATAGATCAACAGATGATTGTAACAATGACTTAATGTTCGCTCTTTGTTAGATTTACTTTTCTTTCGGCAATGTAAGTAACGTACCAGTCTGACAATATGACAGTCCAAATCAAAGGTAATCGATCATCATTTTGATGTCCTCTGGATCTTAACGTGAATACGTTTGACTTCTCTTATTACTTTCGCACATTTGGTTCCTATCATTATTTTTGGAACACCCATTTTCAGTACACTCTGTTTAAAAATATATCGTGACGTCATAGCGGCAGAATGAAGATTGATGTTTCTGAGGCAGGTAGGAACAAGCGGGCAAGGTTTTCAGCGTGCGTGGCGTAGAACAGAAGAGATTCTACAGGCAGCAGGGAGAGAGACTAATGGAAAAGAAGAAAAAGCAGCAATTAACAGTAATGTGTTCTGGGCCAACCCCCAAGAAAGAAATAAACTCTCCCCGGGCCAAGACGTTACAAGCTGTTGCAGGAAATAACGATTTTAAGTTAACGTAAGATACCGAGCCCTGTTGAAGAAAAATGAAATAGGCCGCAGGACTAACTTATTAAATATAACAATCATAAATTCACTGGTGAAAGGATTAGTGGTATTATATTTTATATTATACTAGCAACCCACCTCGGCTTCGCCCGGGAACAGTTATGAATGAATTACGTGATAAGCGCTTTCTTTTTCGATGTCAATGAACTACGACATATCCGTATTACGTCTTGGCATGATTGGTTAAAATCACTGACTGGACTATTAATTATATTATCATGGAGATGCATGTGTAACGAATTCTTGTCAGACGTAATTTAAGAATGGCGAGGTGCATGAAACACAAATCCCCCTTCCGACCAATCTTAACTTGACTGTGTATTTTACGGAAGAAAACGTTCACAGGCGAATGAAGAAAAGTTGAGTTGCACTTCCAGGGAAACTCCAAACACAACCACACTTCTCTGAGGTATCAACTCAAGACGGCTCGGCAGTTTGCCCCTAACTAGCTCGTAAACTGTCGCCTCAGTCCTTGAAAGGAGATTGTTAAAACACTTATAGTAGGCGATGTATTAAGATAGAGTTATGCTTTCGCGGACTTTTTTTGTAGAATTTTTCAAGCTGAACAATTCTTACACTCATAGTATATTGATATTTTTAACGGTTTGCCCAGCGTAAGCTTAACAAGTAGTTCCGTGAAGAACTATACAGCCTATTTTCATATTATGGTAAATATCCTTTCGTAAACCGTGCCATTGATAATTGGAACTCTCTTCCTGCCGCAGTCTTAGAGCCTTTTCCCAAACATGTAGGTGTGTTTAAGAAAAGGCTGACTATTTGTGTAAATACTCCAGTTTAATTGTTAGTGACTTGTTATGTACAATTATTTACTTGTTATGTATATCTAATTTGCCACCGGGGGACACACACCCAATTGCAAATAAACGAATGAATGAATGAATGAATAATATTAATTGCCTCTATCAACATACAAATTGTCAGTTTGATTGCTGTAATAGATTCGTAGATATTGAGAACCGTCTAAATATTGTGGATGGTCAACATGTTGGATTTTTATACTATATGCCTTAGATTTATGTACTATTACATGAAGATTATTGAGTAGATTTGTTATTCAAACTTCAATCGCATGATTACGACACAAGAAATAAAAGCGGGATTTTAAAATTTCACTCAGCCGCCATCTTGTAAATATGAAAATAATTTAAATGAATTAGATGCCAGTCGATTAAACTTTGTATAAGCATACAGCGAATCAAGTTTCACTGCGCTCGATGGTTAAAACGCAAGAAACGTCCATTTGAATGTTTAAATTTCGCGTCGCCGACATGATGGATTTGTGCTCACCAGGTTATTGAACGTCCCATAGGTGAACTTATGCATATAGCCTCTATATACTTATGCCTCTCACCAAGGCGGTCCGGGTTCGATTCCCGGTCAATGCCTGTGAGATTTTCGAAGTGAAATGCGATGTCCTGTGGTTCGGATTCCACGTAAAAAGAGGTCCCGTGGCTCATAATCACAAGATTCACGGTCACGTAAAACTACAATCTTCCTACCTTCCTTCCTTCCTTCCTTCCTTCCTTCCTCTATATACTTACAAAATTTCAGTTTGATTGCTGCAGATATTGAGAACCATCAAAATATTTCGAATGGTCGCCATGTTGGATTTTAATATATGTAGGCCATAGAGGTATGTACTATTAGATGATGATTATTGTGTACGTTCATTATGCAAATGTTGATTTCGATCGCATGATTAGAATACAAGAAATAAAACTTAATTTTCGAAATTCGCACAGCCGCCATATTGAGGTTACGTAAACAATTGAACTAAATTAGATACCAGTGCATTACAATGTGCATAAACATTTGCTGTATGAAGTTTCATTGCGTTTGGATCATTAAATCGCGACAAAAGTCTATTTAAAACTTTCAACTTCGCTTGTCCGCCATGTTCGTGTTGTAGTTAACAGGTTTTTGAAAGTCTCACAGATGAACTTCCAGTAGTGCCCTTTATCTTCGTACAAAATTTCATGGTGATACCGTTAATAGTTTCAGAGATATAGAATGCCGGTGAAATATTTAGCACAGCCGCCATCTTGAGGTTATGTAAACAACTGAACTAAGTTAGATCTCGGTGCATTGCAATATGTATAAACATATACTGTACCAAGTTTCATTGCGTTTGGTTGGTTAAATCGCGAGAAACGTCTATTTAATTGTCGCAAATTCGGTCGGCCGCCATGTTGGTTTTGTAGTTACCAGATATTCAAAAGTTACATAGATAAACTTCTAGTAGTTCCCTTTATCTCCGTACAAAATTCCAGGATGATATCGGTAATAGTTTCGGAGATATTGAATGCTGGTGAAATATTTCGCACAGGCGCCATGTTGGATTGGTGAGACGTAACAAAATTTGAAGGGTACGGTCGGGGTCGCCCTGAATAGTGCTATGAACTACCGAGTTTCATTGAAATCGCTCCAGCCGTTTAGAAGTTATTAGGGGAGGGGCTCAAAAATCCTCACACGCACACACTCACACGCACACGCAGACAGACACACGGACAAAAGGTGATCTCATATGCCTATTTTTTTTTCATAAATGAAAATAGGCTAAAAATCGCACGGATGCCTGTTTTTTCTTTTTGTTTTTGTTTTCTTTTTACTTTTTCACTGAAATCGTTACTGTTTGGCTTCCTTTGATCATAAATAAATCATTTTCTACAGAAACCTTCCCCAAGATATCCTTTAAAGAATGGTGAAAACCGCATCAAAATCCATCCAGTGGTCCTCAAGATTTCCCGTGACATCCAAGAATCGGGGACTTTGTTTTATATTAAGTAGAGATTATATCCGAGTCAAGGAGAGACACTAAATTCTTCCTTTCCAGAACTCCGCAGCTCATATCCCTCGGACTGTGGCCAACAAAATGTCTTCCTGGCTGCAGGTTTCAATCAATTCTTGGCACGTGAGCAGGTGTTGTGGAGTCTGGATTTCTCCACAGTCATATCTTGGATCTTCTCCATAACCCCACTTTACAAGGTTGCTACGACACTTAGGCACTCCTGTTCTCATCCGGTTTAAGGACCTCCAGGTGGTATAAGGCAAATGACTACCACTGCTCAGTTCTTCTTTAGGGGTAAACCCTTCTGGTACTGTTTGTTTCCAGAGTGACACACCCCGGACGTCTGGCTTGGTATGGATGGGTACTGTTCTCTTAATAAAATTCTGCCTGGATCTTGGACGAGGAGTAGTCACCTTGTGGTTGAACATAGGATGTCTGGGATCTGTCTCAAGCATTTGTCTCTCTTTCTCTGCAGCCACCTTGCGTCTAATAGCTGGAGGTGCAGGATTAGTGGTACCACTAAAGGAGATGAAAACTTTCTGTAAAATTTTCTACATTTCTGAAATTATCTGAAATATTTTATTATTTATTTAGCTTATGATATCCAAATTCTGAATATAGCCAATAGTCTCTGGAGTCACGAGAGCAAAGTCACTAGCACTGCCACTATACTTTCCTTTGCTTCACTCGGTGATGATGTGCTGGATCATCTGTTCTGCAGCACCACAGTCACACTCAAGCGTTGAAATTCTGTTCCACTTGTAGTGGAAGGCTGCACAGTTCCCATGGTTGGTTCGTATTCTGTTCAATGTGGACCATAGTCTGCGAGGGAGGTTGAAACCAAGTGATGGCGTCTTCTTCACAGGAGGCATTGTTGGACAACATTTGTTGTTGAGACTCTTCTCCCACTCAACGAAAGTAATGATGAATAATTGTAGAAATGATATAGTAATATATATTTTCTCCTCCGCTGTCTATAAACCACCCACCGTTCCCATTTTAGATAACGACTTATATAGTAAAATTCCAGTTGTGTCAGCCATTATCGGGGTGAATTATGGTACGAATAGAATATTACCGATCCCACGAATATTACCAACAATAATATCAAAAACACATAATGTACGTAAGTCGTGATTTAGAAACAATAGCAATTTCATCGGAGTATTTATAGACAAGTTTAGTCTTCGCTTAAACACCTCAAAATATTTGGGGAAATGGTCAAATTCTGCAGAAGGTAATGAATTTTCATTATTAATAACACGATTAGTGAAATAATGAAAAAATCCACAGCCTGCTTCCAGTCGACCCACCGGGTCAGGGAATTGAATGAATAAAGGCCCCATCTAGCGGCGGGGATATGAACTGTGCCGGTTGCCGAAGCCTGACGCACTCCCCTTGGGCAATGATTAAATGAATGCCAGATGAAATGAAATGACAGTGGAGAGTGTTGCTGAAATGAAATTGTGACAGGGAAATCCGGAATACCCGGAGAAAAACCTGTCTGCCTCCGCTTTGTCCAGCACAAATCTCACATGGAGTGGCCGGGATTTAAACCACGGACCCAGCGGTGAGAGGCCGGCGTGCTGCCTCCTAAGCCACGGAGGCAATTAGTGAAATAGTATTTCCCAAAATTTGTGCGCTGATCTGCACTGCTCAGGTAGGTGAGATTTCCTTGACGCTTGCTAAGTTCTCCCCATGGTACCCGATTAGAGCAAGAGTTAAACATAGCTTAGAGTCTAGATTTCGTGCTTCTATCTTCCATTGAGTCCTATCCTAGTTTCTCTATAATTCGAGTCACACTACTCCTAAGATTAAAATTGTCGAACACGAACCCAGCAGCCATCCTTAATACCATCTCTAGCTCATTGGCGAGTCCTACCTGATAAGTGTCCCAAACCGCTGAGCCATATTTCAAGGTTGGTCACACCCGTGTCTCATTGGCTCTCTTCTAATTCTTTTCCGGTGGAGCTACTGCCTTTTAATACCCTCATTACAAATGAAGTAATTTGTATGCTTTGGAGATGACACAACCCTCATGGGTACTCCATTTCAGATCATTCCTTACATGGATGCTGAAGTATTTGTTGTTTTTGTTTATTAAGGGTTCATTGACATCATTGTCATGTATCCCCGTGTATTTGGGTGTGTGTAGAATTTTCCTGATAACCTGTATCATTGTGATGTCTGTACTAGTGTGTGTACTAGTAATTGAGGGATGATTTGGGTAGGAATCAGCCGTGGTCTTAAGGTAGGTACCACACGGTATATGCCTGGAGTAGAAGTTGGAAACCACGGAAAACCTCTTCCAGGACGGTTGAAGAAGGAATCGAATCCAACTCTTCTCAGTTTTGCCTCACGAGGCTGAGTGTACCCTGTTTCAGCCCTCAGACGAGAATTGAATTTATTGACAGAACCAGGAATCAATCCCGGGCCTCCGCAGTGACGACTGCAAAATGATAGAAGGTGGAAGTTTGTTTGCATCGTTATACAAAACTGTAGATGATTGGTCTTGGTAAAGATTTTGATGATGATGATACTAATTGTTGTTTTAAGGGGCCAAACGTCCAGGTTATCGGCCCCTAATGATTTTGGTGATCAGGTATAATGAAAATGAACTTATAAGTAAATTTAACTACAGATTATTCACTAGAAGTAGAAAAAGAACAACTACAAGAGGAGTAGGGAAAATAAGAGAAAGGGAAAATAATGCACAGAACCCTCGAAAAATGAGGATTGAAGGACTTAGAAAGAAGTAGAGCCACGAAAGGCAAAAAGGAAAGGGAAAGAGGAGAGTGCCCGCCCCAAAGGCAATGGAAACAGGGAACAACGGACCTAGCTCAGGAATCCCTCAGGGTTGCCGACTCCCGAACTTACCAGCCGTGAGCCCTTGAGGGTTTAGCACTATCCAGGGTGGGGCTACACACACCTTACTTCCTTGAGGGCCTTGAGCAGAAGGCAGGAGATACCTGAAAGAAAAACAAGAGATCTGACCCCTCGAAAAATGAGAAGTCAGGATAGATGAGAGAAGGGCCAATTAAGGCAGGAAAGGAAGACACTCCCTAGGCCCCGGATACCCTAATACCGTCATGGTCGGAAGAGAACAAGAGTTGATCAGGAGAGGTCGACAGGAAAGAAGACGGAGTGGAGCCCAGCACAAGTAGGTAGAAGCATTGCCAGTCTCAGCTGGGGTCCAGTGGTCGCCCAACAACGTCACACTAGATGTGAGTCCCTTGGGGGTGTTATTATTTTCCTTTTAGAATGAATTACCAGGCAGTAGTGGGAGGTATTGTGTGGGAAGAAGAACACAAATTATTTCTCCATGTTGGCCACAGTTTATGTTGCCAAGACCACTCCGTCTTTCAGTAGTTATAAAGGAAACTTTATATACTTCTGACATACCGTACCTCCACGATCTTCCAGAGAGGTTACAGCCAACTTTACGATGGTTAGAACGCATTAAACACAAAAATGAGTCTACGTGGAATTCTAACATCCAGTTTCTCTCCCTACGGCATGTCCTCACTAACTGTTATGAAGCCTAATTTGATCAAATGTATATCTGCCATGATAGTTGTGACTCTTATTATTATCATCATTATTACTACTATTCTAATGTTGAAAACCGTTTAGCGTATTTTCATTTATGAAACAAGATGTTCAGTAAAGAGCATATAGCCTACTTTCTCCTAAATGCATGGGTATTGTTATAACTCTTTGTCCTTTTCGAGGAGTATAATTGAATGTTGGTTGTGGTAGCTTGTTGAAATACAACGTGCTATAGGGATATTAAACATGAATATGAGGTGCCCTTTGCTAGTGCTACCTCTGTAAAAAAATTCATTCAATTCGGTTTCACCGTGTTTGAATTGATCTGGGGAATGGATTTGCACACATACATGGCCGCTATTTGCAAACTATTGGGCTGATGACCTTGTAGTCAGACATAAGATGCTTTCCACAAAAAGGCATGATGTTGCAAAATCCGGTAGAGATCAAATTATTAGGATGGTCGAAGTTTGATTTAAGCTTTTAACATTTGGGTGGCCGTCATACCGTTTCCGTCAAGATGTCGGCGATATAAAACATGACACTGAGGTGCCTTTTGCTAGTGCTACCTCTGTACCAAATTTCGTTCAATTCAGTTTCACCGTGTTTGAATTGATAGGGGGAATCGATTTGCACACATACTTGGCCACCATCTGCAAACTATTGGGCTGATGATCTAGCAGTTCGGTCAGAATATGCTTCCCACATAAAGATTTGTTGTTGCAAAATTTGGAAGAGACTAGATTATTAGGTTGGTCGTAATTACATTTTAGCCTTTAACATTTGGGTGGCCGCGATTACGTTTCCGTCAAGATGGCGGTGATATAAAACATGACACTGAGGTGGCCTTTTTCTAGTGCTACCTCTGTACCAAATTTCGTTCCATTCGGTTTCACCGTGTTCGAATTAATAGGGGGAATCGATTTTCACACAAAGATGGCCGCCATCCGCAAAATATTAGGCTAATGACCTATTAGATTTGTCAAAAGATGCTCCCTCCATAAAGGTATGTTGTTGCAAAATTTGGTAGAGATCGGATGATTAGGTTAGTCGTAATTTGATTTAAGCTTTGAACATTTGTGTGGCCGCCATTACGTTTCCGTCAAGATGGCGGCGATATAAAACATGACACTGGGGTGCCCTTTGCTAGTACTACCTCTGTACCAAATTTCGTTCCATTTGGTTTCACCGTGTTCGAATTAATAGGGGCAATCGATTTTCACACAAAGATGGCCGCCATCCGCAAACTATTAGGCTGATGACCTATTAGTTTGGTCAAAGGATGCTGCCCCCATAAAGGTATGTTGTTGCAAAAGTTGGTAGAGATCGGATGATTAGGTTAGTCGTAATTTGATTTAAGCTTTGAACATTTGTGTGGCCGCCATTACGTTTCCGTCAAGATGGCGGCGATATAAAACATGACACTGAGGTGTCCTTTGATAGTGCTACCTTTGTACCAAATTTCGTTCAATTTGCGCTCACCGTGTTCGAATTGATAGGAGGGGACACACATTCAGAGTACACACACTCACTCACACACACACACACACACACACACACACACACACAGACTCACACACATACATACACACAGACAGACACACTTTTTTTCGCCCTGTAGTGATCTCATAAGTCTACTTTCATTTTTTGCAAAAATCGAAAGTAGGCTAAAAATAGGCTGATGAGATCACATTTTGTCCGTGTGTGTGTGTGGATGTTTGTGTGTGCGTCCACTTGTGTCCCCCTAATAACATCCAAATCACTGGAGCGATATCAATAAAACTCAGTAAGTTCATAGTACTATTTTGGCCAACCCCGACCGTGCGCTTTACATTTTATTACATCTCAACAATCCAACATGGCGGCTGTGTGAAATATTTCACCGGCATTCTATACTCATACTCATATCACCCTGAATGTATGTACGGAGATAAGGGGCACTACTAGACGTTCACCTGAGTATTTTTCAAAATAGACATAAGTAAACTCAATTCAGATTTTGCGGCATCTGTTCAGTGAATCACGTTACACCACAACTATACCTTATTCCAAATAAGTTTAGAGTCAAAGACGACACGCCAGAGCTGAGAAGAAGAGCTCTTACCTCTTACTGACGTGAAGTTACAATTTAAAATTGATACGGTGTCTGTAATATTTCAATAGAAGGTAGTGTGCTCATATGGGCAAGAGCTCTTCTTCGCGTCTCTGGCATGTTGAAATTACTCTCATCCTATATGGAATAAGGTATAAACACTAGAGTCATAGCGGCTTCGGTGGCGTAGTCGGTAGCATGCTGAACTGCTATTCCCAAGATAGCGGGTTCAAACCCGGCCGAAGTCGTCGGATTTTTTAAGAGCGTTTAAAATCCTTCAGTATGCCTTCCTTCGGAGGGGAAGTAAAGCCGGCGGTCCCATGTCATAGATTTATGGCATGTAAAAGATCCTTTCACAGACTAAACTTGTGTAAAGCAAAATTTGTTAGGTTAGATTTCGTCATAACGCTCTATCAAAGTTCCAACGTTCACCACTAGGTATCATTGGTATCTGGTGGCGAAAGTTGGAACTACTTGAAATTGAACGGAACTTGTAGCTCACCCTTTAGGGTGTCCGCTGGAAGCAGCTACAAACTCAGGCGAGCCGAACATGTCCTCGGACACTCCCGGCACTAAAAGCCATACGATAAATAAATAAATAAATAAATAAATAAATAAATAAATAAATAAATAGAGTCATTTTATTTTCTCGCAAAGCTAATTTTTCTGACTTTGAATACCCTGAAAGGCGAACATACGAAAAAAAGAAATGGCAGAACGGTCAAATTACAGTACATAGGCTAATCTTAACGGTAATTAATCTTGTATGTTAACTACGAAACGAATATGGCGGCCAAGCAAATTTGAAACATCAGAATAGTCCTTTCTCGTGACTTAACTATCTGAACATAATGAAAATCGGTACAGCAAATGACTATACATATTGCAATGCACTGATATCTAATATAGTTCAATATTGTTTATATAACCTCAAGATGGCGGCTGTGCGAAATTCTAAAATTACCTTTCATTTCTTGTGTTATAATCATGCGATCGAAATCAACGTTTGAATTATGAACGTACACGATAATCCTCATCTAATAGTATATAACTCTATGGCCTACATATATTAAAATCCAACATGGCGACCATCCGAAATATTTAGACGGTTCTCAATTAAACTGAAATTTTGTATGTTGATAGAGACAATTAATATAAGCAGGATGTATGAAAATAGGCTGTTTAGTTCTTCACGGAACTACTTGTTTAACCTTCCGTCGGGCGATTTATTAAATATAGCGCCAGTCGGCGCAATGAATCTGTGAGGTACCTACCCTTTTAGAAATCAGTAAAAAAAATATACAATATTTTCTGAAGAAAACTTGTATAATACTTAAATATTGGCCCTTTAAACTATACACAACACTTATGTTTACATAAAGATTATCATAGGAAGGACGAATTTTATGTGCGATAATAGTTACTTCAGAAATACTTTTTTTTCCAGTATTCCTTCTAAACTTCATAGGTAAATACACCAACCTCCTTGTTTTTACAAACAACCCATAGTGATAAACCTAACAATGGTCATCACAATAATGAGCTTATATGGGCGTGGTGGCGCAGCGCTCAAGCTGTTGGCCTCTCACAAAGGTGGACTTGGTTCGATTCCCGGACAATGCATGTGAGATTTTCGAAGTGAAATGCCATGTCCTGTGGTTCGGATTCCACGTTAAAAGGAGGAACTGTGGCTCATAATCACAAGATTCACAGTAACGTAACACTACAATCTTCCTTTTTTCTCTCTTAATAATCAGTTTTGGTACAATACACTCATACAACTTGTCTGTATATTACGTAATGGTGCACGATCAGGCGCAATATGACTGGCAGATCATCTTTGCAACAACAGCACGTGTGGAGGGTCATTGACAAACTGGCCGATATAGGCTTGAAAGTCAAGCGGAAACAGGCAGCAACTGAAAAAAGGAAGTAGCTCCGACACCACGAATGACGAATACGAAATAAGAATTAACATGTGTGCCTGTCAGACCGGTTGCGCCTGACGGAAGGTTAAATGACACTAAGAGCACTATAAAGGTCCAGTTTAGGAAGAACGTAAAGTAAAGCTGTTTTAACAATTGTCATACGTTGCAAAGCTAGACACAAAATAGTGTCAAAGTACGTGTTTTGAAAATCTCGATCATATTTCGAAATAAAATTTTGAAAATTACTTCTCACTTAGATGATATTTTGAAAAACATGCTAATAAATGCTTGTACTTAAAATGGAACTTGTTCAACAGATTTAAATAAATTTGAAATTTTGATCCTTTTAATCTATTGATTCTTTATCTTTAATGTTTGGTAAGCATATTATTGAGTTTCTCTAAGCGGAAGTAGACATATCCATTTTGGGTCAACACTAGTACTCGTAGTGATATATTTAGTGAACTTCATACGACAAAGGTGATGTGGTCTAATACTTAGTGTCCATGACTTGTCAGTTTAGTGTGTGTCATTGATGGAGCCATGAGACAGATCCGAATCGATCTCCGATTATGTCTTCTGCCATTGACTTTATTGAATCGAAGATAAGGATTAACATAGTGACTCCTACTAAAGTCTATTTTGCACAGTTTGCGTAGTCTTTAAGACCCGAGTCATACAATCAACGTGAATCTATTTACGATTTGAAACACTTTGAGGGTAATCAACGTGCCTCGATGTACTGTTGGTTCCAACTGTCGATTCGTGGTGGGATGAAGATAGGCCTAGTAAAAGAACTAATGACCACATTCATTAATTCCAAATTTATCAAGAATCTCAGACGTCTATCTCGAGGACGTTCCTTCACAGCAGAAACTCAACCTTGGAGAAAGATCAGTCTAATGGTGATAGAGATTATAAAGACACTATAGAACCAGAGGCTAGAATAACTAAATATAGATTTGATTTACACCGGGTGAGTTAGCCGTGATCGTTACGGCGGGGCTGCAGGAAGTCGCTTACATCCTGGAGGCGAAGAGGTTTGAATCCATCCCACCAGCAACTTCGAAGATGGTCTTCTGTGGTTTCCCATCTTCCTTCCAGGCAAATGCCGGGGTTGGTCCCTAACTATATACCACGGGCGTTACCTTCCAATTCCTCGTCCTGTAACATGTTTTTCTAGGGGGTTTTATGCCACTAACACAAGTTAGTTGGACTATATCATATTTTTTAAACGCGGCAATAATCCGGCCAAGTTAAATTATTTTAGTTTATTCAATTTCATATTTCATATTATTATTATTAATAATAATATTTATAACGTCATTTTTTGGAGCTTTTAAATTTGGAAGATTACAGATAGGATTTCTACTAGTAGAAATCTGTATCTATATTGGATGATTCCAATATAATGTTGCACGGCAAATCATTTCATACGTAAAGTCGGGATTTTATTCATTAGGGGTAAGAGAGAGTGGTGTGTGACGCACTGGGTATTTCAATACAAAAATAGATTGGAGTACAATAAAATTACGAAAACCGAGGGAACACTTCAAAGCAAGAAAACGTGTATGATCTACGTCTTGCTCGGATACGGAAATATAAATACGGGGAGGCAGCCTCATGGCGGGAATAGCCACGTGTGGTGACCAGCCAATCAAGGAAGAAGAAGCAACGTAGCTGGGGCATGGGGAGATACGTGACGCACGCGGATTGGTCGAAGCAGCGAGGCCGCGGTATTAACCTAGACCCTGGTGGGAGAAGATTGAAGATATAGTGGACGCGCGGTGTGAGTGAGGACATTCATTAAGACATTACGCTTGGAGCAGTAAGGAGGTACTTTGTTCGTTAGTCCCAAGTGGGACAATTTAATTCACCTTTACTCCGCTGATCACATCAGATCATGAGTTCCACGCGCCTTGCAGTGTTTAGCCAGACGACGTGTTGTGGTTCATGGAATTAGACTCCGCCACAAGCTGTAACGATTACTTTTGATCAACGAGGAAGAATCTGACTCCGTTAACACCAATGCAGAGCGTCCGTCGCTTCGAGACTTCAACCACGTGGAGACAATGTTTCCGTTGGTAAGCACAAGTAATCTACGACACACACTCTCTGTTTTTCAATAGGGCTATATAAATTCTTTAAGCATTAATTTGGAAATAAGTTAAATTCACGTTATTCTCCCGACCGGCGTATTAAGTAATTTTGTTAGTGGCAATGTTTAAAGTAGTGTGCTCCGTTAACAGTGTTAATTTTATTCATGTTGCCATCATATTTTCTAAGTGTATTAAATTCAATTATTACCAAGTAGATTCTTTAATTCCAGTAGGTAGCAATAGTTATAATACCTCATCCTTCTCCACAATCAAATGTTGTCTGGGTTGATGATTCAATCATCCCACGGCCTAGTCATTAAGAGTCTCTCATATGTTCTACTCACGCTAGGGGTCGATATTAAATATATAAATTTAGCTTGGAACACAGTGTATCCAGCTTGGCGCCCAACATAGATCAAACTTAGCAGTAGTATTTTCTGGCGAATAGTTCGCCCATGTAAAACACATTACATTTGTTCGCTCAACGTGGAGCTTAACGAATACCATTACATTTGTCGCTACCAACATGGGGAATTAATAAACATTACAGTCCTTACATTCACACTTTCCTCCCCAGACAACACTCCACACACACGCGACGGTACTTGTAGCTCACCCCATGGGTGACCGCATAGAAGCAGCTACAAACTCTGGCTAGCCGAACATATCCTCGGACACTCCAGGCACTAAAAGCGATACGCAAAAAAATAAAAAAAAATAAAAGACAATAATAGTAATAATAATAAAATAATAAACAAGATGTTCAGTAAAGAACATATAGCCTACTTTCTCCTAAATGCATGGGTATTGTTATAACTCTTTGTCCTTTTCAAGGAGTATGATTGAATGTTGGTTGTAGGAGCATGTTGAAATACAACGTGCTATAGGGATATTAAACATGAATATGAGGTGCCCTTTGCTAGTGCTACCTCTGTACCAAATTTCGTTCAATTCGGTTTCACCGTGTTTGAATTGATAGGGGGAATCGATTTGCACACATACTTGGCCACCATCTGCAAACTATCGGGCTGATGTTCTTGCAGTTTGGTCAGAATATGTTTCCCACATAAAGATATGGTGTTGCAAAATTAGGTAGAGACTAGATTATTAGGTTGGTCGTATTTACATTTTAGCTTTTAACATTTGGGTGGCCGCGATTACGTTTCCATCAAGATAGAGGTGATATAAAACATGACACTGAGGTGCCCTTTGCTAGTGCTACCTCTATACCAAATTTCGTTCCATTTGGTTTCAGCGTGTTTGAATTAATAGGGGGAATCGATTCTGACACAAAGATGGCCGCCATCCGCAAACTATTAGGCGAATGACCTATTAGATTGGTCAAAGGATGCTCCCTCCATAATGGTATGTAGTTGCAAAATTTGGTAGAGATCGGATGATTAGGTTAATCGTAATTTGATTTAAGCTTTGCACATTCGTGTGGCCGCCATTACGTTTCAGTCAAGATGGCGGCGATATAAAACATGACACTGAGGTGCCCTTTGCTAGTACTACCTCTGTACCAAATTTCGTTCCATTCGGTTCCACCGTGTTCGAATTAATAGGGGGAATCAATTTTGACATAAAGATGGCCGCCATCCGCAAACTATCAGGTGAATGACCTATTAGATTGGTCAAAGGATGCTCCCTCCATAAAGGTATGTAGTTGCAAAATATGGTAGAGATCGGATGATTAGGTTAATCGTAATTTGATTTAAGCTTTGAACATTCGTGTGGCCGCCATTACGTTTCAGTCAAGATGGCGGCGATATAAAACATGACACTGAGGTGCCCTTTGCTAGTACTACCTCTGTACCAAATTTCGTTCCATTCGGTTCCAACGTGTTCGAATTAATAGGGGGAATCAATTTTGACATAAAGATGGCAGCCATCCGCAAACTATCAGGTGAATGACCTATTAGATTGGTCAAAGGATGCCCCCTCCATAAAGGTATGTAGTTGCAAAATTTGGTAGAGATCGGATGATTAGGTTAATCGTAATTTGATTTAAGCTTTGAACATTTGTGTGGCCGCCATTATGTTTCCGTCAAGATGGCGGCGATATAAAACATGACACTGAGGTGCCTTTTGTTAGTACTACCTCTGTACCAAATTTCGTTCCATTCGGTTGCACCGTGTTCGAATTAATAGGGGGAATCGATTTTCACACAAAGATGGCCGCCATCCGCAAACTATTACGCTGATGACCTATTGGTTTGGTCAAAGGATGCTCCCCCCATAAAGGTATGTCGTTGCAAAATTTGGTAGAGATCGGATGATTACGTTAGTCGTAATTTGATTTAAGCTTTGAACATTTGTGTGGCCGCCATTACGTTTCCGTCAAGATGGCGGCGATATAAAACATGACACTGAGGTGTCCTTTGCTAGTGCTACCTTTGTACCAAATTTCGTTCAATTCGCATTCACCGTGTTCGAATTGATAGGGGGGGACAGACATTCAGAGTACACACACTCACACACACACACACACACAGACACACACAGACTCACACACACACATACACACACACAGACAGACACACTTTTTTTCGCCCTGTGTTGATCTCATAAGTCTACTTTCATTTTTTGCAAAAATCGAAAGTAGGCTAAAAATAATACAAATAATAAAAAATAAAATTAAAAACTAATAAAAAATAATAAAAATAATAAAAAAAACAAGTTCCCTGACACGTTAACGTCAAGAAAGACCTCCAAGAAATGGGCCTACGACCAGATGACGCGCTCAAACGAGACCATTTCCGAACAAGCATCGTGAATTTTGGGACAATCCGAGATGAGAAATGGACAACTGGTGCAAAGTGGTTGGATGAACGCCGTGCTCGGCACAGCAATCTAATGAAAACCTACTGGATCAATCGTAAATTGAATAAACGCCAGAATCTATAGTGGAACTAATCGTGGTCCCTAGTTGGCTGATAGCGAATAATTTTGATTGAATACTTTGTAATTTCCCAGGAGAAATAAAATTGATGTACAGTTTATTATATTTCATTTTTATTATCCTAAATCTTAATTCCCAATTCATGGTTTATACATTAACTTCCTAGCCTGAAGTTCTGGAACTGTGAAATTTCTTTTGATTCGCAATTCCCAACTTAGGAACGCCTTGGAACGTATTCAGCACAATGTTTCATTTTTCATCCGTTTACTGTGCTCTCTTTTTTTATTCTTCTGTTCATCTTGTATTCTTCTTTGTAGGTTTCTAGGAAAAATCTTGTGTGTTTATTGTTTATTGTGTGAATTCCTTCGTTGATACCGATTTCTTTTTATAATCGTTTTGATCTTCTATGGACCACGTTATTTCAACTGCCTTCTCCCTCGTTCTTTCACATTGGCCCAGTGTTCGCGCATTCTTCTTCGGTGAGCTTCCTTTCGTTCTTCGGTCCACTTCTTGCCGGTTTTTTTAATGTGGGTTTTGGCCGAAATCTATGTATTTCCCCAAGTTTCTTCTTCGAAGAGTCACGTTCCAAGAAGTCCTCCTGTGATATCCCCAGTTCTTGTAGGTCTTTATTCACCTCTGTAAGCCGGATCCCTTCGGGTTTCTTTCACACAAAGTAGGCACAGATTCGATTGGACAATCTTCCGGAGCTCATTCTTGTTAAATGGCCATAAAAGAAGAGTCTTATTTTGCTTATGGTGTCCGTTATTATCTCCACATGTAGATAATGTTCATCGTTGTGTCGTCTTCTATACTCTCCTCGTACCTTGACTGGGCACAAGATCTTTCTCAAAATCATACTCTCTTTGGCTTTCAGTTGTTCTGCCTGGCCTTTCTTTTTCATCGCCAGACATTCTGATGCATATACCGCCTCCGGGCTAGTTACGTAAATGTTGTGCCTCAGTTTAGCCTTGAAGGACATTGGTCGAGTTTTGTAAATGTCTTTGGTTAAATGCTAAGCCCTTTCCATTTTGTTAATCCGTGACACGGAAGCATCATTTTCACGAATGTTGGGCTCCATCCATTCACCCAGGAATTTGATTCTTTGTTATTAATATTAATATTATCGTTTCGATCGTCTAGGGACCACGAGCCAATTTCAATGCTTTGTCCTTTGCTGTTCCTTCTTCTTCCTCCGGTATTCCTTCATCATCTCATTATAATTTCACTTTCTTTTCTCGCACCATTTCGAGCCGGGTTTCGTTCTCTTCTTCCCTTGGAATCCTTCCATTCTTAGCATTTTTTGCCTAAAAATATCTCTCTGTGGTGTATCTTCTATATGATACAGTTTCATTCCAAATCCTCTTTGACTTCTTGTAGCCAGATTGTTGTCGACTTCTTGTTCCACAGAAAAGTGAAGATCTGCTTGGTTAACCTACTGTCAACCATTCTGCAAAAATGTCCAAAAAATATCAATCTCCTCCTCCGTATTGTTTCCGATATGTTTTCTATTAGCCTACTTTCAATTTTAGCAAAAAATGAAAGTGGACTGATGAGATCAACACAGGGCGAAAAATTGTGTGTGTCTGTGTGTGTCTGTGAGTCTGTGTGTCTGTGAGTGTGTGTACTCTGAATGTCTGCTCCCCCCCCCCCCCCCCCATCAATTCGAACACGGTGAAACCGAAAAGACTGATATTTGGTACAGAGGTTGCACTAGCAAAGGACACCTCAGTGTCATGTTTAATATCTCCGCCATCTTTACGGAAACGTAATGGCGGCCACCCTAATGTTCAAAGCTTAAGTCAAATTACGACTAACCTAATCATTCGATCTCTACCAAATTTTGCAACAACATATATTCATGTGGCGAGCGGTTTTTGACTAAACTACAAGGTCATCATCCTAATACTTTGCGGATGTCGGCCATGTATGTGTGCAAACCGATTCCCCTATCTTTTCAAACACGGTGAAACCGAATTGAACGAAATTTGGTACAGAAGTAGCACTAGCAAAGAGCACCCCAGTGTCATGTTTATATCGCCGCCATCTTGATAGAAATGTAATGGCGGCCACCATAATGTTAAAAGCTTAAATCAAATTAGGACTAACCTAATCATCCGATCTCTACCAAATTTTGCAACAACACCTATTTACATGGCGAGCGTCTTTTGACTAAACTGCTAGGTCATCAGCCCAATAGTTTGCAGATGGCAGCCATGTATGTGTGCAAACCGATTACCCTATCTTTTCAAACACGGTGAAACCGAATTGAACGAAATTTGGTACAGAGGTAGCACTAGCAAAGGGTACCTCAGTGTCATGTTTTATATTGCCGCCATCTTGACGGAAACGGAATGGCGACCACCCAAATGTTAAAAGCTTAAATCAAATTACGACCAACATATTCATTTGATCTCTACCAAATTTTGCAACGACAAACCCTTTTGTGGGAAGCATCTTTTGACTGAACTACAGGTCATCTGCCCAATAGTTTGCAGATAGTGCCCATGTATGTGTGCAAATCGATTCACCATATCAATTCAAACACGGTGAAACCTAATTGAATGAATTTTTGTACAGAGGTAGCACTAGCAAAGGGCACCTCATATTCATGTTTAATATCCATATAACACGTTGTATTTCAACAAGCTACTACAACCAACTTTCAATTATACTCCTTGAAAAGGACAAAGAGTTATAACAATACCCTTTCATGTAGGAGAAAGTAGGCTATATGTTATTTACTGAACATCTTGTTTTTCTATATATTTCATCTATACTTCTTAATTTACAGAATTCTGCAGTTTTTAAAGGACCGCGAATTTTGTGTTTATTTTTTCTTTCTACTACTTCTAATGTATCCAATTTGTAGTTCAGTACGAGACATTCACTCGCATACAGGCATTCCGGTTTGACTACGATGTTGTAGTGCTGTATTTTATGTTTTTTAGACAAACAATTTTTGTTGTAGGTATTCCTAGTTATGCCATACGCTCTTTCCATCTTTCGTATTATTATTATTTATTCAATTCACCATTACAAACATGGGTTGCTCTAAAGCACGGGTTAAACCAAGTGCTTTACAACAATACATAAAAACTATAATACAAACTATAATACATATCATGTACATACAAAATATAAGAGTTCATTGTCACTCATTCATTAGCAAGGAAGGATCGCACAATATTGCATGTGGACAATAGGACCGAATGCTGCATACTCTTGTAGATGGTCGGCGGAAGATCCAATTCTTTCAGACTCTTGTGGAGTGTGTGAGGTATGAGGCCGTTGACTGACAAGATTACAGGCACTATCCGGACGCAGTTCATCTTCCATATCCTCTTGATTTCCTCTGTATGACATGGGACGGCCGGCTTTACTTACCCACCGAAGGAAGGCATACTGAGGGATTTTTAACGCTCTTAAAAATCCATTATTATTATTATTATTATTATTATTATTATTATTATTATTATTATTATTATTGCAATCACATTAATTTCACCACATAAGTGAGACAAATAATCATATCGTTGGCTTGTTATTATTATTATTATTATTATTATTATTATTTCCCGATTGATATGGTCGATCTCAAAATACAATCAAGTACCTCATAATATAGTGACCAATATAATTGTACTTACTGAATGCGATGTGTATCGTGCAACACTGCTTTCTTCAATCATATGTTTCATTTTCACCTCCTCCAAAATTACCAATGGTAAAATTCTCACCGAGATTTTACTCGCCACATCTTTCCCATTTACTATGCTATAGATGCGTACTTTACTCGCCACATCTTTCCCATTTACTATGCTATAGATGCGTACTTGTTTATATTTTGAGTCTAGGTGTTCTTGAAGTTTTAGCATATTTGTGCCGCAATGTCTATCAAATAGATATTCAGGTTAGATTGGTTGGTTGGTAGGTTCCTCAGTTTAGGGGCTGTGACAACGCGGTCATGTAGCCCCGTGTACTTTGTGTGTGTGTGTAGAATATGTCACATAACCTGTGTTAATTCTGATGACTGTAGTAGTGTGTGTTAACTGTTTTTTTTTATTCAAGTAAGGACTACAGACTTTGAATTTTTCAAATAGTTCCTACTTTTGCCGCCAAACGCCACCGTCAACGACTACTAGTTCAAACCTTAGCTACTAGACGCCACCGCAGTCGGCTCTTGGCAACGAACGTAGGAACCTAACAGCGTTGTTTACATTTTTAACCTATATGATTTAGCTTCACACAGGTGTAATTAGTGGAAGGTACATTAACATGCCATAAATCTATGACATGGGACGGCCGGCTTTACTTCCCCACCGAAGG
The DNA here is from genome assembly GCA_946902985.2 of Meconema thalassinum. Taxonomy (NCBI): domain Eukaryota; kingdom Metazoa; phylum Arthropoda; class Insecta; order Orthoptera; family Tettigoniidae; genus Meconema; species Meconema thalassinum. The sequence continues at coordinate 70,511,234 of OX336399.1, read as the reverse complement.
AAGGCATACTGAGGGATTTTTAACGCTCTTAAAAAATCCGACGACTTCGGCCAGGTTTGAACCCCCCTCCCCCCCCCCCCCCCCCCATTCTAGACAGAGAAATAAAAAGAACAGCTAGAGTTAAAAATGTTGAATGTTGTGATCCTTAGTTGGCCCATTCTGATGGATGAGATGGGATGGGATGGGATACGACTGGATTGGATATTGAATTAATTTGATTCTTTGCAGCACAGGATAACAGAACTCGGCTCATTGTATATAATCTGGGGATATAAAACAGGGCAGGTACGACATACTGCTCCCGGATTACCTCGCTGATAACAATCTCGCTGCTAGACCAGCAGTTGCTATGGTAACGGCAGCTCGAGGCTCACACGTGCTTGACCTGCAACAGGTAGCGTTGAATTGTGATGACCCACACAATAGTTATGGGGCAGCCTCTACTATATTTCAAATTTCAATTACGTGCGCTAGAGGGGAGTAGTGTTGTGTCAGAGGGTAAATAAACTAGTGGTTACTCTCACCTTTACCCTACAAAGTTCAGTTTTGGAACAATAATCGTTAGGCAGGGATTATAGAATCTGGTTTATATTTAATCAGTAGTGCCCGGCTTTGCCCGGTGGATTTATTAGCCTAGTTTCATTATGAAAAAATAGGCTTATAAGATCACCTTTTGTCCATGTATCTGTGTGTGCGTGTGTGATACGTGTGTGGGTCTATCCCTAATAACTTCTAAACGGCTGGAGCGTTTTCAATGAAACTCGGTAAGTTCATAGCACTATTCCGGATGACCCCGACCGTGCCCTTCAAATTTTGTTACGTCTCACCAATCCAACATGGCGGCATTCAATATCTCCGAAATTATTACCGATATCACCCTGGAATTTTTTTACGGTGATAAAGGGAACTACTAGACGTTCACCTATGTGACTTTTGAAAACCTGGTAACTACAAAACCAACATGGCGGCCAGGCGAAATTGCGACTTTTAAAATAGATTTAACCAACTAAACGCAATGAAACTTGGTACAGTATATGTTTATATAAGTTGTAATGCACCGACATCTAACTTCGTTCAATTGTTTACATAACCTCAAGATGGCGGCTGGGCGAAATATTTTACGCCATTCTATATCTCTGTAACTATTACAGGTATCACCCTGAAATTTTGTACGGAGATAAAGGGCACTACTGGAAGTTCATCTATAAGACTTGCAAAAACCAGTTAACTACAAAACGAACATGGCGGCCAAGCACATTTGAAAGTTTAAATAGACTTTTCTCGCGATTTATTGATCCAAACGCAATTAAACATGGCACAGCAAATGTTTATACACATTGCAATGCACTGGTATCTAATTTAGATCAATTGTTTGCATAACCTCAAGATGGTGGTTGTGCGTATATTCAAATTAAGTTTTTATTTCATGTGTCGTAATTAAGCAATCGAAATGAAAGTTTGAATAATGAACCTACGCAATAATTTTCCTTTAATGGTACATGACTCTATGGCCTAAACATATAACAATCCAACATGGCGACCATCCGAAATATTTAGACGGCTCTGAATATCGACGAATCTATGAACATAACTTCACCTATAGGACTTTCATTAACCTGGTGATCACAAATCCAACATGGCGGCGAAGTATAAATATTCACATGGACGTTTCTCGCAGTTTAACCATCCGAGTGCAGTGAAACTTGGTACAGTAAATCCTTATACAATTGTTATTGTTAATCCACTGGTATCTAATTTATTTCAATTGTTTCCATAACCACATGATGGCAGCTGTGCGAAATTTTAAAATCTCGTTTTTACTTCTCGTGTCCTAATCATGAGATTGAAGTTTGAATGCTACACGTACACAATAATCTTCATGTAACAGTACATAACTCTAGAATTTACATATATAAAAATCCAACATGGCGACCATCCGCATTATTTAGTCGATTCTCAATATCTACGAATCTATTACAGCAATCAAACTGAAATTTTGTATGTTGATAGAGGCAATTAACATAAGTAGGATTTATGAAAATAGGCTGTATAGTTCTTCACGGAACTACTTGTTTGTTTTATGGATGATAGTGAATAGGCTACTTACTACAGAACTGGTACGCATGATATTTTTAAGAAATTAATATTTTGGTGGTAGTGGTGGTGGTGGTGGTGGTGGTGGTGGTGGTGGTGGTGGTAGTGGGGGTGATAAGTAGTACAGTGTAATGGACGTAACATCAGGTCATTTTCCCGTAATGATAATGATGACAATGCGTAGGAAAACGGCTATTTACTAACTACAGTACTGACGCATGTAATTTACAAACGAATTAAAAATATGATTAGAGAGAGGAATAAGTGGAATAAAAGACACTGCCTAGGGCCTATATCTCATTGGCTGATGGAAAAGAAGAGACCAATAGTGTCGTCTTTTGTCGCATAGCGCTTTAGGAAAATAATCAGAGCACTTTGGAAAACTTCGGCTGTTCCGAGCTCCTGAGGTAGCAATAGTGTCATGTATCGCCACATACCGCTCAAGGATAAGGATCGGAATGAATGAAGGTAAATTTGAAAGGACCAACGCTTATTGCAGCTGATAACCTCAATGTACTGCACCAACACCATCACACTTATGCAAAGGCATAATATTTTCATGATAACTGTTTTAAGGGGTCTAAGAAATCTTTTTGCACATAATACTCGCCGTGACTGCAATTTATATTCAGCGCAAGATGAAACTATTTTCGCAATTCTTCACCAGAACACTGGTAGTGGCGACGTGATGCAGTCCAAATTGCCAGCCAACAATAGACTTATTAAAATATGCTTACAGTTACACCACTACGGACATGAATGGTTCTAGGGCCTTAAAACGTGGTTTTCAAGTTCATTTTGACTGTTATTCTAAATGTAGGGAATGGAGAGGGTTGTCCAAAATATCAAGTAGACGGTGTTTCCAGCAGGGTTTTAAAGTGTAAGTATGTAAAGTTTGGTGCAATTAGGTGAAACGGTGTAGATTTGTGCTAAATGGCCTAAATGCAGGGAATGGATTGGTCTCTCCGAAATTCCATTTGGACAGTGTTACTCGTCGGGTTCCGAAGGGTAAGTATATAAAATTCGGTTCAGATCGGTGAAATGGTGTGGATTTTTGCCAAAGGGCCTAAATGCAGGGAATGGAGTATTCTGTCCAAATTTTCAAATATACAGTGTTACTCGTCGGGTTCCAAAGGGTGTATGTAAAATTTGGTTCAGATCGGTGAGACGGTCTAGATTTGTGCCAAAGGGCCTAAATGCAGGGAATGGAGTGGTCTTTCCGAATTTTCATGTATACAGTGTTACCCGCAGGGTTCAAAAGGGTAAGTATACAAATTTTGGTTCAGATCGGTGAAACGGTGTAGATTTGTATAAATAACAGAGAAACCAACATTGAGCTTTATATATAGAGGAGAAAAGATTACATTACATTTTTAATATCCTTTCTATTTATAAAAATAAAACTAATATTTTCAATTGTGTTAAATTATAAAGAATACATGTTATTACTGTATGTCAAAATTAAATAAGAGTACTGAATTATGAAGCTGCATTTTTGAATAATTCAAATAACAAAAAAGGATTTATTTCAATTTAGAATCATGTCTTATTCCTTAAATTATGCAAATTAGGACGAACTACCAATTTGGTTTTTCTTTCATTTTCTTTATCATTGAGCACTTACTCAATGTCTTATGTGCATTAGTTGAACATCTTTGAACCATTTTGTTCTGGCTTTGCCATATCGTTGACGATTAATCGTAAGCGTTTGGAGTTGTCTGTTACAAGGTCTTGTACGTGGTGATCTTCTAAGAATTTTAATTGACCATCTGCTGGCGTAGTGACTAGTATTCTTGTCTGACACCGCAGAATTTCAGAATGTGTTGCCGGCTCTGCCAGGAAACACAATTCTGGTCTGTGAGCAGGAACGAGATTCACTTATTCTCGTGAGGCAGAACTGAGAATAGCTGAATTTGTTTTCTAACTGAGGCATTCTACAATACTTTTTCAGTGGTTTGCCACTTCTACTCGAGGTTATGCAGGGATGGTACATACATTAAGGTCGTGGTCGTCTCTCACGAAAATAATAGCCCCAATTAAGAGTGGGTAGTTCTTCATGTACAGGTAGATCAGGATTGCCTAATATTTTAGTGAATTCCTTGATAAGAGCGGTAGATCTGCGTAAATCAGATGGCATTTTCCAGACAAAAGCGGTAGCCAATGATTTGGTGTGGACATAATTGCGCCGATTACGTTCACGCCATCCAGATCCACGCAACGCCTCTAACATGGTTGCTAGAGGTAACGAGCCAACTTCAGAGTGGAAGAGACAGTGGGAAGCTGCAACGGAGATGCTCCTACACAGTATGTTCTCGGGTGCCAAACTTCCAAGTGGATTACAGCTACGACGTAAAACATGGACCGCCCTGAATCGAATAAGAACAGGCCATGGTAGGTGCAGAGACGTGCTGTTTAAATGGAACAAGTTGCCGACAGCTGCGAGTGACTGTGGAGCTGCGTGGCAGACCATCCACCATATTGTGAGCAAATGTGAAACGCGGGCGTACACAGGCAGCCAAGAGGATTTCTTGATGGCAACTCCAGAAACAACACAGTGGATCAATGATCTTGACATTCAATTGTAAGGTGTCTTTTATTGATCGTTGTTTTCTTGTTATGCAAATATGTATATAATTTATTTCTGTATGTAACTTGATTGTATGGGCCATACGTTACATAAATGAATAAATAAATAACCAGCCTCAATGACAAATACCCACATTAGTACATCCAACACAGTGACACTGGTTTATCAGACAGTCCATGTACAAGGGGTTACATGACTACGATGCAACTAAGCCCTATATGAATCAACAACAACATCAACATGGTGAATATTCTTTAGGTATATTTTAGCCTATTTTCATTTTATGACAAAATAGGCTTATGAGAAAACCTTTTGTCCGCGTGTCTGTGTGTGTGTGTGTGTGTGTGTGTGTGATGGTGAGTGTCTCCCCTAATAACATCTAAACGGCTTGAGCGATTTCAATGAAAATCGGTAAGATCATAGCACCATTCTAGCCGACCCCGACCGTGCACTTCAAATTGCATTGCCTCTCACCAATCCAACATGGTGGTTGAGCGAAATATTTCATCAGCATTCAGTATCTCCTAAACTATTACCGATATCGCCCTGAAATTGTGTACGATGATAAAAAGCACTACTAGAAATTCACCTATGAGACTTTCAAAAACCTGGTAACTACAAAACAAACATGGCAGCCAAGCGAATTTGAGACTTTTAAATAGACTTGTCTCGCGATTTAACCATCCAAACGTAATGAATCTCGGTACAGCAAATGTTTATACACATGGTAATGCACTGGAATCTAATTTAGATCGATTGTTTACATAACCTCAAAATGGCGGCTGTGCGAAATATTTCACCGGCATTCTATATCTCCGAAACTATTACACATATCACCCTGAAATTTTGTACGGTGATAAAGACCACAGATACAAGTTTAGCTATATAACTTTTATAACTCTCTAATGTACAAAACGAACATGGCGGCCAAGCGAAGTTGAAACATTTTAATAGACTTTTCTCGTGATTTAACTCTCTGAGCGCAGTGAAATGTGGTACAGTAAATGATTATACATATTGTAATGCACTGGCATCTTATTTACTTCAATTGTTTACATAACCTCAAGATGGCGGCTGTGCAAAATTTTAAAATTAGTTTTTATTTCTTGCGTCGTAATCATGCGATCGAAGTGAAAGTTTGAATAATGAACCTACACAATAATTTTCCTTAAATGGTACATAACTCTATGGCCTGCACATATAACAATCCAAAATGTCGAGCATCCGAAATATTTAGACGGTTCTCAATATCTACGATTATTTTAAGGCAATTAAACTGAATATTTTTTATGTTCATGGAGGCTAAGAACATAAGTTCACCTATAGGACTTTGAGTAACCAGGTGAGCACAAATCCAACATGGCGGCGACGTGAAGTAAACATATTTAAATGGACGTTTCTCGCGATTTAACCATCCGAGAGCAGTGAAACTTTGCACGTTAGATGCTTATACTGAGACCTTATGGCATATTGCATATCCATCTAGTCTCAAGTTTGTATTTCCAACATTAATTCTATACGCAGACCGGCACAGCAGATGCAGAGTACAGAGGCGGCGAATACTTTTATTGGATGTGTGCAGAGACGTGTACGAAGAATAGCAGGAGGGTTGAGTGGTCATAAATGCACTTAGCAGGTTTCCAGGGTGTGCCGAGGGAGGACATTGTACCATGAGAAGACGAGCGAGGGTAGGACAGGCAGGTCGTTGAACGCAGGAATTTGTGTGGGAAAATTGCAGTTTGGCAAGGTCACAGCTCCAAGTTTTGGTGCCGCCCAAATGTGACCTACTTAAGAATTAATGACCGGAGAGCAATGAGAGTTGCATGTATGGAAGCGGGAGACTCTCAGCCTCCCAGAAATGTAATTTGATGCAATTTGGATGTAAGGCTGATTTAATTCAGTATAAAATGCCTGATATGGGGGCGTTTCAGCATCAGCCAATGAGGGGATGAGCGTCACCAAGCCGTGTTTGGCGCGTAAATTGGCAGACAATGAGGGATGATTACGGAGGTTATTTGATAAGGAGTCCACGATCGATTCTTGGAAAGGATATCACCAATGAGACATTGAGATTGCGATGAGTGCAGTGATATAAGTCAATTTGGGACAGAGCTATTATTTTTGGAAATAAATCTCATATTTCCCCCTCCTACGGCAGGTTATGCCTCAAAAACTTAAATAGCTCCAAATGGGAGAGTGAAGTCAGTCAATTTTGTGATTCTGTCACGGACGCTCCACGTCAGTCGAGTTCGTGATTTGGACTCTGTTAATTTTCACGTCAGATGGTAAATTGAGATGGCGTGGCGGTTTTTTTGAGATCATGTCTAAATACTATAGCATACGAGTGCGAGTTTTTGTTAGTGGCTGAGAAATAGGCTAGCCATTGCGCTAGATAAACATATAAGTTGTGTCGCTAGGAGCTACGGTGGACGATCTGGATGAATCGAGTAGTTCAGACGGTAGCATTTAGGAGAATGATAGGATTATCGGTCCGGAACAGTGAGTGCGTGTTACTTTCTTGATTGTCGCATTAAAAAAATTGTGTATTTCTGTGTTCTTCGTTACCACGAGGTACCTGAAGCAAGAGGAAGCTGATGCCGAGATTGGAACAGTGGGAGGATCTTCAACTATGGAATTCGTCATGCGAGGAATGAGGGCGTAAACCCAAAACCTTGGGGCACGCCGCGATGATGGAGACAGTCTGGGACCCAGGAATAGTGATAAGTACAGCAAATTATCTTGCATAATTTAGTTAGGGGTGTACGGATCAGCATAAGTGCAATGGCTGTGTACATATTCAATTTCTTAATGTTAGTTGTGTTTTGTTGTTGTGTTTGTTGCTGCAACGTGCGTGTAAATATGTATCGTGTGGTCATGGTTTTCAATGTAGTTTGGGGAGATTATCATTCAGGGGAAATCTGGCCATCAGCTACTGTCACTGTAGATACATTTTTCAGTGATCAGGTGGGGTGAGAGTTTGTACAGTGGTCGTAAGCAAACCAGAGCATATTGAATATTTTGTGGTAAATCAGGTTCGTGGATCGACTGTGGTAAGTTCTACCAGGTAATGGTTGTGTTGCAATCTTCGACTGGTGACGGACAAGGCAGGCAAACCCGGCGATTTGAGGTAATTTAATTGGAGTATGGCTGGATGTACTGATGCATATTGGTAGGTCGTGGATGTTCAGAACCACGTAAGTATTTTTGGTAATTCCGTGGACGGGTAATTCCCACGAGGTAAAAATCACGGCCGTGATGCTGGGGTCGATCTGACGCCCGTAGGCAGCGTGCTAAGTGATGATTCTGCGGGGCTTGTTGAATTGGGCTATTGTGAGCTCATGCTTCAGTCAGTATACATCAGCTATGGAGGGGGTGAAAGCTGGTAGCCACTCCTCGCCACGGGGTGCTTTGCTTGGCCTTGAGTCTGTCCGAGGTTAATTGGTCAAAGTTAAAATGGCTGGTTTGTTTACATATTTTATTGTTAATTCTGGGATTCTGGTTTGTTGTGTTTTGATTTTATTTTGTGGACCCACGTTACTAGTGTATCAGATTTTTACCCTCCGGGTGGCCGCTAGTCGGTATTAATGATTGTCTTGATAAATGTTTCACACGGGAACTGTTGTATGTGAATGAGATAGGCACGTTGTAGCTTAATGTAGTGTTTGTGTGGCCGCACTGCATGCTGACCGTACACGACTCTAACGGAGGTCGTGAAGGGAGGTCTGTTTGCCAAACGGAACGGTCTGGTCTGTACGATTCACTTTTCCAATATAAGAGCGTTAAAATGAGGTTCCAGCTTGTAAAATTCAGTTGATTTGATGCTCCGTTGGTGTATTAGTGTTATGATCTGATTAACGTAATGATTCATTTCTTGTGGCATTAATTTAGTCCTTTGTTGTTCCATTTGAACTCACCTGGGGTGAGAGCGCGCCACTTTGATTTTTTTGGGATTTTATTTTATTTGGATTTTTTTATTTTTTGTGGAGTTCCATGATCCTGCAGTGTTGATCAGGGGGAAGCTGAGGCTTGCCCGAACTAATTAGATTTAAGGTACCCTGGTCGTACCATCTCTGTGGACCTTATGGCAGAGAAGGACAGTGATGACACAGTTTATTTTGTTGTGGTTCTACGTTTTATTAAGGGATTGTTTCTTCTGTTTTGTAGTCTTCTAAGAATAAATTTTGTTTCCTTGTTCCCCTGGCATATGATTTATAGTTTTAAGTTCCCATGATCCAAAATTCCGAATTCCTAGGATGTAAAGTGTTAATTAGCCACCGAACGAGCCGCGCCCGAGATAAGATTCAACATCCTAGAAGGCCCTGGAAGGGTATATAGGGGTTATGTGATGGCGCATTAGCCATTCGTCCCTAGTTGATTGCATTGTTGTTTTGATACCTAATTCATTGGATCATGTGGAAAGTCATATGCCTGTTTGAGCTAGTCGGTGCACATCGTAAAATCTGCCATCCGTGGTGGATTTTGCGTATGATTCGTACGACTAGGGTTAGTCTATGATGGCGCGCCAAGAGCGTGTGGCTGATTTATTGTAAATAAAAGGGGTGTAAAATCATGGAGTTTGTATTAGAAATACAGTTGACATTTTATTGCAAATGTAAAGTAGAGACATGTCAGCTGGGCGCCCGATTTGAATTTTTGATAGTAACAAACTCCAGTGAAAATGAAATAGGAAGGCTGGTAGCCTATAGATTGTTAATATCTTTATTAGCAAGTCTGGGATAAATTAACGTAAAAACCGCGAGTGTAAGGATGAAAGAATTTATTCAAGGAAACTTTAAGGGAGTGTGCATCACGTAGGAAGCTCAATATGCAGCTTGGATAGCTATTTGCTTATGGGTTAGAATAACGTAAATAATTGAGCTGACTAAAGTAATTGGGGGAGGCAGAACATGGAACAAAAAGGAACTCATTTTGGCGCTAACAGATTGTCTCCTCATTAAGGCATGCCCCTATTTCTCAGATAAGTGTATTTTGTGTGGTGGAGGAGATGGCTTCTTCAGAGGAAGTGCGAGCCATTATGGAAGCGATGTGTGCCCAATTAAAGGCAGACTTGAAAGCTGACACCAGCGAACAATTAGAGCGCATGAAAACAGACAATAGCGAACAATTAAATCAAATTATAGCCGAGAACAATGAACATTTAAAGGCAGACTTGAAAGCTGACACCAGCGAACAATTAGAGCGCATGAAAACAGACAATAGCGAACAATTAAATCAAATTATAGCCGAGAACAATGAACATTTAAAGGCAGATTTGAAGGCAGACACTAGCGGACAATTATCGGAACAATTCGCGAAGCTTACGCTAGACATTAAAGCAGACGCGGGCATGCAATTAGAGCGCATGGAGGGAACATTGAGAGAGGCGATCGCGCTTAGCGAGGAGTTATTCCGGAGAAGTCAGCAGTATGCAAATACCAAGTACATCTAGATTTGGATATAATGGGCCATATTCTATCACAAAACTTCATGGTTATGGCCAACATAAATTTCAACATAATCCTTGGTGCGGATTTCATATGCGACCACCAGGCAGTGATAGACCTGCATGAGAACACAGTTACGTTCAAGAACGTGGAAGGGTTAAGCAACGTAAATTTACACATGAACGAGGTGTACTTGGAGCGCGAGGCAGATATGTGGATGCTAGAAACAATACCAGAGGAGGCCGAGAATGAAACGCAGGAGGGACATTCGAACCCGCAACCCATGCACGTTAGGGAACCTACACTGAGAGAGATCTGGAATACGGCCGTGGAAGTTGACGGAGCCGAAGAAACATTTGAGAAGCTATTACAGGAAAAACTGAGCGAGGCCAGGTTGGACAGCGAAGGCAAGGCACGCCTAGAAAATATTTTGAGAGAGCAGGCATCAACGTTCGACACAATGCCAGGGAAAATTCTAAATTTCCGCTACGCCATGCAGGTGGACGACTGGTCACCATTTAAAAGCAAACTTTACCCCGTTCCAGAGAAACACTATCCGGAGGTTAGGAAAATTATTGGTGAAATGGCGAAAGCAGGTATAATCAGAAAGACACCTACACCGTATTTAAACGCGATACTTGCAGTGGCGAAACCCAATGGATCTGTGAGGGTGTGTCTCGACAGTCGCACCTTGAATGCACGCCTTATACCGGAGCATGACAAAGCGCCGATAATTAAGGACGTTTTGAAGCGTTTTCGAGGAAAACAGATTTATTCGTCAGTTGATCTCTCGAGCTCTTATTACCATATCGAACTGGAGGAGAAATCACAGTTGCTGACTGGATTTCTGTTCGACCACCAGAGCTGGGTTTTCGCTAGGCTCCCATTTGGTGTCAAGACGGCCGGATCTGCACTCATTAGGGCTTTAGATCGGAATTTAACAGAAGAGGTTAAGGAAATGACCGTAAGATACGTGGACGACATCTTGCTTGCGTCTAGCACAGCGGAGGAACATATGGTAAATTTAGAGAAACTGTTAAAGAACCTCAATAGGGCAAATTTTAAAATCAACCTCAAGAAGTCGCATTTTTTTTCAGCAAGAGATTTTATATCTAGGCCATATCATCGATGGAGAAGGAGTTCGGCCCAATCCGGCAAAGATTGAAGCAATTAGAAATTTCCCGAGACCAACCAGAGTGAAGCACATTAGAATGTTTTTAGGCATCACGAACTTTTTCCGCGAGAATTGCCCAGGATATACGGAGATAGTGGCACCACTCCAAGAGCTTCTGAAAAAAAAAATCGTTGGCAGTGGAGCGAGGAGAGTGAGAAGGCATTTGTCGCAACGAAGGAGCTACTAGCAAATAGTGTAAAGCTAGGATATCCAGACTTTACTCGCAAATTTATCATACAGGCCGATGCGTCTATGATAGGTGTTGGGGCCATGTTATACCAGGAAGATGCCAGCAACCCGCAGAGTCGCATATATCTGGCGTTCTCTAGCCGCAGATTGCGCAAGCACGAGAAGAATTATACAGTCTCAGAGATTGAATTATTGGCGATAATTCATGCCCTCGAACACTGGAGGAAGATTATCTATGGTTTTCCCATAATAATTAGAACTGACCATAAGGCATTGACGTTTTTGTTTAAGTCGGCTATGCTTTCTGAGAGGCTGAATAGATGGTCAATTTATGCGCAGCAATTTGACCTACAGATGGAATTTTGCCCTGGAAAATTAAACGTGATCCCGGATATTCTAAGCCGGAACCCGGAAGAAGGCGGAAGCACCGTGGAAGCAAGGGTCCATCAGATTGAGCTCACGCAGCAAGACCAGGATTTCCTGCGGGAGTTAAGCAACATTCAGGCGGAGCAGGAGAAGGAACCGTGGATGGGAATGATTATCAGATATTTCAAGAGGGAACTGGTACCCGGAAGCCCGGAATACCGTGAGGCGGAAGCTCGAGCTAATAGTTACAATTATTTCAATGGTCTCTTGCATAGATTTGTGGACCAGGACCATACCATGATGAGGATATTGGTTCCTGCCTCTCTCCAGCGAAAGCTAGTGTGGCATGCGCACTATACTTTAGGGCATGCCGGGACAGACAAAACGGAAGCGACACTAGGCGAGGCATTCACGTGGCCGAAAATGAGGAACACAATATGCGAAGTGTTAAAGACGTGCGATACGTGCCAGAGGGTCAAGCCTAATAATTTCTTGATGAAACAGTACCCGAGACCTTTGTTGCCACAAAAACCATTGGAGCTCGTGGCCATTGACTGTTATGGCGCGTTACCTAAGGGGAGAAGAGGATGCCGGCACCTTTTGGCCTGTGTGGACGTCTTTTCCAAGTACGTGGTACTTTGTGCCGTCCAGAAAACAAATTCAAAACAGCTGCTCAATCAACTAAGGAATAAAGTCATACCTAGGATGGGGAAACCAGAGTTCATATTGTCGGACCACGGTAGCTACTTTACCAGCGCCGAATTCAAGAGAGGATTAGCGGAGCTAGGTATTAAGCATGTATTAAGTAGTGTCCGTTATCCCCAGTCGAACCCCTCGGAAAGAATTTTTCGTGAAGTATCTAAATTCTGTAAAATCTTCATCCCCGACGCGCATTACAAGTGGGTGGACGCCCTGAAGAAAATAGAGATCTGCATAAATTCCACACGACATGAATCGACCGGTCAAATACCGAGCGTTCTACACTTGAACGAATATCCAGTGAGATCATGGGAAAGAGTAATAAACTGTCCCATGGATCCTAGACCAGCCCCAGCCCTGAGAGTGGAAAGGACAGCTGTGTACCTTAGAAAGCAAGCAGACCGGAGATTGCGCCGGGTACGAGGAAAGCGGTTTCACCGTGCACTGGAACTGGGCGAGTTGGTCCTTGTTAAGCGCCAACCTGTATCTGATCCAGCAGCGAAGGTGTTCCATAAATTCATACCACCTTACTCGGGCCCGTTCCGCATAATTCGAAATTTGGGAAACAACGCATACAAATTGGAAGAGATCAGTACTGGAAACACTCCCATCTACAACATTTCTAATTTAAAGATTTATTATCCACTGGAACCATACGATGAGCCCAGGGCCGCAGCAGCAAACCATGCCGAGATCATAGAGTTAAATTAATAGCAAAACTCTGGAAGAATAGGACAGGACATGGGGCGGTCCTCAGATGTAAACACGGGCCGATGTTTACAACGAGCACCTGATTGCTTCAGGCAAGTGGAGGACATTGCTCGGAGAAGGAGAGAGAGGGGAGAGACATTGTCTACCGCACGCAGGTAGTCCAAAGGAGCCAGAGGTCTGACGTAATCCGGCCGGCATGCTAGAGAGGGGAGTGAGACACCCTGTCATTTCAGAGCAACCCAGGAAGGGGGGTCCAAAGTAGAGACGGAGGAAAGGAACCTCGTAGCAGCCGTGTGGAGTGCTAAAAATCACGTAATGCTTACCCTGATGTTTAACCTTGTGAGGGAGTAATGAGACCTTATGGCATATTGCATATCCATCTAGTCTCAAGTTTGTATTTCCAACATTAATTCTATACGCAGACCGGCACAGCAGATGCAGAGTACAGAGGCGGCGAATACTTTTATTGGATGTGTGCAGAGACGTGTACGAAGAATAGCAGGAGGGTTGAGTGGTCATAAATGCACTTAGCAGGTTTCCAGGGTGTGCCGAGGGAGGACATTGTACCATGAGAAGACGAGCGAGGGTAGGACAGGCAGGTCGTTGAACGCAGGAATTTGTGTGGGAAAATTGCAGTTTGGCAAGGTCACAGCTCCAAGTTTTGGTGCCGCCCAAATGTGACCTACTTAAGAATTAATGACCGGAGAGCAATGAGAGTTGCATGTATGGAAGCGGGAGACTCTCAGCCTCCCAGAAATGTAATTTGATGCAATTTGGATGTAAGGCTGATTTAATTCAGTATAAAATGCCTGATATGGGGGCGTTTCAGCATCAGCCAATGAGGGGATGAGCGTCACCAAGCCGTGTTTGGCGCGTAAATTGGCAGACAATGAGGGATGATTACGGAGGTTATTTGATAAGGAGTCCACGATCGATTCTTGGAAAGGATATCACCAATGAGACATTGAGATTGCGATGAGTGCAGTGATATAAGTCAATTTGGGACAGAGCTATTATTTTTGGAAATAAATCTCATATTTCCCCCTCCTACGGCAGGTTATGCCTCAAAAACTTAAATAGCTCCAAATGGGAGAGTGAAGTCAGTCAATTTTGTGATTCTGTCACGGACGCTCCACGTCAGTCGAGTTCGTGATTTGGCTCTGTTAATTTTCACGTCAGATGGTAAATTGAGATGGCGTGGCGGTTTTTTTGAGATCATGTCTAAATACTATAGCATACGAGTGCGAGTTTTTGTTAGTGGCTGAGAAATAGGCTAGCCATTGCGCTAGATAAACATATAAGTTGTGTCGCTAGGAGCTACGGTGGACGATCTGGATGAATCGAGTAGTTCAGACGGTAGCATTTAGGAGAATGATAGGATTATCGGTCCGGAACAGTGAGTGCGTGTTACTTTCTTGATTGTCGCATTAAAAAAATTGTGTATTTCTGTGTTCTTCGTTACCACGAGGTACCTGAAGCAAGAGGAAGCTGATGCCGAGATTGGAACAGTGGGAGGATCTTCAACTATGGAATTCGTCATGCGAGGAATGAGGGCGTAAACCCAAAACCTTGGGGCACGCCGCGATGATGGAGACAGTCTGGGACCCAGGAATAGTGATAAGTACAGCAAATTATCTTGCATAATTTAGTTAGGGGTGTACGGATCAGCATAAGTGCAATGGCTGTGTACATATTCAATTTCTTAATGTTAGTTGTGTTTTGTTGTTGTGTTTGTTGCTGCAACGTGCGTGTAAATATGTATCGTGTGGTCATGGTTTTCAATGTAGTTTGGGGAGATTATCATTCAGGGGAAATCTGGCCATCAGCTACTGTCACTGTAGATACATTTTTCAGTGATCAGGTGGGGTGAGAGTTTGTACAGTGGTCGTAAGCAAACCAGAGCATATTGAATATTTTGTGGTAAATCAGGTTCGTGGATCGACTGTGGTAAGTTCTACCAGGTAATGGTTGTGTTGCAATCTTCGACTGGTGACGGACAAGGCAGGCAAACCCGGCGATTTGAGGTAATTTAATTGGAGTATGGCTGGATGTACTGATGCATATTGGTAGGTCGTGGATGTTCAGAACCACGTAAGTATTTTTGGTAATTCCGTGGACGGGTAATTCCCACGAGGTAAAAATCACGGCCGTGATGCTGGGGTCGATCTGACGCCCGTAGGCAGCGTGCTAAGTGATGATTCTGCGGGGCTTGTTGAATTGGGCTATTGTGAGCTCATGCTTCAGTCAGTATACATCAGCTATGGAGGGGGTGAAAGCTGGTAGCCACTCCTCGCCACGGGGTGCTTTGCTTGGCCTTGAGTCTGTCCGAGGTTAATTGGTCAAAGTTAAAATGGCTGGTTTGTTTACATATTTTATTGTTAATTCTGGGATTCTGGTTTGTTGTGTTTTGATTTTATTTTGTGGACCCACGTTACTAGTGTATCAGATTTGTACCCTCCGGGTGGCCGCTAGTCGGTATTAATGATTGTCTTGATAAATGTTTCACACGGGAACTGTTGTATGTGAATGAGATAGGCACGTTGTAGCTTAATGTAGTGTTTGTGTGGCCGCACTGCATGCTGACCGTACACGACTCTAACGGAGGTCGTGAAGGGAGGTCTGTTTGCCAAACGGAACGGTCTCGTCTGTACGATTCACTTTTCCAATATAAGAGCGTTAAAATGAGGTTCCAGCTTGTAAAATTCAGTTGATTTGATGCTCCGTTGGTGTATTAGTGTTATGATCTGATTAACGTAATGATTCATTTCTTGTGGCATTAATTTAGTCCTTTGTTGTTCCATTTGAACTCACCTGGGGTGAGAGCGCGCCACTTTGATTTTTTTGGGATTTTATTTTATTTGGATTTTTTTATTTTTTGTGGAGTTCCATGATCCTGCAGTGTTGATCAGGGGGAAGCTGAGGCTTGCCCGAACTAATTAGATTTAAGGTACCCTGGTCGTACCATCTCTGTGGACCTTATGGCAGAGAAGGACAGTGATGACACAGTTTATTTTGTTGTGGTTCTACGTTTTATTAAGGGATTGTTTCTTCTGTTTTGTAGTCTTCTAAGAATAAATTTTGTTTCCTTGTTCCCCTGGCATATGATTTATAGTTTTAAGTTCCCATGATCCAAAATTCCGAATTCCTAGGATGTAAAGTGTTAATTAGCCACCGAACGAGCCGCGCCCGAGATAAGATTCAACATCCTAGAAGGCCCTGGAAGGGTATAATACAAATATTAATCCACTGGCATCTTACTTATTTCAACTGTTTTCATAACCAGAAGATGGCAGCTGTGCGAAATTTTAAAATCTCGTTTTTACTTCCTGTGTTCTAATCATGCAATTGAAGTTTGGATATCACACGTACGAATTAATCTTCATGTAATAGTACATAAATAAAAATCCAACCTGCGAACCATCTGAAATATTTAGACGGTTCTCAATATCTACAAGTCTATCACAACCTTCAAACTGAAATTTTGTAAGTTGATAGAGGCAAATAACATAAGTAGGATATATGAATATAGGCTGTATAGTTCTCCACGGAACTACTTGTTGTGTTACATATTTGAGTTCTGAGTGGCGCTGAGCTTGGATGTTTGTAGATCGTAGCTCTATTGGCTAGCGCTAAAAAAGGGGAGCCACTGTGCCAGTGCCAGCTTAGTTCCGAACGTGGCCACCGGCAATCATATCTCAAACAGGTGATAGAATGGCTTTCACCTCCCATTGTAACTGTACGCATTAAAGTCACCAACCATGACTGAAAGGTTGCTGCTGTTGTTTTTAATTTGTTTTATGGACTTGGGACATATTGGTCATCATACCCGTGTGTTGACATCGAATATAGATTTAGGTATTAGGAAGTAATTTTTGAAAGCCTTTGTATGGAGTGTGGCACTCCATGAAAGTGAAATTTGGACTATTGGTGCAGCAGAAAAGAGGAGAATATATTGCAGCGTTTAAAATGTGGTGTTACAGGAGAATGATGAAGATCAGATGAGTAGATAGGGTAACGAATGAAGAGGTATTAAGAGAGTGAGAGAGGAGAGATGTTTCTGGTGACTGCTAATGACGAGAATAGATAGGTTGGTAGGATACGTATTTTAAGGCACCTAGGAATAGCAACCTTAGTTGTGGAAGGAAGGGTCGAGGACAAGAACTGTAGAGGTACACCAAGGTTAGAATATGTTAAACAGATTGACTCGGATGTAGGGTGTGGTAGCTATGTAGAGATGAAACGATTACCTCAGGACAGCGAAGCATGGAGGGCTGCATCAAACCAGTCGAAAGACTGAAGACTCAAACACACACACAACAACGTATAGATGACGTGACTGACCTAGTATAGTTAGATGATAAAACAACACGTAGTTAAGACACGTGACGAAGAGCTTGCGTTCTTATAGCAACATGTACTTGGTGGTTGAGAAGTCCCACCATCTTGTCGAAGTGTCACGATGTCACTTATACCTTTAGCCATTAATTGTGGAAGCAACCACGTGTTGATCATTTGCAGGTAGCGGTGCTGATTCACATGAACATCGAAGAAATAAGGTCCAAGCAGATGGTCTGCCGATAACCCTGTCCAAAGCATAACATGCGGCGGATTGAACTCAATTTCCTCATAAAAGTGCGGATTGATTTTTGCCCAAATAAAGACGTTACGATTTCGTGAGCTACGATAAATCGCACACTCATCAGAGAATATAACGTGTTTTTTTTTTTTTTATCATCTGCATGCGGGAAGCGTGCGAGCAGCATTTCACATGCATGCAGACGTTGCTCCAAGTCACGATCACTCAACTCGTTCACTGAGGATGGCCGAAAACATGAAAGTTTCAAGTCTTTGCGCATATGGTCTTTCATCGTCGATCACGGGACGCCTAATTCCGCAGACCGCTTACGGGTTGACTTCACCGGCGATCGTTCAATCGATTCCGCCACAGCGGCACAAGTTTCGATACGAGTCGTACGCTTTCCGCTCCGTGGTGCATGGAGAACACTTCCCGTCACAAAGGTTTTCTTCTCCCACGCGAATAACGTTGGTCGTGATGGCGGTGGTTTTCCAAACCTCACAGCAAAGTCCTTCAAAATGTCTGACATAGTCTTCTACGTATTCTGACGTTCGTCAACCCACACAGAAGCCACCAAACGCTCCTCAACAGTGAAAACACTTGTATCCGTTATGGTTGAACTCTTTCAACTGAAGGCAGCTAACTGCGCAGTGAGCTACGCAGCGAACCACGTGACACAACTTTCCCACGCTAACCGAAGTGAACGTGTCATGTGCGAGACTCGGCTCACGGCGGGAAATTGTTATCTCAACAATATGTAAATAATGTTAATAATAAATATTTATAATACATGTCTAAATTTATTGCCCTATGCTACAACATGTAAAGGGACTTCTCGACCAACCTGTGCATAATGCAACTGACGTAGTATGACGAACACTGGTTGTCATGGACACAATGGTGTAGAAAAATTGATGGAAATTATTATATAATGATGATGATAATGATGATGATGATAATGATGATGAAGTTGATGAACGTATAGTTGATGCTAATGATCTAGTATACTTGGATGATCAAATAACACGTAGATAAGTCACGTAACTAATAGCTGACACTCTTATAACATACAAAACGTAGTTGATAAACGTAACTAAGAGGTGACGTTCTTGTACGGTAACTAAATATAAATAACCTACTAACCTAGTATACTTAGATGAATGAACAAAACGTAGATTAGACATGTAACTAAGAACTTACGTCATTATAGCAACGTATAGATGACGCTACTGACTTACTATCCACCAAAATATTATGTGCACACGAGTTTGAAGGTTGTTTGTGAAGTAACCAATAGACCTATATGAAATCTAATAACATCATCATTTTCATCGTTCTATTTTACGTTAGTTCATGTAGGTTTGGAATTTTTTATGTATATTTTAATATTTTTTTATCGCAGTTGAAAAACAAAAAGTGCCCGTTTTTAAGCGTGTTTCAACCATGCGTCAGATTTTGGAATTATTATCTCACAAACCCGTCATCAGATCGAATCCAAATTTTAACACAATATACATTGGAATGTTGTATAACTGGTTTCAAAATTTTGTGTGTTCAAGAACGAAAGTTGTTATCATTTTTGCAAGGTAACTTTTCCTCGGCTCGGGGTCATTCGGAAATGTAGTTTTTGGTTGCGTTGTAATTCTTATACTTCAAAAGGTTATGCTGTATGACTGTGAAATACGTAAATTAATTCACTTATTTTATATCGGTTTGTATTTGTACGGGGAATTAAGACATGGTTCACCAGCTACCCGCTCCGGGAAATGCTGTACAGCGTTGCTGATATGGAGCCCATCACTTCCGAGCGAGGCGCGCCAATAGGCTTGATGGAGCCCATCTTGGCAACGTTGTACAGCTTTCACCGGAGCGGTTAACTGGTGAAGCATGTCTTAATTCCCCGTACAAATACAAACCGATATAAAATAAGTGAATTAATTTACGTATTTGACAATCATACAGCATACCTTTTTGATGTGTAAGGATTACAACGCAACCAAGAACTACATTTTCCAACGACCCCGAGCCTAGAAAAAGTTACCTTACATAAATGATAACAACTTTGTTTCTTGGACACAAAAAAATTGAAATTAATAAACCAGTTATACAACATTCCAATGTATATTGTGTTAAAATTTGGATTCAATCTGATGACGGGTTTGTGAGATAATAATTCTTAAATGTGACGCATGGTTGAAACACGCTTAAAAACGTGCACTTTTTGTGTTCCAACTGCGATAAAAAATATTAAAATATAAAGTAAAAATTCCAAACCTACATGATCTAACGTAAAATATAACGACAAAATTGATGATGTTATTGGATTTTATGTAGGTATATTGGTTACTTCACACACAACCTTCAAACTCGAGTACACATAATATTTTGGTCGACAGTAGTATAAGAACTTCGGTTGCCTCGGGTACAATGGTGAAGGGAATTATGACCATAAATCCATGATAAATATTATTTTACTGGACGTAATATGTAGGTTATGGCCCCACGCTAATTCCAGGTAGACCCCATCCCAAGAACATATCCAGGGGACAACCAAACACAGGATAGCCTCTGTCAGCGCCGGGAATCGAATCTTCTAACTTGCTGTAGCTCCCCACCACAGTCGTGGAGCACGATATTACGCGCACGGCTACGCCACGCCACACGGTGATATATCTCCAAAACTTTTATCTGGGGGCTGGTGCACATATAGTATGTGTATGTGTATATTCACAGTCCACTTTTAATTTCTTTGCACACATTTATCTGAAAAGCAGTTAGTTTTACATCGTATAACATTCTACTTGTCACACTGTGTAATTCATATTGACAGCCTCACAGTGATATTAGTATTCTAAAAGAGCGTGTCATAAATAATATTACATTGCTCGACATATTGAATTGATCCAGCGATACTTTTTACTCTGCTCGTGCTCTGAATGACTAACGTGGACCATAAAATTGTGATTGTGTCTTTTGAATATAAATGTACTAGGTGTAGCCTATCTCACCGTCAAGTCAATAGTAATATCGAACTATAAATGTGAAATGGGACGCAGTAAGTAGATATTATCACAAATGGGTTTCTGACCTCATATACCCATCGTCTGCATATGAGTCTAATCAGCGCATTAGGACGATACTCTGACATGCACGGCATAATTTTATATACTTACTGTGCATATGTGAACAAATTATTGGTACAATATACTTTTCTCAAGACGTATTAACCATTATGGCCAATTACTAAGTTCAATATAATTACACAGTAAAACCCAGTTATTACGCTCTTCAAGGGACTGTGGTTTAAACTTGTGATAATAGGGAAGCGATAAAGATGGGAAATGTTTTGTGAACTATTTGGAATCAATATTTCAGTAATGTACAGTATTTTATACAGTGTGTCCGTAAAGTCTCTCCGCAGCGCGTGTCTCATCTTGCGGGACGTGTTGGGTGGGCAGTAAATTCATGTTATGTTGCTACAAAGAAAACATTACATTAAATTAAGTAATGGAATTATATGTACGGTACTCATCATTATCACACTATGCTCCGTCAAGTTTCCAACAGCACGGAAAACTTTTTCCACTAAAATCACACGCTGTTCAGTTGTAAGCATTCCCACTAGACTCAGCTTACACAAGAAATTGACAAGAACACAACTTACAGAGTCAACACTATCACGCACAGGCTCTCACTGTCGGCAATAATAAACCGGTATTCCCCACCCTATCACTCCAGTTGAAATTCAACTCTGAACAAGTGCATGCTTATGTTAACCACTGCGGTGAGACTATGCGTATACAGTGACATGAATGTGCTGCCTACCATACACGTCCCGTAAGACGAGACCCACGTAGCTCACCGCTGCGGAGAGACTTTCCGGACGCTCGGTATTACTGTATGATTATGATATAACGATATTATAATAATTATTAATATTATTATTACTCTTGCAGTACGAGTTATTGTTTAATAATGTATTTACGAAGCTACAGACCGGACGTTTGTTTTAGATGATTGCCCTTGACCTTGAAGCCTGCGGGTGAGACTGTACACAGTCACTCTGTAGCCCTATCGCTTCACACTTGTCACCACCGATCTGATGTAATGGAATTCCATACTTGAGCAGACAGTACAGTCCACGTCGAAGTATTATGTGACGCGGAAGTACACGTTACGTAGTTATGAACAGAACGTCATTATATTTGCCAATGACTGCACTTCAGCAGTAGTGTGAAACAGCTTTGACAATCATCGGACTGCTTGGGGCAGCTGATAACAACACAGGTACTGTAGTTACTGGCCTCCAGCCTTCCATTAAGATTTTTCACTCGCCTAAAACAAACTTCCGGCCTGTAAATGCAAATATTATCTCACTTTCTATTAAAATAGTATCTTATTACTACTTGTTGATTGTGTGTACTACTGCTGTGAATGATTACATTTTCAATGCGGTATACTGTAAGTAGCAGATATCTATTCAGATAGATATAAATTAAATAAATTTCCATTTTTGATATCTGACTGCACGTACTTTGGTAACAATATTTATGTTCGGCGATGTCGAAATGTAAATATTATATGTCAGAAAACTGTATCATAATGAGGGTCATTATAACACTATTTTTAGCCTACTTTTCACATTTTGCAAAAATGAGGAAAAAGTAGACTTATGAGATCGATCCGGGAAAATGTGTGTCTGTCTGTCTGTCTGTCTGTCTGTCTGTCCTTCTGTCTGTCTGTCTGGCTGTGTGTGTGTCCCCCCCCCCCCCCCATCAACTCCTAAATGGTTGCAGCAATCAAAACCAAATTTAGTATGGGTAAAGATGTGCACCGGAATATCTCACGTCCATATTTGAAAATGATGTCAGTGCTACCAACTGCTGAAAAAACGCACTAGAAATTTGAGCTCCATGTTGGATATCTTGCAAGGTATGCATGGGAGCTATTCCAAAATTGGCACACATGTAGATAATACTGTTTCAGTTTAATTTCCAGGAGGCCAACCATGACAGTGTTGCCAAAATAATTTGAAGCCTTCTGATAGGTCCAATGTTTAAATGCATATAACTTCTATACTATCAGTTGGATTTCAACCAAATTTCGTATGTGATATGTGTACCATAACAGATATGACTATACGTATTGTTTAGAGCAATCAGCGCTGCCAACTGTTAATAAATGCTGTCTATATTCTTTTGACCCTAATATCAATATATCAGAAAGTATGCAAGCCAACAGCTCTATACTTTGCACACGTATAGCACCTGACATTCTAGATTAATTTGGAGTAATTAATACAAGGCAGTGCTGCCAACATGATTCAATGCCTGCCGATATGTCCAATTTTAAAATACATGTAACTTCTATACTAACAAATGGATTTCATCCAAAATTGGCAAAACAATATATCATAATATTTCAGATTATTTCTGACCAGCACACGCATGGTATTGTTGGTAACATGCTTTTACGCGTGCTGATAGATCCAGTGTCTAACTGCATGTAACGTCCATTGGACTTCAACCACATTTTGTATTCTGTACCTTGAGAGATAGAACTAAGAATATATTCAGTCACCAGGGCTGCCAACTGTAGTGCTCTATTAGGCTTCATTATACCAGGTATATTTTGAACTAATTAGATATTTCGATATTGCCAACTTAATTTCGTCATTATTCTAGATAGGTTCATATACTGTAGAATAATCATTGGCATGAAAAGTAGGCTGTATAGTTCTTCACGGAACTTCTTGTTTCATTATGAAACAGTTTCTCCCACCAATCAGTGCTCAAGAAACAGTTGTGTGACCAATTAGGTAAGGATAGCACCGCATTTGCGCTGACTTCCACGGCCTCCTATTTTAAATTTCACTGCGGGGCTAGTGTCATAGTGGGGTATTTGAGGAAGCCACGGTGGAATGCACGGTATTCTCTACGTCCCATGCGCTCTGTTCACTAGGTACATAAACCTGCCGAAATCTCGAGAGATATTTAGACTATGAATATTTATGTTCGAACATAAAATAGTTATGATTATCGTCGAACATAAACAGTCATATGCGACAAGCCTATAATGGTAATGAAGACACTCGTATGGCAATTATAAAACTTGCTTCACTCGTTTTATGAACAATCTCGTGCCTTAATTATTGCCATTATAGGCTCGTTGCATAACGTACTATCCATTAACGTTTCAATTTTTTACAGAATTCATAAATATAATGTTTAAAATAATGTTATTTAATGTTTTGTAAGGATATCCAGTTATTTATTTACACTTTAGCTATTCTTATTGTAAGTTTTAATTAGTTAAGAACTGAAGAGGACTCCATCGAACGGTCGAGACATGCACTTTATTTAAATATAATTGTAATTAATGAATTGTATCGCTAGGCGTATTGTGTAGAATTAACTTATTCACGTATTACCTATTTTGACATCATAATGCCAGTTATTTCGAATTTTTCATATTGAATTATGATTTTCGTTGTCATTATACTGGACATCGTTTTCCGGGCAACAGTCCCAATATTTTACTATAGGTTCAAACGAAATTAAACGCACTGAAATCACATTCAAGTCATGGAAGCTTCTTTTCCCGATACAGCTAAAATATGAATTATTTTATACAATATGGCTATGTCTGTATAATATGTAAGTATAAGGTGCGTTCAGAAAGTAACGAGCCGGAGGCTGTAATGCGTAAACCAGCGACAACATCGGCTAATCGTGGCGTGTGTAACGAGGTGTGATTCCGACCAGAGCGTGGAAGGTCACAGCCCGTCGCTAGAGGGCACGCGTGCACGTCACGTGACGATACAAAGCGAGCAGTAGCATGCTTTCTCTTTTAGTCTTGCCTTTTTAATATATTAATCTTTCAGTTAGTAGGGTGTTAAATGATTTTTACTCTCCGACCAATATATTTGACATACATTTGTTGACTGACTGAAAAGGAATTGCGTTATTAGATTCCAAGATCTACTCCAGGAAAATGTCAGTATAGCATCTTAATTATAGCCATGGCCACCTCCTTCCTAATCCAAGCCTGAATTAGAAGTACATAAACCATTACAGTCATCACAATTGCACAGATTAAAATACTGTTTCCACGCACACAAACACACCCTAGTACAGTACATGGATTACAAAGTCTCAAACTAGGGCTGGTACTTCGAGTCGATTAATTGGTTTGTCGATTAATCGATGTATTCACTCATTTTACAAAGCTCCTACAGAAGCATAACAGACATTCAATTAATTAAAATATATTGTATCATATATTTTAAGCCTATTTTCTCATATGAAAAAATAGTCTTATGAGATCACCGTTTGTCCGTCTGTGCGTGCGTGTGTGATTCGTGTGTGTGTGTCGTCCCCCCCCCCCCCCACCCCTTCGCTAATAAAATCTAAATGGCTGGAGCGATTTCAATGAAACTCGGTAAGTTCATAGCACTATTCCGGGCGACCCCGACCGTGCCCTTCAAATTTTGTTACGTCACACCAATCCAACATGGCGGCTGTGAGAAATATTTCACCAGCATTCAATATCTCCGAAACTATTACCGATATCACTCTGAAATTTTGTACGGTGATAAAGAGAACTACAAGAAGTTCATCTATGTGACGTTTGAAAATCTGTTAACTACAAAACCAACATGGCGGCCAAGCGAAGTTGCGACATTTAAATAGACGTTTCTCGCGATTTAACCAACCAAACAGCATGAAACTTGCTACAGTATATGTTTATACACATTGTAATGCACCGACATCTAACCTCGATCAATTGTTTATATAACCTTAAGATGGCGGCTGTTCGTAATATTTCACCGGCATTTAATATCTCTGAAACTATTACCGGTATCACCCTGAAATTTTGTACGGAGGAGATTTTCAGAAACCGGTTTACTACATAACGAACATGGCGGCCGTGCGAAGTTGAATGTATTATATAGACTTTTCTCGCGATTTAATTATCCAAACGGAATGAAACTTGCTACAGCAAATGTTTATACACATGTAATGCACAGGTATCTAATTTTGTTCAATTGTTTACATAACCTCAAGATGGCGGCTTTGCGAATTTTAAAATTAAGTTTTTATTTCTTGTGTCGTAATCATGCGATCGAAGTGAAAGTTTGAATAATGAACCTACGCAATAATTTTCCTTTAATGGTACATGGCTCTATGTCCTATACATATAAAAATCCAATATGGCGACCATCCGAAATATTTAGTCGGTTCTCAATAGCTACGAATCTATTACAGCAATCAAACTGAATTTTTGTATGTTCATAGGGGGCTATGAAAATAAGTTCACCTATAGGACTTTCAATAACCTGGTGATCACAAATCCAACATGGCGGCGACGCGAAGTCTAAATATTCACATGGACGTTTCTCGCAATTTAACCATCCGGATGCAGTGAAACTTGGTACAGTAAATCTTTATACAAATGTTAATCCACTGGCATCTAATTTTTTCAATTGTTTCCATAACCACAAGATGGCAGGTGTGCGAAATTTTAAAATCTCCTTGTTACTTCTTGTGTCTTAATCATGCGATTGAAGTTTGAATGCTACACGTACAAAATAATCTTCATGTAACAGCAGACTACATAACTCTAAGGCCTACATATATAAAATCCAACATGGCGACCATCCGAAATATTTAGTCGGTTCTCAATAGCTACGAATCTATTACAGCAATCAAACTGAAATTTTGTATGTTGATAGAGGCAATTAACATAAGTAGGATATATGAAAATAGGCTGTAGGCTATAGTTCTTCACGGAACTACTTGTTAAATAATACTCCTTCTTTGTGAAAACTATACTAAAACAATGTAACACAATAATGTCCCTCTCCTAAATTGTAAACATTGAGCAAGAATTCAAAATCTTGGCTGAAAACTCATCGGTTTCTTTTTTCTTAACCCTTCCCAATTTGATTGATGTCTGTCCTTCCACTGTCACTGGCTCTTATTTGGTTATTGTTAACATAAACAAAGAAGGACACTTTGTAGATTTAGGCAAAAAGTAACTTTTATAAGTTTCTATACATCATTCTGAAAATAAGGGTAACTCAACTTAACCCTTACAGTGCCAAGAAGCCGATTCAATCGGCACGCTCTAATATGTGTTGTAGTTATTCAGTGTGGTGCTAGATTGCTCTACAAATCACGTAGTACGAAGTTAGAATGTTTGTAATTCCTTTGTATGTCAACAGATGACACTGACATAGCTTATTTTTTGCTTGTTTACTCGTACATTATGAGTGTATAGTCAGCGCGCGCTTGACGTCTATGATCCAATATGGCAGCCACCTTGTTTGTTTATGTCCGCGCGTTGTGATTTAGTTTTGATCATTTTACGCTCTAACTGACATATTTGAGTTATTTATCGTGATATATTGAGTCTATTATTGTTTCTACTGTAGTAATACCGGGTCATCATTTTATTTCCCGCATGTACGCGCCGCTAGGCCGGTGAAGGTGGCCTTGGCAGATGCGGCCACTAGGCCGGTCAAGGTGGCCTTGGCGTTTTCCACGCAATTAACACGTGCGCTGCGATCGGCAATGTTGCAATAAGCTGTCAGTATCTCCGGCGTATTCAAGCTTGTGAAGTGCTAGTTGATTTGACCTAACATACAGTGCAGTCTCGGGGCAATTTTACAGTTTATGTGTTGCCTTAAAGTGATGTTTATATACAACAACGTGTATTCATTGTGCTTTCTTATGCGAAGTATTCTTCTGTTAGAGAGTGCCGTTTTCGATTCATATGCAAACAATCCTCACACGTGAGGAGTTAAAAGAAAATATTCGCCAAGTTATAACGAACGTCATCCAGGAAGAAATTCGCCGTGTGTCTAGAAACTTGTTTACGAGGTGCCAGGCATGCTTGCGAGCTGACGGACAACACTTTGAACATTTCTTGTAAAACCAGGTAAGTTTGTAGATAATTATTTTCACTAGAAATTGCTATTAAATGACTGTATGTTGACGCGAAGTAGTGGGAGAAGTCGCGCACTTTTTACCGGCCAGCGAGCGGGTGTCAGCGCGAGATCTTGCCGCGCCGTGATCGGTATCGGATGCGAGACTTAAATTGATGACCCTGTAGTTCAGTAGCAATTTATCTAGGACTAAGTGAAGTTGTAAATAGTACATTTGTCTCAAGAAGACATGTCATCACGTAGGCCTATTTCGGGTGAAGAAATTGCAAATTAGGCCTACTATAACGGTATAAATTGGTATATATGATCCTAAATATGAATTAACATTAATTATCTTCACTTATACACTTTTGATTTAGTGTACAATGTGCTAATTCATTTCAAATCATAACATTTTTTATTTTTTATAAAAAAATATAATTTTGTATACAGTATTCTATGAAATATTTTCTGTCCAATGTAAGTCACATGTTTATAGTCCTTGGAGTATATCAAGCTAACATACCAAATTGTATTTCCAGATCTTTTAAACTGAGGCTTTTTTATGCAGTGATGCACAATCCATTGAAACATGCCTGGCATTCTATGAATATGATGACCTATTCGGGGTCGGCGTCCAAAGGGTTAAGCGATGACCTCTCATTTAATCTTCTTTTTAATCGCATGTCTACTAATCAATTAATCGATTCTCCGGTTAGCCAATAAATCTATTAATCGGTTAGTCGATTAATTGAATGAAGGGTTGGTCGAGTAATCGATTAATCGTTTTCGATACATTTCAAATTGTTCGATTATTAATCGATTAATTGAACATAGCTTATATTAATATTAATATCGTATGGTCTCGGGTGCCGGGTGCAAGCTTTGTTATTTGACACTGAAAGGGTAGCTTGCATGTCAAATTTCGTTGTTCCTTGAAGCACTATGAAAGTCAAGGAGGTTAGATATCTAAGATCCTTGAACACTATAGCGCTTCTAGTAGAGAAATGAGGAACTTTACGATGGCGGAATCTCCCGAGATTATTTTTGCCATTATGAACACGGCCTACTGAATTCAAATGGGTTCTTTGACATGCCAACTTAGCTTATTTACCAGCTCTACTCAAAATCCCTCAAACAACAACAAGGGGGCATGGTGGCTCAGCGGTCTAGCTGTATGCCTCTCACCACGGCGGTTCGGGTTCGATTCCCGGTCAATGCATGTGAGATTTTCGAAGTGAAATGCCATGTCCTGTGGTTCGGATTCCACGTGAAAAGGAGGTCCCGTGGCTCATAATCACAAGATTCACGGCCACGTAAAACTACAATCTTCCTTCCTTTTTTTCAAACAACAACAACAACCGAAATTAATTTCTGAAGACATCAACTATGCTTGTGCATCAAACAGAATCACTGTTGGTCCTTAAGGGGTTAAAAGTAAAACAGGTTAGAGTTGACAATAAAAAAAGTTCTGTATCGATGTCTGCCCTCTTAATTCACATTTAACCTTAGAAGCTCAACTTCTTCCGATTCTTTTTCCTGTCTCTCATTGCCTAAAAGAGTAAAAAGAAATGTTAGATGAAGTCGAGAGAAACTTTTCTTTTTGTACGTAAAAGAAAATAAATAAAAATCCTTGGTAGAAACTTTGCTGGAGAATCAAGTGAATGGAAGAAGTAATCTTCGATTTTACAGTTACTCCACTGTCAATCTGTATTGCTGGAACCGCAGTAGTTAACTGATAGCCGACCATTTGAACTCTTTCATAGAGTTGCTACTGGGACGTGACTGGTGCAGTTCCTAGTCAATTTATTTGACTGGGCGTAAATCTCTTCTACTGTATTTATGAATTAAAATTCGAAGCACAGAAATCTGAGACATGCTTGAACTGGTTGCTATAAGACAGATTATTGTATTCGTAAAAGATAACAGTGTCCACCTATAAATATTTACTATTACAACATACGAGTATACATAGGTCGGTTTTTTAGTTTTGGCACCTTAGTTATAACTGGATTAATAACTCACTTAGATGGTTCCAAGTTTCACAGGCCCTCGATGTAGTCCCTACCGTTGCGTACAACGTGTTTCCAGCTATGCGGAAGTCGTTGGATCCCGTTGGCACTGCCCAATCTATTGATGGTACGAAAAGAGCGCTCGGCAGCCTGCTTAACATCTTCAATGGTACGGAAGCGCTGCCATGCTGTTCCCCGAGGGTAAACCGTTAATGCGGCGTACTATTGTTCGTTTCTGCAAGACCATCTCCGAAGAACTCGGAGAAGGAAACGGCACCACCTCATGGTTACACCGCCCACCGTTCTGCATGATAATGCTAGGGCACTCACAGCAGGCGTTGTGTCGGCATTGTTGGACTCCCATATTCTCCCGACATCAGTCCCTGCGACTATGATCTCATCCCGAAGATGAAGATGACAATGACGTTAAGCAGGCTGCCGAGCGCTCTCTTCGTACCATTAATAGATTGGGCAGTGCCAACGGGATCCAACGACTTCCGCATCGCTGGGAACACGTTGTATGCAACGGTGGGGCCTACATCGAGGGTCTGTGAAACTTGGAACCATCTAAGTGAGTTATTAATCCAGTTATAACTAAGGTGCCAAAACTAAAAAACCAACCCATGTATTAATGTTTTGTGAACATACACCTGGCTATCAAAGTTTCTAGCAAGGGTGCATGATAGTCGGGTGGCAAGTGTCCTCGTGTACAAGCGTTCAGAAAGTAGGCGCTGTAATCACCATGTTGATAATACATTTTATTCTTGTTTCCATGAATACTTTAACTTCATAGAATATTGGATACTTTTTAACATCCTGTATATACAAAATAATATATGAGAGTTTCTAAATCGTCAATGTTAATTATTTACATATATTCGCGTCTTGCCGTTGTTATTCTGCGAATGTGAAGGTTACTGTTATATGTTTTTTTCAGTTAATGACATTCTGTGTAACAAATATCAATAACTATTATGAAACTACTAGTATAATAGGAGTGGACCACCGTAAACAATCGGCCGACTTGCAAATCTCATATTCTCCTACGATAATTTCTTCATACGGTCGCTAAGTCTCCTCCTTCTGTCTTCAGACCAGGTGACCTTGGTTTTTGAGCTATATTTTCCATGAGACCCTTTAAATTTACAATCTTCCCTGGAAACCTTGTTGTGTTTAGTATTGTACCCTTCAATCCAGGTCTTCAGGAAAGTGGACTCTGTACTTGGGGTGGGGTCGCGCTCGGTCCGAGTGGCCAAACAATTAAATATCATCCTTGGCATTCCATTGACTTGCTCTATCTCTTTTTAACTCATCATTCTCTCTCGCCTTACCCATGGGGTTGTTGACCCGGCGGACTTTCTCTCCGCATTTTTGCAAACTGTTCTCCTCTTCTTGGGGGGGGGGGGGGGCGTCGCGCTCAGTCCGGGTGGACTAACAATTAAATATCATCCTTGGCATTTCATTGAAATGCTCTATTTCTTGTTAAATCATCCTTCTCTCTCACCTCACCCGCGTGGTTGTTGACCCGGCGGACTTTCTATCCGCATTTTTGCAAACTGTCGTTCTCACGACTCTGATCATACACTCCCTTGAACCACCCTCTTGGGTCAGTTGTTTTTTTTTTATCTCCGTACCGCAAAATACCACGTTTAAGGCACGTACACCTCACCACTATGCCGAATCTAAGGCGCCGCGAAAAAGGTTGGGTGGTCTGCCATCAAAGTATGCAATATTCCTCAAATATAATTATTTGATCCTATATGCTGATATACATATGCAAAAAGGTCTCAGTATATCTTCAGGACTAATCACAAATTCTTGGAGATCCTTTCTTGATTCTTCGTCCCATTTTGTGGTGGACATCAACTTGGCAATGTTGAATTTTTCATTTTTTCTTTCTTTTAGCGTATGGCTTTTAGTGCCGGGAGCGTCCGAGGACATGTTCGGCTCGCCAGAATTTGTAGCTGCTTCTATGCGGACACCCATTGGGTGAGCTACAAGTACCGCCACGTGTGGAGTGTTGTCTGGGGAGGAAAGTTTGAATGTAAGGACGAGGACTTGGAAGGTAGCGGCTGTGGCCTGTAGTTGGGAACCAACCCCGGCATTTGCCTGGAAGGAAGATGGGAAACCACAGAAGACCATCTTCAAGGTTGCCGGTGGGGGTATTCGAACCTCCTCGCCTCCCGGATGTGAGCGACTGCCCGCAGCCACGCCGTAACGACCGCGGCTAACTCACCTGGTATTATTATAATAATAATGGAAGTCGAGCGAAGCATATTAGTGATGAGTGCGGTGCTCATCTATGGCCAGCTGTGATACGTAATGAGTCACAACGAAGAGAAGTTTAACGCCAACCTCGGAGATCCTGGCTTGTATAAATTGTGTATGATGAAACAGTGATAATAATAATAATAATATCGTATGGCTTCGGGTGCCGGGGGCAAGCTTTGTTATTTGACACCCAAAGGGTAGCTTGCATGTCAAATTTCGTTGTTCCTTGAAGCACTAAGAAAGTCAAGGAGGTTAGATATCTAAGCTCCTTGAACACTCTAGCGCTTTCTAGTAGAGAAATGAGGAACTTTGTCTTGGCGGAAAATCCCGAGATTAATTTTGCCATTATGAACACGGCCTACTGATTTCAAATGGGTTCTTTGACATGCCAACATCGTATGACATGGTGTCGTAACTTTTGCCGCCTTTCAAAAATCACTTATGCACTTCTAGCAACCTTGAAGGTGGTCTTCTGTGGTTTTCCATCTTCCTTCCAGGCGAATGCCGGGGTTGGTCCCTAACTAAAGGCCACTGTCACTACCTTCCAAGTCCTCGTCCTTACATTCACACTTTCCTCCACAGACAACACTCCACACTCTTGACGGTACTTGTAGCTCACCCAATGGGTGTCCGCATAGAATCAGCTACAGTAATGTACTCACATACGATACCATTCAACAAGAGTATAGAATCAAAATATTCTCGAAAGAACATAATGGCTCAACGGACAATACACGTTTTCTTTCAATAACATTTTGATTTTATATTCAATGCCAAGGTAAGAATTTTATTGCTTTGGAGTGGAGTTTTGACTCTCGTGGTGCACTGGCTTGCTCCTGACGTAGATACACATGTAGTGAAACGTCTTGCAATGGCCTTCTCAGTGTGTGCCTGCTACGCGTCTTGTTAGGTGTACCTTTACCAACTGAAGAGCCCAATTGATACACTGGGGCGAAACGCGAGCAATTTGTTGACTTATGACGGACATTTTTATCACATTTTGTGTTAATATTCAACAAGAAATACAATAAATTCTAAAGACAGCGTGTTGAGGTGGAAAGTCAAGAAGAACATATAATCCTAAAATGGCAGGCACTGCTCATAGTTCAATGTGAGCCATCGCTTCTTGAAAGTAATATTAGGAAGCTCATCATTTCCAAGACATTTGCTTTTACGAGCTAACTTGCCGCCATAACGTTGGAAGCAGGCTTCAAGACAGACGTCTGCTGTACGCTCCATTATTGATAAGAAGGAAGGATGTGATGGTCTTCTAGCTTAAAGCACCTGACCGTCATGTGGACTCCAATACATTCAAAACAAACGCAGATAAACCCTATAAAACGCATCACTGAACTTCAAATTCTGAGAGGAAACTCAAAATATTGGATGAGACCTCCTCACAAATCCTTTGTCCTGATAAAACAATCGATATTCTGATTTCACCGGCGGCTTCGGTGGCGTAGTCGGTATCATGCTGAGCTTCTATGCCCAAGATAGCGGGTTCAAACCCGGCCGAAGCCGTCGGATTTTTTAATAGCGTTAAAATCCCTCAGTATGCCTTCCTTCGGAGGGAAAGTAAAGCCGGAGGTCCCATGTCATAGATTTATGGCATGTTAAAGAACCTTCCACTAATTGCACCTGTGTGAAGCTAAATTAGGTAGGTTAAGAATGTAAACAACGCTCTTATGTTTCTACTGTCGTTGCCACGAGCCGACTGTGGTGGCGTCTAGTAGCTAAGTTCTGAACTTGGCCTAGTAGTCGTTGACGGTGGCGCTTGGCGGCGAAAGTAGGAACTATTTGAAAAATTCTAAGTTGCAGTACTTAAATTAAAAAACAGATAACACACACTAATACAGTCATCACAATTAACACTGGTTATCAGACAGATTCTACACACACCCAAAGTACACAGGGCTACATGACCGCGTTGTCGCAGCCCCTAAACTTAAGAACCAACCAACACCAACCAACCTGATTTCACCGCAAAGGGGGAGTTAGTATGCCGTATCTTAACACTGGCACATTCGTTGTTGATGATTCGTTTAGGGTCTTTGAGATATCGTGGTCATATAGCCCCGTGTACTTGGCTGTGTGTAGAATCTGTATGATAATCTGTGTCACTGTGATATCTGTGTAGTAATAATATTAATAATTGTCTGACCTCGGAGCAGACATCAGAAAGAGGCAACTAAAATTTTTCGGCCACATCAGCAAAATCTCACAAACAAGACTGACCAACAAAATTCTTAGTTACATACAGCGGCTCAAAATTACTACATCCTGGATGATGCAAGTCAAAGTTGATCTGGTAAAAGCACAGATCGACCCAGAAGACGTCATAGACAAAAGCGTCTATAGACACAAAGTATACAAGTGGGAAGTGATGTCACAGAGAGCAGCACCTACAGCCCAAAGACCGAAGAAAGGAAGAGGGCCTTTGGTGCACGAATGAAAGAGTTCTGGAAAGACAGGACGAACAAAAAGTCATGATTCCTTCGCGTGGTCTAATAGGCCTGTAACGTGTGAAATAAATAAATAAATCATAATGTTATTGGTTCTACGTCCCTCTTAACTACTACGGCTTTTAAAGACACCGGGGTGCCGGAATTGTGTCCCGAATGGGATCTTTAACATGCCAGTAAATCTACCTGCCTTGCTATTGCGTACCTTCAAATTCCAGCTGACTGTGCCAGGATTCGATCCTGCAACCATTGGACCAGCAGGCGAGAACGTTACCGCTGAGCCACGCAGCCAGTCTAATGTCTGTATTAGTGTGTGAAATCTAAACTCAGTAGAAATTTGGTAGGAAGCGGCAGTGGCCTTACGTTAAGATACCATTCCGGCATTTGCCTCAAGTAGAGGTGGTAAACCACGAAAAACCACTTCCAGAACGACTGGGGTAGAAATCGAACCCACCTCTTCTAGGATTTTTCTCATGAGGCTGGGTGTACCCCGTTTCCGACCTCAGACCAGAATTAAGTTTTTTGGCAAAGCCGGGAATTAAACCCGGGCCTCCACGGCGACAGCCAAGAATGTTACATTCCGTATGTTTCGATATATACTGAATACTGAAATGAAATTTTTACACCGTATTTTATGAGGAGTCTCCATGAAGCCAGCAGCCATGATCTTGTACCATGCGCTTATTCGTATTGTTGTTGTTGTTGTTGTTGAGACATTTTGGGGATTTTCGACATCGTGGTCAAGTAGCCCTATGAACCTAAGTGTGTGTAAAATCTGTATTGATAACCTGTGACATTGTGATGGCTGAAAGAATGTGTGTATTGGTAATTAGGATTTTGGTAGGAGGTGGTCGTGGCCTAATTTAGATACTGTCCCAGCATTTGCCAGGAGTAAATGTCGGGAAAATTACGAAAAACCAATTCTAGCAAGAATGAGGTAAAAATCGAACCCACCTCTTCTCAGTTCAGCCTGCGCCCTCGGACCAGCATTGAAATGTCCTGACAGAGCCGGGAATCAAACCTGAACCTCTATGATGACAGCCAAGAATGCTAGCCTCCAAGCCAGGAGGTGGACATTGTTACCAGTGACTTAATTATTTATTTCAGACATAGCAGTTACTATACTTTTGAAATAAAATTCCCGATAATGATAGATGATGATGATGATGATGATAATTGTCGTTTTAAGGGGCCAAACTTGTAGGTTATCGGCCCCTAATGGTTTGAGTGATCGTGAAGATGAAAATGAAATACACACATCAAAAAAAGTTTTGCATCACCTCGGTTCCAAGAGTTCCGGAACCTTTAAATACAAAGGGAATAGAGATCAACACAAACAACATTTCAGCTCGTTTTATTGCTCATGAGACCCACACATTGCATGTTGTACCATCATACAGCTAGACTTTCAGCATTTGTGGTCCAGATTGCAGTACACACCACTACCTCTAATACCCAGTAGCACGTCCTCTTGCATTGATGCATGCCTGTATTCGTCGTGGCATACTATCCACAAGTTCATCAAGACACTGTTGGTCCAAATTGTCCCACTCCTCAACGACAATTCGGCGTAAATCTCTCAGAGTGGTTGGTGGGTCAAGACGTCCATAAACAGCCCTTTTCAACATATCCCAGGCATGTTCGATAGGGTTCATGTCTGGCGAACATGCTGGCCACTGTAGTCGAGCGATGTCGTTATCTTGAAGGAACGCATTCACAAGATGTGCACGATGAGGTCGAGAATTGTCGTCCATGAAGACAAATGCCTCTCCAATATTCTGCCGATATGGGTGCACTATGGGTCGGAGGATGTCATTCAGGTATCGTAAAGCCGTTTCGGAGCCTTCCATGACCACCAGTGGCGTACGTTGGCCCCACATAATGCCACCCCAAAACATCAGGGAACCACCACCTTGCTGCACTCGCTGGACAGTGTGTCTAAGACGTTCAGCCTGACCAGGGTGCCTCCAAACACGTCTCCGACGATTGTCTGGTTGAAGGCATATGCGACACTCATCGGTGAAGAGAACGTGATGCCAATTCTGTGGGGTCCATTCAGCATGTTGTTGGGCCCATCTGTACCGCGCTGCATGGTGTCGGGGTTGCAAAGCTGGACCTCGCCATGGACGTCGGGAGTGAAGTTGCGCATCATGCAGCCTATTGCGCACAGTTTGAGTTGAAACACGACGTCCTGTGGCTGAACGAAACGCATTATTCAACATGGTGGCATTGCTGTCAGGGTTCCTCCGAGCGGCAATCCGTAAGTAGCGGTCATCCACTACAGTAGTAGCCCTTGGGCGGCCTGAGCGAGGCCTGTCATCGACAGTTCCTGTATCTCTGTACCTCCTCCATGTCCGAACAACATCGCTTTGGTTCACTCTGAGACGTCTGGAAACTTCCCTTGTTGAGAGCCCTTCTTGACACAAAGTAACAATGCGGACGCGATCGAACTGCGGTATTGACCTTCTAGGCATGGTAGAACTACAGACAACATGAGCAGCGTACCTTCGTCCTGGTGGAATGACTGGAACTGATCGGCTGTCGTACCCCCTCCGTCTAATAGGCCCTGCTCATGCATGGTTGTTTACATCTTTGAGCAGTTTTAGTGACATCTATGAACAGTCAAAGGGACTGTATCTTTGATACAATATACACAGTCAACGTCTATATGCCGGAGATCTGGGAACCGAGGTGATGCAAAACTTTTTTTGATGTGTGTATAAACTATAACTAAAACTATTTACTAACTTACGTACTAGAAGATGAAATGGAAAACAAAAGGAGAATAAGGCAAATAAAGGACAGGAGGAAAAGAAATGCCCTCAACCCTCGATGAATGCGGATTGAGGGACTTGGAAGGAGGAGAGCCATGAAAGGCAGATAGGAAAGTGAAAGAGGAGAGGTTCCGCCCCAGAGGTAATGGAAAAATGGGGGGAAACCGGACCCAGCTCAGAAATCCCTCAGGGTCGCCAACTCCCGAACTCACCAGCCGTGAGCCCCTGAGGGTGTAGCAATATCCAGGGTGCACCAGAAGTGTTGGGGCTACATACACGCTGCCTTCTTGAGGGCCTTGAGCAGAAGGCAGGAGATAACATGAAAAGAAAAAGATGGCTGATCCCTCGCAGAAGGAGGGTATCAGAAAAGATGAGACAAGAGCCAATTAAAGCGGGAAAGGAAGAGACTCCCTAGGCCTCGGATACCCTAATACCGTCGGGGTAGGAAAAGAACAAGAGTTGACCAAGTGAGGTCGACATGAAAGAAGACGGAGAGGAGTCCGGCATAAGTAAGTGGAAGCAATGCCGGGCTCAGCTGGGGCCCCGAGGTCGCCAACCAACGTCCCAGTAGTCGTGAGCCCTTGGGGGAAAATACCCGATAACCGATATTCAGGGTGCGTATGTCAATACATTGTGATGATGATGTTGATAATTGCGCTCACCATCCGAGAGCCCTTGAGGGTATAGCATTCTTCAGAGTGCACCTTAAGTGGTGGGGCTACATACACCCTGACTCCTTTGCCCCCCCCCCCCCCAGGGGCTGACATCTAGTGGGACGTGGGTTGGTGACCACGGGACCCCAGCCGAGTCTGGCATTGGTTCCACTTACTTGTGCCGCACTCCTCTCCGTCTTCTTTCCTGTCGACCTCTCTTGGTCAACTCATATTCTCCTCCGACACCGCCGGTATTAGGGTATCCGAGGCCTAGGGAGTCTTTCACTTTCCCGCCTTAATTGGCCCTTGTCTCATCTTTCCTGATACCCACATTCTTCGAGGGGTCAACCTTCTTTTCTTTTCATGTTATTTCCTGCCTTTTGGACAAGGCCCTCAAGGACGCAGGGTGTGTGTAGCCCCACCACTTCTGGTGCACCCTGGATAGTGCTACACCCTCAAGGGCTCACGGCTGGTGAGTTCGGGAGTTGGCCATCCCGAGGGATTCCTGAGCTGGGTCCGTTTTGTCCCGTTTGTCCTCTAACCTTGGGGCAGGCCCTCTCCTCTTTCGCTTTCCTGTCAGCCTTTCATGGCTCTCCTTCCTTCCAAGTCTCTCAATCCTCAATCTTCGAGAGTTGAGGGCATTTATTTTCCTCCTGTCCTTTATTTGCCTTATCCTTCCTTTGTTTACCATTTCTTCTTCCAGTATGTAAGTCTGTAGTTGGTATTAGTTATAGTTTTCATTCTCAACTCACCT
Source organism: Meconema thalassinum (assembly GCA_946902985.2). NCBI lineage: Eukaryota > Metazoa > Arthropoda > Insecta > Orthoptera > Tettigoniidae > Meconema > Meconema thalassinum. Next base: position 70,472,540 of record OX336399.1, on the reverse strand, counting down.
TTCACAATCACCCAAACCATTAGGGGCCGATAACCTAGATGTTAGGCCCCTTAAAACGACAATTATCATCATCATCATCTTTATCCTTTTGGGCCTTAAGCAGAAGGCAAGAGATGTCGTGGAAAGGGAAGATGAGATCTGATACCTCAATGAATGAGGGATCACGAAAGATGAGACAAGAGCCAATTATGGCAGGAAATTTAAGACTCCCTAGACCTCGGATGCCCAAATACCGTCGGAGAATTAAAAGGAACAGAGGTGACCTCGACAGGACTGATTACAGAAATAAGCTCGGCAGAAGTAAGTGGAAGCAATACCGGACTCAGCTGGGGTCCCGTGGTCACCAACCCACGTCCCACTAGATGTCAGCCCCTGGGGGAGGGGGTGCAATCCTAGATTTTAAGTGTAGTATTCAACAGTAAAATTATGACTTTGTAATCATTTGGAAACATCTTAGAATGCAAAAATTTATGAAATCTTGATTTAATCAATACCGTGGGTGGATTGAAATTTTAAAAAGATATTTTAGATCATCAACTGCTATACTGTATTAAAACTAAGGCTGTATGCACCCACTGGTGAATGAAGAAACTACAACTCGGGGTGTAGGGGCTAGCATTATTGGCGATCGGACCGAATTCAATTGCCGGCTCTGCCAAGAAATTCATACTCAGCCTCGTGAGGCAGAGTTGAGAAGGGAGGACGTTGATCCCCACCTCAGCCATCCTGAATGTGGTTTTCCGTGATTTCCCACTTCTACTCCAGTTAAATGCAATTTTCTTCCCCAATTCTACAGTAGTTTCAATTTCAAATGCACTCACTACGACAGACATCACAATGACACAGTTTATCAGACATCCTAAACGACTGGCTGCGAGGTACAGCGATAACGTTCTCGCCTGCTGTTCCCAAGCTTGCAGGATCGAATCCTGGCGCATTCAATTCGTATTTGAGGGAGGTGTGTCAGTAGATTTACTGGCACGTTGAAGATCCCCTTCGGGGTGAAATTCCGGCACCTTGGCGTCTTTAAAAGCCTCAGTAGTTAAAAGGGATGTTGTTTGAGTCTTCAGTTTTTTGACTGGTTTGATGCAGCAATCCACGCCTCCCTGTCCTGAGCTAATCGTTTCATCTCTACATAACTACCACACCCTACATCCGAGGCAATCTGTTTAACATATTCTAACCTTGGTCTACCCCTACAGTTCTTGTCCTCGACCCTTCCTTCCATAACTATGCTTGCAATTCCTGGGTGTCTTAGTATGTGTCCTACCAACTTATCTCTTCTCTTCATTAGCATTCGCCAGAAACATCTCTCCTCTCCCACTCGTCTTAATACCCCTTCGTTTGTAACCCTATCGACCCATCTGATCTTCATCATTCTCCTGTAACACCACATTTCAAACGCTTCAATTCTCCTCTTTTCTGCTGCACCAATAGTCCAAGTTTCACTTCCATACAGTGTGACGCTCCAGACAAAGGTTTCCAAAAATGTCTTCCTAATACCTAAATCTATATTTCATGTCAACAGACTCCTCTCCTGTAGAAATGCTTTCCTTGCCTGAGCCAATCTACTTTTTATATCCTCTTTGCTTCGTCCATCCCTGGTTATTTTGCTTCCTAAGTAACAGAAGACTCCTACTCCCTTTAGTTTCTCCCCTACCAATTTGATTTCCATAGAGGTTTCTGATTTATTGCGGCCACATTCCAATATTTTTGTTTTACATTTATTAATTTTCATCATGAATTCTTTCCTCAAGATGTAAAACCAAAAATATTATTACTAGTATTAACATCCTACTTATCCCCAAGTACACCAGGATAAATGAGCATGCTGTTGCAACAACAACAACCTGAACGAGGCTGGGAGTAAGCCTTCACTGGCGCCCTCTCACAGTGGCTGTCTGGAGAGCTCAAGGAGGATATCTCCGTGGTCAACTTGGGAAATGGAATGAGTCCACAGAGATGCCTGGCCGAGGTAACGATCCGTCCTGGGCTAATAGGCTATCCCTCAGTGGGTTGCATCTAACTAGCTACAGGACAACTTGGACTTGAACACGAACATTCAGGAGCTTCCTATAGAGAAGAGAAGACGACGCAAGGTCTTTATAGGAAAGTGTTTGATAAATCAACCACCTACAAAAAACACAATTGTTTACCAACAAAAGTGCTGATGGTTTAATCAAATAGCCTTATTTTAACGCTTTCTCCTATAGCAGTGTTAATATTTCTGAAAAGCAATATTATTTCATTATCGACTTGACTACCGGGTGAGTTAGCCGTGGTCGTTACGGCATGACGAATGGCAGTCGCTCACATCCGGGAGGCGAGGAGGTTCGAATTCCCCCGCCGGCAACCTTGAAGATGGTCTTCTGTGGTTTCCCATCTTCCTTCCAGGCAAATGCCGGGGTTGGTCCTTAACTATAGGCCACAGCCGTTACCTTCCAACTCCTCGCCCTTCCCTTCCAACTTTCCTCCCCAACGGTACTTTTAGCTCACCCATTGGGTGTCCGTCTCGAAGCAGCTACAAAACTGGCGAGCCGAACATGTCCTCGGACACTCCCGGCACTAAAAGCCATACGCAAAAAAAAATCGACTTGACTTAAGGTACTGGATTACATGTTAAAGAAATCATGAATCAAAATTGAAACGTGAAAAATAAAATATAAATTCAAATAACAAATTACAAAATTAAATATAATTGTATGAGCATTATAATTATAAATGTTAATTTACAAATAAAATTAATGAAATTGTAAAAATTAAATGTGCAAAATTAAAATTCAAAAATTAAATAGCAAATATTTAAATTAAAAACATAATAATAACAAAATATTAAAAATACAAAATCAAAATTGTTCAATTGAGACAACTAAAATAAAATTATAAAATAAAAATAACAAAAATTAAAATTCTACAAATTCAAATTCTAAAAATGATATTAACAAAAGTTAAAATTACAAAATTCAAAATAAAAAATCGGAATAAAATCACAAAATTTAGAATTACATAACTAAAATTGAAAAATATTCAACAAAAGAAATTATATTGTAAAATTTGAAATTTTGAAATTTTAATTTTAGAAATAAAAACAAAATATTACAAAATGAATTTTATAACAGGAAAACTACAAAAGTAACATTTGGAAATGTAAATTAAAAAATAAATTTTCAAAATTAAATATGAAATTGTATAAATACAAATGAAATATTTTAAAAATAGGTGGGTTTTATAAAGAATGAAGTTGCACCCGTCTGCATTTGGGAGTTTCAACAACTTTCGAGATCGGAGGTTCAAATCAAGACTCTTACAATGACCTTCTTAAGTTCAATCTTTCCGCGGATTCCCCACACTTTACCCTAGCAAATGCTGGGTTGGTGCCTTATTTTATTTCTAGGGGCACCTACCCCAATTTTTGAGCTTAATAATTATAGTTTCTTTTCATGTCCTCAGCATATAATGATTTATTTGGCAAATTCAAAACTCATTCAAGTACACGGGGAGGTCACTACAAAAGTTTTGAGATACACCAAAAGTATTTTTTTCAAAATTAATCTGATTGTTGCACTTTACTCACCACCACACTGTATACACTTTTGCATTCGCTGAAACCACTTCTGGAAGCACTCCTGCCACAGGTTTTCTTCGATGGCTGAAAGTCATCTTCGTAGGTCGTAACAGCTTCTTCGGGGGTGGAAAATCTCTTTCCACGCATGCGATTTATTACCATCGGGAAGAAAAAACACCACACGGAGCCAGGTCAGGCCTGTAAGGTGCATGAATCATTGGTTTGACCTCCGTAGACTCCAGGAACTGAATTGTTATATTGGCCGTGTGTGCAGATGCGTTGTCGTGACGGAGAACGATCCCTCGCAGTCCCGTGCGTGGCCGCCGTTTATGAAGTTTGGCAAAAACTTAGCGGTAACTGTCCTTTGTTCCTCCAGATGGATGGTTGCGACATGACCACCCTTTGAGAAGAATGAAGCCACCATTTTCTTGCCAACACTTCGGGGGCGCTTCACTTTTGTCGGTGTCTTGTCATCAGGAAAGATCCACACTGCTGATTGCCGCTTGGTCTCCGGATAAAATTGATAAATCCAGGTTTCGTCACATGTGACGATGTCAGAAAACCGTCTAGAGTCCTCTCCTTTGAATCTAGTCAGCATTTCCTCACACCATTCAACATGGGCGTGTTTTTGTTCTTCTGTCAAATTGTGAGGCACCCATCGGGATGAGACCTTCCTTACACGAAGGAATTCATGCAGGATTTTCAAAACTGCTGGCGAACCAATCTGCAATGCTTCCTCAATTTCTTTAAATGTTAGACGATTATTTTCGTGAAGCATTTTCTCCACGGTCGTGATGTTTTCCTCAGTCACCACCGTTGCCGGACGCCCGATTCTCTCCTAATCTTTCAAAAATTTTTGGCCCCTTTTAAATTCCTGAAACCACCGGAAGACTGTGTTATGGGAAGGAGCTATCTCCCCCAAAGCCTGCTGCAAATACTCAAAATATTGAGACTGGTTTAACCCACTTTTAAAATCGTAGAAAAACATTGCACGAAAATACTATCTTTCCAGCTCCTTTGCAGCGACTGACTACCTGCGCGCCGCGGCTTGTTCGACCTTGCACTGCAGGACTTCCCGGAGCGGGAGAGTCACTTCCTGCTACCAGCTTACTCACAAAGGATGGGGCATCCACTCCCTGTGTTCCATTCAAGTGGGTCAACCTCCACATTCTCACATCTCTAAACTTCCGTAGTGACCTTCGTATCATGACCTTATCACTGCACCACACAGCCAGGCAGATTAGCATACGGAAGTACATTGGAGTTTTAAAACCATTCACCTTACAGTGTGAAAAACGCACGGTGTAAGAACATGGCTGCAGACTGGAGGTAGACGTGACATCCAACTAAACCCCTGAAACATATTCCTCACCCTTTGAGTTGGGCGTTATCGTGGAGGTCAATAGCATTTAAAAGAGTTTCAAACGTATGGCACCAATCAGGTTGGTTGGTTCCTTAGTTGGGGCTGCGACAACGCGGTCATGTATCCCCGTGTACTTTGGGTGTGTGTAGAATCTGTCTGATTATTATTATTATTCTCGAGTCAGAAAACATCAAATAAAACACAGATACAAATACTATGACTACAGGCATTATATAATATTTGACCAAAACTTGGCCACTTCCGCTGCATTCTGTGTTGCTTCATAAAGTTCATATTTTGTGCAGGAGGTCGGGCACAGTCTACACTGAAGCATATGTTTCACGGTCAGATCTTCTTCACAGTCGCACTGTATGTCATCTTCCTTAATGTAGCCCCACTTTGCAAGATTGATCTTAGATCTGCCCACTCCTGATCTTAATCTATTCAAGGATTTCCATGTTAACCAATCTGATCATGACCAGGAGGTAAAGTTTCGGCTATACTTTTCCAGCCCAGGAGAGGAGATCCCTTAGCTTTCCATAATTTATTCTAGCCTGGCCTTTTCACATGTAGTCTTCAATTCATTAGATGTTCTTAGGAAACTCTTCCTAGACTTCAGCCTCTGAGCATGTAGTTTATGCCCATGTAGAGGATGGGTTGTTTCCTAGATAACTTTCTTCCTTTCCTTGTTTGTAGCTCTGTCAAAGTTCCAACGTTCACCACTAGATGTCAGTGACATCTGGTACCGAAAATTGGAACTACTTGAAATTGAACGGAACTTGTAGCTCACCCCATGGGTTTCCCTTTGAAGCAGCTACAGCCTCTGGCGAGCCAAACATGTCCTTGGACACTCCCAGCACTAAAAGCCATACGCTAAATAAATAAATAAATAAATAAATAAATAAATAAATAAATAAATAAATAAATAAATAATCGAAATTCAAACACAAAAAACATAAGTTTCTTAAATTATAGATTATTACTAATAGTGTGGCCAGTAGAGGCCATTGTTGTGGGAGTAAATTATGGCGCAGTCGGTTGGAGAATGATTCAGATACCCCAATTTATGTAAGTCATAACAATTAGGAAGAAAAAAAAGATTATTTTTATTATAATTATTTTCAATATCACATCGGGCTATGCTTCATGCGGCTTAACACAGTCCATTGTACTCCTCGTGGAGATGCTTGCTCCTGAAAATGGTTTGGTGTTCTGATACCTCTTTTTCTTGTGTTTCAGATGGCTTAGAACTTTCTATGAAACTCTACCAGCAGAGATTTGTACCTCAAGGTGGTTGGTGTCTGATACCTCTTGTTCTTGTGTTTCAGGTGGCTTAGCATTGTCCGTGGAACTCCACGTGCAGAGATATGCCCCTCAAGGAAGCTCGGTGTTCTGATACCTCTTGTTCTTGTGTTTCAGGGGGCTTAGCATTGTCCGTGGAACTCCACGTGCAGAGATCTACCCCTCAAGGAAGCTCGGTGTTCTGATACCTCTTGTTCTTGTGTTTCAGGTGGCTTAGCATTGTCCGTGGAACTCCACGTGCAGAGATATGCCCCTCAAGGAAGCTCGGTGGTGCTACGCTGCGAGTACAGTGTTCAAAGAGACGCGCTACACAAAGTGGAGTTCCACAAAGGGAGTAACAAACTGTTCCAATACATCAAGGACCGCAAACCACCGTTTAGATATTACGAGATAGTAGGCGCATTCATTGACGTAAGTAATCTTCTATATTTAGCATGAGTTATTCAGTAATATTAGGTATCAGGGCAATCCAATTAGTAGCCTAATATAACAATATTTTCATCGTTATCATCATCATTTAATACTCTTATCAGAAATATCATATATATTATTTCAGTAGTATAAATCCCTCATGCGGTACTCACAAGCGACCAATCATGACAAATGAGCATTCAAATGAAAGAGAATAGTCATTAGGAGTGACGTATTGCACTCTAATTTCATAAATATCTATAATTTCTTTAAAAAATGGCCTTTAAAATGTACGAAGTGTGCGATTTGCCGATACTGTTACTGTAGGAAAATTCGCTCCATAATTGCTGTCCACTTCACATTTTAACCACTGTGACACCTGTTTCATGTCAATTTAAAATTCTGAGGTATTTCCTTTAACATTTTGGATAGATTTTGGAAACAGTAAATCAAATGAATGAGTACTCAAATCATATAATTTCATAAATATCGAATAACCGGTGAGTGTTATGATGATCCAATTTTCAATTATTTCCTTCAGAAGTTATAAATAAATGTATTAAAGCACAAAATATGCAGTGTGAAATTACAACTAGTTTGCAACAGAACTGAGACAGAGATAACCTCCCTTGCCCACACCACATCACGTGGTATCGATCACATCTTATACCACATAGGGCACATTCACAATTTAAGTCTGGCTGATGATATCTTCTGTTACTGGACACTTTGAAGTGGAAACCTTGTACCGAGAATCTCGTTACCAGGTGCCTCAACTCGTACGAGCTCTCTGTCCAGTCCCGTGATGTCATCGCATCAGTCGCGTAAAATTCTTGCCAGATGCTATCTTTCTTAGACTTCATTTCCTGAACTAGTGTCTTGTAACCATGTGTTGTTGGCAAAAGCGTCTGCAGTCTCAGTTCTTCAACAAAGGGAAGCTCACTTGAGAGTTCATAAACCAAACGAGAAAGAGTAAATCGGGAGAGGCATAATACATTTTTTTAGGTAGACGGCCTTGACCTTCTCTATCTCCACTAGATGCTCGTTCTTCAGGTGGGACCAAATGTTTCCAGACCATATGTAATTATCGGGACGATTTTCAGCCAGAAGAGTATCATTGCAGTCTCTAAGGAAAGTGTTCTGAGATGCCGTATGTCACTCATGGCCTTCATAGCCGCATTTGTTCTGTCCTTGATGTGGATTGAGAAAACGTTGACATGCGTCTGAAAAGTCACTTCAAGATAGTCAAGTGCGTCACACATGCCAGTGGTTTATCTCCGTAAAGAATTGTTGCTCCTCTTCCTCCTTTTCGAAAAGACATGGAAACTGTCTTCTTCTCATTCAAATGAAGTTCATTTGATTTCGCCCACTCCGTCACTTTATTAAAAGCCTGTTTCAGCACCACTTCAATGGTTGCCGTTAGAACTATGACATCTGTGTAAATATATAACTTCACGTTTGAGGGTAATACTTGTACACCATCTGCCGCAACAATAATAAAAAGAATAGGGCTGAGGAGATCCCCTTGCACAACTCCTATTGTATGTCGTATTTCCTTGAATTTCGCGATGTCGTCCGAAATGAAAATGAAATTTTCACTCAGTAAGTTATGGAACGTAGAATTCTAACTGAAATGTAAATAGTGTTCTATTGAATGAAATAAAAACATAATAACCTTTCTCCTCAAGTTTCTCATTATAAACCTATTGGGGAAACTGTGGTATATGAATATGCGAGATTTGTCGCACGGGTCCGCTAGTCATCCAACTGCTAAGTGAGACTAAACAAGATGTTCAGTAAAGAACATATAACCTACTTTCTCCTAAATGCATGGGTATTGTTATAACTCTTTGTCCTTTTCAAGGAGTATAATTGAATTTTGGTTGTAGTAGCTTGTTGAAATACAACGTACTATACGGTTATTAAACATGAATATGAGGTGCCCTTTGCTAGTGCTACCTCTGTACCAAATTTATTCCGATTCGGTTTACCTGTGATTGAATTGATAGGGGGAATCGATTTGAACACATACATGGCCGCCATATGCAAACTATTGGACTGATGGCCTTGTAGTTTAGTCAAAAGACGCCCAACATATGAATATATGTTGTTGGAAAATTTAGTAGAGATCGGATGATTAGGTTAGTCGTAATTTGATTTAAGCATTGAACATTTGGGTGGCCGCCATTATGTTTCCATCAGGACGGCGGAGATATACGGTAAAACATTACACCGAGGTGCTCTTTGCTAGTGCTACCTCTGTACCAAATTTCGTTCAATTCGGTTACACCGTGTTTGAATTGATAGGGGTAATCTATTTGCACACATACATGGCCGCCATCAGAAAACTATTGGGCTGATGATCTTGTAGTTTGGTTAAAATATGCTTCCCAGATGAAGGTATGTTGTTGAAAAATTTGGTAGAGATCAGATTATTAGGTTGGTCGTAATTTGATTTAAGCTTTTAACACTTGGATGGCTTCCATTACGTCTCTGTCAATATGGCGGCAATATAAAACATGACATTAAGGTGCCCTTTGCTAGTGTTACCTCTGTACCAAATGTTGTTCAATTCTGTTTCACCGGGTTTGAATACTTAGGGGGAATCGATTTGCACACATTCATGGCCGCGATCCGCAAAATATTGTGTTGATGACCTTGTATTTTGGCCAAAAGATTCTTCATACCTAGAGGTATAATGTTGCAAACTTTAGTGGAGATCAGATGATTAGGTTGGTAGTAACTTGATTTAAGCTATTAACAATTGAGTGGCCGCTATTACGTTTTCGTCAAGATGGCGGCTATATAAAACATGACAATGAGGTGTTTATTACTTTTTCTACCTCTGTACCAAATTTCGTTCAATTCTGTTTCACCGTGTTTGAATTGATAGGGGGAATCGATTTGCACACATACAAGGTCGCCATCTGCAAACTATTGGGCTGATGACCTTGTAGTTTAGTCAAGAAACGTTCGCCATATAGGTATATCTTGTTGCGAAATTTAGTAGAAATCGGATGATTAGGTTAGTCGTAATTTGATTTAAGCTTTGAACATTTGGGTGGCCGCCATTACGTTTCCGTCTAGATGGCGGCGATATAAAACATGGCACTTAGGTGTCCTTTGCTAGTTCTACCTCTGTACCAAATTTCGTTCAATTCGGTTTCACCGTGTTCGAATTGATAGAGGGGACAGATATTCAGAGTACACACACTCACACACACACTTACCCACAGACACACAGACACACAGGCACACAGACACACACACAATTTTTCGCCCTATTTAGATATCATGTCTACTTTTATTTTTTGCAAAAATCGAAAGTAGGCTAAAAATGTTACCACAGTCGGAATTTGAACCCGAACCTACTGCCGTTCGAGCAGGTGCGTTCAGCCAATTACACTAATGTCCACGCACCAACCACAACAAGCTGTATTTTCAAATCACATTCATTATTTTCTAGTTTCATTCGTGTAACTGTCACTTACGGGTCCATAGTGCAAAGAATGTAGTTTATGAGGGCAAATCTAAGTCATATCACTGTAACTTCATAAGTTTCATTTACACAGGCTAGCATTGAAATATATCAGGCAGGGTGTGAGGTGTCTTCTTTCACACTAGAGATATGATGGGGTTCCTCTCAACTACGAAGAGGCTAGCCTCAACTTGAATCAAAGAAATTATATCAGATAAAATTGAATATTTTTATGGATTTAAGCCCACTAAGGAGCGCTTAAGTCTAGTTGTTTTTGGGTGCACGCTTCCGTTCCCAAACATCTTTTGATGTGTAACATCTTTCCGCTCGGTTGCTGGATAGTTTTGTGGGAGTGATTTTGAAAATTGGGGACGGAAGTGGATCGAACGGAAGTGGATCGGACGGAAGTGAAGACGCACTGCCAGATGGATGTACAATTGAAAATGTGTGTATTGGAAACAAGGCAGTGTGTGCTCTGTAGCACGAGAATGTTATGGCAATACAGTAGGCCGTGCATTTAGCAGGCACTGGTTTGACGAGTACAGTGGCAAATGTTTCACCGACTTTCATTTGTCATTGAGCAGTTTATGAAGCTTCACGTTCAAGGTTGAATATCACATGGGGTAGGACAAAGACGACAAATTACATTTAAGTTAGCGGCATTATTTTCAAGCTGTGGGTGAGTAGGCAAATATTAAATGCACAACAGAATGTTGTTATATGAGTGAAATAAAAGCTGTATTTTCATTATATGTGAGACTAGGTCATTTCATGATTGTAGGAAGCCATGTTTTGATTGTTTACGATGAACTGTATGAGAGCCTTGAGAATAATGAATGTTATAGTTCACTGAGGAATGTGCTCACAGTATTTGAGAGTACTGTCGACGTTGTGTGTCACTTTGTTATTATGAATTATTAATGTAAAAGGAAGGAAGGAAGCTTGAAGTTTTGCGTGTCCGTTAATCTCACGATCATGATCCACGGAACCTCCCTTTTACGTGGAATGCGAACCACAGGACATGGCATTTCAATTGTAAAATCTCACATGTATTGACTGGGAATCAAACCCGGTCTACCTTGGTGAGAGACTAACAGCTTGACCGCTGCGCCACAAATGTGACAGTAGCATATCTCCAATTCAATCTATACATTCATCATAGTACCAGTATGAAAACGGAGTGTAAATTAACATTTTAAGAATGTCCAAGCTGTGTAGGATAACATGTCAGATGTTACACATCATATGCGACTACTGTAAGGTTCGTATCTTTTTTTTCCCTGCCAATAGTTTCTCCGTTCCTTTACTGTGAAAGAGGATCACGAGATTTAATAACCTTTAGTAGGGCGACCACGAATTAACCATGTAACAAAATTTGGAGCGTTATCGTGCTGGAAGCCATTCTTACAGTGTTGCCTTATTGATCGAAATGTAATGTTTTTCAGTCGGTCAACACGATTAAACCCAAATGGTTAGGGTGGTTCCCTAATCGTGAAACAACAATAATCTCATGTAAATTTATTTCAGGATTAGGGAACCACCCATTACAAAAGGGTTGAATCTTGCTGACTGACTAAGAAACATTATATCATTTCAAATGACGCATGCTACAAATGCTACACATGTTAGAAAGGCAGGAGGGCTCTTTCAACAAACTCCATTACGAACTTAGAACAAACTATTTCAACAATTAGTTCCATCCAATAAGGGGTTAAAGGTTTCAATCTGACATCTTGCCCACCTCTTTAAGGGTCACCCTGTATTTGAGTCTGACATATTTTACAACTCTTTAAGGGTCACCATGTATTTGAATTGAATCTAACATACTGTACACCTCGTTAAGTGTCACCCTGTATCTTGCTCTGACATCCTGCTCACCTGTAATCTTATCTGGCTTCTTGTATATCTCTTTAGAAGTCACTCTGTATTCTTGTGTGACATCTTGTACACCTCTTTAAGAATCACCTTATATTCATCTTGTATATCTCTTTAGGAGTCAACCTGTATTCTTATCTGGCATCTTGTACACCTCTATAGGAGTCACCCTGTATTATTTTCGCTTCGCTCAAAGCCCCAGGTCGCTCAACGCCCCAGGACTCTTTCAACAGACTCCATTAACCATTAAATTACGCTTCCCGCGTGGCTGCATGACGTAACGCACTCGCCGTCCTTTACCCATTAACTTAGGCTTCCCGCGCGGCTGCATGACGTCACTTCCGTCTCCTTAACGGAACCGTCTCCGTCCCGCATAACTTTAAACCCCAGCGTAACGACGAAGTCGACAAGATCATTTAAATTGTAAAACATGCAAGAATACCCAGTTGAATGTAGCCTTACGATTTGAACACTTGTGTAACAGTAGATCCAACACTTCTGGAGACACAGTGTTATGCCATTCCCTGGTATCGAAATAAGACTGCAGCAGCAAATGTCATCAGTAAAGGTGATGTGACTGTGCCGCGGGATAGTTTTCAGTCAGAGCTGGGGATTGTGAGTCAACTACGGGGAATTTGCAATCCGTTCACCAGATTGTTGCGCGTGATGGCTTCTGATTTCCATCACAGGGGCTATACAGGGGCTAAGTAGCAACCTGCTGAGCAAGTTGTAGTGCGGGCTCGCTTCTCGTTTCCATCACAGGGGCTATACAGGGGCTAAGTAGCAACCTGCTGAGCAAGTTGTAGTGCGGGCTCGCTTCTCGTTTCCTTCACAGGGGCGATACAGGGGCAGAGTAGCAACCTGCTGGGCAAGTTGTAGTGCGGGCTCGCTCGTCGTTTCCTTCACAGGGGCTATACAGGGGCAGAGTAGCAACCTGCTGGGCAAGTTGTAGTGCGGGATGGCTCCAAGTTTCCTTCACAGGGGCTATACAGGGACAGAGTAACAACCTGCTGGGCAAGTTGCAGCTCGGGATGGCTCCTCGTTTCCTTCACAGGGGCTATACAGGGGCAGAGTAGCAACCTGCTAGGCAAGTTGTAGTGCGGGATGACTCCTCGTTTCCTTCACAGGGGCTATACAGGGGCAGAGTAGCAACCTGCTGGGCAAGTTGTAGTGCGGGATGACTCCTCGTTTACTTCACAGGGGCTATACAGGGGCAGAGTAGCAACCTATATGGCAAGTTGTAGTGCGGGAGGGCTCCTCGTTTCCTTCACAGGGGCTACAAAGGGGCAAAGTAGCAGCCTGCTGGGAAATTTGTAGTGCGGGCTCGCTTCTCGTTACCTTCACAGGGGCTATACAGGGGCACAGTAGCAACCTGCTGGGCAAGTTGTAGTGCGGGATGGCCCCTCGTTTCCTTCACAGGGGGCTATACAGGGGCACAGTAGCAACCTGTTGGGCAAGTTGAAGTGCGGGATGGCTCCTCGTTCCCTTCACAGGGGCTATACAGGGGCAGAGTAGCAACCCGCTGGGCAAGTTATAGTGCCGTTTGGCCCCTCGTTTCCTTCACAGAGGCTATACAGGGGCAGAGTAGCAACCTGCTTGGCAAGTTGTAGTGCGGGATGGCCCTTCGTTTCCTTCACAGAGGCTATACAGGGGCAGAGTAGCAACCTGCTGGGCAAGTTGTAGTGCGGGATGGCTCCCCGTTTCCTTCACAGAGGCTATACAGGGGCAAGAGTAGCAACCTGCTTGGCAAGTTGTAGTGCGGGATGGCTCCCCGTATCCTTCACAGAGGCTATACAGGGGCAGAGTAGCAACCTGCTTGGCAAGTTGTAGTGCGGGATGGCTCCCCATTTCCTTCACAGAGGCTATACAGGGACAGAATAGCAACCTGCTTGGCAAGTTGTAGTGCGGGATGGCTCCCCGTTTCCTTCACAGAGGCTATACAGGGGCATAGTAGCAACCTGCTGGGCTAGTTGTAGTGCGGGATGGCTCCTCGTTTCCTTCACAGGGGCTATACAGGGGCAGAGTAGCAACCTGCTTGGCAAGTTGTAGTGCGGGATGGCTCCTCGTTTCCTTCACAGGGGCTATACAAGACCAGGGTAGCAACCTGCTGGGCAAGTTGTAGTGCAGGATGGCTCCTCGTTACCTTCACAGGGGCTATACAGGGGCAGAGTAGCAACCTGCTGGGCAAGTTGTAGTGCGGGATGGCTGCTCGCTTCCTTTTACAAGGGCCGAGTAGCAACCAGCTGGGCAAGTTGTAGTGCGGGCTCGCTTCTTGTTCCCTTCACAGGTGCTACTTCGTTATATTGGTTCACATGCTACCTTATGCTCTGACTGCAGATGTCGAATCAGTGCACAGAATTCATCATACACCCTCTGTCTGAAAGGTTCGGTGAAAGGGCTATATATATTACGAACGGATTGTTGGTTTACCTGAAACAGCCGTTACTGTTCTTCGAAGTAATCCCCGTGGATGGTTGTGCACTTCTGAGGACGACTGAACAAGTTCTGGAAACTCCTGGCATAGTCTTCTCTAGGAATAGCCTTCAGTTTGGGTCGTCAAAACTGTAAATTGAAAGCAAGGGAGAAGCGTGAATTTATGCAACCTGCCTTGCTCACGTGATAGACGGGCAGCAGTGAAAAGGGTGAATTGATGCAACCTAACGTGCACACCTGTTCGACGGGTGGCAGTGAGAAGGCTGAATGTTCCGTAGAATGGAATGGTCCTGAAAACCATCGTCACGGGTGACGAGACCTGGTGCCTGAGGTACAACCTCGAAGGCAAGCGTCAAAGTATGGGTCCATGGTCGCCAAATAGCCCTGAAGGACCAGAGGTTTTCGGACATTTCGGACATCCAACGTAATGTGACGTCCCAACTGAAGACTATCCCTCAGGAAGACTATGCCAGGATTTGTACAGCCGTTCTAAGAAGTGCATAGCCATCCACGGGGATTACTTCGAAGGATAGTAACGGCTGTTTCAGGTTAGCCAACAATCCGTTCGTAATTTAGACCCATTCACCGAACTTTTCAGACAGAGGGTGTATTATCTCTCAACACATAACTTGATCAACAATGAATTTAATCCCTCGTTAGTCACGCAGGGTTTGATATCTTGTTGAACTTGGATTGTGATTTTCTTAGGAATATAATGCGCCGTACCTTAGTAAACAAATTGTATGCTATTCAGTCGGTCAACAGGATTAAACCTAATTGTAATGGGTGTTATGCCCTAAGTGGATGACCTCGTTGTGTTGGGGTGGCGCGCCTGACTCTCACCCGGATGCCCTGGGTATGAATCCCGGCTCCGTCAGAGATTTTAGAAATTGATGACAGGGCTGTGAGGACAATTGGATCTGTCTGACAGTGCGACAGTGCCCCGGTCAATGAAACCAAGATAAGCAGCGGTCGCTTGGTAGGTCTAGGCCCTTTATGGGGTCTAGCACCACGGGATTATGACCTACATTTGAAAGAAATGTATATAAAGACCCAACTGAAAGAACAGGGTAAGTCCATTTTATCATTTCAAATGATCTTGTCGACTTCGTTGTTATGCATTGGGTCTAAAGTTACGCGGGACGGAGACGGTTGCGTTACGGAGACTGAGACTGTGACGTCATGCAGCCGCGCGGGAAGCCTAAATTAATAGGTAAAGGACGGCGAGTGCGTGACGTCATGCAGCCACGCGGGAGGCCTAAAATAATGGTTAATGGAGTCTGTTGAAAGAGTCCTGGGCCGTCGAGTGACCTGGGGCTTCGAGCGAAGCGAAACGAATACAGGGTGACACCTAAAGAGGTGTACAAGATGCCAGATAAGAATACAGGGTGACTCCTAAAGAGATATACAAGACGCCAGATAAGAATACAAGGTGACTCTTAAAGGGGTGTACAAGATGGCAGAGAAGAATACCGGGTGTCTCCTAAAGAGGTGCACAAGATGTCAGACAAGAATACAGGGCGACTCCTAAAGAGGTGTACAAGATGTCACACAAGAATACAGGGGACTTCTAAAGAGATATACAAGATGCCAGATAAGAATACTGGGTGCCTTCTAAAGAGGTGTGCAGGATGTCAGAGCAAAATACAGTACAAGAGACCAGATAAGAATACAGGGTGACTCCTAAAGAGATATACAAGATGCCAGATAAGAATACAAGGTGACTCGTAAAGAGGTGTAAATGATGGCAGACAAGAATACAGGGTGACTCCTAAAGAGGTGTACAAGGTGTCACACAAGAATACAGGGTGACTTCTAAAGAGATATACAAGATGCCAGATAAGAATACAGGGTGCCTCCTAACGTGGTGTGCAGGATGTCAGAGCAAAATACAGGGTGACACTTAACGAGGTGTACAGTATGTTAGATTCAATTCAAATACAGGGTGACCCTTAAAGAGGTTTGCAAGATATCAGATTCAAATAATGGGTGACCCTTAAAGAGTTGTAAAAGATGTCAGACTCAAATACAGAGTGACCCATAAAGAGGTGCCCGCGCGGGAAGCCAAAGTTAATGGGAAATTGAGTCTGTTGAAAGAGTCCTGGGGCTTCAAGCGAAGCGAGAAGCCCTCCTGAGCCTTTCTAACATTTGTACCATGCGTCATTTGAAATGATATAACGTCTATTCTTTCAGACTGACTGTAATTTTTTTTTCTAAGATTAGTTTATGGCGCATTATGGTGGCCAGCCATCGTCACTCCAGATAAGTTGAAATTAATTTCAAATAAAGCGAAATGTCACCGAGATACAGAGCTTTCTATTTTCAGTGGAAACGGAAAGAACGTTCCATGTCCTCTCACGTTTTTCATAATTTAACTTTAGTTTTTATTTGTTTTACATCTGCTTCCTATATAAGAAATAAATTTGGCAAAGAAAACTATATTTCCTAGCCTCAATCGGGGTGTTTAAAGCATTTCGTTTTAGTGTTGAAAGTTAAAATTCGCTCTTCTGAAACATTTACAGAATGTGATTTACGCCGTTCTTCTCGCGGAGTCTTCATATTAGATTAATAAGATCACTTGGATTACCAGTTCTGGTCGTCAATCAACCATCAACAAAGATTTAATGTATAAGGTGCGATCAAAAAGTAACGAGCCGGAGTCTGGAATGCGCAAACCGGTGACTACATCGGCTAATCGTGGCGTGTGTAACGAGGTGTGCTTCCGACAAGAGCGTGGAAGGTCACAGCTCGTCGCTAGAGGGCAGGCGAGCACGTCACGTGACGATACAAAGAGAGCAGCAGCATGCATCAATTTTCCAACGCTGCCAGTCGCATTGCAAACAGTGACATGGAGGCGTCAACCGAAGAGCAAAGAGGTGTTGTTCGGTTTCTGACAGCGGAAGGAGTAGGGGGAACGGACATTCATCGCCGAATGTCACAAGTGTACGGCGAACACTGCATGTCCCTTGCAAGGGTCAAGGCGTGGCACAAGCACTTCAGGGAAGGACGGGTGTCGTTAGCCGATGGTGCCCGGTCTGGGGCACCCCCCTGCATTACCGATGACAACGTCCAGCTGGTTGATGCACTCATTACCCAGGACCGCCGAGTGGCAGTGAACGTCATAGCCGCCGTGGTCGCTCCACGATAATGCACGACCTCATACGGCCAACACAGTCGTGGCACTCCTGCAGAAATTGAATTGGAAGGTTCTCGACCACCCTCTATACAGTCCAGACCTCTCTCCCTGTGATTACGCCATGTTTGGCGCCCAGAAAAGGGCTCTGCGGGGCCAACGATTCACCTCGGACGCCGACGTCCAGCTGTACGTGCGGTACTGGTTCACATCGCAGCCCAGAGAATTTTATGAGACAGCCATTCATCGCCTCATGTCACAGTGGGACAAGTGCCACTACTAACATACAGGCATCGGTTTCTGTAATTATGCCTCCGGCTCGTTACTTTTTGAACGCACCTTATATGTCTACAAATATGTAGATGGAGCTATTTACAATATAGAGCCAGATGACTTCGCTGCCGCGCCCTTTAAAACAACAATAACTAACTATTTACTATAATATGTAGATTTATTTAGTTACCATGGTTTATTGTAAACTTGAGTAACGTCTTGTCAAACTAAGGAGCTTGATCGAAACTAGTCATCCGAGTATATCATGTAAAAATTAGGTACAGACGTGTTGACCGACTGAAAAGCATTAAGTTCGCCCTTTCAATATCATAAGAAAATTCCTCTAGTCTGGCAGTGGTCAGGTGCTATCTCATTTGGAGCTACTAGATCCTACGCTCTATCAGGAATTACTCGTTGCCACACATGAGCAAGATGAACAATAGCAGGGATTTGCCTGTTTTAATTCTAGAATATAATTATGTTGAACAAAACAATTAAACCCATTTGTATGTGTGATTTTACGGTGAATATTCCCAATCATCTCCCTGCCTACAGCCTCTGATAAGCTGTTTTATAGGCAATTCGAGAGCAAAGAAACACGCAAAAATATTTTATATTTTACACATAATTTTGATAATTATTAAAGGAGAACTTTCCCCAATTGAGGATATTAGGAGACTTTTAACGTTAAGGTTACCATTGAATAAATATTTGATAAATGTGATGAAAAATCTGGGGAGTGATGGTGCAGAGGCTTAGCTGCTAGTCTTTCACCCGGGCGGCTGGGGTTCGAATCCCGGTGACAGCGGGGTGGAATTTTCAACTAAAAAATCATGTGATTCAAGGAAGAGCATCCGGACTTAAATCCCAGGTCAAAACCAAAATGAGCGGTTGGCTCCGACGCCCCCCCCCCCCCTCCCCAATTGGGTAAGGCCACTGAAAATTTGATGAAAAATCTCGTTTTATGATTTATAACCCAGATATTCCTGTGTTTAAGAAGTCCATCATCTAATTCCTAGCACTAAATTTACAAGTCACTAAGGTAAGTTTATATGTAGAACCAAATTTGAAGGTGAATCAGCACATTCATTATTTAAAAACAAAGCCCACATATACGTAACAAATGTTGTGTTTGTTCAACTACTGCAACCAAATAAGTGTACATATTGTAAATACTGTCACCCATACTTGTAGACGTGGCTGTTTGCCGTCTCTTGATGAATGCACTAAATTTGCATTTTTCTGTTGGCACAGGCTAGAGTAATATGTGGCTTTTCACCGATGTCTCAATCTCACTCATGGCTGTGATTATATGGAAGCTACTGAGGTATTGGTTGTGCTTAGTAATGCCATTCAGGGCACAGTCAGTGCCTGTGGATGCTGTCAAAGGTTCTACTCATAGGGTTAGTACTGCTGTTCTGACTCGGTGAGGAAAGCAATGGCAAACTATCTCACTCTTCTTCTTGCCTAGTACGTCTCAATATAGCGCTGCCTTGGGTTTTTGTGGCTATCTACCCACATAACCTAATGGCGGTGCTTATTGAGGATCCAACCAGCCTTCGGGCTGACGACCTAACAGACAGAGAAACTTGTAGACATAGATTTAACACTCTCCCTACCAAGCCCATAGTTCGTACGGACCTCAATTTGTTCGACGATCGCCAAGCCCGTAGTTTTTACGGGATCGCTCATTCTAACAAACGCAAATTCCCTCCCCGGAATTTCTACGGGCCTCGTTAGTGGAATCTCGTCCTTGTATCGTTGGTAACAACTTTCATCCGCAGATGGCATTCTATGTCTGTTTTACCGGGATTGGCGCGGTCGCGTCATGTCATTCTAAAATATTTCACACAAAGAAGCAATTTGATTCACAGTAAATGGGTTTTCCAGATGTATCAAACAGGTAAAATTCCATTACAAGCACACTTCCCAGTGAAGATAAATTAATTTGAACAGTATTGGGAACTTTGAATATTTGTTTGCCTTTTTTTAAATTTTTATATGTATATAAGAAATGTAAAATTAAGAGTATTTTATTTCACAATTCAATAAGTATTGTATGTATATTATTGTAGAGAGATAGATCTATAAAATAAAATTAATTTCGTCAAATGATGTATTTTGGTAGCGGTGATAAAAATTCATGAAAATCGTTGAATTTTACTGGTTTTCAGCATTTGGTACAAAATAATAGTCTGGTACAAGAGTGTTAATAAGGCGGCTTCGGTGGAGTAGTTAGTAGCATGCTGAGCTTATATGCCCAAGGTCGCGGGTTCAAACCCAGCCGAAGTCGGATTTCTTATGAGCGTTAAAAATCCCCCAGTATGCCTACCCTTGGAGGGGAAGTAAGGCCGGAGGTCCCATGCCATAAACTACACTTACGTGAAGTCAAAATGTATAGGTTAGAATTGATAACGTTCTATTAGTTCCAACGTTCGCTACCAGATGCTGACTGTGATGGCAACTAGTACCCAAGTTCGCAAGCTAGGTGTAGTGGACGGTAGCATTTGGTAGCAAAAGTAGGAACTACTTGAAATTATTGTCTACATTCCTTACTTGAATTAAAACTGATAACACACACTAATACAGCCATCACAATTAACACAGGTTATCAGACAGATTCTACACACACCCAAAGTGCATGGGGCTACATGACCGCGTTGTCGCAGCCCCTAAACTAAAGAACCAACCAACCAAGAGTGTTAATAGCCTACGTGTAAAGGATTTGTTGATGATCGCTTGTCGATCGAAACTGGTCATCCAAGTGTATTTATTATGTATGTATTTCTTTATGGATTAGGAAGTCCCCCATTACAATTGCATACAATCGTATTGACCCTGTGAAAGACATTCAATTTTGATTACTAAGGCACCACGGATAAATGGCTTCAAACCCAATAATAAATAACAAACAATAGTGTATCTGTACTTATTAGGATCTCCGATTGAAATAATATACCATCCCAGAATTTGCTTGGGGAACGTCCACAAAACCAGCTAGAAATCCACATAATAATAATAATAATAATAATAAATTAGTACAAAATAGATACAACAAGAGAACTATATCCTACAGGGCAAAGATAAGACACTATACCACGGTTGTCAAGCCAGAGGGACTCTATAGCTCAGAATGCTTGATATTGAATAAGAAAGGGGAAATCAAGGATTTAGAGAAGAAGGAAAGGAAAATCTTGAGAAAGATCCTAGGACCTGAAAAACAAAAAGATGGTACATGGAGGAAGAGGAGAAATGAAGATCTCTACAGACAGGCAGAGAAAATCACAGACACCATCCGTAAGAGGAGATTGAAGTTTTATGGACACCTCATGAGAATGAGCGAGAGTCGACTAACGAAGAGAATCTTTAACTACATCACCAAGATCAAGGCAACTACATTATGGATAGAGGAAACGAGAAAAGACATGGAGGAAGTGGGGATAAATCCAGACGACATTTGGAATAGAGATGTGTTTCGAGCTAAGATTGATAAATTCAAGGGGTTCCAGGAAAAGCAATGTAAAAGGGCCAAAAACACCTGGTCAGATGAGAGGAGGAGGAACCACAGCGAAAGGATGAAGAAATTTTGGGAGAAGAAAAAAAAACTAACCAACAAATCAGTTGTTTTCCGTGGTCCACAGTAGGCCAAAATCGAAGAAAGAAGAAGAATAATAGTGTTATTGGTTTTCTATCACTTTCAAATACTGCGGCTTATAAAGATGCCAAGGTGCCGGAATTTTACACGGAAACAGAATGGGAACTTCAACGTGGCAGTAAATCTACTGACACGGTTCCCTCACATTTACACGCCCTCGAATGTTCGATCCTGTAACCTTGGGAACAGCAGGTAAGAACGTTACTGCTGATCCACTCAGCCAATCGGGAATCCACCCACAAGATGACAAATAACAGTTGCCGCGTGCGAATTAACGTACACGCCTACGCTGCGGGGATTTAGCGAAAGCATCAAATACCTAATGGATCGTACCACGTAAATATATGGCATATCCGTTCATATTACAGACCTACGGTAGTCCCACCTCTACTCTGCGTTCAGATAACATTGATGTTAGGATTGTATATTATCACGACCAAATTTGTTCCATCACAGATCATTCATGCATGAAGTTCAATTCCCTCTCGCCACTTGTCATTACCCGCATCATTAGAGATTCAGAGACGCGTGAAGATGAATCAATATTGTCACAAGTAGGAGTCTAGCGGGTGCTAATTGCTACGCCAGATGTGGCTAGTTAGTGGCAGTACATACGTGAGAGTCCTCGGGTTCACCAAACCTCTTCATCATCAAGTGTTTGCTCACAGCACGCTCTTGTCTACCAGCATGCTAATCGTTTAACCCTGGCACTGTGAACCTATTTTAGCAACCCTTATCGCACATGGAGTCACTGAGTTCGCCTCAAACCACAACACAAAATTTGCAGTCCACCTCGTGGTGTAGTAACTAGCATTCTTAATGTACACCGTGTAGGTCCTCGTTCAATTGCCATTTCTGCAAAGATATTTAAACCTCATCTGATAGCTTGAGAATTAATAAAAACAAGTAGTTCCGTGAAGAACTATACAGCCTATTTTCATATATCCTACTCATGTTAATTGCCACTATCAACATACTAAATTTCAGTTTAATTGCTGTAACAGATTCGTAGATATTGAGAACCGTCTAAATATTTCAGATTGTCGCCAGGTTGGATTTTAATTTTTGTACTATTACATTAATATGATTGTGTACGTGCGGTATTCAAACTCAATCGCATGATTAGAACACAAGAAGTAAAAACGAGATTTTAAAATTATGCACAGCAGCCATCTATTGATTATGCAAACAATTGAAATAAATTAGATGTCAGTGGATCAACATTTGTATAAGCATTTAACGTGCAACGTTTCATGGCACTTGGATAGTTAATTCGCGAGAAACGTCCATTTAAATATTTATACTTCGCGTCGCCGCCATGTTGGATTTGTGCTCACCAGGTTACTGAAGTCCTATAGGTGAACATATGTTCATAGTCTCTATGAACATTAAAAAATTCAGTTTGGTTGCTGTAAAAGATTCATAGATATTGAGAACCGTCTAAATATTTCGGAAGCTCGCCATTTAGGATTGTTATATGTATAGGCCATAGAGGTATGTACCATTCAAGGACAATTATTGCCTAGGTTCATTATTCAAACTTTCACCTCGATCGCATGATTACGACACAAGAAATAAAAACTTAATTTTAAAATTTGGCACAGCCGCCATCTATAGGTTATGTAAACAATTGAATTAAATTAGATGGCAGTGCATTACAATCTGCAAAATCATTTACTGTACCACATTTCACTGCGCTCAGAGAGTTAAATCACGAGAAAAGTCTATTAAAATATTTCAAATTCCCTTGATCGCCATGTTCGTTTTGTACGTTACAGGTTTATGAAATATATATAGGTAAACTTGTTTCAGTACCCTTTATCACCGTACAAAATTTCAGGGTGATATCTGTAATAGTTTCGGAGATATAGAATGTCAGTGAAATATTTCGCACAGCCGCCATTTTGAAGTTATGTAAACAATTGAACTAAATTAGACTCCATTGCATTACAATGTGTATAAACATTTGCTGTACCAAGTTTCATTACGTTTGGATAGTTAAATCGCGAGAAAAGTCTATTTAAAAGTCTCAACTTCGCTTGACCGCCATGTTGGTTTTGTAGTCACCAGGTTTTTGAAAGTCTCATAGGTGAACTTCTAGTAGTACCCTTTATCACCGTACACAATTTCAGGGCGATATCGGTAATAGTTTAGGAGATATTGAATGCTAGTGAAATATTTCGCACATCCGCCATGATGGATTGGTGAGACGTAACAAAATTTGAAGGGCACGATCGAGGTCGCCGGGAATAGCGCTATGAACTTACCGAGTTTCATTGAAATCGCTCCAGCCGTTTAGATTTTATTAGGGGGGGGGGGTCACACACACATCTCACACACACACACACACACACACACGCACACACACACGGACAAAAGGTGATCTCATAAGCCTATTTTTTCAAAATTGAAAATAGGCTAATAAGACAAAATGTATAGGAAAATAAAGTACATATCTACATGACCTTGGTGATACCTGTGGTCCTATTTGGCTGTGAGGCCTGGACCACGCCTCAAACACTTGAGAAACGACCCTGCGTTTTTTGAAAGGAAGGTCTTGCGCAAAATACAGGGTGTCTCAAAAAATGTACAAACTCTTTGAATGACAATAAAATGATTATTTATGAACATAGAGACACGTTTAAGGGCTTCAATTATAGAAGACACATGTAATTAAAGACTCATGTTCGCAAATGTACAAATTGATGATCGTCAGTGTCAAGACATACGTTACGACAAAGTTCAATAGGAATTTCATGACATTGTCTGTCAATTTCCAATTTCGTGTTGGAATGTAGGATTTCCAGCGCAGACGCTTCATGATGCGATGCACGCTATCTTTTGAGAGGTGTGTCCCTCGAGCCGTTTGTCGTAGTGATTTTGGTGGGGATCGAGTGAGGGCTTTCTGCACCTGTTGTTCCTTTCTAGGACTGGTGGATGTCCGTGGTCGTCCAGAAAGTTTCTTTTTGACGTTGTGAACGGTTCCATCTGCTTCAAATTTATCTATGTTGCGAGCAATGGTCCGGTGCGTTGGTGGCGGTTTGTCGAACACCTGGACACTGACGGTGATCAATTTGAACGTTTGCAAACATGAGTCTTTAATTACATGTCCCTTATTTAATTGAAGCCCTTAAACATGTCTCTATGTTCATAAATAATCATTTTAGAGTCATTCAATGTGTTAGTACATTTTTTGAGACACCCTGTGGTCCACTATATAATGCAGAAACAGAAAGGTGAGAAATACGATCTCCCCAAGACCTTTATCAACGCTTTGGGAAGACGAGCATCAACCGGATTCGGGACAGGAGGAGGTTGCAATGGTTGGGACATGTTATTCGAGCTGAGGATTCCATATCGAATAGTGTTTTCAGTTCGACACCAACTGGCAGACACCCGAGAGGCCACCCTACAACACGATGGAAGGATCGAGCGATAATATCACTGGTAAAGGTGGCACCAGCAGCAACTGTGGAGGATGCAAGGGACAGAGAAAGTTGGAAAATCATCTGCGACCGATGCTTGTGAAAAGTCTCAGTCCCTCCTGTTGTAATGCCTGTGTTATTCTGTATATGAGTTTTTGTTTTATGCTCTTATGGCCTGTTAATGCAATAAATGATGATGATGAAGACAAAATGTATGGTGATAAGTTCAAAAAACGTAAGGACACCTTTAAAGTTAGGACAGGACGAAATAGAACAATTAAGTGCGTTCAAATACTTGAGATGCATAATAACTGAAGACATGAGATGCAAACATGAGGTGAAAACACGCATTGCAATTGCCAAGGAGGCATTTAATAAGAAACGGAGGCTGCTTTGTAGGGGTATGGGCAAAGGCCTGAGGAAGAGAATGGCGAAATGCTTTATTTGGGGTGTAGCACTATATGGAGCTGAGACGTGGACATTGAGAAAAGAGAAAGAAAAAAAGATACGAGCCTTACAGTAGTCGCATATGATGTGTAACATCTGACATGTTATCCTACTATGAAATTGAGATGAAATGTATGTGAAGTCATCTGACATGTTATCCTACGCGTATACTACACAGCTTGGACATTCATAAAATGTTAATTTACGCTCCGTTTTCATACTGGTACTATGGTGAATGTAAAGATTGAATTGGAGATATGCTACTGTCACACTTGTTTGAACAAACATCACATATTTTATTGTAAATTAAGAGGAGGATTCACTTCCGTCCCATTTTTCAAAATCACTCCCACAAAAATATCCAGCAACCGAGTGGAACGATGTTACACATCAAAAATATTGGAGGCGTTTGAGATGTGGATGAGTAGAATGGAAGGGATAAAATGGGTAGTGAGAGTGCGAAATGATGATGTGCTGAAAAGAGTTGGGGAAGAGAAAAATACATTACAGATAATCAGGATGAGGAAACAAAATTGACTTGGTCATTGGATGAGAAGAATTGTTTACTGATGGATGCAATGGAAGGAACGGTGAATGGTAGAAGACGATTAGGACGGAGAAGATTCCAGATGGTTGGCAGTATAAGGATCGACGCAAGGTATGAAACAACAAAGAGAGTAGCAGGAGAATGGTTTGCTTGGAGAGCTGCCTTGTGAGGACCTGCCCAAGGGCAGAATACTGATGATGATGATGATGATGATGATAGCTCGAGAGGGCTTAGCTCAACCTTACTTACTTACTTACTCCTTGGCACTACAGCCCATGTAGGGCCTTGGCCTCCTGGACAATCTTCACCCACTCCTCCCGGATCACGGCTTTGGTTCTCCATCTTTAGACTCCCAACCATCTTATCCTTGGTCCACCCCACATACGACGCCCTCCAGGTTTACCTTCAAAAACCTTATTTGCCATCTGGTTCTCCGTCATTCTTTCAACATGCCCTAGCCATCTCCGTCTATTGGTTTTTATTTCGGCTACTAAATCTGGTTTTCCATATAATTCTCTGATCTCTCTATTGTTTCTGATTCGCCAAAATCCACTATCATTCACGGGCCCATATATCTTCCTAAGTATCTTCCTCTCCCATCTTCGTAATAACTCCTCATCCCCTTGCGTCATAGGTCACCACCGCACCAGTCTCATTACTGTGCGATAGATAATTAATTTCAGAACAACAGAGGAACCTGCACATATGTACCCTCATCTATCGACTTCTCAATGAAAGTACTCCTCACTATCTCTCTTGTAATTTTCGTTTTCTTTCTTCCTTTCATGATCGTCACACGCGATCTGGATCTATAATTGCAATTCCTCTACATCATTCTTCTGCCTTCAGTAACTCTTTCCTCGTGTCGGGAACTAGAATTTGGAATAATTGTCCTCGTGACGTCAGAAATTGTACATCCCTTACAACTTTCAAACGTGCATGTAAAGATTTCCTCTTGAATTCGTAGGCCAACTAGAACAATGTGTGTATGAATGTGTGAGTGAATGACCATAGTATAATATTGTTAAAAATGTATGTCATTTAAATTGTATAGCTTAGCTAATATCACGCAGTCGCCAATTTAATTTAGTTTAATTTTTATTTTATTTTATTTTATTTTATTCTAGTATTTAAGGTTTTCCTAGTATTTAAGTTTGGTAGGTTAAGAATAACATATGTGAGTATTCATGTAAGTTGCACTGTGTGTGGTTAAAATGTAAGAGAGGGCCTAGAGCCCTAATTTCGCCACAATAAAGGTACCAATAAATAAATAAATAATAAATAAATAGGCTTCTCGTCTGGAATACCTCGCCTAACGCATAGTAACTCCTGTTACCAGCTGCAATCCTGTTATATGTTTCTTCTCTTATGTTGTTATTCTCTGTTACTATTGACCCAAGATATTTGAATTCCTTGCATTGTTCATATTCATTGTCATTTAAATGCACTTTTGTCGTTTCACTGTATTTTCTCCTGGATGCCAGCATGTACTTGGTCTTTGACTGGTTTATCTTTAGCCCCATCTCAGCGCCATACTTTTCTAACTTTCACAGTTTTCTTTCAAGATCTCGCTTCCTCCTAGCCAATATGTCAATATCATCTGCATATGCGATATCTTGTGTCACTCGGTTCAATAATGTTCCTCCTGGGTTGCAATCTTGTGTCATTCGCATGACTTTCTCCAAGGCAATATTGAATAGGAGCGTAGAGATTACATCACCCTGACGTAATCCCTCATTAACCTCAAAGGTCTTTGATAATATACCTTCCACCTTCACTTTACACCTGGTTTTGGTTAATGTCATTTGTAGCAGTCTTATAAGTTTATCAGGTATTCCTGCCTCTTGCATTGCCTTCCATAACTGATCTCTCCTGATTTTGTCATATGCTTGTTTGAAATCTTTGAACAGCTAATGTACATCAATATTGTACTCATAGCATTTCTACTGAATCTGCCTGATAGTAAAGATCTGGTTAGTAGTGGACCTGTTATTTCTGAAACCACACTGGTAATCCCCTAAATATGCTTCCACGTAGGTTCTCAGCCTTCCTGCAATGATCTTTGCTAATACCTTATAGACAATACGAAGCAGTGCTATTCCTCTGTAATTTCCACCTCCTGAGACGAAATTGAGATGTATTCATGTCATTGAAGCGGCCTTGATATCTGGGGTAAAGGGATCCTTTCATGTCTCAACCGCTGGGGTGATCCTGAAACGAAAGTTATTGCCCTCACACTCGTATCGCCATAAGTGTTCGAGGATCCTTGCAAAACTTGCAATCCTGTGATCAAGGGTGAGCTGCCTTAGCACCCAACTTGTTTGAGTACGTACAACACCCAATGTGGAAGCGGCCTCAGACACAATTAGTTAGTTACTAATTGTTGTTTTAAAGGGAGAAACAACGAGGTCATCTGCCGCTCTTAAAATGATAAAATCATACAAATATAGGAAGCCTAAATTTAAGAAGAGAAGGAAAATAGACGAAAATCCACAGCCTTCTTCCAGTCGACCGACCGGGTGAGGGAATGGAATGAATGAAGCCCCCATCTAACGGCGAGGATATGAACTGAAATGTGCTGGCTACCGAGGCCTGTCACACTCCCCTGGGGCAATGATTAAATGGATGACAGAGGAAATGAAATGATGGTCGAGAGTGTTGCTGGAATGAAATTTATGACAGGGAAAACCGGAGTACCCGGAGAAAAACCTGTCTGCCTCCACTTGTCCAGCACAAATCTCATGTGGAGTGACCGGGATTTGAACCACGGCCCCAGCGGTGAGAGGCCGGCGTGCAGCCGCCTAAGACGCGGAGGCTCAATAATTATAATAATAAACAAAAGTTTCGGAAATCAAAAAATCACAATTTCAAAAAAATAACAAGTTCTTTCGGTAAATATACACTTGAAAATTTAGATTACTGACCTTGATCCACTTTCACTTCCAATGCGGCCGAAGAGATCAGCAGCCACCACGTTATCGGCTGATATAGTTAGTATAAGATCGAGTAATGAAAATCCACAGCCTGCTTCCAGTCTCCGACCGGGTCAGGAATGGAATGAATGAAGCCCCCATCTAGCGGCGATGATATGAACTGTGCCGGCTGCCGAGGCCTGACGCACTCCTCTAGGGCAATGATTAAATGAATGACAGATGAAATGAAATGATAGTGGAGAGTGTTGCTGGAATGAAATTTTGACAGGGAAAACCGGAGTACCCGGAGAAAAACCTGTCTGCCTCCGTTTTGTCCAGCACAGATCTCACATGGAGTGACCGGGATTTGAACCACGGACCCAGCGGTGAGAGGCCGGCGTTCTGCCGCCTAAGCCACGGAGGCCTCATAAGATCGAGTATATTTTGCAAATCAAGGTTACGTGCCTGTAGGCAAATACGAGTTGTTATCTTCTGTAGCTGTTTGTTGCAGTCGAGGACGTTGGGAAGCTCTCAGATCCGTCTTCATCTTTCACACACTGCCTTCCTTCACTAAATATTGAACACCAACCATTTGGCAGAAAATGACGTCGCCTCCATAGACTCTTTGTACGCGGGGATGATTTCCTGATACGCAAATCCCAAGTGCCTATTCATAGCATACAACAGTACGCACTTCCAATGGTGAACACATTTGTATCACAAGTCTTTCTGCCTCACTAGTTCGCACTCGAATGAACTCAGGCACGCCAATCAGCAGCTCCTGTCTCTACATTGACTCTCGGCGCTTACGCCATTGCTCATCTGCCCTCTTTCTTCACACGGAGAATTATGTAAAGACTGTGATGTGATTTATAACTTTAAAAAAAGTTTTTTGTTCTTTCTTGGGGGATTTGCGATATCATAGCCCCATGTACTTGGGAATGTGTGGAATTTGTGTTATAACCTGTGTAATTGTGATAGCTGTATTACTGTGTGTATTTGTAATTCAGGTGAGGATTGCGAAAGTGGCCTTAATTTGCATGGAGGAGAAGTGGTTAACCACTTTCAAGATGGCTGAGATTCGAATCGTACCCTCCCCTTCTCAATAATGCCTCACAACGCTGAGTGTACCCCTTTCCAACCCTCAGAGCAGAATTGCAATTATTTGGGATAAGTGGGATTCGAACCCGGATCTCCGGTGCGACAGTTAATAATGCTATCCCCTACACCACGTGCTGGTCTCGTAATAAAGCTTCCTTGTGAAATTAAATGACGATACTTGTATTAGCCAGGGGCTGTACGCATCCTGCCCTTTTAGTGCCTCTTACAATAAGCAAGGTATCAGATAAGAAAATACACAGGCCAATCAAAACAGGAAAATGGGATAACACTCAGTGCTTCAGATACCTTGAATCAGTTGGATTTGGAAGAAAACATCAGTTGACCAAAGAAGAACGAAAATAAAGAAGAAAAGCAATAGCACGAAACAACTGGAGGTAATACCGTGCTCAGTCAGGTCCCAAACCCCCATCCACTTGTTGTCAGCTCTTATGTGGGAGGGAGACAATACACGAAACAAAGGGATTACCTTTTTCCCCTCCATGACAATGTACAGTATATCGATTACCTCCACACCCTCTCACGCTGACCCCGACTCTATCCAGTACATCCTCTGATTGTCAACTCATCACGCATTAAAGCCCTCCCCATAAAAGCGACAGCTCACTGAATCTCCAGTTAATCACTTCAACGTCTATCAGGCACCCACAAGGGCGTGGTTATAACAGTGCCAGTGCATGACCAGCAAGTGAGAAACCTAATAATGTCTTTGTCTAAAGACACATATTAATTTAAAAAATTACGACCCTTACAGTAGTCGCATATGACGTGTAACATTTACCATGTTATCCTACTATGTGTCTGTTGGAAGCGCAAATCCCTTGTTAACAGTGTACTCTGTTGGTCATTAAAATAACTACTTGTAAAACTCCAGTGCCAAATCCTTTCAGCAAATAAGATATAATGAATATTTTCACTCCAAAGAACGACAAGTTGAAGATGATCTATTGTAGGAATATCTTTATTGGGGCCTCCAAACCTTGATATAAACCGTATGCGATATGCATTCCACATATTTCTGTATTTTGGCCGACAGTACCTCGAATGCTTACATTAAATAAGAATACAGCAAAAGTATGAAGATTTAATAAATCATAATTGTTTTCAGCAAATATTATATAATGAATATTTTCACACCAAAGAACGACAATTTGAAGATGATTTATTGTAGGAATATCATTAATGGGGCCTCCAAACCTTGAAGTAAACCGTATGCGATATACATTCCACATAGCCACTTGGCCGTCAGTACGTCGTTGTATCAATCTCCGCATCCGCGCGTGCTCAATGTTTCCGTCCCATTTCTGTCCCTTTTAAAATATCCCCACCCCAACAAAAAATATACAGCAACCGAGCGGAAAGATGTTACACGTCAATAAGAAGAGGAAGAAGAAGTCCAACTCCAGTAAAGCAAAATTACGACATTACAACACGGAAATCAATCCCGAGGCAATATACGCCTCTGAAACACTGTCCATTGGGGGAAGATCACTAATTAAGGATATACAAGAACAAGAAAGAAAAAGAAGTTCCATGACGAACCAAAGAGCCTACTTTTCTTAAAATTTAACATTCATGCCAATGATTAATCTATATGGACCTATCTAGAATAATGACGAAATTAAGTTAGTAATATCGAAATTTCTAATTAGTTTGAAAAATACCTGGAATAATGTAGACTAATAGAGCCTAATAGAGCCTAATAATACAGTTGGCAGCACTGGTGACTGAATATATTCTCAGTTCCATCTCTTAAGGTACAGAATACAAAATTTGGTTGAAGTCTAATGGATAGCATGGAAGTTACATGCAGATAGATCATGGATCTATCATCGATGTAAAATCATGTTGGCAACAATGTCATTCATGTGTTAGTCAGAAATAATCTGAAATATTATGATTTATTGTTGTGCCAATTTTGGATGAAAACCATTTGTTAGTATAGAAGTTAAATGTATTATAAAATTGGACCTATCAGCAGGCTGAGAATCATGTTGGCAACACTGACGTATTTTAGTTACTCCAAATTAATCTAGAATGCCAGGTACTAGAGATGTTGGCTTGCATACTTTCTGATATATTGATATTAGGGTTCAAATCTCATCCTGGCCGTCCTGAATATGGTTTTCGTGGTTTCCCATTTTCACCACCAGGCAAATGCCGGGACGTTCCTTTCAATAGGTCCACGACCGATTTCCTTCCAATATCCCTTCCCTGACCCGTCCTAAAAAGAAAAAAAGTACATGGCCATTAGCTGCATTAATAAAATTATTATATCTTCTATGGTACATATAGCACATACGAAATTTGGTTGAAATCCAATTGATAGTATAGTATTTAAAGATTGGTCCTATCAGCAGGCTTATAATCATGTTGGTAGAACTGACGTATATTAGTTACTTCAAATTAATCTATAATGACAGGTACTATAAGTTTACATAGATTAAAGCTGTCAGCTTGCATACTTTCTGATATACTGGCATTTATTAACAGCCCTGGTGGCTCTAATGAATACGCTCAGACATATATGTGTATGTACACATAGTACATACGAAATTTGGTTGAAATACAATTGATAGTGTATACCATTGCTCTGGTATGGCCACATTAAGCGCAGGGATGAGAGTTATTTAGGAAGGCGAGTGCTTGGGCTGGAGGTGGAAGGCAAGAGGGAAAGAGGCAGGCCTAGAAGAAGATGGATGGACTGCGTGCATGATGACCTCCGGGAGAAGCAGTTAACAGAAAACACTATTTGGGACCGAGGAAAATGGAAACGACTTGTCAGGAACGTCGACCCCTCATGAACGGGAAAAGACGAAGAAGAAGAAGAAGTGTAGACGTTACATGCATTTAAAAATTGGACCTATCAGCAGGCTTAGAATCATTTTGCCAACACCGTCATGTATGGCCTCTTGGAAATTAAACTGAAATATTATTATCTATACGTGTGCCAATTTTGGAATAGCTCCCATGCATACCTTCGATGATATCCAACATGGAGCTCAAATTTCAATTGCGGTCTTTCAGCAGTTGGTAGCACTGACATCATTTTCAAATACGTCTTAGAGATATGCATATCAAATTTGGTTTTGATTGCTGCAGCCGTTTAGGAGTTGATAGGGGACACACACACAGAAAGACAGCCAGAAGGACAGACAGACACACATTTGCCTGGATCGATCTCATAAGTCTACTTTTTCCTAAGTTTTGCAAAATGTGAAAAGTAGACTAAAAATCTCGAGGAAGATTTTTAGCCCAGTTTGTACTGAGGGAATCTGGATGAAAACGAAATCCTAAGAGCTTTGTCAGCATTCGGAGAAAATCTCGGACACATTCAGGAAAATACGTTTGGAATTTTATGGGCATATTCTCAGAATGAGTGATCACAGGCTGACTAAATTGATTCTAAATCTTACTCTCTCAAAGAATGCTAAGAACAACTGGCTTCTTGAACCTGAAAAAAGACCTTCAAGAAATAGACATCTCAAGCGATATGGTACTGGACAGATACAAATTCAGAAAACTATTTGACAGTCATCAATTTTCAGACCACCCAAACATTACGTCCAACAGAACCTGGACGGAGGTACGCAGAATGAGCTATAGCGAGAAGATGAAGAGATTTTGGGAAGATAAGAAAGCAAGATCAGCTAAATGGGTTCAAACGCTCACCTTAGATGCATAGAGATATAAAGAAAGAAAGAAAGAAAGAAAGAAAGAAAGAAAGAAAGGAAGGAAAAAGAAATAACAATACGGGGTCATTCATATAAAGTAAGAACGGCAAACGGCAGTTGTGTTATCCACTGCTGCGGTGGCCTTGGCTAAGGTTGTGGCGCACCGTTGTCCCCTGCATTAAGCGTGTGTACAATCCTGTATGAAATCTTACCTTATAAAAGATACTGGAAGTGCCGTCCCTTCTGAGGTATAGAGGCATTGTATCCGGTAACCACATTCTGGCTGACGCGAGTGAATTCTGCCAATGATTGCATGCGCAATGCCACTTTTCAGCTCCTCCAATGAGTGAGGATTTCTTAAAATTTGTGAAAATAAATTTTACATACAAAAATACCATGATGAAATGATAACTGTCTCACCATGTTAGCAGCTGATTTTCAGACTGGCGACTGAACACCTGCACGCTTATTGCAAGGTCAAGTATGTACTATGCGCGTGATTTCATTACTACAGCAGGGGGCCACAGCGCGCCACAAGCTCGGCCAAGGCCAGCGCAGCAGGGGATAACAAAACTGCCGCTTGCAGTTCTTACTTTATTTGAAAGGCCCTGTATATCTCATTTAGATACATTCAAATATACAGGAGAAATTATTCAGCCACCACGGTTAAATCTAGAAGTTAATTAGGAAAGAAGCATACAAAAGGGCATTTAAAAACATATAGAACAGATATAATAAAATATTCATATCACAAATCACGAAATTACGACACACTAATACTATCCACAAACCAGAAGCACTTCACACATCTGGAACTGTGATAAATGGGGGCAGATCACAAGTCAAAACTTCAATAAACAAGAGCGAAAAATCCTCAGGAAAACATTAGACCAAAATAAGAACAAATAGTTCCGTGAAGAATTATACAGCCTCTTTTCATATATCCTACTCATGTTAATTGCCTCTACCAACATACAAAATTTCAGTTTGATTGTTGTGATAGATTCGAAGATATTGAGAACCGTCTAAATATTTCAGATAGTCGCCAGGTTGGATTTTTATGTATGTACTATTACATGAAGATTATTGTGTACGTGTGGTATTCAAACTTCAATCGCTTGATTAGGACACAAGAAGTAAAAACGAGATTTTAAAATTTCGCACTGCTGCCATCTTGTGGTTATGAAAACAATGGATATAAATTAGATGCCATTGGATTAACATTTGTATAAATATTTAACGTGCAAAGTTTCCCTGCAGTCGGATGATTAAATCACGAGAAACGTCCATTTAAATATTTATACTTCGCGTCGCCGCCATGTTGGATTTGTGCTCACCAGGTTACTGAAAGACCTAGAGGTGAACTTATGTTCATAGCCTCTATGAACATAAACTTCAGTTTGATTGCTGTAAAAGATTCGTAGATATTGAGAACCGCCAACATATTTCGGATGCTCGCCATTTTGCATTGTTATACTGTATGTATAGGCCATAGAGTTATGTACCATTAAAGGAAAATTATTGCATAGCTTCATTATTCAAACTTTCACTTCGATAGGCTAAAAAAGGGTTTAGATGAAAAAGAGGCCACATGGAAGGATTGAAAAATAAGATATTCCATCAGAAAAAAGAGACTGGATTTTTATGGTCACAATGAAAATATTAATCATAGCACTTTGCCTGAAAAACAATTTCAAATAGCTGATATAAATTACACAAGGCCTAGAATAAATTGTTATTAACGAAGTAATCATTCACAATAGAAGAACATTTAGAGCCCCATGGATATCGGGTTGAAACCCGGCCGAAGTCTTCGGATTTTAGAGCGTTAAAAATCCCTCAGTATGCCTACCTTTGGAGGGGAAGTAAAGCCGGCAGTCCCATGTCTTAGATTTATGGCATGAACAAGAACCTTCCACTAACTACACTTGTGTGAAGCCAAAATGTGTAAGTAAGGATTGATTAACGCTCTTAAGTTCCAACGTTCGTCACCGGGTGGTGGTTGCGATGGCATCTAGTATTAGCGAAGTTCACAGCTAGGTGTCGTGGACGGTAGCATTTGGTGGCGAATGTAGGAACTACTTGAAATTATCATTTGCAATCTTTACTTGAATTAAAAACAGATAGCACACACTAATACAGTCATCACAACCAAAGTACATGGGGCTACATGACCACGTTGTCGCAGCCCCTAAACTACGGAACGGCGGCTTCGGTGGCGTAGTCGGTAGCATGCTGAGCTTCTATGCCCAAGATCGCGGGTTCAAATTCGGCCGAAGTCGTTGGATTTTCAAGAGCGTTAAAAATCCCTCAGAATGCCTTCCTTCGGAGGGGAAGTAAAGCCGGCAGTCATAGATTTATGGCATGTTAAAGGACCTTCCACTAATTACACCTGTGTGAAGCTAAATTGTATAGGTTCAGAATGTAAACAACGCTCTTACGTTCCTACGTTCGTTGCCAATAGCCGACTGCGGTGACGTCTGGTAGGTAAGTTCTGAGCTAGTAGTCGTTGACGGTGGCGTTTGGCGGCAAAAGTAGGAACTACTTGAAAACTGATCGTCTGCAGTCCTTACTTGAATTAAAACAGATAACTCACACTAATACAGTCATGACAATTAACACCGGTTATCAGACAGATTCTACACACACCCAAAGTACACGGGGCTATATGACCGCGTTATCGCAGCCCCTAAACTTAAGAACCAATCAACCAAACTAAGGAACCAACCAACCAACCTATATAATTAACAGTGAATTTTTCTGGAAAACCTACACGGAAAAATGCACGATGGACAGAAGAACGCAAAGGAGAACACAGTGAAAAATTTAAGAGTTATTGGGATGAAAGGAGGAATAATTGTGCTAAATAACTTCTAATACGCTCCTTAGTTGGGAATAACGATTCGAAAATTAATAATACAGTAGCCTAATATAGACGTGTTTAAGTTATTAGAATAATATTGTGATATTGGTTCAAAGACACTCCAATAGTAATACTGTTATAGGTTTTACGTGCCTTTTAACTATTGAGGCGTTTAGAGACGCAAGGGTGCCGGCATTTTGCCCCGAAGGGGATCGTTAACGTTTCAGTAAATCTACTGATACGGCTCCATCGAATTTGCGCACCCTCAAATGCCAGCCAGACTGCGCCAGGATTCAATCCTGAAACATTTGGGAACAGCAGGCGGCTTACCGCTAAGCCACGCAGTCAGTCAGAAAAACACCTCAGGCATATCTATATGGTGCGTTCAAAAAGTAACGAACCGGAGGCTGGAATGCGAAAACCGGTGACGACATCGGCTAATCGTGGCGTGTGTAACGAGGTGTGTTTCACGTGACGATAGAAAGCGAGCAGTAGCATGCATCAATCGTCCAACGCTGCCAGTCGCATTACAAACAGTGACATGGAGGCGTCAACCGAAGAGCAAAGAGCTATTGTTCAGTTTCTGACAGCGGAAGGAGTAGGGGGAACGGGCATTCATCGCCGAATATCACAAGTGTACGGCAAACACTGCATGTCCCTTACAAGGGTCAAGGCATGGCAGGGAAGGACGAGTGTCGTTAGCCGATGATGCCCGTTCTGGGGAACCCCCCTGCATTACCGATGACAACGTCCAGCTGGTTGATGCACTCATTACCCAGGACCGCCGAGTGACAGTGAACGCCATAGCCGCCGTGGTCGGATTGAGCGTCGGAAGTGTACACACCATCATGAAGGAACGACTGCACTTGCGGAAAGTGTGTGCCCAATGGGTGCCCGCACAGACTTCAACCACACTAGGAAGCATGTCGAATAGCCCACTGTCTTGGTCTTGGTTGGACGATTGTTGCATGCTGCTGCTCGCTTTGTATCGTCACGTGACGTGCACGCGTGCCCTCTAGCGACGGGATTTGACCTTCCACGCTCTGGTCGGAGCCACACCTTGTTACACACGACACGATTAGCCGATGTCGTCACCGGTTTGCGCATTACAGCCTCCGGCTCGTTACTTTTTGAACGCACCTCATATAACCTGTAAAGTAGTCTTAAAATAATTTCTTCATACCTGCATATAGTTGTGTATTAATCCAACCCTTAATATGTTTGCTGCAGTACATTTATAATAACCACATTGGTTAAATAATAACTAACCGTACTTACAGTAGGCCCACTTGCAATAATTCTTGAAAGATGACAATGACAATGAACACCTATCAATACATTTACCAACTGTCTGTCTGCTAGATAGTCAACCCGGAGGCTGGTTCGATCCTCAAAAAAGTGCCACTATCGGTTATGTGGGCTGAAACCCACAAAAACCAAAGGGAGCACTATAATGAGGTGTACTAAGCAAGGTGATGAGTGACGTAGTTTGCCATTGCTTTCCTCACTGAGCCGGTACAGCAATACCAACCCTACGAGTAGAACCTTTCACAGCATCCACCGACAGTAGTTATGCCCTGAAGGTCATTACTTAGTACCACTCATACCTCAGTAGCTTTCGTATAATCACAGCCATGAATGAGACTGAGACATCAGTGAAAATCCACATTTTACTCTAGCCTGTGCAAAAAATCTGCATCCATCAAGAGCTGGTAAACAGGCTTCATTTACTAACATATAACCTATTTTAACCCTGGAATGGCACACTGGGGTCTCAGCGACCCTGCGGTAAACAAATTATCAAATAAATCTCTTATATGAAACTGCAGGCTACCGAGTCATGTTTGTAAATTTCGTGAGCACCTTGTCGCACTCAAGGAGAGTCATTCAGATCTGTCAGCGGAAGCAAACGTCCGTGGGACAAAAGTAAATATAGCTCAGGGTCACAGAAACCCCAGTGTGCCATTTACGGTTGCCTTACCCTGGTGGGTGCCTTCCTGCTGCTGTTCTTGCTATGTGATTAACGAGCTGGCACGTGTTTCCTTAGTGGTTCAGACAGTGTATGGAATGGCCAGTTCCAAGGAAGCACTATCATATTGTTACATTAGGATGTGCGAAACCATTCTGCCAGAGCCACCGTGCCATGGTATGTGTAGACTGCGAACGTCTCTGTGAAGCATTTTGTAACCTCTCGCTAAGGCAAACTATCAGTGATATTAACTTGTAGTGGCTGTTTTATAACATTTTAATAACTGTACTGTAAAAATGTTTCAAAACTTGACGATAGTTGTCCACTGTGCCGGCGAGAAATACATATTTATGTATCTCTGTAATTTTCAGGCTGTAACTGCTTTTATTGTAATTATAATTAATTAATTAAAATAGATAAGCACTAGAGATTATGATAGTCATGTACCGCTGTCCTCTAACTATACAGTAGACAGCTAGAATTTGAACAAGTGGTGAAATTCAAAGGATATGATATTAATGAC
This sequence comes from Meconema thalassinum, assembly GCA_946902985.2. NCBI lineage: Eukaryota > Metazoa > Arthropoda > Insecta > Orthoptera > Tettigoniidae > Meconema > Meconema thalassinum. The sequence continues at coordinate 70,433,573 of OX336399.1, read as the reverse complement.
TGCAATTTGATTGGGTCGAGCAGACCCCACTGTGCCATTTACGTATGTGCTTTGTGAGTATGCCATTCCAGGGTTACGTTCCATGTACATGTTCCGAACCATTAGCGGGTTCTTCTTCAGATCAAATGATTCAAGAATTAAATTCTTAATAGTAGTACAATTAAGGTGACCATACAGATTAAGAACCCAAAACAATAACGATTTTAATAGTATGACCGTGCTGTTATAAATCATGTACAACAATCAAATATATTTCCATGGAAAAAAGCACATTTTGCTGTTAGAAAAAGAAAAGGTTCTACATTTTCAAAATTCAAATCGTAACCATTTTTATTAATTTATCAAAATTTGGTTCTTGCTTTGTGCTGATCTTCACCGTTTCGCTCATATCTCCGTAGTTTTGAGGGATTAGTGAGATTTTCTATTTTTTGAAGTGGGTGTTCAACCTACAACTAGCCTACCAAGTGAATCTTACTCAAACTTTTGGGGATTTAATTAGTGTTTCTGTTCTTGTTGGTGTAGTTGTTTGAGTCTTCAGTCTTTTGACTGGTTTGATGCAGCCCTCCATAGTTTTCTTTCCTGAGCTAATCATGTCTTCTCTACATAGCTGCCACACCCTACATCCGTGGCAAACTGCCCAGCATGTTCTAACCTTGGTCTACCCCTACAGTTCTTATCCTCGACCTTTCTTTCCATAACTAAATTTGCTATTCCTGGGTGTCTTAGTATTTGTCCTACCAACCTATCTCTTCTCTTCATTAGCAGTCACCAGAAACATACCTCCTCTCCCACTCTTCTTAATACCTCTTCATTTGTAACCCTACCTACCTATCTCTATTTCTAAGCAACGTTAAAAATATTGCCTAGATTTTCTCTTAATCTTCTTCTTCTTAAGACGCCGTCTCCAAACGAAGGTTGGCGATCCACGTAGCCAGCTCTGACCTTGACATTGCAGTATGAAATGCTTCCTCCGATATACACCGGTGCCACCTTCTAATATCTTTCAACCATGAATTTCTGCGTCTCCCAGCGGATCTTTTACTTGTATCGTTCCTTCAATAATTAGCTGAAAAAGAATTGGTACCTCTCGTTTCGCATGATGTGACCTAGGTATCATGTCCTTTTTTGTTTTATAACATGTAGCAGTTCTTTTTGCTTTTTCATCCGATGTAGGACCTCGACATTTGAAATTTTCAATATCCAACGTATGCGCAGGAGACGATGATATAGAAACATTTCAAAGGCATCGATTCGTTTTTCAATAGAATGATCCATGGTTCAGCATTCGCAACCATATAGAAGAACATAAAATATGTAACAACGGATCATGCGGATTCGCAACTGTAGACTGAGATCTGATTGTACAAAGAATTTCCGAAATGTAAAGAATTGTTTCCTGGCCTGTTCAATTCTAGATTTTATTTCTTGTTTGGAGTCACAATGTTCGTTGGCTCTTAATAAAAAAGAAAATAATGACACTTAATTAATTAACAATGTGAAGATGTGCCTAAATAAACTCTAAATAAACCCTGTTAATTCTAAGTTTCACCAATCCAATCAAACCCTGGTCCCTATTACTCGTATTATTACTAGCGGAGTTCAACTGTAGTTCTAATGTGGAAATGGGTAATATTTTATATACCCTTTGATTTTCCTTAACATAGAACTGCTATTCCTTGAGGAATATTCCCTCTTCACTCCCAAAAAGAAACCATTAAACAACAAATTAAACGTTAAAAGCTGAACGTTTCCAGCCAACCGCAGCTCATTTCGGGAGGGTAGAAAGAAGCTGAGTTACTCGTGATGTCAGTTAACAAAGAAGACACAATCTCCCTCAGGACACACCGCTGTCTGACTGCAAATGGAGTTGAGAATCAACTTTAGGTCCCCGGCCTAAGAGTGCTAATGAATTTAATTGCCAGTGAAGTTCCAGAGAGTTTGAGTTGAGGCGCCACGGTGCCTGCTGAAAAGAGCGCCTAGAAAGGAACAATAGCCATGAGATGAATGCGGGATTTGTAGATGTGGATATAGTGAATTAGTTAAGGCTTAATTTATTACTCTCCTGGTGTTTTAAGAAGTGAGAGTGTTCCACTGCTGCTTCTGCCTGTCGTAAAATACGACCATCACTGGATTCAAACACTCTTATTTATTCGTTTCGAAATGTATAAGGTGCGTTCCAAAAGTAACGAGCCGGAGTCTGGAATGCGCAAACCGGTGACTACATCGGCTAATCGTGGCTTGTGTAACGAGATGTGGTTCCGACCAGAGCGTGGAATGTCACAGTCCGTCACTAGAGGGCACGCGTTCACGTCACGTGACGATACAAAGCGAGCAGCAGCATGCATCAATCGTCGAACGCTGCCAGTTGCATTGCAAACAGTGACATGGAGGCGTCAACCGAAGAGCAAAGAGGTATTGTTCGGTTTCTGACAGCGAAAGGAGCAGGGGGAACGGACATTCATCGCCGAATGTCACAAGTTTACGGCGAACACTGCATGTCCCTTGCAAGGGTCAAGGCGTGGCACAAACGCTTCAGGGAAGGACGGGTGACGTTAGCCGATGATGCCCGGTCTGGGGCACCCCCTTGCATTACCGATGACAACGTCCAGCTGGTTGATGGACTCATTACCCAGGACCGCTGAGTGACAGTGAACGCCTTAGCCGCCGTGGTCGCTCCACGACAATGCACGACCTTATGCGGCCAACACAGACGCGGCACTCCTGCATAAATTCAAAGGGAGTTTCTCGGCCACCCTCCATACAGTCCAGACCTCTGTCCCTGTGACTACGCCATGTTTGGTCCCCTGAAAAGGGCTCTGTGGGGCCAACGATTCACCACGGATGCCGACGTCCAGCTGTACGTGCGCAACTGATTCACATCGCAGCCCAGGGAATTTTATGAGACAGCCATTCACCGCCTCGTGTCACAGTGGGACAAGTGCCTCAACAGCCAGGTTCAGTACTTCTAACATACAGGTACTGGTTTCTGTAATTATGCCTCCGGCTCGTTACTTTTTGAACGCACCTTGTAATTTGCTAGGTAATCCTATAAATCAAGCTGAATATGCTTTTGTTATTATATCTGTGGGACTTGGATATCATGGTAATTTTGTCCTGTGAGTGTGAGTGTGTTTTTGTGATGGCAATATTAGTGTGTTTGTACAGGGTCTTTCATATAAAGTAAGAACGGCAAGCGGCAGTTTTGTTATCCGCTACTGTGGTGGCCTTGGCGAGCTTGAGACGCACCGTCGGCCCCTGCTGTAAGCGTCTATACAATCCTGTATGAAATCATACGTTATAAAAGATGCTGGGAGAGTCGTTCTTTCTGGATTATACAGACATTGTATGTGGTAACCACATTCTGGCTGACGCGAGTGAGTTATGCCACTGTAATGTTTCTTATTGCATGCGTAATGTTTCCTTTCAGTTCCTCCAAAGTGTAAGGATTTGTTAAAATTTGTTAAAATAAGTTTTACATACAAGAATACGATGTTGCAATGATGTCTCACCATGTTAGCAGCTGAGGTTCAGACTGGCGACTGACAACACCTGCACGCTTATCGCAAGGTCAAGTATGTACTATGCTCGTGATTTCATTACTACAGCAGGGGGGCACAGCGTGCCACAAGCTCGTCCAAGGCCACCGCAACAGCGGATAACAAAACTGCCACTTGCCGTTCTTACTTTATATGAAATACCCTGTATTTTTAACTCAGGTGGAGATTGGGAAGGAAGCGATTGTGGCCTTTAGTTACGAACCATCCCAGCATTCGCCTGGAGTAAAAATGGGAAAACCACGAAAAAACAGGATGGCTGAGGTGGGAATCGAACCCAACTCTTCTCAGTTTTGTCTCACGAGGTTAAGTGGACCTCGTTCTAGTCCACAAACAGGAATTAAAAATTTATTTGCAGAGCCGGGAATTGAAACCAGGCCTACGGTGCAAGAGTCACCGCTACACTTTGTTCTGGTCCTAAATAGAACTATAGACAATAATACAGAGGTGTGTAAATTATTAGACTCGATATCAGTTTTCCAACATTTACTTTGTTCGTTTTGCGACTTCATACAGTAGAAACGATTTTCCAGGCGCTGAAATTATTTCAAAAGTTAATTAAGCAATAATATTCATAATATTTTTAGGCTACTTTTCACATTTTGCAAAAATGAGGAAAGAGTAGAGTTATGAGATCGATCCGGGCAAATATCTGTCTGTCTGTCTGTCTGTCTGTCTGTATGTCTGTCTGTGTGTCTCCCCCCCCCCTACCAACTCCTAAACGGCTGCAGCAATCGAATCCAAATTTGGTATGAGTAAATATCTATACCTGAATATCTCAAGCCCATATTTGAAAATTATGTCAGTGCTACCAACATGATTCTAAGCCTGCTTAGAGGTCCAACTTTAAATACATGAATCTTATATATTTATTATCATTTGGATTTCAACTACATTTTGTATGTGCTATGTGTACCATAACAGATATGACTATGCGTATTCTTAAGAGCAAACAGGGCTGCCAACTGCCAACTGTTAATAAATGCTATCTCTATTTTTGTTACCCTAATATCAATATATCAGAAAGTATGCAAGCCAATAGCTCTAAGCTTTGCACACGTATAGTACGTGGCATTCTAGATTAATTTGGAGTAACTAAAATACGTCAGCGCTGCCAACATGACTCTAAGCCTGCTGATAGATCCAATTTTAAAATGCATGTAACTTCTATACTAACAAATGGATTTCATCCAAAATTGGCACAACCAGAGATCATAATATTTCATATTATTTCTGACTAACACATGCATGACATTGTTGGCAACATGATTTTACGCGCGCTGATAGATCCAATGTCTAACTGCATGTAACGTCCATGCTATCCATTGGACTTCAACCAAATTTTGTATTCTGTATCTTAAGAGATGGAACTAACAATATATTCAGTCACTAGGGCTGCCAACTGTAGTGCTCTATTAGGCTACATTATACCAGGTATATTTCGAACAAATTAGAAATTTCGATATTACCAACTTAATTTCGGCATTATTCTTGAAAGATCTATATAGATTGGCATGAATCTTAAATTTTAAGAAAAGTACGCTCCTTAGTTCGTCACAGAACTTCTTGTTAAAGAATCTGACATTAAACCTTTCTTTTACAGTTTCCACTAAAAGAGCCTTATTAATGCAGAATGCCACATGTTTTGTTTGGATTACTGTATTCTAGTCTTCGTTTGAAATTAGACAAGGGAGTTTGGAAGTCTTAAATTACTGATTGCCCACTCTTGAACTATTAAAAGATTCGTGGACAATGGATTGTAATCACTTGACTTAGAGGGCACATTCCAAAGTCAATGAAAAAATAAAAAAATCTCACATCAGATCCAGCTCCGGTGCTCCTCAGAATCTCAAAATTCAAAAAATTCTAGATGTAATTCCTTATAAGAGAAAATATTACCAAGTAGGGTAATAAAGACAAAATAAAATGATATTGAATATAAAATTATGACTGATTATATTCTTTAGTTGAGACTAATAATGTAGTAATAATGTTATTGGTTTTACGTCCCTTTTAATTACTATGGCTTTTAGATACGCCAGGGTGCTGGAAATTTTCCCCAAAGGGGATCTTTACGTGTCAGTAATTCTACTGACACGGCTCCCTCGCATTTCCGTACCCTCAAATGCCAGCTGACTGCGCCAGGATGCGAACCTGCAACCTTGGGCACGGTAGGCAAGAACGTTACCACTGAGCCACGCAGCCAGCTAATCTAATAATTGGCAAACCTCTGTAACTAGCAATTAACTACGAGTATTGTGAAAAAATGCTGTAATAAGTTGGTTCCTGTTACTGATTTCTTCACTATCTCCTGGATTGTTATTACTGAAGCTCACCTTTTCGTTGTTGAGTAATTTAGGGGATTTGTGACAACGTAGTCATGTAACTCCAAGAGTGTGGAATCAGTCTGATAACCTGAGTCATTGTGATGACTGTAGTAGTGTGTCGGTGTTCGAAATTGAAGCACAACTGAGAAGAGGAGGGTTTGATTCCCACCTTAGTCATCCTGAAAGTGATTTTATATGGTTTCCCCACTGAAGCCCTGAGTTAGGATCGATCCCAGCTTTAACCCTAGCTATACCTTGCTATTAATCAAACCACGGGCTACCACCATAATAAATTCCTTTTGTGTGATTTGCATTAACCTTTAATCAACATATTTTGTATTTTCAACCTGAAATGAACCCTAAATGGCAAAAATATAACATAATTAACAACAGTTGCAAACAAATTCAATAAAATCATGAATGAAGAAGTTCAGAAAGTAAATTATTCACTGACCATACTCTTCGCCATCTTTAACACACGTGGAACATACGACTGTTCTTTACTGTGTACCTCCTTCAACCAGAACAAGTTATGGTGGTTTTGTTAAATTTGTTGTATTTTTGCCCTTACCACAGTGCACAGTATGACGAGGCACACGAACTACCAACGGGGGGTTTCTGTGCCCACCAAAAGATAATTGTTAATATCTTATACAAGAATTAAAATTTAAATATAGTTTATATGTGGTTAAGTAACCAGATTCAAAATAGACAAGAACTTTCTGTACAGTTAGCGTAGAAAAGGAATACCATGAATAAACCTTAAAAAATGGAACTGGTGGGCACAAAATACCCCTCCCCCCTCCCCCCCCCCCCCACTCTCCCCCTTGGTATTGTTAGGGTTAATTTGTTTGGAATAGAATATAGAAACAATGGGAAACCACTTCTAGGGCAGCTGAAGTGGGAAATCGAATGCATCTCCTCTTGTACCCTTGGAAGAATGGGAAATTGAACCCAGGAGTCTCAAGACGTATCCCGTCACGATAGATGGTGGTTACTGAAGTATTCTAGTTTTTTTAATGTGATTTCTTAAGGTTTGCCCTACTGTACCGCTACCGAGAGCGAATTAATTTTTGCTAGGAGCTCTTGCTAATGTAGCTCTGGAAACGTGCGTGACATGGAGCCTTTGGCTTGTTGCACTTTTCATAATGCAGTGCTTACTTCCAGCTACCCGTCAACAATCACAAGTAAAGCGAAATAGTCAACAGAAAAGGAATGATATACGGACAGAATTTTACACAACTATCGCGATGCTCAACCGGAATTGGACTGGACCAAACGTCACGATACGCAGCGCAGTGACGAGACTGGCGATATATGGATATCACCATAAACTCTGCAACAGAACAGACATTCACGACCCTTTACCAGAATACGTATGCAAATCGTGTAACAAATCGTGCCCACGTTACCATTTTGGTGAATGTTCCGAAAGAATTAAATCACTGTTGGAGTATAGCAGAGATCAATACTAATTTACAAAATCGTGCGATTGTTATCTATAGAAATTAAGTTGTATTTTATGGCCAATGGCTGCATTAAACTAATACTAGTTGAAACCCGTCAAAACATGACGGTCAATTGAAAAATATTTACTGAAGAATTTTCCGTACATCCTTTGTACGATTATTTTTTGGCTCTATTGAAACTATTAGGGCGTCAAAATATTGCACTCTCAACATTGCAAAATACTGCTAGCCATGACTGAAAAATTTATGAGGCAAATTGAGACCTATACGTTCCTGAGTTTCCCATTGAGCTTTATTGATTGTGATAAAGTATGCCAAACGAATTGGAAAATATTGCCTCTTAAAAGAAAATTATAGTGTTTTATCGGATGGTGTTAAATCAAGTCGAGGGATTAGACCTCTCTGCCTAATTTTAACTGCACTTATTATTGCCAAATCCAAGCAATATGGTTGCATTTAGGAGCCCTTTGGAAACGTTCAGATTTCTAAGCAGCATAACCATGGGTCAAGCGTATGGAGTATGTGGAGGCAAATCATTTAGTTCCCAGGAATTCAAGAACTCTGAGGAGTCTAATACAACTGGCCGCAAACCATCACTTATAATTTTGGAATATGACGAAGAAATGCGATTATGTGCAATTCCATACATTTTAAAACAATGTGGACCGTATGCATGTGGCACAGTAACATTGGCACCAAATGAAAGAAGGACATAGCATTGTACTGCCGATTATTCTCTCTGAAATTCCTTGAGATATCATCTCCAGTGAAAAATAATTGTTGCAGCCTGTCAAATATTTTATATTTAGTCTGATCAATTTTACAATTGCAACAGCAAAGGTTAAAGTAACCAAGTGTAGATATCTCGCAAGAGAAATACAGTGCAGAACAACGTTTACATTTGTTCGTCAAGGACCCTACACTGTAACGGCATAGTATCTGGAATTGTTTCTGATATGACATATTTATATTGGATTTTAAAAGTGGCTTCGTATTTTTCTCCGATTTCCCACTTTTTTGTGGCCAATGTTCTATTTCGTCAAATGGGTTTATTTATAGCAGCATTTCTCCCCAATTTAACGTCATATTAAATAACACTATAGTGGCCTGCATCAACCCAGCCACCAAATATTAAATGGCAAGTGATACTTCCATTGCCAAAATCAACAGCGTGGTTAGACTCATTGTTATGTACTCTAAATAAATAATAAATAAACAATAATATTCACTTATACAATGCAGTTCAGAGACTTCCATTCTCAAGTTGGTTGCTGATGAGAATGCAATGAGACTGATTGCCAATAATAAAATCCTTGCAATTTTTGCAATTAGCTTGCAAACGCATCTCACGATGACGATCTTCATTTTGAAATAAACAGAATGAAACTCCTCTAAATCATCAATTTCCATCACCTGTTTAGGTACAATACTTTGAATTTCCATGACAGTAAATTATGCAAGGGAGCATACTGGAATGAGCATAGACTCACTTCGCCAGCCACCGTAATGGAGGGAGTTTTAGAATTATATGTTCAGTGCTTGTCAAAGATCGTATTAACACAGGGAAGCCCACTCTTAAGGCTACATTCTGAGCTAATTCAGTTTTGACCCCTGCTCTGACAAGAAATTTAATTCTGGTCTGAGGGCTGGAACGGGGCGCACTCTTGAGGCAAAACTAAGAAGAGCAAAGTTTGATTCCCATCTCAACTATCTTGGATGTGGTTTTCCGTGGATTCCCACTTCCACTCGAATCAAATACCGGGATATTTCCTAACTTAAAGCCTCAGTCGTCAACTCTCCATTCCCCACATTCATTACAAATGCACACATCAACACAGCCATCACATTAACACAGGTTATCAGGGAAAATCTTACACACACACACACACACCAAAGTAGACGGGGCTGAGTGACAACGATGTCTGAGTCCATCAAATGAATTATGTTCGCCAATTTTCTCTCATGGCGAAAGCGATTGTGGACATTTATTTAATATAATTTAAAAATGTATGGCAACGTAAATCATGTGGAGAATTCCTCACCTTACGGGAATAATAAAAGGAACATATGTTTAGGAAATGTAATACCAATTGCAAGAAAGAATAATTGGGAAATAAAATTACATGTCTGAGGTGGGAATCAAACTACTTCGACGGTGCATAATCAATTTCGTTGTCCACAATTGTAGCCACTAAGCCAACCAGACAAAGGAATTCGAGTGTAATATTAAGTGACGTAAACAACAAACGCACTCAACTGCCAATTAAAGTTTTTCAATATTTCCCTTATTTCATGATTTTATTCCAGTATATATCGGGGGACAACATAAGCGATATTTCCCTGTTTAATTATCATAAACAAAGATCACACTACGATACGGTGGTCGTTTTATCCGCCATTTCTCTCGTGAAGAAACGCCATTGTGCTCACGCGCAATTACCGCATAAACATTTAAAAATATACCATATTTTCCTTTTAAAGACTTTTCTTTTCTTTTCTTCGTCGTTCTCCAGGTTGGTGGAACCCACGGACTCAGCGAGGGAACTCACCACTACCGCCTCTACGGGCAGTGTCCTAGCGCTGGGAACATCTAATCGGAGGGGATACAACTGGTGAGGTGTGATTGGCACCTCGCCCAGGCGGCCTCACCTGCAAAGCGAACAGGGTCCTCATGAGGGAAGGTAATGGAAGGTCAGGAGGGATAGGCAAGGAAGAGGGAAGGAGGCGGCCGTGGCTTTGAAGAAGCTACTGTCCCCGATAATCCGGATAATAGGCTGTCAGATATCCGCCCCCTCAATCGGATTGCCAATAATCAATCGCACCGGCACAGCTACATCAATGAAAATGGCACTGACAGATACTACCGAGATTAGAGCACAGTAGTTAACATGAAATTATTGTGGAACACACCAAAATATACGGGGGTTCATACTTACCTTTTACTTACCTATTCAATTTAATCTCGGGTCTGGGTTTTCAACTGGATCACTTAATAGTATGCCCTCACAATAACCTCCACCACGATATTTAAAATGAACCAAGTCGAAAACAAGAAAATTTAAACTGCACAATAATTTATTTCACATAAAGAAAAAAAAAATTAACAAAATTTAACAACAAAATATACGTGGCAATAAGAAGCCATTGTCAATGCAACCATGTCCTCCTGTAGGACTTGTAGACTTCACATACAAAATTTCAGCTTTCTCTAGCTCAAAAGAACGTAATAATAACAACAATGCACTTTGGAATGGATAAGGGAGCTGGGACGAGACATAAAGCATTTGTTTCCTTGTTCATGAACTTCACATTTTATTTATAACCGCAAGGATGCTATGTAGCTGACCTTGGCCTCTATCATTCAGTTATCTGGCCACCAGCAATACACCCTGCAACGTGTCGCATGCTTGCTTCGTCAAATGGACGCACCTGTTCAACCAATGTTAGCATATGCTAGTTACCTCAGAGCCTAGTTCCTTTTCAAAACACTTTAAATGTTCACATCTCAACTCAAATATTATCACGCAAATCTTTTAAATGCTCCGTTCAAATATCAATGGATTACTCTAATAATCCCAAATCTTGTTTAATTGTATTATACAATTGTTGAACTAGCGTTGTTTAGAGTATAATAACGAAAACGCTTAATGTTTATAACAAATTGTTCATTAATTATTTATAACATTTTAAATTGTTTATAACATTGTCAAACGACAATTGAAAATTTTATACACGCCTCTATTAATCCCGTTCGTTTTAAATTATTATTAAAGATATTTACATAGTTATTTACATTATTTATATTATTTATATTAGAAATACATTAAACCACACGTTTATCCGGTTGATAATTCCTTAAATCGTGGTGATATAATCGACCAATGAAGGTTAGTTATATTTAAATTTTAGATTCAGGTTTAATAAGATTTAATAATTATTATTTGTGACGGTAACCTCCATTCAAAATCGTTATCTCAAATTATTTAAACACTCTTGTTAATTTTAACAGTAACTTCACATGAATAATTTTCAGTGGACCTGAACAATACACTCAGCAGAAAAATACCTCGCTCAAAACGCACAAAATTGCACCAAAATTGGCCCATAATTCATCATATATCTCATTATATATGGCATCAAAATCTTCCACAATACACACAAAAAACCTCCACTTATAAATTCATCATCATCATCAATATTACTGTGGGAACCTCCTTCACTTATTAAAGGGCATTATTCATCAGCGACTTTTACACGTCCACTGAACTAACGATTATACATCCATAGTTCCTCTTTAAAAATTCTTATATTCATCAATTGTATCAAAAACTGTTATTATATTTAACCTTCGTGGGTTTCATTCATGAAGCGATATGAAGTAAAAAATTTCCAGTCACAAATAAATTTTATATCAAATACGATTAGACACGCCTCCCTGGTCTATCAAAATTGAGATTAATATCATCAAAGTATCGCAGTATAAAAATACTATCTTCAATCAAAGTTCATCTAAACTGCATAAATAGTCGAATAGAATACAATTAGACTGTGGACTGCAAACATTATTGTACCAATCAACTATTGAGGAAAAACTCCTATCAAATGTTCATTACTATAGTGTACTCAATAAATCGTACTCAAAGTTCATATTTCATAAAATTGTCTATAATGCAATGGTATTTCAGAATTGACGATAAATGTCTATGTTGCAATCATGTTCATAAAACGACTAGTATTTCCAAGATCGTCGATAAAGTAGTAGATTTTAACGCTCTAAAATCTTTTAATCATTCTTCTTTCTTGAGGATGAGAGAAAATTGGTCAAAGTAATTTACTGAATAGAATTACTTTAATAAAATGACACGCTGTCTGAATTCAAATTTGCCATAGAAAATCGTTAACTTTACAGTCGAATCGTGACTACAAAAATATGCAAATTACTGAAAGAATATATATAATGTCAGTCTCAACTGATCCAAAATTATTTAAATATGCCAATGACATAATAATGTCTCAATAAATCGTAGAAAAAGGCATAAATCAGCAAAGTGTACAGAGTACAGAAATATCAAGCTAGAATATGGGGCAAAATATATGGGACAGAAAATATGGGGAAAATAGTTGCTCAGATATCGCTAAATGGCTCAAATAAATCAAGAAACGTTCACGACTACCTTATCTGTTGATTGAAGTTCTAGAGGAATATTTCCAAAGAAGACTGCGGTTGGTTCCATTTCACCACCGTAAAGATGTGCTCCGACCTCGAACCTGGAACCTGCGCCCTCGGAGAATAGAACAGTTTCCTCCTCCGGAAATTGCACTGCTCCGTGTAGACGATAGACATCCTTCTGGCAAAACTCTTCTGTGTGAGCCGGGTCCACCCTGGCCTCTCTTGAAAGTTCCCTGAAGTTCTGGTAGAAATTCGCCATGAAGTTTATTGCAATTATTTCCGCAGAAATGTTCAAAATTGTGGAGTATGAAGATATTTCCACTGCCATTTGATGTAATTCAGCGATGGATTACGATGCATGAGTGTAGTTGGATGTTCACTACATGCTCGCTTTTGTAGAATGACGATTAACGAAGCTCCATGCTGCTATTTCACTCCATTGATGTATCTCCCAATTGCATTACAGTTTTAGTCTTCCATCTCCACTTCCGTTATAATAATAGTCGAAAGTACTGCCAGATTATATAGTTCCATTGTAGAATGTAGCGATGTATCACCAAATGTAATCTTCAGTATCACGGTTGCAATACATGTGTCAGCCGTAGCGTAGAATGTGGTATTATAAAAGTGCTTCTCAGGTGTCGAGAAAATCACTTTTGTCTGCAGTCTTAAAATGCGAATATCTTCCAAAGTATAATAGTGAAAATGTTCAACTTTCGCACACGCCTCAATATTGTAATGCACAATTGAATTGGCATAAATGCAGTAGCTAACTCTTGATAGATAATCTTGTAGACTCGTTTATATGTGCGCTACAACTTCGCCTAGTTTTAGTAACCGTAAAATTGCACTGCTGCACACTCAGTGCTTGTTCGATGCTGTGGGCTCTACCACACTTGCTAATGACGACTTGCTTCACTGAATAATATATACTTGTTCTATCGGAATTAAGAACTCGAAGTCTGACAATATGAGAATGAGAAAATGAGCCATGAGAGAGCTGAGACATGAGACATGAGAACTTCCTCTCTGCTGTGCAAGGCCTTTTATCAACTTCTTAAGGGGCGTATCCATCCCTACCATAGCTTGTTCCTCCGTCATTGCTAGAAGTTCTAACTTTGGCTATACTTGACGGATTTTCAAATTTCAAAAACTCATAATTAATTTCTTCAAAATTCCAAATCAATGCCATAACTGAAAATAGATTTCCACAATTCTGCATGCCAAAAGTAATTAAATATGGTAGTTTTAGTAATCTCCGTCTCCCTCCAAACTATCATTCATTGGTTCGAGCCTCTCCTCCAATAGCGTAACTTCTTCCTCAGCACAATTCCTTGCTTCCCTGCGACTGCGTCGTAAATCTCAGATACTTCTCGAACAAAATCATGACGTCACCAAAAATCTCAGCTCATCCAGCCTACTTGCATGAAGTCTGCGTCATCCGTGCCTACGTCATGAATATACACGTCACAACTATGACGGCCATAACTTTATTCACATATGCCAATACAGCCACCGTGGTCTCAGTATAATTCAATTTACGGGGGCATTCTCCCTTCACCACGTTTTAAAAACAGTTGCAAATTGTTTTTAAACTCTCTGTTATAAATATCTGAATTCACTTGAACACTAAATTGAATTATAATTCTACTCTTGTATGATATTTCCTCTATGTTCCTTAATCATAAGTCTCTTCTTCTCTGGGTTGTGTGTGGCTAATGCATTCTCTCCTCTCTACTTTCTCTTCTGTCCTGTATTCCTGTTTTCCAAATTCTGCTGGCTTGTAGAAGGACCAGGATCGATCACTACATCCTGTCTTTTCTTCTGGTTTTCAGATTCCTTCTCTCGTAATTCCTTCAAATACTGCTGACTTTCTTTCTCTCTCTCTTGATACTTGTCCGGTGTCATAATCTGACCTTGAGAATTTTGATTCCGATTCTGGTACTGGTTATTTCTGTTGTAGTTCCTATTGTACCCATTGTTATTATAATATCTACCTCTTCCGTTATTATAGTTCCCTCTATTGTTATTCCAGCCTCGTCTTTGCTGATATGGACGGTAACCTTGTGATCCGTTGTTGCGAAAATAATTGTTCCTGTGAGGACCTACATTTTCAGTTTTCTCTTCAGCAGGCGTATCAGTTTGCTGAACTTGATCCATGTAGACTGTATTAATGTCTTTGAATTCATGCCTCTGACCTTTTTGAACCAAATTTGGCATTGGACTCGTGTAGTCAAGCCTTCTCAATAGTTCGTCCATACTGGTCAAATCCCTGATATTTGACGATATAATAAGCCTTCTCACCTCCACAGGTAGCATACGAGAAATAGCATCTATCAACTGCTCTGTCGACAATGGGGGTTGTAAAAATCTCAAGCGCGATAACTGGCTCGTGAAGAAATCAGCGTACCGCGTTGGAAGAGTACCCGAATACTTCCTCGAGTATACCTCAGCTCTTAATGAATTTTGTGCTTCTATTGACCAGAATCGTTTTATCAGTGCCTCTGCAAATTCATCGAAATTACTAAAAGTGTACCGAAATGCTCTGAACCACTCAAGGGGTCCTCCAGCTAGAAATCTTTCTACGATTCTCATTTCTCTTTCTCTAGGAATATGGGCTTCAATAAAATAGTCTTTCAGGTTTCTGATATACTCTATCGGTGTTAGACTATCTGTATTACTAAATTTCTGAGGCTTGTCCTCAAAGTTTCGGATGACTGTCACATTTCTTGGATATGAATCCATGTAATTCTTCCCACTATCACGATATTTCCATTCAGGTTCAATATTCCTATCCTCTTCTTCTTCCCGGAATCTGAATATACGTTCCTCAGGACTAATATCTGTCTCTTCAGTAGCGAGGTTACATCTTCTCACGTAATTCCTATTATCTTCACAAGTCAACCCTTCTGGATCCTTATCTGTGATTTCCGTGATGACTTTCCTAATCAACTCTTCTTTATACGTTTCCAACATGCTAGCTTCTCCTAGTTTCAAATTCTGAAGTTTGATCGTAGTTTCATTGACATCAGAGACAACCTTATGAATTTCTTCCTCTAACGCGGTTTTTAATGCTTGCACGTCCTGGCCTATTTGAGTTCTATCCTCTACCTGTTTTTCGGATAGCGAATCCATCCTTATATTCAAGTCCTTTCTAATTTGAACTACCTCATTATTTATATCTACTTGTGTACTGGCAAGTTTTCGTTCAATTCGCTCCTGAATCTGATTGACATGTTCCCCACTTGACTTGTTCCATTCATCTTTCCAAACCGTTACATTTGCAGTTAACATTTCAGCAATATCTACTTCAATGTCTTCCTTAAGTAAACGATTATGATCTAAGACTTGGGTCCTCATGACCTCTACATCATGTTTTAATCCAGCTAGTGAAGCTGTTGTCCTAACAGACTCGTCAACCAATCTAGTTGTTAAAGCACTAACGTTACGAGTACAAAGCGTTTTTGAAGTTCCAATTTCTTCTCTAACCTTATTAACATCAGTTTGAACTTTGGCAATGTATACAAAAACTGTATTAACTTCTATTTGCATCTTATTGATATCGCTATGCATATCATTAACATCAGAATGAATATTATTTATGTCTACTTGAACGTTTGACACATCGGTTCGAACATTTCTAATCTCTCTTTGAACTTCTTCTACCTTGTCTTGTACAGTAGCAACATCATTCCTAACAACGATTACTTCTGCTCTAGCACATGAAATATCACCCCGGACATTAGCAACATCAAGTTTCAACATATTAAGGTCCTTATGTACATTGGAAACATCAATCTTAACATCTGAGCCATCCTTGTGAATGTCAGTCACGGCATTCTGGATTCCCTTGGTACTGGTCTGTAAACGCGACACATTATTTTCCAAGTTTGCAGAAATGGTCTGAAGAACTTTCAAATTTTCGTCCAGCCTAATAGACAAATTACTAGCAATCTCCTTCAACATCTTTCTCATACTCTCATCTGCCATCTCAATAATATTTCAATAATAGACTGCTTTAGGGACATACATCAAACAGAGCAAGATAACAACATCTGAGCAACATCTTTCACCATATATAAGTTTGAGCAATTTTCTGTCTTAAATCTAACTTATAATTACCTTATGATTAACTTTCGTAGACACTTCATGTTGAAATAAACTCAAGCACATGTTCAAATTTCCTCGGTTCATTTTAAATATCCTAACACAAATAATTTACATTTACAATCCAAATAGTTTAATTTTATCTTTAATATGACTAAACATGTCATAAGCCGGTCAAATAAAATAAGACTCCAGATCATAGGCGATTTTTCTATGTTTCCAGCCTATTTAACCTCTCTCAGGTTGTATAAGATCTGATCTTTTCTGAGTGTAATTTTCCTAATACAACACAACATTTAATCCCTATATAATCACAATCTCAAATTCTACAATTGGCCAAGACATCTAACAAAGAATCAACCTCTTTATTTGAGTCTTCACAATCCAATAGACATCGATAACTTGGTAATCCAATGTTATTCGAACACTCCACACGTTGATTGTACCAATCCAACTGGCGTTCAACCTGGTAATCCAGTTTTGTCGATCCCCACGAAATTGCGGTGCCAATCCTACTGTCCCCGATAATCCGGATAGTAGGCTGTCAGATATCCGCCCCCTCAATCGGATTGCCAATAATCAATCGCACCGGCACAGCTACATCAATGAAAATGGCACTGACAGATACTACCGAGATTAGAGCACAGTAGTTAACATGAAATTATTGTGGAACACACCAAAATATACGGGGGTTCATACTTACCTTTTACTTACCTATTCAATTTAATCTCGGGTCTGGGTTTTCAACTGGATCACTTAATAGTATGCCCTCACAATAACCTCCACCACGATATTTAAAATGAACCAAGTCGAAAACAAGAAAATTTAAACTGCACAATAATTTATTTCACATAAAGAAAAAAATAATTTAACAAAATTTAACAACAAAATATACGTGGCAATCAGAAGCCATTGTCAATGCAACCATGTCCTCCTGTAGGACTTGTAAACTTCACATACAAAATTTCAGCTTTCTCTAGCTCAAAAGAACGTAATAATAACAACAATGCACTTTGGAATGGATAAGGGAGCTGGGACGAGACATAAAGCATTTGTTTCCTTGTTCATGAACTTCACATTTTATTTATAACCGCAAGGCTGCTATGTAGCTGACCTTGGCCTCTATCATTCAGTTATCTGGCCACCTGCAATACACCCTGCACCGTGTCGCATGCTTGCTTCGTCAAATGGACGCACCTGTTCAACCAATCTTAGCATATGCTAGTTACCTCAGAGCCTAGCTCCTTTTAAAACACTTTAAATGTTCACATCTCAACTCAAATATTATCACGCAAATCTTTTAAATGCTCCGTTCAAATATCAATGGATTACTCTAATAATCCCAAATCTTGTTTAATTGTATAATCCAATTGTTGAACTAGCGTTGTTTAGAGTATAATAACGAAAAATGCTTAATGTTTATAACAAATTGTTCATTAATTATTTATAACATTTTAAATTGTTTATAACATTGTCAAACGACAATTGAAAAATTTATACACGCCTCTATTAATCCCGTTCGTTTCAAATTATTATTAAAGATATTTACATTGTTATTTACATTATTTATATTATTTATATTAGAAATACATTAAACCACACGTTTATCCGGTTGATAATTACTTAAATCGTGGTGATATAATCGACCAATGAAGGTTAGTTATATTTACATTTTAGAATCAGGTTTAA
This sequence comes from Meconema thalassinum, assembly GCA_946902985.2. Classification (NCBI taxonomy): domain Eukaryota; kingdom Metazoa; phylum Arthropoda; class Insecta; order Orthoptera; family Tettigoniidae; genus Meconema; species Meconema thalassinum. The sequence goes on along the minus strand of OX336399.1, from coordinate 70,415,257 downwards.
TAAGATTTAATAATTATTATTTGTGACGGTAACCTCCATTCAAAATCGTTATCTCAAATTATTTAAACACTCTTGTTAATTTTAACAGTAACTTCATATGAATAATTTTCAATGGACCTGAACAATACACTCAGCAGAAAAATACCTCGCTCAAAACGCACAAAATTGCACCAAAATTGGCCCATAATTCATCATATATCTCATTATATATGGCATCAAAATCTTCCACAATACACACAAAAAACCTCCACTTATAAATTCATCATCATCATCAATATTACTGTGGGAACCTCCTTCACTTATTAAAGGGCATTATTCATCAGCGACTTTTACACGTCCACTGAACTAACGATTATACATCCATAGTTCCTCTTTAAAAATTCTTATATTCATCAATTGTATCAAAAACTGTTATTATATTTAACCTTCGTGGGTTTCATTCATGAAGCGATATGAAGTAAAAATTTTCCAGTCACAAATAAATTTTATATCAAATACGATTAGACACGCCTCCCTGGTCTATCAAAATTGAGATTAATATCATCAAAGTATCGCAGTATAAAAATACTATCTTCAATCAAAGTTCATCTAAACTGCATAAATAGTCGAATAGAATACAATTAGACTGTGGACTGCAAACATTATTGTACCAATCAACTATTGAGGAAAAACTCCTATCAAATGTTCATTACTATAGTGTACTCAATAAATCGTACTCAAAGTTCATATTTCATAAAATTGTCTATAATGCAATGGTATTTCAGAATTGACGATAAATGTCTATGTTGCAATCATGTTCATAAAACGACTAGTATTTCCAAGATCGTCGATAAAGTAGTAGATTTTAACGCTCTAAAATCTTTTAATCATTCTTCTTTCTTGAGGATGACAGAAAATTGGTCAAAGTAATTTACTGAATAGAATTACTTTAATAAAATGACACGCTGTCTGAATTCAAATTTGCCATAGAAAATCGTTAACTTTACAGTCAAATCGTGACTACAAAAATATGCAAATTACTGAAAGAATATATATAATATCAGTCTCAACTGATCCAAAATTATTTAAATATGCCAATGACATAATAATGTCTCAATAAATCGTAGAAAAAGGCATAAATCAGCAAAGTGTACAGAGTACAGAAATATCAAGCAAGAATATGGGGCAAAATATATGGGACAGAAAATATGGGAAAAATAGTTGCTCAGATATCGCTAAATGGCTCAAATAAATCAAGAAACGTTCACGACTACCTTATCTGTTGATTGAAGTTCTAGAGGAAAATTTCCAAAGAAGACTGCGGTTGGTTCCATTTCACCACCGTAAAGATGTGCTCCGACCTCGAACCTGGAACCTGCGCCCTCGGAGAATAGAACAGTTTCCTCCTCCGGAAATTGCACTGCTCCGTGTAGACGATAGACGTCCTTCTGGCAAAACTCTTCTGTGTGAGCCGGGTCCACCCTGGCCTCTCTTGAAAGTTCCCTGAAGTTCTGGTAGAAATTCGCCATGAAGTTTATTGCAATTATTTCCGCAGAAATGTTCATAATTGTGGAGTATGAAGATATTTCCACTGCCATTTGATGTAATTCAGCGATGGATTACGATGCATGAGTGTAGTTGGATGTTCACTACATGCTCGCTTTTGTAGAATGACGATTAACGAAGCTCCATGCTGCTATTTCACTCCATTGATGTATCTCCCAATTGCATTAAAGTTTTAGTCTTCCATCTCCACTTCCGTTATAATAATAGTCGAAAATACTGCCAGATTATATAGTTCCATTGTAGAATGTAGCGTTGTATCACCAAATGTAATCTTCAGTATCACGGTTGCAATGCATGTGTCAGTCGTAGCGTAGAATGTGGTATTATAAAAGTGCTTCTCAGGTGTCGAGAAAATCACTTTTGTCTGCAGTCTTAAAATGCGAATATCTTCCAAAGTATAATAGTGAAAATGTTCAACTTTCGCACACGCCTCAATATTGTAATGCACAATTGAATTAGCATAAATGCAGTAGCTAACTCTTGATAGATAATCTTGTAGACTCGTTTATATGTGCGCTACAACTTCGCCTAGTTTTAGTAACCGTAAAATTGCACTGCTGCACACTCAGTGCTTGTTCGATGCTGTGGGCTCTACCACACTTGCTAATGACGACTTGCTTCACTGAATAATATATACTTGTTCTATCGGAATTAAGAACTCGAAGTCTGACAATATGAGAATGAGAAAATGAGCCATGAGAGAGCTGAGACATGAGACATGAGAACTTCCTCTCTGCTGTGCAAGGCCGTTTATCAACTTCTTAAGGGGCGTATCCATCCCTACCATAGCTTGTTCCTCCGTCATTGCTAGAAGTTCTAACTTTGGCTATACTTGACGGATTTTCAAATTTCAAAAACTCATAATTAATTTCTTCAAAATTCCAAATCAATGCCATAACTGAAAATAGATTTCCACAATTCTGCATGCCAAAAGTAATTAAATATGGTAGTTTCAGTAATCTCCGTCTCCCTCCAAACTATCATTCATTGGTTCGAGCCTCTCCTCCAATAGCGTAACTTCTTCCTCAGCACAATTCCTTGCTTCCCTGCGACTGCGTCGTAAATCTCAGATACTTCTCGAACAAAATCATGACGTCACCAAAAATCTCAGCTCATCCAGCCTTCTTGCATGAAGTCTGCGTCATCCGTGCCTACGTCATGAATATACACGTCACAACTATGACGGCCATAACTTTATTCACATATGCCAATACAGCCACCGTGGTCTCAGTATAATTCAATTTACGGGGGCAGTACTTTACCCGATATCCTGATAGTAGGCTGTCAGATATCCGCCCCTCAATCGGATTGCCAATAATCAATCGCACCGGCACAGCTACATCAATGAAAATGGCACTGACAGATACTATCGAGATTAGAGCACAATAGTTAACAAGAAATTATTGTGGAACACACCAAAATATACGGGGTTTCATACTTACCTTTACTTACCTCTTAAATTTATCTCGGGGACTGGGTTGTCAACTGGATCACTTAAAAGTATGCCCACACAATAACCTCCACCATGATATTTAAAATGAACCAGAACGAAGACGAGAAACCTTAAACTGCACAATAATTTATTTCACATAAAGAATGATTTTAACGAAAATGAAACAACAAAATCCACGTGGCAATCAGAAGCCATCGACCACATAACCATGTCCTCCTGTAGGACCTGTATTCTCTACATATAATGTTTCAGCTTTCTCAAGCTCATAGCAACGTAAAAATAATAATGCATATGGAATGGAAACGGGATATGGGATGAGACATATATATCAATTGTTTTGCGTGTTTAAATACTTCACATTTTATTTATAGCCACAAGGCAATTATGGAACGTCCTTGGCCTCTGTAACACAGTTGTCCGGGCCAGCTGCAATGCACCTGTATTGTCAAAGCGGACTCCCGTTCGTTCAACCCTAGCATAAGCGTGTTACCTCAGAGCTTGGCTCTCCTTTTTCAAATACGTAAATGTTCACATCTCAACTGAAATATTATCACGCAAATGTCTTACATGCTTCATTCAAACACCAGTGGATTACTCCAACAATCCCAAATCATGATTAATTGTTCAAACCACTTGTTTAACTAGCGTTGTTTAGAGTATATAAACAAAACTCTAAATGTTAATAACAAAAGTTCATTAATTATTTATAACAATAATAAATTGTTTATAACAATGTCAAATGACAATTGAAAATTTTATACACGCCTGTATTAATCACTATCATTTTAAATTATTATCAAAGATATTTACAAAATTATTTTACAATGTTATATTGTTTATATTATTTATACAAGAAATGCATTAAACCACACGTTTATCCGGTTGATAATTACTCAAATCGTGTTGATATAATCGACCAATGAAGGTTAGTTATATTTAACTGTCAAATTCAGGTTTAATAAGGTTTAATAATAATTATTAATATTTGTGACGGTAACCTCCATTCAAAATCTTTATCTCAAATTATTTAACACTCTTGTTAATTTTAACAGTATCTTCATATGAATAATCTTTCAAAGAACAAGAACAATACAATCAGCGGGAAAATACTTCGCTTATAACGCACAAAATTGCACAACAATTGGCCCAAAATTCATCATATATCTTCATATATATGGCATAAAAATCTTCCAAACTACACACAAAAATCCTCCACTTATAAATTCATCAACTTCATTAATTATTGTGGGAACCTCCTTCATTATTCAAGGGCATTACTCAACAGCGACTTTTACACGTCCACTGAACTAACGATTATACATCCATTGTTCCTCTTTAAAAATTCTTATATTCATCAATTGTAATAATGGCTGTTATTATTTAACCTTCGTGGGTTTCATTCATGAATCGATATGAAGTAAAAATTTGCCAATCACAAATAAATTTAATAGCAAATACGATTAGACACTCCTGCCTGGTCTATCAAAATTGAGATTAACATCATCAAAGTAACGCAGTATAAAAATACTATCTTCAAAGAAAGTTCATCTAAACTGCAAAATAGTCGAATAGAATACAATTAGACTGTGGAATGCAAACATTATTGTTCCAATCTAGAATTGAGAAAAACTCCTATCAAATGTTCATTACTATAGTGTATTCAATAAATTGTAATTAACGTTCATATTTCATAAAATTGTCTATAATGCAATGATAAATGTCTATGTTGCAATCATGTTCATAAGACGACTAGTATTTCAAAGATCGTCGATATCGTAATAGATTTTAACGCTCTAAAATCTTTTAATCATGCTTCTTTCTTGAGGATGACAGAAAATTGGTCAAAGTAATTTACTGAATAGAATTACTTTACTAAAATGACACGCTGTCTGAATTCAAATCTGCCATAGCAAATCGTTAACTTTACAGTCAATTCGTGACTACAAAAATATGCAAATTACTGAAAGAATCTAAATCATCAGTCTCAACTGATCCAAAATTATTAAGTATGCCAATGACATAGCAATGTCACAAAAATCGAAGAAAAAGGCATAAATCATCGAAGTGTACTGAGTACAGAAATATCAATCAAGAAAATGGGGCACAAAAATAGGACAGAAAATATGGGAAGAATGGTTGCTCAGATATCGCTACAAGACTCAAATAATACAAGAAACGTTCACGACTACCTTATCTGTTGATTGAAGTTCTAGGGGAAAGTTTTCAAAGAAAACTGCTGTTGGTTCCATTTCACCAGCGTAAAGATGTGCTCCGTCCTCGAATTTGGAATCAGCGTCCTCGGAGAATCGAACTGCTTCCTCCTCCGAAATTGCACTGCTCCGTGGATACGAAAAAACATCCTTCTGGCAAAACTCTTCTTTGTGCGCCGGGACAACCCAGGCCTCTCTTGAAAGTTCCCTGAAGTTCTTGCAGGAATTCGCCATGAAGTTTATTGTAGTTATTTCCGCAGAAATATTCATAGTTGTGGAGTATGAAAATATTTCCACTGTTATCTGGTATAATTCAGCGATGGATTCACGATGCATGAGTGTAGTTGGATGTCCACTACATGCTCGCTTTTGTAGAAAGACGATTAACGAAGTTCCATGCTGTTACTTTACTCCAACGAAATATGTCCCAATTGCATTAAAGCCTTAGCCTTCCATCTCAACTACTGTTATAATCATTGAAAGCACTGCAAGATTATAATGTTCCATAGTCGAATGTATCGTTGTAATACCAAACGTATTCTCCAATATCACTGTTGCACTCCACGTGCCAGCCGTAGTGTATAATGTGGAATTTTAAACGTGTTTCTCATGTGGCGAGAAAATCACTTTTGTTGGCAGCCTTAAAGTTCCAATATCTTTCGAAGTATAACTGTGAAATTGTTCAAATCTTGTACACACCTCAATGTTATACTGCCCAATAGAACTATAATAAAGGCTGAAGTTAACGCTTGATATCTTGACTGGTGGAAACGTTAATGTGAGCGTTTCAATTTCACCTAGTTTCGAGCAGCGTAAAATGGAACTGCTCCGAGTTCGTTCGATGCGCCGGGCTTTAACCACGCTAAAGACAACTTACTTCACTGAATCACTTGAAAATAACTATATATCACCAGAAATATATATGCGATCTGACATATGAGATCTGAGTATGAGTTCTGAGAGCTCCTCTCTCCTGTGCACGACCTTTTATCAACTTCTTAAGGGGCGTATCCATCCCTTCCATAGCCTGTTGCTGCGTCATTGCTGGAAGTTTTAACTTTGGCTATACTTGACGGATTTTCAAATTTCAAAAACTCAAAATTAATTTCTTCAAAATTCCAAATCAATGCCATAACTGAAAATAGATTTCCACAAATCTGCATGCCAAAAGTAATCAAATATCGTAGTTTCAGCAATCTCCGTCTTCCTTCCAAACTATCGTTCATTGGTTCGAGTCTCTCCTCCAATAGCGTAGCTTCTTCCTTAGCACAATACCTTGTTTCCTGCGACTGCGTCGTAAATCTCGGATCTTTCTCGAACAAAATCATGACGTCACCAAGAATCTCAGCTCAATCAGCCTACTGGCATGAATTCTACGTCATCCGTGCCTACGTCATGAATATCCACGTCATAACTATGACATCCATAACTTTACTCATATTTTCCAATACAGCCACCGTGGTCTCAATATAATTCAATTTCCGGGGGCAGTACCATCCCGGCATTTGTCCGAAGACGAAGTGGGAAATCATGGAAAACCCCTTCGAGGATGGCTGAGGTGGGAATCGAACCCCCTCTACTCATTTGGAACACCCAAGGCTGAGTAGGACCCGTTCCAGTCCTCACACCACTTTTTCAAATTTCGTGGCAGAGCCAGGAATCGAACCCTGGACCTCCGGGGCGGCAGCTAACCATGCTGACCACTACGCTACGGAGGCGACTTCCTTTTAAAGACACACTGCAAATCTACAGGCGAACGGCATTCGTAAGAATGCTTTACGGAAGACAATTTGTTAAGCCGTTATCTCAATCTCGCAGTAACAAAAATCATCTTAGTGTTATAAATATATGTGGCAACGGAGAGTTCGTTACTTTACGGGAATTATAAAAGTGAAATATGTTTCGAAAATGTAATACCAATCGTAAGAAGGAAGAAAACGGAAATTAAAAAATCATATCTGAGGTGGGAATCGAACCCTCTCGACAATGCATAGGCTAATACAAATTACGGGACTGTAACTATAGCCCCTCTGCCATCCAGACAACCACGTGTAAGTGCAATATTAAGCTACCTAACCAGGATACACACTCAACCTGTAGTTTAAGTCCTTCAATACTCGACTTATTTAATATAGTAATTCTATTTCAATGCATCTTGTAAAAACCTAATTAACATTATTGGAGACCCTTTTTAATTCTCATAAACAAAGATCTACCGGGTGAGTTAGCCGTGGTCGTTACGGCATGACTAATGGCAGTCGCTCACATCCGGGAGGCGAGGAGGTTCGAATCCCCCCGCCGGCAACCTTGAAGATGGTCTTCTGTGGTTTCCCATCTTCCTTCCAGGCAAATGCCGGGGTTGGTCCCTACCTATAGGCCACAGCCGCTACCTTCCAACTCCTCGCCCTTCCCTTCCAACTTTCCTCCCCAACGGTACTTGTAGCTCACCCATTGGGTGTCCGTCTCAAAGCAGCTACAAAACTTGCAAGCCGAACATGTCCTCGGACACTCCCGGCACTAAAAGCCATACGCTAAAAAAATAAAAAGATCTCAGTTAGACGCGGCCGGAAGCGCCATTTGCCTTGTTGAGAAAGGCCATTGTGCGAATGCGCGGGAGTGTCAAATATTACATATTTCTTTAATCATTTAAAAATCTACCGTAACATACATTTTCATTTTAAAGAAACTCTAAATCTGCATGCCAAGAGCTTTCGTTAGAATGCCTTATGAAGCCAATCGCTTAAGTCGTTTTGACAATCTCGTGGCAACAAAAAGCACCGTAGTGTTTTAAATACATGTATAAGGATTATAATTCAGTGCTTGAAAGTCTCTACCCTAATAATGATTCTTGTTATAAGAGACCTAACATCTAGGTTATCAGCAACTATAATCTGTATTTCGAAAGAAGGAATGTGAAGGGTTTGGAGGGAGTGATACAAAATGGCCGCTACTATTGTTTGGAGTTTGACAGTTACCACAACATGTTGCGAACGAGTGATCAAACATTCAATCGTTTAGTAGTTATTGTTTCCCGCCAGTGGGTTAAAACATTTCCGCCTGCCATCCAATACAAATCGACAATGCAAAATCTCGAAAACAAATAGTGGCTATTTTGAGTGTTTAGTATTATTTTCTCTTATCATAAGATAGTTATCACGTAAGCGATTATTAACTCGTGATACAGAGAGTGTGCTTGTTCTCATTGCGTGTTATTTCTGAGTCAACTATACTGTGAACGACCACCGCCCATACCATTCATATTCAATTTTGTACGTTATAAAGGGCACTACTAGAAGTTCGTCAATTAGGCGTTGAAGAAACAAAACGAACATGGCGGCCAAGCGAAATTGAAACTTTTAAATAGACTTTTCACGCAATTTAACCATCCAAACGCAATGAAACTAGGTACACTAAATGATTATAGGTCTACACATCGAAATGCACTGGCATCTAATTTAGTTCAATTGTTTACAATACCTCAAGAGGGCGGCTGTGTGAAATTTTAAAATTATATTTTTATTTGTTTTGTATTAATCATGCGATCGAAGTGAACGTTTGAATAATGAACCTAAGTAATAATCGTCATCTAATTAATTGTACATAACTCTATGGCCTACATACGGATAAAAATCAAACATGGCGACCATCCGAAATACTTAAGACGGTTCTCAATATATATTGAACCCAGTTTCTCGCGATTTAACTATCCGAGCGCAGTTATACTTGGTACGGCAAATGCTTATACAAATTTTAATCCACTGTCATCTAATGTATTTCAATTGTTTTCATAACCACAAGATGGCAGCTGTGCGAAATTATAAATCTTGTGTTTATTTCTTGTGTCCTAATCATGCGATTAAAGTTCGAATACTGCACCTACACAATAATCTTCATGTAATAGTACATAACTCTAAGCCCTACATATATAAAAGTCCAACATGGCGACCATCCAAAATATTTAGAAGGTTCTCAATATCTACGAATCTACTACAGCTATCATGCTGAAATTTTGTATGTTGCTAGAGACGATTAACATTAGTAGGATATATGAAAATAGGATGTATAGTTTTTCATGGAACGTCTTCTTTTACTTGATTTTCTGTTTCAATGTTTCCGGCATTGACTCAAGACCGATTGATAAAATATGTTATTTATAATTGTACCGAATGAATTTCTGATGTGTACACCAGTGTGTTAGTCTAATCAGCTGATTTAAATCTCACCAACGCAGTTCAACTGTACCAAGCTCCAGCCGTAACCTTGACATTCATTCTGCCGAAATAGTTTCATTATTGTGGCTCATATAGGCTACCTCCCCATGTTCCTTCTACTGTCCCTTTTTGGAGCAGACATTTTCAAAACGCCCTGTATTTTATATTACCAGCTCAACACTTCTCTCCTTTACACCTACTGTAGGTCACAAGGAATATCCTGCAGTGCTCTAACTCTCCTTCCTTTGTGTACCTTTTGACAGCTGTCAGGTATTTAGCAGCGCAATGCCAAACAATTTACTGGCATCGCGCGGTATTAAGACATCCTTTGTATTGTTCAATTACCAGTGACCTAGCAGTAGTGGTTAGAATATATCAAAAGGCCGCCAATCACTGCACACAGGTACAAGATTTATAAGAATCTATCCCCCAGGGGCTCACGACTAGTGGGACGTGCGTTGGCGACCACGGGGCCCCAGCTGAGTTAGGCATTACTTCCACTTACTTGTGCCGGGCTCCTCTCTGTCATCTTTCCTATCGAACTCCCTTGGTCAACTCTTGTTCTTTTCCGACCCCAACGGTATTAGGGTATCCGAGGCCTAGGGAGTCTTTCACTTTCCCGCCTTATTGGCCCTTGTCTCGTCTTTTCTGTTCCCTCATTTTTCGAAGGGTCAGACCTCATCTGTTCTCTTCATATCTCCTGCCTTCTGCTCAAGGCCCTTAAGGAGGCAGGGTGTGTGTACCCCCACCACTTCTGGTGCACCCTCGATAGTGCTATACCCTCAAGGGCTCACGGCTGGTGAATTCGGGAGTTGGTGACCCCGAGGGATTCCTGAGCTGGGTCTGGTGTTTCCCCCTTTTCCATTACCTCTGGGGCGGACCCTCTCCTCTTTCCCTTTCGTCTCTGCCTTGCATGGCTCTCCTTCCTTCCAGGTCCCTCAATCCTCATTCTTCGAGGGATGAGGGCATATATTTTCCTCCTGTCCTTTGCCTTATTTTCCTTTTGTTCTCCATTTCTTCTTCTAGTATATAAGTTAGTAATTAGTAAGGCTCAGATTTTTAGGTAAATAAATATTTATTTATGTAAATACATATTTTAAGCATTTTTTCTATAAATACATAAGTTCACGCTTTTCACTTATTAGCACATAATATTTACAGTTTTTAAAATCAGTATGCTAGATCCTTCAGTCTATTGCACTTTGGTTCTGTGTTACTTCAACGGGGAAGAACCTGTGAGCTATCTAATCTTCATGCAGAGCGTATGTCAGCTTGCAACTGTGTTATTCTTAACTTGTCGCCCCGTGCCACTCACTGTGGAAGGCGGGGATTTCCTTGTCCTTGTCCCTAGTCATATTGCATCACGTGCTACACCTACTGGAACCAGTGTCACTCGCATGCAGTTAATTTCTAGCACTGTGAAGTGTAAGGCAGTTCTACGATGCCTAAAGTAAAAACAGCTACAAGTTACCATCTGCTGCAGAATTTAAAGATAATTTTACTTGTGATGGGGGCGTTCTGTTCTCCAAACCATGTGGGAATCAGTCAAAGCTGAACGACGATCTCAAGTTAAGAACATCTTAAGGGCAAGAAACATTATTCCGCAGTTTCGCGCCTTCAGAATAAGAGTTTCGCGATAATCGTCGGTTATTTGTGATGGACAACCTATCTCGTTGTATATTGTAATGCTTCAGCAGTCAGTGAAACATAGAATAAATTGCATTCGTGGGAACTGCATATTGTTTATAATCACATTAATAAACTAAATTATAATTGCATGTTTTTACTTTTTTTGTCACATATTTCAGGTATTTTTAATACATAAAAAATAAATATTTTCCAGATTTTTAGCACCTAACAAACCGAGCCCTAGTAATTAGTTTTAGTTATAGTTGACATTTCATTATCATCTTTACGATCACCCAAACCATTAGGGGCCGATAACCTAGATGTTAGGCCCCTTAAAACAACAATTATCATCATCATCATCATCATCTTATAACAACATTTTTATACTACTATCATGACGATTAGAAATAAGCAGTGCACTCACTCCACTTCCTTTCAGCTGCTTGATGCGCACCTGGATATGTGTGGCACTTCACTCGTGCCGATAGTCCAGCGGGGTACATGCACGCTTAATACAGGACGCGTCAGAAAAAAATGACCCATTTTAAATACCGCGCCATTGTTGGACACGGCGGCGTAGAGTGTTGATGGTTACCAGTGAGTTGTGCGGTTCGTTCGTTTCGAAAACATTATAATAATGATTTTTATTGCCACCAATGGTCAAATACAATAATAATTAAAATTGCGCACAATGAAGTCATGTACAAAATTCTGTTAATGTCACTGTTCTCTTACTACAAACTTTTGCGTGATATCTTTCACACGACTTTCCACAAAATTCACACATACAGTTCTCGTCTGGGTCATGGTAGACCTTCTTGCTGCACAGCTTGAAATGAAAACTTTGAACAGCGAAACATGTCATGAAATGGCGAAGTTCATACATAGAATTCGTCCACTCTGAGGTCATTATGACTTCGGTTGAAATAATAAAATTCCATCCCGTAAGACAATTACGAGTTGGATTCGGGTCTGGCCAGCCCGTTCGCCGGATTTATCGGCTTGCGATTACTTTCTGTGGGGATTTCTCAAAACCAAGGGTGTATGCTAACTAGCCAGCAACTATTCAGGACAACATTCACGCCGAAATTGAGGCCATAACAGACTACACTTTCCACAAGGATATTATGATGAATCTGCGTGCTCGTGCAGAAGATTGCATCGCGAACAATGGTGGACACATGAAGGACATCATTTATGAAAAGTTACATGTGTCAACAATTGTAAGAAGTGTTCTTTCGAACAGTGAACATTAATAATGTGTATTGTATTTCTTCATGCTAAAATAGACTGTGTAAAATAGGTAGTTCATTGTTCATGCCGCACCCTGTATTTCAATATATCCCCGCTGATCCCATTATCCACCTTTTTTGATAAATATTTCAGTTGTAACTCTTCAGTTGGTCAACACGAATTTTTCCAATGACTGGGCGCGGTACAATGAATTATGAATAATAAAACTCAGCACTTTTTCTAGGTGTATGCCGCGAAATGTACTCCAGATGGTAAACCGGATGTTTACGTTTTTCTGGAAGGAGAAAAATTGTTCAAGTAAATCAGTTCAATTATTTGGGAAGCATCATCCCATCTAATGGGAGATGTTACAAGGACGTCCGTTCTCGAATAGCCAAGGCTAAAGAAGCTTTTAATAAGAAAAGAAGCCTATTGACCTCCAAGGCTATATCCCTACCAATTGTAAAGCATTTCATTAAGTGCTTCATTTGGAGCATTGCGACCTATGGCTCTGAAACCCTGACTCTCTTAAAGGCTGATAAGAAATGAATAAATGTATTTGACATGTGGTGTTGGCACCGAATGTTACGAATACCCTTGACTGACAGGCTAACAAATGAAGAAGTCTTCAAAAGTGCTGAAGAAACAATCAGTCTAGGGGAAATGATCACGAAAAGAAGATATAGTTGAATTAGTCACATACTGCGACATTCATCATGGTGCACCACACTGTTTTGTAACCTAACATTTGTAGGTTATAGAGACTCCTTCTAGTTTTTTGATGTGTAACATCTTTCCGCTCGGTTGCTGGATAGTTTTGTGGGAGTGATTTTGAAAATTGGGGACGAAAGTGGATCGGAACGATCGAGCTGGTGGTGGTGGATCAAATGGAAGTATGCACCGACCGCTCGATCGATCAAACGGAAGTGTACTAGCTAGCAGTGGTGGACAACGGAAGTATGCACTGCCCGCTCGATCGATCGAATGGAAGTGTGCCCCAGCTGGCAGTGGTGGATCGAACGGAAGTATAAGACGCACTGCCAACTCGATCGATCGATCCAGCTGGCACTGGTAAGAGAAACAATCAGCGTGCGGTGTCGAAAATTGATACTATGACGCACTCTCGGCCATGTGGAATGTATATGACATAGCCTACTGAACGGAAAACGCTCATGCGAACTCTGGTGTCAAGTGATTTAAACAAATGACATGGTACATGTTCGAAGTCTTCGTATCAGTATTTTTAAATGGTAAAATGCCTTAATATCAAACATTGTAAGTAGTCGGCATTGCATTGGCATAAGGCATTTTAAACTCAGTGTCACTCAGGAACATTATCGAAATAAGCAAAATATAAATGAAACTTAATTCCGTAATGCAGTATTATTGGAACGTGGAAATAAGTCACCATCTTGTGCACAATATTTGCGTAGTCGAAATAGCCGTGGGGTTATTGCGTATGACTGTGAATCTAGAGAATTTGGGTTCGAATCCTGGGCGGGGTAGATATTTTTGCTACCAGATTATCATTTGAAACGATATTTATCATACCAATATGACTCATTTTAACAGAATCCATATGGCACTGGTAAGAGAAACAATCAGCGCGCGGTGTCGAAAATTGATACTTTGACGCACTCTCGGCCATGTGGAATGTATATGACATAGCCTACTGAACGGAAAACGCTCATGCGAACTATGGTGTCAAGTGATTTAAACTAATGACATGGTACATGTTCGAAGCCTTCGTATCAGTATTTTTAAATGGTAAAATGCCTTAATATCAAACATTGTAAGTAGTCGGCATTGCATTGGCATAAAGCATTTTAAACTTAGTGTCACTCAGGAACATTATCGAAATAAGCAAAATATAAATGAAACTTAATTCCGTAATGCAGTATTATTGGAACGTGGAAATAAGTCACCATCTTGTGCACAATATTTGCGTAGTCGAAATAGCCGTGGGGTTATTTATTATTTTTATCTGGTTGCCAGCCGTGGCCACAATTGGTAGACCACCACAGAGTGTCTTATGTGTTCTTGGCCATAGAGATTCTCGGTGATGGTTTGGCTATTGCTGGTAGATGGCTTTGCAATATAAGTAGGTGGCTTTGACTTATTGGCAAAGGTTCCTTGATCTTAGGGCAAGGGCTTTTAAAAAAATGTTATATGTTGACATGCTGGAGAAATAGAACTAATATCTGGCAAGAAGAAGGACAGAAAGACATATTTTTGAAAATGCAAGAAGAATATTAAAATACAGTTATGTAAAGTCTATTTTTTTAGCGTATGGCTATTAGTGCCGGGAGTGTACGAGGACATGTTCGGCTCGCCAGTTTTGTAGCTGCTTCGAGACGGACACCCAATGGGTGAGCTACAAGTACCGTTGGGGAGGAAAGTTGGAAGGGAAGGGCGAGGAGTTGGAAGGTAGCGGCTGTGGCCTATAGTTAGGGACCAACCCCGGCATTTGCCTGGAAGGAAGATGGGAAACCACAGAAGACCATATTCAAGGTTGCCGGCGGGGGGATTCCAACCTCCTCGCCTCCCGGATGTAAGCGAATGCCATTAGTCATGCCGTAACGACCACGGCTAACTCACCCGGTTGTAAAGTCTATGTAAGGCGGTTTCAGTGACGTAGTCGGTAGCACGCTGAGCTTGTATGCCCTAGATAGCGGGTTCTAACCCGGCCGAAGCCGTCGGATTTTTAAGAGCGTTAAAAATCCCTCAGTATGCCTTCCTTCGGAGGGGAAGTAAAGCTGGCGGTCCCATGTCATAGATTTATGGCATGTTAATGAACCTTCCACTAATTGCACCTGTGTGAATCTAAATTGGATAGGTTAAGAATGTAAACAACGCTCTTAGGTTTCTACGTTCGTTGCCAAGAGCCGACTGCGGTGGCGTCTAGTAGCTAAGTTCTGAACTTGGCCTAGTAGTCGTTGACGGTGGCGTTTGGCGGCATAAGTAGGAACTATTTGAAAAATTCTAAGTTGCAGTACTTAAATTAAAAAACAGGACACACACACTAATACAGTCATCACAATTAACATCGGTTATCAGACAGATTCTACACACACCCAAAGTACACGGGGCTACATGACCGCGTTGTCGCAGCCCCTAAACTTAAGAACCAACCATCCAACCAACCAAAGTCTATGTAACTGTCTTGTGGGATATCATTTCAGCAAGTATATTGCCCCACTACTCTGAGGTGATAAGTTTTATAAGAGTCTCAATGGTAGCCCATCAAGAGGTAAGATTTATAATAATTACAGTTTGAAGGGAAACTGGAAGGGAAGACTAGAAGAGGACGACTGAGAGCAGGGTTCCTCGATGGCATTAAAGGGCGACGTCCATATCATTTAATCAAGCAGTTGGCTGAGGCTAGAATGAAGACAGTCATGCTACCCACAACCATCAGGCTGAGGAGAACGAGAGAGAGATGCCATGTCTTGTGTGGGGTTTCGCCTAGGAACACCAAGCTGGCTCATCAGCGGGCTCTTGGTATCTGTGCCCGGACAAGACACGGCATGTTGTTTGAGTCTTCAGTCTTTTGACTGGTTTCATGCAGCTTTCCATGCCTCCCTGTCCTGAGCTAATCATTTCATCTCTACATATCTCCCACACCCTACATCCGAGGCAATCTGTTTAACATACACTAACCTTGGTCTACCCCTACTGTTCTTGTCCTCGACCCTTCCTTCCATAACTAAGCTTGCTATTCCTGGGTGTCTTAGTATGTGTCCTACCTCTTCTCTTCATTAGCAGTCACCAGAAACATCTCTCCTCTCCCACTAGTCTTAATACCTCATCGTTTGTAACCCTATCTACCCATCTGATCTTCATCATTCTCCTGTAACACCACATTTCAAACGCTTCAATTCTCCTCTTTTCTGATGCACCAATAGTCCAAGTTTCACTTCCATAGAGTGCGACGCTCCAGACAAAGGTTTTCAAAAATGTCTTCCTAATGCCTAAATCTATATTCGATGTCAACAGATTCCTTTTCTGTAGAAATGCTTTCCTTGCCTGAGCCAACCTACTTTTTATATCCTCTTTGCTTCGTCCATCACTGGTTATTTTGCTTCCTAAGTAACAGAAGTCTCCTCCTTCCCGTAGCGTTTCACCTGCCAATTTGATGTCCATAGAGTTTTCTGATTTGTTTCGGCTGCATTCCAATAATTTTGTTTTATATTTATTGATTTTCATCATGAATTCTTTCCTCAAGACGGAGTCCATACCATTCAAAAACTCATTCAAATCCTCAGACGTGTCGGCCAAGATGACTATGTCATCGACAAATCTCAGAGTTGAAATTATTTCTCCTTGAATCTTCACCCACTTTAAATTTCTCTCTAATTTCCTTCATTGCTTGTTCAATGTAAAGATTGAAAAGTATGGGTGATAAATTGCAGCCTTGGACGGCTTAAACCTAGAAAAATTCCTTGGCCATGAAAGTCATCTTTATAAATAGTGAGTAAATAACACTCCTGGAAACAAATGAAGTCAAACAAAAGTAAGTGGAAGTAATGCCGGACTCAGCCGAGAACCTGTGGTCGCCAACCCACGTCCATATTGTTGTGAGTTGGCAGCTTCGGTGGCATAGTTGGTAGCATACTGAGCTTCCGTGCCCAAGGTCGCGGGTTCAAACCCGGCAGAAGTCGTTGGATTTTTTATGACCGTTAAAAATCCCTCAGTATGCCTTCCTTAGTAGGGGAAGTAAATCCAGGGGGCCCATGTCATATTTATTTATGGCATGTAAAAGAACTTTCTACTAACTAAACTTGTGCGAAGCAAAATTTGTAGGTTAGGTTTGATGAATGCTCTTAAGTTCCAATGTTCGACACCAGGCGCTCGTTGCGATGTCATCTAGTAGTACCGAGTTCACAGCTAGGTGTTGTGGACGGTAGCATTTGGTAGCGAAAGTAGGACTACTTGAAATTATTGTCTGCAGTCCTAACTTGAATTTAAAACACATAACACACACTAATACAGCCATCACAATTAACACCGGTTAACAGACAGATTCTACACACACCCAAAGTACACGGGGCTACATGACCACGTTGTCGCAGCCCCGAAACTAGGGAACCAACCAACCAACACTTGTGAGTAAAGCTAACAAAGAGTGCTAAGACTCCCGGGACACAGTGCCGCGAGAGACTTCACTGTAAATAGAGTTGACTTGAGAATCAACTCTCCAAGTCCTCAACTCAAGAGTGCTAATGAATGTAATTGCCTGCGAAGTTCTATAGAGTTTCAGTCGAGATGTCACAACGTTACTGAGTAAAAGGAATATCCAGACTGTAACAATCCCGTGAGATGAATGTGGGATTTGTAAATGTGGATATAATTTGTTAATGACTTAATTTATCACTCCCTAGTGCCGTTGGAATAAATTTGTTTAAGTACCGGCAAGGAAAGTATTTCTTCAGAAAATCTGTTGACATCGAATATAGGTTTAGGTATTAGGAAGTCATTTATGAAGGCCTTTGTCTGGAGCGTGGCGCTCTATGGAAGTGAAAATTGGACTGTTGATGCAACAGAAAATAGGATAATTGAAGCGTTTGAAATGTGGTGTTAAGGAGAATGATGAAGATCAGATGGGTAGTGTGCCCTTTTAGCAAGAAATATGCAAATCACAGTATGCCAGTATTGCTCAATTCGGGGCTGCGGCAAGTTCTACCACTCTGTGACTTACATATTTTGGATTAAATAGAGGATACACTTGTAAAAATAACAACAAAATCAACTCCTATTTTAACACATTTAATTAATCAAAATTATGGCGCTACAAACAATAAAACAAATAAACTACTGACCAATATCATTCTACTTGTCCAAAGTGAACAAGGAATAGCATAAAAATTAAACAAATATTCTCTTTAAAACACATGGTTTTCTTTAAAACCAACAATTCACGATTATTTTCACTTCCATAAAGTACTTATCTTAAAGTTCCATATAACTACGAGCTCCTTTGGCTCGATACTTTCCCATAATAATGGTGTTATACTTTTATACACCTCAAGAACTATTTTTATCTTTTCTTATCATCAAAACAAATATATAATTACATTTAAAATTATATGTTAATTATTCACTTCCATATTGGGGCATATCACATGTTCTCCGTATTTACTATCTCTCTCAAATTTTCAAATTCACTACGGTGATCGGGAAACTTATTTGTGTACTCCAGAGTTATAAAGATTACTTGACAAAGTCAAAAACTATGATCACTCCCGAAACCTAGTCATCTTCACAAAACTCGTGGATTCCTTATTTTCCATACAATATTACAATAGGGATTTTATTTAATTCATTTGTCTTATAAGACCATTATCACATAAGAAAACTACGATCTGAACTGGCAAGCGATAATATCAATCTACAAGGACCTCGGTTCAACGCCCGGGTCATTAACAACTTTAAACACTCACGGTGTATTTAACATTTCTTACAAGACGGTTTTTACCCACCCTCGCTCTATGAGGGTCAGGCCATTATACTCGAGCGTGATTTATGACAAGGAAAGCGGCTCTCTGCCTAACCTACGGTGGCAGCTCTCTTCAATGCTTTAAAACAAACCTTCACATTATTCTCAGTTCTGTGGAGAGACCTGGCTTTTACTTCACTTATTTTCATTCAACAATATTCTTTGGCTCATAAACCACTTTCGTAACCTTGGCATTTATTAATTATGAGAGGGTCCTCATTGATTGGGAAGAATAATACACATTCTACGACGAATAATTAGGGGCTTTAACAGCAAGAGGATTCTATGTTCGAATCTCTTAACATGCCTCGGGAACCATTTCCACATTTGGAGGACTTATACAAGACGCGATTTAAAGTCGGCCGTGGCCTACATGACATACGCTCAATAATACCATACCTTAGCTCCCTTTTAAATAATACACACATGGCCTCGTGATCCACGTCACAATTTAGAGGACTTACAACATATCTCAATTCACTGCAATCAACTACCCTCCATAAGTAACTTACCAAGTACTTTAACTTTTACGCGTTCCTAGCGTGACTTTTTATTTAATTGCGTTCCATTACGCTACACATTACTTTACAGCCGAATGTCTTCCAAAGAACTGATAAATTTCATAGTAACAATTTATACATATCTTAATTCTTATATTAATCTTTTCCGTTGACAATAAATCGCTCCATTTTTAAGAACATGCATTCAAATCATGTCTTATACATTTGTTAAGGCTCCAACGCTCTATATTTTTATATCATTCAATTTAATCTTTATTTAAATTTCTTTACCTAGTTATTCACATCATGTCTTCATTCCTTACAAAAGCTCAAAAGCTATTTCTTTCATATAATTCAAATTTACCTTTATGTAAATATCTTTGTTATAATTATTATTATTACGCTTGCTTTTATAACATTCATTAAATACACTGACATTTTATTCCATGCATTTCCTCTACAGGATTTATTATTTCACATAATTATTTATTATTTCTTAAAACTTTATTTTTGTTCAGATCGAGTTCTTATTTAGTTATTATTTATTTAAAAACATCCCTTTTATTCAAAACTCCGGTGGAATTTTACACAAAAATTTTCCCGGCACCAAAATATAATGAAAATCTTTACTCACATGTCTAAGGTCGTTTTCTGACCTTTATTCTCGTTTGATGTGACATTTTGGCCCACCTTCTTGACCTACTCCATATTGTACAAACTCATCTCATGTACAGACATTTCTTGACACATATTCACTATATTTAACACTGACAACATTTTTAATACACTGGTGTATCCGTTTTGAACACACAATAAAACACACAAAAAAAATATTACTTTTAACACACACTTTTGATATATTTACACTTCACAACTTTTGATCACTAGGCCGTCTTTTTAGCCTATCACACGTGACCTCTTAATCTCCCGTCTCCAAGGGTGAAATTTATTCAATGTCGGCTTCCTATCCTGCAGAATACGAAAGTCTCGAATCATCTACTACTCCCTGGATTAACAATTCTTCAAATCCTGATCCTGATGATCGGCTATTTCTCTAGCTTGAACGGCTCCCCTTTTAGATCTGAATTATTGATCCTAGCGAAAGTCTGTTCTGATCGAGGTCCCCTCGATAACCTATCGATGACCTATGGATTTTTTAGCCACTAATACTTCTCGAGTCATAGTGCTTTAGAATAGTTCGTCTGCTTTCTTGAAAACAATGTCTATAGTTTCCGTTCTTCTTTGTTTATTTGGTTCTCGCACTCCTAATTTTCTGGAATACGTGGCGAACCTTTCTCTGTTTTTCCCTGTTCGGGTTCTTTAAAATTTATAAACTGTTTATCTCGCTGTTCCGGTACTTCCGTGCGTTATGATACTTTTGGTCGATTACTGAAAGACCTATCGCCTGAATCCTAAGTTCGCAGCCTGCTTTGACTGTATTTTTGGAACTTTTACGGTAACTTTTGCCCTGTCGGACCTAAATCCTGTAACTAGGATTTTCCTAATTTTTCAAGACGGCGATACTTTCATACTTCTTCTTTGCAACTCCTTCCGGAGGCACGCAAGTTACTGATACTTCGACGCCCATGGCTATCGGATATTAATTCTGCGGTGTAATACAGCGTTTCTCCCCTCAAGGAGTCCTGGTTAGCTGCCTTCGATGTCTGATACAGCGTTACGTTCCCCTCACGGGCTCTTGAATACTGCGTATACGATGTGGCGCAGCACTTCTGCTCCCGGAATGCTCGTAGACTGCATGATTGGCTTGGTGAGGCCAGGAGTTTTATACCTTTCAGTCACAAAAAGATAAAATCCTAGTCCTTTTCGTGACCAACTTTTGAACTAATTGTCGCACAATTATAAAAATCATATCCCCAGAAAGCTCGTCTTCCAAACGTAAAATAATCTTCCTGTGCATGGAAATCGATCGTGCATTTCCGAGATATTAATTAATTTCTCGTCCTCAACTGTGTGGGTGGTGCTGTTCATTTTTAATTCTCCCACTCCTTGGGTCCCGGTGAATCCCCAATGACGTATACTTGCGTTTGCAGTTTTTTTCTGTGCAATTATTACAAGGTTTTTCTTTACACAAAATCTCTAATCCAAAATGATTCACCGTACTGTATCTGTTTACTTATTTTTATACTCGTAAACGGGTTAAATTTAATTATTCCTGTTCTGACTCAGCAGCGAGGTTGCCATTTTCCTGCAACGTAAGGGCAATTTCCGAGTCAGGCTTCTTCGTCTTACAGTCCAAACTTTCCACTCGTTCTAATAATATCCATGACTGGCTCCTTATAAATGTCAAGAGGCATGAGCTCATCTAAGGAACACCTGGCCCTAACGCTTGCACAATGTTAGGCTAGAATCCTGGCTTGAAATCTCTCTCCGTTCCCTTAGAGACTGTATGATTCTTTCATTCCTTTAACAAATACATGGATTCGACTCCCTTTGAAGCCTATGGTACATGGGTTCAGTAGGTAGGGTTACGAATGAAGAGGTATTAAGACGAGTGGGAGAGGAGAGATGTTTCTGGCGACTACTAATGAAGAGAAGAGATAGGTTGGTACGACACATAGCCTACTAAGATACCCAGGATAGCAAACTTAGTTACAGAAGGAAGGGTCGAAGATAAGAACTGTAGGGGTAGACCAAGGTTAGAATATGTTAAACAGATTGCTTCGGATGTAGGGTGTGGTAGCTATGTACAGATGAATCAATTAGCTCAGGACAGGGAAGCATGGAGAGCTGCATCAAACCATTCCAAAGACTGAAGACTCAAACAACAACAACAACTTATATTTTCTACTCCGCAATCTATGGGCCAAGTGGTTGAGAAGCAAATGTTTAGTAAAGCAAGGCCCCTCAAGGTCTGTAGGGACTCACAGGGGATGGGGATGTGTCTTGTGTGGGGTTTCTCCTAGGACACCAAGCTGGCTCATCAGCGGGTTCTAGGCGTCCCCGCCCGGACCTCCACAGGAGTAGCGAACTGCGCGCTACCTCCCATTTTATGAAGCACACCTGCGCCTCTTTACTGCGAGATTAAAAGCTCAAGCAGCCCTAACCTCCCTATGAAGGCTTCCAGAAAGAAGGTATATTGGCTTTCACGGCCTGTGAATTAAAACTCAGCATTTCTTTTAGATTTGTGCCTTGTCTTGTGTGGGGTTTCTCCTAGGACACCAAGCTGGCTCATCAGTGGGGCTCTTGGTGTCCTCGCCCTGCCCCCCTGGCCGTAAAAGCCAATATACCATCTTTTTGGAAGCCTTCATATGGGGTTATGGCAGCATTAGCTCTTACTGTAGTTCTCGCACTAAAGAGGCGCAGGTGCGCTTCATAAAAAGAGAGGTAGTGCGCAGTTCGCTACTCCTGTGAGGGTCCGGGTGGGACACAAAGAGCCCACTGATGAGCCAGCTTGGTGTTCTAGGCAAAACCCCTCACAGGACACGGCACAAACCTAGAAAAATTGCTGAGTTTTAATTCACTGGCCGTGAAAGCCAATATACCATCTTGTTGAATTAATATTTATCGTTTTTTAATATTTCTTTTATGAAGACTTCAGAAATACCCTGTCCCAGAGCCGGGGGAAATTCGCTATAGGTAATTATAAACCCTTCGGTGCGGTTCGGGTTTGAACTTATACAACTACCAAGGTACCTTGGCTACATTGCCTAGCTCTGCACCTTACCGCTATTGGTTGACAAAGTACTGTATGTCGAATATACGTATATCAGAGAATTAAATTCCTGAAATACTTCCGAACCACGCTAGCAAGCTAAGTCTCAAGTTATCACTTTCTAACCTCCCTGTAGATGCAGTATCTCAAATGTAAAGAATTTCCCATACGCATGGAAACAGTCGTAGAATTGAATCTGGCTGTGGGAGATTGCGGGCCAACCAATCTTGCGACAGAGACAAACGAATATATAGAACAATCGCGAGCGATCTGCTGCTCGGAATAAAGAATGGATGCTGCTGTATATTTGTCTTTGCCTTCCCGAATGCCATTTGGAGCAGAATATACTGTCTCTATGTCTCTCACCGTGAGTTAATGGAATTTATGTTCGATGATGTCGAAATATCAGAAAACTGTATCATAATTATGGTCATTATAACTGTTTTTCATTACGATACAGTTTTTCCAGTCAATCAGAGCTCATTCATTGACCAATTAGGTAAGGATACCTTCCCGCATACGCTCAAAATCCAAAATGTCTATATAAATTACCGACATTCCATGTCCATGTCCATATGTTCGCGTAAATAAACTGGCGAATATGAGACAAGAAATTGCACTGTACCTTAATATCCCCAACCCCAATTTCTGCACAGCGTATTGCTTTCAAACGACTTCGGTGACAGTTTGACTGAATGCTGGTGCACATCGGCCAGGCTGTAAACATATGGCATCAAAGAATATGTATGGCATTGCCAAGCACACAGAGCGCATACGGCGGTTGGTCAAGGAACTTGGAAAGCAGAAATATCATACCCAGCGCTTGCACTCCGATCACAAAATTCCAGTCACTGAATCTCAACAGATATTTATGAATAGCCTATTTATGTTAAAACATATAATAAAGTTATAATTATCGTCGAACATGATAGGCTCGCTGCATAATGTACTATTGTGATTTATTATCATCTGTATATTTAAATGAGATATCATGGATTTAGGTGATTTAAAATTTAGAATAGATTTGGCGAAGAAATCCTTTCAAAATTAGAAGAATTTGCTGATCAATGAGCACCTCAACTTGAAGATAAGGAAGTCATTTCTTAAGACACTTGTTTGGAGTGTGTTGACCTATGGTTGTGTAACATGGACACTTGGGAAAAGAGAAGAAACTAAACTTGAGGCAGCTGAAATGTGGTTTTGGAGACGAATGACCCGAACAAGCTGGATGGATAGAAAGACAAATGAGCTGGTTCTGAACCAAATTCAGGAGAATCGATGCCTGCTGGACACCCTCAAGAAAAGGAAAGCAAATTTCATAGGACACATACTCAGACATGGCACACTCCTCAAGGTAATCTTTGAAGGAAAATTTGGGGGGAAACACCCAAGGGGACGACCAAGACAATCGTATCTCAGGAAAATTATCAAGGAAATGGAATGAGACTCGTATGCCTATATGAAGAGTACTGCTGAAGACCGTAAAGCCTCTCGTCCATTGGGAGCGCAAAGCTGCGAACTGCGAAGCAACGAATTCGAGCGAACACGGTTCGTACGAAATCGTGCGAATGCCTATACTCCATTGTCTCAACAATCGTCCGGATTCATGGACGAGATGGCTCTCCGGAACGGTTCTCCAGATGATTCTGATGAAGAATTTTTCGCTATAAAATTCGACGTATCTCGCACAGGCGATGTCGACGAAGACGGGAAATGTGGGTGAATCAAATTTACGCAAAAAGAAAGGAGTTCGATGAATTTTCTCATTTGTGGCATGATCTTAAAGCCGACGATGACCAACACGTTTCGTATTTTCCTATTTCCTTCTCTGAACAAGCAAAATTAACATTTCACAATCCAATTTTTGCTGCGCTCTTCGCACTCGTTCGCAACTAAAATCCCAACAGAACGGGATCGGTTCGCGCTTCGTAGCCATTCGGACAAAAACTGACGAACGATACGGACTCTGTGGACGCGGTCCCCCACCAACCCACGTCTTTGGATCGTTCGTGCGTTTTCGTGCGACTTCGGACGAATTCGATTTCACACCTTATCAGAGCTTTCCGCTTCCAATGGACGAGAGGCCTAAGAAATGGCTTCAACGACAAGGCTATTAGCCTTTAGAAGCTAATGATGATGTAATGTGAACAACCTGTGATATCATAGACCTGCCCCATGGTGTTGGGGTGGCGCGCCTGCCTTGACCTTCGAGGCCCCGGGTTCGATTCGTGGCTCCGTTAGGGATTATATTGAAACTGACATGTGGGCTGCGACGGGATGAACTCAGCCTCGTGACGACAACTGAGTAGCTGTCTGACAGGGAGGCAGTGCCCTGGTCACAGAGAGCAATATTGACGGCTGAAGGGTCTCGATGCGCTAACCACGTGTCACCCCAAAAGGCTGGACAGTGCTGCGGTCGCTTGATAGGCCTAGACCCTTCATGGGCTGTGGTGCCACGAAATTGATTTGATTTGTGATATGATGGTGTCACCACTTCGTGTGTGTTGAGCTTGTCTGATAACCTGTATGATTGTGATGACTGTTGTAGTGTGTCAAGCTGAATTAGGGACAGGGATGGGGTAGGTGTCCCGGTACTTGAAACAAGGTACAGTATATTCCTGGAGGGAGAGTAGGAAACCCCTGAGGAAAAACCACACTCAGGATAGCCGCTGTCAGCACCGGGATCCAAACCTTATATCTGCGGATCTTCTGCAGACCCCCACGTGGTCATGGTGCACTCGCTACTCCAAGTGGTTTAATTGTTCTCATCAAATTGGTATCCAGATGGTCATTTGGCCGTAAAACCACCAGTCTCATTCATAACTCCCTTCATCCTTGGCTCGCTATAAGAGTAATGAATACACTAGAAATCATTTATTATTATTATTTTATTATTATTATTACACATGCCTAAAAAAATGGTCCCGGGGATTTTGTAACTGATTTTAGGTAAACTTGGGTCGATGAATCTAAATATGAAATCAATTTTTCTCTAACAGCTCTATTTTTCAGCCTATTTTCAATTTTGAAAAAATAGGCTTATGAGATCACCTTTTGTCCGTGTGTCTGTGTAAGCGTGCGTGTGTGTGTGTGTCCCTAATAACTTCTATACGGCTGGAGCGATTTCAATGAAACTCGGTAAGTTCATAGCACTACTTCGGGCGACCCCGACCGTGCCCTTCAAATTTTGTTATGTCTCACCAATCCAACATGGCGGCTGTGCGAAATATTTCACCAGCATTCAATATCTCCGAAACTATTCCCGATATCACCCTGGAATTTTTAACGGTGATAAAGGGAAGTACTGGAAGTTCACCTATGTGACTATTGAAAAACTGGTAACTACAAAACCAACATGGCGGCCACGCGAATTTTCGACTTTTAAATAGACGTCTCTCGCAATTTAACCAACCAAACGCAATAAAACTTGGTACAGTATATGATTAAACACATTGTAATAAACGACATCAAACTTCGTTCAATTGTTTACATAACCACAAGATGGCGGATGTGCGAAATGTTTCACCGGCATTCTATATCTCTGAAACTATTAGCGGTATCACCCTGAAATTTTGTACGGAGATAAAGGGAACTACTGGAAGTTCATCTATAAGACTTTCAAAAACCGGTAACTACAAAACGAACATGGCGGCGAGGCGAATTAAAAATTTCAGTAGACCTTTCTCGCGATTTAATTTTCTAAACGCAATGAAATCTGGCACAGGAAATGTTTATACACATTGTAATGCACTGGTGTCCAATTTAGTTCAATTGTGTATATAACCTCAAAATGGCGGCTGTGCGAATTTTAAAATTAAGTTTTTATTTCTTGTGTCGTAATCATGCGATCGAAGTGAAAGTTTGAATAATGAACCTACGCAATATTTTTCCTTCAATGGCACTTGACTCTATGGCCTATACATTTAACAATCCAACATGGCGGCCATCCGAAATATTTAGACGGCTCTGAATATCTACGAATCTATTATAGCAATCAAACTTAATTTTGTTATGGTCATAGGGGCTATGAACATAAGTTCAGCTATAGAACTTTATATAACCTGGTGATCACAAATCCAACATGGCGGCGACGCGAAGTATAAATATTCACATGGACGTTTCTCGCAATTTAACCACCCGAGTGCAGTGAAACTTGGTACAGTAAATCCTTATACGAATGTTAATCCACTGGCATCTAATTTATTTCAATTGTTTCCATAACCACGAGATGGCAACTGTGCGAAATCTTAAAATCTCCTCGTTACTTCTTGTGTCCTAATCATGCGATTGAAGTTTGAATGCTACACGTACACAATATTCTTCATGTAACAGTACATAACTCTAGGACCTACATATATAAAATCCAACATGGCGACCATCCGAAATATTTAGTCGGTTCTCAATATCTACGAATCTATTACAGCAATCAAACTGAAATTGTGTATGTTGATAGCGGCAGTTAACTTAAGTAGGATATATGAAAATAGGCTGCATAGTTCTTCACGGAACTACTTATTATTATACTTGTGGTCACACTGTCCTTATGTATAGTTCTTCAAGGAATTACTTGTTTATTACCATGCGATAGTGTAATGTATATTTCACAAAAATGTCATTTCTGAGAAACTAGAGCTGCTAGGCAAAAGCTGATGGCATATCTGAATTCAGGGCATCAAATTCATATAAAATCAGCTTAAAAAGCCCCAGCACCAAAATCATTGTTGACCAATGTTATTATTAATATTATTATTAGCCTACTTTTCACATTTTGCAAAATGAGGAAAAGTAGACTTATGAGATCGATCCGGGAAAATGTCTGTCTGTCCTGTCTCTCTGCCTGTCCTGTCTCTCTGTCTGTCTGTCTGTCCTGTCTGTCTGGCTGTGTGTGTGTGTGTGTGTGTGTGTGTGTGTGTGTGTGTCCCCTATCAACTCCTAAACGGCTGCAGCAATCGAACCCAAATTTATTATGAGTAAAGATGTATACCGGAATATCTCACGTCCATATTTGAAAATGATGTCAGTGTTACCAACTACTGAAAAAAAACACAATAGAAATTTGAGCTCCATGTTGGATATCATGGAAGGTATGAATGGGAACTATTTCAAAATTGGCACACGTATAGATAATAATATTGCAGTTTAATTTCCAGGAGGCCATACATGGCAGTGTTGCCAAAATAATGTTAAGCCTTCTGATAAGTCAGATTTTTAAATGCATATAATGTGTACACTATTAATTGGATTTCAACCAAATTTAGTATGTAATATGTATACATAAACAGATATGATTGAGTGTATTCTTAAGAGCCACCAGGGCTGCCAACTGTTAATAATTGCTCTCTCTAATTTCTTCATCCTAATACCAATATATCTGAAAGTATGCAAGCCGATATCTTTAAACTATGCACACATGGTAGTACCTGACTTTTTAGATTAATTTAGAGTAACTTATATACTTCAGTTCTACCAACATGATTCTAAGCCTGCTGATAGGACCAATTTTTAAATTCATGTAACTCCTATACTATCAGTTGGATTTCAACCAAATTACGTATGTGCTATGTGTAACATAACAGATATGACTATAAGTATTCTTAAGAGCAATCAGGGCGGCCAACTGTTAGTAAATGCTGTCTATATTTTTTACCCTAATATCAATATATCAGAAAGTATGCAAGCCAATAGCTCTAAACTTTGCGCACGTATGGTACTTGACATTCTAGATAAATTTGAAGTAACTAATATAGGCCTACGCCAGTGCTGCCAACATGATTTTAAGCCTGCTGATAGGTCCAATTTTAAAATGCATGTAACTTCTCTACTAACTAATGGATTTCATTCTAAATTGACACAGCAATAGATCATATTATTTCAGATAATTTCTGACCAATACATGTATGTCATTGATGCCAACATGATTTTACGCGCGCTGTTAAATGCAATGTTTAACTGCATGGAACGTCCATGCTATCCATTGGACTTCAACCAAATTTTGTATTCTCTACCTTAAGAGATGGAACTAAGAATATACTCAGTCACCCGGGCTGCCAACTGTAGTTCTCTATTAGGCTACATTATGCCAGGTATATAGTATTTCGAACTAATTAGAAATTTCGATATTACCAACTTAATTTCGTCATTATTCTAGATAGATCCATTTAGATTAATCATTGGCATGAATCTTAAATTTTAAGAAAAGTAGGCTCTTTATTTCGTCACGGAACTTCTTGTTACTTTTTCATTTCTTCCAACAATCTCCATTCAGTGGAAATTTAAATTACTAGCTTCGGAGCGAGTTTACGAGATAGGGAGTGAGCCTATCATCCAAGCGTCGGCCAGAATCAAACTGTCGAGTTATGACTTCTGAGAAGAGTAGATGTGTTTTGAGTTTCACTGTTCACCTCGGCGTTGCTCGGTATGCTAAACTTGTTTCATGTGCGCCTTTTAAGCTTACGCTGGGTAAAGATAGCGGGTGAAGCCACGCCAGGTTGCTAGTTGTTAAATAAAAACGAAGATAAAGGACACACAAACAATTACAAAAACAGTCGCAAAAACTATAACAAACGTTTAAGACCCTCCGCTAAACTGAGAAGCATCGAATTTTGAATGTGTTTTTCACAACGGTGAGACGCGGGTAGTATCAAAGTGCGCCCGGTTAAGGGCAAGGTGCGCGGTAGACCGTCGAACTTTCTGTACCTCGCAAATTCTAGCTTGAGCCCCAGCGCAAAACCTTATTCATGCTGAAATAAAACCTATATTCAAAACTATAAACATTTGATAAACTAGTTTTATGTCAGAAAACTTTACTATAATGAGGCTCATTATAACACTATTTTTCATTATGAAACAGTTTCTCCCACCAATCAGAGCTCAAGAAACAGTTGTTTGACCAATTAAATAAGGATAGCATCGCTACTGCGCTGAGTTCCAAGGCCTTCTAATTTAAATTTTACTGCGTGGACTAGTGTCATAGTAGGGTAATCGAGGAGGCCATGGTCAAATACAACAGGCATTGTCTGCGTCCCATGCGCTCTGTTCAGTACATAAAACTGGCGAAATCTCGACAGATATTTGTGAATATTTATGTTCGAACATAAAATAGTTATAATACTTTTCTTCGAACATAAACAGTCGTATGCAACTCGCCTATAACGGTAATTAAGACTCATATGGAAATTATAAAACTCGCATAAACATACTCGTGTCTTAATTATTGCCATTATAGGCTCGTTGCATAATGAAATATTATCGTATAATTAAAACAAGTTAGGCATCAAAAACATGTAGCTTATAGGCCAGGAGAGGTCAACCTTAGGTCCACGGGTCAAGACATTTCGATAGCTCAAGATCCGATGCGAGCCTATTTATCATCACTATCATTTTCCAAGCATTTACTTTTTTTTCAGCTGTGTTAAATATTTTTATTTTTACAAAGTTACTTTTTGTATGCATTGTTTTGTTCACAAACACAGCTAGTTTTATGTCAGAAGTCTTGGCAGTCTTTCAAATGAAAAAACAAAACACACAGAACACAAGAACAAAACACCAAGAATCATAATAGCACAATGATAACCACACGTATTGTTAGAATTTATATAAAAAGTTGCAAAAAGCACTGTTGATACACTTCCGCTGTACGAGTTTCCATCGTTCTTTCCGGAGGTGATCCAGAAAACCAGGCAGGGTATTCGGTAACCAGTAAGGTTGTAGTGGATTGCTCCAGCTGCTATCCATAAGATGGCATTCTTTCTCGGCTCACCAAGTAGATCCCGTGTTTCGAAGTTCAAGATCTCCTCGTCCCTGTTGCGTGTTAGCCCGTTTATGCTGTGAATAGCATTCATCGTCCAGCGCCACACACCGTTCGCACTCCCACATGCACAGATGCGGTGGATGAGGGTGTCAGTCCCGTTGCACACAGGACAAGCATCATCGGCTACTTGTTCGTGCAGCTTCATTTTGTCACCAGTGGGGATGATTTCATTAATGCAGGCATATACAAGCAGTCGCCATTCTAAGGGATGGTTGGTTGGTTCCTCAGTTTAGGGGCTGCGACAACGCGGTCATGTAGCCCCGTGTACTTTGGGTGTGTGTAGAATCTGTATGATAACCGGTGTTAATTGTGATGACTATATTAGTGTGTGTTATCTGATTTCAATTCAAGTGAGGACTGCAGACATTGTTCCCTCTTTTCCCACCAAACGCCACCGTCAACGACTACTAGTTCAGAACTTGATTACCAGATGCCACCGCAGTCAGCTCCTGTCGACGAACATCAGAACCTAAGAGCGTTTGTCAAATGTTTAAGCTATATCATAATTTAGCTTCACACAGGTGTAATTAGTGGAAGGTTCTTTAACATGCCACAAATCTATGACATGGGACCGCCGGCTTTACTTCCCCTCCAAAGGAAGGCATACTGAGGGATTTTTAACGCTCATAAAAAATTCGACGACTTTGGCCGGGTTTGAACCCACGATCTTGGGCATAGAAGCTCAGCATGCTACCAACTACGCTACCGAAGTCGCTATTTTTCTAAGGGAAGCCATTTGTTGAGCACGTTGCCCCAGATAGGCTTCCAGGACTTGTTAAAATATTTTAATCGCACCAGGGGGTGAAATTGCGGAGTTGTAATAAAAATGACAACGTGTTCAGGGGCCTACTGAATTTAAATGGGTTCTTTAACATGCCAACATCGTATGACATGCGTATCGTGATCTTTTTCGCCTTTCAAAAATCACTTACCACGGCCAGGAGTGAACCTGCACGCTAGGGGTTGGCAGTTCGACACGATAACCACTCACCCACCGTGTCAAGATCGGGTTGGGTGACTCGAGGGTAATGGGTCCACAATAACCGACAGGGTGGTAGCCTATTTACTGGTTCAATAGTGTCAAGTCCTACCGTACGATTAAGTGCCGAGTGCGACCGTGTCGGATGCCACCCAGTAAAAATCGTGGCTGTAGCGACCCGGCTAGTAGCTTACAGTGCCCCATGGGACCCATTGTTCGAGAGAAGAATTGAAGATCTTATTTCCAAAATGACGTAAATCCATGTAATGCAAAACTTCAGAAATCGCGTTTTTGTTTCTTCCTATAATTAAATTCAGATATGAATATAATGTAATTTAATTCGTTAAATTTATGCACATCCTGACACTGTGTTTTAAAAAACTCGTATCAATGGAAATTATGATAATAGTCTCCTGTAAGTTGGAGTTAGGTCGTTTTGGAAATAAATCATATATTGACATTCGCTTTGAGTGACATTTATGAACATTTAAATGGTTTAAACACAACAAACACAAACTGATGCTCTACATATTCCTCAAAGTTAGCCTTGGCCTTGATTTATCACGTGATGTCCAGAGAGCCATCGGATTGGTCAACATGGATATAAGACACATTGGAAATAAATACACGTTGGAGTTACGTCACTTTGCAAATAAACTTAGTTCTTAGATCCCTGTTAATATGGGATGTACGACGTTTTGTGGCTTAAAACCTTTGCAATACGTTGTGAAAACCTATAAACTTGCTTATGAAAGAAAAAACTGAAAACCGTCAATTTTGGAAATAAGCTCTTCATTTGTTACAGCGCCTAACCTTAAGTAACCTAACCTAAGTGGAATTTTAGCAGTGACAGATGTGTTAGAAATTTCCAGATTTCACGGATACATCAGTGCTTGTTTCGCTAGTGGCACGATGACAAATTGGTGGGTTGCTTGCGGCTCGGCATGACACCTACCGTACGCTGGTCGAAGGCACGTGCTCATCCCAGGAGACACTGGGGTCGTAAATGCTTCGTTGAATTACACGCAAGGCAAGTTCTCACTTAACCATCATAAACAATCTGTGCTCGATAGCCTTCAATGGAAATGAACGACGGGATGGCTTCCTTCAAGTCCATGCGCACTGCGCGTATGCCATTCTGCTCCCGAAATGGGTATTGCCCAGACCGTTCTTCATTTCTATGTTCATTGACTTTCCCATATTTGCTAAGGATACTTATTATTGATCTGATGGGGACTTCCGGGGGAACATTTATAATACGAACTGTTTTGATTACATTTTCAGCAGCAGTAATTTGCACAGTTCCTATTCGACCATCTGTCAATGTAATTTTCTGTTGGCCTACATGTATACTTAAACTCTCAAACAGTACTTGGGAAATTACCTTTAAATATTTACGTGTTACTCTTGATAGAACTTTGTCCTACAAGAAACACATAGAAAACATCGCTGTAAAGTTGAGCTCACGTAATAACATCATACAGTAGTAGAGTGGAAGTTCATGGGGTGCAACAGCTACAACTTTAAGATGCTCTTCCTTAGGTCTTGTCTACTCTGCTGCTGAATATTGCGCCCCAGTATGGCTTAATAGCCCTCAGGTGAGGAAAATTGATGTTCAACTACATACAGCAATGAGGACAATAACAGGATGCATTAGATCTACTCCTCTACAATGGCTACCTCCTTTAAGTCATATTGCTCCACCAGATTTGCGTAGACAGAATGGCCTTCTCAAGGAATATGAAAAATTTATTAAAAATCCACAGCTCCCAATTCACTCTGACGTTCCTATGCTTAAAAGAAGTAGATTAAAAACTAGGCGACCATCCATAATATTGGCAGAATCGTTACTAGAAATGGGCTTTAACATGAACAAGAAGTGGGCGGAAATGTGGAGTAGAACTAATAACGTCAAACATCAGACTATAATAAGAACCACCACAAAGCCACCAGGCAAGGAACTCCCGCGACATGCATGGAAGGCAATTAACAGGATTCGAACAGGCCATGGCATCTGCGCAGAGAGTCTTCACCGCTGGGGAAAAGTCCCATCTCCCCAATGTGATTGTGGCAGTGAACATCAGACCATCCAGCCTATTATATCAAGTTGCAGCCGTGGAGCGTACCCTGGAAATCTTAAAGATTTCTATGAAGTGACCGAGGCAGCCAGCCCTTCAATGGGTAGAGAATTTAGATATTAAATTATAAATTTAATGACTTAGTTAAATTAATTTTGTATATTTATTATGTTGTAATTCAGTTTTTTTATTGCCATCCGCTAAATAAATAAATACCTTTAAATATGTGGCGTTGTCCAAATTGTCCAGTTGTATCATCTCTATCTGGGCAGCAGTGACCTTCAAACAAGTGGAGATCCAATTGTGCACCTCCCATGCGCTAAGCCTGCTTTCGCGTTCAAAGACACATTTTAAAGTGAGATTGTGCACAAATTTGGTAACCATGGTGTTTCATTTTCTAGTACAAAAGGAGATTTATGCAAATATTAACCGCACACAGAACACGGTAACACTGAATTCAATGTTTCGAGAGCTGCAGGTGTACGCACAGAAAGAAACAAGTGCAGTGCCGGTACCTCACGTGAGTCAGACGCGACCGCACTCGACCAAGGCTGGCAAGCTACTATGTGCATTCAGTACATGTTAAGTAAACTCAGTGACTTTATTGTGGATCATTTAAAATACAGAGCAGCAGTTTCAGCTTTGAGCGAGTTATTCTCAACTCGAATTTCCTTCTTCAAATCTTAAAAGAGTAACCTCGATTTATTCATAAATCCGTTTATCATTTTAAATGATTATGTCGACTTCGCTGGGGTCTGGCGTTACGTTACGGTGACGGGACGAAATGTACCGAGAATGCACTGAGGTGTGTGACGTCATAGTACTGCTTGAGCTTCCCCCTTTCCCAGCGCGCTCCAGTGAGCGTGACGACATCCAGCCAGGTACCTCCTTTGACCTTGGTTAGCACTTGCTTTAAAAAAATAATCTTTTTTTTTTTTGCTAACGTACTTTGAGTTCACCCAGCATTTATAGCATTTGTAGCATTGAAAATGATATAAAGTCTAGTCTTTCAGACTGGTTGGTTAGTTGGTTCTTAAGTTTAGGGGCTGCGACAACGCGGTCATGTATCCCCGTGTACTTTGGGTGGGTGTAGAATCTGTCGGATAACCGGTGTTAATTGTGATGACTGTATTAGTGTGTGTTATCTGTTATTTAATTCAAGTAAGGACTGCAGGCTTTTTAATTTTTCAAATAGTTCCTACTTTTGCAGCTAAATGCCACCGTCAATGACTACTAGGTCAGAAATTAGCTACCAGACGCCACCGCAGTCGGCTCTTGGCAACGAACGTAGGAACCTAAGAGCGTTGTTTACATTCTTAACCCATACAATTTAGCTTCACACAGGTGTAATTAATGGAAGGTTCTTTAACATGCCATAAATCTATGACATGGGATTGCCGGCTTTACTTCCCCTCCGAAGGAAGGCATACTGAGGGATTTTTAACGCTCTTAAAAATCCGACGGCTTCGGCCGGGTTTGAACCCGCTATCTTGGGTATAGAAGCTCAGCATGCTACCGACTACGCCACCGAAGCCACCTCAGTGACCTTATTGTGGATCATTTAAAATACAGAGCAGCAGTTTCAGCTTTGAGCGAGTTATTCTCAACTCAAATTTCCTTCTTCGAATCTTAAAAGAGTAACATCGATTTATTCATAAATCAATTTTGTATTTCAGAGTTTAAGATTTATAAAAACTCCCCATCCTTGCAAATGGAAATAATGGTACAGTAGAGCGTCGAAAATCCGAACTAATTGGGACTGGGGAGGGGGGGTACGGATTTTTTATTTTTTCGAATTTTCGAACATAACCTAGAAATTCCTAGTTACACTAAAACCATAAAAACACAGCATCTTTTAGTGAACTGTCATTTGCGGTTCTTGTTGTTTCTCTGACTTTAGACCCATCATCTGAATCTAACTTAGAAGCAAAAGTCAGAATACTACTTTTTTCTTTTTAATGTCCGAGATGGTAGCTTTACTCCCTCCATAATATTTTGACAAAGACGAGCCACTTTCACCTCATTCAAGTCTATTTAATATTTTGAGTTTGGTTTCTATAGTTAGACATTTATATATCCCCTTGAGTGTCCCTGATGACGCCATAATACGACACTGTACAAGGCACACTCACAGTACTGTAATTAAATTACAAATTGCGTCTGGTAGCTAAGTTCTGAACTAGTAGTCGTTGACGGTGGCGTTTGGCGGCAAAAGTAGGAACTATTTGAAAAATCCAAAAGTCTGCAGTCCTTACTTGAATTAAAAAAAAAAAAAACAGATAGCACCCACTAATACAGTCATCACAATAATTAACACCGGTTATCAGACAGATTCTACACACACCCAAAGTATACGTGGCTAAATGACCGCGTTGTCGCAGCCCCAAAACTTAAGAACCAACCAACCAAAATACAAATTATGTACACACTACGAACCACAATATGCAACTACAACTATACTACTGAAGCAACTGAACTGACAGGGTTAAAAATAGACTGGCCAGCTGGGGATGGCCGGCTGGGAGGAAGGGGAAGGGGAATAAATGGTTCAAAACAAACAATCCCAAGGTCATTGTCCTCTCACAGCGCGGTGCAAAATACAGTTCACCGGTTTAAAGCAGGCGTTCGGATTTTTGACGTTCGGATTATTACTGCTCTACTGCAAACCAATACCATACAGGACTATAAAAAACATTGTAGATCATGATGATGATGATGATAATTGTTGTTTTAAGGGGCCTAACATCTAGGTTATCGGCCCCTAATGGTTTGGGTGATCGTGAAGATGATAATGATATGTAAATTATAATTAAAACTAACTACTAACTTAGATACTAGAAGAAGAAATGGAAAACTAAAGGAGAATAAGGCAAATAAAGGACAGGAGGAAATGAAATGCCCTCAACCCTCGAAGAATGCGGATTGAGGGACTTGGAAGGAAGGAGAGCCATCAAAGACAGATATGAAAGTGAAAGAGGAGAGGGTCCGCCCAACAGGTAATGGATAACAGGGGGAAAACCGGACCCAGCTCAGGAATCCCTTGGGGTCGCCAACTCCCGAACTCACCAGCCGTGAGCCCCTGAGGGTGTAACATTATCCAGAGTGCACCAGAAGTGGTCGGGCTACATACACCCTGACCCCTTGAGGGCCTTGAGCAGAAGGCAGGAGATAACAGGAAAGGAAAAAAAAGGCTTACCCCTCGCAGAAGGGGCCAATTAAGGCGTGAAAGGAAGGGACTTCCTACCCTAATACCGTCGGGGTCGGAAGAGGACAAGAGTTGACCAAGTGAGGTCGACAGGAAAGAAGACGGAGTGGAGCCCGGCACAAGTAAGTCGAAGCAATGCCAGACTCAGCTGGAGCCCCGTGGTCGCCAACCCACGTCCCACTAGATGTGAGCCCATGGGGGGCATTGTAGATCACCCACTCCTCCTAATTTGACTGAATTTTGTAAATATGACCCTTTAGACTGGTTTTCTGAAATTCACGATCTTATTCTAAAGCCCGTGTAAAGATGCACATCATGCCAATATACTGTACAGTGAGGACACTCCCTATAGAGCCGAGACTCACAGATGCCACCTGGCAGACGGGGCACTGTAGCTAGCCACGTGTCGAGCAAGGCATTGGTGCTAGCAGCAGCGTAGCGCCCAACTAGATTAACACATTAACACTTTTTAACGTATTTAATAATCATACTTAGGGCCTTATTCCTCTTCAATGCAAAAAATTCTTGCCTCGGTGGGTGAGTGGTTATCGTGTCGCACTACCAACCCCCCCCCCCCCCCCAAGCTTGCAGGTTCGCTCCTGGCCGTTGTTGTTGTTGTTGTTTGAGTCTTCAGTCTTTTGACTGGTTTGATGCAGTCTCCATGCCTCCCTGTCCAAAGCTAATCGTTTCATCTCTACATAGCTACCACACCCTACATCCGAGGCAATCTGTTTAACATATTCTAACCTTGGTCTACCCCTACAGTTCTTGTCCTCGACCCTTCCTTCCATAACTAAGCTTGCTATTCCTGGGTGTCTTAGCATGTGTCCTACCAACCTATCACTTCTCTTCATTAGCAGTCGCCAGAAACATCTCTCCTCTCCCACTCGCCTTAATACCTCTTCGTTTGTAACCCTATCTACCCATCTGATCTTCATCATTCTCCTGTAACACCACATTTCAAATGCCTCAATTCTCCTCTTTTCTGCTGCACCAATAGTCCAAGTTTCACTTCCATAGAGCGCCACGCTCCAGACAAAGGCTTTCAAAAATGACTTCCTAATACCTAAATCTATATTCGATGTCAACAGATTCCTTTTTTGTAGAAAGGCTTTCCTTGCCTGAGCCAACCTACTTTTTATATCCTCTTTGCTTCGTCCATCACTGGTTATTCTGCTTCCTAAGTAACAGAAGTCTCCTACTTCCTTCAGCTTTTCACCTGCCAATTTGATCTCCATAGAGGTTTCTGATTTATTTCGGCTGCATTCCAGTATTTTTGTTTTACATTTATTAATTTTCATCATGAAGTCCTTCCGTAAGACGGAATCCATACCATTCAAAAACTCATTCAAATCCTCAGGCTTGTCGGCCAAGATGACGATGTCATCAGCATATCTCAGAGTTGAAATTATTTCTCCTTGAATCTTCACTCCCACTTTAAATTTTTCTCCAATTTCCTTCATTGCTTGTTCAATGTAAAGATTGAAAAGCATGGGTGATAAGTTGCAGCCTTGCCTTACACCTTTCATAATACCAGCTTCTCTCTCATATCCTTCAGCTCGAATGACTGCTGTCTGGTTTCTGTATAGATTGTATATCACCCTCCTATCCCTGTACTTTATTCCAATAGATTTCAAAATGTCAAACAATTTAGTCCAATCAACGTTATCAAAAGACTTTTCCAAGTCTACAAATGCCATGAACGTTCTCTTATCTTTCCTTATTCTACCTTCCAAAATCAGCCTGAGACTTAGTACAGCTTCCCTTGTTCCTACATTTCTCCTGAAACCAAACTGGTCTTCACCCAACTCCGTTTCTATCTGGCTTTCAATCCTCTTGTAAATTATTCTAGACAGGATCTTTGAAGCATGAGTAATCAAGCTGATTGTACGGTAATCTTCACATCTGTCAGCTCCCACTTTCTTTGGTATAGGGATGATAACATTCTTCTTGAAATCAGGGGGTACCTCACCTGTCTCATAAATCCTACACACCAAGTGAAATAACCTGATCAGACCTTCATCTCCTATGCAGCGTAGCAACTCAATCGGTATATCATCTATGCCTGGTGCTTTGTTCCTGCCTAAGTCCTCTAATGCTCTGTCAAATTCTGATCTCAATATTAAATCTCCTTTTGCATCCTCATCAATTTCCTCCTCCCTTTCCATTACATGATTCTCAATCTCCTTTCCCTTATACAAGCACTCTATGTAAGCTTTCCATCTCTCAACCTTTTCTTCCCTATCTGTTAGAGGCTTTCCATTTGTGTCCCTAATATTACAGCACTTAGTCTTCTTTTCCCCAAAAGTATTCTTAATCCTTCGATAAGCTGTGTCTACTTTTCCTAATTTCAGACACTTTTCTATACCTGCACATTTCTCTTTCAACCATTCTTCTTTCGCTTCCTTGCACTTCTTGTTAACCTCATTTCTCAGACGTCTATATTCTGCTTTCCCCTCTTCATCTCTTAGATTCTTGTGTCTCCGCCTTTCATCCATCAATTCTAGTATATCCTGAGTGATCCACGGTTTTCGACCTATTCTTTCTTTCCTACCAATGTTTTCTTCTGCGGATTTTGTTATTTCATTCTTCAAAAGTGCCCATTCGTCTGCAATTGAAGTTTGTTTAGGGGTTTTGATTAGTCCTTCCTTTATACTCTTCTTGAATCTTTCGTTTACATCTTTTACTTTCAGTCTGTCTATTGCCCACCTTTTTGGCTTTTGACTTTTCTTCAGTTTCTTCAACTTTAATCTGCATTTCATTACAACCAGATTGTGGTCAGAGTTTATGTCAGCACCAGGATATGTGTTACAATCCAAAATCTGGTTTCGAAACCTCTGCTTGACCATAATGAAGTCGATTTGGTAACGCCCTGTATCTCCTGGTCTCATCCATGTGTATATTCTTCTATTGTGGTTATTGAATAAGGTGTTAGCTATGACCAATTCATGTTCGGTGCAGAATTCCATCAGCCTGCTTCCTCGATCATTCCTTTCACCTAATCCGAAATCTCCTACTATCTTCCCTTCTCTCCCTTTTCCTACCACAGCATTCCAATCTCCCATTACTATAACATTTTCATCACCTTTGATATACCTCAGAATGTCATCTATTTCTTCGTAGACCTTTTCAACATCCTCATCATCAGCTTGACTGGTAGGCATATAGACTTGTACCACTGTGGTGCACGTAGGTTTAGTATTGATTTTTGCTACAATAATCCGTTCACTGTTGTACAGTACCCCAGGGGTATGCACCCCTTGGAGACCATCCCCCCATCATCTATCTAAATCTCCTAACTGGCAACCCTTGTAAAGCCAGACCAACATCCATCAACACCGCAAGGACAGCTTGCCACTCTAGAAAGCTGGTTCAATCCTTGCACAATTATTACACACAGCGACACATTATTAACTAGGGCAGCTATGCCATCACAATGCTGACAGCATAGCGCCGAAGAATATAAAAAGGGGTCCTAAGGAGGTCAGGGGATCTCTCGATTATCAGTCTTTCAGCGTGACGGCCGGAGGCTACGCTGGTATCATCAGGTGAGTGAGTCAGCAAGTGTTCAGATCTCCTCTATTTGTAACCTTTACCCACAGATTGTACTTTTACATTGTGAACATCACTACATCCCTTAAAAGGGACTCACATATCCATTATTACTGACCAATAAACACTTGGTCAGTACATACACCTGCATTACTGTTTACACGCTTCTTTACGCCCTAACTCCCTTCCTGAACTCTCCGTCACTATTAGACGTGACTTATAGTAGCCAGATACTTGCTAGTGCAAGCAACATCGTATTCCCGCACCGGCTTGCTTGCTAGCGGCCCGCGCCATATAGCTGACACGTACAAGTCGATTATCTAACCAGTCAGCTGGACGCCCAGCACAGTGACCCTTGCATTGAGTTCCATCCCCCCAAAGTACTCCTACATCGTTTATAGGAGCACCCTAACACTAAACAACACTCTACACTGGTCAGCTTGCCCGACTACGGGAAGCTACCCCCTTTTAGACACCTTCTTCTAAATCAACACAATAACTCTTCCGTTTTAGATCCTACCACCCCCAAATAAGGGATCTAAAACAGATGGTGGAGGCGGGGTACTACGCACAGTAGAACAGGACTCAACCAACGAGCCCTCGTAGTAAAAACGACCCCTTCCGTACCGCAAAAAGCCAAGCAAAATTGTGATTTTTTTTTCCTAGACGAGA
This sequence comes from Meconema thalassinum, assembly GCA_946902985.2. Lineage (NCBI taxonomy): Eukaryota > Metazoa > Arthropoda > Insecta > Orthoptera > Tettigoniidae > Meconema > Meconema thalassinum. Next base: position 70,374,011 of record OX336399.1, on the reverse strand, counting down.
GCAGCATTTTTGCTCCGTACTACTTACACAGGGAATTTTTTCTCCCAAACCAACCCCCCAGCCCCAGAAGGAATCAGAGAGAATAAGAATACACTGACAAACACGCACAGTTTTTTTTCCTCTTCCTAGAAGACGCATACATTTCATCTAGAATGGCACCTCATACAGAAAGCCACAGAGGCAGTAGGGGTACGCCAATATTATTAGCATTATTGCTCAGATGCCAGAGGCACATATAAAGCCGGCATACACAAATACGGGCACTATAAATAAAAATCGGGGCAATGCAGGGCAAACAGCCATACACCCCGTCAGAGGGTAGGACAGCGCGATTAAGATGCGCACATACGCTCTTGAATCACATACATGAACACCTCAATAGGATCCATATCCAAAGGCACGGAATACACGACCAGTTGATCACCACACAGGGTCCCGTAATAAATAATGCAACCCTCGAGACGTTGAGGGTGCACTACGCGACTTTACACGCTCAGTACAGGGAGTTAATTCGCGAGCAAGCGCTTCTCCAACTAGCGGCCACAAAACTATACAGAACACAAGCACACTGATACAACAATTTGCCAACAGGCCATGAGCCTCAACGGTCAGTACACCCAAATTTGGGACGAGTACCGTGAGCTCCAGAACAATAAGGCCATTTTTGAGTACATGGCAGGGCCACCAGCCCAGCCGAGAGAGGACATAAGCGTGGATACGCTGACTCGACAATTTGCGAGGATGTCCCTCTCGCCATGTACTGCCACACATGGGAAGGAGGTCACCATGGCTACAGTCCAGAAGACGGCCAGGTTAGACTCCAATACACTGCGGGGACAAGCTTACACCAATACACATCCCTTAGCTCCGGTTCAGAAGGCAATTTTGCCAAAACGTGGGGCAGAGCCTGGAACAATCCCCTCGGAACAAACGAACGAGAGGGAGTTGAAGCCAGGACTCTCAGAAACACATGACATGACACAGAGACAACAGGAGGTAACCACGTCATGGGCAGACGACATAGAACCCGTCCCACTACACATAAAGCCTACATACACCCACACAGATAGGCTAACACAATGGCAGGAGTCTGCCATGGCCACGGGCCAGAAAGCGGTCAGGCTACACGCCACCACATTGCCAGGGCAGAAACAGGCAGTTAAGCGACCTATACCGCCAGTTCAAAGGGCAAGTTTGCCAGAACAAAGGCGAACACCAGCATTAGTACCCCAGGTGCGAATGCATAAGAGGGTGTTGCATTCAGTCCCTCAGGATGCACGATACACGCCTGCACATTGTGACCACGCACTCACACACAATACACGGGGTACAGGAAAGGTGTTATTACCTACCCCACAAAACCACTCAGGCAAAAACACACACACCCCCGTAAACTCTACTAGGGTAGCGCAGAGCACATTTAGGCCCTCGAAAACAGGCACACTCAAACCTACAGACACGCGCTACGGTGGAAGTAGGCCCCTTTTAAGGGATGTAGTGATGTTACAATGTAAAAGTACAATCTGTGGGTAAAGGTTACAAATATAGGAGATCTGAACACTTGCTGACTCACTCACCTGATGATACCAGCGTAGCCTCCGGCCGTCACGTTGAAAGACTGATAATCGAGAGATCCCCTGACCTCCTTAGGACCCCTTTATATATTCTTCGGCGCTATGCTGTCAGCATTGTGATGGCATAGCTGCCCTAGTTAATAATGTGTCGCTGTGTGTAATAATTGTGCAAGGATTGAGCCGCTTTCTAGAATGGCAAGCTGTCCTTGCGGTGTTGATGGATGTTGGTCTGGCTTTACAAGGGTTGCCAGTTAGGAGATTTAGATAGATGATGGGGGGATGGTCTCCAAGGGGTGAATACCCCTGGGGTACTGTACAAGTCTCTTTCCCTATTTAGTTCGCGTCCCCGCGAACGGGAACGGAACTTGGGGTTGGGATGTTGATGTTATGGATGTAGTCGATGTGGTTGTTTTTGAAGTCCCCTCGTATCTTCTGTAGATGTCTTCCTCGTCGTCGTCGTGATGTCGTGCCTAGTGTTGTCGGACTTACCTTGGTAACGGATTTTTAGTCACCAAGTGCCGAGATATTCTACCGCAATCCATATATATAATAATAATAAAAATTGCCTTAAATGTAGGCTTATGCTATATTACAATGAATTATCATGACTTATCATGAGTTGCCGGACTTACCCTGATGCCGGGTTTGAGGGTCATCTGGCGCCGAGCGGCGTTATCTTAACACTACTTATCTTATTTATTAATAAAATTAATTAAATGTAAACTATGCTGTATGTACATGCCGAGTGGACCTTACTCTAAAGCCGAAATGTGCTGTGCTATTATTAGCAACAGCGGTTAGTAAATTTGCTTACATCTAAGTGACCTTAAAATGGCACTATGACTTAAGTACTAAAATTTAGATGGAGGCTGTCCGTTTGATTTCTCTCGCGGTGGTTCCCTTGTAGTACATTGTCGGGACCGGAACCCAACAATGTCTCGTAGTCCCCTCCGTTTTACTCCTATTGTCGACATCTATTCTAGGTCTTACTACTAGTACTAACCTAGTCGCAGGCGACTTACGGTGCCACTAAGCAAACCGTTTCGCCTGCCGTACCATCCTGCTCGTTGCCATTGTTGTCGATATGTTGTCATAGTTGGGCCACCCACGTAACCCTGATGAGGTGCTCGCAATGCCCCTCTCTTAATGCCCATTGGTTGCCCGCTGCGTCGCCATTTATGTGGGCATTGGACATTGTCGTCCAATGGCATAATATCCTCCGGGAAGTGAGCGTCCGGGGAGTCCTCTTCGCCTGTATCGGCCGCAATAGTAATTATTCATGTGTCCTCCGGGAAGTGAGCGTCCGGGGATTCCTCTTCGCCTGTGTCGGCCGCAATATTTATATTCATGTGTCCTCCGGGAAGTGAGCGTCCGGGGATTCCTCTTCGCCTGTGTCGGCCGCAATATTTATATTCATGTGTCCTCCGGGAAGGGAGCGTCCGGGGAGTCCTCTTCGCCTGTATGGCCGCAGTGTGTTTTGCTCCAGCGCACAGGAGTCTTGCTTCCCGCTATGGAAGCCGTACTTACTTAATTTTAACTAAAGTCTAGTCATAATTGGGTCGTCTCTAGGGATAGCTCTCGAGTCCGGCGCTGAGTGAGCTATTTCTCCCGCCATTCTCAGAAAGTCTCCCTGCAGGTCTTGGCTTCGACGACCGTGGCACATAGTGGGTGTAACCGTCTCCGACAAGGGGGATAAGCTATATGCACCCCTAGATCTCGATGTTTGCCCGTGCCAGGTCACGAATGCTTTGACCTTACGTGGTTCGTCTGTTCGGTCTGGTCAGTGATTTGTTGAGCCAACTGGGGTAAGGGTCCACATCACCTTCCCCAGCTCTGCTCCAGTGTGGTGCCTCTGACCTTCGGCTTACGCCGTTATCATCAATCAGAGTGTTTCAGATTCCTTTACCTTTTTTTAAAAAAATATGGGCGTAACCTTTGTAAATGATGTAAAAATGTAAAATATTTCCAGTGTTGTGGGGTTGTAGAACTTCTAAGTACATAGACTACTTCTGGTCTACCATTGCTACGTCAGCTTTCCAGCAATAATGCTCTTTTTACCTTAATGGAGGTGTTAGTAGGGTCTGTGGCGTCAGGTACCCTGTTATTATGACCTGGGGGTAGTTATTTGTAGCGTGGGCTTAAAGTATGGTAGGAAGAGGTTATGCATCTTTGGGCTCAAATAAATGGTGGCCTTGAGCCGGTAATGCTACTAGGATTGCTCCTACAATGAGTGGACTGGGGAGGTAATTCCCGGGATTGCAAAAATATAACAATTCCATGCAGGTTTGATAGTAATGTCCCTGGTGAATGGATGGGATACTCATGCAGGTATCTGGATATGAGGCATCTGCACTCATGTACGGATAGGTGTAGGTTGAGGCATAATACTAATATATTCCTGTCATGCGGGAGTATTTAATTAACAAAAAGTGGTTAATATATATAATTGTGGCCTCATCTCTCATTGGGAGATGCGCATTATGCTTAATTAATGTTTGCCGAACCACCCCTAATACTCAGGTGGTAGCATCGTGATCCAAGGCGTAGCATGCCTTCTCTTTAGACGCATGAAGTCTATCAACCCCTTGTGTATACTCTGTAATGTAGTGTAGCTGTTTGGGTCGTGTTCATGTGTCTGCGTTGTTTATGTTGGACGTGAGAAGGTTATTGGAAGGGAGTAAGGTGGTACGCTGGTAGCCTGTTCTCCTGTCATCCTCCCTTGGTCCATGTTGGCTTTCTATCCGCGCCTTGGGATAGTAAAGCTTCACGACCTAATCTGGTCTGCCATTTGTAGTGTGAATGTGGCCAGTGGTCGTAGTGCGACTGGCCATGTCCTAATTGCCTGTAATGATTCCTATGCCTTACAATCGAGAAAAGAAGTTATTAGAGGGGAGGTCTTGTTTTCTCAGAGCCCCTGTCTGTGTTCGCTCCTAATTGTTGAGCGCATGTGTGTGTGTGTGACTATGTTCCGCTACACCACGCGGACGGTTGGTCTGTTACAGGCTAAGTCGGAATATGTATCGCGTGTATGGGCAGGAGGTGCCCGTGGCCTGTCAACGTCTTTGAGAACGTGCTCCTATGGGCCCAAGATAAGTTCCGATCTGTCACGTCTTGTCCATTGCTAAATGTTTTTGCAGTGTTAAAAAAATGTATGTTATTATGATTGTTTTGCGTTTGTAATTTCATGGTCATTGCCGATACACAATAGTGTCTTGCCACCAGCGGTATTGCAGTATGACGAGATCTGCAAGCCAGTATTTTCGTCATGTTGTGTTTACATTTGTCTGCGTACGTGATTTTTCGCCAGTATGTGAGTGTTGTCACCGTTCTAGATTCCGGACGGTCCAATGTGTCAATTAGTACTATTTGCTAATACTATTGTGTGGTCACTATTCCTTAAGACCTTTGTCTTACGAAATTTCTATACTTGTTTCTGGGAAGTCTATTTTCCCTGTCAGGTGTCACTGAAATTCTGTGCGTGGCCTCTGGCCGAAGGAAATGTGGTATTATCTGGTTGTGTGGTTGTATGGGCTAATTTCAGTGTGATTGGAAGCCTGGATAGCTGTTTTCCTGGTGTCCGATTTTCGCTGGGATTTGAACCCGTGATCTATGTAATTCTCTGTGTTATATGTCTGCGTTGTGTTTCAGGAATTGAGGTGTCCTCAGTGTGATTTTTGCTTGTGTTTCTCGTACCAAAATACCGTTGGATAGTTAGTTTTTGGTACGAGCGTGGTGTGTGATCATGGGTTCGGACCCGGGGTGCTGTAAAGGCTTGTTACGACGGTATTTGTGCCGTCCGTATTATGGCACGTTCCCCGTGTATGTGCAATGCGCAAATGAAAGTATGCATACCTGTGCAGAGTTTGTATGTTTTTGATTTCCCCTCGTAGTGTAATTTGAGGATTTGTGGGGTTCTAGACTTGGCTTAAATGATGGCGTGTGTTCTGCACTGAGAGCTGCTAGTGTATTGCTGTCTGTGAGCGTGCAGGTTATTCATGAGACGTGCGTTATCGCTGAGTGTAGCGGTATTGAATTACAATGTCATGCGTGCTCACTTGTTTCGATAATGCTGTGTGTCCGTCATGTGTGTGTCTAATCGGCTTGCTCTCTGTGACTGTGAGTAGTGCTTCACGCACTGTAAAAAAAAAGAAGGAAATTTGTAGTTTAACGTGCCCGTTGATCTGTAGATCATGAGCCACGGGACTTCCGTTTTACGTGGAATCCAAACCACAGGCCATGGCATTTAACTTCGGAAATCTCACATGCCTTGGCCGCACTGTAAAAGAACCTCTAACTAACTACATTTGTGTCCCCAAATTTTGTGTTAACTGTATCGTGGTTCGAGTATGTCCCTATCCGTTGTTCAAAATGGCGTTATACCCGAGTGTGTCTGGGCCGCTAGTCGCGTGTTTGGTGACTATGTGCCGGAGGTGATTTTGTTGTTTTTCATTTATGACCCTCTTTTTGTGGAAATGTGCCAATCTATTTTAGCTTCCTATTTTTCTATTCTAGAACGGGATAGCTACCCGACCTTATGTTCCTGGTATTCAGGAGGTTGCGGGTTTTGAGACCGTCTTTTACCCAGAGTAATTGTTTCTGGCACTATTCAGGTTGTGTCTCCGGGACAGTTTGGTAGTGTTTTACTGTCATGTGTCAATGTAAATTGATTGTGTGATTTCCAAAAATGTGCAGGGTTTCCCAAAGTCTGGGATTTTCATCCTACGGCATGTTAGCGTTTTAGCTTGCGTGTTGTTGTGGAAGTGAGAAAAAAAGTCATATTACAGGCAGTGTAACGTGTCATGTATGTCTATGTATGCATATATATAGTTCAACTTGGCTAATTTTTCCTTCATCGGGCCTAATGACTGAGGCAGAGAAAGAGAAAAAAAATGAGCTATGCCCCGCTCCGTATTAAGAGAGCACTTTGAAAAGGTATAAAAAATATATTGTATCTCGTTAGCACCCTGCTTTATGCTGATTAAAGCGGGTTGCCCGATGGCGATAGTCTGCCAAAATTGTGTCGTAAACACTATGAAAAAAAATGCTTAAAAATGGTAAGTAGGTCCTGATCGTACTATCCACCTAGTAGGTGACGTTAGCACTATAGTAATCTAGTTACGTCTCAGGGAAATCTACCACTTTTGGAAAATAGTCTGAGATTCTTAATTCTTGTGGCAATGAGGGCTCTCGCCCGTCACAAGGGAATCTATCAAACTGTTGGACCGGAACATAGAACACTTAGTCATTTCTACCTGGAAAGACCCGCTTAAGCTCTATGCTATGATTTGTTGCTTAAGCTGTGTTCGGAATATCTCTTTCCGGCTTTAAGCCGCGTAGCTCACCTGATGGGCTTCTACTTGGCTTTGGATATTGGCACTTTACGTTATTCAAGTTATAATATGGATCAACCATGCTCAATAACCATGGCTGGCCTGTGAGAGAGAAAAAAATGCTAAGGGCCCAAAATAAAAATCAAGAAGGATTTAGAATTATATACTTTTGGTTTAGTCATGTTACACTGCACATACGTGGAAGGAAAAAAAATGTGCCGTTTACGTTAGTGAGTCTGTATGTATGTCCCTACTATAGGTTCAAGTGATATTAGATTGTTTCTGTGTCCCTGGTGGAAGTCGTTACTCCGGTCCGAGCGTCCTTGCTCGGAAAGGTGAAGGGTTCTGCCCTGTTATGAGATTATAGGCCCCTGAAATCCACTGAGGCGCTTCTTTGCCATTTTTCGGGGGATTTTGTAGCAAAGTAAGCCAGGGCCTACTTCCACCGTAGCGCGTGTCTGTAGGTTTGAGTGTGCCTGTTTTCGAGGGCCTAAATGCGCTCTGCGCTACCCTAGTAGAGTTTACGGGTGTGTGTGTGTTTTTGCCTGAGTGGTTTTGTGGGGTAGGTAATGACACCCTTCCTGTACCCCGTGTATTGTGTGTGAGTTCGTGGTCACAATGTGCAGGCGTGTATCGTGCATCCTGAGGGACTGAATGCAACACCCTCTTATGCATTCGCACCTGGGGTACTAATGCTGGTGTTCGCCTTTGTTCTGGCAAACTTGCCCTTTGAACTGGCGGTATAGGTCGCTTAACTGCCTGTTTCTGCCCTGGCAATGTGGTTGCGTGTAGCCTGACCGCTTTCTGGCCCGTGGCCACGGCAGACTCCTGCCATTGTGTTAGCCTATCTGTGTGGCTGTATGTAGGCTTTATGTGTAGTGGGACGGGTTCTATGTCGTCTGCCCATGACGTGGTTACCTCCTGTTGTCTCTGTGTCATGTCATGTGTTTCTGAGAGTCCTGGCTTCAACTCCCTCTCGTTCGTTTGTTCCGAGGGGATTGTTCCAGGCTCTGCCCCACGTTTTGGCAAAATTGCCTTCTGAACCGGAGCTAAGGGATGTGTATTGGTGTAAGCTTGTCCCCGCAGTGTATTGGAGTCTAACCTGGCCGTCTTCTGGACTGTAGCCATGGTGACCTCCTTCCCATGTGTGGCAGTACATGGCGAGAGGGACATCCTCGCAAATTGTCGAGTCAGCGTATCCACGCTTATGTCCTCTCTCGGCTGGGCTGGTGGCCTTGCCATGTACTCAAAAATGGCCTTATTGTTCTGGAGCTCACGGTACTCGTCCCAAATTTGGGTGTACTGACCGTTGAGGCTCATGGCCTGTTGGCAAATTGTTGTATCAGTGTGCTTGTGTTCTGTATAGTTTTGTGGCCGCTAGTTGGAGAAGCGCTTGCTCGCGAATTAACTCCCTGTACTGAGCGTGTAAAGTCGCGTAGTGCACCCTCAACGTCTCGAGGGTTGCATTATTTATTACGGGACCCTGTGTGGTGATCAACTGGTCGTGTATTCCGTGCCTTTGGATATGGATCCTATTGAGGTGTTCATGTATGTGATTCAAGAGCGTATGTGCGCATCTTAATCGCGCTGTCCTACCCTCTGACGGGGTGTATGGCTGTTTGCCCTGCATTGCCCCGATTTTTATTTATAGTGCCCGTATTTGTGTTTGCCGGCTTTATATGTGCCTCTGGCATCTGAGCAATAATGCTAATAATATTGGCGTACCCCTACTGCCTCTGTGGCTTTCTGTATGAGGTGCCATTCTAGATGAAATGTATGCGTCTTCTAGGAAGAGGAAAAAAAACTGTGCGTGTTTGTCAGTGTATTCTTATTCTCTCTGATTCCTTCTGGGGCTGGGGGGTTGGTTTGGGAGAAAAAATTCCCTGTGTAAGTAGTACGGAGCAAAAATGCTGCTCTCGTCTAGGAAAAACAAATTCACAATTTTGCTTGGCTTTTTGCGGTACGGAAGGGGTCGTTTTTACTACGAGGGCTCGTTGGTTGAGTCCTGTTCTACTGTGCGTAGTACCCCGCCTCCACCATCTGTTTTAGATCCCTTATTTTGGGGTGGTAGGTTCTAAAACGGAAGAGTTATTGTGTTGATTTAGAAGAAGGTGTCTAAAAGGGGGTAGCTTCCCGTAGTCGGGCAAGCTGACCAGTGTAGAGTGTTGTTTAGTGTTAGGGTGCTCCTATAAACGATGTAGGAGTACTTTGGGGGATGGAACTCAATGCAAGGGTCACTGTGCTGGGCGTCCAGCTGACTGGTTAGATAATCGACTTGTACGTGTCAGCTATATGGCGCGGGCCGCTAGCAAGCAAGCCGGTGCGGGAATACGATGTTGCTTGCACTAGCAAGTATCTGGCTACTATAAGTCACGTCTAATAGTGACGGAGAGTTCAGGAAGGGAGTTAGGGCGTAAAGAAGCGTGTAAACAGTAATGCAGGTGTATGTACTGACCAAGTGTTTATTGGTCAGTAATAATGGATATGTGAGTCCCTTTTAAGGGATGTAGTGATGTTCACAATGTAAAAGTACAATCTGTGGGTAAAGGTTACAAATACAGGAGATCTGAACACTTGCTGACTCACTCACCTGATGATACCAGTGTAGCCTCCGGCCGTCACGTTGAAACACTGGTAATCGAGAGATCCCCTGACCTCCTTAGGACCCCTTTTTATATTCTTCGGCGCTATGCTGTCAGCATTGTGATGGCATAGCTGCCCTAGTTAATAATGTGTCGCTGTGTGTAATAATTGTGCAAGGATTGAACCAGCTTTCTAGAGTGGCAAGCTGTCCTTGCGGTGTTGATGGATGTTGGTCTGGCTTTACAAGGGTTGCCAGTTAGGAGATTTAGATAGATGATGGGGGGATGGTCTCCAAGGGGTGCATACCCCTGGGGTACTGTACACTGTATTGCTCATAATATTCCACCCGCTGTCCAAGTTTCCTACTCAATATGAGACCAACTCCTGCTTGGCCATTGTTTGATTTAGTGCTAATGACCCTATAGTCTCCTGACCAAAAGTCCTGTTCTTCCTGCCAGCGCATTTCACTAATCCCAACCAAATCCAACCTCAACCTATCCATTTCCCTTTCTAAGTTTTCTAACTTTCCACTTCCTAGCAGACTTCTAACATTCCACGCTCCGATCCGTAGAATGTCAGATTTCCTCTTTGTCACTTCTGTGATGTTAACCCCCTCTCGAGTAGTCCCCACCCGGAGATCCGAACGGGGGACTAGTTTACCTCCGGATTGAAATTTTACAAGGGTGGAGGCCATCATCACATGTAATTATGCATAGAGAGGTGCATATCCTCGGGAATAGCATTACGGCTGTAGTTTCCCGTTGCTTTCAGCCGTGCAGCAGAACGCAGTGTAGCCATTTGTAGGCTTATATTATCAATATCTTAACCGTCTATTAGACTAGTAAAGGATTGATTTATTCTGAAAGGCTGCTACTCCCTTTCAGAATAAGTAAAGAGCAATTCTACTACAAAATACTAACCTTCTACTAACAATTAAATACCAAAATTCTACTAATGAAAAAAATACTAAAGTTTCACCAACAACAAATACTACCACTAAAACAGTCTGTCACCAGGCCCACTCACATGCACCCTCACCAGACACACTCACACACCTCAGTCTAATTGAACAATGACATATATCTAATAAACAAATTAACTTCATACTTACAACTAAAACTAACTACATACTTACTGTACTAGAAATAAAAATCATAAAAATAAAATTACAATATTAAAAGAAATTTAAAAATGAAGATAATAAATATAACTGTAATAAATATTAAAATAATTGTAAAAATCAATTCTGAATTAATTAATGACTTATATTAAAAAAATCTATAAGAATATGCATTAAAAATGAAAAATAAATATGCAAACAATAAAATTAGAAAAACGAAAATCAACATTAATAATAATAATAATAATAATAATAATAATAATAATTGATCCGTTACTACGTTATAAACGGACCGATGAAATACACGATGTTGTATAGTCTGCCATCTGTGGGTTACTATTTGAAGCGACTTCGTATCTAAGGTGAATGAAACGCACCCGCGGTGGAGTTTGAGCTCTGTAATTATGGAACTCGACTGGATTTATTGTTATGTCGAGAGGATTGCTATAACAAAAAGAAGAATGGAAGGTTGGCCGACATGACTGGCTCTACGAAAAAGGTCTGTCTGAAATGTTTCTTAACCGTGCTAAATTGTACCTAAAGCGAGAGAAGATATTGATGAAAACATGACGAAATTGCGGATTGGATTCTAATGCTAAGATGGAAATGTATATGGCTTATTACAAATGTAATATCTTCTGTGAACGTCGAGATCATCTCCCGAAAAGCTAAGTGGTATTTTACATTCTCTTGGTGTTAGCAAAGCTCGAAGAATTACATTGCTAATGAAGGAATAACGTCATGTCCTCATTTTTTCCGTGTTAAAGTGTCCCTGATTCTTCGGCTTTCAAGTTAGATTGGAGATTGTCTTATTTGACACTCACAGATTACCAAAATATTAAATCCAATATTAAACCACCTTAAATGCTTTTTAATATAATTTTTCTTTTACAAATATTTTATACATCATTACATAACTTTATTAATCACTATTACCGCTATTACTGTCCCCTACAAATCGATTTTCATTACATTTCCTAGTTTTACGTTCCACTTTGTAAGTTTCCTTTTTCCCATAAATTTATCTTTTCACATTAGCGCTCCATTCGTATTTACGACCTTTTTCAGAACTAGCCCTGACGTTATTTCATTTCTTACTACCATCTATTTGAGTTTTTGGACTTTGCTACACCCATAAAATTTAAAACAATAGACAAATCATTTTCTAAATGAAACATTGACTTAACCTCAAGTAAGTTATCGTATTTATTAAATTTATATTCATTCAATGTCATTTAAATTAGAATTGCATAATGATTTTGTTAATGAGTGGACTTCATCCCTTCGATGTTGAAAGGAAGGAGTCGATTGCGTGTCGACTGGTTTTTTGTTGCGACCCGTACTCGCGGGAGCATGTAGTCAATTGTTTCAAATTGTTAAAACTTACGACAGAAAGTAAGGACACAAAATAAAGATTTAAGCAATCGGTAAACGCAACAGCGTTTTATTCACGTCAAAAATACATACAATAACATTGGCGCCCAACGTGGGGAATGGCCTTCGAAAACCGGAGATATTCAGAAATAGCATTGGCAACGAGCCGATATTACGGTAATCGGCAAGACGGCAATACGCTTCACGGAGACGAAAGTCACAAGACGGCAAATAGGTTAGAGAGTAGTCCAGACATAAAAATAAAATAATAAAAACGTTCCTAGAAATCCTTTGATAACATAAACATAACATAATGATTTTTTGAAAGGCGGTAAAAGTACGATACGCATGTCATACGATGTTGGCGTGTTTAAGAACCCATTTGAATTCAGTAGTCCGTGTTCATAACGGCAAAATTAATCTCGGGAGTTTCCGCCATCACAAAGTTCCTCATTTCTCTACTAGAATGCGCTCTAGTGTTCAAAAAGCTTAGATATCTATTCTCCTTGACTCTCATAGTGCTTCAAGGAACAACGAAATTCGACATGCAAGCTACCCTCTGGGTGTCAAAGAACAAAGATTGCACCCGGCACCCGAGGCCATACGATTGGATTATTATTATTATTATTATTATTATTATTCATCTTCATTTCCCCTTTTCCAGTTGACACTGGGTGTGGGCAAATGTGGTTCCTCTCCACTTTGTTCTGTCGTTCCACCATTCCTCTTCCGACACAGTGTTCCAATCCAGGTTCCGTGTTCTAATACTATTCTCCACCAAGTCCATCCAACGCATTCTTGGTCTTCCTCGTCCTCTCTTCCCTTCATCCGTCGTTCCAGTGCTCGTCTTGGTAGCCTTTTTATTATTATTATTATTATTATTATTATTATTATTATTATTATTATTATTATTATTATTATTATTATTATTATTATTATGCTAAAATAACGCCTATCATTTAATATGGGGGCTGCGTGGCGCATTCGGTAGAGGCGCTGAGTTTCGAATTGAAAGGGAGTGGGTTCTATCCCCATCTAGATAGCAGATTTTATAAACAAAACTACCACTTTCCGGAAATCAAATAGCCCTGGGGCTCTCTCAGCCTACACCAGTAATGAGTACCAGGGTAATTCCTGGGAGCAAAGACGGCCGGGCATGGTGCTAACAACTCCATCCCATCTACTGTAGTGCCAATGTCACAAAGAGTGGAAGCCTCTACCTTCCACTACTCCCAGGGCCTCCATGGCATGTATGGAGTTGGCTATTCATTTAATCTCTACTTAGTATAAAACAAAGTCCCCGATTCTTGGATGTTACGGGTAAATTCGAGAACCACTGCATTGATTTTGATGCGGTTTTCACCATTCTGTAAAGGATATCTCGAGGATGATTTCCCTGGAAGTGCAACTCTCATTTCGCCTGTGAACTTTTCGTTCCACAAAATTCAGAGTCAATTTAAGATTGGACGGAAGGGGGATTATATTATTTTAAATTATACTGATTGGCGTATAATCTCTACTTAGTATAAAACAAAGTCCCCGATTCTTGGATGTCACGGGTAATCTCGAGAAACACTGCATGGATTTTGATGCGGTTTTCACCATTCTGTAAAGGATACCTCGAGGAAGGTTTCTGTGGAAAATAATTTATTTATCAACAAATAAAGCCAAGCAGTAACGATTTCAGGGAAAAAGTCGAAAACAAATCCTGGCATCCGTGCGCTTTTTAAGCTTACGCTGGGCAAAGCGTTAAAATATCAATATACAATGAGAATTGTTCAGCATTAAAAGTTCTACAGAAACGTACGCGAGAGCACACCTCTAAATTCGATATATCGTCCACCATAAGGGTTTTTGGATTGGACGAAAGGGGGATTTGTGTTTCATGCACCTCGCCATTCTTAAATTACGTCTGACAAGAATTTGTTGCACATGCATATCTATGATAATATAGTTAATAGTCCAGTCAGTGATTTCAACCCATCATGCCGAGACGTAAAACGAATGTACAGCAGATCGTAGTTCATTGACATAGTAACGAAGCGCTTATCACGTAATGCATTCACAACTGTCCTCGGGCGAAGCCGAGTCGGGTTGCTAGTATGGAATAATCTAACAACTGCAGATCTGGTAGTCATAGAACGAGTGAATTCAAGCTTCCTCAAACGCACACTGAGGGTATCTAAATTCACACAGACGAGATTGGTGTACGAACTGACCAAGGAATCCTTCTGTATAGAGGATATACAAATTCAATTAGGAAAATGAATGGATTTGACCTCCCAAGAAATCTATGGTGTCGCCTCAACTGACTGAGAACTGAGCATGGACGCTATAATTTCTTTCGCCATAAGTGGGGCTACTAGATAGCATTTGAAATGTGGACGTATCGCAGGATTTTAAGGATATCATGGAGAGCTAAAGTCACAAATGTCGAAGTACTGCGGGGTATGAAGAAAGACTTGGATATTCTCAGTATCATCAAAAGGAGAAAACTAGAATACTTTGGTCATTTCATGCGCAACAACAAATACCACCTCTTGCAATTAATTATCCAAGGGAAGATTGATGGCATTAGGGGTCCAGGACGCAGACGAATATCCTGGCTAAAGAACTTAAGCCAGTGGTTTGGACTTAATACAGTGTCACTGTGTAGAACAGTTATGGACAAACAGCAGATCATGCTACTGATCGCCAATGTGCTTGGAGGACGAGGCATTGAAGAAGAAGAAGATAAGTGGGACTGGATGGATTCTCCAATGTGTGAATGAAGTGAAGAGGAGCAGACCATGGACCATGTCATCCCGCGTGGCCCTCTTCATGCCTACTCCGGAAGCCCCAGCGACCTAATTCATCTTTGAGAAAGTGCTGTAGAGTGGTTGAAAAATTTGGACCTGGACTTATGAATTCCTTGTTATAATCACCATACGATTAAATAAATACCAATGGCCAAGGCTTCGGAACAACATCTAAATGAAGGGAAGAAGAAAAGAGCAAGCATCTGGGAGGATTTCTATTGCACTGATGCAACGATGAATGATAAATGAATTACACACTGAGACACACAGTGACGCGGTTTGCAGTCCGTGTATTCCATCACCGGATGACATGTGCGTTTGTGAACATTATGGTGCAAAGTGTTACAGATATCATCTGATCCATTATTCCAAAACAACAAGATCCATTGTGAACTATCCTCACTGATATTTTGTATCATTGTAGTTGTTAATTGTGATGGCTGTATTAGTGTGTGTAATTTGTGATTCAGGTAAGGACTGCAGACGATTAATTTTTTTCAAGTAATTCCTACTTTTGCCACCAAATGCTACCATCCACGACACCTAGCTGTGGACGCGGCTACAAAATGCCATCGCAGTCAGCAACCATTGGCGAATGTTGGAACTAATAGAGCGTTATCAAACTAATCTACACATTTTTGCTTCCACAAGTGTAATTAGTGGAAGGTTCCTTTTCATGCCATAAATCTATGACATGGGACCGCCGGCTTTACTTCCCCTCCAAAGGAAGGCATACAGAGGGATTTTTAACGCTCTTAAAAGTCCGACGACTTCGGCCGGGTTTGAACCCACGATCTTGGGCATCGAACAGTTTTCTACTTGGTACCGGTCCCTTGCGAGATAAAGGTTTCTTACAATCGTAATTCACTCAGACTAGGAAACCTGTGGGCCCACTGCACTGTGAACGTGGTTGTGAAACTCAATTCTAATATTGAGTCGCGGTGAACACATTCTACTTTCCAAACTTTATTTTCGTCTCCTGGGGGTGCAGGTGAAAGTCGACACAAAGCCTTCAGGTAAGGAGGTGCCATTCTTCAAGCGGCTGTCGGTATTTCCAAAGTTCTTCTCACTCCTTGGCTTATACGACGGAGGCGCTATTTCACTCGCCGGCTGAATAAGGTTATAAAACAACGCTACGACAACGTCTTTTGCTGCTTCAGGTGTCTACAAATCATTGGAACAAAAGGGCGAGAAAACAATTGTAGCCTTCTCTCGCACCGTATTTCGTTCATAGTCTCCATCGATTTCAACAGAATAGAAAGTAAAAAATCTAAGTCAACATCTGTCTGGTCATAGTTTTTAGATAGAAGCCATTTCAGAATTCTGGGTTACTGTACCTAAGGCAAATACAGGGGTTTTAAGGCTTTGTAGTATTTTGTCCATTTAACTAGCAATATTATAAATAATACATCAAATGAAAGAACAACTCGAACAGTTTGTCCTACAAGTGTTCAATCTGAGCACCATTCGTCACACGGCACACATCGATTCGATAGCCGAGTTCGTCCCAAACCTTGCTCAGTGTCTCTGGAGTATTGTTGCAACAACTGCTCCAAACCTGTTTCTTAAGTCGGTTAGGTCAGCTGGTAGCAGAGGCTCACATAAGGTGCGTTCAAAGAGTAACGAGCCAGAGGCATAATTACAGAAACCAGTACCTGTATGTTAGAAGTATTAGCCCTGTCTGTTGAGGCACTTGTCCCACTGTGACACGAGGCACTTCACGTTACAGACAGTTAGGAACAGGGCTCCGAGTGAAAGCCGAAGTTAAACGATTGACTTCGCGTCACCACATGGTAGCTTTACGATTGGTTACGAAGTGAGAAGCTTATTATCCTCTCTGTTTCAAAATAAATCATGTGATTGTGCCAGAGCTTATCTATATTTACGACACTTTACTAAATGTAAAATACTGTAGTGTAATATTCAACATTATCATATTCTCAAAATACATTACATTGAAGTATCTCCATTTTCGGCTCATTAGACGTCGCTGTGTTGGTCTAGGGGTATAATTCCTGCTTCGGGCGCGGGAGGTCCTAGGTTCAAACCCCTGAAGTGCCCTGCACTTTACCTTTTGTTTTATCTCTTGAAAAGATTAAAAAAGTGTGTAAAAGTACCTTAGGAACGTTCTTTTTTTTCGGGCGAGACTTGTACTTATACCGGTAATATAAATACATAGGTTGAGGTAAACGCTTCTTTTTTCCCGTCGGTTTACCCTCCAGGTTGGCTTTTCCCTCGGACTTAGGTTGGTTGGTTGGTTGGTTGCTTCCTCAGTTTAGGGGCTGTGACAACGCGGTCATGTAGCCCCGTGTACTTTGAGTGTGTGTAGAATCAGTCTGATAACCGGTGTTAATTGTGATGGCTGTATTATTGTGTGTTATCTGTTTTTAATTCAAGTAAGGACTGCAGACATTGATTTTTTTCAAGTAGTTCCTACTTTTGCCGCCAAACGCGCCACCATCAACAACTACTAGTTCAGAACTTGGTTACTAGACGCCACCGCAGTCGGCTCCTGGCAACGAACATTGGAACCTAAGGGTGTTATCCAAATTTTTAACCTATAATTTAGCTTCACACAGGTTTAATTACTGGAAGGTTCTTTAACATGCCATAAATCTATGACATGGGACCGCCGGCTTTACTTCCCCTCCGAAGAAAGGCATACTGAGGGATTTTTAACGACGGATTCGGCCGGGTTTGAACCCACGATCTTGGGCATAGAAGAACAGCATGTACCAACTGCGCCACCAAAGCCGCTACCCTTCCTTGGACTCAGCGAGGGATCTCACCATAACCGCCTTCAGGCCAGTGTCCTTGAGCTTGAAACACCTGGTTGGGGGAGGTGGGGCCACCCTCCTTGCCTCTTCCTTGCCTATCCCTCCCAATCTTCCCCTCACTTTCCATCCCTCGTGAGGCCCATGATCGCTTTGCAGGTGAGGCCGCCTGGGCGAGTTGCTGGTCCCACCTCCCCAGTTTTATCCCTCGTCCAGGTGTTTCAAGCTCCAGGACACTGCCCTGGCGGCGGTAATGGTGGGATCCCCCGCAGAATCCGTGGGAAAAGCCAACCTGTAGGGTAAAGCGACTAAAATAAAATAAAAATGCGTTTGAACTCAAACTATGTACTAATATTACTGGCACACAGTAAGTACAAGTCTCGCACGAAAAAAAAACGTTCGTAAGGTTCTTTTATATACTTTTTGAATCTTTTCAAGAGATAAAACAATAGTAAAAATGCTGGGCAAATGCGGGGTTTGAACCCGAGATCTCTCGCACCTAGAGCAGGAATCATACCCCTACACCAACAGGGCGACGTGGATTGTGCAGAAAATGGAGGTACTTCAATGTAATGTATTCTGAGAATATGATAATGTTGAATATTATACTACAGTATTTTACATTTAGTAAAGTGTCGTAAATGTAGATAAGCTCTGGCACAATCACATGATTTATTTTGAAAGAGAGAGGATAAAATAAGCTTCTCACTTCGTAACCAATCGTAAAGCTACCATGTGGTGACGCGAAGTCAATCGTTTAACTTCGGCTTTCACTCGGAGCCCTGTTCCTAACTGTCTGTAACGTCAAGTCACGAGGCGGTGAATGGCTGTCTCATAAAATCTCCAGCCACCACTCGTGCCAGGAACCCATTCCCTTCCCCCGCATAGCGCTGCAGATGACCAAGACAGTGGCCATTCGAAATGCTTCCTGGCAGTGGCGACTGGTGGTCACCGTTCTTGGTATACCGCACCATTTACCCCTTACATCCCCCCCTTATTTCCAAGCCTCGACCTCTTGTCAAAGTTGAATTATTATTATTATTATTATTATTATTATTATTATTATTATTATTATTATATGTATTGGAGAACATTTACATAACTTCTAAGAAATACACTTTACCGCTATAATTTTGGATAGGTTATCCCAATAAATTGAGGTCACTAGACAATTGTTTTGGCCGGGGATGTAAGGTTGGATTCCCTTCCTAACGCCACGTGATCTTCCATGTGAAATATTTAGCGTGCTGTCACCGGAATTCGAACTTCGACCGTCCGGATTAAGCCAGTGCGTCATCCTCCCTCTGCAAGGACTATGTCCTTACACATTTAAAAAATCTTCGTTTAACGCCTGAACACAGCGAACTTGAAACTGCTTCTAGGTTAATGTCCTTCGAATCCCCTCGCCCTCCTAGTTCATTTTGGCAACGTACAGAGTACATTTCATCATTACGCTACCTTCTCTCTCTCCCCGTTCTTGACCAGGTCTTAAATTTTACGAAAAGATATAAACATTGATCCATTTCCGAAGGATCTCAATTATACATTGTCTCATCATTAGACATGTCCAAACATGAGAAGCGCATTCATTTATAACCAATGTAATAATGCAATTAAAGAAGAGCCAATATCTCAAAGTGAAAATATATTCTGGAAAGCGAACATTCAGCCTCAATCAATAAAATAATTATAGTGTAAACTACCTTGACATATTGTTCCCCAACCTTGGTCTGCCAGGAAGAATATTTTACTTGAAAGTAAGTTCCATTCACTTAGATTTCTAAAGGTCCACCTCGTGGTGTAGTGGCTAGTATTCTGGGGCTGTTACTGTGGAGGTCCGTGTTCGATTCTCTGCTCTACCAAGAAATGTAATTCTGGTCTGAGGGTTGGGATTCGCTCAACCCCCAAGAGACAGAAATCAGAACAGGTGGTTCGATTCTAACCCCAAACATCCTAGAAATGGTATTTCGTAGTTTCCCACTTTCACTCGTACATATCGTAAGGCCACAGCCGCCTCCTACCAAAATCCTGGCAACGGTACAGCCATCATAACGACATATCTCATCAGTTTCCACACGCACCAAGCCAGGGGTGGATTTAGGAGTGAACGATTCATCTTGCTGTTATACATTTAAAAAAAACGAAAACAGTGGCTTTAGACAAATTCTTTCACACTTAAACACTCTATATCAAAATGCACATTTTACGATAACCTACTATTTTGAGTGTTCGGCTGTAGAGGATAACAGAAGCAGAGGTACAGCTATGAGGCGATGGTTAGTTTCAGTGTTGAACGATTTCAAAGTCAGAGATGTAGAAGCAGAGGGAGCCGCATTGCTAACTGCTAATAGGGGATCATAGAGGCGACTTGTTCGCAAACAGAGGCTTGCAGACTGGACTGGACGTTGAAAGGTAAAACAGTCACAAATGAAAATGTATGTATATTTGGAAGAATACTACACATTTTTGACAGTTCTCTAAAAAATGGATTTAAACCACGCGTTGACTATGACAGTAAATAGTAGAACTACCAAAACTAAAATAATTTGGAATACAATAAATATTTGACTTAAAATTGCTAATATCACGCAAATTTTTCCCAACTCACATAACGGAATCTGCGAGGGATCATTCCTCTACCGTCGCAAGGATGGTGTCTCGGAGCTGGATACACTTTGTCAACAGATACAACTGGGGATGGTGACAGGCAACCGCTAACTTGGGTCTAATTAAGGAAGGACCAGGGAAGGGATTTTGGAGGGCAGTCGGTCGGTCGTGGACCTGTTGAAAGGAACCGTCACGGCACTTGCCTGGTGGTGAAAATAGGAAACCACGACAACCATTTTCCGGACGGCTGAAGTGGGATTCAAACCCACACTCTCCCGATGCAGCGAGACACGAGCTAGCGCGTTACTGCTCTCGGCCACCGTGATCGGTAAAATTTATTTTTACTCCAAAATATAAAAAAAATAACTCAAATGTCCTGTTACTCACTAATTTGGGCCTAGTTTTAGCAAAATTATCCTACCCCGGTCCTCCCCCAACCCTCTCTAAGCTAGGGGTATTCCATACTCTCTAGGCTCCCCCGTGTGTTCGCTTACCCCCATGATCTTGCCTTAAATCCGCCCCCGAACCATGTACAGGGGGCTACATGACCACGATGCTTCAAAGCCCCTAATTGAATCAACAACTGCAAAGCAACAAATATTCCAAGTGTAAAATTCTACCTGATTTCGGCAGAAACCAATGCCTTCATTTCCTTGCACAAAGGAATTTTAGTAGCCTACAGCCCATAGATCGCTTTAATTTCAACTTACTGAGGAAATCCAATGGAATAAAATCGTTTCAACAACGCTACTATCCACTTCCAGTGTATCACTTAATCTAAACATGTTAATATTTCAGTGGGAAGTATTTCACGCCAAGACGAACTCACAACATAACTGAACTGAAGTGTATGAGGCGCGGCGCTGGTGTGTCTTCCCTTGTGAGCAGGGTGAAAGTACTGTTTGAAATCAACCAATCAGCACTACACTCACCGCTAGTCTGTAGCGCTATACCCCATACGGAACTTTGCTGGGCTACTCTTTCCTTCCCTCACCCCGCGGGCCAGTGTCGAGCCCTTTTAACGACCAGGCTAGACTTGCGGTATACCAAAGTACAGTCACTCACAGCTAAAAGTGTGTACCCCAGAAGAAAATTAACGAGTTACGCGGGGTTCGAGCGCCAGCTTCCATGACAACAATCGGCGGAACATGAATGATGACAAGCTCGATTTTCCTGTCTGCACTGCTACATACAAGTCGAGAGAATGTGGAGATAAACATTTTATATTTTTATCACTGGTGGTATACCGCCGGTATATGCGATGCATGGGAGAATTCGCCACTGCTTCCTGGTGTGGTTGAAGACTGTGGGGCACCCATTGGGCACACACTTTCTGCAAGTGCAGTCGTTCCTTCATGATGGTGTGCACACTTCCGACGCTCAATCCGACCACGGCGGCTATGGCGTTCACAGTCACTCGGCGGTCCTGGGTAATGAGTGCATCAACCAGCTGGACGTTGGCATCGGTAATGCAGGGGGGTGCCCCAGACCGGGCATCATCGGCTAACGACACCCGTCCTTCCCTGAAGCGCTTGTGCCACGCCTTGACCCTTGCAAAGGAACATGCAGTGTTCGCCATACACTTGTGACATTCGGCGATGAATGTCCGTTTCCCCTACTCCTTCCGCTATCAGAAACCGAACAACACCTCTTTGCTCTTCGTTTGACGCCTCCATGTCACTGTTTGCAATGCGACTGGCAGCGTTGGACGATTGTTGCATGCTGCTGCTCGCTTTGTATCGTCACGTGACGTGAACGCGTGCCCTCTTGCGACGGGCTGTGACCTTCCACGCTCTGGTCAGAACCACACCTCGTTACACACGCCACGATTAACCGATGTCGTCACCGGTTTGCGCATTCCAGCCTCGAGCTCGTTACTTTTTGAACGCACCTTATACATATGCTCCTTGAACTGCTAATTCACGACTAGCCCTCCGAAGATATTTCTTGGGGCTACGCGTGAAAGATTATCTCACTCGTTCAACATGTTCTTCAATCTTTGATGGTCGGCCGGTAGACTACTCTTCCCTTTACAAAGACAGCCATCTACGGATGTTATTATCACGTGGAGAGTTGCAATGGAACTTAATACGGAACAGACGTTGCACAGTAACTACAGATTCAGTCCTTGCAAACTGTAAACCACAAAAGGCTTTCTGCTCCGTAGTCACCATCTTGGATATTAGAGTTTCTAACGTAAAAAAGTGACAGTCAGTCTGAAAGACTAGACTTTGTATCATTTTAAATGCTACAAATGCTGAAAAATGCTAGAAAGGCTGGAGGCTTCGCTCGAAGCCAAAGACTCTTGACATGTTAGAAAAGTATCTGCATGATACTTTTCTTGCTTATCTTGTTTTAAATTACTCGCGAAAGGCAAGTGCAAACCAAGGGCAAAGCAAGGTCAAGCGCGCGGGATGCCGCACGCTCACCAGAGCCCCTTCCATCCAGTCTAAAAACACTTATAGTGGGCGATGTATTGAAGATAGAGATATGCTCTCGCGGACTTTTTGTAGAACTTTTCATGCTGACCAATTCTTACGCTCATAGTATATTGATATTTTTAACGGTTTGCCCAGCGTAAGCTTAAGATGCGCACGGACGCCAAGTTTGTTTTCGAATTTTTCACTGAAATCGTTACTGCTCGGCTTCCTTTGATCATACATAAATTATTTTATACAGAATCTTTCCTCGAGATATCCTTTACAGAATGGTGAAACTGCATCAAAATCCATCCAGTGGTTCTCGAGATTACCCGTGACATCCAAGAATCGGGGATTTTTGTCTTGTACTAACGAAGTTGAGATTGTCGGGGAACATATGCACCAAGCGGTACTATGACGTCACACACCTCAGTGCATCTGGGTACATTTTGTCCCGTCACCGTAACGTAACGCCAGACCACAGCATAACGACGAAGTCGACAAGATCATTTAAAATGATAAAACGGAGGAACCAGTGAATGCGCATGTGCACAGGTACGAACTATATGAGTTGCTCTTTCATTTGGTGTATTATTTATAATCGTACGTTAACTGTAATAAATACTGCAAAGCCTTAAAACCCCGATATTCATTTTACAACCTACGGTCCATAAGCTGCATTCGGCTCTCCGAGATCTTTTATATCACTCGCAATTGAATTACACAATGATAGAATGGATTGAATCCAACTTATCTGAAAGAGCAGCGATATCCATGAGAGTCAATAAATTAGAAATGGCCTATCGGTTGACGAAGAACACTTACAACAAAAAGTGCATTATCTCGTAACTTGAAATTGAAACAATATACTGTAAGTCAGTCATAAGGCCAGAAGTCTTATATGCCGTGGAGTGTCTTTCTTTAAACCGAAGGTGTCTGATGGAGAAGATGGAGATTAGAGAGAGGAGAATTCTCCAGAACATCCTCGGTCCTGATTTTGTTGTTGTTGTTGTCGTGTAGCCTCCTGAGAGGCCGAGTGCAGGTCTTTCTAGTCGACGCCCGTGGGCGACCTGCGCGTCTGGATGAGAGATGGAATGGATGAAGATGAATGAAACGGGGCAAGGATGTGGAAGGAAGCGGCCGTGGCCTGTCAGAAGGTACCGTGCCAGCATTTGCCTGATGTTGAAAATGGGAAACCACGGAAAACCATTTCAAGGACAGCCGACGGTGGGGCTCGAACCCACGCGTCTACTGAGTCAGCAGAGAGCTTGGCTCTATGACCTAATGCTGCGCTTTAGCCAGCGTAGCCACTACTGTCGGTCTCGGTCCTGTGAAAGTACATGAAGAATTTCGTGGGCGATATAACTCCGAGCTCTAAGAACATAAAGAAGAACTCTCTGATTGTGAGAGACAAATGATAATAGCCATTTATGGCCATATCGCGAGATTACCTTCCGCAAGATTGACCAACCGTTTGCTTAGTTTCTGGAACAATAAGAAGGTTCGTACCACGTAGTTGACGGAAACATAGCAGGACATTAACGAACTGGACATATCAGATCCGCAAGACAGACAGGCGGTGAGGTGTGCTTTGAAGGAAGTCCATGGTTTTCAGGAGAATCCTTGGAGGAAGGGTACTCCTTGGACTATTGAAATAAAGGAGTTACACCGGAAGAAAATGCATCAATACTGGGTGAAGATCAAGACCCTCCAGTTGAATTAACGTGGTCCTAAGTAGGCCAATTCGAGAGAAGAAGAATAAGAATAATTCTTTAACATTGTATGAGCTGGTATATTGGCTTTCGTGGCCAGTGAATTAAAACTCTGAAATTCTTTTAGGTTGTGCCGTGTCCTGTGCGGGGTTTCGCCTAGGACACCTAGCTGGCTCATCAGCGGGCTCTTGGTGTCCCCACCCAGACCCCCACAGCAGTAGCGAACTGCGCGCTACCTCCCTTTATATGAAGTGCAACTGCACCACTTTACTGCGAGAACTAATAACTCAAGCAGCTTTAACCTGCCTATGAAGGCATCCAAAAAGATGGTATATTAGCTTTCACGGCCAGTGAATTAAAACTCAGCATTTCTTTTAGGTTGTGCCGTTTCCTGTGCGGGGTTTCGCCTAGGACACCTGGTTGGCTCATCAGCGGGCTCTTGGTGTCTCCGCTCGAACCCCCACAGGAATAGCGAACTGCGCGCTACATCCCTTTATATGAAGTGCAACTGCACCACTTTACTGCGAGAATTAAAAGCTCAAGCAGCCTTAAGCTCCCTATGAAGACTTCCAAAAAGATGTTATATTGGCTTTCACGGCCAGTGTCCGGGCGGGGACACCAAGAGCCCACTGATGACCCAGCTTGGTGTCCTTGGCGGCACCCCACACAAGACACGGCACAAACCTAAATGAATTGCTGATTTTTGATTGTTTGAGCTGTTTAGTGCAGATATGATTAATTAAAATGCCCCGTCAATCAATACGAATTCTATTCAAACACTACAACGAGAATAGGCCAGAATTTGTGGCTATAAATTTGATACATGTCGTGAGTGGAAGTCTCATTTCCATCTGCCAGTTTCTTCAACTTCATAACCATTGATGTGATACAAGCCAATTTCAGGGTTGCCATGTTCTCATAAAGGAAGATTTTCAGTTGGTCATCACAGTGTTGTTGTTGTTGTTGTTGTTGTTGTTGTTGTTGTTGTTGTTGTTGTTGTTAGAGTCTTCAGTCTTTTGACAGGTTTAATGCTGCTCTCCATATCTCCCTGTCCTGAGCTAATCGTTAAATCTCTACTTAGCTACCACACCCTACATCCGAGGTAATCTGTTTAACATATTCTAACCCTGGTCTACCACTACAGTTCCTGTCCTCGATCCTTCCTTCGATAACTAAGCTTGCTATTCCTGGGTGCCTTAGTATGTGTCCTACCAACCTAACTCTTATCTTCATTAGCAGTCGCCAGAAACATCTCTCCTCTCCCACTAGTCTTAATACCTCTTCGTTTGTAACCCTATCCACCCATCTGATCTTCATCATTCTCCTGTAACACCACATTTCAAACGCTTCAATTCTCTTCTTTCCTGCTGCACCAATAGTCCACTTTTCACTTCCATAGAGCGCCACGCTCCAGACAAAGGCCTTCAAAAATAACTTCCTAATACCTAAATCTATATTCGATGTCAACAGATTCCTTTTCTGTAGAAATGCTTTCCTTGGCTAAGCTAACCTACTTTTTATATTCTCTTTGCGTCGTCCATCACTGGTTATTTTGCCTCCTAAGTAACAGATGTCTCCTACTTCCTACACAGTCTTGACCCACTGAAAAGCTTTTTTTATTACTTCACAATCATGTTCTTTTGAGAAACGTATTGCCTTGGTTGGATCTAAACTGTCCCCTTCATATTCACCAAGCCAACCATAATATGATAGGGGCCGATAAACCAGATGTTAGGCCCCTTAAAACAACATAAATTATCATCATCATCACCATCAACCAAATGAGTCGTCCAGTTGCAAAACTCGTTTAATCCACTTGTGAATAAGGATCATGTCGTAAAATTATGTATTTAGGCCATTTATTTTATTTTACTTTATTTTATAATATTTTATTTTGTTTTGCTTTGTTTAATTTTTTGTTTTGTTTTGTTTTAAATAGTTTTGTTTAATTTTTGTGTTGTATTTAGTTTTGTTTTATTTTATTTTGCTTTTATTTTGATTTTGCTTTGTTTTATTTTGATTTTCCAGAAAACAAACACAAGACAAAAAAACGAAGCAAAAATCAAAATTCAAAAACAAAAGCAAAATTCAAAAAAACAAAACAGAAAACAAACACTAAACCAAAACGAAGAAAGAAAAGCAAAAAGTAAAATTCAAAAGCAAAAGCACAAAGCAAACACAAAACCAAAACCCAAAAACACAAAGCAATAAGTAGAAAACTACAAACACAAAAGATACGTGAGACAAAGTCCAGAGAAACGTTTCTCATGAAAATGATTCTTATTCACAAGTGGATTAAACGAGTTTTGCAACTCGACGACTCAAATGAAGTGAAACTTGATGAACAGCCTGTACTGGCCGAGATAAGCGGGGCCACGTGGGTGTGTCCGAAACGCTGCAGTAACTCTCTGTCCACGTCTCGACAAAGACATCTCTCAGGATAACACCACACTCCGGAAAGTGTAAATATCTGTGATGACGTCATATAGGGACTAGCAGTCGGATATGTGCGCCGTTAACACTCAGCAATAGCACATCGGCTGCTTCCTGTGACCATCCATATCGCACAGAGTTGGTAATTTTCTCATCTCTAGCAGTCATACTGGACTTCGCTCGGGTTGGTGAAGAATTCTCAACCAACCCATCGAATTGCAGAAAATTCCAATGGTGGTGTATACTTTCAAGATATCTACAACAAATGAGTTTTATTTGAACATTTGAAAACTTATTTCGAGCAATCATGACTCACTTCTATCTAAAACTTGCAAATGAAGGGGATTTGGGTTCGAATCCCAATGTGATCTCATCTCATTGGTTATGACCGCTCTAAGGGAAGCTTTTCTCATAGGACCACCTCCTATGGTGTCGGGGTATGTCTTCAACCTCCATGAGGTAAAACTGGCAAAAGGCATGTTCTATTACAACCTTACTCATTCTAGAAGTGGTTTTCCAAAACTTTCGAACTTCCACTACATGCAAATGGTTCCTAACTCAAATTCTAGTACGAGAGAATACAAATACCCAATACTCCTCTCTTAAGCAAGTGACGGCCGCCTCCTTCCCGGCCTTTATCTCAGAAACAACTGAATACACCACAACGAGGTAATCAGAAATGTTCCATATATATATCCAAATATACTGGCCTAATGATCACGATGTTTTAGCCCCTAAGTTAAAGACGAACACAGGCATTCCCCCACTGAATGATCATGTAAAGCAGTGTTTCCACTGTGTTAGAAATGAGATATGCAAGCTACTGTCGGAGCTGAAAGGAATGACATGGGTTAGCAAGCCGAACAAACAATCTGCTGGAAGGGGTGGTGGCGATGTTCTGAAGATATTGATTTTCCACACCTTCCTCCCGTGTACTCGCTCACTCACACGACCGTGAATATAAAACTCTCTCAAGGAACTCATCATCGTACTGATACCACATTCAAATATGTAACATGATATAAACAGCCTGTACAAAAATGTACCCTCAAACAAGAAAATAATGAGTAGCCTAACTGTTTTATCCAACTTTCATAGGTTCATTTACCTAGAAACTTTACTGTTGAGATAGGGATTATAAGTACACTCAAAACCCGATAATCCGAAACCTGTTTAACCAAACGTCCGGATTAACCAAATCGAAATAAAAAAGGTTCTTGTTGTCATTTTATTTGAGGATCTATATTTTACAATAATAAAATACCCTTGGTCTCTTGAAGTTCGGATAATCGAAATTTAATGGGATCGGTACATTTTTAAAATTATGTTTTAAAGATATCCCTACTCATCTAGTTAATTTTGGTGAAATAATTCTATAAATATCTGCATAAGGACTTATGATTTTAATAGCTAAGCAGTGCACAGGTTGTCTAAGGAGTCAGATAACTATGTAGCTCATTTTCTCAAAACTGTATTTTTTAAATCCGTATCCCTTGTAACTCTTCAAGGTAAGGTATATTACAATGATATTTATAAGAAACTATTTATTTTTACCTAAAGTCAATATTTATTGAATTGGTACGGTTTCGGTCCCATTGAGACTTTCTTCAGCTGGTGAGTAACTGAGTAGTACAAAGTTCACACAGTAACATTTTCAAACAAACAGATCTGTCACAATAATTTTCTTAATAAAGCATTAAAAAATTGTCTTGAAAAACAGCGTAGAAATGAGGAGATCTAAAAAGAAGAAGTTAAACTTAGAAACAACAAGAAGTTCCGTGACGAACTAAAGAGCCTACTTTTCTTAAAATTTAAGAATCATGCCAATGATTAATCTATATGGATCTATCTAGAATAATGACGAAATAAAGTTAGTAATATCAAAATTTCTAATTAGTTCGAAACACTGTATACCTGGCATAATGTAGCCTAATAGAGAACTACAGTTGGCAGCCCTGGTGACTGAATATATTCTTAGTTCCATCTCATAAGGTACAGAATACAAAATTTGATTGAAGTCCAATGGATGGCATGGACGTTACATGCAGTTAAACATTGGATCTAACAGCGCGCGTAAAATCATGTTGGCAACAATGGCATACATGTATTGGTCTGAAATAATATGATCTATTGTTGTGTCAATTTTGAATGAAATCCATTAGTTAGTAGAGAAGTTACATGCATTTTAAAATTGGACCTATCAGCAGGCTTAGAATCATGTTGGCAGCACTGACATATATTAGTTACTCCAAATTAATCTTGAATGCCAGGTACTATACGTGTGCAAAGTTTAGAGCTATTGGCTTGCATACTTTCTGATATATTGATATTAGGGTAACAAAAATACAGACAGTATTTTTTAACAGTTGGCAGCCCTGGTTACTCTTAAGAATTGGCATGTACATATCTGTTATGGTACACATAGCACACACGAAATTTGGTTGAACTCCAAATGATAGTATAGAAGTTACATGTATTTAAAGTTGGACCTCTCAGCAGGCTTAGAATCA
Source organism: Meconema thalassinum (assembly GCA_946902985.2). Classification (NCBI taxonomy): domain Eukaryota; kingdom Metazoa; phylum Arthropoda; class Insecta; order Orthoptera; family Tettigoniidae; genus Meconema; species Meconema thalassinum. The sequence goes on along the minus strand of OX336399.1, from coordinate 70,344,776 downwards.
TGTTGGTAGCACTGACGTATATAAGTTACTCCAAATTAATATAGAATGTCAGGTACTATACGTGTGCTTAGTTTAAAGCTGTCGGCTTGCATACTTTCTGATATATTGGTGTTTGGATCAAATAAATTGAGAGCATTTATTTACAGTTGGCAGCCCTGGTGGATCTTAAGAATACGTTCAGTCATATCTGTTTATGTACACATAGCACATACGAAATTTGGCTGAAATCCGATTGATAGTGTAGAAGTTATATGCATTTAAAATTTGGACTTATCAACAGGCTTATATTCATTTTGGTAACACTGCGATGTATGGCCTCCTGAAAATTAAACTGCAATATTATTATCTATATGTGTGCCAATTTTGAAATAGCTCCTATTTATACCTTCCAAGAAAACCAACATGGAGCTCAAATTTCAATTGCGATTTTTCAGCAGTTGGTAGCACTGACATCATTTTCAAATATGGCCGTGTGATATTCAGGTATAGATCTTTACTCCTACCAAATTTTGTTTCGATTGCTGCGGCCGTTTAGGAGTTGATAGGGGGGGACACACACACAGCCAGACAGACAGACAGACAGAAGGACAGACAGACAGACACACATTTGCCCGATCTCATAAGTCTACTTTTTCCTCATTTTTAGCCTACTTTTCACATTTTTCAAAAATGAGGAAAAAGTAGTCTTATGAGATCGGGTAAATGTGTGTCTGTCTGTCTGTCTGTCTGTCCTTCTGTCTGTCTGTCCTTCTGTCTGTCTGGCTGTGTGTGTGGGTCCCCCCCCCCCTATCAACTCCTAAACGGCTGGAGCAATCAAAACAAAATTTGGTAGGAGTAAAGGTCTATACCCGAATATCTCACTGCCATATTTGAAAATGATATCAGTGCTACCAACTGCTAAAAAATCGCAATTGAAATTTGAGCTCAACGTTGGATATCTTGGAAGGTATGAATGGGAGCTATTTCAAAATTGGCATACGTATAGATAATAATATTGCAGTTCAATTTCCAGGAGGCCATACATCGCTGTGTTGCCAAAATGATTATAAGCCTGCTGATTGGTCCAATTTTTAAATGCACATAACTTCTACACTATCAATTGGAATTCAACCAAATTTCGTATGTTGTATGCATACATAACCAGATATGACTGAGCGTATTCTTAAGACCCACCAGGGCTGCCAACTGTTAATAAATGCTCCTAATTTATTTTATCCAAATACCAATATATCAGAAAGTATGCAAGCCAATAGCTCTAAACTTTGCACACGTATAGTACCTGACATTCTAGATGAATTTGGAGTAACTAATATACGTCAGTGCTGCCAACATGATTCTAAGCCTGCTGATAGGTCCAATTTTAAATTGCATGTAACTTCTATACTAACTAATGGATTTCATTCAAGATTGGCACAACAATAGATCATATTATTTCAGATTATTTCTGACCAATACATGCATGACATTGTTGCCAACATGATTTTACGCACGCTGTTAGATCCAATGTTTAACTGCATGTAACGTCCATGCTATTCATTGGACTTCAACCAAATTTTGTATTCTGTACCTTAAGAGATGGAACTAAGAATATATTCAGTCATCAGGGCTGCCAACTGTAGTGCTCTATTAGGCTACATTATGCAAGGTATACAGTATTTCGAAATAATTAGAAATTTTGATATTAGCAACTTAATTTCTTCATTAGATAGGTTCATATACTGTAGAATAATCATTGGCATGGAAAGTAGGCTCTTTAGTTCGTCACGGAACTTCTTGTTGCAAAATGTGAAAAGTAGGCTAAAAACATGAAATTTGAACAGAAAAGATACAATGTTCTTAGTGATAGGTTCTACAAAACTGTCCATAAACGTGAACCTTGGTTGGATAGTTGTTTGTAAAAAAATCATATTTCTACGGAAAAATGGAGACGCTACGGGAAACCACTTCCAGGATGGATGACGTAGAAATCGAATGAAACCTTTTCTCAGTCCTGACGAGACTGAGTGTCTTCGGACTGCGGTGACACCCAAGTATGCTAATCATTACACCTCGAGGTTGACCTGTGATGATTCTGCGTTGTAGCCGCTTGCGTTAATGTTTTAAGAAGATTTCCATAATTTTAAACCAAATATTCTTAAATTTTCAGTTAACTAGAATGTAAATAAAGGCACTCATGCCACCAAAATAGTTAATTTACAATTTAAGGAGTGTCAAAATATTATTTGAAAACCAAATTGGCATTGTTTGAGATCACCTAGCAACTAGCGGCTTCGGTGGTGTAGTCGGTAGCACGCTGAACTACTTTTCACAAGATACCGGGTTCAAACCCGGCCGAAATCATCGGATTTTTTAAGAGCGTTAAAATCCCTCAGTTTGCCTTCGTTCAGAGGGGAAATAAAGCCGGCGGTCCCATGTCATAGATTTATGGCATGTAAAAGATCCTTCCACGGACTTAACTTGTGTGAAGCTAAATTTCTAGGTTAGATTTCGTTGGAACGCTCTTTCAAAGTCCCAACGTTCACCATTAGGTATCAGTGACATCTGGTAGCGAAAGTTGGAACTACTTGAAATTGAACGGAACTTGTAGCTCACCCTATGGGTGTCCGTTTGAAGCAGCAACCTCTGGCAAGCCAAACCTGTCCTCGGACACTCACGGCACTAAAAGCCATACGATAAATAAATAAACCTAGCAACTACCACAGTTACTTTATTAAGTTTGTTCTTCCATATAACTATTGGCATTAGTGTTTTATGTCCCCTATTAAATTTATTGGTTTAGTCCTATTATACCAAGAAATATAACATATTCTTTCAAAAGTGCAAAAAATCAACATTTGTTCTTTCCTTTCACCATATTTAGGTTTTGAATGGGTAAATTATTTTTCTAGGCTTTAATACAGGACATTACACATTTAATGATCTTTAATTTAATAACTTGTTGAGGTTGATAGGTAAATTACAACTTGACTTATTGATGTTTGAATACGCAATTGTTAGTTATTGGGTAAATTAGGTTTAACATTTTGCATTATGACTAGACATGGGCGTCCTCATCCATATGAATAAAATTTTGTGTGCATATTTATTCATGAAGCATATGAAACCTATACATTCTTTTAACCCTGCAGTGCCCACGTTGGGGTTTCACATACCCCCACGCCTACTAACTTTTATGTGTTATCGTTCAATGGTTGACAATAGGACTGTGACTCCAGGTAGCTTCCTGAAATAGCGCAACTCAGCAGTCCAGGACTTGTCATTGTCTAGTGTAGACGTGTTCATTACACATTGGCAATAATTCCAGCTGGGGATCTGGTGGATCCCCACGTGATAACAAACGCTACGTTGCTCACGAGGCACTTCTGTTTAGAATCAGGCTAGAAATGGCACTGAATCAAGATGTATTGGTTGCCGAAGAATGATAGATGTCTAAACCAAAATGTATTGATGCAAACGTTACAGAAAAAAGTGTCTGAAACACACGAACACTATATGTGATAATTGGTTGAAAGACAGTCATAATAATAATAATAATAATAATAATAATAATAATAATAATAATAATAATAATATCGTATGGCCTCGGGTGCCGGGTGCAAGCTATGTAATTTTACACCCAGAGGGTAGCTTACATGTCGAATTTGGTTGTTCCTTGAATCACTATGAAAGTCAAGGAGGTTAGATGCCTAATCTCTTTGAACACCATAGCGCTTTCTAATAGAGAAATGAGGAACTTTGTGTTGGCGGAGACTCCCGAGATTAATTTTGCCATTATGAACACGGCCTACTGAATTCAAATGGATTATTTGACATGCCAACATCGTATGACTTGCGTAACGTATTTTTGCCGCCTTTCAAAAAAAATCACTTTCCACGGCCAGGAGCGAACCTGCAATCTTGGGGGTTAGTAGACCGACACGCTATCCACTCACCCACCGTGGCAAGCTAAAGACAGTCATGAAATGGCAATTGATACCGAATGAATGTGGGTTTTTCAGAACTATAGCATGTAGTACTGATACTGTGAGGTGATAATCGAATTTTCTAAATTAATGTAATAGTAGGTAAGTGATAGTGATAATAAAATATATTTGCACAAGCCTATGTTTCATTTTAGAATTCTTAAATACCAGAAAATGATGGGGGTTTGTGAACACCCCACGTGGTAACTCACGTTATTCTTTCTGACGTGGGCACTGCAGGGTTAAAGTAGAAGAATTTCATCTGTAAAAAGAAAAAAAAAGTCATTCCAAATACACCATCTCAAACGTACATGAATTCCAGGACAGGCAATAGCATTTTTGACCACGTTAATTATTACCAAATTTAGCGGTGGTCACAAAATGAGACCATTAAATACTTCTGTTCTGCTCATTAAGGGCAGTGACTATTAACTGTAGCGATCTCCTAGATCAGTGCTTTCCAAACTGGGTGTCACGTGCTACCATCAAGGGTGTCGTTGGATATTTTCCAAGACTAAATGTAAACCAATATGACAGGATAAGAAATCCTTTTGAACCCTCTAGCTCTTATGAACTTCAACTTATCGAAGAGGAGGAACTGGCGGAACTTGAAAACAAGTAGACTTTAGAACTTGAGTACCAAGTGTCAGAATTAGACAGCTTCTGGGTTTCGAATCAACAACATTTTCCTCATCTTAGTAAAAAAGCCCGCATCGTTTTGTTGCAGTTTTCCACTACATATTCGTGTGAAAGTGCGTTTTATGTTATGGATTATACAAAAACAGTTAAACGTGAAAGTTTGATAATATTAGGTGAGGAAATGCGTGAGAATTTGTCCTGCATCTCACCAGATATAAAGCAGATTTGTGATGTTTCCAAGCCCATAGCAGTCACTGTATTGGGACAACAAGGTGCACGTTTTGTATCTACGTTTGAAAAAGGATGTTTAATATAGTCTATTATTTGCAAAATCTTATATATAAGGTGCGTTCAAAAAGTAACGAGCCGGAGGCATAATTACAGAAACCAGTACCTGTATGTTAGAAGTATTGGCCCTGGCTGTTGAGGCACTTGTTCCACTGTGACACGAGGCGGTGAATGGGCTGCGATGTGAACCAGTTCCGCACGTACAGCTGGACGTTGGCGTCCGAGGTGATTGGTTGTCCCCACAGAGCCCTTTTCAGGGGACCAAACATGGCGAAATCACAGGGAGAGAGGTCTGGACTGTATGGAGGGTGGCCGAGAACCTCCCATTTGAATTTATGCAGGAGTGCCGCGACTGTGTTGGCCGTATGAGGACGTGCATTGTCGTGGAGCGACCACGGCGGCTATGGCGTTCACTGTCGCTCGGCGGTCCTGGGTAATGAGTGCAGCAACCAGCTGTATGTTGTCATCGGTAATGCAGGTGGGTGCCCCAGACCAGGCTTCATCGGCCAACGACACCCGACCTTCCCTGAAGCACTTGTGCCACGCCTTGACCCTTGCAAGGGACATACAGTGTTCGCCGCACACTTGTGATATTCGGCGATGAATGTCTGTTCCCCCTACTCCTTCCGCTGTCAGAAACCGAACAACACCTCTTTGCTCTTCGGTTGACGCCTCCATGTCACTGTTTGCAATGCGACTGGCAGCGTTGGACGATTGATGCTTGCTGGTGCTCGCTTTCTACCGTCACGTGACGTGCACGCCTTCCACGCTCTGGTCGGAACCATACCTCGTTACACACGCCACGATTAGCCGAAGTCGTCACCGGTTTGCGCATTCCGGTCTCCGGCTCGTTACTTTTTGAACGCACCTTTGAAGAATTAAAATTTCTTTAAAATGAATCCACTTTGTTAAAATAGTCTATGTTTATAATTAAAATAATTAATTGGATGTCATGTAGAGTTGTTTGTGCTAATGAGGTGAAAAAGTTAGGAGAGCTCTGCCCTTGATGGTTTAGCCAGAGAACGTGTGGATGATAGATTCAACTTGAAGAGCTCACACGTATTTCCGGCCGTTACCAACGAACGGCTTCGACTGTTTGCTTGTGTGTAATACTTTGTAGTTAATTTTACTTATTATTTGTAAATTGTTTCTATATTAACCAGTTCAAAATCATTTGGTGTAAAGGAGAACTTTGCGTAATTGTTATAACCCTTTTGAATGTTTTCATTTCATTACAGAGTGATCACAGTACTTGACTACCGCTCCCTAACAGTTTAGTCACATAGCCCTACTTTGTTCTAGTTTGGTGTGCATAACCTGAAGTATAGTATGCACAATGATCAGGCCAATACGTCGCTTGAATGAAAGGCAAATTACGGATTCACTAATTGAACAGTGCTCTATGTGAGTGAACTCGCGAATCAACTTCCGAATCGTGTATAGTTGCCTACCGATGCCATGGTTACACAGTGGTTGGTTGGTTCTCAGTTTAGGGGCTGCGACAACGCGGTCATGTAGCCCCGTGTACTTTAGGTGTGAGTAGAATCTGTCTGATAACCGGTGTTAATTGTGATGGCTGTATTAGTGTATGTATCTGTTTTTAATTCAAGTAAGGACTGCAACTTTGAATTTTTCAAATAAATCCTACTTTTGCCGCCAAACGCCACCGTCAACGACTACTAGGCCTAGTTCAGAACTTAGCTACTAGACGCCACCGCAGTCGGCTCTTGGCAACGAACGCAGAAACCTAAGAGCGTTGTTTTCATTCCTAACCTCAGCTTCACACAGGTGTAATTAGTGGAAGGTTCCTTAACATGCCATAAATCTATGACAAGGGGCCACCGGCTTTACTTCCCCTCCGAAGGAAGGCATACTGAGGGATTTTAACGCTCTTAAAAAATCCGACGGCTTCGGCCGGGTTTGAACCCGCGATCTTGGGCATAGAAGCTCAGCATGCTACCAACTATGCTACCGAAGTCGCCGTGGTTACACAGTGAAACCACTATTTGCCACGCACCCACTTGTATCAAAATAGTACATTATGCAACGAGCCTATAATGGTAATAATTAAGACATGAGTGTCTTAATTACCATTATATGTGAGTTGCATACGACTTTTTATGTTTGACGATAATTATAACTTCATTATATATTTTAACATAATATTCGTAAATATCCGGGGAGATCCTGTAGGTTGACTTCTTCTTGGGAATTGTGTAGGCTCAGGATTTGCTCTCTAACCTAACCTAACCCCGTGGCACTACAGCCCTTGAAGGGCCTAGACCTACCAAGCGACCGCTGCCCAGCCAATTGGCCTGCAGATATTGGGGTGACGCGTGGTCAGCGCGTCGGGTCCCCTCGGTCGTTAATCTTGGTTTTCGTGACCGGGGCACTGTCTCACCGTCAGACAGCTTCTCAATTGTTCTCACGAGGCTGAGTGCACCCCGTTCCAACCCTCACGTCAGTTTTAAAATCCCTGACGGAGCCGGGGATCGAACCCGGAGCCTCCGGGTGAGAGGCAGGCGCGCTACCCCAACACCACGGGGCCGGCATTTGCTCTCTACCCAATAACGAATTTCAAAGCTTTGAAACATTGTTTATCCAGGAGTAGCACCAACAGATAGCGCACAGGTATAAAAATATAGGATCATTTGTTATTATCATTTTAAATGATCTTGTCGAATTCATCGTTACGCTGGGGTCTGGCGTTACGTTACGGTGACGGGACAAATATACCTAGATGCACTGAGGTATGTGACGTCATAGTACCGCTTGGTGCACGTGTTCCCCGACAATATCTACTTCGTTAGTATAAGAAAAAAATCCCCGATTCTTGGATGTCACGGGTAATCTCGAGAACCACTGGATGGATTTTGATGCGGTTTTCACCATTCGGTAAAGGATATCTCGAGGAATGATTCTGTAGAAAATGATTTACGTATTGTCAAAGGAAGCCAAGCAGTAACGATTTCAGTGAAAAAGTCGAAAACAAACTTGGCGTCCGTGCGCATCTTAAACTTACGCTGGGCAAACCGTTAGACATATCAGTTTACTATGAGCGAAAGAATTGATCAGCATGAAAAGTTCTACAAACAATTCCGCGAGAGCATTTCTCTATCTTCAATACATCGCCCACTATAAGTGTTTTTAGACTGGATGGAAGGGGCACGTCCCCGCGCGCTTGACCTTGCTTTGCCCTTGATTTGCACTTGTTGTTCGTGAGTAATTTGAAACAAGGTAATGCATTATAAAGCAATATAAGTATTATGCAGATAATTTTCTAACATGTCAAGAGTCTTTGGCTTCGAGCGAAGCGAGAAGCCTCCAGCCGTTCTAGCATTTTTCAGCATTTGTTGCATTTAAAATGAAACAATGTCTAGGCTTTCAGACTGACTGTCACTTTTTTGGTCAAATTACATAAAATAGGCTGTTACAAACGTTTTAAAATTAAAATGTATTGTATTATCAACTAGTTATTCTTCAAATTCTATGCGTATAGAATGTCAACGGAAGGCAAATCAATGTATCCCAAATAGAGCAATCATGGCATCTTGAGGAAAAGTTTCACATAAGAAATTGCTTTACTAAACAGAGAGCTGGATTATAATTTCCGTGGATCTAATGTCATACGCTCGCTTCCTCCACGACGTTCTGGTGTGTTTATGTCAACAACAGCATTCACTAAAATTGTCAGCGAAATCGTACGAATGTAATGCCCTGTGTTGAAATTGGGGTTGCGGATATTAAGGTACTGAGCTATTTATTTTGCAATATTCCGCAGTTTTTATTTATGCAAACAATACGGACATTGCACACTTTCCATGTCGGTATAGGCTAGGGTACGATGGTGTGTTGCAAACGTCTGGACGTTGATTCCTAAATTTCTTGCATATTTCATAGTATTTTTTTGTTACCGTAAAGGTTCATACTGATTTTGTCTTTGTGCTTAGGATTGTAACTACAATAGTTGATCCAATATACATTGTCAACTTTCAAATCATGTAATTCATGTCCGACATGTTGGATTTTGAGCGCATGTGCGAAGCTATCCTTACCTAATTGGTCAATGAATGAGATCTGATTGGTTGGAGAAATTCTTTCATAATGAAAAGTAGTACTGTAATGACCCCCCCCCCCCCCCATTATGATACAGTTTCCGTACATATAATATTTACATTTCGACATCGTCGAATATAAATAAAACAAGATGTTCAGTAAAGAACATATAGCCTACTTTCTCCTAAATGTATGAGTATAGTTATAACTCGTTGTTATTTTCAAAGAGTATAATAGAATCATTTCTTGGTTGAAGACCTTAGAAACTATTTACCTCTACCAAACGCCACAACCTAGATAAAAACTGCTACCATCATTGAAGAAAGATAAGAAGTATCTCAAGAATGTTATGGATCTGGAGACATAATCGACCGGACTGGCTGCGTGGTTCAGCGGTAACGTTCTCGCTTGCTGGGCCCTAGGTTGCAGGTTCGTATCCTGGCGCAGTCAGCTGGCATTTGAGGGTGCACAAATGCGAGGGAGCCGTGTCAGTACATTTACTGGCACGTTAAAGATCCCCTTCGGGCCAAAATTCTGGCACCCCGGCGTCTCTAAAAGCAGCAGTAGTTAAAAGGGACGTAAAACTAATAACATTATTATTATTATTATTACATAATCGACCTGCCGAGGGCAACATTCAACTTTGAGTTGAGGCATGTCTTTACACGTCTGGTTGTGCATGGCTTTCACAACCCTAATTGAATTAACAAATCTATCCATGGCCCTACAGAGACGTGTGTATACAAACTATGTGGATATTTTCGATTGCTATTTGCCTGAAATAAAAGTATTAATTAATAACCTGAACTAGCACCAACGGCTAGAATTCAGTTACTATGTGAAATCGTTTTGTTCTTTACTTCAAATAACATTTTCAAATAACGCACAATAGGCTGTTACAAACCCTTTAAAATAAAAAGTAAAAATGTATTGTAGTATCATCTTGTCATTCTTCAAATTCGATGCGCATAGAATGCCAATGGTATAGTAATCAATGGAGTCCCACGTAGACCAGTCGTGACATCTAGTGGAGAAGTATCGAACAATATAATCCTAACAGGGCGAGTGCATTCTAGCGGCCATAAGAAGAAAGTTTTCAATAAAATCTGGAAGTTAATAAGTTGGTCGGCGTGCAGTTACCTTTTTGGCTGCTAGATGTCTCGAGAAAATCTGCTGGCGAATTATGTTTTAATTAAATATATATTTTTCACCATAATATTCACAATATAACGCTTAATTTTAAAACGTCTGAGTCATTACAAAACAATAAATATCAAAAATTTCAAGCAAAAAAACCGAACTCTGATGGGGTTTGAACCATAGGCATATGAGCGATAGGCCAACGCTTTACCACTGAGCTAATTGTGCCAACGAACTTCGTTCTATATAAAATGACTTACATAGAACGTGTTAGCAAATAATTTATACTAAACGATTTCATCAGAGGAGTATATTATTTATATATAAAGCATTTTATACAAAGTTTATTTATTTTGTATCAGTACGCTATATTGCATGCAATACTCAAATTAGTGAAATATAAGTCAGGAAGAAAGAGAAACGGAATTAAAGAATGCATTAGCTGACCTGAAATTCGATATACTAGGTCTTAGTGAGGTTAGAAAATATGGGCAGGAAATAATTGAAACACTGGAAGGAGATATATTCAGCTACATAGGCGAAACGAAAGGACAGAAAGGAGTGGGATTCATAATAAAGAAGAAACAAAAACATTGCATTAAAGAAGTTGAAGGGGTCTCTGAGAGAATAGCTGTACTATCCCTGAAATTAAACAGACATACCTTCACAATTATCCAAGTCTATGCTCCCACAGAAGCTAGTACGGAGGAAGAAATCGAACATTTCTACGACCTTCTGCAAGACACATTAAACCACTACAAAGCCCATAGAACCGTTGTAAAGGGGGACTTCAATAGTAAAATAGGCAATCTGGAAATTGAGGAAGAGGAGCCGATAGGACCCTACAGCTATGGATCCAGAAACGAACGAGGAGACAGGCTTATACAATTCGCACAGGGACAAGGACTAAAAATCGTTAATACCTTTTTCAAGAAAAACCCTAGCAGTAGGTGGACATGGAGAGCACCAAATGGGAAAACAAGGAATGAAATAGACTTCATACTAGCAGACAGACTAGAGGGCATCAAATATATCCAGGTGATCAATGGTCTGAAACTTGACACAGATCACAGAATGGTTCGAATGAAAATGCTTATTCCAAAGAAACAATGCCCATACGTTAAAACCCAAAGGTTCGACCCGGAAAGAACCAACCGAATCCAGTACACAGAGAAACTGAAGAAGAACCTGCAAGAGCTGGAAGAACAAGAGGAGATGAGCACACAGAACCTATATGATAAACTGGAGAAGTGCATCACAAAAGCTGCTACAGAATCCTCTATTGGGGTGAAAAAGTCAGGAAAGGGAAATAAGCTGAAAGAAAGCACCAGACGACTGATTGACGACAGGGAGAAATTAAAACGGGAAGCAGAAACCAACCATCTGAAAAGGACAGAGTATGCGGAATTGAACAAACGCACAAAAAGAGAAATCCGGAAGGACATCCGAGATCACAACACCGAAATGGTCAAGAAGGCTATAGAAAGATCGACATCAGTAAGAAAGATCAGGAAAGAAATATCAAATGGCAAACACTGGATATTAGGAGTGAAGGATGTAAAAGAAAATAGACTAGCTTCAAGAGAAGAGATACTGCGACATGCCACGGAATTCTACGAGAAACTATACTCCAGCATCCTCGAGAGGGAAAGTATGATTCAAAATTTGAATAATCCGAAGGGTCACCAGGAAGAGGAAATACCCCCCCCCCCCCCCCCATCCTTCAAAGCGAGGTGAGTGCAGCAATAAAAGAAATAAAAAATGAAAGATGGCCAGGTGACGATGGTATATTTAACGAATACCTAAAATGGGGAGGTGAGGAACTTGTAGTAATCATCACTCGACTCTTCAACACAATACTCGAATCTGAAGAAATACCAGCGGAGTGGAAACTAAGCACTATAATCCTGCTCCATAAAAAAGGAGCCAATGACGACATCAACAACTATAGACCGATAAGTCTGCTGCCAAGTCTATACATACTGTTCACAAAAATATTAACCAAGAGAATGTCAAAATCACTAAAGGAAAATCAACCTATAGAACAAGCAGGTTTCAGATCAGGATTCAGCACGGTGGACCACCTCCAAACAGTAAACCAACTCATCGAAAAACTGCAAGAATTCAACCTTAAAGCCTATATTGCATTTATAGACTATAACAAAGTTATATCAGACTTCTAGCAAAAATCTACGAGAGTAGCCAGGCAAAAATACGGACAGAAATGGAGGGAAAACACTTCGAGCTAGAGAGAGGAGTGAAACAAGGAGACCCCCTCTCACCAAAACTATTCACTTACCTGCTAGAAAACCAATTCCGGAAAATGAAATGGAAAACATCAACATAGATGGACAAAACCTGACACACCTATGGTTTGCAGACGACATCATACTGATGGCAAAATCTGCATCAGGCTTAGAACAAATGGTAACACAATTAAACAAGGTCAGCAAAGAAGCTGGCCTAACCATGAACCCGAGTATAACGAAACTGATGACAAATGCGACAGAAAAAACAGTAAACATTGACGGTGAAACATTAGAGTATGTCCAGGACTATACATACCTAGATCAAAATATTTCATTTCATAACAATACGGAGAAAGAAATCAAAAGAAGAATTGGACAAGCATGGAAAAAATTCTGTTCCTTGAAATTCATTTTAGGAGATAAATCTCAGAAACTAAGTCTGAAAACACAAGTTCTAGAGAAATGTGTAATCCCAGTAATGCTGTTTGGATGTCAAACATGGTCACTAACTTCGCAGCAGAGAAAAACGCTCCAGATAGTCCAACGCAGGATGGAACGAAAAATCCTCAATATCACGCTGAAAGACAGATGACGGAACGAGGAGATACGCAGAAGAACCAGTATTAAAGACGTCATCAACACAGCGGACAGACTAAAATGGAAATGGGGAGGCCACGTAGCGAGGATGGAGCATAGAAGGTGGACGCACAGACTAACGATGTGGGACCCCAGAACCGGTAGGAGAAACGTAGGAAGACAGAGGACACGCTGGGCTGACACATTCAAGAAATTTGCCGGACCACAATGGACAAGAAGAGCAAGAGACAGACAAGAGTGGAAGACCCTAGAGATGATCCTTTTCAAAACATAGTATATGCGAGGAAAGGAAAGGAGCAACTCAGTGCAACATAGTGTCCGGCTCTGTGGCTAAATGGTTAGCGAGCTAGGCTTTGGCCCAAAGTGCCCCGGGTTCGATTCCCGGCCGAGCCATCAGGGATTTTAATCTCCTGTGGTTAATTCCCGCGGCTCGGGGACTGGGTGTATGTGACGTCTTCATTATCACTTCATCCTCATTACGACGCGCAGGTCGCCCACGGGCGTCAACTAGAAAGACCTGCACTCGGCCTCTCCGGAGGCCACACGATCATCATCAGTGCAACATAGTGAACCCTTAAACACAATAGCGATAATGTATTGAGGACAGTTAAAACTGTACTAAAATAAAGTGAACGTGCTAGAAACATTAACAATTTTGCAAATATTAGATATAAGAACAAGAATAGACAATACTGTAAGTAGGTTAGGAATAGGTATATCAATAGCTATAAGAACATTCAAGAACAGAGACTAACATGCCAGAAAAGTGCACCACTAGGTGCCTCACTACTCTTTAGGACTGCTCACCTAATGAGTGTAATGGAGCAAAATCCCTGCCTAGACAGGAGGCCATTGCCCTAAGGGGATTAAAGGGCTGTATTTATTTATTATTATTAAGTCAGGCACAAGATATCCGCTGCCATCTTGTCTTGTTACTGAGACATCTCAGCTTTTTAAAATCACGTCTGCACTATAGTATTACAAAATAAACTTTTAATTTCGAACGTACCTCTTCCTTTAGAACAGTTAAAACGATTCTCGGCTCGATAATCGGAACTGGTGGGTCCCATGATATGCATTATAAAGTTTTCATAATTCGCACGGCCGCCATCCCGAAATGGTATGGCGGATGACCTTGTAGTTTGGTCACAAAACGCGTCCTATATGAAGGTATGTTGTTACCAAATTTGGTAGAGATCGGATGATTTGGTTAGTCGTTATTTGATTTTACGTTTTGAACGTTTGAGTGGCCGCCATTCAGTTTTGGTAAAGATGGCGGCGATAAAAAACATGACACTGAGGTGCCCTTTGCTTGTTCTACCTCTGTACCAAATTTCGTTCAATTCGGTTTCACCATGTTCGAATTGATAGAGGGGGGGACAGACATTCAGAGTACACACACCCACACACACACAGACTCACACACACACATACACACACACACACACACACACAGACAGACACACATTTTTTGGCCCTGTAGTGATCTCATAAGTCTACTTTCATTATTTGCAAAAAAATCGAAAGTAGGCTAAAAATCCCATTTTTAGCCTACTTTTCACATTTTGCAACAAGTAGTTCCGTGAAGAACTATGCAGCCTATTTTCATATATCCTACTAATGTTAACTGCCACTATCAACATACAAAATTTCAGTTTGATTGCTGTAATAGATTCGTAGATATTGAGTACCGACTAAATATTTCGGATGGTGGCCATGTTGGATTTTATATATGTAGGTCCTAGAGTTATGTACAGTTACATGAAGATTATTGTGTACGTGTAGCATTCAAACTTCAATCGCATGATTAGGACAAAAGAAGTAACAAGGAGATTCTAAAATTCGCACAGCTGCCATCTTGTGGTTATGGAAACAATTGAAATAAATTAGATGCCAGTGGATTAACATTCGTACAAGGATTTACTGTACCAAGTTTCGCTGCACTCGGATGGTTAAATTGCGGGAAACGTCCATGTGAATATTTATAATTCGCCGCCATGTTGGATTTGTGATCACCAGGTCATTTAAAATCCTATAGGTGAACTTAAGTTAATAGCCCTATGAACATAAAAATTCAGATTGATTGCTATAATAGATTCGTTGATATTCAGAGCCGTCTAAATATTTCGGATGGTCGCCATGTTGGATTGTTAAATGTATAGGCCATATAGTCATGTACCATTAAAGGAAAATTATTGCGTAGGTTCATTATTCAAACTTTCACTTCGATCGCATGATTACGACACAAGAAATAGAAACTTAATTTTAAAATTCGCACAGCCGCCATCTTGAGGTTATGTGAACAATTGAACTAAATTAGATATCAGTGAATTACAATGTGTATAAACATTTCCTGTACCAGATTTTATTGCGTTTGGAACGTTAAATCGCGAGAAAGGGCTATTTAAAATTTTCAAATTCGCTTGGCCGCCATGTTCGTTTTGTAGTTAACCAGTTTTTGAAAGTCTTATAGATGAACTTCCAGTAGTGCCCTTTATCTCCGTACAAAATTTCATGGTGATACCGCTAATGGTTTCAGAGATATATAATGCCGGTGAAATATTTCGCACATCCGCCATCTTGTGGTTATGTAGACAATTGAACGAAGTTAGATGTCGGTGCATTACAGTGTGTATAAAAATATACTGTACCAGTTTTATTGTGTTTGGTTGGTTAAATCGCGAGAAACGTCTATTTAAAAGTCGCATATACGCGTGGCCGCCATGTTGGTTTTGTAGTTACCAGTTTTTCAAAAGTCACATAGGTGAACTTCTAGTAGCTCCCTTTATCACCGTAAAAAAATCCAGGGTGATATCGGTAATAGTTTCGGAGATATTGATTGCTGGTGAAATATTTCGCACAGCCGCTATGTTGGATTGGTGAGACGTAACAAAATTTGAAGGGCACGGTCGGGGTCGCCCGGAATAGTGCTATGAACTTACCGAGTTTCATTGAAATCGCTTCAGCCGTTTAAAAGTTATTAGGGACACCCACACACACACTCCTCACACACACACACACACACACACGGACAAAAGGTGATCTCATAAGCTTATTTTTTTGCCTACTTTCGATTTTTGCAAAAAATGAAAGTAGACTTATGAGATCAACACAGGGCGAAAAAAGTGTGTCTGTCTGTGTGTGTGCGAGTCTGTGTGTGTGTGTGTGTGTGTGTGTGTGTGAGTCTGTGTGTGTGTGTGTGTCTGTGAGTGAGTGAGTGTGTGTACTCTGAATGTCTGTCCCCCCCTATCAATTCGAACACGGTGAATGCAAATTGAACGAAATTTGGTACAAAGGTAGCACTAGCAAAGGACACCTCAGTGTCATGTTTTATATCGCCGCCATCTTTACTAAAACTGAATGGCGGCCACTCAAACGTTCAAAACGTAAAATCAAATAACGACTAACCAAATCATCCGATCTCTACCAAATTTGGTAACAGCATACCTTCGTATAGGATGCGTCTTGTGACCAAATTACAAGGTCGTCCGCCATACCATTTCAGGATGGCGGCCGTGCGAATTATGCAAACTTTATAATCCATATCATGGGACCCACCAGTTCCGATTATCGAGCCGAGAATCGTTTTAACTGTTCTAAAGGAAGAGGCACGTTCGAAATTAAAAGTTTATTTTGTAATACTATAGTGCAGACGTGATTTTAAAAAGCTGAACTGATTCAGTAATAAGACAAGATGGCAGCGGATATCTTGTGCCGGACTTATATTTCACTAATTTGAGTATTGCATGCAATATAGCGTACTGATAAAAAATAAATAAACTTTGTATGAAATGCTTTATATATAAATAATATACTCCAGTGATGAAATCGTTAAGTATAAATCATTATTTGCTAACAAGTTCTATGTAAGTCATTTTAAATAGAACGATATTCGTTGACACAATTAGCTCAGTGGTAGAGCGTTAGCCTATCGCTCAAATGCCTATGGTTCAAACCCGATCAGAGCTAGGTTTTTTGCTTGAAATGTTATATGTTTATTGTTTTGTAATGACTCAGATGTTTTAAAATTAAGCGTTATATTGTGCACATTATGGTGTAAAATATATATTTAATTAAAACATAATTCGCCAGCATATTTACTCGGGACATCTAGCTGCCAAAAAGGTAACTTCCAGATTTTATTGAAAAGTTTCTTCTTCTGGCCGCTAGAATGCACTCGCTCTGTTAGGATTATATTGTTCGATATTTCACCAATAGATGTCACGACTAGTCTACGTGGGGATCCATTGATTACTATACCATTATCATTCTATGCGCATCGAATTTGAAGAATGACAAGAAGATACTACGATACATTTTAACTTTTTATTTTAAAGGGTTTGTAACAGCCTATTTTGCGTTACTTGAAAATGTTATTAAGCGTTATATTGTGCACATTATGGTGTAAAATATATATTTAATTAAAACATAATTCGCCAGCAGATTTACTCGAGACATCTAGCTGCCAAAGAGGTAACTTCCAGATTTTATTGAAAAGTTTCTTCTTCTGGCCGCTAGAATGCACTCGCTCTGTTAGGATTATATTATCGAAAATATCCACATAGTTTGTATACACACGTCTCTGTAGGGTCATGGAAAGATTTGTTAATTCAATTAGGGTTGTGAAAGCCATGCACAACCAGACGTGTAAAGACATGCCTCAACTCAAAGTTGGATGTTGCCCACGGCACGTCGTAATAATAATAATAATAATAATAATAATAATGTTATTGGTTTTACATCCCTTTTAACTACTGCTGATTTTAGAGACACCGGGTTGCCGGAATTTTGGCCCGAAGGGGATCTTTAACGTGCCAGTAAATGTACTGACACGGCTCCCTCGCATTTGTGCAACCTCAAATGCCAGCTGACTGCGCCAGGATACGAACCAGCAACCTAGGGCCCAGCAAGCGAGAACGTTACCGCTGAACCACGCCGCCAGTCCGGTCGATTATGTCTTCAGATCCATACAATTCTTGATATACTTCTTATCTTTCTTTCTTCAATGATGGTAGCAGTTTTTATCTAGGTTGTGGCGTTTGGTAGAGGTAAATCATTTCTAAGGTCTTCAACAAAGAATAGTTCTATTATACTCTTTGATAATAACAACGAGTTATAACTATACTCATACATTTAGGAGAAAGTAGGCTATATGTTCTTTACTGAACATCTTGTTTTAATTGAAAATAGGCTAAAAATGAACACACATTGTGGTCTTAACATTCAAGCAACCCATTTTAGAGTTAGAACATGAGAGTATGAGTGTAAGAAAATCTGGGACTGAAACCTACGTGGCGATGATCACTTTCGGCATCGCCATTTTGTACTATGCCATTTTGGACTGAACGACTAAGCTACAGTGTTTATTGGGAAAAGGGTAGATTAATAATGTGAAATATGTACTGTGCCCGCTTCTCCAATGGGACAGGCGATCACCCGGCTAGCATCCCGGCCCCATCAGAGGAAACAGCCAAGGGAATGGGTACAAAAAAAATTAGGGCATGAATCTTGGTTCATACAGACAAGACTATGAAAAGCTCCAGTGAGCTAGAGACAAAGGGTCTCGGGTCGTTTACGGGTCGGGATGGTAAATAGACTGAACCAGGATTCACAAGCAAGACCCTAACTTGAATTGACAAACAGAAAAGAAAGTAAAAGCCCTCGTAAAATCACATCTGCTCCTTTATTGGCCAAAGGATAAATAAATATGCAACCTGCCTATCACGCACGAGTATAAAGTTATGGTGGGACAAAGTCCGGGAAAAAAAATAAAGTTCATAGTCCCTAAACAAACAAAAAATTATACTTATTCAAACTCGTGGGTGTCCTCTCTTAAAGTTCCGACAAGGAGATCGCCTTTCAAAAAGCTAAATTAACCCTTCGTTTATCGGTGCACACGCATGTAAACATCACTAGCCACTTAACACAAAGTTCACCTGCGGCAAAAAAAACTCTAAGAAAATATCGAATATCTATGTAAATTACAACTGTCTACCCTTATACAGTAATGGACGGATCTCCTCCATCGAACTGCAAATTAATAATTAAAGAGCATCATGTTACATCAAATAGCACTCAAACATCGACTCAGCTTCACATAATATGACATTTCAACAATTAATTATAACCTATCATAAATTATTAACACACCCAAATTGTGCTTACATATTTACACTACTAATTCTTATTATTATTATTAATTTATCTTCGCCTTTCCAATAACCTTGATCCACACGGTCATATTTGTCATTGTAATTAAATTATAGCATTGTCAAATGTTTATGAAAGGTTAAGAACCTCGCAATAAGGCGCCCTAGCGTATTTCATACTCATAACAAACATTTAATCGTAACCCTTCCGCCGAACACTCTGTGTGAAGATCCAAACAACCTGACTGTCGAGCGCACCATCAATTACACCCCTGCGCTATTCAATACAACTCATCAATGAACGTGGCACGTTTGTCAAGAGGACCCTGTCCTTACAACTACAATTCAACGGTCATCCGTCGCCCCGTGAATAATCTCGTCACATATGACGGAATAATACCATTTCTAATCACCACATAATTATCACATAAACTTTACACAACGTCATTACAAAATAAATCATGCATTATTAGCATGTCTCAAGAACCCACACTAACAGAGCGTATCAACTTTATCGGGACCACGAGGTCGTATGATAATATGGCATCCTATCCAAGGAACCTTATCCGACAATCTTCAACCATGTTCATTTGCAATAAAAATCTATGCAATCCGTGACAAACCTTTCAGAATAAAATTCGAATAATGACCTCTGAAATCGTCAGGCTAGAATCTCCCAGCAAAAATGGGCATCTCCTATTATCGTTACCCAATTTCAAATTATTATGATTATTATGTCTCAGAGAATAAATACATGTCTTACTCCTACCATTGATGCTGTAAATTTATGTAGGTCAAATGACCCGAAAAGAAAGACAAAAAAACATCTGCACGACCCTATGGAAAAAATGATGCTCTTATTCACCCCGGAATAAATGATTATAAAGGGCGTTAAGTTACACGATCTCAGGTTATCTCATGGCATGGCTATTCGAGGTAGAAGTTCTCTTCTTTCTGATGAACAAGGATGGAAAGGAAACGTCTTACTTTATATGCGGCGTCCTCGGAAATCCATGGCGTCGGCGTCGTCATCGTCTGCGGCATCAGGGCGGCGGCGTCCCTCCAGCGTCCCCGCGATGTGGTCTCCCAGCGTACTGGTAGAGGTATCCGCCTCTGGCAACTCCCGATCTCCTGGCGACGCCCATGTCTGCCCACAGGTTGTCCCCGGTCACCTTCATCAGCGGCGTCTCCCGACGTCCCAAACATGGTCCACTCGTCCATCTCGTTGCGACCGTTCATCCCATTATAGCCCCTTTAGAAGTTCAGTGCAGCATAATTCGCGTGTTAATATGCATGTTGATGCCCAGAATATATGAGTCCATGGTTATTAAGTTCATGCCGCCGTGTAACAATATTACATTTCACTATATCAGAGCACATTCACGCTCGCACCCTAGGGCGTCTAGTTCCTGGTTCACTTGAGTTATATGTTTTCACTTCCTTTAACCCGGTGACACACTTCCTTCCACGAGGAGCTATTTCCAGCTGGCCTTGACCGACATATCAAGTTGCCTACGGCCTACCGTCTTCCAACACGAGCTTAAAATAGATGTGGTCTTTCTTACTGCGTTCTCATTGCGTTTCTTAAAGTGCCGTACTGCTATGCTATTTCCGAATGGATGTCTGTTACCATATAGGGCCTCGCGATAATGCTTCGCCTCGACTATCGTTATATAGTTCTTCCCCTGATACTCGTAATTTTAAACACCTCCTGGTATCAATCTTTAATGAACATAAATTGTCGGCATAAACGGACTTCCTTTATCAGTTCTAACTGTTTCCTCACATACTAGCGAGTCCGAAATCGTCTTGAAATTCACACTGTTCGACCAACAAACTGACATACTTCACTGTAAAAAAAACTCACTGGCAATACATGCACGCTAGTTTCAGGCTTCATGGCCTGCGGGTCACTCACGAAAACCATTCAAGTTCCCGATGTAAAATCACTGTCTACATGACATGGGCTAATCTTCCGTGCTCCGCTGTATGACATTCTCGTCCACGCACTACCGACTCACATACTGCTGACTTACATACTGAGCATTCCGGAACTCCGTCCTTCTTCGAGAAAAAAGGTGGGAGGGGTTGGAACCTTCTGGAGCATTCCCCTGCTCTCGCGGTTACCTCGCCGCGTCATGCCATGACGTCATACTGACTCTCCGAGTTCCTTCCGATCTCCTGTCATCCGGGGCCGGTAATTGACCCTGAATGGATCGGTCACATCTCTCCCGCGGCCTTCAAAATATAAGCGGTGGGAACATAGCTTATGTTTTTCCTCAAATGATGCATGTGAACGATATTTTTCAGTCATCTCCTCAATGCTGACTAACGGGCTTGCCGGTGATACTTCCGCAGATTCGCAGCATTGAAATTCCCAACAAGTGCATTCGTGACGTTGTCAACCACCCTATAGCAATTGTTGTCCATCACTCTGGCAATCCTATGGGGTCCCGAAAATGGGCGCGCAAATTTCCCATACACTCTGAGTGGTAAGTTTGATGACGTGGGTTTCCGAATCAGCACCAGGTCATTGACTCGAAGTGGTTCGCGAAAACGGCGGCCAGCCTTCCTTCTCTCCCGTTTCTGCGCCTGTAGCTGCATCCTCTCCCGAGCCAGTTCGTTTCTCCTTTGCACCGACGGCTCAATCTCTGGGGGTGCCTGTATAACAGCATGCCAAGGTCTACTTGGTTTTCGTCCATGGTGCAGAAGGCAAGGAATTTGTCTGGTACTCTCATGTGTTGTAGAATTCAAGCAACGTTCAATTATGGGTACCACTTCCATCCATCGATGATGCTGTTCATGACAGTAAATCCGGCAGTACTTTCCAATCTCCGCATTTACACTTTCAACCGGATTTCCTTCTGGGTATCTTATGGAGCTCAAGATATGCCTTATGCCGAGTCGTGCCATAGCTTCTTGAAATTCAGCGCTCGTGAACTGCGTTCCGTGATCGCTCAGAAGGAACTCTGGCTTCCCTGCAGTTGGAATCACGCCGGTTTCGATCCTGCGAATCACGTATCGGGATGTTGCCTTCTGGATAGGGTGCAACATGACTAATTTGGTAAACACATCCATCGTCACCAAGATGTATTGGTTACCCCTGGTGGACCTCGGAAGGGGGCCATACAGGTCCGTAGCCATTAATTCATTCGGACGAGTCGGTATAATAGCCCTAGGCTTCTCCTTAGATACGTCCGATGGGAATTTGCATCTCTGACAGATGTCGCATGTCCTGATTACCGCTCGTACGGTTTTTCCCATATACTCCCAGGTAAATGATTCTCTAATGGCATGTAAGGTTTTATCACATCCTCCGTGCCCAATAGATCGGTGAGCCAACCAAACCACTGCTGAAATCAACTTCGGCGGTATTACAATACGTAGCCTTGTGTGGTCTTTATCGACAAACTTGTGAATCACGTCACCAACAATGTGATAAAAGTGAGCAATCTTCGCCGTTCCAGCATAATCAGGATCATCTGCACCCATGCGATTCTTCAAATACCGGTATATCCGTCTTAACGGAGTATATCGCCGTTGCGCCTGGCTCAGGCGTTTCAAACGTTCCACCGTTTCCTGATCGTCCGGTATTAGCTCTATCTGGTGCAAAACAGCCTCCTCACGTGGGTTTCTGCTCAAAACATCCGCTAGAAAGTTTTGCTTTCCGGGCCTATGAATAACTTCTGCATCGAATTGCTGCAGGAACAGGGTCCAGCGCGTGACTCTTTCGCTTGAAATGTCAGACTTTAACATAAACTGTAACGCGCGATGGTCCGTCACAATCACGACCTTATGCCCTAGAAGAATCTTCTCCCACATCTTTAGAGCATAAATTATAGCCAGCGCCTCCAATTCCGTGGCAAAGTAATTAAGCTCAGGCTGTCGCAATTTCCTACTGGTAAATGCCAGATAATGTTGTTTCTTCTCGTCATCCACCTGGTACAACACAGCGCTCACTCCTACCTTTGAAGCATCGGTGTCAATATAAAATGTTTTGGAGAAGTCTGGGTACTCCAGTTTAACGTTGTTAAGGAGCATGTGTTTAGCTTCCGTGAAGGCCTCTTCACACGCCTGATCCCACTTCCAACGATTGTTTTTCCTGAGCATGCTCTGCAGAGGGGCAACTACATCCGTGTAACGGGGACAATGACTAGAAAAGAATAAAGTCATTCCCAGGAACTGCCTCACTTGTTTCACCCTTTCTGGTCTGGGAAACTCAGCTATCACTTCAATTTTCTCCGGGTTCGGCCGATATCCATATTCGTCAATGAGATGTCCCAAAAATCGAATTTCTCGATGAAAGAAATTGCATTTCTCCAGGTTTGCCTTGAATCCGGCGTAAGCAAGTTCTCAAGCAACAATCTCAAGTGTTTCAGGTGCTCCTCTACTGACGTGGGTGCCAAGATCAAATCGTCCACATTACATAGTACGTGTTTCTTGACCTCTTCACTCAAGTTGCTGTCCAGCGCTCGAATCAGCACAGGGCCACTGTTTTTCAAACCGAAGGGAAGGCGGTTAAAGACGTGGGTCTTCTGCTCATGCAGGAAGCCAGTGTATTGCTTGCTGTTCTCGGTTAATTCGACATGATAATAGGAATTTGTGAGATCTACGGTTGAGAAATATTTCTTTCCTTTAAAGCGCCTCAGCGGCTCTCTAATTTGCGGTGGGCGGTCGTATTCTGGCAAAATGCGTGCATTTATTCCACGTGCATCTAGACAAATCCTTAGGCGACCGTTTGGCTTCCTTACAACCGCTAAAGGGTTTAGGAAAGAAGTCGGAGCCTTCTTTATTATGCCATCCTTCTCCATGGCGTTTATCATGGCCTTTACCTCCTCCTTCCATTTCTCTGGGACTGGATATATGTGTTTCCTGTATGGTGAGTCATCACTCAACATGATATCGTACTGAAAGTTCTTGATAACTCCAGGTTTGTCGCTAAATACCTCCCGAAACTCCTGTATTAGGTCATCAAACTGTTCCTGGACGGTTGGATCCAAAATTTCCTTTACACCAACGGGCATGTGGGTGATCGTATCTTCCTCACGTTCCACGATATTCTCAAGTGTGTTCTCCAAAAAGGGCGTGCTCGAGCTGGCATTGATATAACCTTTCGATCCTCTGCTCGGCGATTCGTTTCCGACATACATAACACCCTCTTGCATATTTATAATCCAGCCGTACTCCGAAATGAAGTCAACACCCAGAATTATTTGAAAATTGATGTTGGAGATGGCCACGAACACGTGCTCATAAAACCTCCCCGCAATCTTGATCGTCAACAGGGCCTGCAGCTTGCATCTCACTGAACGATCGGGAATTACACCTCTAACCTTTACATTCGCTACAGGTAGAGTATGTACGGGTCCTGCCTCCCTTATCTCGTCCAAACATGACTGAGACACCACACTAATCATCGCTCCGGTGTCAACCAGGGTTTTTATTTGTTTACCGAGCACCTCTACTGTTGTGATTGGCAAAGGATACACTTTCCCGCGGCGGATAACGTCTTCCTCATGAATCAAGTCTTCGTCGGTAGCCTGAAATATCTCTTGAATTTCAATCAGTTCGGGGGGACCAAGGTTTGAGGAATTTCTTAATTTGAAGTTTTTTTTTGTTGATCTGACCGACTTGTGTCAGGTGGTCGGTCAGCTTCCCCCGGTGGTGCGGATGGATTACTCCGTAATTGTTGTAAATATTCCTGGCTCTCTCGATGTCTTTCCGTATAGCTCGGCCGCGACCCCTGCGAACGAGAATCCCTATAGGCATTCTGTCTCTGATAATATTGATTTGACTGCCTTCGCTGATATTCACCATATCGTCCCTTCGTATTGTTGAATCGGGATCTCCTACGTTCTTCATACGGTTTATTCCTCCATCTGGGTCGCTCGTCTGTTCCACCGTAGCTCCTATCTCGGCTCCGATAGTACCCTGTGTCTCTTGGCCTGTCCGTCTCCCGCGGCGTTCGCTCTTCCGTCTGCGCAATTTTGTCAATCACGACCGTGTTCACATCTCTATTTTCCGGTCGTCCGGACCTCGCCTGTAACTGTGCGCTAGTGTGGTCCAGTTTTCGAAGAATCTCTTCACATCCCTCTAAAGTCTCGGCTCCTGACGCTATTACACTCTTCTGGACCTCTACAGGTAACTGTCGTATAATGGCTTGGACCAATTCGTCCTCCGGCACTGGTGGAGTCAAATACTGCAGCCTGGCGAGTTGAGACGCGAAGTACCCCGCGTACCTAGTCGGATTGGACGTCGCATACCGTTTAGCGTATAGTTCCGCCCGTATGTTCAATTGTTCTTCAGGGCTCCAAAAACGTTTGATTAATAATCGTTCGAACTCATCCGTGCTCGTGAACGTGTATCGAAATGCGCGAAACCAAGTTAATGCCATCGATTCCAGGGACCTCTCAATAACTCTTAGTTCCCTCTCACGTGGTATCTTATTCTCCGCCATGTATTCACGGACCTCCCTCATAAATTCGATAGGTGTAACGTTATTAGTCCCATTGTTCCCCGAGAATTTCCTCGGCTGGTGGTCTATACTTCTAATGATAGTTAGGTGTCCCGCGGGATTTGTACTCCGTATTCTCGGCGTTGCAACTACCTCACCCGCCTTTCTAGAAGATGAGGCGTTTTCACTTTCCGTCCCGTTAAGATGCGGCGTGTTTTCAATTTCGGACCATCTAACCCTTTCTGACTCCGATTTGTCTTTTATCTGCGTCATTTCCGCCTCTAAGTTGCCTAATCGAGTGAGTTGCCTTCCCTGTTGAATAATGATCTTCTCCTCCAACTCAACAATGGAAGTGTGGATAGATTCTCTCACATGTTCGAGTAATGTCGTTTGTGAATGAGTGATTTTCCTGTCATACGTGTCCTGGAATGATTCAACCTGTATCTGCATGTTTTTCACGTCCTTCGCAACCTCTTCTTTCCAACCTGACACGTCCTGTTTCAACTTATCCAGGGTTTCCTCGCTAGACTGACCAATTTGCTCAATTTTTGCCGTCAAATCTTGTCCCATGCCTTTAATATTACTGTTCAACTTCTCCTCAAGTCCTTCAATATTCCCCCGAAGCGAACTCTGAGTATCCCTGATTTGCCGTGCCATAGAATCTTTGAGCTCCGCGGTGAGCACTTGGAATGTAGTTTCTACCTTTTTATCGAGTAGATTAATCTTATTATCTATAGCCTTTCCTGATAGTCTAAGATTACGTTCTACAGCATCAATGTTTTTCTGCAAATGAGATTCTAAACTCTTAAGATTAGATCCCATGACTTCTAATAAGTCGGTTCTGAGACCATCAACTTTATCACTAACATCTTTTTTTATTCCTGCTATTTGAGTGCCGACACCCTCTTGTGTCCTCTGTACCTCTGCTACCTGAATACCGACACCCTCTTGTGCCGTCCATAAGCGATCCATATCGCTCTTCATGTTTGTTTTAATTGACCCAACACTATCCTTAACATTATTCATTTCAGTGGTTAGACCATTTAATCCAACTTGGATTTGTTTTAATATATCAGCAATATTTTCTGCGGTTACTACTTGTGACATCTTACAATACAACTTAAATATAGGGGCCTACATGGGAATGTAGGTCGTCGAGTATAGCCATAACCTGAGATCGTGTACCAACCCTGTCAAATGGTTCACTAAAGGCTCAGTGTGATACGAGGTTAATTTTACACAAGAATTACACATGGCAAGTATCGCGCTCCCATCAAAGGCACGAATCTGACCACACAGTATACTCCCATCACCACAACAAATGATTGAGTACAAAAAACATGCCCATGACGGAAACGAAACACCCCATCGTCATCGAGCCCAACACGTTGGCGGCGCCACTTCCCCCCCCCCCCCTGTGCCCGCTTCTCCAATGGGACAGGCGATCACCCGGCTAGCATCCCGGCCCCATCAGAGGAAACAGCCAAGGGAATGGGTACAAAAAAATTAGGGCATGAATCTTGGTTCATACAGACAAGACTATGAAAAGCTCCAGTGAGCTAGAGACAAAGGGTCTCGGGTCGTTTACGGGTCGGGATGGTAAATAGACTGAACCAGGATTCACAAGCAAGACCCTAACTTGAATTGACAAACAGAAAAGAAAGTAAAAGCCCTCGTAAAATCACATCTGCTCCTTTATTGGCCAAAGGATAAATAAATATGCAACCTGCCTATCACGCACGAGTATAAAGTTATGGTGGGACAAAGTCCGGGAAAAAAAAAATAAAGTTCATAGTCCCTAAACAAACAAAAATTATACTTATTCAAACTCGTGGGTGTCCTCTCTTAAAGTTCCGACAAGGAGATCGCCTTTCAAAAAGCTAAATTAACCCTTCGTTTATCGGTGCACACGCATGTAAACATCACTAGCCACTTAACACAAAGTTCACCTGCGGCAAAAAAACTCTAAGAAAATATCGAATATCTATGTAAATTACAACTGTCTACCCTTATACAGTAATGGACGGATCTCCTCCATCGAACTGCAAATTAATAATTAAAGAGCATCATGTTACATCAAATAGCACTCAAACATCGACTCAGCTTCACATAATATGACATTTCAACAATTAATTATAACCTATCATAAATTATTAACACACCCAAATTGTGCTTACATATTTACACTACTAATTCTTATTATTATTATTAATTTATCTTCGCCTTTCCAATAACCTTGATCCACACGGTCATATTTGTCATTGTAATTAAATTATAGCATTGTCAAATGTTTATGAAAGGTTAAGAACCTCGCAATAAGGCGCCCTAGCGTATTTCATACTCATAACAAACATTTAATCGTAACCCTTCCACCGAACACTCTGTGTGAAGATCCAAACAACCTGACTGTCGAGCGCACCATCAATTACACCCCTGCGCTATTCAATACAACTCATCAATGAACGTGGCATGTTCGTCAAGAGGACCCTGTCCTTACAACTACAATTCAACGGTCATCCGTCGCCCCGTGAATAATCTCGTCACATATGACGGAATAATACCATTTCTAATCACCACAAAATTATCACATAAACTTTACACAACGTCATTACAAAATAAATCATGCATTATTAGCATGTCTCAAGAACCCACACTAACAGAGCGTATCAACTTTATCGGGACCACGAGGTCGTATGATAATATGGCATCCTATCCAAGGAACCTTATCCGACAATCTTCAACCATGTTCATTTGCAATAAAAATCTATGCAGTCCGTGACAAACCTTTCAGAATAAAATTCGAATAATGACCTCTGAAATCGTCAGGCTAGAATCTCCCAGCAAAAATGGGCATCTCCTATTATCGTTACCCAATTTCAAATTATTATGATTATTATGTCTCAGAGAATAAATACATGTCTTACTCCTACCATTGATGCTGTAAATTTATGTAGGTCAAATGACCCGAAAAGAAAGACAAAAAAACATCTGCACGACCCTATGGAAAAAAATGATGATCTTATTCACCCTGGAATAAATGATTATAAAGGGCGTTAAGTTACACGATCTCAGGTTATCTCATGGCATGGCTATTCGAGGTAGAATTTCTCTTCTTTCTGATGAACAAGGATGGAAAGGAAACGTCTTACTTTATATCCGGCGTCCTCGGAAATCCATGGCGTCGGCGTCGTCATCGTCTGCGGCATCAGGGCGGCGGCGTCCCTCCAGCGTCCCCGCGATGTGGTCTCCCAGCGTACTGGTAGAGGTATCCGCCTCTGGCAACTCCCGATCTCCTGGCGACGCCCATGTCTGCCCACAGGTTGTCCCCGGTCACCTTCATCAGCGGCGTCTCCCGACGTCCCAAACATGGTCCACTCGTCCATCTCGTTGCGACCGTTCATCCCATTATAGCCCCTTTAGAAGTTCAGTGCAGCATAATTCGCGTGTTAATATGCATGTTGATGCCCAGAATATATGAGTCCATGGTTATTAAGTTCATGCCGCCGTGTAACAATATTACATTTCACTATATCAGAGCACATTCACGCTCGCACCCTAGGGCGTCTAGTTCCTGGTTCACTTGAGTTATATGTTTTCACTTCCTTTAACCCGGTGACACACTTCCTTCCACGAGGAGCTATTTCCAGCTGGCCTTGACCGACATATCAAGTTGCCTACGGCCTACCGTCTTCCAACACGAGCTTAAAATAGATGTGGTCTTTCTTACTGCGTTCTCATTGCGTTTCTTAAAGTGCCGTACTGCTATGCTATTTCCGAATGGATGTCTGTTATCATATAGGGCCTCGCGATAATGCTTCGCCTCGACTATCGTTATATAGTTCTTCCCCTGATACTCGTAATTTTAAACACCTCCTGGTATCAATCTTTAATGAACATAAATTGTCGGCATAAACGGACTTCCTTTATCAGTTCTAACTGTTTCCTCACATACTAGCGAGTCCGAAATCGTCTTGAAATTCACACTGTTCGACCAACAAACTGACATACTTCACTGTAAAAAAAACTCACTGGCAATACATGCACGCTAGTTTCAGGCTTCATGGCCTGCGGGTCACTCACGAAAACCATTCAAGTTCCCGATGTAAAATCACTGTCTACATGACATGGGCTAATCTTCCGTGCTCCGCTGTATGACATTCTCGTCCACGCACTACCGACTCACATATTGCTGACTCACATACTGAGCATTCCGGAACTCCGTCCTTCTTCGAGAAAAAAGGTGGGAGGGGTTGGAACCTTCTGGAGCATTCCCCTGCTCTCGCGGTTACCTCGCCGCGTCATGCCATGACGTCATACTGACTCTCCGAGTTCCTTCCGATCTCCTGTCATCCGGGGCCGGTAATTGACCCTGACTGGATCGGTCACAGTACTTGCTATATTTTAAATTTCTACTTTTTACATACACGTGCAGCTCATTCCAACTATTTAATTTCAACCCACTGGAATGCATGCTGATTAGTTGGCATCAAATGAAATGTATTCATAAATATAAATGCTCTTCACTGGAATAATTCCTATGTATCTGTACAATTCACATCCGGAATGCTGTAGAAATATTTAAAAATTAAGTACTGTATGTTTCAAAAATAGAACCGATAGCATTTGAAACCATTAAACAGTTCGTATAGTAAAACAAGTAGTTCCGTGAAGAACTAAAGCCTATTTTCATATATCCTACTTATTTTAATTGCCGCTATCAACATACAAAATTTCAGTTTGATTGCTGTAATATAAGGTGCGTCCAAAAAGTAACGAGCCGGAAGCTGTAATGCGCAAACCGGCGACGACATCGGCTAATTGTGGCGTGTGTAACGAGGTGTGGTTCCGACCAGAGCGTGGAAGGTCACAGCCCGTCGCTAGAGAACACGTGTGCACGTCACGTGACGATACAAACAAGCAGCAGCATGCATCAATCGTCCAACAAAGATAAGACAGTAGGCCATTAGACATGCTTCCTGGTGTGGTTGAAGACTGTGGGGCACCCATTGGGCACACACTTTCCGGAAATGCAGCCGTTCCTTCATGATGGTGTGCACACTTCCGACGCTCAATCCGACCACGGCGACTATGGCGTTCACTGTCACTCAGCGGTTCTGGGTAATGAGTGCATCAACCAGCTGGACGTTGTCATCGGTAACGCAGGGGGGTGCCCCAGACCGGGCATCATCGACTAACGACACCCATCCTTCCCTGAAGCGCTTGTGCCATGCCTTGACCGTTGCAAGGGACATGCAGTGTTCGCCGTACACTTGTGACATTCGGCGATGAATGTCCGTTCCCCCTACTCCTTTCGCTGTCAGAAACCGAACAACACCTCTTTGCTATTCGTTTGACGCCTCCATGTCACTGTTTGCAATAAGAGTGTCAGCGTTGGACGATTGATACATGCTGCTGCTCGCTTTGTATCGTCACGTGACGTGCACGCGTGCTTTCTAGCGATGGGCCGTGACCTTCCACGCTCTGGTCGGATCCACACCTCCTTACACACGCCACGATTAGCCGATGTCGTCACCGGTTTGCGCTTATAGCCTTGGGCTCGTTACTTTTTGAACGCACCTTATAGATATTGAGAACCGTCTAATATTACGGATGGTCGCCATGTTGGATTTTTATATAATTATCTAGGTCTTTGAGTTATGTGATATTACATGAAGATTATTGTATACGTGTAGTATTCAAACGTCAATCGCATGATTACGACACAAGACGTAAAAACGAGATTTCAAAATTTTACACAGCTGCCATCTCGTGGTTATGGAAACAATTGAAATAAATTAGATGCCAGTGGAGTAACATTTGTATAAGCATTTACCGTACCAAGTTTCACTGAACTCAGATGCTTAAATTCGCGAGAAACGTCCAATTAAATACATATACTTCGCATCACCGCCATGTTGGATTTGTGCCCACCAGGTTATTGAAAGTCCTATAGGTGAACTTATGTTCATAGCCCCTATGAACATAAAAGATTTCACTTTGATTGCTGAAAAAGATTTGTAGATATTGAGAACTGTCTAAATATTTCGGATGGTCGCCATTTTGGATTAATATATATATAAGCCATAGAGTTATGAACCATTAAAAGAAAATTATTGCGTAGCTTCATTATGCAAATTTTCACTTCGATCGCATGATTACGACAAAAGAATTAAAAACTCAATTTTAAAATTTTGCACAGCCGCCATCTTGAGTTTATGTAAACAATTGAACTAAATCAGATGCCAGTGCATTACAATATGTATAATCATATTCTGTACCATATTTCACTGCGCTCAGATGGTTAAATTGCGAGAAATATATATTAGAACGTTTCAACTTCGCTTGGCCGCCATGTTCGTTTTTGTACTTTACAGGTGTTTGAAAGTTACTTAGATAAACGTGCAGTAGTACCCTTATCATTGTACAAAATTTCAGGGTGATACCAGTAATAGATTCGGAGATATAGAATGCCAGTGAAATATTTCGCACTGCCGCCATCTTGAGGTTATGTAAACAATTGATCTAAAATAAATGACAGTGCATTACAACGTGTATAAAAATTTGCTGTACCAAGTTCCATTGCGTTTGAATGGTTATATCGCGAGAAAAGTTTATTTAAATGTCGCAACTTCGATTGGCTGCCATGTTGGTTTAGTAATTACCAGGTTTTTGAAAGTTACACAGGTGAACTTTTAGTAGTGCTCTTTATCACCGTACAAAATTTCAGGGTGTTATCGGTAATAGTTTCGGAGATATTCAATGCTGGTTAAATAATTCGCACAGCCGCCATGTTGGATTGGTGAGACGTAGTAAAATTTGAAGGGAACGGTCGGGGTCGGATAAAGTTGTGCTACGACCTTACAGTGTTTCATTGAAATCGCTCCAGCCGTTTAGAAGTTGTTAGGGACACACACACACATATAAACAGACACACATCACTCACACACGCGCACACAATGAAAACATGTTTTGTTTGATTTGGTTTGACTAGTGAATAGTCACCGGGTGAGTTAGCCGTGGTTGGTACGGCGTGGCTGCAAGCAGTCGCTCACATCCGGGAGGCGAGGAGGTTCGAATCCCACCGCCGGCAACCTTTGAAGATGGTGTTCTGTGGTTTCCCATCTTCCTTCCTTCCAGGCAAATGCCAGGGTTGGTCTCTAACTATAGGCCACAGCCGCTACCTTCCAACTCCATGTCCTTACAATCACACTTTCCTCCCCGGACAACCCTCCACACGCAACGGTACTTGTAGCTCACCCCATGGGTGTCCGCATAGAAGCAGCTACAAACTCTGGCGAGCCGAACATGTCCTCGGACACTCCCGGCACAAAAATCCATACGCAAAAGAAAAAATTGAATAGACATCTGTTGTTTCGATTATATTTTTAGTTTGATGATAATTGTTGTTTTAAGGGGACTAACATCTAGGTTATCGGTCCCTAATGGTCTGGGTGATAGCGAAAATGATGATGAAATGGAAACCATCACGAAAACCAAGGAAAATACTTACAAAAATGCAATTCATATAGAAAAGACTCACAAAATGTACAGTGGAAATACTGTACTTACAAAAGGTAATTTAAATGGAAAATACTCATAAAAGCAAGTTAGATTGAAAATTACGCACAAAATGTAGTTGAGGTTCAAAATGCTTACAAAATGCAATGTAGATTCGTAATACTCACAAAATGCATTTGAAATTCAAAATTCTTACAAAATGCAATTGAAATTGAAAATACTTACAACGATAATAATCATAATGTTATTGGTTTTACGTCCCTTTTAACTACACTGACTTTTAGAGACGCCGGGGTGCCGGAATTTTGCCCCGAAGGGGATCTTTAACGTGCCAGTAAATCTACGGACACGGCTCCCTCGCATTTGCGCACCCTCAAATGCCAGCTGATTGCGCCAGGATACGAACCTGCAACCTCGGGCCCAGCAAGCGAGAACGTTACCCCTGAATACTTACTACGAGAGGCAGGGCATACCGTGGGTGTATTCTATCCCGCACTCACACGAGGGGATATATACGCTAATGGGCAATTTCCAACAGCAATAGAAATAAAATGCACAAACAGGGTGGGGATCGAACCCACTCCCTTTCAGTTAGAAGCTCAGCGCCCCTACCGACTTCACTACGCAGCCCCCAACTGAAGGCTATGACCACCACCAACCTAATCCTCGCCACAACTACAAATAATACAGACATCACAATAACGCAGGTTATCAGACAAATTAAATACACCTAATTACACGAGTGTGTAAGTGAGTCCTGGTCATGGCTTCGCCAAGGTGGTGCAAGTGATTGATGCGCCTACCGGGACAGCAGGTATTCGGGTTCGAATTATGGTTGTGATCTTGATTTCAAATCTTACTAAACAATTATGACCGCTCCAAAAGGATCTAACTTACCTCTGAAGTCAAAATATGATTCCACTTTGCAATTATATGTAGTCTAAATTGCGTCTTACAAAGCTTACTTAGTGGGGATAGTGTAAGATATGATAATGATGATGATGATGATGATAATTGTTGTTATAAGGGGCCTAACATCTAGGTTATCAGCCACTAATGGTTTGGGTGATAGTGAAAGATGAGATGAGAATGAAAACTATAACTAATACTAACTACAGCTTTATATAGGCCTACTAGAAGAAGAAATGGTAAACAAATAAAGGATAAGGCCAATAAAGGACAGGAAGATAAGAAATGCCCTCAACCCTCGAAGAATGGGGATTGAGGGACTTGGAAGGAAGGGGAGCCATGGAAGGCAGATAGAAAAGGGAAAGACGGAGGGCTCTCCCCAAAGTCAGAGGAAAAAGGGGCCAAACGGACCCAGCTCATGAATCCCTTGGGGTCGCCAAATTCCAAACTCATCAGTCGTGAGCCCTTGAGCGTGTAGGACTATCCAGAGTGCACCAGAAGTGGTGGGGCTACACACAGCCTGTCTCCTTGAGGGCCTTGTGAAGAAGTCAGGGGATAGCATGAAAAGAAAGAGAAGGCTCGCCCCTCGAAGAATGGGGGTATCAGGAAAGATAAGGCAAGGGCCAATTAAGGCGGGAAAGTGGAAGGTTCAGTGCCATTTCGTCCAGGTGCCATTTCGTCCAGCAACAAATTTCCTTGAAAAACGTGCCATTTCGTCCAGCTCCGTTTTACAAATTATTACACAATTTAATGAGTGCCATCTCGTCCAGACGAAATGTTGACAAGGGTTGAGGCAGTGCTGGTAGTCGGAGGTCAATGACCCCTGTGCTTACGTGCACAACCACAGGTTGTGGGATACTCACAACTGGCTGTGGGATTTCCCACCCAAACCTGCGGTGAAATTCCATTCCTCCCCTCCCCATCTTTGTTTATGAACAGAGAGTTCAATCGTTCGAATAAACCCTATGAATTAACATCTTTGTTAATTATGGAGTTTTCAACCACTACAAGGGGCCAACCTAATTTATTACTTAACTTGTATCGGTATACGATTAAGAATGAGAAGAAGTGCGGTGAAGTTGTGTGGCGTTGTGTTAACCGTTCTTGTAGTGAAAAAGTGTTTACTATAAACCGTTCTGGTTTACACTTCATTGTCATTTTTGCTATCACCCAGACCGTTAAGGGCCGATAACCTAGATGTTAGGCCCCTTAAAACAACAATTAGCATCATCATCATAATTATCACATTATTTGTGAAAATATTTGTTTCTATTCTCACTATGTTGTTTACATTATAAGCATTTCATTGTAAAATATAGTTGACTGGTGGCAAACGAGCAGAGCGAGTAACGTCCATTATTAAAAACATCAAAAAATTACTTATTTCTAACAAGAAACGCAATGAAATGAAACAGTTATTGTAGACCTGTCAAACTGTCAATCATAGGTGTTTGGACGAAATAGCACTAGTGGGCCGGTAGAGAGTCAACCCACCTGCCTCTGTTCGTGGAATTTGGACGAAATGGCACTTGGACGAAATGGCACCTGGACGAAATGGCACGACACCAAGTGAAAGACTCCCTAGGCCTCAGATACTTTAATACCGTCGTGGTCGGAAGAGAACAAGAGTTGGCCAAGGGAGTCCGAAATAAATGGTGACAGTGAGGAGCCTGGCACATGTAAGTGGAAGCAATGCCGAACTCAGCTGAGGTCCCGTGGTCGCTAACCCATGTCCCACTAGTCGTGAGCCCCTGAGGGGGATTGTGTAAGAAGGCAGGCCAGAGGAGGGTAGAGCGAGTAGCCTCAACAAGTGCTAAGAGCTATTCTTAGCATATTGATCTCACTCTTCGCCCGGCTGCTGGCTGAAGCTACCCTGTCTTCTTCCTTCTAGGAATCAGAATATGTTGTTGCAACTGATCCCGGACCAAGCTTCATGTTTCGAACGAGATTCTTTACGAAACGTTAATTCCATCAACGAGCTTCAGTTTCCTAATTTGATTATACGAATCCTTGCTTGATGTTGTTGAAATTTAACGCTACAGCTCATTTTACCGTTTGACCTTTCAAACGAGACATTCAGAAAGTTCTAGATAATACGATCAATGGATTCCTCCAGTCCCATCCAATTATGAACGATTTGTGGGAGCGATTAAAACAAATGCCAGAAAATATATCCCACGTGGTTTTCGGAAGGAGTACATTCCACGATGGTCCCAAGAATGCGATGAGTTATACGCCAAATATCAAGAATCTCACGACAAGGTAACAGCTGATGACCTATTGAGAGCTCTGAACAAGAACAGAAGAGAAAAATGGCATAAAACAACGGCAGGACTCAACTTCACAAATTCTAGTCGGAAAGCCTGGAAACTTATTAGAAAACTTGGTACAGATCCCAGGTTGTCAAATACAGTTACACATGTGAATGCTAATGCTGTTGCATCCAGACTGATGAATATTTCAAAAACTAAAATAGGCAAAGAACAGACACGAACTGTGAATAATGAACTGTACATAAAGAAGTTCCAACTAAAACCACACCCAGACTACTCACGTGATTTCTGCATTGAGGAACTTAATAAAGCCTTGAGTATGCTAAAGGTAAACAAAGCCGCTGGCTTTGATGGCATATATCCAGAGTTTCTTAAAACCATCGGACCAAAAACAAAGTTGTGGCTTATTGAATTTTTCAATGAGATTCTGAAAACTGGAAAATTACCAAAGCTGTTCAAACAGGCTAAGATAATTGCTATCCTGAAACCGGGAAAAGACGGATCTGATGCTTCTCACTATCGACCGATATCACTACTCAGCATGACCTATAAGCTACTAGAAAGGCTTATTCTAAATCGCATTCAAGAGGCCGTTGATCAAATCATCCCCATCGAACAAGGTGGATTTAGGAAACAACAGAGTTGCTGCGACCAGGTCCTAACATTGACAACTATAGTAGAAGCTGGATTTCAACGAGGTCTTAAAACAGCTGCGGTTTTTGTGGATCTCACAGCAGCTTACGACACTGTGTGGAGGGAGGGCTTGATATCCCAGTTTATTGAAATCATCCCATGTCAAAAGTTGGCACTTTTAATGAACAACATGCTCTCTGACAGGCGTTTTAGGGTGTTCCTGAATGGGCAAACTAGCAGGTGGCGGACATTAAACAATGGCCTACCTCAAGGATCAGTTTTGGCCCCCATTTTGTTTAATCTATATATTCATGACATGCCTCACACAGATTCCTTGAAAATCCAGTATGCAGACGACCTAGCATTAATTATCCAAAATAAAGACCTTATGAACTGAGAGAATACCCTTACTAGTGATCTGACGAAACTGAGTGATTACTTCCTTAAATGGAGACTTCAACCCAACCCAAACAAGACTGAGGTTACTGCATTCCATCTAAATAATAAAGAAGCCCAAAGGAAGCTGCATGTTACTTTTGACGGAATCGAAGTACCCCATAACTACAATCCAATATATCTTGGAATCACTCTGGATCGGTCCTTGGCATTCAAACAACAGTGCATCAAGTTATCGAAGAAACTTGGCTCGAGAGTGAATCTACTTCGCAAGATTGTCGGAAGCAGCTGGGGTGCAGACGCTAATACTCTACGTTCTGCTGCACTCGCTCTCGTGTATTCTGCTGGTGAATACTGTGCCCCTGTATGGGAAAACAGTGCTCATACCACAAAGATTGATGTGCAACTCAATGAGGCCATGAGAGTCATCACTGGTACTGTTAGATCTACTCCCACACAATGGCTACCAGTCCTAGCTAATATCGCTCCGCAAGATCTAAGGAGGAAAGCAGCTAAGGTAAGCTTGCTCAAGAAGACCACTTCTGATAAGAACTCTCTGTTGTATGTTGCCCTGCAAGATCCACCAACAACACGTCTGAAATCACGCAAGCCACCCTGGGTTGATTTAGAAGGTATCAATTCTTTCAACATGACCTCCAAGTGGCAACAACGTTGGAACGAGCATCCACACAACAATGTTCACCTGGTTAAAAATCCTACAAAGAAGGTTGAGGGATTCCAACTTCCACGCCAAACCAGGTCGAACCGCATTAGAACAAGTCAAGGAAGATGTGGTCACACTTTGAAACAAGTAGTTCCGTGAAGAACTATACAGCCTATTTTCATATATCCTACTTATGTTAATTGCCACTATCAACATACACAATTTCAGTTTGATTGCTGTAATAAATTCGTAGATATTGAGAACCGACTAAATATTTCGGATGGTCGCCATGTTGTATTTTATATATGTAGGTCCTAGAGTTATGTACTGTTACATGCAGATTATTGTGAACGTGTAGTATTCAAACTTCAATCGCATAATTAGGACACAAGAAAAAACAAGGAGATTTAAAAATTTTCACAGCTGCCATCTTGAGGTTTTGGAAACAATTGAAATAAATTAGATGCCAGTGGATTAACATTCGGATAAAGCTTTACTGTACCAAGTTTCACTGCACGCGGATGGTTAAATTGCGAGAAACGTCCATGTGAATATTTATAATTCGCGTCACCGCCATGTTGGATTTGTGATCACCAGGTTATTTAAAGTCCTATAGGTGAACTTAAGTTCATAGCCCCTATGAACATTAAAAAATGCAGTTTGATTGCTAAAATAGATTCGTAGATATTCAGTATCGTCTAAATATTTCGGATGGTCGCCATGTTGGATTGTTAAATGTATAGGCCATAGAGTCATGTACCATTAAAGGAAAATTATTGCGTAGGTTCATTATTCAAACTATCACTTCGATCGAATGACTACATTACAAGAAATAAAAACTTAATTTTAAAATTCGCACTGCCGCCATCTTGAGGTTATGTAAACAATTGAACTAAATTAGATAACAGTGGATTACAATGTGTATAAATATTTCCTGTACCAGGTTTCAGTGCGCTTGGAACATTAAATCGCGAGAAAGGTCTATTTAAAATTTTCAAATTCGCTTGGCCGCCATGTTCGTTTTGTAGTTAACCGGTTTTTGAAAGTCTTATAGATGGACTTCCAGTAGTGCCCTTTATCTCCGTACAAAATTTTAGGGAGATACCGCTAATAGTTTCAGAGATATATAATGCCGGTGAAATATTTCGCACACCCGCCATCTTGTGATTATGTAAAAAATTGAACGAAGTTAGATGTCGGTGCATTACAATGTATATAAACATATACTGTACCATGTTTCATTGCGTTTGGTTGGTCAAATCGCGAGAAACGTCTACTTAAAAGTCGCAAATTCGCTTGGCCGCCATGTTGGTTTTTTAGTTACCAGGTTTTCAAAAGTCACATAAGTGAACTTATAGTAGTTCCCTCTATCACCATAGAAAATGTCAGGGTAATATCGGTAATAGTTTCGGAGATATTGAATGCTGGTGAAATATTTCGCACAGCCGCCATGTTGGATTGGTGGGTCGTAACAAAATTTGAAGGGCACGGTCGAGGTCGCCGGGAATAGTGCTATGAACTTTCCGAGTTTCATTGAAATCGCTCCTGCCGTTTAGATTTTATTAGGGGGGGACACACACACGAATCACACACACACACACACACACACACACACACGGACAAAAGGTGATCTCATAAGCCTATTTTTTCAAAATTGAAAATAGGCTAAAAATGGGGTTTCCGTACATCTGCTGCCTGTGACTGTGGAGTGGAGGACCAAACTATAAAACACATTGTTCAGGAGTGCCCACTCCGTGCATTTGATGGTGGTCTGAAGACTCTACACCAAGTGCTCAGGAATGGTTGTCAAATTTGGACATTTCAATTTAAATAATTGTAAACTTTTGTGTACTTGTACAACCATACGATATATATATATATAACGATACATTATTATTACTACTATTATAAGTAGTATCGTTATTAATGTTATGCCCATTTAAGGTGCGCGAATGAACCTGTCTAGCTGATCTTGCTTTCATGTTCTCCCAAAATAACTTCACGCTATGGCTCTTTCTACGCCCCCCCCAAGGGCTCACATCTAGTGGGACGTGGGTTGGCAACCACGGGGCACCAGCTGAGTCCAGCATTGCTTCC
Organism: Meconema thalassinum; assembly: GCA_946902985.2. NCBI lineage: Eukaryota > Metazoa > Arthropoda > Insecta > Orthoptera > Tettigoniidae > Meconema > Meconema thalassinum. The sequence continues at coordinate 70,304,752 of OX336399.1, read as the reverse complement.
ACTTTCTTGTGCCGGGCTCCTCTCCGTCTTCTTTCCTGTCGACTTCACTTGGTCAACTCTTGTTCTCTTCCGACCCCGACGGTATTAGGTTATCCGAGGCCTAAGGAGTCTCTTCCTTTCCCGCATTAATTGGCCCTTGTCTAATCATTTCTGATATCCCTCCTTCTGCGAGGGGTCAGCCTTCTTTTTATTTTCATCTTATCTCCTGCCTTCTGCTCAAGGCCCTCAAGGAGGAAGGGTGTATGTAGCCCCACCACTTCTGGTGCACTCTGGTTATTGCTACACCCTCGGGGGCTCACGGCAGGTGAGATCGGGAGTTGGCGACCCCGAGGGACTCCTGAGCTGGGTCCTGTTTCACCCTTTTATCCATTACCTGTGGGTCAGACCCTCTCCTCTATAACTTTCCTATCTGCCTTTCATGGCTCTCCTTCCTTCCAAGTCCCTCAATCCACATTCTTCGAGGGTTGAGGGCATTTCTTTCCCTCCTGTCCTTTATTTGCCTTATTCTCGTTTTGTTTTCCATTTCTTCTTCTAGTATGTAAGTTAGTAGTTAGTTTTAATTATAGTTTACATATTATTATCATCTTCACGATATCCCAAACCATTAGGGGCCGATAACCTAGACGTTAGGCCCCTTAAAACAACAATTATCATCATCATCATCTTTCTACGCTCCTCCGTTCAGGGATCATTTGGATTATTACAATTCTCTTCTTGCATCGTTACGGCCAACTAAGGACCACGTCATGTCAGCTCTATCTTCAGCATTTTAATGTTGGGCCAGTACTCTTTCATTCGCAATCGATGTTGCACCTTTACCACTGTCGTCCACGCATTACCGGTTTTTAGCCTACTTTTCACATTTTGCAAAAATGAGGAAAAAGTAGACTTATGAGATCGGGCAAATGTGTGTGTGTCTGTCTGTCTGTCCTTCTGTCTGTCTGTCTGTCTGTCTGTCTGGCTGGCTGGCTGTGTGTGTGTGTGTGTCCCTATCAACTCCTCAACGGCTGCAGCAATCGATACAAAATTTGGTAGGAGTAAAGATCTATACCAGAATATCTCACGGCCATATTTGAAAATGATGTCAGTGCTACCAACTGCTGAAAAATCGCAATTGAAATTTGAGCTCCATGTTGGATATCTTGGAAGGTATGAATGGGAGCTATTTCAAAATTGGCACACATATAGATAATGATATTGCAGTTTAATTTCCAGGAGGCCATACATGGCAGTGTTCTCAAAATGATTATAAGCCTGCTCATAGGTCCAATCTTTAAATGCATATAACTTCTACACTATCAATTGGAATTCAACCAAATTTCGTATGTGCTATGTATACATAAACAGATATGACTGAGCGTATTGTAAAGAGCCACCAGGGCTGCCAACTATTAATAAATGCTCTCAATTTTTTAAATTCCAAATACCCATATATCAGAAAGTATGCAAGCCGACAGCTTTAAACTATGCAAACGTATAGTACCTGACATTATATATTAATTTGGAGTAACTTATATACGTCAGTGCTACCAACATGATTCTAAGCCTGCTGAGAGGTCCAACTTTAATTACATGTAACTTCTATACTATCATTTGGATTTCAACCAAATTTGGTGTGTGCTATGAGTACCATAACAGATATGACTATGCCGATTCTTAAGAGTAACCAGGGCTGCCAACTGTTAATACATTCTGTCTCTACTTTTGTTACCCTAATATCAATATATCAGAAAGTATGCAAGCCAATAGCTCTAAACTTTGCACACGTATAGTACCTGGCATTCTAGATTAATTTGGAGTGACTAATATAGGCCTACGCCAGTGCTGCCAACATGATTCTAAGCCTGCTGATAGGTCCAATTTTAAAATGCATGTAACTTCTATACTAACTAAGGGATTTCATTCAAAATTGACACAACAATAGATCATATTATTTCAGATTATTTCTGACCGATACATTTATGTCATTGTTGCCAGCATGATTTTACGCTTGCTGTTAGATCCAATGTTTAACTACATGTAACGTCCATGCTATCAATTGGACTTCAACCAAATTTTGTATTCTGTACCTTAAGAGATGGAACTAAGAATATATTCAGTCACCAGGGCTGCCAACTGTAGTTCTCTGTTAGGCTACATTATGCCAGGTATTCAGTATTTCGAACTAATTAGAAATTTCGATATTACCAACTTAATTTAGTCATTATTATAGATAGATCCATATAGATTAATCACTGTCATGAATCTTAAATTTTAAGAAAAGTAGGCTCTTTAGTTCGTCACGGAACTTTTTGTTAGTTTCGGCTTAGGCTGAAAACTCCCATGGTATTGAAGTTTTTTCCCTAAGTGTACCACGCTCCTGGATATTTTCACACGTTATCCCAATCTCCAGCAGATCTTTCTCTACTTCACTGAACCTGGCCCGCTTTGTCGTTTTCTCATGGAGAAAGGCAAAAATTCGGTTGGATAGCCGTTTTGATTTCATTCGGGTTTTACGTCCATAGAAAGAAATCCTTCTTTTCCTCATTATTATTATTATTATTCCGTTTTCCGCAGGTCGGGCACGAATTGCAATGAATTTCCGTATGGTGGTTTTTACGGCTGCATGTCTCTACTGAAGCCAATCTCGTGAGAGTTAATGAATGGCAAAATGGGTAAGGAGTTGGAAGGTACCGTCCCAGCATTTGCCAACATATGAACCGATTAGCTCAGGATAGAGAAGCATGGAGAGATGCATCAAACCAGTCAAAAGACTCAGACCTCAAACTCAAACAACAACAATAACAAGGTGGGGTGCGACCTCACCCCAAGGTATAGTCTGGGACAGCTTAAATGAGTTACTAGATCAAGACAGGGTAGGCAACATTAACAGCCGTCCCCTATGCCTACGTAAATGTTGGTTTATGGTTGCATTTCTTGAAGGTAAGTTGTTTTCAGATGCGAGCACATTGTCGCCAACCCTGCTTAAAATCCCGCCATCTCCAAAGACCATAATACCAGTAAAATTCCGTACCACACAGTTGCCGACATGTTTCTGGCAATAACTCCCAGAATGCATTTTTCACAAAGTCAGCCAACATTATAATTACGACTGTAACTAATGACTTATTATTTAAATAATTTCACAGTTTTCTTTGGAAATTCAAGTCTAATGAAGTTGTGACAAGTTGTACAAGGTAAGTACTAGTAATATACATCGATTAAAACAGTTTATACAGTTATTATAGACTCTTGATATGTGTGTGTCAAATCCACTTGTCTGAGATGTTTCGAAGCTTTTATTTAATTAATTTTTGGATAAATTCTTATTTAGATTTCATCATGACGCCTAAAAAATACGAGAACAAGATTGGAGATGGATTGGAATAACTCTACAAAGATCACTACAATTTAAGTAAGTAGGCCTAGCCTAGACCTACACAATTTGAAGTACAGAGTTATTTAATCGTTGTTTTATTTATTTTTATATTCAGTCAGAGCACAAATAACGTAATAAAAAACCTTAATGGTCTTTGGAAATTTTGAAATAGTCTTCCGACTGCATTTTCCCTATAGGCCTAATTCAAACATAACCTACAATATAGCCCATGTAAGTTCTCTCTCGGGAATGTATTCTTAGGTTCAATTCGCCTTCTAATATAGTAATGTATATTATTCTCGACTTCCAAATGCCGTCAGCCATAATATTATAATACATTGCACATGTAACTCTTTAAGCTTGGAAGTAGGCCTAGTCTATGATTCGCACTCGGTTGGTGGTAGTGAATGTATTGGTGATTATTTATGAAGCTTATAACTTATGTACTTGGCTGCTGACCTATAGGCTATTTAGTAGTAGGCAGATAAAATATTTATATTAGGCCTATTTTTATTTGTTTCAGTCATGGTTGCGACAGAGTAGTGTGATGCCCTTCAACGAACTTCAAGGGTTGTGCAACATGAATCAATCATCATTCTGAAGAGCCATATACTCACATGTGCATGGTACATGCACTGCGCCGGAGTCACATATGCAAATTCTCAGAGAATACCAACAATATCTCATAGCTCTCTTTTAGTTCTCGACATAAGTTACTGCGCCACTGAATGTCTGGGTGAAAATTACTGATGTACTAATGTTGGGTGAGACAAAGTCATTGTTCGCTACTTGGTTAGATGACACGGTTTGGGCGAAGCCACTGGTTGCAATAAGTTATAAATATTGGTCGCAGCTATAGCCTACTTGTATTATTAATTCTGAATGAAAGTAGAAAGTGGCTTATACACCTGCATCGGACATGATTGTGACTGTATGCTGTGATGGCTGCGCTAGAATTAGTAGCACACAGGTAACGATATTTGTAGGCTATACATTATACGGTAATAGAAAACTAAAAATTTCATAGATCTCGTAGGCCTATACTACACAGCTTGGACATTGGACGTGAATAATGAAATAAAAGGCAAAACCATTGGTCTGGATAAAGAGTATTGATGCTTGACTACCCCCACTGTGCATGACAAAAACCGGGGGTGTTATATATTAGCTAACGCCGCCCGCGTTACCTCAATTTTTCATATTAAAGCATTGTTGTTGTTTCTTATGGCTAGCCCAGATTCCAATCCATCAGCTTTCTTGCATTCCAATAGAGTTGTGTGAGGTTTCCTGAAGTTCTAGCAGTCACATCAAGTTTGTTGCAATGTGGCAGGTGCCCCTTATCCATTTTACTTCCAGGTTCGTGACAAAGTGTACATTTTTCAGATCTCAAGATGTCCCAAATAGGTTCACGACTTATATAGATGGAATTCCAGCTGAGTCTACCATTTTCGCTGTTAATTATGCACAAGTACAGTATTGCCAATCCCGCACGTACGGGACTACTTTGTATAAGCGCGGTACCATGAAACAAATAAGCGCCAAGTTTGAACCAGTTCGCAATGGATTGTGCAAGCTGTTTTTGTCTAAACCTATAATTGTTAATTCATTAGGCCATACAAACACCCCTGGATTTTGTCACGCACAGTGGTGGTAGACACGCATCAATAATTTTCATCCAAACCCATGGTTTTTGCCTAGACCAATAACTTTTAGGCAGTGAGGCGCTGTTTTTTTCCCGATTAGTCGAAACATGAAATTCTTGCGATCAGCGTTCATTACAGTGGTAAATACTGTTCTACGTACAAAACAAACCTAACCTGGGGCTTATGCCCAGACCTCCTTGCTTGTAGTGCAATCGGTAATTTTCGTCCAGACAGTCGTCTAAACAAGTAGCGACCAATGGTTTCGTCCAGTCAGTCGTCTAACCAAGAAGAGCTCGTTTATTTCTTTTTCTCACATAATTACAACATTACATGTGTCGTCTAATGTAGGCCTATTTAGTATCGGATATGTTGGTAACTAATGACGTCAATGTGATCGCTCACTGCGGCAGTTTCTCATACCAAATATGCTGTCGAACATGGCTGCGGTTGTTAAATATACATTAAATAAAACCACATGTTTAAGTGGTTTAGCACATATATACGGTGCAGAAGTGATGAAGGTTAGTAGTTACAATTCATAATGTCCCCCCCTCCCGCCAGAAGATGAAATAAGGTATGAAAATGATATATTATCAAAGTGAAAGCAAGAAAAAAGAGTGATACATGGTACAGAATTAATCTGAAATTTCACTACAGTATATGTCGTTTTATAAAAGGGCATAGCGGGTGGGTTACAGACATCTAAGGAGAAAGCATCTATTAGGACATCACTTCCATAATTATTATTCATCATTACACAAGGTATTTAGGCTAAGTTAAGTATTCTACTTGGTTCATCACTCCTGAAGTGTTACCTCTATTACGTATGTCGTTTTGCCTTGAACATTTTTGGTTGAAGGCAGGCTATTATTTTATTTTAGAATATGCACTGAAAATTTGATGTAATCAGCGTAACCGCAGCCTTCGTAAAGAGGTTTACGCAGGCCAGCGCGTATCCCATTTTTGAACAGCTGACTGCAGTTGACTGTACCGTTGGGGGTCTGCACAACTAGCGCTGGCCAACAGCGGGGCGCACTTGAACTCGGTCAGTGATAACACTATGTATTGTATTCGTCATGATAATGCTATTATTATGATCATGTAGAAATGAGTGGAAGTGTAGAGGACGTACCCATTCGCGACAACGCTGCCTCAGTTCAATTCCCTCTCATATATTCCGCTCTCGCAATTTAAATAACTCAGCTCTCCACAGAAAATTGTTTTGTGTTGGTATCTTATAATTATAATTTCCAAGATATTACTCCGTCGATAAAGCTTGCCTTTCAACGCCTGTACTTAACTCGTCAATTTCTCAGTGAATTCATTGAATTTTCTACAAGTGGCTTTTAATGTGCCGGTTGATGAGAGGTCAGGAGACTATTCTACCAACCATCTCGCGTTGTGCGGCTAGCATTTTTTGGCAGTTGGTCCAGGTTCAATTTCCAGCTCTGCCAAGAAATTTTAATTTTGGTCTGAGGGATGGAGCAAGGCACACTCAGCCTCATGAGGCAAAACTGAGAAAGGGAGGGTTCAATTCCTATCTTAGCCATCTTGGAAGTGGTTTCCACGCTTCTACTCCTGGCAAATACCGGGATGGTTCCTAAATTAAGGCCATGGCCACCTCGTTCCCAATCCTCATCTGAATAATAAATGCACACACTAATCCAGCCATCACAATAACACAGGTTATCAAACAAATTCCACATGCCCAAGTACACAGATCTACATGACCATGATGTCACAAAGCCCCAAAATCAACCAACTGCTGCTTTATACCATTCCAATACGAAATCTTCGAGTGGCCATTAGTCTAATGCCCCTAAAATCAACGACTAGTTCGAATGGTTTTAGGCCTAAGCATTGGATCAACCATCTTCTTGCATCTCAATAGGGATTTGTCAACAGGCTTTCAACAGCTTGTCTCAATTCTTCCTTCATATATGTAGGCCTATTGGCAACTCCAGCTATCTGATATGACATCTAGCGGTAAAAATTAGAAACTTACCAAGTAGGGTACATTTGTCACGTGGTGACTGTTTGTATATGGTTTCTTGTATTCGTAAGCAGATCGAGGTAATTTCTTCGTGTCTTTATACATAAGTAATAAGTTTTACTCGTTGATGGAGTGTAAAATGAGTAAAAGCAACGTATATTGCTCAGTTTACGGCTGTAAGTCGATGCATAAAAGAGGGCTGCGGATATAAGTTTTCATCACTTTCCAAAAGATGTAAATAGCAATAGCCAAAAGGTGACGATACCAAATAAATACGGGCAACAGGAGCGGGTTGGACCACTCACCACTACACTCACTGACGACGGGTTGTTCACTGTTTACGCCGAGCCAAAACGTACCAAGACAGCTAGGCCTACACCAGCCGACTACAGCCAAGCTTCATCAGTCAGGTATCCTTCCCCCTCCCTAGTTCATTTCCAATTACCCTACCAATTGCCATCACCTCGCTCTGCGATATCCGAGCCATTCCACTACGAGTCATATGGGCCTAATTTGACTTCGCAGGGTAAATATCTACTCTGCGAGAACCTGCTACCAGTCCGATATTCTACACCAAACCCACCAGCTAACCATCTAAATCAAGCAATTCCTGTGTCCCCCGAACTTTAATACAAGTTAAACTCATCCCTTCACCCTACCAAGCAGCAAATAATTTCTACAGTCTATGGTACAGTGAGCAAACTCAAATATAGCTTTTAAAGTAACAGCACCATGACTCGAACTGCTCAAAAACATATACCAGCAGACAACCGATGCTTGATAATATGCAATTGACACATAAAATCCAGTGGAACACACAAATTAGATCACGTGTATCGCACAGTTATACATATATACAGTCAAAAATAACACTGTCATTATTTTAGGGACCACATTTACTGATTATAACCGAAAAATAAAAAGTGTTCCATATCAAACGCGTGTTATTGAGTATTTTTACCCTACTTATCCAGACCGACCGCAGCGCCACAAGTGTTAGTTTGAGTTGCCAATACATGCAAGAAATGAGTACGGTACTTATAAAAAATAAAGAAATATTAAGCTAATATGTACCCTACTATTATATTTCTCTCCTACTCCTAAATCCTTCTCTGAACACTCATCTTAAAACAGAATGGTCTGCATTTTTGGACTAATTATAAAAATATAGCCTATAAGAAGAAATGAACATGCTCATCTTTAGCTCCCTGGTGAAAATAATTGAGTAAGTATTAATGTTTCTGTTCTTATGCATTTTACATGATGCTTTAAAAATCAATCTAGAAGAGATAATTTAAGTTAACTTCACTACCATAATACTGCTCAAGAGTTACTGTCGAGGACTGATGACCAAGATGTCCCTAACTTGAGCAAGGACTGCTTCACAACTTCATATAAAACGTATTTTCGTAAAAGAGCCTTTACTTAGTTTGGATCATTTGCGATTCGTGTTACATGGATGTGTGTGCTGACTTTTTGGTGTTAAATGATGTAAGTTGGCAACACCAAATGTGGCGGCCATGTTGGTTTTCTAGTAACTTATTTAAGGTGTCCTGGACTATATGTGTCCAGGCAGACCAAAGGTCAAAGTGGCAATGAATACCTGCTAGCGAGACAAAGTCAGGGAAGATAAAAGAAATCAATGCTACCAACATAAAACATCCCAGAATAAAAACAAGATGTTCAGTAAAGAACATATAGCCTACTTCCTCCTAAATGCATGGGCATTGTTATAACTCTTTGTCCTTTTCAAGAAGTATAATTGAATGTTGGTTGTAGTAGCTTGTTGAAATACAACGTGCTATACGGATATTAAACATGAATATGAAGTTCCCATTGCTAGTGCTACCTCTGTACAATATTTCATTCAATTCGGTTTCGCCGTGTTTGAATTGATATGGTGAATCGATTTGCACATATACATAGCCACTATCTGCAAACTATTGGCCAGATGACCTTGTAATTCAGTCACAAGATGGTTCCCACAAAACGGTATGCTGTTGCAAAATTTGATAGAGATCAAATGATCAGGTTGGTCGTAATTTGATTTAAGCTTTTACCTTTTGGTCTAAATGGCGGCGATAAAAAAACATGACACTGAGGTGCCATTTGATAGTGCTACCTCTGTACCGAATTTCGGTCAATTCGGTTTCACCGTGTTTGAATTGATAGGGGGAATCGATTGGCACACATACATGGCCGCCATCCGCAAATTATTGGGTAGATGACCTCGTAGTTTGGTTAAATGCTTCTCCATACATAAGGGTATTATGTTGCAAAATTTGGTAGAGATCATATGATTACGTTGGTCGTAATTTGAATTAAGCTTTTAACATTTGGGTGGCCGCCATTACGTTTTCGTCAAGATGGCGGTGATATAAAACATTACACTGAGGTGCCCTTTGCTAGTGCTACCTCTGTACCAAATGTCGTTCAATTCGGATTCACCGTGTTCGAATTGATATGGGAGGACAGACATTCAGAGTACACACACACACACACACAGATACACACAGTTTTTGGCCCTGTGTTGATCTCATAAGTCCACTTTCATTTTTTGCAAAAATCGAAAGTAGGCTAATACTGTGCGGTGAGCCTGCACCCCACCTTACTCATCCAAGGTGAAACTGATATCGTATTAGAATAATCTGATTTTGCCTATCAATTGAAAAAACAAAATCTTTGTACACACCAGATTTCATTTTTAAAGGGAAGCAGAAAGATGAATTGTTTTAAGCTAAGCGTAAATGAAAAATTGATTTCATTTGGACTGACTGTACCTGCACATTAATCAAACATAATTGAAAATATCACAACCACGGGAGAAAATGTACATCATGATTTTATACTCCGTACATACAACCCTCTCTCCTCTAATCGTGATTAGTGGAGCTAACGCAATTGGTCACGACACTAATCACGATTGGGTTAATTCTGTTTCACAACAAGATAATCGCGTTTAGGGCAGCCATGCTGACGATTACTGCGCATTTATGGAATCAGGCACAAATGAGCCGATGATTGCAATAGTTACGGTCTTAGTACGACAGAGACTGGTTGCGTGGTGCAGCATTAACGTTCTCGCCTGATGTGCCCAAGGTTGCAGGATCGAATCCCGGCGCAGTAGGATTGCACGTTAATGATCCCATATGGGGCAAAATGCAGGTACCGCAACGTCTCTAAAAGTCGCAGAAGTTATCAGGGATGTAAAATCAATAACATAGAGTATTTGTCAGTTAGTTATTAGTTAGCTAGTTATTTAGTTAGTTTATTCACTCATTTATTTATATATTTATTTTCCGGCCAACATAGTGAACCCTTCAGAATAGCAGTGTTTATATGTAAGAAATCTTAATCAAGGGGTCGCGCTCAGTTCCTATGTGATGTTTACGTTCGCCAAACAACATGCTCTACTGAGGTAAGGGTCATAGGATTAAAACTATAATTAAGAAAGAAAGGTGACAAGACGTAAAATAATAACATGATTTAATGACTAATAGTGCATAAAAAGAATATAAACAACAACAATAAAAATATCCTCCCTGAATTTTCCCATGACAGGAATATCTATCAATGCTGAGGAGTCAGACGGATCTCCCCTTTATTAAACTGTGGATCCTGGTTCCACTAACTTGCAATTTGGATTTTATGTACGCGTAATGACTAACTACGAGGAATGAGTACTTTGGATGACTGTTCGTTTACAACGGGTTAACAGCCACGGTGCTCACGAACAATCATCTCGTAAATCAACGTTTACGGATATGGAACATGACACTAATAAAAACCCTTAAAAATGTAATGCTGACACACACACTAAAATCTACTATTTACAGGTATCTCTCTCGAGACCCTCATTTAGCGCGATGACGCACTTGACAATGAGCTGCCAACACCGACCAATTGCTCAATACACAAGCAAGGAAATACAGCATAGCACGTGACTTCACGGGACACTGAATGGAATATAAACATGGACTAAACCAACAACAACAAAAGCCTGACCAGCTGATATTACTTTATATGAACAAAACTGCATGTTAAGCTAACGCTTCGGAGATTATCGTGATTCGTAGGCAACTCCCATTTATTTAAACAATTTTTATCATTGATCAGTTCTTAATTCTGTATTTCAAGTAATTACGGTGCCACAAGCACTCTCCACTAATGACCTCGTTAGCAACCTTCAGTCCGTCTTGTGAAACATCTCCCCCTTTCCTCAATACCTGTCATCGTCCCAACTCCAGTGTGTAAAAATAACTGACCAGCTGTGCCGTTATCTCAAAGAATCAACAGCAACAAAATCTCAACCACCTCAACAAATGGTCAGACATTAATCAAAATATCCACAATTGCCCTCGCAAGGTTACAATATGGACCTGGCACCAAGCTGACAGAAATCAGTCTACGCTGAAATTCCCGCTTGTAATGACCACAAAAATACACACACACACACACACATCTGGGAATGACATTACGTTATTCACACAGGTCGGCTGAATAGGTGCTCGCAAACTATTTAAAAAAAACTATTAAAACCTACGATAGAGCTGACTGCTCTTCGTCACAAATCACATTGCTCCAAAGGCAATAATTTCACTGAATCTGATCAATAATAAACCTTAAAAATTTTAATTACCCTCCAATCTACTGTATAATTATATTACTTTAGTCCTACTTCTGAAACACAACATATCTCCGAGACACGTTTTTAACCGCATTGCGTAACATATGCAAACACGGTCGTCCACATAGCTACGTTAGTTAAAACAACAAACAAAAACAAGAACCTTCCACTAATAACATATGCGAGCTGTTTCCATGCAAAAGGTGTGTCAGACCAAAACTGAATATACTACGTTAATCACACAAGCAAATTATTTACAAAACAAAATATGTCCCATACACCATAAGTTAATATATCAGATAATAAGAATATTATTCAGTACTCATCCTCAGCTAGTCACCCGTCAAAGAACATCAGCAGCCATCTCCCAACTGGATGCTTCTTATCTCATCTCAACCATCTTGACGGAGTGTTGATAGTTCCAGGCTCCTTCAATGGTAAGCGATGTCATCTCTCGTGCTGATTCAAAAAGTTAAATTATTATACACTTGATATCTGACTACTAAATTCGCCGTTTCAGGTACTACTTTCCCCGGAACTGTTCGTTGGCGAATTATCGATGATACTGCCCCTACAAAATATAGTACTATGACTATCTAACACTGAATTTAACACTTTTATTAATAATTTCTGTGTCCTTGATGACACGCAAAAGTATAAGTTCTTCCGTCCTCAGACGAACAAAAGTAATACGCCCTACGTCCTCAGACGTACAAAAGTAATATCCCTACGTCCTCAGACGTACAAGAGTAATAGCCTACGTCCTCAGACGAACAAACGTAATGAGCCTTACGTCCTCAGACGTACAAAAGTAATAGCCTACGTCCTCAGACGTACAAACGTAATAAGCAATGTCTTGGCTCTTCACGCCACTTATAAAAAAAACGGCCCTAGGTCTTGATAGAGGGGGAAATTAAATAAAAATTTCTCAAAATAATAGTGGCACAGGAATGAAATAAATATCATTGAACTCGAAAAATAGCGCAGGTCAAGAATATGCCCATTAATCCTAGAATCGATCGTAGAGATGTTGTCTAGCCGATCTCCCGCGTTAATGCTAGCCATAGCGGGCCCAAGCTAGACTTGCCGCGCTGGTAAGCATTCTTCTCCCATTGGTTCCACATTTTATGTAACTTGGCGGTTTTTATCAGACCTTGGCCTAGTAGGAGTGTCTAGTATTTTCATCAGCCACTCACGTTACTGCATCATATTTTTTCTAGGCGCGAATATTACAATGAACATACCAGAAGCGTGTCTCACTGCGCGTCGCTTCTATTTTGAGGTGGCCACCACCTGTCCTTCTGAATCATTGCTAGGTCTTTCTTTTCACAATCCTAAGTATTTAGCCTTTTGTCAAACTGCTGCAGGTATGTCCCCATTGTCTCCAACCAATGCTTGAAATTTCCTCATCTCCGTCTGGCTATTTTCATGATGCTGGTGGAAATATTTATTAATTGAAGAAATAAAACATCGAATCATTTATCCATCAGAGGGTAAAGGGTTCAATAGCACTATTAAAATCAATTATACAATACAATTTTACTTTTTTGACCAGCAACATTAATTTCACCCTCTCAGATGTCATTATTTTTATTAATATCATTATTATTAATATTATTGAAGCCTTCGTGGCTTAGGCGGCAGCACGCCGGCCTCTCACCGCTGGGTCCGTGGTTCAAATCCCAGTCACTCCATGTGAGATCTGTGCTGGACAAAACGGAGGCAGACAGGTTTTTCCCCGGGTACTCCGGTTTTCCCTGTCAACATTTCATTCCAGCAACACTCTCCACTATCATTTTATTTCATCTGTCATTCATTTAATCATTGCCCCAGAGGAGTGCGTCAGGCCTCGGTAGCCGGCACAGTTCATATCCTCGCCGCTAGATGGGGGCTCCATTCATTCCATTCCTGACCCGGTCGGATACTGGAAGCTGGCTGTGGATTTTAATTTTCATTTCATTATTAATATTATTATTAATATATATTGTTTGACAACATTATCACGGCAAATACCGGCTACATTTTATGTTACAGCCTGGTTCGGCCTTATCAAGGAACCATCTGTATTGAGACAATATCGTATACACTGTTCAGAGACTTCACATTACTGTACATCCATGTCGTGCCCGCAGTCTTCACGAGTCTCCTTCATTTATAGGATGAGCTGATTTTCCATCTGAATCATCGAGCCTTGCTGAGTGTTCGGCTAGGGTATTATCACCAAGGAACTTCCTAACAATATGGCAGGTGTTTAACAGAACTGCCTTCTGTAGTTCAATGTATACAGGGTCATCGAAAAATAACGCCAACATTTCAAAACATGATAGCACCGAACCCCTTTATGTTAAACGTGTAATTCTTTCACTGAACGCCAGCTGGTTAAAGTAAGTTTTGTTTTGGAGGGGACGTGACCTTGCTATGCGCACACTAGATGCGCAGTAGCCAAGGTCGCCCGGGGGCGCGCGCACCATTGACATCACCGCCCGACGAACTGCACCTGATTACAAAGCTGTCATTCGATGGTTTAATCAGTTTAAGGTAACAGGGACTGTAGAGAAAAAATCTAGGCCAGGCTGACCACCAACATCAGCATTGAACGCACGCTTTCGCAATGGCTGGATTGGTACGTGTAATCATTTCAGGAGTAACTGTCAAGATGGCGGCAGAAATTACCTCCCGCAGGTGCACAAAATCCCGATTTTTTTCTGCATACACAATGTTTTTAATGTACCCCCAGAAAAAAATCCAAAGGGGTGTGGTCAGGACTTCATTGGCGCGCGCGACCCTGGACGACCTTGGCTACTGCGCATCTAGTGTGCGCATAGCAAGGTCACGTCCCCTCCAAAGCAAAACTTACTTTAACCAGCTGACGTTCAGTGAAAGAAATACACGTTTAACATAAAGGGTTTCGGTGCTATCATGTTTTTAAATGTTGACATTATTTTTCGATGACCCTGTAGCTGCGGATGCAGATTCAATATTGATAGACTACTGTGGAGAATTGTGGGTATAACACCAGTACACGATACCATTATTGGGATTGTAGTCACCGACTCAAGTTTCCACATCTGCTTTACCTCAATTTCCAGCCCTGTGTACTTAGATATTTCAGTAGCAGCAGTTGTTTGGATGTTTTGAGTGTTTGGACATGCAATATTTATCAGTAATGCCTCTGAAAATGAAAATCCACAGCATGCTTCCAGTCTCCGACCGGGTCAGGAATGGAATGAATGAAGCCCCCATCTAGCGGCGAGGATATGGACTGTGCCGGCTGCCGAGGCCTGACGCACTCCTCTGGGGCAATGATTAAATGAATGACAGATGAAATGAAATGATAGTGGAGAGTGTTGCTGGAATGAAATTTTGACAGGGAAAACCGGAGTACCCGGAGATAAACCTGTCTGCCTCCGTTTTGTCCAGCACAGATCTCACATGGAGTGACCGGGATTTGAACCACGGACCCAGTGGTGAGAGGCCGGCGTGCTGCCGCCTAAGCCACGGAGGCTTGCAGTAATGCCTCTCTGTGTTCTTTATTGATGACAATGATATCAGGCCGATTGATACTGACTGCAACATCTGTCACAACTCCTCTGTCCCAGTAGAGCTTGTGTGTGGCATTTTCGAGTACAGCGGATGGTGTGTTTTTCCAATAGGGGACGGAGCTTTGAAGAAGTTTGTACTTCAAGGCCAGTTTCTGGTGGATAATGTTGGCAACTTGATCGTGTCAGTGTTTGTAGTCAGTGTTGGTAAGGTGGGAACAACCTGATATAATGTGTTGAATGGTCTCATTACATTTGCCACAGCGGCGACACTGTTCACTCTCTGTTGTTGGATCTTTTATGATAAATTTCCGATAGCTTCGAGTAGCAACAACTTCCTCTTGGATAGCTACAACAAATCCCTCTGTTTCCGGAAAGAGGACAGAGTTGGTCATCCATGCGTGCGACGCAAACTTGTCGATGTGAGGCTGGTCCAACTCATGTGGAAATTTCCCATGAAGCGCCTTCTGTTTCCAATTCCCGATCTTGTATTCAGTAGTTTTCATTTCATTTACTGGCGGATCTAAAGATGACAAGGGAGCCGTGTCAGTAGATTTACTGGCATGTTAAAGATCCCCTTCGGGGCAAAATTCCGGCACCCCGGCGTCTATAAAAGCCAAAGTAGTTAAAAGGGACGTAAATCCAATAACATTAATATTATTATTAAAGATGACAGATGGAGCGGTGTGTAATTATCATCATCTGAAGATACAGTGCGATGGAGAGGGGATGTTTCTCTTTTGTTGAGGAAAAATGCACGCAGAGTTGTCAGTTTTGTATAAAGGTTCATGATGTCTATCAGTCCTCTTTTTTTTTTTTTTTTTTTTTTAGCGTATGGATTTTAGTGCCGGGAGTGTCCGAGGACATGTTCGGCTCGCCAGTTTTTGTAGCTGCTTCGAGACGGACACCCAATGGGTGAGCTACAAGTACCGTTGGGGAGGGAATTTGGAATGTAAGGACGAGGAGTTGGAAGGTAGCGGCTGTGGCCTATAGTTAGGGACCAACCCCGGCATTTGCCTGGAAGGAACATGGGAAACCACAGAAGACCATCTTCAAGGTTGCCGGCGGGGGGATTCGAACCTCCTCGCCTCCCGGATGTGAGCGACTGCCATCAGTCATGCCGTAACCACCACGGCTAACTCACCCGGTATCAGTCCTCTACCACCTTCAGACCGAGGTAGAGTCAGGCGCTCTGTTGCTGATTTCGGATGATGCATACGATGGCGTGATAAAAGCACCGATGTTTTTCTTTGCAGATCGTGCAGCTCAGTTTGAGTCCACCTGATGATACCAAAGGAGTATATAACTATGGGCATTGCAAATGTGTTAACTGCCTTAATTATATGTTTAGCGCTAAGTTTTGAAGAGAGAACACTGCGAAGTCGTGAAGTATACTGCTCAGTGATGTTCTTCTTGATATCACCATGTCTGAGACTGGTACTCTGGGAGAACCCAAGATACACACATCAAAAAAAGTTTTGCATCACCTCGGTTCCAAGAGTTCCGGAACCTTTAAATACAAAGGGAATAGAGATCAACACAAACAACATTTCAGCTCGTTTTATTGCTCATGAGACCCACACATTGCATGTTGTACCATCATACAGCTAGACTTTCAGCATTTGTGGTCCAGATTGCAGTACACACCACTACCTCTAATACCCAGTAGCACGTCCTCTTGCATTGATGCATGCCTGTATTCGTCGTGGCATACTATCCACAAGTTCATCAAGACACTGTTGGTCCAAATTGTCCCACTCCTCAACGACAATTCGGCGTAAATCTCTCAGAGTGGTTGGTGGGTCAAGACGTCCATAAACAGCCCTTTTCAACATATCCCAGGCATGTTCGATAGGGTTCATGTCTGGCGAACATGCTGGCCACTGTAGTCGAGCGATGTCGTTATCTTGAAGGAACGCATTCACAAGATGCGCACGATGAGGTCGAGAATTGTCGTCCATGAAGACAAATGCCTCTCCAATATTCTGCCGATATGGGTGCACTATGGGTCGGAGGATGTCATTCAGGTATCGTAAAGCCGTTTCGGAGCCTTCCATGACCACCAGTGGCGTACGTCGGCCCCACATAATGCCACCCCAAAACATCAGGGAACCACCACCTTGCTGCACTCGCTGGACAGTGTGTCTAAGACGTTCAGCCTGACCAGGGTGCCTCCAAACACGTCTCCGACGATTGTCTGGTTGAAGGCATATGCGACACTCATCGGTGAAGAGAACGTGATGCCAATTCTGTGGGGTCCATTCAGCATGTTGTTGGGCCCATCTGTACCGCGCTGCATGGTGTCGGGGTTGCAAAGCTGGACCTCGCCATGGACGTCGGGAGTGAAGTTGCGCATCATGCAGCCTATTGCGCACAGTTTGAGTTGAAACACGACGTCCTGTGGCTGAACGAAACGCATTATTCAACATGGTGGCATTGCTGTCAGGGTTCCTCCGAGCGGCAATCCGTAAGTAGCGGTCATCCACTACAGTAGTAGCCCTTGGGCGGCCTGAGCGAGGCCTGTCATCGACAGTTCCTGTATCTCTGTACCTCCTCCATGTCCGAACAACATCGCTTTGGTTCACTCTGAGACGCCTGGAAACTTCCCTTGTTGAGAGCCCTTCTTGACACAAAGTAACAATGCGGACGCGATCGAACTGCGGTATTGACCTTCTAGGCATGGTAGAACTACAGACAACATGAGCAGCGTACCTTCGTCCTGGTGGAATGACTGGAACTGATCGGCTGTCGTACCCCCTCCGTCTAATAGGCCCTGCTCATGCATGGTTGTTTACATCTTTGAGCAGTTTTAGTGACATCTATGAACAGTCAAAGGGACTGTATCTTTGATACAATATACACAGTCAACGTCTATATGCCGGAGATCTGGGAACCGAGGTGATGCAAAACTTTTTTTGATGTGTGTATTTGTACAATGCGCCTTCCTCCAACGGCTGAATACTTCTCTGTCCCTTTCCAACAGGTATTACTTGTGCAGAGGGCGAGCCTCTAATAACAGTCTGTGTTCTGCACTTATCAAAACCAAACTGCATATGGATATCTGAGGAAAAGCTCTGAGTGATAGAGATGAGGTATTGTAGATGCACTTTAGTTGATGTATACAGTTTAATGTCATCCATGTAAAGAAGATGGTCCATCTTGTACGCTTCACCATGATTACCCTTAATACTAAATCCGTAACTGCTACTGTTCAGGATTTGCGAAACAGGATTCAAAGCCAGAGAAATTCCTTAATTCCTAATACGGAACTTAAAATACAAACCCCATGTATATTGCGTGGTTTTGCCTAGGAGCACCAAGTCAAGCTGAACCCTGCACAAGACACGGCTAAATCCTAGAAGGTTTTAATAACAGTAATGTTATGAGACAGTTCCCATGGCGTAGGGGTAGCGTGACTTCCTCTCACCTGGAGTTCCCGGGTTCAATTCCCGGTCCCATAAGGTATCCTAGAATCTGACGTGTGGGCAGGAATAAGGTGCACTCAGCCTCGTTAGGACAATTGAGTAGCTGTGTGATTGGGAGACAGAGCTTCGGTCAGGACAGCCAAGATTAACGTCTGAGGGGACCTATCACGATTACCATGCGACACCCCACAAATGGGTCAGCAGAGATTGCTTCGTAGTTCAAGGCACTAGGCGAAACATCTTTCTCATTGTTTTATTTAATACAAAATAGAAGTGTCTCATATTACTACCCAATTTAAAAATCTTTCGAACTGAGTGTTCTTAGAAAACATTAAGTACTGTACATGCTATTAGCGTGGGAAAATTCATGTTCATACTGCACATTCCACATGAAATTTACCTACGAATTTCCTTTCAATATTTGATGTGTAACATCTTTCCACTCGGTTGTTGGATATTTGTGGGAGTGATTTTGAGAAATAGGCAGTGGTGAATAGAACGGAAGTGTGTAAGACGCACTGCCAGCTGGATCGAATTGCTGAACACTTTCATTCTGACGGTAAACGCTCATGAGAACTCTGGTGTCAACTGATTGAGACAAAGCACATGGTACATGTTCGAAGTCTTCGTATCAGTATTTAAATGGTAAAATGCTTTAATATCAAACATTGTAAGTAGTCGGCATTGCCGGTATTATGTTTCTGCACAATGGCTATTCAAATATTAACCCACATAACGGTAATGCAGTCATCAATATAATATAATCGTTGTGGTTATACGAGAATTGAGCAAGCCTTCATGAACTATTGCTGAATACATTCTCTTTACTCACACGAGGGCCTATGCATAAGGCATTTTAAACTCAATTTCACGCAGGAACATTATCGAAACAAGCAAAATATAAAATGAAACTTAATTCCGTGATGCAGTATTATTGGTACGTGAAAAACCTCTAATGAAATGAGTTCCGTATTATAAACTACAATATCTGTAAAACATTCCCTCTTACAATAGGTTAATATTTGTGCCAAAATATTATAAAATACCAGTGTATCAACAATTTGCTGTCCTTGAAATGGTTTTCCGTGGTTTCCCATTTCCCACTCCAGGCAAATGCTGGTACGGTATCTTCTGACAAGCCACGGCCGCTTCCTTCCACATCCTTACCCAGTTTCATTCACCATCATTCATTTCATCTCTCATTAACTCGTCTCGTGAGGTTGGCGTCAGGAAGGGCATCTGGCCGTAAAAACCATCCGGCACAAATACTTCCATCGCACTTCGAACATGTACCATGTCATTTGTTTCAATCACTTGACACCAGAGTTCGCATGAGCGTTTTCCGTTCAGTATGTCATATACATTTCACATGGCCGAGAGTGCGTCATGGTATAAATTTTCGACACCGCGCGCTGATTGTTTCTCTTACCAGTGCCAGCTGGATCGATCGATCGAGTTTGCAGTGTGTCTTATAATTCCGTTCGATCCACCACTGCCAACTCGATAGTTCCGATCCACATCCGTCCCCAATTTTCAAAATCACTCCCACAAAACTATCCAGCAACCGAGCGGAAAGATGACATCAATAAAACGGTTAAAAATTTGTAGATTGAAGTTAATTAGTTGTTGTTTAGGAAGAGTGAGAGTCCTCTAGTTAGGTATGGTTTTGTAGAAGGAGAAATGTTAGACCTTTAGTAGGTTTTGAGATTTGTAAGTTATAATAGTAATAAACCTCAGTTGTGTAGATTTATTATTTGATGTATTGTTGAGTGTAATGGGTTTGAGAAAGGAATAATTAATGTTTAATGTAGGCCCCGCAGGCGGGGGATTCGAATTTACTGATGCTGGACGCTGATTGGCTGGAGATGTGCTATGATTGGCTGTTGGTTTTAATTTGTTTAAAATGTATTTGAAGGATGAAAAATGATGTTATCCTGTGAGTTACTGTATATCCAGTTTGTATGTGGAAAGAGTGACGAGTGAGTTGGTCAACGAAAGACTTCAGCACTGTTCTCGCGGTGTGTTGGCACGACCCGCCCCGCTGTGTGTGATCGATCGTGCAGCCTGTTTGCTATGTCATTATTACATTAACGTATCCATTACGGGAATTAATCACCATTTCCGTGTTATGACAGCATTAGACGACTACCCTACTGGAAGATTCCGTGAGTTTGAGGTTCGAGTCCCAGCCGTATCCCGTGTACGGCTCACTTGACCAGAATCTTGGTTCGTAGCTACTTGTCTCTGAATGTGATTATAGCACAGTCCGATGAACGTGCTCAGCTGTACCTTTTTAACTCCATTATCGTCTAAAGTAGGGGCTAGCATTCTTGGCTATCACCCCTGAGAGTGTACCTCGTGACGTAATGGCTTGCATTCTTCACTCTCACCCCTGATATCCTGACATAATGACTAGCATTTTTGGCTGTTACCTCTCAGAGTCCACCTGATGATGGTAGTGGCTAGCATTCTTGACTCTTATCCCTGAGAGTCTACCTTGTGACGTAATGGCTAGCATTCTTACCTGTTACCTATGAGAGTCCACCTGATGACGTAGTGGCTAGCATTCTTGACTCTCACCCCTGATAGTCCACCTCGTAACGTAGTTGACTAGCATTCTTGGCTGTCTCCACAAAGGTCCGTTTCTATTCCCGCCTATGCCAAGAAATTCCATTCTGGTACACTTAGCCTCGTGAGACATAATTGAGAAATAGGTTCAATACTCACCTCGACCATACTGTGGATGATTTTTCATGGTACCCAACTTTTACTCCAGGAAAATGCCCTTAGCTTTTCTCCCGGCAATTCTGTAAGAATAGCTCAAGTTGATATGAGCAGAAATATACCATTACATATGTAATCATTGTGAGTGACCTATCATTTCAGTGTGATCGGGAAGGTTCACGTTCACTTTGAACTACACCTCCTCCATTACATTCATCAACTTTTGGGGGGGAGAGAAGTTAACCTCCAAAACCATGTCCAACATAAATAAAATTGACCTGTTCAACTTGAGACTGCGCTGACATAATATCGCACCTTCCCTCTGTTACAACCCGCTTCATTATGCAAATATCCATCTCGCGTTCGGAGTTAATGACTAGAACAATGATGTAATTCAAACTATTCCAAATGCTCTAGTTTAACAAATCGCTAATGTGCGATCTACTCTACAGCCTCCTACCCGGCAGTATGCCTTGGTGTTGAGATTTGATAACACTAGAGTACTTATCTGTCGTAAGAGTTAATAATCTTTCTTTTAATGTTCTGTTATTCGTTATGTCCATCTAAGAAACGCGTTAGAACTCAGTTAAATCATAAATACGAAGCTGAAAATCAAAATTTTCGGACAGGAAGCTTACTTTATTTCTAGTGAATACATTGTTGCTCTTGTTATTTCATATTAGGGGCTTGGGACATCCGTTTTTTTTTAGAATTATTTATTTAGAACAAGCTGTACCCGGCATGCGTTGCAATGCCAACCAAAGAAAGTGTTGGCGTTGAAATTCTGTTTCTTGAAGTGCTTTTGGATACACAACATGTTAACTGCCTCTAAGCTATCGTAAAATGGATTTTCTAATTTAGAACCATTCGTGGAAGCGTGCACAACAACTTTCAAAAGTTTCATCGCTGTCACTCATTTGTTGAATCTATTCGTACGCTACCTGTTGTGAAATGGATTTACTAAGTCGAAACCCTTCCCTGGCGTGTACACAATAACTCATCAATGATTCATCGCAATCGGATGAATTGTATATGCACGTATACGGTGTTTTGTTTAAACGATTCGTGCGCTGTCACTCATTTGTTGAATCTACTCGTGCGCTACCTATTGAGAAATGTATTACTAAGTCGAAGCCCTTCCCTGGCATGTACACAATAACTCATCAAGGTTTCATCGCAATCGAAGAATGTTATATGAACGCAATAGGGGATTTTGTTGAAACGCTTCGCGCGTCGTCACCCATTTGTTGCATATACTCTTGCGCTACTTATTGTGAAATGGATTTACTAAGTCCCCTTCCCTGGCGGGTACACAATAACTGATCAATGTTTCATCGCAATCGGATGAATAGTATATGAACGCATACCTGATTTTGTTTAAACGATTCGCGCTCCGTCACTCATTTGTTGAATCTACTCGTGCGCTACCTACTGTAAAATGTATTTACTAAGTTAGAAACCGTCACGTAAGTGTCCACAACATCTCACCCAAGTTTCATCGATATCGGACTAATGGGATATGAAGACATAAGGGACTGTATTGAAACGCTCCGCATGTCGTTCATTTGTCGAATCTACTCGTGTGCTACCTAATGTGAAATGTATTTACTAAGCCAGAAACCTTCCTTGGAGTGTCCACCATATTTCACCCAAGTTTCACCGCTAACGGCAGAATGGTATATTACCTTATACGGGACGTTGTTGAAACGCTTCGCGCGTCGTCCCTCATTTGTTGAATCAACTTGTGCGCTGCATATTGTATAGTGGATTTACTAAGCCAGAAATTTTCCATGACGTGTACACAACATCTCACCCAAGTTTCATCGCAATCGGATGAATGGTATGTGAACGTATACGGGACGTTGTCGAAACGCTTAGCGCGTAGTCACTCATTTGTTGAATATAAACGTGCGCTTCGTATTGTAAAATGGATTTACTTAGCCAGAAACCTTTCCTGGAGTGTACACAACAATTCACCAAACATTTATCACTATCAGACGACTGGTATATGACTTTATACGGGACTTTGTTGAAACGCTTCGCGTGTCATCGCTCATTTGTTGAATCTACTGGTGCGATACCTATTGTAAAATGTATCTACTGTCCCCGTTATCAGGATAGTAGGCTGTCAGATATCCGCCCCCTCAATCGGATTGCCAATAATCAATCGCACCGGCACAGCTACATCAATGAAAATGGCACTGACAGATACTATCGAGATTAGAGCACAATAGTTAACAAGAAAATTATTGTGGAACACACCAAAATATACGGGGGTTCATACTTACCTTTACTTACCTTTTAAATTTATCTCGGGGACTGGGTTGTCAACTGGATCACTTAAAGTATGCCCACACAATAACCTCCACCATGATATTTAAAATGAACCAAAAACGAAGACGAGAAACTTTAAACTGCATAATAATTTATTTCACATAAAGAATGAATTTAACAAAAATAAAACAACAAAATCCACGTGGCAATCAGAAGCCATCGACCACATAACCATGTCCTCCTGTAGAACTTGTATACTCTACATACAATGTTTCAGCTTTCTCAAGCTCAAAATAGCGTAAAAATAATAATGCACTTGGAATGGAAACGGGATTTGGGACGAGACACATATAGCAATTGTTTTGCGTGTTTATACACATCACATTTTATTTATAGCCACAAGGCTATTATGGAGACGTCCTTGGCCTCTATCATACAGTTGTCCGGGCCAGCTGCAATGCACCTGCATCGTCAAAGTGGACTCACCCCTCCGTTCAACCCTAGCATATGCGAGTTACATCAGAGCTTAGCTCTCCTTCAAAACACGTTAAATGTCCACATCTCAACTGAAATATTATCACGCAAATCCTTTAAATGCTCCATTCAAACACCAGTGGAATACTCTAATAATCCTAAATCATGTTTAATTGTTCAATCCACTTGCTTAATTAGCGTTGTTTAGAGTATAATCACAAAACTCTAAATGTTAATAACAAAAGTTCATTAATTATTTATAACAATAATAAATTGTTTATAACAATGTCAAACGACAATTGGAAATTTTATACACGCCTCTATTAATCCCTTTCATTACAAATTGTTTAACAAAGATATTTACATAATTATTTACAATATTAAATATTGTTTACATTATTTATACAAGAAATACATTAAACCACACGTTTATCCGGTTGATAATTACTCAAATTGTGTTGATATAATCGACCAATGAAGGTTAGTTATATTTAAATGTCAAATTCAGGTTTAATAAGGTTTAATAATAATTATTAATATTTGTGACGGTAACCTCCATTCAAAATCTTCATCTCAAATTATTTAACACTCTTGTTAACTTTAACAGTATCTTCACATGAATAACTTTCAAAGAACCAGGACAATACATTCAGCGGAAAAATACTTCGCTCAAAACGCACAAAATTGCTCAACAATAGGCCCAGAATTCATCATATATCTTCATATATATGGCATCAAAATCTTCCAAATTACATACAAAAACCTCCACTTATAAATTCAACAACTTCATTTATTACTGTGGGAACCTCCTTCATTATTCAAGGGCATTACTCATCAGCGACTTTTACAGGTCCACTGAACTAACGATTATACATCCATTGTTCCTCTTCAAAAATTCTTATATTCATCAATTGTATTAATGTCTGTTATTATTTAACCTTCGTGGGTTTCATTCATGAATCGATATGAAGTAAAAATTTGCCAATCACAAATAAATTTAATAGCAAATACGATTAGACACTCCTCCCTGGTCTATCAAAATTGAGATTAATATCTTCAAAGTAATGCAGTATAAAAATACTATCTTTAATCAAAGTTCATCTAAACTGCATAAATAGTCGAATAGAATACAATTAGACTGTGGAATGCAAACATTATTGTTCCAATCTATAATTGGGAAAAATTCCTATCAAATGTTCATTACTATAATGTATTCAATAAATCGTAATCAAAGTTCATATTTCATAAAATTGTCTATAATGCAATGATAAATGTCTATGTTGCAATCATGTTCATAAGACGACTAGTATTTCAAAGATCGTCGATAACGTATTAGATTTTAACGCTCTAAAATCATTTAATCATTCTTCTTTCTTGAGGATGACAGAAAATTGGTCAAAGTAATTTACTGAATAGAATTACTTTAATAAAATGACACGCTGTCTGAATTCAAATCTGCCATAGCAAATCGTTAACTTTACAGTCAAATCGTGACTACAAAAATATGCAAATTACTGAAAGAATCTAATTATCAGTCTCAACTGATCCAAAATTATTTAACTATGCCAATGACCTAACAATGTCTCAATAAAACGAAGAAAAAGGCATAAATCATCGAAGTGTAGCTACTGAGTACAGAAATATCCAGCAAGAAAATGGGGCAAAAGATAGGACAAAAATATGGGAAAAACGGTTGCTCAGATATCGCTACATGACTCAAATAATACAAGAAACGTTCACGACTACCTTATCTGTTGATTGAAGTTCTAGAGGAAAGTTTTCAAAGAAAACTGCTGTTGGTTCCATTTCACCTAAGTGAAGATGTGCTCCGTCCTCGAACCTGGAATCAGCGTCCTCGGAGAATCGAACTGCTTCCTCCTCCGGAAATTGCACTGCTCCATGTATACGAAAGATATCCTTCTGGCAAAACTCTTCTTTATGAGCCGGGTCCACCCTGGCCTCTCTTGAAAGTTCCCTGAAGTTCCAGTCGTAATTCGCCATGAAGTTTATTGTAGTTATTTCCGCAGAAATATTCATAATCGTGGAGTATGAAAATATTTCCACTGTCATTTGATATAATTCAGCGATGGATTCACGATGCATGAGTGTAGTTGGATGTTCACTACATGCTCGCTTTTGTAGAATGACGATTAACGAAGTTCCATGCTGTTACTTCACTCCATCGATATATGTCCCAATTGCATTAAAGCCTTAGCCTTCCATCTCAACTTCTGTTATAATCATTGAAAGCACTGCAAGATTATAATGTTCCATAATAGAATGTATCGTTGTAACACCAAACGTATGCTCCAATATCACGGTTGCGATGCACGTGTCAGCCGTAGTGTATAATGTAGAATCTTAAAAGTGCTTCTCAGGTGGCGAGAAAATCACTTTTGTTGGCAGCCTTAAAGTGCCAATATCTTTCGAAGTATAACTGTGAAATTGTTCAAATCTTCTACACACCTCAATGTTGTACTGCCCAATTGAATTATAATAAAGGCAGAAGTTAACTCTTTATATCTTATCTCGTAGAAACGTTAATGTGAGCGTTTCAACTTCACATAGTTTCGAGCAGCGTAAAATGGAACTGCTCCGTGTTCGTTCGATGCGCCGGGCTTTAACCACACGCTAAAGACAACTTGCTTCACTTATTCACTCGACAATGACTATATAACATCAGAAATATATATGCGGTAACAGCGGTATGGGAGATATGAGCGGTATGAGAGCTCCTCTATCCTGTGCACGACCTTTTATCAACTTCTTAAGGGGCGTATCCATCCCTTCCATAGTTCGTTCCTCCGTCAATGCTAGAAGTTTTAACTTTGGCTATAGGCCTACTTGACGGATTCTCAAATTTCAAAAACTCAAAATTAATTTCTTCAAAATTCCAAATCAATGCCATAACTGAAAATAGTTTTCCACAAATCTGCATGCCAAAAGTAATTAAATATCGTAGTTTCAGCAATCTCCGTCTTCCTTCCAAACTATCGTTCATTGGTTCGAGTCTCTCCTCCGATAGCGTAACTTCTTCCTTAGCACGATACCTTGTTTCCTGCGACTGCGTCGTAAATCTCAGATCTTTCTCGAACAAAATCATGACGTCACCAAGAATCTCAGCTCCACCAGCCTACTTGCATGAAGTCTACGTCAACCGTGCCTACGTCATGAATATCCACGTCACAACTATGACAGTCATAACTTTATTCATATTTGCCAATACAGCCATCGTGGTCTCAATTTAATTCAATTTATGAGGGCAGTACTAAGCCAGAAACCTTCCCTGGAGTGTACACAACATCTCACCCAAGTTTCATCGCTATCGGATGAATGGTATACGAAATTATATGGGACTTTGTTGAAACGCTTCGCGCGTCGTTGCCCATTTGTTGATTCTACTCGTGCTCTACCTATTTTTAAAGGGATTTACTAAGCTAGAAACCTTCCCTGGAGTGCACACAAAATCTCAGCCTAGTTTCATCGCTATCGGACGAATGGTATATGAACGCAAACGTGACTTTGTTGAAATGCTTCGCGCGTCGTAGCTCATTTGTTGAATCTACTCGTGCGCTGCCTATTGTAAAGTGGATGTACTAAGCCAGAAAATTTCCCTGCAGTGTACACAACATTTTACGCAAGTTTCATAGCTATCGGACGAATGGTATATGAATGCATACGGGACTTTGTAGAAACGCATTGCGTGTCGTCGCTCATTTGTTGAATCTACTTGTGCGCTATCTACTGTGAAATGTATTCACTAATTTTGAAACCTTCACGTAAGTGTACACAACATCTCACCCACGTTTCATCGCTATCGGACGAATGGTATATGAACACATACGGGACTTTGTTGAAATGCTTCGCGCATCGTCGCCATTTGTTAAATCTACGCGTGCGCTACCTATTGTAAAATGGATTTACTCAGTCAGAAACCTTCCTTGGAGTGTACTCAACATCTCACCCAAGTTTCATCGCAATCGGTCGAATGGTATATGAACGCATAGGAGACATACATACCCACAGACAAACTATCACGTTACATTGATTTTAGGTAGATTTCATTAGAAAGCTAACTATTGCAATGGGTCCCATGTTTCGACTTCCGGAAAATTTCGACATATCTTCGCGTTTCACATCCCCCAGACCCCAAAACCACCGTCAGTTCAAAAGTTTATATATAATTTATGTATGTATATATACAGTGTGGTCCACCCGCCCCTTATTATTTAGTTTTATGAAACCCAACTAACATCTCAATTCTCCCGATGGTCGATATTGCTCTGCGCTCTGACTGTGTGACAGCAATGTAATTGGGTCATGGGTCTAGCAAAGAAAAACCGACCTTAAACTTTTCCCCGCCAAATACTATGGCCCATTCTACTAACATATGATTTACTGCTCCTTGAAATAACACACACACACGCAATACGATCGAAGTAATAGCTTACGCCACGTGATCTGTAATAGTAAAAAGTTAAATCAACACCATAAACCGTGATTGAAGACTTTTACATGGACTTAAACGTTTGAGATGGGACGGCTACAGTAACAACTGCACGTTTAGCGTTCGGTATCTCCCATGTGTTGGTGGCTGAGAGGTTTAAAGCCTGACCGTATGTGGTGGGCGCGAGCGGGTAGAACGGCGCTTCGAATCCAGTAGTAGGCATACTTTTTTGAACGAAAGCCCACATTTCATTTTAGTTGGGATGTAACTACATTGCCACATTTATTGCCTTAAGACGTATTTTTGTGAAGAGTTCGTTGAATTTTGATGATTTATAAAGAAAATACGATCGAATTGGTACGATATGCCTACGTGACCTGCAATGGCAGAAAACTAAAAAACTGGCATGAATATTAACATAACATATCGAAGTGTTGCTCCGGTGGTCCGGGTTCGATTTCCAGCTCTGCCAAGAAATGTAATACTTGTCTGAGGGCTGAAATTGGGTACACGTAGCCTCGTGAAGCAAATATGAGAAGAAGTGGGTTTGATTCCCACCTCAGCCACCCTGGAAATGGTTTTCCGTGATTTCCCACTTCTACTCCGGCCAAATTCCGGGACGGATTCTATCTTAAGGCCACGGCTGCCTCCTTCCCAATCCTTAATTGCAAATACACATATCATTACAAGCCCGCAATAACTCAGGTTATCAGACAAATTCTACACACACACCCAAGTAAACGGGGCTAAATGACCGCGATGTTCTAGCTCCTCAAATGAAACAAAACAACAACATATCGAAGGATATTCTGATCACCAGTGCTTGCATCGAAGTATACGTATTCCTTAGAAATTCCCATGGTATTATTAGCATACTTTCGATTTTTGCAAAAGATGGAAGTAGACTTATGAGATCTACACATGGCCAAAAATTGTGTGTCTGTGTGTGTGTGTGTGACTGTGTGTCTGTGTGTGTGTGTGTGTGTGTGTATGTGTGTGTCTGTGTGTGTGTGTGTGTCTGAGTGAGTGTACTCTGAATGTCTGTCCCCCTTTATCAATTCGAACACGATGAAACCGAATTGAACGAAATTTGGTACAGAGGTAGCACTAGCGTAGAACACCTCAGTGTCATGTTTTATATCGCCACCATCTTGACGGAAACGTAATGGTGGCCACCCAAATTTTCAAAGCTTGAATCAAATTACGACTAACTTAATCATCCCATCTCTACCAAATTTTGCAACAACATATACTTGTATGGCGAGCGTAGTTTGACTGAACTACAAGGTCATCAGTCCATTAGTTTGCAGATGACGGCCATGTATGTGTGCAAATCGATTCCCCCTATCAATTCAAACACGGTGAAACTGAATTGAACGAAATTTGGTACAGAGGTAGCACTACCAAAGGGCACTCCAGTGTCATGTTTTATATCGCCACCATCTTGACGAAAACGTAATGGCGGCCATCCTAATGTTAAGAGCTTGAGTCAAATTACGACCAACCTAATAATCTGATCTCTACCAAATTTTGCAACAACATACCTTTATGTATAGAGAATCTTTTGACCACACTACAAGGTCATCAGACCAATAATGTGCGGATAGCGGCCTTGTATGTGTGCAAATCGATTCCCCTTAGCTTTTCAAACACGGTGAAACCGAATGGAACGAAGTTTGGTACAGAGGTAGCACTAGCAAAGGCCACCTCAGTGTCATGTTTTATATCGCCGCCATCTTGACGGAAACGGAATGACGGCCACCCAAATGTTAAAATCTTAAATCAAATTACGACCAACCTAATCATTTGATCTCTACCAAATTTTTCAACAACTTACCTTTTTGTGGGAAGCATCTTTTGACTGAACTACAAGGTTTGCAGATAGCGGCCATGTATGTGTGCAAATCGATTCCCCACATCAATTCAAACACGGTGAAACCGAATTGAATGACATTTTTTTTTTTTTACAGAGGTAGCACTAGCAAATGGCACATCATATTCATGTATAATACCCGTATAGCACGTTGTATTTCAAGAAGCTACTACAACCAACATTCAATTATACTCCCTGAAAAGGACAAAGAGTTATAACAATACCCATGCATTTAGGAGAAAGTAGGCAATACGTTCTATACCGAACATCTTGTTTTGTTATGAAATTTTAACAAAAAGTCATAGCATATCTTTAGGCCCGTATCACACGACACTCGCTGGCAAGGAAGCTGCTGTGATCGCTGGTACAAAATCCTGTATGATTCTGTTCTCTTCGTCAGTACACCTGCTTGTATGACCGAAGTGCATCACACGCTAGCATTTTGGACGCTAAGTTGTATGAAATAAAACCGAAGGGCTGTCGTTTGAGGGCATTATTTGCAGTTATGTCGCCTTATTAACGTAAAGTGGTCGCGAAACTTACTTTAAGTAAATTAGAAAACATGCCAGGTACTGAATGAATGCATTCCAATCAATATTTAAGATCAAACTGTAATAATTGATTATTTTACCGTACGCGTTAATAAGAGGCGCAATAAAAACCTCCAGAGTGTGTTGGAAATGTGTGCAAGTGTTATTGCGTCCGCTCGCTCTTTCGAAGATCCCGGGTTCAAGACTATCTAACGGTAGATCTTTTTAACTATTTTATCATACCCTCCATACCTCGTACAGCAAGATTTCAACTGGGGTTTGTTCACATTATCTACGAAGACGATAGGGAAAGTTATTTTCTTGTCTCATTTAAATGGCTATTTTCCCTAAATACTGTTCAAAACCATGGATGGATTCTATTCGTTATAATTATTATATTTTTAGTTGATTTTACCCTCCAGGTTAGGTTTTCCCACGGACTCAGCGAGGGATCCCATCATTACCGCCTCTACGGGCAGTGTCCTGGAGCTTGAAACATTTCGTCTGGCGGATACAACTGGGGAGGTGGGATAAGCACCTCGCCCAGGCGGCCTGCAAAGCGAACAGGGTCCTATTGAGGGATGTGAAGGGAGGGGCAGATCGGGAGGGATAGGCAAGGAAGAGGGAAGGAGGCGGCCGTGGCCGTACGGTAGGTAACATCCCGGCATTTGCCCGAAGGCGAAGTGGGAAACAACGAAAAACCACTTTGAGGATGGCTGAGGTGGGAATCGAACCCCCTATACTCATTTGGACCACCCGAGGCTGAGTAGACCCCGTCCCAGTCCTCATACCACTTTTCAAATTTCGTGGCAGAACTGGGAATCGAACCCAGGACGTTCGGGGTGGCAGCTAATCACGCTGACCACTACGCAACGGAGGCGACTCTATTCGTGATAATTAGAATTTTAATACAGTGGAACGTGGCTAATTCGAACTTCTTTAATTCGAATTTTTCTCTTGGTCCCTAGCATTTTGTATACAATCAATGCTAAAAAATCGTGGTTAATTCGAATTATATTTTGGATAATTCGAAGCTTTTAGTGTAAATAGCCGATCGGAAGCCAAACAGTTAGGTAAGTTCCCGAAAAAACTGTTCCGAGTGCAGCCCAAGCAACAAACCACGTCACAGAACTTAAGCGCTTTTTTAAAAGTAGAAATGACGCAAGTGATTCTGATTTCCGTTCCTCAAATTTGTTAGATTCTTTTGTGATTGCTGAGAGATTTAATTGTAGGAAACAGGTAAGAATCTCAAACTTTTTTGAAAAACAGTAGATTTCTCAAAGACTTAACTAGATTGTTGGAATACTACTGTCGTTAAATAGGTGAATAGTACATTTTGGTTTTATTTTTCATTTGAAACTTTTGAGGTTGTCTGTTAATCTGCTTTGTGGAACGTAAATCATTATGTAAACGTAATACAATATATTTTCTCCACCCTTTTCAGACAACTCTCTTAATTCGAATTTTTGTATAATTCGAATTTGTTTACTGCTCCTTTGAGGTCGAATTATCCAAGTTCCACTGTAGTTCAATATTTATAATAATATGACACGTTCTGTAATTACTGCCTTGCTGCGAGGCTCAGCGGTAACGTTCTCGCTTGCTGTGCCCAAGGTTGCAGGTTCGTATCCTGGCGCAGTCAACTGGCATTTGAGATTTACTGGCACGTTAAAGATCCCCTTCGGAGCAAATTTCCGGCACCCCGACGTATCTAAAAGCCAGAGCAGTTAAAAGGGACGTAAAACCAATAATGTTATAATTATCTGTATTTACTGCATGTTTGGGGCAGATGACCTCGTAGTTCCGCCCCTTAAAACCTCACTAACTATTATTGTAAGTTTATAGCAAGCGCTTTTCGCACAGACGCCGTTGAAAGAAATTATAGTTTCGGTCAGATATATTTATTCGTGAGCCTACCCACATAACAAATCTATTTGTCGTCTAAGTCGGAGTTTTCATTTAAACAAAGGTGGTCAAAATTTCGAACTACGTTGAATATACAGGATACCTTGCTTTCGTTCTACAGATTATTATGCCGTCCAATCTGGCTGCATACCATCGGATAAGTACGGTGCTTTTGAGGACCAAATAAAAAATCACTCGTTGGAACAGATGCGTCCATAATACATCCACATTAAACGATATTAAGCAAAAAAAAAATAATCTTCTAGTTCAAGGTTCGCACCTACTACAATGCGGCTTCGTTGACGCTACTCAACCAATTCTTGATTTAGCCACCGTAGCTACCGAGAGCCATGGTGTATTGCTGGCACTTATTGAATCTATTCGTAGACACTTCCTGTCCAAACGTAAGAAAGTGTTATTTGGAGCTCTAATCGTTTCAATCATGAATTATATTTGAGGTCATTGAAAGAACACTGCCACTATTAATTTCTACTATATTCGCGAGGATATACTCAACGTTAAAGTTGTACAATGGACGTAAAGGAGCAGGTTCTAATGTTTTCAGGATGACTGTCATATACGCGTTAGTTGGGTTGCCTTCCTCCAAAAAAAATAAGGGGCTGGTGGACCACACTGTATATATATATATATATATGTATATATGTATATCAGTTTCTTGTGGACACGATAACTGCCGTAATTTTTCACCAATCACTTAGAATTTTTTACATAATATGTATCCCTATAAAATCTCGGTCGAGTTCGTTAATGGGCAAAATTGGTCGAAGGGGGTGAAAATGGGGGGCTTTTTTCGAAAAATTGAAATTTCGGTATAACTCTCTTAATACGTGAAATATCGAATCCATTCTAAGTTCATAATATGTGTAGGATAAGTGCCAACAATTTATGTCAAATAAGTTTTTTGATAGCACCAACCATTGACCAAAGGGGTGGAAAAAAGTGGGTTTTTCGGGAAACATTAATCATATCTCTCTTAATAGGCACAATATCAAAACCGTACAAAATGGACAATATTCCCCTAATAATTACCTAAAACTTTTGTCTGAAAGAATTTTTGATATGACCCACCATTACGCCAAGGGATGAGAAAAATGATTTCGGAATTATAAGAAAATGCCAAGAGCTATCAGAGGTTGCCATGGCAACACTACTAAATTGATGAGGGATGAGCCGTTGCCATGACAACGCACTTGCACGAGATCAGATTCAGTATTTCCATCTGACTAAGCCGGCCCCTTGGTGTTGGGGTAGCGCGCCTGCCTCTCACCCGGAGTCCCCGGGTTCGATCCCCGGCTCCGTCAGGGATTTTAAAACTGACGTGAGGGTTGGAACGGGGTGCACTCAGCCTCGTGAGGACAATTGAGTAGCTGTCTGACAGTGAGACAGCACCCCGATCACGAATACCAATATTAACGGCCGAGGGGACCCGACGTGCTGATCACGCGTCACCCCAATATCTGCAGGCCAAATGGCTGGGCAGCGGTCGCTTGGTCGGCCTTAGCCCGTCATGGGCTGGATGGTGCCAGGGGTTGACTTTGACATCTGACTAAGTGGGAAGCGGCTTCGGTGACGTAACTGGTAGCATGCAGAATGTCTATGCCCAAGGTCGCGGTTTCAAAGCCGGCCGAAGTCGTCGGATTTTCTAAGAGCGCTAAAATCCCTCAGTATGCTTTCCTTTGGAGGGGAAGTTCCAACGTTCGTTACGAGTTGCTGGTTGGGGTGGCATCTAGTAGCCAAGTTCACAGCTAGGTGTCATTGACGGTAGTACCTGGTAGCAACATTAGGAACTACTGCTTGAAATTGACCGTCTGCAGTCCTTACCTGAATTACAGACTAATACATCCATTACAATTCACACCGTTTATCAGACAGATTCTACACTCACCCAAAGTACACGGGGTTAGATGACCACGTTGTCGCAGCCCCTAAACTGAGGAACCATACAGAGGTAGATTTCATTACAAAGCTAACTATTGCAATGGGTAGGCTACCATGTTTCGACTTCCGGAAAATTTCGACATATCTTCGCGTTTCACATCCCCCAGACCCCAAAACCACCGTCAGTTCAAAAGTATACTTGTATATATATCAGTTTCTTGTGGACACGATAACTGCCGTAATTTTTCACCAATCACTTTTTACCGAATATGTATACCTATAAAATCCCGGTCGAGTTCGTTACTGGGCTAAATCGGTAGAAGGGGGTGAAAATGGGGGGCTTTTTTTCGAAAAAGTGAAATATTGCTATAACTCTCTTAATATATGAAATATCGAATCCGTTCAACGTTCATACTATGTGTCGGATAAAGCCCAAAAATTTATGTTTGAAGAGTTTTTTTATATCACCAACCATTGATTGACCAAAGGGGTGGGAAAAAGTGGGTTTTTCGGGAAACATTAATCATATCTCTCTTAATAGGCACAATATCAAAACCGTACGAAATGGACAATATTCCCCTAATAATTACCTAAAACGTTTGTCTGAAAGAATTTTTGATATGACCCACCATTATGTCAAGGGATGAGAAAAATGATTTCGGAATTATAAGAAAATGCCAAGAGCTATCAGAGGTTGCCATGGCAACAATACTAAATTGATGAGGGATGAGCCATCAGACGTTGCCATGACAACGCACTTGCACGAGATCAGATTCAGTATTTTCATCTAAGTGGGAAGCGGCTTCGGTGACGTAACTGGTAGCATGCAGAATGTCTATGCCCAAGGTCGCAGTTTCAAAGCCGGCCGAAGTCGTCGGATTTTCTAAGAGAGCTAAAATCCCTCAGGATGCTTTCCTTTGGAGGGGAAGTTCCAACGTTCGTTGCGAGTTGCTGGTTAGGGTGGCATCTAGTAGCCAAGTTCACAGCTAGGTGTCGTTGACGGTAGTACCTGGTAGCAACATTAGGAACTACTGCTTGAAATTGACCGTCTACAGTCCTTACCTGAATTAAGACTACTACAGCCATTACAATTCACACCGTTTATCAGACAGATTCTACAATCACCCAAAGTACACGGTGTTAGATGACCGCGTTGTCGCAGCCCCTAAACTGAGGAACCAACCAGAGGTAGATTTCATTAGAAAGCTAACTATTGCAATGGGTACCATGTTTCGACTTCCGGAAAATTTCGACATATCTTCGCGTTTCACATCCCCCAGACCCCAAAACCACCGTCAGTTCAAAAGTTTATATATAATTTATGTATGTATATGTATATATATATATATATATATATATATATATATATGCATATAAGTTTCTTGTGGACACGATAACTGCCGTAATTTTGCACCAATCACTTTGAATATTTTACCGAATATGTATACCTATAAAATCTCGGTCGAGTTCGTTAATGGGCTAAATCGGTCGAAGGGGGTGAAAATGGGGGGCTTTTTTCGAAAAAGTGAAATATTGCTATAACTCTCTTAATATGTGAAATATCGAATCCGTTCAACGTTCATACTATGTGTCGGATAAAGCCCAAAAATGTATGTTTGAAGAGGTTTTTTTATAGCACCAACCATTGACCAAAGGGGTGGGAAAAAGTGGGTTTTTCGGGAAACATTAATCATATCTCTCTTAATAGGCACAATCTCAAAACCGTACAAAATGGAAAATATTCCCCTAATAATTACCTGAAATTTTGTCTTAAAGAATTTTTGATATGACCCACCATTATGCCAAGGGATGAGAAAAATAATTTCGGAATTATAAGAAAATGCCAAGAGCTATCAGTGCTTGCCATGGCAACTCTACTAAATTGATGAGGGATGAGCCATCAGACGTTGCCAAGATAACGCACTTGCACGAGATCATATTCTGAATTCCATCTGACTAAGTGTGAAGCGGCTTCGGTGACGTAACTGGTAGCAAGCATGCTGAATGTCTATGCCCAAGGTCGCGAGTTCAAAGCCGGCCGAAGTCGTCGGATTTTCTAAGAGCGCTAAAAATCCCTCAGTATGCTTTCCTTTGGAGGGGAAATTCCAACGTTCGTTGCGAGTTGCTGGCTGCGGTGGCATCTAGTAGCCAAGTTCACAGGTAGGTGTCGTTGACGGTAGTGCCTGGTAGCAACATTAGGAACTACTGCTTGAAATTGACCGTCTGCAGTCCTTACCTGAATTACAGACTAATACAGCCATCCCTAAGTACACGGGGTTACATGACCGCGTTGTCGCAGCCCCTAAACTGAGGAACCAACCAAAATATCTGCGGGAGATATAATTTTGCGTGAAGAAGTAACAGGCCGTTATATAGTTACACATCAGTGTCGAAACCTTGCATAAGGACAGTGTGACCACAAGTATAACAAGTAGTTCCGTGAAGAACTATACAGCCTATTTTCATATATCCTACTTATGTTAACTCCCACTATCAACATACACAATTTCAGTTTGATTGCTGTAATAGATTCGTAGATATTGAGAACCGACTAAATATTTCGGATGGTCGCCATGTTGGATTTTATATATGTAGGTCCTAGAGTTATGTACTGTTACATGCAGATTATTGTGAACGTGTAGTATTCAAACTTCAATCGCATAATTAGGACACAAGAAAAAACAAGGAGATTTAAAAAAAATTCACAGCTGCCATCTTGAGGTTATGGAAACAATTGAAATAAATTAGATGCCAGTGGATTAACATTCGGATAAAGATTTACTGTACCAAGTTTCACTGCACGCGGATGGTTAAATTGCGAGAAACGTCCATGTGAATATTTATAATTCGCGTCACCGCCATGTTGGATTTGTGATCACCAGGTTATTTAAAGTCCTATAGGAGAACTTAAGTTCATAGCCCCTATGAACATTAAAAAATTTAGTTTGATTCCTAAAATAGATTCGTAGATATTCAGTATCGTCTAAATATTTCGGATGGTCGCCATGTTGGATTGTTAAATGTATAGGCCATAGAGTCATGTACCATTAAAGGAAAATTATTGCGTAGGTTCATTATTCAAACTTTCACTTCGATCGCATGAATACATCACAAGAAATAAAAACTTAATTTTAAAATTCGCACTGCCGCCATCTTGAGGTTATGTAAACAATTGAACTAAATTAGATACCAGTGGATTACAATGTGTATAAATATTTCCTGTACCAGGTTTCAGTGCGCTTGGAACATTAAATCGCGAGAAAGGTCTATTTAAAATGTTCAAATTCGCTTGGCCGCCATGTTCGTTTTGTAGTTAACCGGTTTTTGAAAATCTTATAGATGGACTTCCAGTAGTACCCTTTATCTCCGTACAAAATTTTAGGGAGGTACCGCTAATAGTTTCAGAGATATAGAATGTCGGTGAAATATTTCGCACATCCGCCATCTTGTGATTATGTAAACAATTGAACGAAGTTAGATGTCGTTGCATTACAATGTATATAAACATATACTGTACCAAGTTTCATTGCGTTTGGTTGGTCAAATCGCGAGAAACGTCTATTTAAAAGTCGCAAATTCGCTTGGCCGCCATGTTGGTTTTGTAGTTACCAGGTTTTCAAAAGTCACATAAGTGAACTTATAGTAGTTCCCTCTATCGCCATAGAAAATGTCAGGGTAATATCCGTAATAGTTTCGGAGATATTGAATGCTGGTGAGATATTTCGCACAGCCGCCATGTTTGATTGGTGAGTCGTAACAAAATTTGAAGGGCACGGTCGAGGTCGCCGGGAATAGTGCTATGAACTTTCCGAGTTTCATTGAAATCGCTCCTGCCGTTTAGATTTTATTAGGGGGGGACACACACACGAATCACACACACACACACACGCGCGCACACACACACGGACAAAAGGTGATCTCATAAGCCTATTTTTTTCAAAATTGAAAATAGGCTAAAAATGGACCCCAAATGACAAGAAAGTTACCGTTCCCATAAGACAATAAAATGTTTAAAATAAGCATAAAATGACGAAAAACAAAGTTAATTAAGCTCCAATTATAAAATACCTTCTCGCAATAAATGAGGTCTGATCCTTCTACGAAAAACTGCATATTCTGCCTATTTTCGCCTATCCCCAAGTTTTTCCGGTGAAATCTACCTCCGCCTTCCGGCGTGCCGAGAGGACTCTTTATATATATATATATAGATAGAAGATAAGCGCAAGCCTCCGTGGCTTGGGCGGCAGCACGCCAGCCTCTCACCGCTGGGTCCGTGGTTCAAATCCCGGTCACTCCATGTGAGATCTGTGCTGGACAAAACGGAGGCAGACAGGTTTTTCTACGGGTACTCCGGTTTTCCCTGTCAAAATTTCATTCCAGCAACACTCTCCATTATCATTTCATTTCATCTGTCATTCATTTAATCATTGCCCCAGAGGAGTGCGTCTGGTCTCGGCAGCCGGCACAGTTCATGTCCTCGCCGCTAGATGGGGGCTTCATTCATTCCATTCCTGACCCGGTCGGAGACTGGAAGCAGTCTGTGGATTTTCATTTTCATTTGGAATAAGCAATATTATATCCAGCAACACAGGAAAATAAATACATACATAGCTTTTTAAGTATTAGGGCATAAGTTAGCCCTGCATTGTTCAATCAATCGCGTGTGCTACAACACTGTATAATTCACTTGTTATCTTGATCACTGGAGTCCCGTTATATTAAATATGTACAATCTTCATCACATCGTAACTTGAGTCTATTTCTGATTATTATCTAAGTAAACGTATTAGTCTAAAAATGTACATTCTTAGACCTATGTGATGAATATCAAATTCAGCCGAGTAAGGGAAGAAT
Organism: Meconema thalassinum; assembly: GCA_946902985.2. Lineage (NCBI taxonomy): Eukaryota > Metazoa > Arthropoda > Insecta > Orthoptera > Tettigoniidae > Meconema > Meconema thalassinum. Next base: position 70,265,187 of record OX336399.1, on the reverse strand, counting down.
ACTGTACATGAGAGCTATATCTTGGTCATCAGCCTCATGTAGTTGGGTGTGTAGTATTGGAATTGTCTGTATGTATGCATTATTCCCGTTTCCCAACGGGGTTGGGGATGAGATGCGATGAAATTCTATGTGGTGGATGGTTATTACGGTGGGATGCCCTTCCTGACGCTAACTTTACGAGATGAGTTATTGGGAGATGAAATGAATGAAGATGAATGAAACTGGGCAAGGATGTGGAAGGAAGTGGTCGTGGCCTGTTAGAAGGTACCATCCCAGCATTTGCCTGGAGTTGAAAATGGGGAAACCACGGAAAACCATTTCAAGTTCAGCCGACGGTGGGTCTCGAACCCACGTCTACCGAGTCCGCAGAGAGCTTGCCCCCATGGCTTAGCGCTGCGCTTTATGGAGCGTGGATACCGCTGTCAGTGTGTATTGGACTTTGTGATATCCTGAATTTCTTTAATGACTGTGGTAGTGTAGAAAGGGATGAGGTAGGTTCCCCTGGGCGTGAAGCAATGCATTATCCCAGCATTTGCCTTGTTTGAGTGTGGATTATTTATTTATCGTATGGCTTTTAGTGCCGGGAGTGTCCGAGGACATGTTCGGCTCGCCCGAGTCTGTAGCTGTTTCCAGCGGACACCCTAAAGGGTGAGCTACTAGTTCCGTTCAATTTCAAGTAGTTCCAACTTTCGCCACCAGATATCAATGATACCTAGGGGTGAACGTTGGAATTTTGATAGAGCGTTCTGACGAAATCTAACCTAACAAATTTTGCTTTACACAAGTTTAGTCTGTGAAAGGATCTTTTACATGCCATAAATCTATGACATGGGACCGCCGGCTTTACTTCCCCTCCGAAGGAAGGCATACTGAAGGATTTTTAACGCTCTTAAAAAATCCGACGACTTCGGCCGGGTTTGAACCCGCTATCTTGGGCACAGCAGTTCAGCATGCTACCGACTACGCCACCGAAGCCGCTTTGAGTGTGGACAAACCTGGGGATAAACACACTCAGGATAGCCGCTGTCAGTGCCGGGATTTGAACCTGTGACCTCTGGATTTTCAGCAGCTGCCCTCGCAGCCGTGGCGCATAATTTAACGAGAACCGCTACGCTTGGGGGACTATAGAAAAAGATACTCTCCCCTAACAACAACAAAAACAACAAAATTCCCCGAGGCACTACAGCTTATGAAAGGCTTAGGCCTACTAAGCGATCGCTGCCCAGCCATTTTGCCAGCAGATTATGCGGTGACACGTGGTCAGCATGACGGGTCCCCTTAGCCGTTAATCTTGGTTTCTGCTGCCGGGGCACCGCCTCTCTGTCAACTACTCAATTAGCTTGCCACGGTGGATGAGTGGTTATCCTGTCGGACTACCAACGCCAAGGTTGCAGGTTCGCTCCTGGCCATAGTAAGTGATTTTTTTTTGAAAGGCGACAAAAATCACGGCACTAATGTCACACGTTGTTGGCATGTTAAAGAACCCATTTGAATTCATTAGGCCGTGATTATAATGGAAAAATTAATCTCGGGATTTTTCGCCGACAAAAAAAGTTCCACATTTCTCTACTAGAAAGCGCTATAGTGTCAAGGAACTTATATATCTAACCTCCTTTACTTTCATAGCGCTCCAAGGAACAACAACAAGAATTCGACATGCAAGCTGCCCTCTGGACGTTAAATAACAAAGCTTGCATCTAGCACAAGAGGTCATACAATATTTTAGAATAATGCTGCTCAATTGTCCTCACGAGGATGAATGCAACCCATTCCAGTCAGTTTCTAAAATCCCTGATGGAGTCCGGAATCGAACTCGGGGCCTCCGGGAGTGTGGCAGGTGCGCTACCAAACACCACGGTGCCAGCCATCCTTAACAACACCTGGTAGAAAACCTAGTACTATAAATAGTTTGCTGTCTAAGGTTGGTATTGTAAAGAAAGTTAAATAAAGCCATACATTACATAACAATACATTACATACATATAGAGCTATCTTGAATCAAAGTTGTAGTAGCTCGAAAAACAGCGAGTATCCATTACGTCATGAGATTTCCTTCGTTTTGGAGCAAAAGAGAGCTGTAATAGGCTGTTATATTCTTCTAACACAGAACAGTGGATATAAACTGCCTTTGTAAACTAACTTGCGGACTTTCTGTTTATTTTATTACCCCCATTCCTTGTTTACGCCCCATTTCTGTACCCACCCTCACAACACTGCACTTTGAGTGAGTTTACAGGATGTTTATGTGGCACTAGCTCTTAGCAGAACAAGTAAAGTTTCCACAGAATTGAAACACAAGAGGAAGAGAATAATATTGTTTTTTCTTTCCTGATCAGAGCATCTTGGGAATCCCTTCAAGTTAACAAGAGGAAGGGGATTTAATTTGTGCTCAAGATGCTGCTGTTCCTGACGCGTCATCTCAACAAGAATCTTATTAACTCGAGTTCTTAAGATTTATCGGAGAAAGCGACTTGCAATAAGAGGCTTTTTCTGTATCTGAAAGCTTTTATTGCTTGGAAACTTCTCTACTCCATCCATACAGTACCCTAAAATAACTGAAACCAGATTGTTTTCCAACAAATTTACACTCTTATTGTTGGTGAAGAAGATTGTCATGTAAGTGGGAAGACATTGAAATATTTGCATCTTTCAGGCTATTCCAATCCTCTTTGAATGATTTTCAGCCTATTTTCAATTTTGAAAAAATAGGCTTATGAGACCACCTTTTGTCCGTGTGTGTGTGTGTGTGTGTGTGAAGAGTGTGTGTGTGTGTGTCCCCTAATAACATCTAAACGGCTGGAGCGATTTCAATGAAATTCGGTTTGTTCATAGCACTATTACGGACGACCCCGACCGTGCCCTTGAAATTTTGTTACGTCTCACCAATCCAACATGGCGGCTGTGCGAAATATTTCGCCAGCATTCAATATCTCCGAAACTATACCCGATATCACCCTGGAAATTTTTACGGTGATAAAGGGATCGACTAGAAGTTCACCTATGTGACTTTTGACAACCTGGTAACTACAAAACCAACATGGCGGCCACGCGAATTTGCGATACTTAAATAGACGTTTCTCGCGATAAAACCAACCAAACGCAATAAAACTTGGTTTATACATATTGTAATGTGCACATTGTAATGCACCGACATCTAACTTCGTTCAATTGTTTACATAACCACAAGATGGCGGATGTGCGAAATATTTCACCGGCATTCTATATCTCTGAAACTATTAGCGGTATCACCCTGAAATTTTGTACGGAGATGAAGGGCACTACTGGAAGACTTTCAAAAACCAGATAACTACAAAACAAATATGACGGCCAAGCGAAGTTGAAAATTTTAAATAGACCTTTCTCGCGATTTAATGATCCAAGTATCACCCTGAAATTTTGTACGGTGATGAAGGGCACTTCTGGAAGACTTTCAAAAACCGGATAACTACAAAACGAATATGACGGCCAAGCGAAGTTGAAAATTTTAAATAGACCTTTCTCGCAAATTAATTATCCAAACGCAATGAAACTTGGTACAGCAAATATTTATACACATTGTAATGCTCTGGTATCTAATTTAGTTCAATTGTTTTCATAATCTCAAGATGGCGGCTGTGTGGATTTTAAAATTAACTTTTTATTTCTTGTGTCGTAATCATGCGATCGAAGAGAAAGTTTGAATAATGAACCTACGGAATAATTTTTCTATAATGGTACATGACTCTGGCCTATAAATATAAAAATCCAACATGGTACCATCCGAAATATTTAGATGTATATCAATATCTACGAATCTATTACAGCAATCAAACTGAATTTGTTTATGTTCATAGGGGTTATGAACATAAATTCACCTATAGGACTTTCAATAACCTGGTGATCACAAATCCAACATGGCGGCGACGCGAAGTCTAAATATCCACATGGTCTTTTCTCCCAATTTTACCATCCGAGTGCAGTGACACTTGGTACAGTAAATCCGTATACAAATGTTAATCCACTGGCATCTAATTTTTTTGATTTGTTTCAATAACCACAAGATGGCAGCTGTGCGAAATTTAAAAATCTCGTTTTTACATCTTGTGTCCTAATCATGCGGTTGAAGTTTGAATACTACACGTACACAATAATCTTCATGTAACAGTATATAACTCTAAGACCTACATATATAAAATCCAACATGGCGACCATCCGAAATATTTAGTCAGTTCTCAATATCTAAGAATCTATTACAGCAATCAAACTGAAATTTTGTATGTAGATAGAGGCAATTAACATAAGTAGGATATATGAAAATAGGCTGTATAGTTCTTCACGGAACGACTTGTTATTGAGTGACTTTGTTAAAGTCCATGTTTCTACTCCATAATAAATAAAACAACACCTTAAAGAAACAACATTGTTATTGTATTTCCAACAAATTTACATCCGTAGAGTAGAATCGAAGAAGAACAGGACATAGAAGCGAGGATTAAAGCTGCATGCAGAGCATCATTTTCATTTAACAGACTACTCGCATCCAAACTGTTATCAAGAGGGACCAAATTACGAATATATAAAACTATAATTAGGCCAGTAATATTATATGGTGCAGAAACATGGAGATTAAGCGAATGCACAGAGAGAAATATAGAGGTTTCTGAAAATAAAATCCTTAGAAAGATTTTCGGATCAATTTGTGAAGCAGGTGAGTGGCGAAGAAGAAAGAACAAGGAACTAAAGGAGTTGTATAAAGAACATTAAAAAAAAGACTTAACCTGAATTAAAAACCTTAACTTACATTAAAACTTCAGAAAGTAACCACTCTCCCACATGAACAGGATGACGAGGTCTGCTGATGGCCCGTCATCACGTAGAATAAGGGAGAGGGTATTAGGCAGTTTAAGAGTCCTTCGCAGATCGGCCAGATCCACACACTCCAAGAAAATGTGTGCCACAGTTAGGTGGGCACTTAAGTACACACAGGGGGTCTTCTCTCTTTAGCAAGTGGGAGTGCGTAGCAATCCCATGGCTGATCTGGAGTCGACAGAGTACCACAGCTTCCTTCCGGAGAGGTCGGAAGGAAGATTTCCGCACCTTCGTTGTCCCCTTGATGCCTCTCAGTTTGTTGGGCGGAGGCGTGGCACGCCACGCTTCTGCCCAATGCGACAGGATCGAATGCCACACCTGAGTACGACTTGACGAGGCCAAAAACCAACTGCGGTTTGTGGAGCCAGGAGTGTGAGAGTAAGTAACAGTAGAATCGAGGTAAACTGCCCCTTCCAGTCTATCTCCCATTCCCATTTAATGATATTAGTGGTAGTAGTACAATTGAACATAACTGTTGAAGTTCCAATCATTGAAAAGCAACGGAAGTCGTACAACAGTGTGACGTATTGATTGTGGCTGTGATGGGACTGTTTGCCTTCTCCCTTGCAAATAACTGCTAAGCGCACAATCGATAGCACAGGGGAAAACCATGGCTCTAATTAACAGCGAGGTGGAGGTAATAGCGAAAAGAACACGTGTAACAAGTACAGTTTTTTTTTCGTACAATATGATGAACCTTCAATTAGACCAATACTAAAAAAGTGACACCGGAAAAATTAAAGATAAAATAACACGAAAGTGTTATTCGTCATGCACCCTCGAGTTGATCTGATATCGATAATTTACTCTCGATGTTACACCCAATACACGTCAATTAATATTGCAGCCAACAGTCGGTCAACACAAAAAGAATCATTCCAATTACTGAAATATGTTTAAAATAACCTCCATGGACATCAAATTGGCAGGTGAAAAACTAAAGGAAGTTGGAGACTTCTGTTACTTAGGAAGCAAAATAACCAGTGATGGACGAAGCAAAGAGGATATAAAAAGTAGGTTAGCTCAGGCAAGGAAAGCATTTCTACAAAATAGGAATCTGTTGACATCGAATATAGATTTAGGTATTAGGAAGTCATTTTTGAAAGCCTTTGTCTGGAGCGTAGCGCTCTAAGGAAGCGAAACTTTGACTGTTGGTGCAGCAGAAAAGAGGAGAATTGAAGCGTTTTAAATGTGGTGTTACAGGAGAATGAAGATCAGATGGGTAGATAGGGTTACAAACGAAGTGGTATTAAGACTAGTGGGAGAGGAGAGATGTTTCTGGCGACTGCTAATGAAGAGAAGAGATAGGTTGGTAGAACACATACTAAGACACCCAGGAATAGCTAGCTTAGTTATGGAAGGAAGGGTCGAGGACAAAAACTTTAAGGGTAGACCAAGGTTAGAATATGTTAAATAGATTGTCTCGGACGTAGGGTGTGGTAGCTATGTAGAGATGAAACGATTAGCTCAGGACAGGGAGGCATGGAGGCTGCATCAAACTAGTCAAAAGACTGAAGACTCAAACAACAACAACCTGAAATAAATTACATGTGGATTTTCCATAAGATACGTACATGCTTTTATGAAAGCTACATAAATTCAAAGAACTCTGGTTATTTAAATAATTCACTAAAACCTCCGTAGCTTGGACGGCAGCACGCCGGTCTCTCACCGCTGGGTCCGTGGTTCAAATCCCAGATACTCCATGTGAGATTTGTGCCGGACAAAGCGAAGGCAGACAAGTTTTTCTCCGGGTACTCCGGGTTTCCCTGATACAATTTCATTCCAGCAACACTCTCCACTATCATTTCATTTCATCTGTCATTCATTTAATCATTACCCCAGCGGAGTGCGACAGGCTTCGGCAGCCGGCCTAGTTCATATCCTCGCCGCTAGATGGGGGCTTCATTCATTCCATTCCCTGAGCCGGTCGGACGACTGGACGCAGGCTGTGGATTTTCATTTTCAATAAAGTCTACACAAAGCTGGTTATCTGAGCAGCCTGTAGACATTCCTCAACAGTAGATCTTTGTACACATTAGTAGTTGACAAGCAGTATATGATGTAGTTGCAGCTTTTAATCGTCACAACAAAGTACTTGTAGTTCATTTCCACATATAAATTTACATTTCTACTGTAGTTTTAGGGTTTACTGCTTAAGATATCACAGCAATAGTACAAGGTCATTATGTGTGTGCGCGCCAGTAAACACAGCGAGCTAAGCCGGCTGTAACTAGCGCAGATCGCGGCCACAAGCACCCAGTCCAGCCGGCGGTCGGCGTGCTCCGCTGACTCATATCGTTAGTTCACACCTGTTTTGTCATTCATATGGGCGTGCATTTTCAAAGCTTAGTGTTGCACGTTTAGTGAGTATTGTGATTACCGTGATTGTTGGTCATGCTTAGAAACCAATTCACATTGCGCGAACGTGTGTGTATATCCATAATTCGTATATGAAAAGCAGAAAATCGTGTTTTGAAAACAAGACGAAAATTTTGAATCAAGTTTCCAGGAAGACCTGTGCCTAATGCCTGTATAATTAAGAGGCTCGTTAAACGATTCAAGGAAACATGCTCCGTAAATAATAAAAGAGTTGACAGACATTCTTTCATCAGAAGATGTCAGGTGTGTGTTACTAGAGAGGGAGGACATTTTCACCATCGCCTATCAGCACTGTAAGTACACATTATTGAACATGTTTGGTAAAAGTGTGATAGTGCGCGTCGACCGCCGGCTAAACCGGGTACGTGCGCCCGCGATCTGCGCCAGGCACAGCTGGCTTAGTTTGCCGTGTTTACTCGCGCGCACACACATAATGACCCTGTAGATACACCTTCATAGATTAGTTTGGGTGAGGTAGACTGTTTTTAGCGTACTTACGATTTTGGCAAAAAATGAAAGTAGGCTAGACTTATGAGATCTACACAAGGACAACAAAATTGTGTGTCTGTCTCTGTGTGTGTGTGTGTGATCTGGTATGTCTGCCTCCCCCCCCCCCCTTCCTTCCCTATCAATTCAAACAAGCTGAAACCAAATTCAACGAAATTTGGTACAGAGGTAGCACTAGCAAAGGGCACCTCAATGCCACGATTGTGTCACAGCAACCTTCACGGAAACGCAATGACGGCCACCCTAAAGGATCAAAGCTTGGATAAAATTATGACTAACCTAATCATCTGATCTCTACCAAAATTTGCAACTACTTACCTTCATGTAGGAAGCGACTTTTGACCAAACTACAAGGTCATCAACCCATAGTTTGCAGATGGCGGCCTTGCATGTGTGCAAATCGATCCCCCCTATCAATTCAAACACAACGAAACCAATTCGAACATACTTTAGTACAGAGGTAACCCTAGCAAGGGGGGGGGGGGGGGTTACCTCAGTGTCATGTTGTATATCGCCGCCATCATAACAAAAAAGAAATGACGCCCACCCAAATGTTCTGAGCTAAAAACAAATTACGACCATCCTAATCATCTGATCTCTACCACGATTTGCAACAATATACCTTAATGTGAGAAGCGACTTTTGCCAAAACTACAAGGTCATCAGCCAAATAGTTTCAAGATGGCGGATGTATGAATCATGCAAGTAATATAACCAAACCGTAACTTACGATTCAACAAGGCTTGGCCTTACCAAATATGGTCATCGTACATAGGGAGCTCATTACTGTTCTCAAGGAGGTGACCGGTAGGATATTAGCATTTTAAAATAGAATATACAGGGTGTAACAAAAATGTACGGCACAAATTCCAGGACACATTCCTAACACGTTGACGAAGAAATTATGTTATTTGAACATGGGTCCGGAAACGCTTTGTTTCCATGTTATACCTCATTGTCTCCAACTCATTTATCATGAGAAACACACAAGAACGGAACGTACCAGTATACCACATGCAACTCTTGCTCACAGGAGATGTTCAATATGCCCTCCGTGCGTATTCATACATGATCAACCCACCGTCGTAGTGATATCGGATGCGCTGATGTATCCCTGGATTGTTTCTCAGCCTTCCATAATACGGGCACGGAGACTTTCTAATATCGTATGGCCTCGGTTGCCGGGTGCAAGCTTTGTTATTTGACACCCAAAGGGTAGTTTGCATGTCGAATTTCGTTGTTCCTTGAAGCACTATGATATTCAATGAGGTTAGATATCTAAGCTCCTTGTACACTATAGCGCTTTCTAGTAGAGAAATTAGGAACTTTGTGTTGGCGGTAAATCCCGAGATTAATTTTGCTATTATGAACACGGCCTACTGAATTCAAATGGGTCCTTTGACAGGCCAACATCATATGGCATGGCATGGTGTCGTATTTTTTCCGCCTTCCAAAAATCACTTACCACGGCCAGGAGCGAACCTGCAAGCTTGGGGGTAGTAGAACGACTCGTTGACCACTCACCAACTGTGGCAAGCTACGGAGACTCTGAATATCTTGTACTGGGCTTCAATACACAAGAGCTTTCAAATGCCCTCACAAATAAAAGTCCAGTGATTTTAGGTCCGGAGAGCGTGAAGGCCAGGCAATTGGTCCACCTCTACCTATCCATGTGTCACCAAATCTGTTGTTTAAAAGCCGACGGGCATTAACACTAAAATGAGGAGGTGCTCCCCATCGTGCATGAAGTACTTGTTTTGTCGCACAGCTAAAGCTACATCTGCTAAGTCACATGGCAACGGGGCCATGTAAAACAAAAACTGGCGGTGCACCTACGATAATGACAGCGTAACCAGACGTAACTAAGAGTGCATGTTCCCCATGATTCTAACGTTCTGTTCTTGTGTGTTTCCCATGCTTAATGAGTTGGAGACAATGAGGTGTAACATGGAAACAAAGCGTTTCCGGACCCATGTTCATCTCTATATATATAAAAATGAAAGTTTGTCTGTTTTTTCTGAATTTCCACGGAAATTTGAGTTATTAACGCGTTTCAGATTGGTCTATGACGGTTGCGCGCAAAAACAAAATTTTTGTCTCTCTGTTTGTCTGTGTACAACTTTGCACGCGCATCACTCGAGAACGGCTGAGTGGATAAACGTAAAATTTGGTACAGATGTACATCAGAGGCACGAAAGTAATCATTGATGTAACTCTTCTACATACCTCTCATAAAAGAGGGCCTACCCCCTTAAAATGCATGATGAAATGGGCGTAGAAAGACGAGACAAAGCTCATTTTCAGCGTCTCAATGTGAGAAACAAAACTCGGGAGCCCTACGGGCCCCCGAAAACTACATTTTAAGGTCCTAAAGCCAACAGTTTTTGAGATATACCCAGAAAACTAATTTCATTTATTAAGCTATTGAAAGGATGCGAGCCGGTAACCATGGCAACACAATCTCAGAAGTCCATCTATTTCTGTAAGACGCAATTATATTACTGTGAACGTTCGCAAACGGCTATAAGGTTATCGCGGAACCAACTTAAGCTGTAAAATTCATCAATACGTATATAATGCGCTTAAGGGGGTCAAGGGGTACTCTTGATTTTTTTCACATGATTTAAACGGGCGGGTGTGGTACTAAAGGTCTATTATATCCCTATCCCTATATTATTAAATTATTATTAAGATTATGATTATATTATGGCGTACAAGGACGAGACAAAACTCATTTTCAGCCCCTTGGTGGCTACTATATTTTAAGGCTCTAAAACCACGTTTCTGAGATATTCCCAGAAAAATAATTTCATTTAATAAACTAATAAATAGATGAGTACAGAAGAAGACCAAATCAGGAGCTATATAGATATACTGAGAAAATCACATATGTGACCAGGAAGAGACACCTGGCTTTCTACGGACATGTCTCATGGATGAACCCAACAAGACTAACCAACCGGCTTCTCAACTACTGGGGGAATAGAAAGAGCGTGACACTGTCGCTAACAGTAGTTAACATGGATATCCAAGAACTGAAGATAATGAAAAGTGATATTAGTAGCCGATCACATCTCAGAAAGATACTTAAACAGAAGAGTACAGGACAGACCACCCTATGAGAAAACCGGCATCATCTGGACAAAAGACAGAAAGGGGCAACAGAGCCAGAGAATGCGCGAATATTGGACAAACATCAAGTCCCTCGCCAAACCGAAAAGTTGAATGTCGTGGTCCTTAGCTGGCCTATCTGAAAGAAGAAGAACAAGAAAAAACTAATGAAGTAATGCAAGCCGGTAACCATGACAACATTAGGCTTATCACAAGAGGTGACCTCCAACTTTCCATCTATTTCTGTCAGAAGCAATGCCACTCAATTTATTAAATTTCTGTGAAAGTTTGCAAATAGCTATACGGTTATCGTGGAATCAAACATAGACTGTAAAATTCAACAATGCGATTAAGGGGGTCAAGGGGTACCCTACTATTTTTACACGTGTCTCACTCGTGCGATATGTGATATGTTGTACAGAAGGTCTATTATATCTCCAAACAGCAACATTATTTTCAAAAATTCCTGGATTGGAATAGTGTTTTTTTCAGCTTTTGGGAATTTGGGGCATTTGAGGCTAAAAATCCCGAATTCTCATTCACCACAAGCCTTTATAATTTATTAAACGGGTCTTCCTGGGGATGGGGACTTTCCACAACGGTGAGGGTCAGTTTTAATTTGACATACCGTATATTGTGTTTCGTCTACGTGGTATGCAATAATATTTCCTTGTCAGGAAGTACACGTTAGGTGAATTTAGTTTGAGAGCACATATTAACTAATCATATTTTTGTCGACAAACGGGAGCATCGTAAAGATGATTTTGTTTAATACTGTGTGGTTGATATATCTTTATGTTTATGTACGCCTATAATTCATGTTCGGGTGCTTGGTGCATCGTAAAATTAGGTATTTTAACAATGAGTCAATACACCAATCATTTATAAAACTCTTCAACGTGCTTCTCGTAGAAGGGTGGGTTTAAGGAACAACTTTTCAAAGTACATGATAAAATAGGAGAAAATTAAAAATCATCCTAGAAGGACGACCAAAGCATACGTTGCGCTTCTCAATGTGTGACACAAAATTAGGGAGTCTATAAAGGGTCGCCGAAAACCACATTTTATGGCCCTTAACTTAACAGTGCCTGCGATATACCCAGAAAACTAACTTCGTTCTGATAAACATATGAAGGAATGACAAGCTCCAAACCATTGCAACAGTAGCTCAATTGATAGCGTCTGGTTAATAATACCAAAGACCGTTCGAAGAGCGGGTACTTCTGCTAGTATAACATAATTTCTTCGTCTACGTGTGAGGAATGTGTCCAGCATTTTGTGCCGTGCACTTTTGTTACACCCTATACAGTATAACCACAGTAGTAACTATCAGGTCAGGCTGACCATACCGTATCGTGCTGGGTCATGCCGTCCTGTTGGGTTGAATGGCAGCTATTGTTTGCCGGTAAATTCCTATATTACCGTAACTTCGTAAGGTTATAGGTTTCGAAGTGAAATGCCATGTCCTGTGGTTCGGATTCCACGTAAAAAGGAGGTCCCGTGGCTCATAATCACCAGATTCACGGTCACGTTAAACTACAATCTTCCTTCCTTCCTTCTTAGGAATGTACTGAAAAATAATTCAGATTTAGTATCAAATGGTTTATAGAAACGGCAGAAAACGCTCATGAAATCGTCTATTGCAAGACAATATATTGTGAGTTATACAAAACAAATTGTTACCATGTATTGTTGTTCGGCATGTGTGGCGTACTGGTATTGGATCGAATCCCAGCAGGTTCAAATATGTTTACTTCGGTTCTTTTCTTGTATTTATGGATCTATAACTACACACACGTTATAATGTTAAGAAAATAGCCTATAGTGTGTATTTCCAATCAAAAATATAAAATATAACCACAAACTTCAACACTCGAATACAGCGATTAAAATTCGTTATCTTTGATCCACGGAAGAGTCTATTGTTGTTGCCGTTGTTTTTGTTGTTGATTCTTCAGAGGTTTTGCGGCATCATGGTCCCGTAGCCCCGTATACTTGGGTGAGTGTTTAATTTTGTCTGATTACCTGTGTTATTGTGATGGCTGTATTAGTGTGTGTATATATAATTCAGGTGAGGATTGAATCCATCAAAGTATAATATCCGTATAGCACGTTGTATATCAACAAGCTACTACAACCAACATTCAATTATACTCCTTGAAAGGACAATGAGTTAAAACTATACACATGCATTTAGGAGAAAGTAGGCTATATGTTCTTTACCGAACATCTTCTTGTTGTTATTGTTTTTTTTTTTTTTTTAGAAATGCAAGATTCTTCCTGTCCTTTTGAGACGATTTGGAATATTTTGGTACAAACTACATCTTCTAACTCCTCATGGTTTAAAAGTTAGAGTTTTGTGAAACATAACCTGCTCCTTAGAGTTTTATTTTATGAATTTTTGGCTATATTTTATCTGGAAGAAATAGGTTAAACTTATAAGCTGTCCAGTTATTTATCTCTCAATAGCTCCGGGTCCTTCAGGACGCACGATGCCCGAAGCGCTGTTTGCCCTTCCCTTTCGTCATGTCTGTGCCAGTTTCCGAAAATATTCTAATTACATGAACAGCACGAATACTTCCTAATTGCATTGGTGTCTATTACACTTATCAGCATAGCAATAAGTTCCCAAGTCAGTTTTGAGTCAAAACCTTGATATTATTATAAACAAGTAGTTCCGTAAAGAACTATACAGCCTATTTTCATATATCCTGCTCATGTTAATTTCTTCTAACAACATACAAAATTTCAGTTTAATTGCTGTAACAGATTCGTAGATATTGAGATCCGTCTAAATATTTCAGATTGTCGCCAGGTTGGATTTTTATTTTTGTACTATTACATTAAGATTATTGTGTACGTGTGGTATTCAAACTTCAATCGCATGATTAGAACACAAGAAGTAAAAACGAGATTTTAAAAATACGCACAGCAGCCATCTTGTGATTATGCAAACAATTGAAATAAATTATATGCCAGTAGATCAACATTTGTATAAGCATTTAACGTGCAACGTTTCACAGCACTCGGATAGTTAATTCGCGAGAATCGTCCATTTAAATATTTATACTTCGCGTCGACGCAATGTTGGATTTGTGCTCACCAGGTTAATGAAAGTCCTATAGGTGAACATATGTTCATAGTCTCTATGAACATTAAAAAAATCAGTTTGGTTGCTGTAAAAGATTCATAGATATTGAGAACCGTCTAAATATTTCGGAAGCTCGCCATTTAGGATTGTTATATGTATAGGCCATAGAATTATGTACCATTCAAGGACAATTATTGCCTAGGTTCATTATTCAAACTTTCACTTCGATCGCATGATTACGACACAAGAAATAAAAACTTAATTTTAAAATTTCGCACAGCCGCCATATTGAGGTTATGTAAACAATTGATTTAAATTAGATGGCAGTGCATTACAATCTGCAAAATCATTTACTGTACCACATTTCACTGCGCTCAGAGAGTTAAATCACTAGAAAAGTCTATTAAAATATTTCAAATTCGCTTGGTCGCCATGTTCGTTTTTTACTTTACAAGTTTATAAAATATACATAGATAAACTTGTACCAGTACCCTTTATCACCGTACAAAATTGCAGGGTAATATCTGTAATAGTTTCGGAGATATAGAATGTCAGTGAAATATTTCGCACAGCCGCCATTTTGAGGTTATGTAATCAATTGAACTAAATTAGACTCCAGTGCATTACTATGTGTATAAACACTTGCTGTGCCTAGTTTCATTACGTTTGGATGGTTAAATCGTGAGAAAAGTCTATTTAAAAGTCTCAACTTCGCTTGGTCGCCATGTTCGTTTTCTACTTTACAAATTTATGAAATATACATAGGTAAACTTGTATCAGTACCCTTTATCACCGTTCTAACTTGCAGGGTGATATCTGTAATAGTTTCGGAGATATAGAATGTCAGTGAAATATTTTGCACAGCCGCCATTTTGAAGTTATGTAAACAATTGAACTAAATTAGACTCCAGTGCATTACTATGTGTATAAACACTTGATGTACCTAGTTTCATTACGTTTGGATGGTTAAATCGTGAGAAAAGTCTATTTAAAAGTCTCAACTTCGCTTGGTCGCCATGTCCGTTTTCTACTTTACAAGTTTATGAAATATACATAGGTAAACTTGTATCAGTACCCTTTATCACCGTACTAAATTGCAGGGTGATATCTGTAATAGTTTCGGAGATATAGAATGTCAGTGAAATATTTTGCACAGCCGCCATTTTGAAGTTATGTAAACAATTGAACTAAATTAGACTCCAGTGCATTACAATGTGTATAAAAATTTGCTGTACCAAGTTTCATTACGTTTGGATGGTTAAATCGCGAGAAAAGTCTATTTAAAAGTCTCAACTTCGCTTGACCGCCATGTTGGTTCTGTAGTCACCAGGTTTTTGAAAGTCTCATAGGTGGACTTCTAGTAGTACCCTTTATCACCGTATACAATTTCAGGGCGATATCGGTAATAGTTTCGGAGATATTGAATGCTAGTGAAATATTTCGCACAGCCGCCATTTTGCATTGGTGAGATGTAACAAAATTTGAAGGGCACGGTCGAGGTCGCCGGGAATAGTGCTATGAACATACCGAGTTTCATTGAAATCGCTCCAGCCGTTTAGATTTTATTAGGGGGGGACACACACACGAATCACACACACACACACACACGCACACACACACGGACAAAAGGTGATCTCATAAGCCTATTTTTTCAAAATTGAAAATAGGCTAAAAATCCACAGTTTGGTAAATCCCTCAATCTTTAAATGCAGTAACCCACAAGCATCATATTGTTATGGTTTTTGATGACCTTAACAACGTGTTGTGCGTTTAAGTAGCACGGTAGGGTGGCCACTTTTGAAAAGGCGAGTGTGTCTGTAGGCAAGAGAGAGAGAGAGAGAGGGGGGGGAGAGAGTACTGAAGAAAAGAGATAGCGAGCAGACTTGCAAGTAAGCAGTGTTGAATAATCTAAGTGATGACGTCTGTTTGTAAAAGGAAGAAGCGATGGCCGCTTCTCGGCAGCGCAGAGAATTGAAACTTGCTGGCGTGAGGACAGCGTTTAAGCCAAGATGCAAGAAATAAAATGTGATTCTTGAAAGTATGGAAATAATTTAATTATTACTTGTAGGGTAATGAGTGCAGGCACGCTATTAGAATTTAGCGTCGTTAAAGTACAATCATGGATGCATATGATAACAAATAATTCAAGGGTTTGGTTTAGAAAGGGAAGTTCAGGATAACCCAAAGAGAGAGAGAGTACACACTTACCAAATCTGCTAGTCGGTGGACGTACCTTCGGCGTTGAACAGTGTCGAGTGATTAAGAGAAATCAAGCTCTCTGTGGTAGCTACTATTTATTGGAAATGTTCCTGCTGCGTAAGTAAATCAGCACATTCCTGCGCTAGTTCTGGAAAGGCGGTCACATTCCTGGTCTAATTGTGTAAATAAGTTTCGTAAGGATTGCAACATGTGTGGAGGGCTAGGCTTGGATGAAATTGTAGTAGGTACATGGTTGTAGCTGTTGATTACTTTGTAGTGAAAATGGGGTGATGAGTACTGAGTAGGGGGCTGATATGGGGTGAGTATACCCTGTAGGGACCTCAGGGTATAACAATATTTTGAAGGGACAGATGACCTCGATGTTACGAACCTTAAAAACTAAAACGAACTATCGTATTTCGAGTTACGATACTTTTTCAGCAAGAAAGCCCTGACAGCGGTGTCTACGCTTGCAAAAGCACAGTGTTACGCTATGAGGCCAAGCTCTCGGCTGACCCGGTAGGTGTGGGTCGAGCCCCACCGTCGGCTGCCCTTGAAATGGTTTTCCGTGGTTTCCCATGTTCAACTCCAGGCAAATGCTGGGACGGTACCGTCCGACAGTCCACGGTCACTTCCTTCCACATCCTTGCCCACTTTCATCCATTAATCTTATCTCTTATTCCGACGCGCAGGTCGCCCACAGGTGGCGACAAGAAATACCTACACTCGGCCTCTCAGGAGGCCAAACGAAAAAAAAAAAAGAGATTGCGCTGGTACTTTTAATCGATTAATATCATTTTTCAAGTAATCGATTAATCAAAGCAGAAAATCGATTAATTGATACAAATAACGATTAACTTATTGTGCGATTAATTGATCAATCGATTGGTTTTTAAGTCGATTAATCAGTTGGTCAATTACTTGATTAATTGTTTTGCCGACTAATTGATGGATTATTTAGTCGAATAATCGATGTACGAGTATTTCGCTCCTTTTACTACGTTCTCATGGATGCAAACAGACATTTGATTAATTCAAAATTGTATCATATGTTTTTTTAAATAATAGACCATCCTTTTGAAAACTACGCTAAAACAAATAAAACAAAAATGTTCCTGTCCTTATTGTAAACATTGAACAAGAATTGAATATTTTTGCTGAAATCTCTTCGTATTCCTTTTTCGAAACCCTTACACATTTGATTGATGCTTCTCCTTCCACTGTCACTGACTCTTATTTGGCTAAAGTTAACGTAAACAAGAAAGGCCACTTTGTAATTTAGGCAAAGAAATAAAAGTAATTCCGAAACCATGTAGTTCTGTGAAGAACAAAATAGCATAATTTCATATATCCTACTTCTATTAATTGCCTCCATCAACATACGAATCTTCAGTTTGATCCTGTAATAGATTCGTAGATGTTGAGAACCGTTTAAATATTTCGGATAGTCACCATGTTGGATTTTTATATATAGGCCTTAGAATTATGTACTATTACAAGAATATTATTGTGTAGGTATTTTATTCAAACTTCAATCGCATGATTAGGACACAAGAAATAAAAACAAGATTTTAATATTTCGCTCAGCCGCCATCTTGTGGTTATGAAAATAATTTAAATTAATTAGATGCCAGTGGAAGTTTATATAAGCATATACCGTACCAAGTTTCACTGCGATCGGATGGTTACAGTAGATCGAGAGAAAAGTGGATTTGAATATTTAAATTTCGCGTCGCCGCCATGTTGGATTTGTGCTCAACAGGTTATTGAACGTCCCATAGCTGAACTTATGTTTTATAGCCTTTATACACATACGAAATTTCAGTTTGATTACTTCATAGATTAATAGCTATTGAGATCCGTCTAATTATTTCGGATGGTCGCCTTGTTGGATTTTAATACATGTAGGCCATAGAGTTATGCACTATTAGATGAGGATTATTGTGCACGTTCATTATCCAAACGTTGATTTCGATCGCATGATTAGGACACAAGAAATGAAAACTTAATTTCAAAATTTTGCACAGCCACCATCTTGAGGGTATGTAAACAATTGAACTAAATTAGATGCCAGTGCATTGCAATTTGTATAGTTATTTGCTGTACCAAGTTTCAATGTGTTCGGATGGTTAAATCGTGAGAAAAGTAGCCTATACGTTTCTACTTCGCTTGGTCGCCATGGTCGTTTTGAAGTTAACAGGTTTTTGAAAGACACTTAGGAGAACGTTAAGTAGTACCCTTTATCACCGTACAAACTTCCAGGGTGATATGAGTAATTGTTTACGAGATATAGGATGCCGGTGAAATATTTCGCACAGCCGCCATGTTGGATTTGTGCGCCGCAATAAAATTTGAAGGGCACGGTCGGAGTTGGCCAAAATATTTCTAAGACCTTTCCGAGATTCATTGAAATCGCACCAGCCGTTTAGAAGTTATTAGTGGCGGACACACACACGGTCATACATACATACATAAACACACACACATACACATACATACACACAGGGACAATAGGTGACCTCATAAGCCTATTTTAGTCTACTTTCTATTTTTGCAAAAAAAAAGTAGTCTTATGAGATCTACACAGGGCCAAAAATTGTGTGTCTGTCTGTGTGTCTGTGTGTGTGTGAGTGTGTGTACTCTGAATGTCTGACCCCCTATCAATTCGAACACGGTGAAATCGATTTGAACGAGATTTTTTACCGAGGTAGCACTAGCAAAGGGCATCTCAATGTCATGTTTTATATCGCCGCTATCTTAACGGAAACGTAAAGGCGGCCACCCAAATGTTCAAAGCTTAAATCAAATTACGACTAACCTAATCTTCCGATCTCTACCAAATTTTGCAAAACATATATTTATACGGCGAGCGTCTTTTGACTAAACTAGAAGGTCATCAGCCCAATAGTTTGCAGATGGCGGCAATGTATGTGTGCAATTAGATTCCCCTTATCAATTCAAACACGGTGAAACCGAATTGAACGAAATTTGGTACTGAGGTATCACTATCAAAGGGCACCTCAGTGTCATGTTTTATATCACCGCCATCTTGCCGGACACAGAATGGTGGCCACCCAAATGTTAAATGCTTAAATCAAATTACGACCAACCTAATCATTTGATCTCCACCAAATTTTGCAACAACATACCTTTTTGCAGGAAGCATCTTTGGACTTAACTACAAGGTCATCAGCCCAATAGTTTGCAGATAGCGGCCATGTATGTGTGCAAATCGATTCCCCATATCAATTCAAACACGGTGAAACCGAATTGAATGGAATTTTGTACAGAGGTAGCACTTACAAAGGGCATCTCATATTCATGTCTAATATCCCTATAGCACGTTGTATTTCAACAAGCTACTACAACCAACATTCAATTATACTCCTTGAAAAGGACAAAGAGTTATCACTAGGGTTCGGAAGTTTAAGACCTAAAAAAGTACAAAATATGCAAGCAAATATGCCCTAAAAACTATAAAATATGACCTAAAAACTATAAAATATGACCTAAAAAACGATGAAATATGACATGAATTTTGGGATAGGTAGAGTATCACTAACATACAGTAAACCTCCTAAGTGCCAAAACGTGTTCAGCGATAATACACCAGATACATTTAATCATACAGACTGACAGACAGCTACAGTACATTAAAATTTTCCATATTCATTCAGTATCATAGCCTTGGGATGCAGTTCTTGCTCAGTTTTCATGAAAGAAAACAACAACAAAAACTCAGTATTTGCATGCTTTAAGATATCTGTCGGCGTTAGTCCGTAGAGGAGCGCCTTCTTGGAATCAGGTCTTCTAAACCTGCTATCTACCTGTTCCGGGAAAAGAAAGAAAAATTTATCTACTCCATTATTCGGAAATCCTGTGTTTAAAACTCCTCGCAGATAACACGTACCTTGTTAACGACGCCTCAATTTAAACAAAAATGCTGAAATTCTAACCAAATATGACCTTATATCACTAAAATATGACCAAATATGACCAAAAGAATAAAAATGGCCCGAAATATGCATTTGTAGGCAACATCAAATTGCGTTAAACGTTGTCAGGGACCCGTCATTCAAACTTATTTTTCAGATTTCGGGTAAAATGAGCTCAGGAAAATAATATGACTTTTCCTTAACATCCGAACCTTAGTTATAACAATACCCATGCACTTATGAGAAAGTAGGTTATATGTTCTTTACTGAACATCTTGTAACATAAATGGATATAGGCTGATAAGCGTAACTCAGCTTAAGTGATGACCTCTCATTTTAACTTTATTTCTTACCTCATGTCTAGTAATCAATTGATCGATACTTCGGTTAGTAGATTAATCTATTATTCAGCTGGTCGATTAATCAAATAAATGGTCAGTCGATTTATCAATTAATCTTTTTCGATTATTTTCAAATTATTCGATTAATCAAACATCGCTTACTACCACCTCTAGATTATGCCCCCACCCACCCTGTATCGCTCCATGTGGAGAAATCGCGACCCTACACCCAACAACCACAGGCTGAATAACATTTTCTATTCTAAAAACTTTTATCATTATGAAGCAGCAGGAATGTTGATGTGTGGGTGTACGTGAACTTTTGTGCCCATACTTGAATAAAGGAACTTCGCCATGGGTCGGTAGATATGGTTATTAGTTCACTTTTACTCCCACAAGTCTGTCTTGGCGTTCTGTAATTACGCCCACACTGTCCTGTAGAGAGACTAAACAAGGACGAACAGAAGACAAGGGCGGGTCTTAGTTAGGTATACAAATAAATTCAGAGGTAGCACTTTGCAGTATCGATCATACACGTGACTCCGAGGTTATGTAGTACAATATCGATAATACCCGTAACTCCAAGATTATCTAATACAGTATCGATCATACTCGTAACCCCGAGGTTACCTAATACAGTATCGATAATACCCGTAACTCCGAGGTTATCTATTAGAGTATCGATCATACCCGTAACTCCGAGGTTACCTAATAATGTATCGATCATATCCGTGACTCCGTTGTTACCTAATACAGTATCGATCATACCTGTAACTTCTAGGTTATTTAATAAAGTGGCAGCACTATGCGGTATCGATCATACACGTAACTCCAACGTTATCTGATACTGTGGCAGCACTATGCAGTATCGATCATACCCGTAACTCCAAGGCTATCTAATACAGTGGTAGCACTTTGCAGTATCGAACATACCCGTAACTCCAACGTTATCTGATACTGTTGCAGCACTATGCAGTATCGATCATACCCGTAACTCCAAGGTTATCTAATACTGTGGCAACACTTCGCAGTATTGATCATACCTGTCACTCCAAGGTTATCTAATACTGTGGCAACCCTTTGCAGTATCGATCATACCCGAAACTCCAAGGTTATCTGATACTGTGGCAGCACTTAGCAATATCGATCATATCCGCAACTCCAAGGTTATTAGCCTACTTTTCACATTTTGCAAAAATGAGGAAAAAGTAGACATGAGATTGGGCAAATGTGTGTCTGTCAGTCTGTCTGTCTGTCCTTCTGTCTGTCTGTCTGTCTGTCTGGCTGGCTGGCTGTGTGTGTGTGTGTGTGTGTGTGTGTGTCCCACTATCAACTCCTAAACGGCTGGAGCAATCGAAACAAAATTTGGTAAGAGTAAAAATCTATACCTGAATATCTCACGCCCATATTTGAAAATGATGTCAGTGCTACCACCTGCTAAAAAATCGCAATTGAAATTTGAGCTCCATGTTGGATATCTTGGAAGATATGAATGGGAGCTATTTCAAAATTGGCACACTTATAGATAATAATATTGCTGTTTAATTTCCAGGAGGCCATACATGGCAGTGAGCCTCCGTGGCTTAGGCGGCAGCACGCCGGCCTCTCACCGCTGAGTCCGTGGTTCAAATCCCGGTCACTCCATGTGAGATCTGTGCTGGACAGAACGGAGGCAGACAGGTTTTTCTCCGGGTACTCCGGTTTTCCCTGTCAAAATTTCATTCCAGCAACACTCTCCACTATCATTTCATTTCATCTATCATTCATTTAATCATTGCCCCAGAGGAGTGCGTCAGGCCTCGGCAGCCGGCACAGTTCATATCCTCGCCGCTAGATAGGGGCTTCATTCATTCCATTCCTGACCCGGTCGGAGACTGGAAGCAGGCTGTGGATTTTCATTTCATACATGGCAGTGTTGCCAAAATGATTATAAGCCTGCTGATAGGTCCAATTTTTAAATGCATATAACTTCTACACTATCAATTGGAATTCAACCAAATTTCGTATGTTGTATGTGTACATAACCAGATATGACTAATCGTATTCTTAATACCCACCAGGGCTGCCAACTGTTAATAAATGCTCTTAATTTCTTTTATCCAAATACCAATATATCAGAAAGTATGCAAGCCGACAGCTTTAAACTATGCACACATATAGTACCTGACATTCTATATTAATTTGGAGTAACTTATATACGTCAGTGCTACCAACATGATTCTAAGCCTGCTGAGAAGTCCAACTTTAAATACATGTAATTTCCATACTATCATTTGGATTTCAACCCAATTTTGTGTGTGCTATGTGTACCATAACATATATGAATATGCCGATTCTTTAGAGTACCCAGGGCGGCCAACTGTTAATAAATACTGTCTCTCTTTTTGTTACCCTAATATCAATATATCAGGAAGTATGCAAGCCAATAGCTCTAAACTTTGCACACGTATATTACCTGGCATTCTAGATTAATTTGGAGTAACTAATATAGGCCCACGCCAGTGCTGCCAACATGATTCTAAGCCTGCTGATAGGTCCAATTTTAAAATGCATGTAACTTCTATACTAACAAATGGATTTCATTCAAAATTGGCACAACAATAGATCATATTATTTCAGATTATTTCTGACCATTACATGCATGACATTGTTGCCAACATGATTTTACGCGTGCTGTTAGATCCAATGTTTAACTGCATGTAACGTCCATGCTATTCATTGGACTTCAACCAAATTTAGTATTCTGTACCTAAGAATACACACATCAAAAAAAGTTTTGCATCACCTCGGTTCCAAGAGTTCCGGAACCTTTAAATACAAAGGGAATAGAGATCAACACAAACAACATTTCAGCTCGTTTTATTGCTCATGAGACCCACACATTGCATGTTGTACCATCATACAGCTAGACTTTCAGCAGTTGTGGTCCAGATTGCAGTACACACCACTACCTCTAATACCCAGTAGCACGTCCTCTTGCATTGATGCATGCCTGTATTCGTCGTGGCATACTATCCACAAGTTCATCAAGACACTGTTGGTCCAAATTGTCCCACTCCTCAACGACAATTCGGCGTAAATCTCTCAGAGTGGTTGGTGGGTCAAGACGTCCATAAACAGCCCTTTTCAACATATCCCAGGCATGTTCGATAGGGTTCATGTCTGGCGAACATGCTGGCCACTGTAGTCGAGCGATGTCGTTATCTTGAAGGAACGCATTCACAAGATGTGCACGATGAGGTCGAGAATTGTCGTCCATGAAGACAAATGCCTCTCCAATATTCTGCCGATATGGGTGCACTATGGGTCGGAGGATGTCATTCAGGTATCGTAAAGCCGTTTCGGAGCCTTCCATGACCACCAGTGGCGTACGTCGGCCCCACATAATGCCACCCCAAAACATCAGGGAACCACCACCTTGCTGCACTCGCTGGACAGTGTGTCTAAGACGTTCAGCCTGACCAGGGTGCCTCCAAACACGTCTCCGACGATTGTCTGGTTGAAGGCATATGCGACACTCATCGGTGAAGAGAACGTGATGCCAATTCTGTGGGGTCCATTCAGCATGTTGTTGGGCCCATCTGTACCGCGCTGCATGGTGTCGGGGTTGCAAAGCTGGACCTCGCCATGGACGTCGGGAGTGAAGTTGCGCATCATGCAGCCTATTGCGCACAGTTTGAGTTGAAACACGACGTCCTGTGGCTGAACGAAACGCATTATTCAACATGGTGGCATTGCTGTCAGGGTTCCTCCGAGCGGCAATCCGTAAGTAGCGGTCATCCACTACAGTAGTAGCCCTTGGGCGGCCTGAGCGAGGCCTGTCATCGACAGTTCCTGTATCTCTGTACCTCCTCCATGTCCGAACAACATCGCTTTGGTTCACTCTGAGACGCCTGGAAACTTCCCTTGTTGAGAGCCCTTCTTGACACAAAGTAACAATGCGGACGCGATCGAACTGCGGTATTGACCTTCTAGGCATGGTAGAACTACAGACAACATGAGCAGCGTACCTTCGTCCTGGTGGAATGACTGGAACTGATCGGCTGTCGTACCCCCTCCGTCTAATAGGCCCTGCTCATGCATGGTTGTTTACGTCTTTGAGCAGTTTTAGTGACATCTATGAACAGTCAAAGGGACTGTATCATTGATACAATATACACAGTCAACGTCTATATGCCGGAGATCTGGGAACCGAGGTGATGCAAAACTTTTTTTGATGTGTGTATATTCAGTCACCAGGGCTGCCAACTGTAGTCCTATATTAGGCTGCATTATGCCAGCTATACAGTTTTTCGAACTAATTAGAAATTTCGATATTAGCAACTTAATTTCGTCATTATTCTAGATAGATTCATATAGATTAATCATTTGCATGAATCTTAAATTTTAAGAAAAGTAGGCTCTATAGTTCGTCACGGAACTTCTTGTCTAATACTGTGGCAGCACTTTGCAGTATCGATCATACCTGTAACTTCAAGGTTATCTAATACTGTAGCAGCACTTTGCAGTATCGATAATACCTGTCACTTCAAGGTTATCTAAAACTGTGGCAGCATTTTGCAGTATCGATCATACCTGTTACTTCAAGGTTATCTAATACTGTGGCAGCACTTTACAGTATCGATCATACCTGTCACTTCAAGGTTATCTAAAACTGTGGCAGCATTTTGCAGTATCGATAATACCTGTCACTTCAAGGTTATCTAAAACTGTGGCAGCATTTTGCAGTATCGATCATACCTGTCACTTCAAGGTTATCTAAAACTGTAGCAGCATTTTGCAGTATCGATCATACCTATCACGTCAAGGTTATCTAAAACTGTAGCAGCATTTTGCAGTATCGATCATACCTGTTACTTCAAGGTTATCTAATACTGTAGCAGCACCTTGCAGTATCGATAATACCTGTCACTTCAAGGTTATCTAAAACTGTGGCAGCATTTTGCAGTATCGATCATACCTGTTACTTCAAGGTTATCTAATACTGTAGCAGCACTTTGCAGTATCGATAATACCTGTCACTTCAAGGTTATCTAATACTAAAGCAGCACTTTGCAGTATCGATCATACCTGTTACTCCAAGGTTATCTAATACTGTAGCAGCACTTTGCAGTATCGATAATACCTGTCACGTCAAGGTTATCTAATTCTGTAGCAGCACTTTGCAGTATCGATCATACCTGTTACTCCAAGGTTATCTAATACTGTAGCAGCACTCTGCAGTATCGATCATACCTGTTACTCCAAGGTTATCTAATACTGTAGCAGCACTTTGCAGTATCGATAATACCTGTCACTTCAAGGTTATCTAATACTGTAGCAGCACTTTGCAGTATCGATCATACCTGTTACTCCAAGGTTATCTAATACTGTAGCAGCACTTTGCAGTATCGATAATACCTGTCACTTCAAGGTTATCTAATACTATAGCAGCATTTTGCAGTATCGATCATACCTGTTACTCCAAGGTTATCTAATACTGTAGCAGCACTTTGCAGTATCGATAATACCTGTCACTTCAAGGTTATCTAATACTGTAGCAGCATTTTGCAGTATCGATCATACCTGTCACTTCAAGGTTATCTGATACTGTGGCAGCACTTAGCAATATCGATCATACCTGTCACTTCAAGGTTATCTAATACTGTAGCAGCATTTTGCAGTATCGATCATACCTGTTACTCCAAGGTTATCTAATACTGTAGCAGCACTTTGCAGTATCGATCATACCTGTCACTTCAAGGTTATCTAATACTGTAGCAGCACTTTGCAGTATCGATCATACCTGTTACTCCAAGGTTATCTAAAACTGTGGCAGCATTTTGCAGTATCGATCATACCTGTTACTCCAAGGTTATCTAATACTGTAGCAGCACTTTGCAGTATCGATCATACCTGTCACTTCAAGGTTATCTAATACTGTAGCAGCACTTTGCAGTATCGATCATACCTGTTACTCCAAGGTTATCTAAAACTGTGGCAGCATTTTGCAGTATCGATCATACCTGTTACTCCAAGGTTATCTAATACTGTAGCAGCACTTTGCAGTATCGATCATACCTGTTACTCCAAGGTTATCTAAAACTGTGGCAGCATTTTGCAGTATCGATCATACCTGTTACTCCAAGGTTATCTAATACTGTAGCAGCACTTTGCAGTATCGATCATACCTGTCACTTCAAGGTTATCTAATACTGTAGCAGCACTTTGCAGTATCGATCATACCTGTTACTCCAAGGTTATCTAATACTGTAGCAGCACTTTGCAGTATCGATCATACCTGTTACTCCAAGGTTATCTAATACTGTAGCAGCACTTTGCAGTATCGATCATACCTGTTACTCCAAGGTTATCTAAAACTGTAGCAGCACTTTGCAGTATCGATCATACCTGTCACTTCAAGGTTATCTAATACTGTAGCAGCACTTTGCAGTATCGATCATACCTGTCACTTCAAGGTTATCTAATACTGTGGCAGCATTTTGCAGTATCGATCATACCTGTTACTCCAAGGTTATCTAATACTGTAGCAGCACTTTGCAGTATTACCCGTTTACCATTTGATTGCCGCTGAGCCTGGCTGCGCCACCGTTTGTTGATTATTGTAGCAGGAGCCCCGCGGGGTAAGGAGGAGGACACAGTGATGACACAGTGCAAGTTGCACATAAGTCAAGCAGCATTGCGTGCACTACCTGTCTTTGAAGCGCAGATAAGCGTCATGTCACCACGGACAGCTACTGTAGCTGAGTCATATCCTACTAGCGCTACTGTACCTGTCAACGAAGCAGAGTGACATGTGACTCAAGTAAACTGAGAATAGTTCCCATCTCGACCGCCGGCAATCAATTCGTGAAAGGGTAATATCGATGATACCCGTAACTCCACGGTTATCTGATAGTGTGGGGAGCACTTGCAGTATCGAACATATCAGTGACTACACGGGTTACAGAAAATAAGGGCACCACACTGCAGTATCGAATTAAAGTAGCGAAGTACCGTAGTCAAATTGACTGGTGTTATATCTTGAATAAGAAGGGTACCCCTTTTCGTAAAAATTCTGAAACACATAACTATTTACAGGGTACAACATAACCTTGACGTGTAACAGTGGTTATAGTATTCAAATCAGTAGCATAATTAATCTATCTCTGTAAAATCACACCCCATATAACAACCCTAGTTTCTGAGAGAATGGTACACCAATGTAGGCATTGGTTGCAATAATCCTTTTAAGATTTATTGATTAGTGTCGTTAAGGTTTATGGTATCGAGGGAAGGCTGTTACCGGCAATCAAAATTATTTATGTTGATAATCATGCATCATTTAGAGTCGATGGTAGGATCAGTTCTTGATTCAAGGTTGTAACAGGAGTGACTACAACGGTGCTCTTTAAATGATTGGTGCTATCGTCTTACGAGCAAAAAAGTGTTCTCAAGAGCAAGTTCCCCAAGATCTATTCATCAATTATTCAAATTGTGTTGCATGAACCAGAGAAATAGATTTTTCATTACATTACGGCGTAAAGGAAGTAGGAAACTTTTGTTACTTAGGAATCAAAATAACCAGTGATGCAAATAACGATGCAAAGGGGATATAATAATTAGGTCAGCATAGGCAAGGAAAGCATATCTACCGAAAAGAAATCTGCTGACATCGAATATAGATTGAAGTATTAGGAAGTCATTTTTGAAAGCCTTTGTCTGGAGCGTGGCGCTCTATGGAAGTGAAGCTTGGACAGTTGGAGCAGCAGAAAAGAGGACAATTGAAGCATTTGTGGATGGTGCGTATTTACAATAGAGGACGGAGCTTTGAAGAAGTTTGTACTTTAAAGCCAGTTTCTGGTGGGTAATGTTGGCAACTTGATCGTATGGAAGTTTGTAGTCAGTTTTTGCAAGGTGGGAACATCCTGATATAATTTGTTGAATGGTCTCACTACATATGCCACAGTGGCGACACTTCTCACTCTCTGTTGCTGGTTCTTTGATGATAAATTTCCGATATCTTCGAGTAGCAACATCGTGGTCTTGGATAGCTACAACATATCCCTCTGTTACCATAAGAGGACAGAGTGTGTCAGCCATGCGTGCGACGCTAACTTGTCGATGTGAGGCTGGTCCACCTCGTGTGGAAACTTCTCATGAAGTGCCGTCTGTTTCCAATTACCGATGTTGTATTCAGTAGATTTCAATTCGTTTACTGGTGAATCTAAAGATGACAAATGGAGTGGTGTGTAATTATCATCAGCTGAAGATACAGTGCGATGGAGAGGGGATGTTTCTCCTTTGTTGTGGAAAAATGCACGCAGAGTTGTCACTTGTTTTGTATGGAGGTTCATGGTATCTATCAGTCCTCTACCACATTCAGACCGAGTTAGAATCAGGCGCTCTGTTGCTGATTTTGGATGGTGCATACGATGGCGTGATAAAAGCACCGATGTTTTTCTTTGCAGATCGTGCAGCTTAGTTTGAGTCCACTTGATGACACCGAAGAAGTTTGTAACTACAGGCATTGCAAATGTGTTATCTGCCTTAATGATATGTTTAGCGCTAAGTTTTGAAGAGAGAACACTGCGAAGTCATGAAGTAAACTGCTCAGTGATGTGCTTCTCGATATCACCATGCCTGAGACGGGTACTCTGGAGGAACCCAAGGTATTTGTACAATGCGCCTTCATCCAATGGCTGAATACTTTTCTGTCCCTCTCCAACAGGTATTCCTTGTGCAGAGTGCGAGCCTCGAATAACAGTCTGTGTTCTGCACTTATCCAAACCAAACTGCATATGGATATCTGAGGATAAGCTCTGAGTGATAGAGATGAGGTGTTGTAGGTTCACTTTACTTGATGCATACAGTTTAATAGCATCCATGTAAAGAAGATGGTTCATCTTGTAAGCTTCATCATGATTACTCTTAACACTAAATCCGTAGTTGCTACTGTTCAGTAGTTGTGAGAGAGGATTGAAAGATAGATAAAACAAGAGTGGGCTTAGCGAGTCTCCTTGGAAAATTCCTCGGCGAATCGGTATTAATTGAGATGTTAAACGAGTGCCACCCACTGTAAGTTGGAGCGCAGTGCTCCATGAAACCATTACGCTCTTCAGGAAGTTCACTATAATATGGTTGTCCTTTTAAAGCTCCAAGCTCTGTATAAGCCATGTATGAGGCTCGGAATCAAAAGCTTTTTGGTTATCAATAATGAAGGCATACAGGTTTTGTGATCTACGGCAGGCCTGCTCTAATGCCACGGCATCCTTGAGAATACTTTCAGCAACCTTTTGTTCCTCTGCGAGAATGGCGTTTTCCTCGCAATGCGCACGAATTCGTTTTACAATGATGATATAATGATCTTATACAAGTTTAACAAGCAAGTGATGGAGCGATATTTTGATGGGTTTGTGATTTTAGAGTCCTTTGTCTTCAGATAGTTAAACCCTCTGGTCAGGAAAAATGGAAATGCAGCAGGTTTTTCCAGAAAGAATTGTATGTGAATAGCCAGTAAACGGTGGGTACATGTGAGCCAGGTAAATGCCGGGTGCTTTCCAATTCTGTTGGCTGCTGATGACCTGACTTAGTTCTTCAACGTCAACGTCTTTATGTGCCATTTGATTTATGCGACTGGTAGCTTTCTGTATTTCCTTAAACCAGGGAACTTCTTTGTTGTGTTCTTCCAGACTAGACCATATTGATGACCAGTAGTCGGTAACACTCTCCTCACTGGGTCCTTCTAGAGAATCATTCTCAACTTGAGGTGTCTTTTTCAGGTCGTCATAGAACTTTCTGTCGTTTCTCTTTAAGTCCTTGTTCTGTTTCTTCCGTTCGGTAGTGTTCTGGTATCTCTTGAGGCGCTTATTATTATTATTATTTCTGAACCTGCAATCCTCACGGTGGCAGCAATAGCCCCAATAGATCTACTTGCATTGGAGCGACAAGAAATCTGGCTTACCCAAGGAGAGTTGGGAAAGAATTGTGCAAAGAAGCGTGCCGTTAATCAACGGATGAGGTGATGGCAACTCAGATGGGAAAGTGACCCTCGTGGTAAATGGACCAAGCGACTGATACCACGTCTGGATACCTGGGTCGAAAGAGTCCATGGTGAAGTCAATTAATTATTACCTCACACAACTTCTAATAGGACACGGATATTTTCGAAAATTCCTGCACAGAGTAGGCGGAGCGAGTGGTGCAACATGCATATATTGTGACAACATCGATGTTGTTCTTCACACCTTCTTCGTGTGTGGCCATTGGATGATAAAGAGAGAATATGTGGAAACTGAATTGGGAGAACTGACACCAGATAATATTATTTCTGTTATGTTACGGAACCAGCAATCATGGGATCATGTAGCAGTGTATGTGGAGGATGTCTTTCGCCAGAAAACGCGGGATCTGGAAGCGTACGAACGTCCTTAAAAAGAAATGAAGAAAGAAGAAGTCTGAAAGGCTAAGTAAGCACGATATCACCCTTAAGTAATGCGAGAGCGGTTCTGGGGTGATGAACGCATCGTGGGAAAAGGGATGTTGTTTTAGTGGGTAAGAATCCCACACTAATGTGGAGTGTGGACCCTTCACAAGTGTCTTTTGAAGATTTTCCACAGTCCCTCGTAATAAAAAAAAAAAAAATATTATTAAATTTATTATTTTTATGTTTGAGTTAATGGTGCTCAGGTACTTGGTCTCAGTCTCAACAAGATGTTCAGCAAAGAACATATAGCCTACTTTCTCCTAAATGTATGGGTATCTTTATGACTCTTTGTCCTCATCCCTAACACAATCACCTCTACCACCATGTATTGTTTGTTTTCTTTTATATTGATAATTAGCCAGAAGTGTCAAAATCAATATTAAGTTATACACTTTACGAAGATTGAATAACAAAACTACTAGCTTATTGTAATGCATTCACGTCCGTTAATCTCTATATTAAGCTAGCCTGCAAAGTTAAGAATCTTCCGCGCCGATCACAGTAGGTTGGTGCTGCGACCTATCAGTGAATTAATCTTTATCTTGTACGCCTATGCACTGCCATCGTTATGTACTACGATGGCAGTGGCCTATGGGTGTTGAATGAGTAGGCAGTTTAAAGTAGCCAAGGGGGAGGCGATCCAGCTGGCAGTGTTTAAATGTAATCGGAGCGCGATCGTGGCTAATAGTTGAACTACCAGTATTACAAAATTGCCATACTTCAGGAGGCCAGGTATTTACACAGCGGTATGTTTGGAACAATATTACCCACATAACCCACAAGAGGACAGCACCGTACAGAGGCATTAAGAAGGCTGTGGTTAATGACAACGTGTATCTAGTTCTTCTATTCTCCTTTTCCTAATGTCTTCTGTTTATGTGCGATGCTGGGACTGTGATTTTATTAATAAACGAGTGTATACTTTATCCTCTCCTTTGAGCTAAATGACATTTTATTCAGTATCTGTGGAAAGAGCGCGTGCACATCATTTGTAAAAGAATTCAAGACAAAAAAAGTTAACTGTAGCAGTACTCGATCCCCAGCCAGCTGCGTGTCAGACTAACACGCTAGCCCAGAGCTAACCCTATCCTTAACATAATGGTGTTCTTAACTGACATATTAGATACAAACTGTTGGCAAATAATGACTTTAAATAAACTATTTCTTCACTGCAGTACATCTTCATTAAAGATCATTTCATACAAAGTTTATATTATTGTATCAGTAGGGTATATCACATACAACATACTAAAACTACTGAAATATAAGACAGGCACATGAGGACAGCTGCCATCTTGTCATGTGACACAAACGGCTCAGCTCTTTTAAGCCACTCATACAGTATAATATTATAATATTAAATTATAATAAATAACGGATCACGACCTTCAGGATAGCTTAAACCACCCTAGGCTCGATAATTGGAATTGGCTGGTCTTAAGCTATTGATTAAAATGGTTGCATAATTCACACGGCCGCCATCCTGAAATGGCATGGCCGATGACCTTGAATTTTGGGTGAAAGACGCGTCCTATATAAAGGTATGTTGTCACCAAATTTGGTAGAGATCGGATTATTAGTTTAGCCGTAATTTGATTTTACGTTTTGAACGTTTGAGTGGCCGCCATTCTGTTTTGGTAAATATGGCGGCGATATAAAGTATGACACTGAGGTGCCCTTTGCTAGTGCTACCTCTGTACCAAATTTCGTTCAATTCGGTTTCACCGTGTTCGAATTGATAGGGGGGACACACATTCAGAGTACACACACTCACACACACACACACACACACATACACACACAGACAGACACACAAATTTTCGCCCTGTGATGATCTCATAAGTCTACTTTCATTTTTTGCAAAAATCGAAAGTAGGCTAAAAATGTTCAGAACACCTTCACTACACGGTTACCATAAAAAGAAATGGCCTAAAACCATATGTTAATCATTTGAAATAACTGAATCGCTTTACAAAACATTTATACCACCTCATTTTTTAAATCCAATAAAAATGTTGGCAAGCGTTGAGTCCAATAAATTGTACATCTCTCTGGTTTTATCCAATAATTTTGCAAACAGGTTTCAGCATGGGTCTATGAACTAAAACTACAGCAGTATATTAATTAATTACTCGAGCTGCTTGTTGGATTTATCGCGTGCCTGCATGTATATAATTATAGAAAATTAAAATAATTTATGAATATCTGAGCAAATTCCATACCTGCGGGGTGGCATTCATTTATATGTTTGCAGTCGTTGTAAATAATTGAGCATGTAACTGATAAATGTAATATTATTACTTTCGCAATAATAGAGACTACAAATTGAATTTTTCTAGCTCAATTGTTCCGTTTACACAAAATTAATGAATAACTGGAACTGATGCAAATGTACGCAGAAGCGAGGATTACTCTTCATTGTAGATCTATCACTGCTGGTACTGGCGAATTAGTAAGTTATATATTTATTGAATACCCATTACAAGAGTGGCCTGTTTACCATCTCTTGATGAATGCAGTACATTTGTGTTTGTCTGTTGGCACAGGCTAGTGTAAATTGTGTTTGTTCACCGGTGTCTCAGTGTCACTCATGGCTTTGATTATATGGAAGCTACTGAGGTGTGGGTGGTGCTAAATAATGACATTCAGGACAGTGTCTGTGGATGCTCTAAAAGGTTCTACTCATAGGGTTAGTACTGCTGTTCTGATTCAGATAGGAAAGCAATGGCAAACTAGCTCATTCCTCTTCTTGCCTAGTACGCCTCAATGTAGCACTGCCTTGGGTTTTTGTGGGTATCTACCCACATAACCTAACAGCGGTGCTCTTTAAGGATCAGATGGGTAGATAATATTACAAACAAATAGGTATTAAGACGAGTGGGAGAGGATAGAATGTTTTGCGACTGCTAATTAAAAGAAGAGAGAGGTTGGTAGGATACATTTTAAGACAACCGTGAATAGCAGAGTTAGTTATGGAAGAAAGACTCGAGGACAAGATGGTATTTACAAATTATTATTATTATTATTACAACAGCTTCTCGCCTTTCACCCGGACGGCCGGGGTTCGAATCCCGGTGACAGCGGGGTGGAATTTTCACCTGGAAAATCACGTGGTGTCAGGAAGGGCATCCGGCCTTAAATCCCCGGCCAAAACCAAAATGAGCCTGGTTGGCTCCGGCGACCCCAATTAATTGGGAAAAGCCGAAGGGAAAGAAGAAGAAGATTATTATTATTACAACTGGGTACAACCGTGTTGACCGACTGAAAAGCATTACATTTCGAATAGCTTCAAGCACGATACGCACATGCGACATCCTGGTTATCAGCCCCGTGTACTTCAAAAAATCGTAATGCAGCAAATAGCATTCTTGACTGTCAGCCTCGAGGTTCGAGTTTGATTCCCGGCTCTCCTAAGAACATTGAATGATGTATTGAGGGCTGTAACGGGCTACACTCAGCCTTGTGAGACAAAACTGAGAAGACGTGGGTTCGGTTTTGTCCCGCGACGATTGGTCATTCAAATAATTCGTCCAGCTCATTCTTGTGTCTTCTAACAACGACACGCCCCTTGAAGACGCCAGAAGAGTAAAATAGCCGAAGTGCCCAGGTTCGTTCTCTCTGAGCGCGACAAGCAAAAGCTTATATACAAAGGTTTTCTTTTCACTAAGTACGCAGAGAGTTTGACTACAGTTACATCCTACGAAGAGGAATGCACGTCGTGTCTCGTGAAGGCACGAAACTTGAGAGCGGGCATTCACCGAAAAAGAAGCGGCGCGTCTACGAAGATTTGGACAAACGCATCGCAAGAGTCGTCGAAAGATACCCACAGTACCGTGATGACAATGAGGTC
Organism: Meconema thalassinum; assembly: GCA_946902985.2. Taxonomy (NCBI): domain Eukaryota; kingdom Metazoa; phylum Arthropoda; class Insecta; order Orthoptera; family Tettigoniidae; genus Meconema; species Meconema thalassinum. The sequence continues at coordinate 70,230,458 of OX336399.1, read as the reverse complement.
CTTGAATAATTAGACAGAATTGGAAACAACATAGCTGGAAATTATTAACACAAATTGACGTATAAGCCTACCTGGTGTTAACGTAAGTGTGACATAAACATCCTTATAAACAATGTCAAAGTTGTAATTTTTCGTCTCTCTTCTTTTTCGAATGACCAATTATCACGTGACAAATATTACCGGATACAAGTCTATACAATGACGAATTATCCTTTGGGACCAATTAGCAGGGGCCAATTGTCGTGGGAAAAGTTGCTCGTGACGAGTTGTCATGGATCCATTCAACTACACTGTACATACAGGGTAAGAGAAGCAGAGTTTGCCCAAGTAGGTGACAGATTTAGTGTGGAACAATTTCAAGTTGTGAGGTGTATAAGCAGAGGATGCCACAATGGTAACTGCTAATAGGGTATCAAGGAGATGATTCGTTCGCAAACACGAGATTGCAGACGAAACTGAGCGCAGGAAGAAAAACAGTCTCAAATGAAATGAATAATAATAATAATAATAATAATAAAATATATTGAATGTCTACTCCTTAAATTATTCCCGTTTTTCCAACGGGGTCGGGGATGAGATGCGATGAAAGTATTTTTGTCGGATGGCTTTTACGGCCGGATGCCCTTCCTGATGCCAATCTCATGAGAGGAGTTAATGAGAGATGAAATGAATGATGGTGAATGAAACTGGGCAAGTATATGGAAGGAAGCAGCCGTGGCCTATCATAAGGTACCGTCCTAGCATTTTCATGGAATTGAAAATGGGGAAACCATGGAAAACCATTTGAATGGCAGTCGACGGTGGGACTCGAGCCCACGCGTCTACCGAGTCAGCAGAGAGCTTAGCCACATGACCTAACGCTGCACTTTAGTGAGCGTAGCTACCAATGTTGGTAGTCATAATGATAATAATAATACGTAACTAGTGGTCCTGTGCGAGAAATCTTGTATGTTCATTAACCACCCGCCCGGCTTTACTGTTATGCGCGCTTCTATAAATATGTTTATTTGTTCAAACGCACTTTTTAAACTAATTGTCGATATTTAAGAAATCAGTGTGCAATTCGTCACTGCCGCGAGTAATATTTTCAATGCACAATGGGGTGTGTGCGCCCCATGTGGAATAGACTACCCACCCGGCCCTAGTGTTATGCGGGCTGAACGCGACACAGTTCTGCCAGGGGCTATCGTCTTGTTTATTTGTTTAAACAAACTTTTTTAAACAAATAAACATATTTCCGTCGACGTTTCAAGAAAAGCAAGATTCTTCCTCTACTATTGAGATGATTTGTAAGATTTTGACACAATACGCACCTTCAAACTCCTTCTGGTTCAGGAGTTTGAATTTATTGTCGGATGAACTAAGCGTATTATATAATAGATAATAACAAGTAGTTCCGTGAAGAACTATACAGCCTATTTTCATATATCCAGCTCATGTTAATTGCCTCTATCAACATACAAAATTTCAGTTTAATTGCTGTAACAAATTCGTAGATATTGAGAACCGTCTAAATATTTCAGATGGTCGCCAGGTTGGATTTTTATTTTTGTAATATTACATTAAGATTACTGTGTACGTGTGGTATTCAAACTTCAATCGCATGATTAGAACACAAGAAGTAAAAACGAGATTTTAAAATTACGCACAGCCATCTTGTCATTATGCAAACAATTGAAATAAATTAGATGCCAGTGGATCAACATTTGTATAAGCAAAAAATGAAAGTAGACTTATGAGATCAACACAGGGCGAAAAAAGTGTGTCTGTCTGTGTGTGTGTATGTGTGTGTGTGAGTCTGTGTGTGTGTATGTGTGTGTGTGAGTCTGTGTGTGTGTGTGTGAGTGTGTGTACTCTGAATGTCTGTCCCCCCCTATCAATTCGAACACGGTGAATGCGAATTGAACGAAATTTGGTACAAAGGTAGCACTAGCAAAGGACACCTCAGTGTCATGTTTTATATCGCCGCCATCTTTACTAAAACTGAATGGCGGCCACTCAAACGTTCAAAACGTAAAATCAAATAACGACTAACCAAATCATCCAATCTCTACCAAATTTGGTAACAACATACCTTCGTATAGGATGCGTCTTGTGACCAAACTACAAGGTCGTCCGCCATACCATTTCAGGATGGCGGCCGTGCGAATTATGCAAACTTTATAATCCATATCATGGGACCCACCAGCTCCGATTATCGAGCCGAGAATCGTTTTAACTGTTCTAAAGGAAGAGGCACGTACGAAATTAAAAGTTTATTTTGTAATACTATAGTGCAGACGTGATTTTAAAAAGCTCAGCTGATTCATTAATAAGACAAGATGGCAGCGGATATCTTGTGCCTGACTTATATTTCACTAATTTGAGTATTGCATGCAATATAGCGTACTAAAACAAAATAAATAAACTTTGTATGAAATGCTTTATATATAAATAATATACTTCAGTGATGAAATCGTTTAGTATAAATCATTATTTGCTAACAAGTTCTATGTAAGTCATTTTATATGGATCAATGTTCGTTGGCACAAATGGCTCAGTGGTAAAGCGTTAGTCTGTCATTCATATGCCTATGGTTCAAACCCCATCAGAGATATGGTTTTTTGCTTGACATTTTACATATTTGTTGCTTTGTAATGACTCAGACGTTTTAAAATTAAGCGTTATATTGTGCATATTACGGTGCAAAACATATACTTAATTAAAACATAATTCGCCAGCAGATTTAATCGAGACATCTAGCTGACAAAAAGGTAACAGATTTTATTGAAAAGTTTCTTCTTCTGGCCGCTAGAATGCACTCGCTCTGTTAGGATTATATTGTTCGATATTTCACAACTAGATATCACGACTAGTTTTTATATTTATTGTTTCTTGAGTACTGAGACGTTATAAAATAAAGCTCTATATGGTGCTTTTTGCAATGGAAATTATATATTAAAAAAAACGACATTCTCCACTGGAGTGACATCTTCCATCCTTCAGTTGTACTATGCAGAAACTATAGATTCGAGCAGCGCTCTATACCGGCCAGTTAGTGAACCCAGTCTTAACGACTGCTAGGAGTAATAAGACAGTAACATTCGTTTATTCCTTGTGCACAGAGGCGTTGTTGATAATCTCAAAACTTGCAATATGGATGATTTGGAGATGGATTATTTTGTTATACCGTGTATTTAAGATTAGCCTATAAATTTACGGGTTGCGAAGTTACTTCACTTAGTTCTATATCATTCGTACACGACACAGAACAACAACGTGACGTCAGTTTCTGATCTGCTCTGATTGGCTATTACATTGCTGCAGTCGGGTAGTTGGCAGTCAAGGATAAAATTCTCGACTGCCAACTGCCAGCTACCAACTGCAACTTCATGTTGTGTATGGTGCCTATAGTATACACGGAGTCGATCGCGACTGCCGACCGAGGACTACCAACTACGGACTGCCGACTGCGCATTGTAGATGGGCCTTATTAGAGCAACGAAGTTTCAATTATTGTAAGTAGTCGGTGTTTGGAGTGTTTGCTGATGAAATTGCAAAATGCTGGGGTAAATTATAAACTATGGTTTGAACGCCACTGTTCAAATCCTGTGTGCCAATTTGCACTTCAAATAGGAAGAAATTAGGAGATGATAAGGACAGAGAGTTATAACTATACCCATACATTTCGGAGAAAGTAGGCTATATGTTCTTTCCCGAACATCTTGTTTTCACATCTTACGGCTTCCAGAAAACAGAATTGTACGCCAACTGGTGATGAGAAATCTAGGAAAGAAAACTGGAGGAAAATGGATCCAAGAAATCCAACAAGATCTCAAAGCAGTTGGACTCAAGATAACAGATGCCGAGGAGAAAAATAAAATTAACACCATTCTTAAAACTCACAAATTTTCTGCAGAAATGACACACAGAAAGCCTATGGAGATTTCAGATGAGTTGAGAAAATCCCGATCTGAAAGAATGAAAAAGTACTGGAAAGAGCGCAAGAACCAAGCAGTACTACCTTCAAAGAAGAAGTGATTGTGGAACGACTCAAGTGGTCCAATGTGACCAATCAAGATTAATAATAATAATAATCTTAATGTTCATATTCATTTTGATAATTTTCATTTTTATCTATTACTAGCTAAAGTACCCGTGCTTCGCTACGCGTCATAAATAAATTAAAATGTGAAGGTGACAGTTAAAACAGGGGATAGGCGAGGTGCTGCGCAGAGGCAGATTAAGGATGGAATATTTTGTCCAACTACACCGCTCGGCGTTGACCGTGTTTTATAGAACAAATTTATGATTTACTCGCTAACCGTTGGAGATACCTTTCGGATAGAAAATGTAATTTTAAACCTCGTATATGCCATCAAAAATGTTCTATTTCTTAGCGTCTTCTTTTTATTTGAAATGGAAATATGAAAGTTTGAAACCAAAGGGTGTAGTGACGTCACTAAAATGGTCGCCATCTTTAAATAGTGCAAAGTATTGAAATCAAAAGTAACTCGGACCAGTGGTACTTGCGTGATTGAGTAATACACAGACACACACCATCTCATTTTTAGCCTCGCTTCGCCCGCGTCATAGTCGTGTCATATTGTTATTCAATGAAATGCAGGTTTAACCCCGTTAACACCCCTTTAGAACCTGAATACCCAAAAATCCCTCCTTAGTACACGTTTTCGACACACAACAAACATATCCCCAAAATATCATTCTTTTAACTTTAATAGTTTTGGTTGGTCGATGAAAGTGAACATCCAAAATTCCTTCCTTAGTGGACGTTTTTCATCCAGAATTTCACCCCTCCCCATAGGCCCCTTAAATTGCATTTATGAAAAAAACGGGCGAACGCCTATTTATTTTATTTATTTATTTTTAAGCTGATTGATTTCCTCCGAGATTCAAACTCCTCGCCTATGTCGTATAAGAGATCCACGCTCCGTTAGGAATATTTCAATCACCACTTTTCATCCCTTTCACCTCATTATATACACTACATCGAAAAACCATTAGACATTTGTCAGCTTATTTTTAATGATTAGTATATGTGCCAAGTATCACATCCCCAAATGAAACCACTCGTGAGATATTGTTATTCAATGAAATGCACTTTTACCCCCTTAACACCTCTTTAGAACCTGAATATCCAAAACTCTTTCCTTAGTAGACGTTTTCGACATACAACGAACATATCCCCAAAATTTCATGTTTCTAACTTCAATAATTTTGCCTGGGCGATGATGAGTGAGTCACTCAGTCAGGAGATTTTCTTTCATTTATTTTTGATAATTTCACCCCCCCCCCCCCCATGAACCCCTTAAATTGGATTTATGAAACAAACGGTCGAACACCTATTTACTTGTATTTTAAGCTGTTTTTTCCGCCGAATTTCAAACTTCTCGCCTATGTCGTTTCAGAGATACACGCTCCGTTCCTCAACCCCCAATGTTCACCCCTTTCACCTCATAATATTCACCACATCGATAAACCCTTAGATATATGTCTGTTTATTTTTAATGATAAGTTTATATACCGAATATCACATCCGCAAAGAAACAACTCATGAGATATCGTTATTCAATGAAATGCACGTTTACCCCTTTAACACCTCTTAAAAACCCGAATATACAAAAATCATTCCTTAGTTGATGTTTTCGACATACAGCGAATATATTCCCAAAATTTCATGTTTCCAACTTTAATAGTTTTCGCTGGGCGTGATGAGTGAGTCAGACAGGACATTTTCTTTCAATTATTTTTACCAGAATTTCACCCCTCCCCATGGGCCCCTTGAATTGGATTGATGAAAAAACGCTTGAACACTTACTAACTTATTTTTAAGCTGTCTTTTTTCCCCTGAGTTTGATGAGTGAGTGAGTTAGTCAGTCAGTTAGGACACTTTCTCGCATTTTTCCCCAAAAATTTCACCCCACCCCCATTGGCCCCTTAAATTAATTTATAAACAACGGTAGAACACCGATTTACTTACTTTTTAAGCTGATTTCTTTTTCGCTTTCAAATTTCTCGCCTATGTCGTTTAAGAGATAGGCCTACACGCTCCGTTAGGAATCCTTCAACCCCCAATTTTCACCCCCATTCACCTCATAATAATACACCACATCGAAAAACCCTTAGACACATGTCTGCTTATTTTTAATGATTAGTTTATATGCCGAGTATCACATCCACAAATGAAACCACTCGTGAGATATTGTTATTCAATGAAATGCAGGTTTAACCCCCTTAAGACCCCTTTAGAACTTGAATATCCAAAAATCCTGTCTTAATGTACGGTTTTGACATACAACGAACATATCCCCGAAATGCCATGTTTCCAAATTCAATATTTTTGGCTGGACAATGATGAGTGAGTGAATGAGTCAGGGCATTTTCTTTCAATTTTTTTTCTTCAGAATTTCACCCCTCCCGATGAACCCCTTCAATTTGATTGATCAAAAAAACTGTCGAAAAGCTATTTACTTACTTTAAAGCAGTTTTTCCCCTGAGTTTGATGAGTGAGTCAGTCAGTCAATCAGTTAGGACACTTTCTTTCCTGTTTCTGCCTCCCCCCAAGAATTTCAATCCCCATGAGCCCCTTAAATTGGATTTATGAAAAAACTGTGAAATACATATTTACTTATTTTTATGCTGATTTTTTTCCGCTGAGTTTCAAACTCCTCGCCTATGTCGTTTAAGAGAAACACGCTCCGTTAGGAATCTTTCAATCCCCGCTTTTCACCCCTTTCACCTCATAATATACACCACATCGAAAAACCATCAGGCACGTGTCTTCTTACTTTTTAATGATGAGTTTACATGCCGTGTATCACATCCCCCAATGAAACCAATCGGGAGATATTGTTATTCAATGAAATGCAGGTTTGTCCCTTTTAAAACCCCTTTAGAACCTGAATATCCGAAAATCCTCCCCTAGTAGGCGGTTTTGACATACAATGAACATATCTCCTAACTGTCATGTTTCTAACTTCAATAATTTTGGCGATGATGATTGAGTGAGTGAGTGAGTCAGGACATTTTCTTTCAATTACCTTTTTTCAGAATTTCACCCTTCCCCATGAACCCCTTAAATTTGATTTATGAAAAAAACTGTTGAACAGCTATTTACTTACTTTAAAGCAGTTTTTCCCCCTTGAGTTTGATGAGTGAGTCAGTCAATCAGTTAGGACACTTTCTTTCCTGTCCCCCCCCCCCCCCCCAGAATTTCACCCCTCCCCATGGGCCCCTTAAATTGGATTTATGAAAAAACGTTCAAACACATATTTACTTCTTTTTATGTTGATTTTTTTTCGCTAAGTTTCAAACTCCTCGCATATGTCGTTTAAGAGATACACGCTCCGTTAGGATTCTTTCAATCCCCACTTTTCACCCCTTTCACCCCATAATATACACCACATCGAAAAACCCTCAGACACGTGTCTTCTTATTTTTAAAGATGAGTTTATATGCCGAGTATCACATCCGCCAATGAAACCAATCGGCAGATATTGCTATACAATGAAATGCAGGTCTACCCCCTTAACACCCCCTTTAGAACCTGAATATCCAAAAATCCTCTCATAGCGGGCATTTGCGGCCCTTGAGGAAGCTGCATACCAAATTTCATTCCAATCCGTTCGGTGGTTTCTGAGATTTCGTGATGAACGAATGAATGAGTGAGTGAGTGGTATTAGACAAATATGTAGTAGATTGAATAGTGTCAAGTCTTTGTTATGCTAAACTCGGTTGACAGTGCTGTGTGAGCAGTTGAGTAACTAACGGGATTTCAAGTAAAGATCCTCATTTTCTATACCGGTAATGCAGAGCACAACTGGCATCCAGTCGGCCGTGTCTCGACTTGAGCTATGTTGCCATGGAAACTATCTGCCTTGCCATTTCTTCATGAGTATATTTTATGATTTGATTAGACTGTGCTTGACTCCAAAAGGCCGAAATCAAAAGAATGAGAAAGACTATCGAAAATTCATGTAGCCAGCGGTTCCTTCTGGGTCCTAAACTATGTGTATGCAAAATTTGGTTGAGATTGGTGGAACGGTGTGGATTTGTATACGGAACAGACCCACATACCCACATACCCACATACATACAGACTTTCACTTTTATATATAAGATTTCTTGATCTCAAATTACTATAATTTTATTTTTTTAGCTTATTTATTTTAATTCAAAGCTTTATTATCATGTTTAATTTTTCACTCTTAAATTTTAAATGTTATTATTTAAGAAGTAAATCAAGCAACTTACGTATATTTATGTATTTATTTATTTACTTATTTTTCGTATGGCTTTTAGTGCCGGGAGTGTCCGAGGACATGTTCGGCTCGCCTGAGTCTGTAGCTGCTTCCAGCGGATACCCTAAAGGGTGAGCTACAAGTTCCGTTCAATTTCAAGTAGTTCCAACTTTCGCCACCAGATATCAATGATACCTTGTGGTGAACGTTGGATCTTTGATAGAGCGTTCTGACGAAATCTAACCTAACAAATTTTGCTTTACACAAGTTTAGTCTGTGAAAGGATCTTTTACATGCCATAAATCTATGACATGGGACCGCCGGCTTTACTTCCCCTCCGAAGGAAGGCATACTGAAGGATTTTTAACGCTCTTAAAAAAATCCGACGACTTTGGCCGGGTTTGAACCCGCTATCTTGGGCATAGCAGTTCAGCATGCTACCGACTACGTCACCGAAGAAACTTACGTATAATATTTGGTTTTCAGAAACAAACACTTTCAAAATAATAATATAATAATAATTCGTTGCTATTTTTTGGACATTTGTATGACAGTAACTTAACCTGGGTACAAGAAGTCAAAAAGGATTTGGAAAGAAACAATATCAGAGAAGAAGATACACCACAGAGAGATATATTTAGGCAAAAAGTGCTAAAAATGGAAGGTTTCCAAGAGAGAAAAGGAAAGAAAACCGGCTCAAAATGGTCCAAGGAAAGGAAAAGGAAGCATACTGAGATAATGAAGGAATACTGGAGGAAGAAGAAGGAACAGCAAAGGACAAAGCATTGAAATTGGCTCGTGGTCCTTAGACGACCGAAACGATGATAATAATAATAATAATAATAATAATAATAATAATAATAATAATAATAATAATAATTCGTTAATATATGGCTGATCGATTCAACCATTAGCATCTTCGACATTATAAATTGTGCTTATAGTTAATGAAGATCCTATTGAGGGTTAAACACAGGATTATTCAAAATTAATTCCCCCCTGGTGCTCACATCTAGTGGGACGTGGGTTAGCGACCACGGGACCCCAGCTGAGTCCGGAATTGCTTCCACTTACTTGTGCCGGGCTCCTCTCTGTCTTCTTTCCAGTCGACCTCACTTGTCAACTCTTGTTCACTTACGACCCCGACGGTATTAGGGTATCCGAGGCCTAGGGAGTCTCTTCCTTTCCCGCCTTAATTGGCCCTTGTCTCATCTTTTCTGATTCCCTCCTTCTGCGAGGGGTCAGCCTTCTTTTCCTTTTCATGTTATCTCCTGCCTTCTGCTCAAGGCCCTCAAGGAGGCCGGGTGTATGTAGCGCCACCACTTTTGGTGCACCCTAGATAATGCTATACCCTCAGGGGCTCTCGGCTGGTGAGTTCGGGAGTTGGCGACCCCGAGAGATTCCTGAGCTGGGTCCGTTTTCCCCCTTTTGTCCCTTAACGTTGGGGAGGAACCTCTCCTCATTCACGTTCCTATCTGCCTTTCATGGCTCTCCTTCCTTCTAAGTCCCTCAATCCACATTCTTCGAGGGTTGAGGGCATTTCTTTTCCTCCTGTCCTTTATTTGCCTTATTCTCCTTTAGTTTTCCATTTCTTTTTCTTGTATGTAGGTCAGTAGTTAGTTTTAGTTTTAAGTTTGCATTTCATTTTCATCTTCACGATCACCCAAACCATCAGAGGCCGATAACCTAGATGTTAGGCCCCTTAAAACAACAATTATCATCATCATCATCAACAAATTAGTTATCAGAGTTTCAGAAATTGTAATACACAGTGCAATTAATGTGGGAATGTGAATATTATTGCATTCATTTTATTTAAATTACTAATGTTCAATACACGTGCGCGCCCTCTGTCAATTTATACATACACACACACAATATTCCTGTGGTGTGATTAGTATTCTTGGCTGTCACCACGGAGGTATGGGTTCGATTCCCGGCTCTGACAAGAAATTTAATTCTCGTCTAAAGGCTGGACTGGGTTCACTGAGACTTGTGAGACAAATTTGAGAAGAGGTAATTTCGATTCCTACCTTAGCCATCCTGGAAGTGGTTTTCCGTGGTTTCTCGTTTGCACAACAGGCTAATTCCGGCACAGTTCGTAATTCTACCCAAAATTGTAGCATCATTTACATAAACACACACTAATACAGTTATTACAATGACAGAGATTACCTGAAAGTACACGGTGCCAGATAATCTCTATGTTATAAAGCCCCTAAATGAATCAAACATAAAATTTCCTCAGCTTAAAAAAACACTTTGTTTCAAAATAAATGTCCGATTTCATAGCGTCATTGGATTTTTACGATCGTTAAAATCCTTCAGTATCCCTTCCTTCAGAGGGGAAGTAAATCCGGTTGGCCCATGTCATAGATTTATGGCATGTAAAAGAACCTACCAATATAATTGGTAGTGTGTAGATAAATTTGTAGGCTAGCTTGTTAGGAACGCTCTATCAAGTTCCAAAGTTCACCGCTAGGTGTTAGTTGCAGTGGCATTTCTGGTAGCCAAATTTGGAACTACGTAAAATTGAACTTGGAGGAGTTCAATAAAAATAGCTTGTACCGCCCGCGGTGGCCGAGAGCGGTAACGCGCTACCTCGTGCCTCGCTGGCATCGGGAGAGCGTGGATTCGAATCCCACCTCGGCCGTCCTGAAAATGGTTTTCGTGGTTTCCCATTTTCACCACCAGAAAAATGCCGGGACGGTTCCTTTCAATAGGTCCACGGCCGATTTCCTTCCAATATCCCTTCCCTGACCCGTCCTGAAAAGAAATGTACATGGCCATTGGCTGCATTAATAAAAATAATAAATAAATATAGCTCGCTTATTGCCATTGGCTGCAATTCAAATATAAGAAATCAATTGACAGGATGAATAAGACCAATCGAACATATCTCTTGATGAGGGTACAACTATTTTAAAAACAACTTATTTTATTATTATTATTTGAAAAAATCGCCTTATGAGATCACCTTTTGTCCGCGTGTGTGTGTGAGGTGTGTTTGTATGTGTCCCTAATAACGTCTAAACGGCTGGAGCGATTTCAATGAAACTCGGTAATTTCTTATCACTATTCCTGACGACCCCGAACGTGCCCTTCGAATTTTGTTACGTCTCACCAATCCAACATGGCGGCTGTGCGAAATATTTCACCAACATTCAATATCTCCGAAACTATACCCGATATCACCCTAGTTTTATTTACGGTGATGGAGGGAACTACTAGAAGTTCACCTATGTAACTTTTGAAAAACTGGTAACTACAAAACCAACATGGCGGCCACGCGAATTTGCGACTTTTAAATAGACGTTTCTCGCGATTTAACAAACCAAACGCAATAAAGCTTGGTACAGTATATGTTTATACACATTGTAATGCACCGACATCTAACTTCGTTCTATTGTTTACATAACCACAAGATGGCGGATGTGCGAAATATTTCACCGGCATTCTATATCTCTGAAACTATTAGCGGTATCACCCTGAAATTTTGTACGGAGATAAAGGGCACTACTGGAAGTTCATCTATAAGACTTCCAAAAACCGGTTAACTACAAAACGAACATGGCGGCCAAGCGAATTTGAAAATTTTTAATAGAGCTTTCTCGCGATTTAATGTTCCAAACGCAATGAAATCTGGTGCAGGAAATGTTTATACACATTGTAATACACTGGTATCTAATTTAGTTAAATTGTTTACATAACCCCAAGGTGGCGGCTGTGCGAATTTTAAAATTAAGTTTTTATTTCATGTGTAGTAATCATGCGATAGAAGTGAAAGTTTGAATAATGAACCTACGCAATAATTTTCCTTTAACGGTACATGACTCTATGGCCTATACATTTAACAATCCAGCATGGCGACCATCCGAAATATTTAGACGGCTCTAAATATCTACTAATCTATTATAGCAATCAAACTAATTTTTTTTGTTCATAGGGGCTATGAATTTAAGTTCGCCTATAGGACTTTAAATAACCTGGAGATCACAAATCCAACATGGCAGCGACGCGAAGAATAAATATTCACATGAACGTTTCTCGCAATTTAACCATCGGAGTGCAGTGAAACTTGGTACAGTAAATCCTTATACGAATGTCAATCCACTGGCATCTAATTTATTTCAATTGTTCCCATAACCACAAGATGGCAGCTGTGCGAAATTTTAAATCTTGTTTTTACTTCTTGTGTCCTAATCATGCGATTGAAGTTTGAATGCTACACGTACACAATAATCTTCATGTAACAGTACATAACTCTAAGACCTACATATATAAAATCCAACATGGCGACCATCCGAAATATTTAGTCGGTTCTCAATATCTACGAATCTATTACAGCAAACTGAAATTTGTATGTTGATAGTGGTAATTAACGTAAGTAGGATATATGAAAATAGGCTGTATAGTTCTTCACGGAACTACTTGTTTTTATTTCATTTTAATTTTAACTTGAGCAATTATTATTTTTATTTCTATTTTGAATTTGAGTTTGAATTATTTTTTTATTTTAGAATTATACATTTTCAATTTCATATTTAATTTTAATTTCATAGCATTATTTTGGTATTTTGATTCAATTTTAATGTTAGTCATATAATAATAATGTTTTTTGATTCTTTGTCTTTTAATTTTTATATTAATATTAAAATTTTCAATTGAATGTTGCAATCTTAATTCTAATTCTATAGCCTAGTTTCAATTTCTAAACGGCAGAGTATTTATTTGTAATTATTATATTAATTTTGTTTAATCTTTACTGGCATTATAGTGTACAGCTTATTTTATATTTTACATTCAATATTAATTGCTACTTTTGCCAGTAGCCAATAAAATTATAGAAATAATATTCAGAAATATTATCACTTTCACAAGAAAAGTCATAGAAATAAGTCTCAAGTAGCCTATTCAACCACCTGCACCTTTGATAATTAATTTTCAATTCCAATTACATTACAATTAAAATTTTAAAATTTATAAATTATTTAAATTACAAATTTATTATTAATTTTTTAATTTTTGAGTTTAAATTTTTAACTTTTCATTTTCAATTTTTAATTAATATTTAAATTTTTAATTTTTAATTTATTTTCAATTTAAAAAAATACATTTTATATTCTTTTATTTCTAATTTACCGACAGCAGTGGCTCAGCTGGCTAAAGCGCAGCGTTAGGTCATGGGATCAAGCTCTCTGCTGACTAGGTAGACGCGTGGGTTCGAGCCCCACCGTCGGCCGTCCTTGAAATGATTTTCCGTGGTTACCCATTTTCAACACCAGGCAAATGCTGGGACGGTACCTTCTGATAGGCCACGGCCGATTCCTTCCACATCCTTGCCCAGTTTCATTCATCTTCATCCATTCCATCCCGACGCGCAGGTCGCCCACGGGCGTCGAATAGAAAGACCTGTACTCGGCCTCTGAGGAGGCCACACGACAAAAAATCTTATTTTATTAATAAACTTTAATTTTTATAAGGCAATTGAATTTTTTATTTTAAAAATACAATGTTATTATTTTATTTTAATAGTCTAGTATGATTTTAATTTTAATTTTATAAATTAAGTTAAATCTTATATACAGTGTGCAAAAAGTACGGATATATTCAGTGCTTTTTTAGTAATAACAAGTAGTTCCGTGAAGAACTATACAGCCTATTTTCATATAACCTACTTATGTTAAATGCCACTATCAACAAACACAATTTCTGTTTGATTGCTGTAATAGATTCGTAGATATTAAGAACCGACTAAATATTTCGTATGGTCGCTATGTTGGATTTTATATATGTAGGTCCTAGAGTTATGAACTGTTACATGCAGATTTTTGTGAACGTGTAGTATTCAAACTTCAATCGCATAATTAGGACACAAGAAAAAACAAGGAGATTTTAAAATTTTTCACAGCTGCCATATTGAGGTTATTGAAACAATTGAAATAAATTATATGCCAGTGGATTAACATTCGTATAAGGATTTACTGTACCAAGTTTCACTGCACTCGGATGGTTAAATTGCGAGAAACGTCCATGTAAATATTTATAATTCGCGTCACCGCCATGTTGGATTTGTGATCACCAGGTTATTTAAAGTCCTATAGGTGAACTTAAGTTCATAGCCCCTATGAACATTAAAAAATGCAGTTTGATTGCTAAAATAGATTGGTAGATATTCAGTATCGTCTAAATATATCGGATGGTCGCCATGTTGGATTGTTAAATGTATAGGCCATAGAGTCATGTACCATTAAAGGAAAATTATTGCGTAGGTTCATTATTCAAACTTTCACTTCGATCGCATGACTACATCACAAGAAATAAAAACTTAATTTTAAAATTCGCACTGCCGCCATCTTGAGGTTATGTAAACAATTGAACGAAATTAGATACCTGTGGATTACAATGTGTATAAATATTTCCTGTACCAGGTTTCAGTGCGCTTGGAACATTAAATCGCGAGAAAGGTCTATTTAAAATTTTCAAATTCGCTTGACCGCCATGTTCGTTTTGTAGTTAACCGGTTTTTGAAAGTCTTATAGATAGACTTACAGTAGTGCCCTTTATCTCCGTACAAAATTCTAGGGAGATACCGCTAATAGTTTCAGAGATATAGAATGCCGGTGAAATATTTCGCACATCCGCCATCTTGTGATTATGTAAACAATTGAACGAAGTTAGATGTAGGTGCATTACAATGTATATAAACATATACTGTACCAAGTTTCATTGCGTTTGGTTGGTCAAATCATTAGAAACGACTATTTAAATGTCACAAATTCGCTTTGCCTCCATGTTGGTTTTGTAGTTACCAGATTTTCAAAAGTCACATAAGTGAACTTATAGTAGTTCCCTCTATCACCATATAAAATGTCAGGGTAATATCGGTAATAGTTTCGGAGATATTGAATGCTGGTGAAATATTTCGCACAGCCGCCATGTTGAATTGGTGAGTCGTAACAAAATTTGAAGGGCACGGTCGAGGTCGCCGGGAATAGTGCTATGAACTTTCCGAGTTTCATTGAAATCGCTCCTGCCGTTTAGATTTTATGAGGGGGGGGGGACACACACACACGCGCACACACACACGGACAAAAGGTGATCTCATAAGCCTATTTTTTCAAAATTGAAAATTGGCTAAAAATCGTCTCACGACGTAGCCGAGCTGGTTAACACGTGCACTACGGTCGCAAATGGATCTGCATCATTCCTGAGATCACAGCGTCGAATCCCGGCTTTGAGAGCGGTTAATCTGCGTGTGGTTTTAACCCGATTTTTTCCACACTCCCTCCAGTTAAATGCCTGGATAGTACCTTACTTCAAGTCCTGGGGCACCGACCTCATCCCAGTCTCTAATGCAGTTACACACACTACTACAGTCATCACATCAACACAGGTTATCAAACAAGTACAACACATGCTGAAAATACACGGTACTGATGACTAAGATGTCCCAACCCTCTAAAATGAGCTAACAACAACAATCTATATCTATTCTAATATAATAAAGCTGAAGAGTTTGTTTGTTTGTGTGTTTAAACGCGCTAATCTCTGGAACTACCAGTGGGATTCGAACAATTCCTTTTGTATATGATAGTCAGATTCAAGAGGAATAGTTTAGGCTAGGTAGCATTAGGCTACACCTCCCAGGTAACCTTAAAGATTGGTTTTTGTTCAGTAAGTAGGAAGAACCAGCGCTCCGGAACAGTTTCAAGTGTATTGTTCCCTGGCAGTGCGGGCTGCATCACGTCGCCCCTACCAGTGTTCTTATGCAGAATTGCGAGCTGCTTATAAATTGCAGTCAGGGGGTGTTATCAGCTGCAATAAGCCTTGGTGCTTTCCGATCCTTATCCTTGAGCGGTCCAGTTCTGTAGTAGTATTCATTATCATCCATAAAACAAATAAATCCACCGGGCGAAGCCGGACACTACTGCTAGTAACTTATAATTTGGTTTCATCTTTAGTGTTCGAAGTAAATGGGAAAGCTCCGCTTACTTTTAAAATATTGTACTTAGTCTTCACCGTCTGTTGTTTTGATTCAGTCTAGTCTAATATAATTTGTCAAAGCACTTAGAGAGCCTCTCGGATGTTTCAAACTCATTTGCTCGTACAGTGTTCCTAAATTAAAAATCGATGGAGCTACAAGGCGAGAGCGAGGAGCGGGCATGCAAGGACACAGTGGGTAGTGACTGGCTCTCATTTTACTCTAACTCCATGTATTTGATGTATTGCCCACAAGGAGATAGCACATGATCGAGTTTATCTTTGCGACGAAACACGAGAGCAGTTATTTTTTCACCCTCGTCCATTAAAAAAAAAGATAAGTCTAGATAAACAAGTAGTTCCGTGAAGAACTATACAGCCTATTTTCATATATCCTACTGATGTTAACTGCCACTATCAACATACACAATTTCAGTTTGATTGCTGTAATAGATTCGTAGATATTGAGAACCGACTAAATATTTCGGATGGTTGCCATTTTGGATTTTATATATGTAGGTCCCAGAGTTATGTACTGTTGCATGCAGATTACTTTGTACGTGTAGTATTCAAACTTCAATCGCATAATTAGGACACAATAAGTAACAAGGAGATTTTAAAATTTCGCACAGCTGCCATCTTGAGGTTATGGGAACAATTGAAATAAATTAGATGCCAGTGGATTACCATTCGTATAAGGATTTACTGTACCAAGTTTCACTGCATTCGGATGGTTAAATTGCGAGAAACGTCCATGTGAATATTTATACTTCGCGTCGCAGCCATGTTGGATTTGTGATCACCAGGTTATTTAAAGTCCTATAGGTGAACTTAAGTTCCTAGCCCCTGCGAACATTAAAAAATTCAGTTTAATTGCTATAATAGATTTGTAGATTTTAAGAACCGTCGCCATGTTGGATTGTTAAATGTATAGGCCATAGAGTCAACTACTATTAAAGGAAAATTATTGCTTAGGTTCATTATTTAAACTTTCACTTCGATCGCATGACTACATCACAAGAAATAAAAACTTAATTTTAAAATTCGCACAGCCGCCATCTTTGGTTATGTAAACATTTGAACTAAATTAGATACGAGTGCATTACAATGTGTATAAATATTTCCTGAACCAGATTTCAGTGCGTTTGGAACATTAAATCGCGAGAAAGGTCTATTTAAATTTTCAAATTCGCTTGGCCGCCATGTCCGTTCTGTAGTTAACCGGTTTTTGAAAGTCTTATAGATGGACTTCCAGTAGTGCCCTTTATATCCGTACAAAATTTCAGGGAGATACCGCTAATAGTTTCAGAGATACAGAATGCCGGTGAAATATTTCGCACATCCGCCATCTTGTGGTTATGTAAACAATTGAACAACGTTTGATATCGGTGCATTACAATGTATATGAACATATACTGTACCAAGTTTCATTGCATTTGGTTGGTTAAATCGCGAGAAACGTCTATTTAAAAGTCGCAACTTCGCTTGGCCGCCATGTTGGTTTTGTAGTTACCAGGTTTTCAAAGGTCACATAAGTGAACTTCTAGTAGTTCCCTTTATCACCATACAAAATGTCAGGGTAATATCGGTAATAGTTTCGGAGATATTGAATGCTGGTGAAATATTTCGCACAGCCGCCATGTTGGATTAGTGAGTCGTAACAAAAATTGAAAGGCACGGTCGGGGTCGCCCTGAATAGTGCTATGAACTTATCGAGTTTCATTGAAATCGCTCCAGCCGTTTAGATTTTATTAGGGGGGGGACACACACACGAATCACACACACACGCGCACACACACACGGACAAAAGGTGATCTCATAAGCCTATTTTGTCAAAATTGAAAATAGGCTAAAAATAATAATTTGGTTGGTTGGTTCCTCAGTTTAGGGGCTGTGACAACGTGGTCATGTAGTCCCGTGTACTTTGGGAGTGGATGGAATCTGTCTGATAACCAGTGTTTTTTGTGAAGTCTGGATTAGTGTGTGTTATCTGTTCTTAATTCATGTAAGGACTGCAAGCGTTCAATTTTTCAAGTTATTATTTATTATTTATCGTATGGCTTTTGATGCCGGGAGTGTCCGAGGACATGTTCTGCTCGCCTGAGTCTGTAGCTGCGTCCAGCGGACACCCTAAAGAGTGAGTTACATGTTCCGTTCAATTTCAAGTAATTCCAACTTTCGCCTCCAGATATCAATGATACCTAGTGGTGAACGTTGGAACTTTTTGATAGAGCGTTCTGACGAAATCGAACCTAACAATTTTGCTTTACACAAGTTTAGTCTGTGGAAGGATTTTTACATGCCATAAATCTATGACATGGGACCGCCAGCTTTACTTCCCCACCGAAGGAAGGCATACTGAGGGATTTTGACGCTCTTAAAAAATCCGACGACTTCGGCCGGGTTTGAACCCGCTATCTTGGGGACAGCAGTTCACCATGCTACCAACTACGCCACCGAAGCCTACTTTTGCAACCAGACGCCTCCGTCGACGACAACTTGACAACTGGTTACTAGATGCCACCACAGTCGGCTCCTGGTGACGAACGTTGGAACCTAAGAGCGTTAGTCAAATATAACCTATAATTTAGCTTCACACAAGTGTAATTAGTGGAAGTTTCTTTTGCATGCCATAAATCTATGACATGGGACCACCGGCTTTACTTCCCCTACGAAGGAAGGCATACTGAGGGATTTTAACGTTCTTAAAGAATCTGACGACTTCGGCCGGGTTTGAACCCGCGATCTTGGGCATAGAAGCTCAGCATGCTACCGACTACGCCACCGAAGCCGCTTCAAAATTGATTATCAAAAGTTATGCACAAACAAAGTTACTTTTGACATAATCACCGTGAAAATTGAGGCATTCGTCATATCAGTGGACGAGCTCTCCAAGCCCCTACACAAAAATTATTGCTGCTAGAAAGTTGGCATGAACCTTAAAGGGTTTGGTACAAATTTACGTTGAAAAATCCCTTTTCTGGAATTACTAGTAGTAGTACCTGGCTTCGCCCGGTGGAATGATCATGAACTCTCAAAGTCGTCTTAATATCCGTGGTCAGAAAATGTATTTACACTATTTATCAATTTTTAACACATATACTCTTCTCGTAGGATTTAACTAGACACGACTCGACAAATTGATACTGGCTGAAGCTTAGGTAATAGGCTCCCTCGCTAGCTAGTAATTTAAATTTTCACTGAATGGAGATTTTTGAAAGAAATGAAGACGTAAAACACCTATTGTGGGCGATGTGTTAAAGATAAAGATATGCTGTCATGGACTTTTTTTTGTACAAATGTTCATGCTGAACAATTCTTTCACTCATAATAGGCCTATATAGACATTTTTAACGCTTTACCCAGCATAAGCTTACAAGGTGCAGGGACGGCAGGTTTTTCTTCGACTCGATTGACTGAAATCGTTACTGCTCGGCTTCCTATGGTCATAAATGAATGTTCTTTCTACAGAAAACTTCCTTGAGAAATCCTACTCCTGTGGGAGTACAAAGAGCAAAGACACAAAGAGCCCGCTGATGAGCCATCTTGGTGTCCTAGGCAAAACTCCACACAAGACACGGCATAAACCTAGAAAAAATGCTGAGTTTTAATTCACTGGCCGTGAAAGCCAATATACCATCTTTCTGTACGATAACTTTATAATTACAGCCTTACTCTGGAAGTTCGCAATATCCCCGGAGTTTAATAATGTTAGAGACCGACCCTCGACCCGGAGGACGTCGCCTCTGTTTCAATCACTTAGCGACCTTTATCATGGCAAAGCTTTGAGGAACGAGAGGTCAAACTCTTGATCAAACATTTACTTTTTGAACGCCAAGTGCAAAGGTATTAGCCGCCTTTAGAGTCTTAAAGATGGTGCAGCCTTCAAGTAGTTTGCCTCTTGGTTCGATTGTTTTGATTCCCGGTCAATGCATGTGAGATTTTCGAAGTGAAATATTATGTCCTGTGGTTGAGATTCCACGTAAAACGGAGGTCTCGTGGCTCATGATCGCAATATTAATTGTCACGTAAAACAACAAGCTCCCTTTAAAGTCCTAATGACACCTAAGAGAGATATCTTGAAATTCTATATCAGGACTGCCATTTTAACATGCATATATTTTTGCGTTGGTAGTCTATCTGGAATTAGAGTCATCAATTTCCCCGGCGCCGTCGTAACCATGGATAGCAGTGTTCGTCATCAGTGCATACTAGGTCAGTATCTTTATCTGTATGTAGCTACAAGAATTCAAGTTCTTAATGCCAAAGAGTAATCGTACAAAAAATGTCGTATATAAGAAAATCCTTCAGTAAATATTTCTTTTTTTGATGAGCTCGGTTAAGTTTTTGTTTGAGTGATGTTCGGAGTTGAATGTCTGTTTCCAAAATTCCATACTTTTATAGTACATTATGCAACGAGCCTATAATGGCAATTTCCATACGAGTGTCTTAATTACTATTATAGGCGATTTGCATACGACTGTTTATGTTCGACGATAATTATATGTTCTAATATAAATATTCATAAATATCTGTCAATATTCTGTCAGTTGACTACTTCTTCTTGAGAATTTGGTGGGCTCAGCATTTTCTCTCTACCCGAAGCTTTCAAACATTGTTTATCCTGAAGTAGAACCGACAGATAGCGCACTGGTACTATGTGGGATCATTTTGTTATTTTGGTCAAATAACACAAAATAGGCTGTTAGAGACGCTTTAAAATTAAAATGTATCGTATTATCAACTAGTTATTCTTCAAATTCTATGCATATAGAATGAGAACGGAAGGCAAATCAATGGACTCCCAAATAGAACAGTCATGACATCTGGCGGAAAAGTTTCACATAAGAAATCCCTTTATTGAACAGAGAGTTGGGCTATAATTTCCGTGGATCAAATGTCTAATGTTTGTTGCGCTCGAGTGTGTTTATATCAACAGTAGGATTCACTAAAATATTCGGTGAAATCGTACGGATGCAATGCCCTTTGTAGAAATTAAGTTGCGGATATTTAGGTACAGTGCTATTTATTTTTTAATATTCCGCAGTTTGTTCATGCAAACATTAAGAACGGTGCACACTTTCCATGTCGGTAATTTATATAGGCTAGGGTAGAAGTAGGGTGCGTTACAAACTTCTGGACGTAGATTATTAGATTCCATGCATATTTCATAATATTTTCTTGTTACCGTAAAGGTTCGTGCTGATTTTGTCTTTGTGTTTGGGATTATAACTACAATGATTGATCCGATATCCTTTACATTGTCAACTCTTACATCATGAAATTCATGTCCGACATGTTGGATTTTGAGTGCATGTGCGGAGCTATCCTTACCTAATTGGTCAGTGAATGAAAATCTTGAGCTCTGATTGGTTGGAGAAACTGTATCATAATGAAAATTAGTACATTATGCACCCATTCGTCATCATATGGAACATGTGTTCGTATCCCAGCTAACTCACGGTCTTTCGAGGTATGGGGAGTTCAACCCATTATACGAGCACATATTCAGGATTTGAGTCTGTCAGGTGACTACTCTACTGGAAAGAAACAACATATTCCTAAGTATAACATTTAATGGTAGTAATTCATGGCAAGACAGAACGAAACACAAAAAAAATACTTTATTATTTCCCACAACAAAAATCAAAATTATCTGTGAGTCTCTTCTCCTCAAGATTGGTGCTCCAATTAAATCTGCAATTATTAAACATTTATCCGTTTTACACGGAACATTTACTTTAAATAACATAAATTCATTAGCTTATGCCTTGTTTAATAAGTGTTGTCTCGCGCGAATCGTATTCTCTTCCCATAAGTTTCAAACGCTGAAGTGGTACACTTTCCCCTCCAAAATACACAGAGATATAGATATTTTATAGCTTCACCATACAGCGATTTTCTGGGTCTGGTCAAAACATTATCGTTACAAACGTGTCACATCATCAAATTACGCTACTCGTATGAATAAATTAGTGTGAACTGGGTAAATACTCTCTACAAAAATGCTTCTATTTATTTGGTGCAGTTTATTTCTCTTCAGAGAATAACTGGGCCAAATGTTATCCGATTACTTCATTCCAACACTGCATATGTATGGAAATAGTGCATCTAATTCAATTGACACCATCATATCAAGCACATCTTAATTACTTTTCGAAATATCGAGATTCTTCAGTGTCCCACTACAATCTTAAAATAAAAGGATCAGGTCTATTGACTTCCTTTCGTGCGAACAATGGATTAGTCATGGGCCGTCCTATGCAAGATGGCTGCCGGGTTAGTGGACTATACCTGCTACCCCGCTGACTCCCCGCACGGTAAAGTGTTCACTCAATGGTGCAGCTGTGCTAGAGGTACCCTGAATGGGTCGTGTCCTTACGAATTGAGTCAATCTAATTATTTAATACCTACATTTATAGTATTTAATGGGCTCATCTCGGCTCCTAATTACTATTCAAGGCAAGGGATGGATCACGAAATAGCTTTGCCGTTCTGTGATCGTAATCAGTGGCTTTTGCGCGCGTCTCAGGTGAGTTTCACTGTTATCTCACTGGACGGCATGCTTATAACAAGAGGAAATCGACGTTTCCTACACGAAGAACCATTTGTCTTACCTCTAAGGGCAGATCAATTAATATATCGGCCTACCTAGGGTCTCTAGCAGTTATCCCTAGTGGCGAAGAATCCGCAAACAGTGGATACAGACAGACTCTGTCCCAACTCTGTTGCGAATACACATGTATGCTCTAAGGCAATACTATATCGTAGCTTCGAAGATTTTGCCTACTAGATTCGACAACGCGCGAACTATTTTCCGATGATCCCCGCAACTTATTGACGTAAATCTCTTGAGTCTACGTTACATGCTCGCTGACCGCGGCTCAAACAATATTTCTTACAGATGACTCAATTCTTAAAGCACTCACGTCCTCTATTCATTTACTCATAAGCCAAAGTTCTACGTAACTCCAAAACAAGTATAAATTTACTGGCATGCATTAACTATCTTAATGGCTCTCAAATACAACCCTGTAGAATATACCATAATAAAACATTTATTTAACATTTCAATGACACTGAAAATCTCTCATTATCTCGATATTTAACTTTCTTTCTTACGTTTCACAATAACACAGTATTCTTACGCTAGATATGACACACTTTGCACGTACTATAGGCCTGACATGCCGATTTATTTATTTATTATTTTTACCGACCCCAGATTATTATTATTATTATTTAATGTTACCGTTACTTTTATCAATGTCTTACGCCTAAATGGCCGTAAGCATGTCATCCTCAAAGCCATATTTTTTTATCAAAATACGAGGGATGTGATCTCGTACACAAATGACTGTTAATTCTTAATCTTTGAGGGAATGCTTCGTTGTATGGTGAGCTATTAAATCATATCAACATATTAAATTTGTACTCACCTTCATTTTAGCTGGCTTAGACCAGCGTGCCAGCCCTTCGCCTGCCATAATGCTTGTTTTAAGCCATCATGATATTTTTCACACGACACATTGCATAGACATTACACATGGTAATTATATTTTTCACTACTGGCATTTTCACTTTGACACAATACACATTCTTTTGCCATATAACCATAAACACTTTTAAAGATCACTGTCATATAACTTTATACATAATTCTCGCACAATTTTCACACACGGATCCTTGATCGGATTCCCACTATCGCCTGACCTCAGAAATGCGATGCAGCTAACTCCTGACCACCGCTGGTCTCCTTGAAAGTCTATCTTGCGTGTGTGTGTTCGTCTCCCGTCACCTACCGTTTATGTCTCCTCTACTGCAAAGTTGTTCAATCCGAGGTCACAACTACCTGTGATGCCTCCCAGGCTCCCGTAACTGTAGTGTTCATTACAATAGTATGTTTTATTTTACCCATGATAACACTTCCTGTGGTTATGTCCATTGTCTGTAAACATCATCCTAAATTATCTCTACGCTGTACTGATTCTATACTTGCGTATACTGTTGCTTATACGTCTGCTGTAGACTAATTATTATATGATGCAGAATTACTGTTATTAAGCTGCATGATGCGCCTTTCATTGTTCAGCGCTAATACATTTGAGCGTCAATACTTTATAAATTCCGCGCACTTTCTTGCGTGATCCGACAGCGTGTCACCACACGAGTTGAGTAAAGACGAACTGACTCTCCTTTCGAGCTTCTCCTATATAAAGCTTCCTGATGCAAAGTAGTTCACTGGATTTCCAGGAGTGACTCTCTTCTTAAAATAATACATTTTCAGACAAAGTGAAGTATGATCCTTATTCGTCTATTCATGGAGGTTCCAAATTCACTCGCGTGCAGGCAATTGCTTCGGCCAATTAGTTATAATTAATTGCTTTCTTCCACGGCGTCATGATGCTACCCCGGTTCTTCCCCTCTGGCTCCTTTACAAATCCTGACTCTGCCGCGGATTAGGTCTGTGCATAGGTTCCTTTATAGATGCAGACTTTTATTTAGGCGTGAGGACACTCCTAAATTATCTTTCCTAGAATACATGCATCTGGGTGTAAGTTTCATCTCAATTCATTGCTCCATTTGGCCGTAATTAATTAATTTCTGTGGACGACCACCCCCACTCCACTGTTTCGCCTTGTTGAAAGGGGATTTTCTGAGTCGTTAATCACGGCCTTCACCCTCCAGCCACGCCGAAAGTAGTGCATAGGCGCCACGTCTACTCCGCCCACTTTCAACTTCGCTTTGTCAAAATGTCAAGCTGACTCGCTTTCTTGAGCTCTTAGCATCTTAAACGTATATAGGCTTGTATTTTCTGAAATAATCCACCTTTAAAGCTATAATATTCCCGTTCAGGCCGTGAAATCATGATGTTATAATTATATGCAGTGATAACTCATTGTTCCTCGGGTTCACTGTGGCTGTTCCCCCTCTGAGATCAATGATTCGATTCTGCGCAGAATCATGGGCCTGGTCTTCCTTGTGATAAAGACCCCGGTTCGATGCCAGTCAGCCGTGTCTAATTGGAAACAATTAATAACCCTCATTATGATGGAGTTTTTTGCTATATAATAATTACATATCGACATCTTCGAACATAAAAGATCCTTATCTTTCTCCAGCAGTCAAAGAGGAATCGCTTTGAGGCTTCTAAAGTAGGATAAGAAATTATTTTTTACTATTTTATCATTTTAAATGATCTAGTCGACTTGGTCGTTACGTTACGGCAACGTCACGAAATGTACCGAAAATGCACTGAGGTGTGTGACGTCATAGTACCGCTTGGTGCATGTGTACTGAGTTCACTGCTGAGCTCTGGCGTTACGAAACGGCAACGATACGGCGAGCGTGACGCCTTCGAGCCAGCTCCCTCCTTTCACCGCGATGACTTGTAACTTTCTAGAGTTCTGATTGTTTCTTGATCATCTAACATGTCAAGAGTCTTTGGCTTCGAGCGAAGCATTTTTCAGCATTTGTAGCATTTAAAATGATATAAAGTCCAGTCTTTCAGACTGATTGTCTCTTTTTTGTTTTTGTTTTCAGAAGAACCATAGCAACGAGACGCAGATCGCTCTACACAATTTACAACTAGAAGCGTCGGGATACTACTCGTGTGATGTGTCCACGATTCATCCTATCTTCACCAAGACGTCCAACGAAGAGGAACTGACGGTTATACGTAAGTATTCCCGTTTTTTGAAAGGCATTACAGCCGAGTGTGGGAAGAAGCCTTCTGCAAGAGATTCCCTAATTCCCTACGGTTAGCAGCGGTTTTATTTCAGTTTATCGAGCCTGATCTAGATTAATTCTCATCAACACCTCCTTCCTAAGTCTCCTTATTATGGGGCTTGAAGCCATTTGTCAGTGTTGCCTTAGTAAAAAAAAAGTTTGTTGCTTTTCAGTCGGTGAACACGATTGTACCCATGAGATTAATAAATAGGCTACACTTTGATGACCAGTTTCGATCGTCAAGCGATCATCATCAGATACATTACACTTAGGCTATAAAATCTGTGTCAGTCGAGTGCAATAAGTGTCCAAGTGAACTGCTCTCAACAGGAACGTGCAAGACCATAACCAGATAAGCAACCTGTATAATGCAGTACAATCAGAATTGACCATTTACAACAACCACATATTCACTCAAAACAGGCAAATTCCTGAGGACAATCACCACTTCCAATATCTCAACAAAACATCAAATAGACTACATCTAACAAATACTGATGAGTTCCATTACCAATACAGCAACTAAATAAGTGTACAAATAGCAAATATTTACGCCCATATTTTCAAACATAGATTTTATAGCCTAAGTGTAATGATTCTGATGATAATCGCTTGTCGAACGAAACTGGTCATCAAAGTGTATTTATTAATCTCATGTAATTATTTCTGGATTAGGGAATAACCCATCTCATTTGGGTACAATAGTATTGACCGACTGAAAAGCACCAAACTTTTGTTTTAAATCTCCTTGTGTTGTAATTGTTGATATTTCATTAGGCGGAACTTGGGACATTGTGGTTATAATCATGTAGGTCTATCGGAGTAGGTTCTGTACCATAACGGACGTCTTCTACGTTCCCGAACTACGTATTCAGACACCGATTCCCAGCCCTGAAAAGAAACTCCTTTCTGATCTGAGGGTTAAATTAAATCTCGTAAGAAAGAATTGAGAAGCCTCCGTGGCTTAGGCGGCAACACGCCGGCCTCTCACCGCTGGGTCCGTGGTTCAAATCCCGGTCACTCCAAGTGAGATCTGTGCTGGACAAAACGGAGGCAGACAGGTTTTTCTCCGGGTACTCCGGTTTTCCCTGTCAAAATTTCATTCCAGCAACACTCTCCACTATCATTTCATCTGTCATCCATTTAATCATTGCCCCAGAGGAGTGCGTCAGGCCTCGGCAGCCGGCACAGTTCATATCCTCGCCGCTAGATGGGGGCTCCATTCATTCCATTCCTGACCCGGTCGGAGACTGGAAGCAGGCTGTGGATTTTCATTTCAAGAAAGAATTGAGAAAAGATGAGTTCTATCTCCACCTTGATTATCCTGAAAGTGGTTTTACGTTATTTCCCCGCTTTCACTTCAGGTGACTGCTGGGATAGTTCCTAACTTCACACCATGGCCACCTGCTTCAAGATCAAATTCGGGTTTGAACCCCTGCTCCACCAAGAAATCTAATTTTGATCTGGATGCTGGAACGGAGTTTACACAGACTCGTGATGCAGTACTGAGAAGAACCAACCTAGGAGTGGAGTTATTTTACATGGTGCCTAAATTATGGCCACGGCCACCTCCTATGCAAATCCTAAAATATGAAGAAAGCATGTAGGTTTACGTGACAATTTATTAGCCAAGGGATCTCCTGTTTACGTGGAATCCGAACTATAGGACATGGTATTTCATTTAGAAAATCTCACACGCATAAACAAGGAATCGAACCCGATCAGATTTGGTGAGAGGCAAGTAGCTTGACCACTGCGTTATGACGTCCCCTTCTGTCCGCCTCATTGTTTAGTGGCCAGCATTCTTTGCTGGCACAGTACGGGCCCAAGTTCGCTTCCCGGCACTGTCATGGAATTTAATTCTGGTTCTGAGGACTGGAACGGGATTCACTAAGCCTCGTGAGGCAAAACTGGAAAGAGGTGGGTTAGATTCCTTACATAGAAAACCTGGAAGTGGTTTTCCGTGGTTTCCCTATTCTCACTCGAGGCAAATGCCGGGATGGTGTATAAGTTAAGGCCATGGCCGCTTCCTACCCAAATCCTATCTTAATTTCAAATAAACACACACAACCAAATGCATGGGGCTACATGACCACGATGTCATAAAGTCCCTGAGGAATCAACAACAACGACAACAACAGCATACCCTAATTCTAGCTTGAATTACACACACACACACACACTCATGTAGGGGAAACTTTTCTTAATTTCGCTGTACGGTACTTGAAACACACTTTTTCAGCAGACATATTCCAGTCAAAGAGACATGTTCAAATCCCCAGTTATAAATATCGAAATGACAAATCCTACCATCTAGTGGTTGGTTGGGTTGTTTCGTTCCTTAGTTTAGGGGCTGCGACAACGCGGTCATGTAGCCCCGTGTACTTTGGATGTGTGTAGAATCTGTCTGATAACCGGTGTTATTTGTAATGTCTGTATTATACTCTGTTTTTCAAAAGAATGAACGTGAAGGAAATGGCGGGAGCTTGGAACAGCTGAGCTATGTTGCCAAGTTTTTATTGTTGATGTAGAACAGCTGATTCGAATAATACACAGGGCTACACTTCGGATATTATTTCGGTACTATTATGCGCAATATAATGCAAATATCGATCCTGAGTCAACACCGAGGACATTCAAATAGAGAAATACGGTATTAAATGAATAAATAACACACCGAAGCTATGCTACCTTTGTCACCGTTATTCAATGAATACGATAAAGAGGCCAAACACTCGACAGCTATACAAATATAATACAAAATACAAACACAAAGTAATATGATGATGAATATATCAACACTCACCATGCAATGATTATATCCTTCAAGATGAAACAAGAGTTTGGGTGAAGGTCGTTCACAGTTTACTGCAGTTAACATAGAACGCAGAATTAACATCATGACAATACCAAGCACACTCACTCACTGTATCGCGACTCTGTATGGTTAATAATAGCATCCACATACGTAAAGTTAAGGTAAAGTACGAGGCACGTCCAGAAAGTAAGCTCCGTTTGGTAATTAAATTGAATTGTGTACAGATACAGAAAAATTATTTATTGCACAACATTCTACACCTCTTAAACTACCTTTTCACATAACTGCCGAACTTTTGCAGGCATTTGTCATAGCGTGGCACAAGTTTTTGGATACCTCTTCATAGAAGTTTGCCGCCGACCCGTAAACGAGAGTGAAGACTCCCCTTAAGATATCCTACTGTTTGGTCACTACTGTTAGGCAAATTGCGTGCTTACCAGGAGAACTGCGTATGTTTAGGAGTTCTCCTGACCACATACGCAATTTGCCTAACAGTGATGGCCAAACAGTAGTATATCTTACAGGGGGTAGTCTTCACTATCGTTTACGGGTCGGCGGCAAACTTCTATGAAGAAGGTATCCAAAAAGTTAAGCCACGCTATGACAAATGCCTGCAAAATGTCGGCAGTTATGTGGAAAAGTAGTTTATGAGGTGTAGAATGTTGTGCAATAAATAATTTTTCTGTATCTGTACACAATTCAATTTTATTACCAAACGGAGCTTACTTTCTGGACGTCCTTCGTATTTAGCACCAAGCACATAAAAAAGCTGTTCTGTGGCGATATTATTACAGTGATTTTGCATTGTCGATTTGTAGGTTATTGAATGACAAGCGTTAATTTGAAGACTACGGTATGCAATGAAACATTACTGGATACGTAAACATTAAGACTAAATGTGCATAGCCATTTTGTACGTCACGCATGTATTCTAAATTAAGTATATTTAAATTTGAATTGAACAAACAAGGCTAACCATGAACAAAGTTTGATGTGGAAATGAACGATAGCCGGTCGTTACAGGTTGGCGTGCGCGGTCTCCAGCTGTATTTCCAGCATTTTCCCACGTTCTTACAATTTATTGACTCGGTGCTTAAAGTAAAGGAAACGATGGCAATGAGACAAACTCCGACACAGTTAACAGGCGACTGAATGAATGACAATATTAAGCTGGCAACGTATGGTATTAGTTGTCAAAATCCAGCTAATAGGAGCCCGCGGCTGTCAGCTGTTCCAAGCCTCCGCCATTTCCTTCACGTTCAATCCTTTGAAATACAGAGTATAGTGCGTTTTATCTGTTGTTAATTCAATAGGGACTGCAGACATTGAATTTCAAGTAGTTCCTACTTTTGCCGCCAAACGCCACCGTCAAACACTACTAGTTCAAAACTTGGCTACTAGACGCCACCGCAGTCGGCTCCTGGTGACGAACGTAGGGACCTTAAGAGCGTTGTTTAACCTATAAGTTAATTCAGCTTCACACAGGTGTAATTAGTGGAAGGCTCTTTAACATGCCATAAATCTATGACATGGGATCGCTGGCTTTACTTCCCCTCCGAAGGAAGGCACACTGAGGGATTTTTAACGCTCTCTAAAAAATCCGACAAGTTCGGCCGGGTTTGATCCCGCGATCTTGGGAATAGAAGCTCAGCATGCTATCAACTACGCCACCGAAGCCGCTGCCATCTAGTGGTAAAGTATTCATATTGTTACGGCTGTGAGTTTGTGTCATCGCTCGCCGCATGAGTCACAACTGCCCCAGGGCTGGGCTGTGCCCTGCCTCGTGTATTGCGTGCGCCTTATGCAACAGGGCTACTAGGACAAAGGGATGGACCAGAATATTCGTGACTGTGCCAGCGATGGAAACCTCGAGAAGCCGTGAACCCTGGATGGATCTAGAAGCATTTATTGAGTCACCGGCCTGCTATATAAGAGCGACCTGTCGAGCAGTGGTTGTTGTGTTTTACGAGCGAGTGCGAGCGCTTATCCTGAGCGACAGAAGTGTGGAGACTTGCGAAACCCCTAGTGAAGCCGATTCTCTTGACAGCGAAGGGAGTGAGGAACTTACAGGGGACTGCCTGTGTTTTGAGCGAGTGTAATTACCTAGTGCGAGAGAGGTCATTGTGGTGAGTTGCAAAACAGTGAGTGACAGACCTAGTGCAGCTATTTCCAGCCAGCGTACGGGGCCGGACTCATTAGCGAGAGGATTAACTGTGGTCTGTTGACAAGTCAAAGGGGAAGTATTCTCGACGTGAGGAAACTGGAGTAAGGTAATAATTGCTTGTATTTGCGGTTGAGTAGTGTATCTTTCTGGCCACAATAAAGTTAATTATTTATTTAAAGCAGTAATTGGTGTTGTGCTTTCTACCCACCGTAATCCAGTTAACAAAAGTGCCACTAGGGGGGTGGCACGTAACAACTGGTGTCAGAAGCCGGATTACGAACTCAAGCACAACACCTGACGGTCCTGGTTTCAAAACCCGAGCAGGTCATTTTCACTAATTTTCCTGTGAGTGCATGCCCTTTACAAGACAAACAACTAAAATGGAGGCGCAATTGGCAGCATTGCTAGAAAAGTTAAATGGCATGGAAACCAGAATGGAGGCCGGCCAGAAGAAGATGGAAGACGGCCAGAAGAAGATAGAGGACGGCCAGAAGATTTTAACCAAGGACCTAACTGCCAAATTAGAAGACGGCCAGAAGAAGATGGAGGACGGCCAGAAGAATTTAACCAAGGACCTAACTGCCAAATTAGAAGACGGCCAGAAGAAGCTAGAAGACGGTCAGAAGAAGATGGAAGACGGTCAAAATAAGTTAGCGGAGGACCTGAAGAAGATGGAAGACAGCCAGAAAAGTTTAGCCGAGGACCTAACTTCCAAATTAGAAGACGGTCAGAATAAGCTAGCAGAGCCTAACCGCCAAATTTCTGGATGGCCAGAAAAATCTGGAAGAGTGTCTGCTGAAGAAATTACAGGAAAGTCAAAAGAAATTGGAACAGGGTCCTCGTCAGGAAGTCAACACCGTCTGCCAGGGCCTACGTGAGGAAGTCACAGCAGTAGAAAAGAAGTTCGACGCCTTACAAGAGGAAGTTGCCGAACTGCGCCAACGCCCACTGACGGGGGTGGAAGAAAAATTCAACGCTTTACGAAAGGAAATTTCTGAGCTGAACCAACGCCCGTCGACGGGGATGGAAGCGAGATTCAACGCTTTTCAAGAGGAAGTTGCCGAGTTGCGCCGACGCCCGCCCACAGGTACACCGGGAATATCAGGAACGGGACAGTTCAGAGTGACGCCCCCAACCTTCGACGGAAAGGTCCCGTGGAGCACCTATTTACGTCAGTTCGAGGCAGCCTGTTCAATAAA
Source organism: Meconema thalassinum (assembly GCA_946902985.2). Lineage (NCBI taxonomy): Eukaryota > Metazoa > Arthropoda > Insecta > Orthoptera > Tettigoniidae > Meconema > Meconema thalassinum. Next base: position 70,198,325 of record OX336399.1, on the reverse strand, counting down.
CAACTGGAACAGCACGGAAAAGGCTACAGCTCTCATTGTAGCCTGAGAGGGGACGCCCTTAACGTCCTTCAGGCCATCCCGACTGGATCCCAGGACTACGCTTCACTGATCGCCCATATGGAGTCCCGATATGGAGATAGCCATCTTCAGCAGGCCTAACAGATGCAGCTTCGGACCCGGGTACAGAAGGACGCGGAAACCCTGCAGGAGTTCGAGATGGACATCGCACGCCTAGTAAGGCTCGCCTATCCAACAGCGCCGGCCGACTTTCTGGAACAGATTGCGACGCAGACCTTCACCGACGGGCTACGGGACTCTGACACTCAACAGGCGCTGCGACTCGCGCGCAATAAGACCCTGGCAGATGCGCTGAGCCACGCACTTGAGTTCGAGACGGCAAAACAGGCATCTAGAATGCACGCGCGGGTGCGTCAAGTGGACGTCGACGAACCAGCAAAAACCAACGAGACCAAGCCCCTGGCCGACGAATTGATGGAGGCGCTAAGCCGTTTCTTCAAGAATCGCAGTACCACCAACAAAAACGTAGCCGAAGGACATCCGGAGAGGCGGCCCGGAAGAGGACTACCGACCTGCTGGACCTGCCGTAAGAGAGGCCACCTGAGCAAGGACTGCGGTGATCGCCACCGCCAAGGGTTTCCGTCGGGACAGTCAGTCGTATGGAAACCGCGCGGCCCAGGAAAGCAAGTATCAGCCAGCCTAGGGGGGCAAAGTTTGGCTTGTGACAGTCGTCAAGTCCCGGCAGTCCAAGTTCGTGTGACGCAGTTACGGAGGGATAATAGCAGCCTGATGGTCGACGGAGTCGTCAATGGAGAGAGCTGGCCCATGCTAATCGACACGGGAGCATCGAGGACCATCGTCAGTCCCACCGTGATCCCGAAGTGGAGAGTTCAACCCACACAAAGGAACCTCCAGCTAATAACCGCGACCGGAGAGACCGCACCGGTACATGGCGAAGCATCACTGGAGTTCGTGATTGGTCGACGGGCGATAAAGCATCCAGTGCTTGTGGCTGACGTATGAAATGAAGTGATCATCGGACTGGACTTCCTGGACCAGAACAACATCATCTTGGATCTGAGTACCAACACTCTGCACTTCGGAAGGGAGGAACTAGCTTTGCAACCAGCACACGAGGTCGTCGCCGCACGACGAGTACGGCTGAGAGAGGACGTCATCGTTCCCGCCAGGACGGAAGTCAGCGCTGCCATAATTGTCGACGGAACTACTGAGGGAGTGGCGGCTGTCATCGAGCCAAAATATGAGGACATCCAGACAAAAGGATTGCTAGATGCCAAGACTTTCATCAACACGACGTCACGGCCGTACGTCCGCCTGTCCAACCTGAACGACTACGATATTACGGTTCACCGGGACACCAACTTAGGAGTCTGCGAGCCCGTTACCTGGATTGCCCGCATCACAGACACGACGGACGGACACCTGCAGACGGACAACCGAAGAAGACGCGCCCTGCCAGAAGAACTACAGAAGCTGTACCAAGGATCCCAGGACCATTTAGACGAGGAACAATCACGCCAACTTCGGGACCTGCTACACGAATTCCAGGATGTCTTCTCCGTGGGGAGCAAAGACTTCGGCAGGACAAGCTTGGTCCAGCACAGAATCGACGTTGGGGACAGCGCACCGATTAGGGACACTTTCCGACGTGTCCCACTCGCCAAGCAAGGCGAGGTCGACCGGATGGTAGAAGAGATGAAGGAGCAAGGGGTGATCGAGCCATCACATAGTCCTTGGAGTTCTCCGGTCGTGCTAGTGAAGAAGAAGGACGGTTCCACCAGGTTCTGCGTGGATTACAGGCGGGTGAATGACGTCACGAAGAAGGACAGCTACCCTCTACCTCGGATCGACGACACCCTGGACACCATATCAGGGTCGAGATGGTTCTCCACCTTGGATTTGAAGAGTGGCTACTGGCAGGTGGAGATCCACCCTAAGGACTGCGAGAAAACTGCGTTCTCTGTGGGCAGCGGGCTCTGGCAGTTCACCGTCATGCCATTCGGTCTGTGCAACGCCCCTGCGACCTTCGAAATGCTAATGGAGTCCATTCTGAGGGGACTACACTGGAAGACCTGCCTGGTCTACCTAGACGACGTCATCGTTCTGGGGAGAAGCTTCGAGGATCTCTACAGCAACCTGAAGGAGATCTTGTTGAAGCTACGGGCTGCCCAGCTGAAGTTGAGCCCCAAGAAGTGTCAGCTCTTCCAGAAGCGGGTCCAGTACCTTGGGCATATCGTCTCCGAGGAAGAGGTGCGCACCGATCCAGAGAAGACCGCAGCTGTGAGGGAGTTGCCAGTTCCGAAGGACAAGTCCCAACTACGAAGCTTCCTGGGACTCTGCACTTATTACCGTCGCTTCGTGAAAGGATTCGCTGACATCGCCAAACCTTTACATCGACTGACTGAGAAGGACCAACTCTTCACGTGGACAGCAGAATGCCACAGTGCCTTCGAACAACTCAAGCAGGCTCTGTGCACCGCGCCTATTCTGGCCTACCCCAGACCTGGAACAAGGTTCATCGTCGATACCGATGCCAGCGACTTTTGCATAGGGGGAATCCTGTCGCAAGTAGTGTACGACGAGGAGAGAGTAGTGGCCTACTTCAGCAAGGCCTTGTCAAGGCCAGAAAGGAACTACTGCGTCACCAGGAAGGAGCTGCTCGCCATCGTTAAGACCATTGAACACTTCCACAAGTACCTGTACGGGCAAGAATTTCTCATCAGGACCGACCATGCATCCCTGCAGTGGCTCCTGAACTTCAAGCAGCCTGAGGGTCAACTCGCGCGGTGGTTAGAGAGGCTTCAACAGTACAACTTTGAGATTCAGCACAGGAAAGGCCAACGCCGACGCCCTGTCACGAAGACCGTGCCCCGAAGACTGCACCTTCTGTACTAGGAGGGAGGAGAACACCGGGATACAGTGCCGAAGGATTACCGTGGAACTTCAAGGGAGCTGGAGCCGCGAATCTTTCACGCGAGCACAAGCAGAAGACTGATAGCCGAATGGAAGAGGGCCTGTGTCCCCAGACCCGGGTGGAACATTGTGAGTGACTGCAGCCCAAAGTTTAAGTCCTACTGGGCGCAGTGAGACTCGCTGATTGTAAGGGATGGCCTCATCTGCCGTACCTGGGAGAGCACCGACGGGAAGACATCTCGGGAACAAGTCGTCGTTCCAAAGGCTATGACGGAGGAAGTCCTGAAGGAAGTTCATGGAGAATCATCTGGTGGTCAACTAGGGATAAAGAAGACCCTGGAGAAGCTGAGAGAGCGGTTCTACTGGATCAGATGCCGAACAGACGTGGAGAACCACTGCGCGAGGTGCCACGATTGCGCAGCCAGCAAGGGTTCAGGACGAAGACGACGGGGTCCACTGAAGACCTACAACGTGGGCGGCCCCATGGAGAGTGTGGCCATCGATGTTGCTGGGTCATTCCCGTTAAGCGAGGCAGGGAACCGCTACATATTAGTCATCAGCGACTACTTTACCAAATGGCCGGAGGCGTATGCGCTCCCTAACCAAGAAGCCGCGACGATTGCAGAGACCCTGGTGAAGGAATTCGTCAGCCGGTACGGAGTACCCCTGGAGCTGCACTCCGACCAAGGGAGGAACTTCGAGTCGCAGGTGTTCCAGAACCTATGCCAGCTGCTGGGAATCCGGAAGACAAGGACAACGCCGCTACACCCTCAGTCCGACGGGATGGTAGAGCGATTCAATCGCACCATCGAGAACCATCTCCGAATAGTCGTCAGCGAGCACCAGAGGGATTGGGACAAACATCTTCCACTATTTCTCCTGGCCTAACGCGCCGCCGTGAATGAAGCCACCGGGTGCACACCAGCCTGGGCCATGTTTGGGAGGGAGCTCCGTTTACCTGTCGATCTTGCCTTCGGCCGACCTGGGAATGATCCGATCCCGGTAAGCCAGTATTGTCAAGAACTCGTCGACCAACTGGAGGACGTGCATGCGTTCGCGAGGAGGAAACTGCGGATCGAGACCGACCGAATGAAGAGCCGATACGACCAGCAGACGGATGCCGGCGGATTCCACGAGGACGACCTGGTCTGGCTCTTCAACCCATTACGGAAGAAAGGCCTGTCACCCAAACTGCAGAAGTCCTGGGGGGGCCCGTACCGAGTCGTGAAACGGATCAACGATGTCGTCTACAGGATCCAGCGGAGTCCGAGGGCGAAGATGAAGATCGTGCATCGAGACCGCCTGGCAGCCTACGGAGGGACACAGACGGACCCATGATTGATCGGGACGATCAGCCTTTTTAGGAAGGGGGTGGTTACGGCTGTGAGTTTGTGTCATCGCTCGCCGCATGAGTCACAAGTGCCCCAGGGCTGGGCTGTGCCCTGCATCGTGTATTGCGTGCGCCTTATGCAACAGGGCTACTAGGACAAAGGGATGGTCCAGAATATTCTTGACTGAACCAGCGATGGAAACCTCGAGAAGCCGTGAACCCTGGATGGATCTAGAAGCATTTATTGAGTCACCGGCCTGCTATATAAGAGCGACCTGTCAAGCAGTCGTTGTTGTTGTGTTTTACGAGCGAGTGCGGGCGCTTATCCTGAGCGACAGAAGTGTGGAGACTTGCGAAACCCCTAGTGAAGCCGATTCTCTTGACAGCGAAGGGAGTGAGGAGCTTACAGGGGACTGCCTGTGTTTTGCGCGAGTGTACTTACCTAGTGCGAGAGAGGTCATTGTGGTGAGTTGCAAAACAGTGAGTGACAGACCTAGTGCAGCTATTTCCAGCCAGCGTACGGGGCCGGACTCATTAGCGAGAGGATTAACTGTGGTCTGTTGACAAGTCAAAGGGGAAGTATTCTCGACGTGAGGAAACTGGAGTAAGGTAATAATTGCTTGTATTTGCGGTTGAGTAGTGTATCTTTCTGGCCACAATAAAGTTATTTATTTATTTAAAGCAGTAATTGGTGTTTTGCTTTCTACCCACCGTAATCCAGTTAACCAAAGTGCCACTAGGGGGGTGGCACGTAACAATATATATAACTAGGCGACTTGTGCGAGAAATCTCGCATGTTCATTATCGAACCTTCCGCCCGTCTTTACTGTTATGCGGGCTTCTATAAATACTGTAAGTTTATTTGTTTAAACGCTCTTTTTAAACAAATTGTCGAAATTTATGAAATCAGAGTGCAATTCGTTACTGTTGCGGGTAATTCAGTTTGAATATTCTTTACAATGCACAATGGGTTGTGTGCGCCCCATGTGTACAGACTACCCACCCAGCTCTAGTGTTATGCGGGCTGGACGACATATTTCTGCCAGGGGCTATCGTCTTGTTTGTAATAAATAAATATATTTTCGTTGACTTTTCAGGAAATGCAAGATATTTCCTGTAATATTGAGACGATTTGGAAGATTTTGGTACAAAATGCGTGCTTCTAACTCCTTCTGGTTCAGGAGCTTGAGTTTTTTGTCGGATGAACTTAGCGTATTATACATGTATAATAGATAATAGATGTATAATAGATTCATCATGGATTTCGGCGATGCATTTCTGCGGTAGTGATAACAATATAGTACATTATGCAACGAGCCTATAATAGCAATAATTAAGACACGAGTATGTTTATAAAACGAGCGAAGCGAGTTGCATACGACTGTTTATGTTCGACGATAATTCTAACTATTTTAAATATTCATAAATATCTGTCGAGATTTTGGCAGTTTTATGTACTGAACAGAGCGCATGGGACGCAGAGAATACATTGTATTCGACCATGGCCTTCCCGAATACCCCACTATGACACTAGCCACGCAGTGAAATTTAAAATTGGAGGCCATGAAAGTCAGCGCAGGTGCGATACTATCCTTGCCTAATTGGTCACACAACTGTTTATTGAGCTCTGATTGGTGGGAGAAACTGTATCATAATGAAAACTTGTACTTTAAAGAGCCTCATTAATATAATGTTTACATTTCGTCATAGTCGAAAATAAAAGCATATTATTTGATATCATATTGCAGACATGTAGAAGGTATCGCAGGATTATCTCTAGTACCACTTTTTGTGTTAGATGATTTAGGCAACGCATGACAGAAGAAATTTTAAGATCCGTATTTATGTCATAATTATATAGTAATTTAATTTCTATGTAAATTTTTTGAAACTATTTTCCTAAATGTATCATGACTCCCATCAACCCCTTCATATTTTGGATTTCGCCTGGTCATCCAAACTATTAATCTCTCATGCAGATAGAGTAGATACACTTAGTTCACAAGGCTACATGATCACTATGTCACAAGGGTCCTAAATGAATCAACAACAACAACAATGACAGCGCTAAAGAGTTAAATGATAAATTTCAGTTTTGAGCCCTGTTCTCGCATTTTATCCGCCTCTTCTCGGGTTTATTATGGGTGTATCCGGCCGTGTTACCGTGATACATGGCCTGCACTCGACCTGCGACCTGCTCTCGCAAGTGCGATATTCGATAGTGTCCATAACTCAATCGACCTATAATGGAGCTCTATGTTACGGCAAGTGATTCATTACTGCACCTGGGGTTTATGGAAATCAGTCGAGAGTAACATGAGAGATTAATCCTTCACATATCAAATTGGCAAGTAAAAAGCTAAGGGAAGTAGGAGACTTCTCTTTCCAGGAGCTCACGACCACCGGACTCCAGATGAGGCATTGCTTCCACTCTGTTGGGCCAGGCTCCTCTCTTTCATATTTCCACCATCTAACCTCCCTTGGTCAACTCTTGTTCTCCATCGAGCCCAGCAATATTATGTTATCTGAGGCCTTGGAAGTCTTTCAAGTTTTCCCACCTTAATTGGACCTTGTCTTAACTTCCCTGATACCTTTATTTTTTCGAGGGATCAGACCTCTACTTTTCTTTTCCTCGTATGCAGGGTGTGTATAGCTACACCACTTATGGTGCACCTTGGACAGCGCTACACCCTCAAGGGCTTACGGCTGTTGAGCTCGGGAGTTGGCAAACCTGTCAGATTCCTGATATGGGCCTGGTTTTTCCACATTTTTGAGAGCATCTGGGGTGGATCCTATCATGTTTCCATTTCCAATCAGCCTTTCATGGCATAGAGACATAGATTTAATAGCATAGGTGTAAGGGATTTGATGATGATCACTTGACGATTGAAACCGATCACCCAAGGGCATTTATTAATCTCGTGTAATTTTATTTCAGGATTAGGGAAACACCCATTACAATTGAGTACAATCGTGTTGACCGACTGAAAAGCATTACATTTTTACACACAAATACAGCAGTCATAATAAGGCAGGTTATCAGATATATTCCACTTACACACCCAATTACACGGGGCTACACGACCACGATGTCGCAAAATCCCTAATAAGGTAAACTGTACAGTCATTGGCACTCTGACAGTTATTGGCACTGCTTGCATTTATTTGAATATAATAGTATTTTTACAACAATAACATTGCCACAGAGTGTTTTATATTTCCATACCATTTCTCCTTGGCCTCTATACTTCATGTTACTGCCACCAGATGAATATTTTTTAAGTGAATGTTGGAACAAGTTGATGTTGTTCATCACTGCTGGTATTTTGTTGACATCTTACAGTTTTGTTAAGGTTACTAGTTCCAAACTTCGATGTTCGGAGCTCAGTATGCAAACTGTATTTTAAGGGTAAATGTGAAAACATGTTGAATACGCCTCAATGTATTTGTTCTGTGTTTATGAAGCACTCTAACCTATAATTATTCTGTGTAATGGGGGTGCCAATTACTGTATTAATAATAACGATAAAATGCAGTAGGCCTACTTTGCACCCTGTGCCAATAACTGTGATTTTGGTTTTCACAGTCTTGTTCCATGTCTAAGGTCTTGAGCATTGCGTTTAAAGTATTAAAAATACAAAATACCAAAGGAAATAAAGGTACAAAGAACTGTATCTGACCAAGGTGCCAACAACTAAATTTTGGTGCTAAGTACTGTCTGTTTGCTCACTTATATTTCATAACCGATTTATAATATGTTTTGGCTCTATGTTTAGTTTCTTAATAATTATAATCAACTAGCAGAAGTACCCGTTTTTCGAACGTTAACACCAGACATTATCAATTTAGGTACTGTTGCAATGGTTAGCGGTTTGTCATTCCTTCAAGTTTAACAGAACGAAGTTAGTTTACTGGGAATATCACACACACTGTTAATTTAAGGCCCTTAAAATGTAGTTTTCGGACACCCTTTATATATTCCCGAATTTTGTGTCTCACATTTAGAAGCGCAACATATGCTTTGGTCGTCCTTCTAGGATAATTTTTATATTTCGCCTATTTTAGCAAATATTGAGAAGTTTTTCTCTATATACACCCTTCTACTGCATGAAAAGTACGGTGAAGAGTTTTATAAATGATTGGTGTATTGACTCTCATGGTTACCATACCTAATTTTACGATGCACCAAGCATCCGAACACGAGTTATAGGCGTACATAAAGATACATAGAAAGACAGACAGACAATTCTATTGTCTACAACATATTACCGAGATATCCAAATATGGGTATATCTACCACCCAGTATCAAACAAAATCATCCTTACGATGAACCCGTATGTCGACAAAAAAAAAGTTAAAATGTGCTCTCAGACTAAATTCACCTAACGTGTACTTCCTGACGTGAAATACAATTGAAAGCCTTGTAGACGAAACGCAATACACGTCACATAAAAACTAAAAGCCGCAAGAAATGCTGGTTCAATTCAGGAATTTTTGAAAATAATGTTGCTGTTTGGAGATATAATAGACCTTCTGTACTATATGTCGAACGTGAAAATTGCATGAAAAAATTCTAGGTTACCCCTTCACCCACTTAATTGCATTGATGAATTATACGGTCTACGTTAGTTCCGTGATAACCTTATAGCCATTTGCAAACTTTCACAGAAATTTAATAAATGGAGTGACATTGCTTCTTACAGAAATAGATGGAAAGTTGTATGCCACCCCTTGAGATAATGTTCTCATGGTTACCGATTTGCATTCCTTCATTAGTTTGTTAAATTAAATTAAATTAGTTTTCTGGGAATTTTTCAGAAACTGTTGGATTTAGAGCCTTATAATGTAGTTTTTGAGGACCCTTTAGGGCCCCCGAGTTTTGTTGCTGGCACCGAGGGGATTTGTCTCGTCGTTGTACGCCATAATATAATACTAATAATATAATATAGGGAGAAATTATAACACCTATTTTTAAATTCAGCCAATGGCCATGTACTTTTCTTTTCAGGACGAGTCAGGGAATGGATATTATCAGAGAAAGAAGCATTCACATCGCGCTTGCAAAATGGAAATGGCCTACCATTTAACTAAGGACATCAATATGAAAAGGTCAATATCCTTCAAAGCAAAACTAAAACATTACTGCAGTGTCATCCGTCCGGAGGTCTTGCATGCTTCTGAATGCCTCAGGATGAACAAAAAAGGCTTGGTCGAGAAACTGGACGCCAAAGAAAGGAAAATTTTTAGAAAGATATTGGGTTCCATCAAAGACAATGGGGAATACAGAAGACGGCATAACCATGACATATATACTCATGTGGAGAAGATAAGCAACGTCATCCGGAAGGGAAGGTTACCATTTTTTGGGCATGTGAAACGAATGAGCCCAGCGAGACTGACCAACCGCAACATAACTTACTTTCAGGAGAGGAAAACAAAATGGGCCTGGTTCATTGAACTGGATAAAGATCTGAAAGAAGTGGGGATTACACCAACAGACATTCAGGAGCGCGCCCCACTCAAAGGGAAACTTCAAGCTTGTAAAGGTTTCCAAGAAAAACCGAAGCTGAAAACGGGAACGATTTGGACCCAGGAACGGAAGGAAGTCCACTGAGAACGAATGCGGGCGTACAGGGCAAACATCAAAGCCAGTAGGAGACGGTAGGAATGACGCGGTCCATAGATGGCCTATACGAAATGAATGAATGAATGAATAATATGGGGATATGAATGTAATAGAACTGCCGTACCACACCCGCAGGTGTAAATCGCGTAAAAATATTCTAGAGTACCCCTTGATCCCCTTAAGCGCATTATACGTATTGATGAATTTTACGGCTTAATTTGGTTCCGTGATAACCTTCTAGCCGATTGCAAACTTTCACACTAATGTAATTAATGGAATTGCATTGCATCTTACAGCAATAGATGGACCTCTGAGAATCCGTTGGCATGGTTACTGGCTTGCACTCGTTCATTAGTTTATTAAATTAAATTAGTTTTCTGGGAATATCTCTAAATCGGTTGGTCTTCGGTCCTTAAAATGTGGGTTTCGGGGACCCGAGTTTTGTCCCTCACATTGAGGGGCTGAAAATGAGTTTTGTCTCGTCCTTCTACGCCTATTTCAGCATGTATTTCAAGGGGGTAGGCCCCCTTTTATGAGAGGTACGGAGAAGAGTTACATCAATGATTAGTGTCGTGCCTCTGATGGATATCTGTACCAAATTTTACGTTGATACACCCAGCCGTTCTCGAGTTATAAGGGAACAAATTTGTCCACAGACAAACAAACAGACAGACAAAAAAAAAATATTTTCGCGCGCATCCATCATAAAACCGTCTGAAACGTGTAAACAACTCAAATTTCCGTAGAAATTCAGAGAAAAACACACACATTTTCATTTTTATATATAGGGAGATATACTGCACCGCTCGGTGTTGACCGTGTTTTATTGCACAGATTTTGGTTTTACTCGCTAACCGTTGGAGATATACGAAAAGTGATAAGGACCTTTCGGTTAGAAAATTAAATTTTAAAGGTCATGTATACCATCAAAAGTTTGCTATTTCTTAGCGTTCTCTTTTTATTTGAAAATGAAATATGAAATTTTGAAACCAAAGGGTGTAGTGGCGTCACAAATGTCGCTTTTACCCGCTAACTGTTGGAGATACACGAAAAGTGTAGGAAATTAAATTTCAAAGCTCACATGTGCCATCAAAAGTTTGCTATTTCCTACCGTTCTCTTTTTATTTGATATGGAAGTATGAAATTTTGAAACCAAAGGGTCTAATGACGTCACTAAAATGGCCGCCATTTGTTAATAGTGCAAAATTTCCAAATCAAAAGTATCCTATATGTAAACCTGGTAAATCAGCTACATCCATGCAAAATTTCATTTAAATCGGACCAGTGGTTCTTGATTTATTTTATTTTATTTATTTATTTATTGAGTTATTGAGTAACACACAGACAGAAAGACAGACACACGCCATCTCATTTTTATATATTAGTACTAGCAGAAGTATCCGTTCTTCGAACGATGTTCGGTGTTAACACCAGACATTATAATAATAATAATAATAATGTTATTGGTGTTACGTCCCTTTTAATAATGTTGCTTTTAGAGACGCACCAGACATCATTTGAGCTACTGTTGCAATGGTCAGCGGCTTGTCATTCCTTCATAAGTTTATCAGAACGAAGTTAGTTTTCTGGGAATATCACACACACTGTTAATTTAAGGGCCTTAAAATGTGGTTTTCGGAGACCCCTTATAGACTCGCGTATTTTGTGTCTCACATTGAGAAGCGCAACATATGCTTTGATCGTCCTTCTAGGATAATTTTTATATTTCGCCTATTTTAGCATGTATTTTGAGAAGTTTTTCCCTATATCCACCCTTCTACTGTATGAAAAGTACGGTGAAGAGTTTTATAAATGATTATTGTATTGACTCATGTTTACCATACCTAATTTTACGATGCACCAAGCAACCGAACATGAGTTATAGGCGTACATAAGGATACACAGAAGGACAGACAGACAATTCTATTGTCTACAACATATCACCCAGATATCCAAATATGGGTACATCTACCACACAGTATCAAAGAAAATCATCCTTACGATGAACCCGTATGTCGACAAAAAAAGAAAAGAAAAAAGATTAGTTGAAATGTGCTCTCAAACTAAATTCACCTAACGTGTACTTCCTGACATGAAATAGAATTGAAAGTCTTGTACAGTAGACGAAACGCAATACACCTCACATAAAAAATTACCCTCTACGTTGTGTTAGGTCCCCATACACAGGAAGACCTCTTTCATAAATTATAAAGGCTTGTGGTGCATGAAAATGCAGGTTCTTTAGTCTCAAATGGCCCAAATTCCTAAAAGCCGCAAAAAATGCTGATTCAATTCAGGAATTTTTGAAAATAATGTTGTTGTTTGGAGATATAATAGACCTTCTGTACTATATGTCGCACGTGAAAATTGCATGAAAAAATCCTAGGTTACCCCTTGACCCCCTTAATTGCATTGATGAATTATACAGTCTACGTTGGTTCCGTGATAACCTTATATTTGCAAACTTTCACAGAAATGTAATAAATTGCTTCTTACTGAAATAGATGGAAAGTTGGATGCCACCCCTTGAGATAATGTTGTCATGGTTACCGATTTGCATTCCTTCATTAGTTTGTTAAATTAAAATTAATTAGTTTTCTGGGAATGTTTCAGACTGTTGGTTTTAGAGCCTTATAATGTAGTTTTCGAGGGCCCTCGAGTTTTATTTCTGGCACCGAGGGGCTTTGTCTCGTCGTTGTACGCCATAATATAATACTACTAATAATAATATAATATAGGGATAGGAATATAATAGACCTGCCATACCACACCCGCAGGTGTAAATCGCGTGAAAAAATTCTATACTACCCCTTGACCCCCTTAAGCGCATTTTACGTATTGATGAAATTTACAGCTTAATTTGGTTCCATAATAACCATCTAGCCGTTTGCAAACTTTCACACTACCGTAATGTAATTAATGGAATTGCATTGCGTCTTACAGCAATAGATGGACCTCTGAAAATCTGTTGCCATGGTTATCGGCTTGCATTCGTTCATTAGTTTATTAAATTAAATTAGTTTTCTGGGAATATCTCAAAAACGGTTGGACGTAGGACCTTAAAATGTGTTTTTAGAGCCCCCGAGTTTTGTCTCTCACATTGAGGGGCTAAAAATGAGCTTTGTCTCGTCCTTCTACTCCTATTTCAGCATGTATTTTAAGGGGGTATGCCCCCTTTTATGATATGTACAGAGAAGAGTTACATCAATGATTACTGTCGTGCCTCTGATGGATATCTGTACCAAATTTTACGTTGATACACCCAGCCGTTCTCGATTTATAAGGGAGCAAAGTTGTCCACAGACAAACAAACAGACAAAAAATATTTTCGCGCGCATCCGTCATAAAACAGTATGAAACGCGTAAATAACTCAAATTTCCGTAGAAATTCAGAAAAGAACAGACAAACTTTCATTTTAGGTAGATTTCATTAGAAAGCTAACTATTGCAATGGGTCCCATGTTTCGATTTCCGGAAAATTTCGACATATCTTCGCGTTTCAAATCCCCCAGACCCCAAAACCACCGTCAGTTCAAAAGTTTATATATAATTTATGTATGTATATATATATGTATATCAGTTTCTTGTGGACACGATAACTGTCGTAATTTTGCACCAATCACTTTGAATTTTTTACCGAATATGTATACCTATAAGATCTCGGTCGAATTCGTTACTGGGCTAAATCGGTCGAAGGGGGTGAAAATGGGGGGCTTTTTTCGAAAACGTGAAATATTGCTATAACTCTCTTAATATGTGAAATATCGAATCCGTTTAACGTTCATACTATGTGTCGGATAAATCCCAAACATTTATGTTTGAAGGGTTTTTTCATAACACCAACCATTGACCAAAGGGGTGGGAAAAAGTGGGTTTTTCGGGAAACATTAATCATATCTCTCTTAATAGGCACAATATCAAAACCGTACAAAATGGACAATATTCCCCTAATAATTACCTAAAACTTTTGTCTGAAAGAATTTTTTATATGACCCACCATTACGCCAAGGGGTGAGAAAAATTATTTCGGAATTATAAGAAAATGCCAAGAGCTATCAGAGGTTGCCATGGCAACACTACTAAATTGATGAGGGATGAGCCATCAGACGTTGCCATGACAACGCACTTGCACGAGATCAGATTCAGTATTTCCATCTGACTAAGCCGACCCCGTGGTGTTGGGGTAGCGTGCCTGCCTCTCACCCGGAGGCCCCGGGTTCGATCCCCGGCTCCGTCAGGGATTTTAAAACTGACGTGAGGGTTGGAACGGGCTGCACTCAGCCTCGTGAGGACAATTGAGTAGCTGTCTGACAGTGAGACAGCACCCCGATCACGAATACCAAGATTAACGGCCGAGGGGACCCGACGCGCTGATCACGCGTCACACCAATATCTACAGGCCAAATGGCTGGGCAGCGGTCGCTTGGTCGGCCTTAGCCCGTCATGGGCTGGATGGTGCCAGGGTTGACTTTGACATCTGACTACGAGGGAAGCGGCTTCGGTGACGTAACTGGTAGCATGCAGAATGTCTATGCCCAAGGTCGCGGTTTCAAAGCCGGCCGAAGTCGTCAGATTTTCTAAGAGCGCTAAAATCCCTCAGTATGCTTTCCTTTGGAGGGGAAGTTCCAACGTTCGTTACGAGTTGCTGGTTGGGGTGGCATCTAGTAGCCATGTTCACAGCTAGATGTCATTGACGGTAGTACCTGGTAGCAACATTAGGAACTACTGCTTGAAATTGACGGTCTGCAGTCCTTACCTGAAATACAGACTAATACTGCCATTACAATTCACACCGTTTATCAGACAGGTTCTACACTCACCCAAAGTACACGGGGTTAGATGACCGCGTTGTCGCAGCCCCTAAACTGAGGAACCAACCAGAGGTAGATTTCATTAGATAGCTAACTATTGCAATGGGTACCATGTTTCGACTTCCGGAAAATTTCGACATATCTTCGCGTTTCACATCCCCCAGACCCCAAAACCACCGTCAGTTCAATAGTTTATATATAATTTATGTATGTCTATGTATATGTATTTCTTGTGGACACGATAACTGCCGTAATTTTGCACCAATCACTTTTTACCGAATATGTATACCTATCAAATCTCGGTCGAGTTCGTTACTGGACTAAATCGGTAGAAGGGGGTGAAAATGGGGGGCTTTTTTTCGAAAAAGTGAAATATTGCTATAACTCTTTTAATATGTGAAATATCGAATCCGTTCAACGTTCATACTATGTGTCGGATAAAGCCCAAAAATTTATGTTTGAAGAGTTTTTTTTATAGCACCAACCATTGACCAAAGGGGCGGGAAAAAGTGGGTTTTTCGAGAAACATTAATCATATCTCTCTTAATAGGCACAATATCAAAACCGTAGAAAATGGACAATATTCCTCTAATAATTACCTAAAATTTTGTCTGAAAATTTTTTTGATATGACCCACCATTATGCCAAGGGATGAGAAAAATGATTTCGGAATTATAAGAAAATGCCAAGAGCTATCAGTGGTTGCCATGGCAACACTACCAAATTGATGAGGGATGAGCCATCAGACGTTGCCAAGATAACGCACTTGCACGAGATCAGATTCAGTATTTCCATCTGACTAAGTGGGAGGCGGCTTCGGTGACGTAACTGGTAGCATGCAGAATGTCTATGCCCAAGGTCGCGGTTTCAAAGCCGGCCGAAGTCGTCGGATTTTCTAAGAGCGCTAAAATCCCTCAGTATGCTTTCCTTTGGAGGGGAAGCTCCATCGTTCGTTGCGAGTCGCTGGTTGGGGTGGCATCTACAGTAGTAGCGAATTTCACAGCTAGGTGTCGTTGACGGTAGTACCTGGTAGCAACATTAGTAACTACTGCTTAAAATTGACCGTCTGCAGTCCTTACCTGAATTACAGACTAATACAGCCATCCCTAAGTACACGGGGTTAGATGACCGCGTTGTCGCAGCCCCTAAACTGAGGAACCAACCAAAATCTCTGCGGGAGATATAATTTTGCGTGAAGAAGTAACAGACCGTTACATAGTTACACATCAGTGTCGATACCATGCATAAGGACAGTGTGACCACAAGTATAAAAATGGACCCCAAATGACAAGAAGGTTACCGTTCCCATAAGACAATAAAATGTTTAAAATAAGCATAAAATGACGAAAAACAAAGTTAATTAAGCTTCAATTATAAAATACCTTCTCGCAATAAATGAGGTCTAATCTTTCTACGAAAACCTGCATATTCAGCCTATTTTCGCCTATCCCCAAGGTTTTCCGGTAAAATCTACCTCCGCCTTCCGGCGTGCCGAGAGGACTTTTTTATATATGTAGAGATATACTGCACCGCTCGGTGTTGACCGTGTTTTACTGCACAAATTTAGGTTTTACTCGCTAACCCTTGGAGATACACGAAAAATGATAAGGACCTTTTGGATAGAAATTGAATGTTAAAGCTCATGTATGCCAACAAAAGGATGCTATTTCTTAGCGTTCTCTTTTTATTTGAAATGGAAATATCAAATTTTGAAACCAAAGGGTGTAGTGACGTCATAAATGTGGGTTTTACTCGCTAACCGTTGGAGATAAACGAAAAGTGAAGCTCGTATGTACCGTCAAAAGTTTGCTATTTCTTAGCGTTCTCTTTTTATTTGATAAGGAAATATGAAGTTTTGATGAAAGTGTGTAGTGACGTCACTAAAATGGTCGTCATTTTTTAATAGTGCAAATATCGAAATAAAATGTATCCTATATGTAAACCTGGTAAATCAGCTGCATCCATGCAAAATTTCATTTAAATCGGACCAGTGGTTCTTGCGTTATTGAGTAGCACACAGACAGACAGAAAGACAGACACACACCATCTCATTTTTATATATTAGTATAGCAGAAGTACCCGTCCTTCGAACAGTCTTATATATTAACACCAGACATTATCAATTGAGCTACTGTTGCAATGGTTAGCGGTTTTTCATTCCTTCATAAGTATATCAGAACGAAGTTAGTTTTCTGGAAATATCACACACACTGTTAATTTAAGGGACTTAAAATGTGGTTTTCGGAGACCCCTTATAGACTCGCGTATTTTGTGTCTCACATTGAGAAGCGCAACATATGCTTTGATCGTCCTTCTAGGATAAATTTTATATTTCGCCTATTTTAGCATGTATTTTGAGAAGTTTTCCCTATATCCACCCTTCTACTGCATGAAAAGTACGGTGAGGAGTTTTATAAATGATTGGTGTATTGACTCATGTTTACCATACCTAATTTTACGATGCACCACGCATCCGAACACGATTTATAGGCGTACATAAAGATGCACAGAAAGACAGACAGACAGTTCTATTGTCTACAACATATCAGTCAGATATCCAAATATGGGTATATCTACCATACAGTATCAAACAAAATCATCCTTACGATGAACCCGTATGTCGACAAAAAAAAAAATAGTTAAAATTTGCTCTCAAACTAAATTCACCTAACGTGTACTTCTTGACGTAAAATAGAATTGAAAGCCTTGTACAGTAGACGAAACGCAATACACCTCACATAAAAAATGACCCTCTACGTTGTGTAGGTCCCCATACACAGGAAGACCTCTTCCATAAATTATAAAGGCTTGTGGTGCATGAAAATGCAGGTTCTTTAGTCTCAAATGGCCCAAATTCCTAAAAGCCGCAAAAAATGCTGTTTCAATTCAGGAATTTTTGAAAATAATGTTGCTGTTTGGAGATATAAAGGACGATTGTAGTTTTACGTGACCATTAATCGCGAGATCATAAGCCACGGGACCTCCATTTTACGTGGAATCTGAACCACAGGGCATGGCATTTCACTTTGAAAATGTTTGGAGATATAATAGACCTTCTGTACTATATGTCGCACGTGAAAATTACATGAAAAAATCTAGGTTACCCCTTGACCTCCTTAATTGCATTGATGAATTATACAGTCTAGGTTGATTCCGTGATAACCGTATAGCCATTTGCAAACTTTCACAGAAATGTAATAAATGGAGTGACATTACTTCTTACAGAAATAGATGGAAAGTTGGTTGCCACCCATTGAGATAATGTTGTCATGGTTACCGATTTCCATTCTTTCATTAGTTTGTTAAATTAAATTAAATTAGTTTTCTGGGAATATTTCAGATACTTTGGTTTTAGGGCCTTATAATGTAGTTTTCAAGGACCCTTTATGGCTCCCTAGTTTTGTTTCTGGCACCGAGGGGCTTTGTCTCCTCGTTGTAAGCCATAATATAATAATAATAATAATAATAATAATAATAATAATAATAATAATATATAGGGATAAGAATATAATAGACCTGCTGTACCACACCCGGAGGTGTAAAACGCGTGAAAAAATTCTAGTGTACCCCTTGACCCCCTTAAGCGCATTATACGTATTGATGAATTTTACAGCTTAATTTGGTTCCATAATAACCATGTAGCCGTTTGCAAACTTTCACACTACCGTAATGTAATTAATGGAATTGCATTGCGTCTTACAGCAATAGATGGACCTCTGAAAATCTGTTGCCATGGTTATCGGCTTGCATTCGTTCATTAGTTTATTAAATGAAATTAGTTTTCTGGGAATATCTCAAAAACGGTTTGTTTTAGGGCCTTAAAATGTGGATTTCGGGGACCCTTTAGGGCTCCCGAGTTTTGTCACTCACATCGAGGGGATGAAAATGATCTTTGTCCTATTTCAGCATGCGTTTTAAGGGGGTAGGCCCCCTTTTATGAGAGGTACGGAGAAGGGTTATATCAATGATTAGTGTCGTGCCTCTGATGGATATCTGTACCAAATTTTACGTTGATACACCCAGCCGTTCTCGAGTTATAAGGGAACAAAGTTGTCCACAGACAATCAAACTAACAGACAGACCAAAACATTATTTTCGCGCGCATCTAACATAAAACAGTCTGAAACGTGAAAAAATCTAGGTTACCCCTTGACCTCCTTAATTGCATTGATGAATTATACAGTCTACGTTGATTCCGTGATAACCGTATAGCCATTTGCAAACTTTCACAGAAATGTAACAAATGGAGTGACATTACTTCTTACAGAAATAGATGGAAAGTTGGATGCCACCCCTTGAGATAATGTTGTCATGGTTACCGATTTCCATTCCATCATTAGTTTGTTAAATTAAATTAAATTAGTTTTCTGGGAATATTTCAGATACTTTGGTTTTAGGGCCTTATAATGTAGTTTTCGAGGACCCTTTAGGGCTCCCTAGTTTTGTTTCTGGCACCGAGGGGTTTTGTCTCCTCGTTGTAAGCCATAATAATAATAATAATAATAATAATAATAATAATATATAGGGATATGAATATAATAGACCTGCTGTACCACACCCGGAGGTGTAAATCGCGTGAAAAAATTCTAGTATACCCCTTGACCCCCTTAAGCGCATTATACGTATTGATGAATTTTACAGCTTAATTTGGTTCCATAATAACCATGTAGCCGTTTGCAAACTTTCACACTACCGTAATGTAATTAATGGAATTGCATTGCGTCTTACAGCAATAGATGGACCTCTGAAAATCTGTTGCCATGGTTATCGGCTTGCATTCGTTCATTAGTTTATTAAATGAAATTAGTTTTCTGGGAATATCTCAAAAACGGTTTGTTTTAGGGCCTTAAAATGAGGATTTCGGGGACCCTTTAGGGCCCCCGAGTTTTGTCACTCACATCGAGGGGATGAAAATGATCTTTGTCCTATTTCAGCATGCGTTTTAAGGGGGTAGGCCCCCTTTTATGAGAGGTACGGAGAAGGGTTACATCAATGATTAGTGTCGTGCCTCTGATGGATATCTGTACCAAATTTTACGTTGATACACCCAGCCGTTCTCGAGTTATAAGGGAACAAAGTTGTCCACAGACAATCAAACAAACAGACAGACCAAAACATTATTTTCGCGCGCATCTATCATAAAACAGTCTGAAACGTGTAAATAACTCAAATTTCCGTAGAAATTCAGAAAAAAAACAGACAAATTTTATTTTTTATATATGTAGAGATATACTGCACCGCTCGGTGTTGACAGAGTTTTATTGCACAAATTTAGGTTTTACTCGCTAACCGTCGGAGATACACGAAAAGTGATAAGGACCTTTTAGATAGAAAATTAAATGCTAAAGCTCGTGTATACCATCAAAAGTTTGCTATTTCTTGGCGTTCTCTTTGTATTTGATATGGAAATATGAAATTTTGAAACCAAAGGGTGTAGTGACGTCACTAAAATGTTCGCCATTTCTTAATAGTGCAACATATCGAAATTAAAAGTATCCTATATGTAAACATGGTATTTCAGCTACATCCATGCAAAATTTCATTTATATCGGACCAGTGGTTCTTGCGTTATTAGGTAACACACAGACAGACAGACAGACAGACAGACAGAAAGTCAGACACACACCATCTCATTTTTATATATTAGTATGATGATATTCATGATGTACAGAATATGTTAAAAAATAAATGAGACAAACAACAGCAGATTTTCTGTTCAAAATTATTCATTTAATTGCTTAGTGTCCTTAAAGTGCCAATAACTGTACAGTTTACTCTACATTAAATCAACAAATCTATATATATAAAAATCAATGTAACGTGATAGTTTGTCTGTGGGTGTGTATGTCTCCTATGCGTTCATATACCATTCGTCCGATTGCGATGAAACTTGGGTGAGATGTTGAGTACACTCCAAGGAAGGTTTCTGACTTAGTAAATCCATTTTACAATAGGTAGCGCACGCGTAGATTCAACAAATGAGCGACGATGCGCGAAGCATTTCAACAAAGTCCCGTATGTGTTCATAGACCATTCGTCCGATTGCGATGAAACTTGGGTGAGATGTTGAGTACACTCCAAGGATGGTTTCTGACTTAGTAAATCCATTTTACAATAGGTAGCGCACGCGTAGATTCAACAAATGAGCGACGATGCGCGAAGCATTTCAACAAAGTCCCGTATGTGTTCATATACCATTCGTCCGATAGCGATGAAACTTGGGTGAGATGTTGAGTACACTCCAAGGAAGGTTTCTGACTTAGTAAATCCATTTTACAATAGGTAGCGCACGCGTAGATTCAACAAATGAGCGACGATGCGCGATGCATTTCAACAAAGTCCCGTATGTGTTCATATACCATTCGTCCGATTGCGATGAAACTTGGGTGAGATGTTGAGTACACTCCAAGGATGGTTTCTGACTTAGTAAATCCATTTTACAATAGGTAGCGCACGCGTAGATTCAACAAATGAGCGACGATGCGCGAAGCATTTCAACAAAGTCCCGTATGTGTTCATATACCATTCGTCCGATAGCGATGAAACTTGGTGAGATGTTGAGTACACTCCAAGGAAGGTTTCTGACTTAGTAAATCCATTTTACAATAGGTAGCGCACGCGTAGATTCAACAAATGAGCGACGATGCGCGAAGCATTTCAACAAAGTCCCGTATGTGTTCATATACCATTCGTCCGATTGCGATGAAACTTGGGTGAGATGTTGAGTACACTCCAAGGAAGGTTTCTGACTTAGTAAATCCATTTTACAATAGGTAGCGCACGCGTAGATTCAACAAATGAGCGACGATGCGCGAAGCATTTCAACAAAGTCCCGTATGCATTCATATACCATTCGATCGATAGCGATGAAACATGGGTGAGATGTTGAGTACACTCCAAGGAAGGTTTCTGACTTAGTAAATCCATTTTACAATAGGTAGCGCACGCGTAGATTCAACAAATGAGCGACGATGCGCGAAGCATTTCAACAAAGTCCCGAATGCATTCATATACCATTCGTCCGATAGCTATGAAACTTGCGTAAAATGTTGTGTACACTGCAGGGAAATTTTCTGGCTTAGTACATCCACTTTACAATAGGCAGCGCACGATTAGATTCAACAAATGAGCTACGACGCGCGAAGCATTTCAACAAAGTCACGTTTGCGTTCATATACCATTCGTCCGATAGCGATGAAACTAGGCTGAGATTTTGTGTGCACTCCAGGGAAGGTTTCTAGCTTAGTAAATCCCTTTAAAAATAGGTAGAGCACGAGTAGAATCAACAAATGAGCAACGGCGCGCGAAGCGTTTCAACAAAGTCCCATTTAATTTCATTTACCATTCATCCGATAGCGATGAAACTTGGGTGAGATGCTGTGTACACTCCAGGGAAGGTTTCTGGCTTAGTACATACATTTTACAATAGGTAGCGCACCAGTAGATTCAACAAATGAACGATGACACGCGAAGCGTTTCAACAAAGTCCCGTATAAAGTCATATACCATTCGTCTGATAGTGATAAATGTTTGGTGAATTGTTGTGTACACTCCAGGAAAGGTTTCTGGCTAAGTAAATCCATTTTACAATACGAAGCGCACGTTTATGTTCAACAAATGAGTGACTACGCGCGAAGCGTTTCGACAACGTCCCGTATACGTTCACATACCATTCATCCGATTGCGATGAAACTTGGGTGAGATGTTGTGTACACTCCAGGGAAGGTTTCTGGCTGAGTACATCCATATTACAATATGTAGCGCAAGAGTAGAATCAACAAATGAGCGACGACACGCGAAGCGTTTCAACCAAGTCCCGTATGCATACATGTACCATTCGTCCGTACCTATGAAACTTGGGTGAGATGTTGTGTACACGTCATGGAAAATTTCTGGCTTAGTAAATCCCCTATACAATATGCAGCGCACAATTTGATTCAACAAATGAGGGACGACGCGCGAAGCGTTTCAACAAAGTCCCGTATAAGGTCATATACCATTCTGCCGTTAGCGGTGAAACTTGGGTGAAATATGGTTGACACTCCAAGGAAGGATTCTGGGTTAGTAAATACATTTCACAGTAGGTAGCACACGAGTAGATTCGACAAATGAACGACGATAGCGATGAAACTTGGGTGAGATGTTGTGGACACTTACGTGACGGTTTCTAACTTAGTAAATACATTTTACAGTAGGTAGCGCACGAGTAGATTCAACAAATGAGTGACGGAGTGCGAATCGTTTAAACAAAATCAGGTATGCGTTCATATACTATTCATCCGATTGCGATGAAACATTGATCAGTTATTTTGTACCCGCCAGGGAAGGGGACTTAGTAAATCCATTTCACAATAAGTAGGGCAAGAGTAGATGCAACAAATGGGTGACGACGCGCGAAGCGTTTCAACAAAATTCCCTATTGCGTTCATATAACATTCTTCGATTGCGATGAAACCTTGATGAGTTATTGTGTACACGCCAGGGAAGGGCTTCGACTTAGTAATACATTCCTCAATAGGTAGCGCACGAGTAGATTCAACAAATGAGTGACAGCGCACGAATCGTTTAAACAAAAACCCCTATACGTGCATATACCATTCATCCGATTGCGATGAATCATTGATGAGTCATTGTGTACACGCCAGGGAAGGGTTTCGACTTAGTAAATCCATTTCACAATAGGTAGCGTACGATTAGATTCAACAAATGAGTGACAGCGACGAAACTTTTTGAAAGTTGTTGTGCACGCTCCCTCGAATGGTTCTAAATTAGAAAATCCATTTTATGATAGCTTAGAGGCAGTTAACATGTTGTGTATCCAAAATCACTTCAAGAAACAGAATTTCAACGCCAACACTTTCTTTGATTGGCATTGCAGCGCATGCCGGGTACAGCTTGTCTATATATATATATAAATCAATCTTACGTGATAGTTTGTCTGTGGGTGTGTATGTCTCCTATGCATTCATATACCACTCAACCGATTGCGATGAAACTTGGGTGAGATGTTGAGTACACTCTAAGGAAGGTTTCTGACTTAGTAAATCCATTTTACAATAGGTAGCGCACGCGTAGATTCAACAAATGAGTGACGATGCGCGAAGCGTTTCAAACAAGTCCCGTATGTGTTCATATACCATTCGTCCGATAGCGATGAAACTTGGGTGAGATGTTGTATACACTTACGTGAAGGTTTCCAAATTAGTGAGTACATTTCACAGCAGATAGCGCACGAGTAGATTCAACAAATGAGCGACGACACGCAAAGTGTTTCAAAAATGTCCCGTATGCATTCATATACCATTCGTCCGATAGCTATGAAACTTGCGTAAAATGTTGTGTACACTTCAGGGAAATTTTCTGGCTTAGTAAATCCACTTTACAATAGGCAGCGCACGAGTAGATTCAACAAATGAGCTACGACGCGCGAAGCATTTCAACAAAGTCAGTTTCAAAAAAGTCCCGTATGCATTCATATACCATTCGTCCGATAGCTATGAAACTGGCGCAAAATGTTGTGTACACTTCAGGGAAATTTTCTGGCTTATTAAATCCACTTTACAATAGGCAGCGCACGAGTAGATTCAACAAATGAGCTACGACGCGTGAAGCATTTCAACAAAGTCACGTATGCGTTCATATACCATTCGTCCGATAGCGATGAAACTAGGCTGAGATGTGTGCACTCCAGGGAAGGTTTCTGGTTTAGTAAATCCCTTTAAAAATAGGAAGAGCAGGAGCAGAACCAACAAATGAGCGACGACGCGCGAAGTTTTTCATCAAAGTCCCATATAAGGTCATATACCATTCATCCGATAGCGATGAAACTTGGGTGAGCTGTTGTGTACACTCCAGGGAAGGTTTCTGGCTTAGTACATCCATTTTACAATAGGTAGCGCAGCAGTAGATTCAACAAATGAGCGATGACACGCGAAGCGTTTCAACAAAGTCCCGTATAAGGTCATATACTATTCGTCTGACAGTGATAAATGTTTGGTGAATTGTTGTGTACACTACAGGAAAGGTTTCTGGCTTAGTTAATCCATTTTACAATACGAAGCGCACGTTTAGATTCAACAAATGAGTGACTACGCGCGAAGCGTTTCGACAACGTCCCGTATACGTTCACATACCATTCATCCGATTGCGATGAAACTTGGGTGAGATGTTGTGTACACTCCAGGGAAGGTTTCTGGCTGAGTACATCCATATTACAATAAGTAGCGCAAGTAGAATCAACAAATGAGCGACGACACGCGAAGCGTTTCAACCATGTCCCGTCTGCATTCATATACCATTCGTCCGATAGCTATGAAACTTGGGTGAGATGTTGTGTACACTTCATGGAAGGTTTCTGGCTTAGTAAATCCACTATACAACAGGCAGCGCACAAGTAGATTCAACAAATGAGGGACGACGCGCGAAGCGTTTCAACAAAGTCCCGTATAAGGTCATATACCATTCTGCCGTTAGCGGTGAAACTTGGGTGAAATATGGTGGACACTCCAAGGAAGGTTTCTGGCTTAGTAAATATATTTCACAGTAGGTAGCACACGAGTAGATTCGACAAATGAACGACGACACGCGGAGCGTTTCAATACACTCCCCTATGTCTTCATATCCCATTAGTCCGATAGCGATGAAACTTGGGTGAGATGTTGTGGACACTTACGTGACGGTTTCTAACTTGGTAAATACATTTTACAGCAGGTAGCACACGAGTAGATTCAACACATGAGTGACGGAGCGTGAATCGTTTAAACAAAATCCGGTATGCGTTCATATACTATTCATCCGATTGCGATGAAACATTGATCAGTTATTGTGTACACGCCAGGGAAGGGTTTCGACTTAGTAAATCCATTTCACAATAAGTAGCGCAAGAGTAGATGCAACAAATGGGTGCCGACGCGCGAAGCGTTTCAACAAAATCCCATATTGGGTTCATTAACCTTCTTCGATTGTGATGAAACCTTGATGAGTTATTGTGTACACGCCAGGGTAGGGTTTCGACTTAGCAAATTCATTTCTCAATAGGTAGCGTACGAGTAGAATCAACAAATGAGTGACAGCGCACGAATCGTTCAAACAAAATCCCGTATACGTTCATATACCATTCATCCGATTGCGATGAAACTTTTGAAAGTTGTTGTGCACGCTCCCACGATTGATTCTAAATTAGAAAATCCATTTTACGATAGCATAGGGGCAGTTAACGGAAATTGAAAAACATGTTGTGTATCCAAAAGCACTTCAAAAAACAGAATTTCAGCGCCAACACTTTCTTTGATTGGCATTGCAACGCATGCCGGGTACAGCTTGTTATATATAAACATTACTTCGAAAATCAGTAAATGAAAAGGGGATGGAGATCGTTGAGTCCTAACGTTTGACGATTATTACAACGGAGGGCTCATACAAAGAGTTAATATTTAACGAAAGACTCGTGAGAATACGAGTACTGTACATTCCTACATACACAGTAAAAACAATCTCTCATTAGCAGACAGTTCGGAGTATGAATAAATATCATGTGAAATTATTTATTTACGAGTCAGCCTGTATTTACTAATGTTGGGCATCCATTACGGTGTCATTACCGATGCTGTTTGTAGACGCCACAAGTCATTTAACTTGGTTCCTTGGACAGTAATCTCGCATCGACTACACCTTGCAGTGCTATTGATTGCATCCTGTCATAATGTCACGAACCTCAATCAGCTTACAACAAAAATCCAAAGTCTCCCATGCACTCAACTTTATCATTCTGTTTTGTTATTACAGTTGGAGTGTAAACACTAAACAGAAAATCTGCGGGCAACACAGAACTACCAAAATAGATATTTGAAGGTTACATGGAAAGAATCGATTTCACATAAAGCATTTTCTTTATGGAAAACAAATTGATTGGGCTAAGACAATTCAAAGGTTCCCATGCATGTTTTTCTTTGACATTTCGGGCTGTTTTTTTAAATTTATTTTGATTGTTTTTGGGGGGAGATTTTGAATAATTTGTTTCGAGTTGATGGTCTTTTTGAGCTCTTTTGAATAATTTTGACAAAATTTGGTTGTATTTTGTGGATTGTGATTTTGAATAATTCGTTTCTTGTTCATGGTCTTTACAGTATGAGCTGTTAAGAATAATTTTGAATAATGTTGATTTTATTTTGTATTTTTTTCAGGGATTAACATTCCTTTTTTTTACTTTTCGAGCTGCTTTTGACGGATTTTGACTAACTTTGATTGTTTTTTAGATTTTGAACAATTTGCTTATGATTTTGTGGATTTTTGACTTTATCCTTGTGTTCATTTTTTACAGTCGGAGTTTAAACAGCAAAGAGAACTTTGCGGGTGAGATCGAGCTGCCTAAATAGATATTCGAAGGTTAAAGGGAACAATCAGCCTTAGATAAAGCATTTTAACATTTCATAGCAGACAAAGTGAAGGGAAAACGTAAAATCAAGGAAATTTCCTCAATTGTGACAAACGTTGAAGTGCAAGGTGTGATGCCACATTTGATTCCCGATCGAAGATAAACGGAGCTTGGATCAAGTGGAAACAGTTCACCAGAGCTATTCCGCAAGATCCAAGGTGGACCGCAACTAAGGTAAAGTTGCTCAAGAAGATCACATCTCAGAAGAACTCTCCCTTGTACGATGCCCTACGAGAGCCACCAACAACTCGTCTGAAATCACGCAAGCCACCCTGGGTTGAAATGGAAAGTGTCAGTTCTTTCAACGTGACCTCCAAATGGCGACAGCACTGGCAAGAGCATCCACCCAACAATGCTTATCTGGTTCAAGGTCCAACAAGGAAGGTTAAGGGATTCCATCTACCACGACAAACCTGGTCGAAGCTGAACCGCATTAGGACGAGTTAAGTGAGGTGTCGTCACACCTTTAAGAAGTGGGGTTTCTGTTCATCTGCTGATTGCGACTGCGGAGCGGAAGATCAGACGATGGACCATATTGTTAAGGAGTGCCCCCTTCGAGGATTTGATGGTGATTTGAGGACTCTACACCAAGTGACTCCGAGTGCTCTGGACTGGTTGTCAAGTTTGGACATTTCCATTTGAATTTCCAAGACCGTGGTACCCCCAGCGAAAATCCATGGGGAGAATGTCACCCAATGACAAAAATCATGTGCAGACACTGCATACAATGGAGATGAAGATGCTCCAATGGACCCTAGGACTGACTCGATGTGACCATGTACGCAATACAGATGTTCGGCAAAGATTAGGCATCGCTCCGATCGTGGAGAAAGTGAGGGAAGCTTGGCACCTCTGGCAAGGTCACTCAGTGAGAGGGCAATATAACTCCGTCACTAAATCAGCTCCTCAATTTGACCCTAGTGGCTTCGGTGACGTAGTTGGCAGCATGCAGAGCTTCTATGCCCAAGATCGCGGGTTCAAATCCGGCCGAAGTCGTCGGACTATTTAAGAGAGTCAAAAATTCCTCAGTATGCCTTCCTTCGGAGGGCAAGTAAAGCCGGAGGTCCCATGTCCTAGATTTATGGCATGAAAGAGAACCTTCCACTAACTACACTTGTGGAAGCTAAAATGTGTAGGTTAGATTGATAACGCTATATTAGTTCCAACATTCGCCGCCAGGTGCTGACTGCGATGACATTTATTAGCCACGTTCGCAGCTAGGTGTCGTGGATGGTAGCATTCGTTGGCAAAAGAAGGAACTACTTGAAAAAATTAATCGTCTGCAGTCCTTCTACCTGAATCACTGATAACACACACTAATACAGCCATCACAATTAACAGCGGTTATCAGACAAATTCTACACACACCCAAAGTACACGGGGCTACATGACCGCGTTGTTGCAGCCCCTAAACCAGCGGTTCCCAACCTGGGGTACGCGTACCCCTTGGGAGTACGCAACGAACCTGTTGGGGGTACGCCAGAAATAAACGGTAATGGCGGGCGCCATGTTCCCATCGTACGTATCAGGCAATGTACCGGCGTGCAGTGTCGTCTTATTCAGTCACGGCAAGGTCAATGCTCCTCCTCGACAACACACCCACCCGCCCTTCCCCTAGTCACTTTCATCGCTGCGTCTTGATTTATCTATCTTTGCCAAACTAATCGCTAGAATTAATTGGTTTTCAATAAAATCATAATTACAAATCTTATGTACCGGTACTGTAATTGTTCGGTAGCATGCTGAACTGCTATGCCCAAGATAGCGGGTTCAAACCCGGCCGAAGACGTCGGATATTTTAAGAGCGTTAAAAATCCTTCAGTATGCCTTCCTTGGGAGGGGAAGTAAAACCGGCGGTCCCATGTCATAGATTTATGGCATGTAAAAGATCCCTTCACAGACTAAACTTGTGTAAAGCAAAATTTGTTAGGTTAGATTTCGTCAGAACGGTAGTAGTGGTTATGTGACAGTTCTATATCCACCTCCACCTCCCCACCTCACAAGATGGCAGCGACGCGATATCTCTCGAACGCATGGTTGGATTTTGACAAATGAGGTGTCATTGAACTCGCGCCGACAACCCCCTTCCAATGGACAACATATTTCCACCCCACAATAAAACCTACCCCTACTAGGGGGTGAAATTGTAATTTTTTAGAGAATCTCTCTTTCCAAGTACAACATGTGAGAGTTTAAATGCCAATATGGAATGAAACGTTGTTCTACACAAGAGACATGTATACGGTGGATAGTCACTATGAATTAACATGCTTGTTTTTCGTTTTTATGCATGCCCACTCATAGCTTTTGTAAGAGGGTGGAGGAACGGATCCCTGTGGACGGGTCCTTGTTGACAGGTCCTTGTGGACGAGTCCTTGTTGACTGGTCATTGATGACAAGTCCTTGTTGACAGGTCATTGTTGACAGGTCCTTGTGGACGAGTCATTGTTGTCGGGTCCTTGTTGACGGGCCCCTGTGGACGGGTCCTTGTTGATGAGTCCCTTTGGACTGATCCCTTTGGACCGATCCCTTTGGACTGGTTCACACGGACTAGCCCATGCATTTATTTAAATTATGGCAAAGGGCCTAACTACATTTTGCGTGTAAAGCACTGTGTTGAACTGACGTTGTTCACCAACCCCCACTACTATAATGTGATAACGGTATGAAAGGAAAGTGACGAAATACATGTGAACATACAAGGGATCTAACTTGGTGGATGGATGTGTTCTAACGAGTCATTTGTTGTTGAAAGAGAATAATAAATGGTCTTAAGATGATAAAACTGTGGAGATGGTTCGTGCAGTTAGACGTCTTGTGATTTCCTGTGTCATATTACAGACATGGCAGAGAGCGCGCAGATCTGTTGCTATGACTAACGCTGCAGTAATTTGAAACCGCAAGTGTTCATGAAGACAATGGGTGATGATCATGCAAAGTTAGCAGTTATTGGATATTACACAGGTGTTCCTTCCGGTGTCATGTTGCTGACATGGCAGAGAGCACACACTGCTGTTGCTATGACTCACGCTGCAGTAATTTGAATCCCCAGGTGTTGATCAAGACAATGGGTGATGGTCATGCAAAGTCAGCAGTCATTGGATACCACACAGGTGTTCCTAGTGTACTTTGCACTCTCAGCTGTATTGGGAAAGGAATTGCAATGATTTGCAAAAAAAAACTGCTGACACGAGCGATGAGAGTTTATATAAGAGAGGTGTCATATATTTCCCTACTGTCAGTCATTATTACTCGCTTTGAGTGAACAGTGCTCTATTACTGCTCAAGAGTTGTAAAAAAAGCCTTTTTGGTAGAAAATCATTAAATTATTTTGCATGATAAGTACTTATTATTAATGGATTGTAGTCTTTTATTACTAATTGATGTTGAAGTTATTGATTGGAATGTATTTATTGATTGATTGATTGATTGATTGATTGATTGATTGATTGATTGATTGATTGATTTGTTTACAGATAATTGGGTACCTGTAGGTTACCAGATTCCTACAGTCTATTCATTCAGTGGCAGCTGTTGATAAATTATAAAAAGGTAAGTGCCCCTCTAATAACTTTTAAACAGTTAGAGTGATATTTTCCATTGTTCACCACTACATGTCAGTGAAAATGGTATATTTTTCAGTCAAAAGTTGGAATTACTTGACCATGGTGTCTAAAGCTAATTTTGTAGGTTAGATTTTGATTACCGCTCTATTAAGTCTGAATGTCATTGCTAGGTGTCAGTGACAGAGGTAATATTTAAAGACTTAACCTCAGTTCACCTAAGATAACCTAACTTTACCATGTCACGTGACATGTTTTACAAGTTTAAACTTATTTTAAGACTGGCTATGACGTCACACTTAGCTCATTTAACTGGCGATGGCTGTTTTCTATCACGTGACATGTTCTACAAGTTTAAACTGGTTTTAAGACTGGTTATGACGTCACACTTAGCACATTTAACTGGTGATCACTGGTTTCTACCACTCTATCAAGTTCCAATAATCACCGCTAGGTGTCAGTAACAGTGGTATATAGTAACCCCTGTTAGAACTACATGAAGTTAAGAATTGCTAGGAGTTCACAGATGATCGATTTAAATACCCTGCTATTACCATCGACTGGAATGTAATTAAACTATTTATATTGTACTTTGTTTTATCATTTATTAATATTAATGATTTATTTCTTTTATAGGTAATTTCGAAAGTGATCATCATGTTCAAGTGTGGTGACTGTAAGAAACAGTTCTCAAGACCTGATAACCTTCAACGACATGCAAATGCTAAACATGACATTAAAATGTTTGTGTGCAGTCATTGTGCTACCACATTTAACAGACAAGATAATCTTGCACGTCATGTAAATTTAATGCATGTCAGTTCAGCACCATTTTCGTGTTCAGTTTGCGAACTTGGTTTTTCTGCTGTAAAGCGATATCAATCCCACATGGTTGAAGTGCATGGTGAACAACAAGAATTAAAAACTGTAAAACCAACAACTAGCACGGAACCTTTAAACGAATGTGATGCTCAAAAGCGTAAACGTTCTCAAGATTGTGAAAATACTTGTACAACAAAAAGAAAGAAGAATGGTGAAACTTCGATAACACATTGTGATGTATGTAATATTGATATACCTTCTTCAATCATTCATGGACATTTACTCAGTATTCAACATAAAAATAACGCTTGCCATGAAAGAAATTCTGGAAATATTCAACAAATTGGTAGTGCATTTAAAAGTCGAATAGCTAGTTATAGACTTTATAGTAAAGAAAAAACTCAAAGTATTGAATCATTTTTAAAAAAAATGTTCAACCTACTGTGTTTGGCTTGGTAGGTAATGTTTTATTAGAAACAATTAAAATGAATTTTGAACTTTTTGGACTCTATGTAAAAATTGGGAGCGAAGGTGAAATTACGGATATCAAATCCTTTAATACGAAAAACATAATTGTTAGCGAATCAACTAATATTAGTGATATATACCAAAATATTTCAAGTGCTATCATTGTGAAGAGTGAAGAGTTCCAGGAAAGGGAGTCAGGCTGGGCGTTGGTTGAAGTACTTTATTTAGAAACCAACATGAATAAATATAACCCCCTTCGAGCATCATCATACATTGATTTGCCAGGATGGATCAAACGAAAGAAAGCTGTTGTGAACGTTTTGAATAATGATGACGCATGTTTTGCGTGGGCTGTAACTTCAGCTCTCCATCCAGCCGTGAGGGACACGATGAGAACATCATCCTATCCTCACTATTCTTCAGTGTTAGATTTAAAAGAAATAGAATTTCCTATGGCGATAAAAGACATTCAACGTTTTGAAGAGCTGAACAATGTAAGTATTAATGTTTATGGAATTGAAAATAAGAGAATAGTAGGTCATGTATATTATACTCAGGAAAAAAAGAATGCTCATGTAAATTTACTGTACATAACTAAAGGATAAATTGCCCACTAAAACATTTTAGTAGACTTGTTGGTAGTCAGCTATCAAAATATGAAGGTAAGAAGTGGTTGTGCGATGGTTGTTTGTTATATTTTGGAAAAGAGGATCAACTAGCTCAACATAAAAAATGGGGATGTAATCAAGTGTGTACGGTATTACCGACTCCTAAAATTAACATTCTAAAATTTAAGGATTATGAGAAACAGCTTCGAGTACCATTTGTTATATATGTTTATGTACAGATATTACATACAAAATTTGGTTGAAATCCAATTGATAGTGTAGAAGTTATATGCATTTGAACATTGGACCTATCAGAAGGCTTAAAATTATTTTGGCAACACTGTCATGGTTGGCCCCCTGGAAATTAAACTGAAATAGTATTATCTACATGTGTGACAATTTTGGAATAGCTCCCATGCATACCTTGCAAGATATCCAACTTGGAGCTCAAATTTCTAGTGCGTTTTCTCAGCTGTTGGTAGCACTGACATCATTTTCAAATATGGACGTGAGCTATTCCGGTCCACATCTTTACTCAAACTAAATTTGGTTTTGATTGCTGCAGCCGTTTAGGAGTTGATAGGGGACACACACACACAGCCAGACAGACAGACACACATTTTCCCGGATCGATCTCATAAGTCTACTTGTGCCTACAAAGGTGTCTATAATAACACTAGCACATTCATCCTTAAATTTCCCAAGAACCTTTTTGTTTACTAGAGGTAAATGGTAAATATTATCCTCGGGGTAGTCACTTGTATCAAACCTATTTAGCTCAGTTTTGATATCCTCATAAAAATAATCAGTTTTAAACTCATAAATAAAAGAATCTGTGTCTGTGTAGAGTAATTTAGCATTATCAAGATAGTTTTTCTTTACATAATCATAGTGAAATTCATACATAAGTGTTTTTGACAATTCCAGAATGGTGTAACCCACATATATGGGTTTATTGTAAGTTACTTTAAGACGATTCATTTGTATTACAACTAAATCCTCATGAATAATTGAACAGCTATGAAAGTTAGGCTTGCTTATTAAGTTGCTCGCACCATACCTTTTACCATCATTCTCCCACTTTGTTATCAGCTTTACATCAACTCGTTTATCAACATTCTCCATAGTCTTTCCAAAAACACTATTATTCATGAGTTTATGAAAATCTTTTTCAAACGCGTCTGTTGACTGTGTTCTTAAATTATTGTTTAGATCAATATACGGTTTGAGCCATGCTGACTTATGAAATTGCAATACGCGATGAATTTTAGTTAATTTCAATCCATGCTGTAGACACTGTTTCAAGTTTTGATAATGTATTACATATTTACATTTATCATTTACATTAGCAATTAACATTTTTGTTCGTGATGTGATGTATGGAGATTTCATATTCTCAGGACAAAATGGTAAATCATTATGATCACCATGTAACTCTTTAGGGTACTCAAGATTTACCTCTAAAATATATCCTTTATCATCGTTATCATTAAGAGTGTCAACATGTAAGACATCAATTTCAGGTTGTGTCAGCCAGCGAAAATCTTTCAGTGGTAGATATTGACTCATAGCCCAACCATATTGGTTATTTGCATCGAGGTAGACAATATACTTTGACTCTTCACAAGGGTTGTAGCTAGGCATGTATTTATTATTCGCTTTAGAGTACCGTCCACTACATTGGCTTAATCCACCTCGAATTGATGATTTTATAAAATTGATCATGTCTATATCAGTCATTAATTCTAAATTTACTTTCGTTTTTTTTCAACATTGACTGAAACTTAACCCAGGAGCAGTGAAATACTGACAAGGATCAAGGTCATAAGTTTTCATAAAAACATTCCAAAAATTTTCAAAAACATCTGCTAATAATAACACATCTGTCTTCAAATATATGTCTGAAAATTCTCCTAAAGTTTGAATGTCGAACTGTGTCCATACACGATGTGCATGTAAATATTCCTGATCACTGATATGATTTGTGTTTAAGGAACTGTAAAATGCATCTTTCGGTGGTAAAGAACACTCCTCAAGACGTTCCACACAGTTAATATATTCATAAGGGAATATACCCTTTTGACGAATCAAATTAAAATCATCTTCTTTAGGAAAGACACGTTGAATTTCATGAAACTGATTGATTTTTAATTACTAGCCAGCTTATCAAGACAACTCGGCATAAAGCTGAATGAATCTAGAAATCGCAGTTTAATGTTTTTTATTGGTAGTTTTGATGTATTTTGTGAACGATATGTATTGTTCTTTATTATTTGCAATCACATCAATTTTCACATCTGAAGCTCCAAATTCTTTAACGATAAAGTGGTTATCGTATTTGCTACCGTTATGCAGAATGACCGGAATGAATTTACTTACTCTATATTTTAAATTACATTCTTGGTGAGCAGCACCACGATATTTTCCTGTTAAATGGTCATTATCGCGAACCCTGTCTGTATATAAACATTCACCACATATAAAACAATTAGTTTCAGTTTCAAAATTCATTTGCTCTGAAGAAGTTAGTGGCTCCATTGGAATGATCGTATTTTAAATAGAGGATATACGGATGGCATCTTTCTCAAGCCTTTCCATAAAAACTTTAGGTGCGTCAGGTCCTCTATAGAGCTCAAATTTATTTAAAGGGTCATTGTAACTACATTTAATATAATATGCAAAGCTAAGAGGTTCATGGATGTGAGTAGTGCTGGTGAAAGGCTGGGCTGGATTCGATGAACATGTATTAAATGGTTTTAGCAAAGCCTCGAAGTCAGCATATATAACAAATGGTACTCGAAGCTGTTTCTCATAATCCTTAAATTTTAGAATGTTAATTTTAGGAGTCGGTAATACCGTACACACTTGATTACATCCCCATTTTTTATGTTGAGCTAGTTGATCCTCTTTTCCAAAATATAACAAACAACCATCGCACAACCACTTCTTACCTTCATATTTTGATAGCTGACTACCAACAAGTCTACTAAAATGTTTTATCCAACAATAGTGGGCATTTTCACCTTTAGTTATGTACAGTAAATTTACATGAGCATTCGTTTTTCCTGAGTATAATATAGAGGACCTACTATTCTCTTATTTTCAATTCCATAAACATTAATACTTACATTGCTCAGCTCTTCAAAACGTTGAATGTCTTTTATTGCCATAGGAAATTCTATTTCTTTTAAATCTAACACTGAAGAATAGTGAGCATA
Source organism: Meconema thalassinum (assembly GCA_946902985.2). Taxonomy (NCBI): domain Eukaryota; kingdom Metazoa; phylum Arthropoda; class Insecta; order Orthoptera; family Tettigoniidae; genus Meconema; species Meconema thalassinum. Next base: position 70,162,493 of record OX336399.1, on the reverse strand, counting down.
GGAAGATGTTCTCATCGTGTCCCTCACGGCTGGATGGAGAGCTGAAGTTACAGCCCACGCAAAACATGCGTCATCATTATTCAAAACGTTCACAACAGCTTTCTTTCGTTTGATCCATCCTGGCAAATCAATGTATGATGATGCTCGAAGGGGGTTATATTTATTCATGTTGGTTTCTAATTAAAGTACTTCAACCAACGCCCAGCCTGACTCCCTTTCCTGGAACTCTTCACTCTTCACAATGATAGCACTTGAAATATTTTGGTATAAAACACTAATATTAGTTGATTCGCTAACAATTATGTTTTTGTATTAAAGGATTTGATATCCGTAATTTCACCTTCGCTCCCAATTTTTACATAGAGTCCAAAAAGTTCTAAATTCATTTTAATTGTTTCTAATAAAACATTACCTACCAAGCCAAACACAGTAGGTTGATTTTTTTTTAATGATTCAATACTTTGAGTTTTTTCTTTACTATCAAGTCTATAACTAGCTATTCGACTTTTAAATGCACTACCAATTTGTTGAATATTTCCAGAATTTCTTTCATGGCAAGCGTTATTTTTATGTTGAATACTGCGTAAATGTCCATGAATGATTGAAGAAGGTATATCAATATTACATACATCACAATGTGTTATCGAAGGTTCACTATTCTTCTTTCTTTTTGTTGCACAACTATTTTCACAATCTTGAGAACGTTTACGCTTTTAAGCATCACATTCGTTTAAAGGTTCCGGGCTAGTTGTTGGTTTTACAGTTTTTAATTCTTGTTGTTCACCATGCACTTCAACCATGTGGGATTGATATCGCTTTACAGCGGAAAAAACAAGTTCGCAAACTGAACACGAAAATGGTGCTGAACTGACATGCATTAAATTTACATGACGTGCAAGATTATCTTGTCTGTTAAATGTGGTAGCACAATGACTGCACACAAACATTTTAATGTCATGTTTAGCAATTGCATGTCGTTGAAGGTTGTCAGGTCTTGAGAACTGTTTCTTACAGTCACCACACTTGAACATGATAATCACTTTCGAAATTACCTATAAAAGAAAGAAATCATAAATGTTAATAAATGATAAAACAAAGTACAATATAAATAGTTTAATTACATTCCAGTCGATGGTTATAGCAGGGTATTTAAATCGATCATCTGTGAACTCCTAGCAAGTCTAACTTCATGTAGTTCTAACTGTGGGTTACTATATACCACTGTTACTGACACCTAGCGGTGAACAATGGAACTTGATAGAGTGGTAGAAACCAGTGATCACCAGTTAAATGAGCTAAGTGTGACGTCATAGCCAGTCTTAAAACCAGTCTAAACTTGTAGAACATGTCACGTGATAGAAACCAGCGATCACCAGTTAAGTGAGCTAAGTGTGACGTCATAACCAGTCTTAAAACAAGTCTAAACTTGTAGAACATGTCACGTGATAGAAAACAGCGATCGCCAGTTAAATGAGCTAAGTGTGATGTCATAGCCAGTCTTAAAACAAGTTTAAACTTGTAAAACATGTCACGTGACAAGGTAATGTTAGGTTATGTTAGGTGAACTGAGGTTAAGTCATTAAATATTCCCTCTGTCACTGACACCTAGCGATGAACAGTCAGACTTAATAGAGTGGTAATCAAAATCTAACCTACAAAATTAGCTTTACACAACATGGTCAAGTAGTTCCAACTTTTGACTGTCAAATATACCATTTTCATTGACATGTAGTGGTGAACAATGGAAAATATCACTCTAACTCATTAAAAGTTATTAGAGGGGCACTTACCTTTTTATAATTTATCAACTGCTGCCACTGAATGAATAGATTGTAGGAATCTGGTAACCTACAGGTACCCAATTATCTGTAAACAAATCAATCAATCAATCAATAAATCCATTCCAATCAATAACTTCAACATCAATTAGTAATAAAAGACTACAATCCATTAATAATAAGTACTTACCTTGCAAAATAATTTAATGATTTTCTACCAAAAAGGCTTTTTTTACAACTCTTGAGCAGTAATAGAGCACTGTTCACTCAAAGCAAATAATAAAGACTGCGATAGGGAAATATATGACACCTCTCTTATATAAACTCTCATCGCTCGTGTCAGCAGTTTTTTTGCAAATCATTGCAATTCCTTTCCCAATACAGCTGAGAGTCCAAAGTACACTATGAACACCTGTGTGGTATCCAATGACTGCTGACTTTGCATGATCATCACCCATTGTCTTGATCAACACCTGGGGTTTCAAATTACTGCAGCGTCAGTCATAGCAACAGCAGTGTGTGCTCTCTGCCATGTCAGCAACATGACACCGGAAGGAACACCTGTGTAATATCCAATAACTGCTAACTTTGCATGATCATCACCCATTGTCTTCATGAACACTTGCGGTTTCAAATTACTGCAGCGTTAGTCATATCAACAGATCTGCGCGCTCTCTGCCATGTCTGTAATATGACACAGGAAATCACAAGACGTTTTACTGCACGTACCATCTCCACAGTTTTATCATCTTAAGAACATGTATTATTCTCTTTCAACTACAAATGACTCGTTAGAACACATCCATCCACAACGTTAGATCCCTTGTATGTTCACATGTATTTCGTCACTTTCCTTTCATATCGTCATCACAATATAGTAGTGGGGGTTGGTGAACAACGTCAGTTCAACACACTGCTTTACACGCAAAATGTAGTTAGGCCCTTTGACATAATTTAAATAAATGCATGGGCTAGTCCGTGGGAACCAGTCCAAAGGGATCGGTCCAAAGGGATCAGTCCAAAGGGACTCATCAACAAGGACCCGTCCACAGGGACCCGTCAACAAGAACCCGTCAACAATGACTCGTCCACAAGGACCTGTCAACAATGACCTGTCAACAAGGACTTGTCCACAAGGACTCGTCCACAAGGACTTGTCCACAAGGACTCGTCCACAAGGACTCGTCCACAAGGACTCGTCCACAAGGACCTGTCAACAAGGACTCGTCCACAAGGACCTGTCAACAAGGACTCGTCAACAATGACCTGTCCACAAGGACCCGTTAGGTTGGGTTAGGTTAGGTTACACTACAGCCGCCACCTTTTAAAAAGCCCGCCCTGTTACAAAAGCTATGAGTTGGCATGAGTAAAAAACAAAAAACAAGCATTTTAATTCATAGTGGCTATCCACCGTATACATGTCTCTAGTGTAGAACAACGTTTAATTCCATATTGGCATTCAAGCTCTCACATGTTGCACTTGAAAAGAGAGATTTTCTAAAAAAAATACAATTTCACCCCTATTATGGGTAGGGTTTATTTTGGGGTGGAAATATGTTGTTCATTGGGAAGGGGGTATCAGCCCGAGTTCAATGACACCTCATTCGTCAAAATCCGACCATGCGTTCGAGAGATATCGTGCCGCCGTCATCTTGTGTGGAGGGTGAGGAGGAGGAGGCATTAGAATCGCTACAAATCCACTACTAACGCTCTATCAAAGTTCCAACGTTCATCACTAGGTATCATTGATATCTGGTGGCGAAAGTTGGAACTACTTGAAATTGAACGGAACTTGTAGCTCACCCTCTAGGGTGTCCGCTGGAAGCAGCTACAGACTCAGGCGAGCCGAACATGTCCTCGGACACTCCCGGCACTAAAAGCCATACGATAAATAAATAAATAAATAAATAAATAAATAAATTGTTTATTTTCCTCAGTTAAATGTTTTTACATCTTCATTTGCTCAAGTAAATAAAAGTAAAATTGAAAATTATATTTAGCTGTTTATTGAAATGAAATGCATACTAACAGCAAACAAATAATCAATTAAAATATTTAGTTATACTGTATAAAAAAATAAGTTATACATTTTTATAAGTTATTTTTATTATTAATGTTTTATTAAGTTGTATGCACATATTACTCGTCATCCGGCCGTAAAACCACCCGCTACATAGAATTTCATCGAATCTTATCCCTTACCTCGTAAACGGGAATACTGTAATAAGGGGTAGACATACCGTACATGTACCCTACATATATTGGCCGTCAAATATTAAGCGTTTTAAAAGTTTACTTTGTCGCCTCCGTAGCGTAGCGGTCAGCATGGTTAGCTGCCGCCTCGGAGGTCCTGGGTTCGATTCCCGGCTCTGCCACGAAATTTGAAAAGTGGTATGAGGACTGGAACGGGGTCTATTCAGCCTCGGGTGGTCCAAATGAGTAGAGGGGGTTCGATTCCCACTCAGCCATCCTCGAAATGGTTTTCCGTGGTTTCCCACTTCGTCTGTGGGCAAATTCCGGGATGATACCTACTGTAAGGCCACGGTCGCCTCTTTCCCTCTTCCTCGCCTATCATTCCAATCTTCCATCCCATCCCTCATGAGGCCCCTGTTCGCTTTGCAGGTGAGGCCGCCTGGGCGAAGTGCTGATCACACCTCCCCAGTTGTATCCATCCCGACCAGATGTTCCAGGCTCCAGGACACTGCGCATAGAGGCGCTAGTGGTGAGTTCCCTCGCTGAGTCCGTGGAAACCACCAACCTAGAGGGTAAATTGACTAAATAAAAAAAGTTTACTTTTTAGGGGGTACTATTTTAGATAAATATGTATAAAGGGGTACGAAAGGGGAAAGAGGTTGGGAACCGCTGCCCTAAACTAAGGAACCAATTAACCATCAAATTGACCCAGGTGGAATGCAACCGCCCAGAAGTCCAGCAAACAGGTTGACCGACAATAACAAAGTCAACAAGCACGATGTTGGTTTAAAACCAAAAGATGCCAATGACAGACTTCATTGGAGTTATTGTTCTTGTTGTTGAATTTTTAAGGGGCTTTGCGACTTGGTCATGTAGCCCCATGTACTTGGGTGTGTGAAGAATTTGTCTCATAATTTTTCACTGTGATGTCTGTACTAGCGTGTAAATTTGTAATTGAGGTAGAATTTGGGTAAGAAGCGGCCATTGCTTTAGGTTAGGAACTATCCCGGCATTTGTCTATAGTAAAAGTGGGGAAACCACGCAAAACCACTTTTAGAATGGCTGAGGTAGGAATCGAATCCTTCTCTTCTCAGTTTTGCCTTACGAGGCTGAGTGTATCCCATCCCAGCTCATAGAACAGAATTTAATTTCTTGACAAAGCCAGGAATCGAACCCGGACATCCGGGTAACAGCCTAGAATTCTAGCCGCTACACCACGAGGTGGTCTTCATCGAGATGGCTGATGAGTTTCAGAACCCATCCAAAAACATAAATAGGCCAATGAGAAGTGATCCAGCTTTTAACGGCATGGGGTTGCAACTTTGAAAGAATAATACAATTTCCGCCTTTTAATACTATTTATTGCTAATTACTTACAGGGACATGTTTCGAGGGCTAACACTCCCCCTTCATCAGCCTGTCCAAAAAAACTTCAAAGGAAAACTTTCCTTGTATATGCAACTACAAATCACATGAAGATTTTTTTTTTTTTTTTTTTTTTTGCGTATGGCTTTTTAGAGCCAGGAGTGTCCGAGGACATGTTCGGCTCGCCAGTTTTGTAGCTGCTTCGAGACGGACACCCAATGGGTGAGCTACAAGTACCGTTGGGGGGGGGGGGAGGGGGAAGTTGGAATGTAAGGGCTAGGAATTGGAAGGTAGTGGCTGTGGCCTATACTTGGGGACCATCCCCGGCATTTGCCTGGAATGAAGATGGGAAACCACAGAAGACCATCTTCAAGGTTGCCGGCTGGGGGATTCGAACCTCCGCGCCTCCCGCATGTGAGCGACTGCCAGCAGTCATGCCGTAACGACCTCGGCTAACTCACCCGGTAACTTAGTACTGAAAACCTTGTAGCCTCCATGGCTTAGGCGGCAGCATGCCGGCCTCTCAGCGCTGGGTCCGTGGTTCAAATCTCGGTCATTCCATATGATATTTGTGCTGGGCAAAGCGGAGCCAGACAGGTTTTTATCCGGGTAGTCCGGTTTTCCCTGTCACAAATTTAATTAGAGCAGCACTCTCCACTGTCATTTCATTTCATCTGTCATTCATTTAATCATTGCCCCAGGGGAGTGCGACAGGCTTCGGCAGCCAGCACAGTTCATAACCTCGTCGCTAGATGGGGGCTTCATTCATTTCATTCCCTGACCCGGTCGGCAGACTGCAAGCAGGCTGTGGATTTTCATTTTCACTTAAAACCTTGTACCTAAATCTTAGAACACAAATCAATGTAAACAAGTTTATTTCATATTGTGACTCTTGCCATTAACTTTCTAGTTCAATGTACATTTCGTTCTGAGTCAGAAGAATTATAATTTCCTTAATTACCATTATAGGCGAGTTGCAAACTACTGTTTATATTCGACGATAATTATTGTAACTATTTTATGTTCGAACATAAATATTCATAAATATCTGTCGAGATTTCGCCAGTTTTATGTACTGAACAGAGCACATGGGACGCAGAGAATATCTTGTATTTGACCATGTCCTCCTCGATTACCCCACTATAACACTAGGCCACGCAGTGAAATTAAAATTAGAAGGCCTTGGAGCTCAGCGCAGGTGCGATGCTATCCTTACCTAATTGGTCAAACAACTGTTTCTTGAGCTCTGATTGGTGGGAGAAACTGTCCCATACTGAAAACTTACACTATGATGAGCCTCATTATAGTACAGTTTTCTGACATATAATATTTACATTTCGACTTCGTCGAACATAAATATATTTATAGTGTATGTATGCTATACAACTGTTCGTGGTTTAAGTCGGTCCGCTTGTTCCAGAGCCTCAACGTTCGGCCCCGAAGGTGACGATCCGTAAAACGATGTACGAGTTAGGGGATGTGCTAGAAGCCAACTGTTCCTCGAGTCCGGCGCATCCTGTTCCTCACGTCACGTGGTTACTGAACGGAGCGACGGTAAGTCCTCATTAAATACAGTACTTCATTCTTACATAATCTGAACTTATCAAGAGATAACATTGCTTTAATAGAAGCTACTCAAATTCAAAGCATTCAGAGTAATAGTTCACTGCATCAAAAAGTGGTGTTCTGACAGGCTGTGGACATTCCACAATTTCAGATAAGTCTCCACATCAGATCTTTCAATACAGGGTCTTTCATATAAAGTAAGAACAGAAAGCGGTAGTTTTGTTATTCGCTGGTGCGGTGGCCTTGGCCGAGCTTGTGGCGCGCCATGGCCCCCTGCTCTACTATTGAAAGCGCGCGCATAGTATATGCGAGAGCTTTTTTTTTTTTTTTTTTTTTTTTTTTTCAAGTTCCGATGGACTATATAAAAGTAACAGATTGACATACCAAACTGATTTTACTATTAAATGTTTGCTTGTTTTATTCGTATGTCGCCTAAACGATTGAAACATTTGTCGTATCGTTACACCAGCTTTCCAATGCCCACGGCAAAATATTCTGCCACCACTGACATGGGTACGTCTGGGCAGTCTCCTGAAGTCTTTCATTTTTGACGAGGCGTTGCCCAACCATACCTTCAATTCTCGGAAAAGGTGAAATTATTCAGTGCTGGTTTGGACTAATCGGCAGTTGGTCCAAAACTTCACGCTTGAATTCTTTGTAAAAGTCTATCGTAATGTTGGAACCACTGGTTTCAATTTATCGACGTAATTTTGCGACACCCTGTATAACTGTGTGTATTGTAAAAGTAGGCTTCTGACATAAGTAAATAAAAACACTGATAGTCATTTAAAATGCTACAAATGCTACAAATGTTGCGTGAACTTAAAGTCCGTTAGCAAAAAATTAAAATTAAAATTTTAAAAAATTAGAAAAAAAGGCAAGTGCAAACCAAGGTCAAAGGAGGTAGCTGGCTGGATGACGTCACGCTCACCGGAGCGCGCGGGAATGGAGGAAGCTCAAACAGTACTATGACGTCACATACCTCAGTGCATTCTCGGTACATTTCGTCCCGTCACCGTAACGCCAGACCCCAGCGAAGTCGACGTAATTATTTTAAAATTTTGTTTAGCGTATGGCTTTTAGTGCCGGGAGTGTCCGAGGACATGTTCGGCTCGCCAGTTTTGCAGCTGCTTCGAGACGGACACCCAATGGGTGAGCTACAAGTACCGTTGGGGAGGAAAGTTGGAATTGAAGGACGAGGAGTTGGAAGTTAACGGCTGTGGCCTATAGTCAAGAACCAACCCCGGCATTTGCCTGGAAGGAAGATGGGAAACCACAGATGACCATCTTCAAGGTTGCCGGTGGGGGGATTCGAACCTCATCGCCTCCCGGATGTGAGCGACTGCCAGCAGTCAGGCCGTAACGACCACGGCTAACTCAGCCGGTATCATTTAAAATGATAAAATTAAACAGAAGAAAGTTTTCAAAAATATGGAGCTTCCTTCCCCATGAAGGTCCTAGATCACAGGCGAATAAACTTAGGCCCGCAGGCCGATCATTCACTTTCCTCTAGTTTTATTTCCACGCATGGCCTCGCCACAAGTGTAACAGGGTAGGATACACGTACTGATATTTACCTTTCTTATATTATTCACAATAGCAAAGAGACTTCAAAATACGACAACCACCATACTTTCTCCTTAATAAGTAAGCCCTAAAGAGTCTTATCTAAACTATGCATGACCTATTCACGATGTTGGCATTTTATAGCTACGAAAACACACCGCAGGTTTCCTCATATTCCACTGTTGAGATTTAATAATTTATGTAGAGCCTTGTTGATACACGAGATAAGATTGAAGAGGCTGAAGGAGCCGTGGTGATATCACGAGACAGGAGAGAACACTTGAAAAGAGTGAGCTGAGAGGAAATGTATACATCCACCCTCGCTCTAGCATCAAGCGCGACGAGAATGGGTACTTGTGAATCATGATACTAGGATTGCACACACACTTGGTGACGTAATCTGGAGTGAATATTCAAAGGAGATAGTCCTCTTCAGGGTTGCCAATTTCAGTGACAAAATTTACGAACTCCCTCGCTTCCTTGCTCCATCAACTAGCACGCGAGAATGGGTACAGTATTTAAGAACCAGGATACTGGGAAGAGGCAAGGATTGCAGACTTAAAAAGATGATATATTGGCTTTCATGGCCAGTGAATTCAAACTCAGCAATATTTCTAGGGTTGTGCCGTGTCTTGTGTGAGATTTTATCATTTTAAATGATCTTATCGACTTCGTCGTTACGCTGGGGTCTGGCCTTACGTTACGGTGACGGGACGAAATGTACCCAGATGCACTGAGGTGTAGTGCTTGGAGCATGTGTTCCCCGACAGTCTATACTTTGTTAGTATGAGACAAAAATCCCCGATTCTTGGATGTCACGGGTAATCTCGAGAACCACTGGATGGATTTTGATGCGGTTTTCACCATTCTGTAAAGGATATCTCGAGGAAAGATTCTGTAGAAAATAATTTATGTATGATCAAAGGAAGCCAAGCAGTAACGATTTCAGTGAAAAAGTCGAAAACAAACTTGGTGTCCGTGCGCTTCTTAAGCTTACGCTGGGCAAACCGTTAAAAATATCAATATACTATGTGCGTAAGAATTGGTCAGATTGAAAAGTTCTACAAAAAAGTCCGCGAGAGCATATCTCTATCTTCAATACATCGCCCACTATAAGTGTTTTTAGACTGGATGGAAGGGTCACGTCCCCGCGCGCTCTGGTGAGCGTGTGGCATCCCGCGTGCTTGACCTTGCTTTGCCCTTGGTTTGCACTTGCGTTCGCGAGTAATTTGAAACAAGATAAGCAAGATAAGTATTATGCAGATAATTTTCTAAGATGTCAAGAGTCTTTGGCTTCAAGCGAAGCGAGAAGCCTCCAGCCTTTCTAGCATTTTTCAGCATTTGTAGCATTTAAAATGATACAAAGTCTTGTCTTTCAGACTGACTGTCACTTTTTGCCTAGGACACCAAGCTGGCTCATCAGCGGGCTCTTGTAGCGTAATTTATTTCAGGTTATTTTTTCACATATTCCAGTAATTGGAATTATTTTGTCTTAAAATATCAATAGTCCGCATTACCTTGTATATTTTGAACCCTGCTCTGAATGAAGCTACTAGGCTGATTACAGGGTCCGCTCGGGGACACCAGGAGCCCGCTGATGAGCCAGCTTGGTGTCCTATGCGAAACCTCGCACGAAACACGGCACAGACCTAGAAGAATTGCTGAGTTTTAATTCACAGGCCGTAAAAGCCAATATACCATCTTTTTGGAAGCCTTCATATGGAGGTTATGGATGCTTGAGCTTGTAGTTCTCGCAGTAAAGAGGCGCAGGTGCGCTTCATAAAAAGGGAGGTAGTGCACAGTTCGCTACTCCTGTGGGGGTCCGGGCGGGGACTCAGCCCAGAGCCCGCTGATGAGCCAGCTTGGTGTCCTAGACAAAACCCCACACAAGACACGGCCCAACCCTACAAAAATTGCTGAGTTTTTATTCCAGACTCAGTTTGTGACGTCATCTCGAGTGAATAATCATTGGAAATAATCGAAGGGTTGTTACTAAAATCAATCCATATCAAATTAACACTTTTTTTTCAAGAGAATGTAAAAAAATCTTAAATTACTTTGAAAGAATAAAAATAAACCGACATTATAGCTTAATTATTAATATGCACTGCCCAGTCACATTATTGTGACCACCCGTCATTAGTCTGCATAACCACCATTTGCAGCGCGGACCTCTGTGAGACGTGTAGGAAGAAAGAGTTCACCAAAGATTGCCACGAAAACATTCGCCTCACCATAACGCTCGGGTCAGATGACCTCCCTGTTCCGCTCCTTAAAACAATAATAATAATAATAATAATAAAAATAATAATAATAACCATAACGCTCCCTCCTCCGGCCTGAACCCGACCAGCGATTGTTGCAGGGTGTTTGCATTCAGACGTTTCACGCCGTATATGACCATGGAGCAAAAAACGGGATTCATCGGAAAAGGCCATCCGTCGCCACTCAATGGACGTCCAGTTGCGGTATTGACGTGCAAATTCCAGCCTTGGTCGCCGATGAACAACAGTCAGCATGGGTCCATACGCAGCAAGGTTGGCTGACCCTTTCTTCCATAACTAACTTTGCTTTACCGGGGTGTCTTAATGAGTGTCCTACCAATCTATCTCTTCTCTTACCGACAGAAGTGGCTACGCTGGCTAAAGCTCAGCGTTAGGTCATGGGGCCAAGCTCTCTGCTGACTCGGTAGACGCGTGGGTTCGAGCCCCACCGCCGGCCGTCCTTGAAATGGTTTTCCGTGGTTTCCCATTTTCAACACCAGGCAAATACTGGGACGGTACCTACTGACAGGCCACGGCCACTTCCTTCCACATCCTTGCCCAGTTTCATTCATCTTCATCCATTCCATCTCTCATCCCGACGCGCAGTCACCCACGGGCGTCGACTAGAAATACCTGCACTCGGTGTCTCAGGAGGCCACACGACAAAATAATCTCTTCTCTTCATTAACAGTCGCCAGAAACATCTCTTCTCTCCCAATCGTCTTAATGCCTCTTCATTTGTAACCCTATCAACCCATCTGATCTTCATCATTCTCCTGTAACACCACATTTCAAGCGCTTCAATTCTCCCCTTTTCAGCTGCTAAAACAGTCCTAGGTCTATGCCCAAGATCGGATTTTTAGGAGCATTAAAAATCCCTCAGTATGCCTTCCTTCGGAGGGGAAGTAAAGCCGGCGACCCCATGTCACAGATTTATGGCATGTTAAAGAACCTTCCACTAACTAAACGGGTGTGAAGCTAAAGCTCTTAAGTTCCAACGTTCGTCACCATGCGCTGGTTGCGATGGCATTTAGTAGTAGCCAAGTTCACATATAGGTGTCGTGGATGGTAGCATTTGGTAGAGAAAGTAGGGACTACTTGAAATTATTGTCTGCAGTCCTTACTTGAATTAAAAACAGATAACACACACTAATACAGTCATCACAATTAACACCGGTTATCAGACAGATTCTGCACACACCCAAAGTATACGGGGCTACATGACGCGTTGTCACCGCCCTTAAACTAAGGAACCAACCAACCAAGCTTCATTTCCATAGAGTGCCACGCTCCAGACAAAGGCTTTCAAAAATGACTTCCTAATACCTAAATCTATATTTGATGTCAACGGATTCCATTTTCGTAGAAATGCTTTCCTTGCTTGTGCTAACCTACTTTTTATATCCTCTTTGCTTCGTCCATCACTGGTTACGTTTCCTCCTAAGTAGCAGAAGTCTCCTACTTCATTTAGCTTTTTACCTGCCAATTTGACTTCCATAGGGGTTTCTGATTTCTTTCGACTGCATTCCAATATTTCTCTTTTAAATGTATTCAATTTCATCATGAATTCTTTCCTCAAGGCAGATTCAATATCATTTATAAACATATTCAAATCCTCTGGTGCGTTGGCTAAGATGACGATGTCGTCCGCAAATCTCAGAGTTGAAATTATTTCTCCTTATATATTTACTCCTTCTTTGAATTTTTCTCCAATTTTCTTCATTGTTTGTTCAATGGAGTAAAGTTCTGCCCTAAAACTTCCCCATACGGGAGAACGCATCAGGCGAGAGCCTGGACAAAATAACTACAATTGGTCAAGAAAATTAGACTGAAGCGGTGCGGGGTAGTGGGCATGAAATACATCACTAGAAAACCAATGTAGGTAACCACACATTAACGATGTTTATTTCTAATAATAAATTTATAACCAATAAACAAATTGCACTTAAGTGCTTATCACAGAAATGAATAATTATAAATGGAACAAAGTGTGAGGGCCTGATGACAGAAACCCAAACTAAGGAAATGCCAATGAAACAAGCTTGCTTAATTCGAGATAAGTTGAGCTTAACATAAAAAATGCACCTTATAAAAAAGAACCATAAAACTTATTAAGAGTGTAAGATAACTAGTATGATTTAAATTCTTCATAAAATTGAACTTATCTTCTCAAAGGGTTGAAGAGCCAGCTCCTTAAAAGTTCCAGCTAGCATAAGCGTTGATTAAGAAGTCCTCACAGTTTCTTCTGAAGGAGGCGTACATGGCCTAGAGATAAGTACACAATTGATTTTAAAAAAAAGGTCAACTCTCTCTTCTTCTCTTGCGAAGGAATGACACTTATAGCGTCCAAGTGGTGATCCAGTAGCATTTTGAAAATTCGTTGGCGGCCGAAAGGACTGCAGCTACTTCGAAAGACGAATCAAAGTACCCCATCTAAGGTACGGCTTGAAGAGTACAACAGCTGGCAATTATTATTGTCATCTTGAGCAATACGTCAGGGTGCAGATCTAGTGACGTAACTGCTAGGTAGCGTAGAGACTAGCGATGGTGTCATGAGATGAAGTAGCGGTGACCAGCAGGTTGAAGTGATCAGAAGTGATGATTGATCAGAAGTGGAGAAGAACGCCAGCAAGTGACGTCTTAAATAGTGATCATGGAACAATCTCGAAGCTGGAGATTGCCCGACCAGACAAAGACCTGCCATTGGTCGAACGAAAGTCAGGGTGACGTCAGTCGACCCTGCTCAGCAGACAGCAGATGAACCAGTAGATGCCGTGTATGCCGGGAGTGAGGAAGCTTGAGGTAGCGAGCGACTGGAACACTCAAGGTGAGAACTATGATATCTATGAATAGGTGAATGATAACAAGATTATGCACTTGGTTTAAGCAATTAATACATTTACAAAGAAATAATTACCATTCGGGGATCTCGGTAACAAGAAACAAAATTTGACCAACAAATGGGCCAAGCTAAACATTGAAAGTATCACGAAAGTGATCATTCAATGTATAGATTGAAAAGCATGTCTGATAAGTTGCAGCTTTGCCTTACAACGTTCTAAATACCAGCTTCTCTCTCATGTCCTTCGGTTTGAATAACTGTTGTCTGGTTTTTGTATGGATTGTAGAGCACCCTCCTATCCCTGTACTCTATTCCAATCGTTTTCAAAATGTCGAACAGCTTACTCCAATCAACGTTGTCGAAAGCCTTTTCAATGTCTACACATACCATGAACGTTCTATTATCTTTCCTCATTCTAGCATCAAAAGTCAGGATCTTTAAAGCATGAGTGATCAAGCCGATTGTACGGTAATCTTCACATCTGTTAGCTCCTGTTTCCTTTGGTATATTACAAAATCAGATATGTTCCATAATAGTGTGCTGGATACCCAACTCTTTCCACGTGTATTTCGTTAAGAGCTTCTGTGTCCCATAACAGACCATCTCTCGCGGTGGATATTGCAATGGTCACTAAGATAAGTAAGACAGGGTTCGTAAATTCCGAACTTGCAGGTTCATTCAATGTTCCCAATCTACATGGGCGGTAGACTTTATGCGGCTGGTTAGAGATAGTAACAATGACCACTCATATGACAAATTCTGCAATAGATAGACAGTGAGTGGCTTCGGTGTCGTAGTTGGTAGCATGGTAAGCTTCTATGCCCAAGATCGCGGGTTCAAACCCAGCCAAAGTCGTCGTAAATTTTTAGAGCGTTAAAAATTCCTCAGAATCCCGTCCTTCGGAGGGGAAGTAAATCCGTCGGTCCCATGTCATAGATTTATGGCATGTTAAAGAACTCTCGACTAATTACACCTTTGTGAAGCTAAATTATAGGTTCAATTGACAAATGCTCTTAGGTTCCGCCGTTCGTCGCCAGGAGACGACTGCGATGGCATCTGGTAACCAAGTTCTTAACTAGTAGTCGTTGACGGTGTCGTTTGGAGGCAAAAGTAGGAACTACTTGAAAAAAATCAATATCTGCCGTCCTTACTTGAATTGAAAACAGATTACACACACTAATCCAGCCATCACAATTAACACCGGTTATCAGATTCTACACACACCCAATGTACACGGAGCTACATGATCGTGTTGTTGCAGCCCCTAAACTGAGGAACCAACCAACCAACCAGATCGACAGTGGACTTATTCATGGATATGCCAACAGGTTCGTGATATCTTTGAAGTTTCCATGTCAGTGCCTTGATAATGTTTCGGTACACAATGCTTCTTCATCAAGAGTCCAGGAGTGTAAATCACTTTAGTTTTGCCTCTTATTATTGTAAGTTAATTTCTCTTCCATTGCTGCACTTTCCTCTATTTTTTACGGGGAGGGCTTTGGAACACCACCGTTACTGGGCCCGCCCGCGTTTGTTATTACGCAGCTACTAGCGTATTGTTGCGTTAATGTAAGAGCTTACAGGACGCGGTACTACGTGGGGTGGTGCGCATTGGGCCGAGTCTGGGCACACTGGATGCCACTACGTAAGGACGGTAGTTAAGGCTATGACTGCCTCCTTCCCAATCATCATCTGATTTACAAATGCGCACAGTAATACATCCATCATGATAACACAGATTATGAGACAGACTCCACACACACTCAAGTACATGGGGCTACATGACCACAAACTCGCAATGCCTCTATACCATTCATGGGCAAGGTACGGGCTGCGAGCCAAGTGCGGCCCTTGAGCTAGTCTGATCCGGCCTGCGACATGGTTTCGAATTATACAGTGTGTCCGCAAAGTCTCTCCGCAGTGCGTGTCTCGCCGTGTGGGACGTGTTGGGTTGGCAGAATATCCATGTTATGTTGTTACAAGGAAAACAATTACATTAAATTAAGTAAATTAAGTACTCGCCATAATCACACTGTATTCCGTAAAGTTTCCACCAGCACGGAAAACCTATGCCTCTAAAAACACACTCTCTTCAGTAGTAGCCACTGCGGAGAGACTTTGCGGACACACTGTACTACCTACAATTACACATAAGACACCTTATCTGTTATGAGCATCTAGAAGTGAAAACTGTTTCAATCTCATTCTGTTAATACGTTTTGTGTAATAGAGTTGCAGCTACAACTGATTGAGTTAATATGTAACAATGAATTGAAGCAATTATTCGTCAACCATTTAGCTGCGCTACTAAGAATCAGCTCATCCCAGTTTCAACCAGATTATGATCAACTTTTAGAAGCATAGTCCCAGTTTCACATGTCACATACTCCTTCCTATTCTAACAAATAATGAAGGTGTGTTCTTTTTTCCTAGGTCTTCTACCATTGTAGCGTATAACATTTGTTTGATTTAACATTCAGAAATAAAATGTTGTAATCTATCTATAAACATAATGATGATGTTTTTCTTTTCGGCCCGCCTAGAATATTAGCCTATTCTCATTTATGAAAAAAGTCCTCTCGGCACGCCGGAAGGCGGAGGTAGATTTCACCGGACAAACTTGGGGATAGGCGAAAATAGGAAGAATATGCTGGTTTTCGTAGAAGGATCAGACCTCATTTATTGCGTGAAAGTATTTTATAATTGGAGATTAATTAACTTTGTTTTTCGTCATTTTATGCATATTTTAATCATTTTATTGTCTTATGATGACGGTATCCTTCTTGACATTTGGAGTCCATTTTTATACTTGTGGTCACACTGTCCTTATGCAAGGTTTCGACACTGATGTGTAACTATGTAACGGTCTGTTACTTCTTCACGCAAAATTACATCTCCCGCAGAGATGTTGGTTGGTTCCTCAGTTTAGGGGCTGCGACAACGCAGTCATGTAACCCCGTGTACTTTGGGTGAGTGTAGAATCTGTCTGATAAACAGTGTGAATTGTGATGGATGTATTAGTCTGTAATTCAGGTAAGGAATGCAAACGCTCAATTTCAAGCAGTAGTTCCTAATGTTGCTACCAGATACTACCGTCAACGACACCTAGCTGTGAACTTGGCTACTAGATGCCACCGAAATCAGCAACTCGCAACGAACGTTGGAACCTCCCCTCCAAAGGAAAGCATACTGACGGATTTTTAGCGCTCTTAGAAAATCCGACGACTTTGGCCGGCTTTGAACCCGCGACCTTGGGCATGCTACCAGTTACGTCACCGAAGCCGCTTCACACTTAGTCAGATGGAAATCTGAATCTGATCTCGCGCAAGTGCGTTGTCATGGCAACGTCTGATGGCTCATCCCTCATCAATTTAGTAGTGTTGCCATGGTAACCACTGATAGCTCTTGGCATTTTCTTATAATTCCGAAATAATTTTTCTCATCCTTTGGCGTAATGCTGGGTTATATCAAAAATTATTTCAGACAAAAGTTTTAGGTAATTATTAGGGGAATATTGCCCATTTTGTACGGTTTTGATATTGTGCCTATTAACAGAGATATGATTAATGTTTCCCGAAAAACCCACTTTTTCCCACCCCTTTGGTCAATGGTTGGTGCTATAAAAAAATCAAACATAAATTTTTGAGCTTTATCCGGCACATAGTATGAACTTTGAACGGATTCGATATTTCACATATTAAGAGAGTTATAGCAATATTTTATTTTTTCGAAAAAAGTCCCCCATTTTCATCCCCTTCGACCGATTTAGCCCAGTAACAACCTCGACCGAGATTTTATGGGTATACATATTCGGTAAAAAAAATCAAAGTGATTGGTGCAAAATTACGGCAGTTATCGTGTTCACAAGAAACTGATATACAGTGTGGTCCACCCGCCCCTTATTATTTAGTTTTATGAAACCCAACTAACATCGCATTTCTCCCGATGGTCGATATTGCTCTGCGCTGTGACTGTGTGACAGCAATGTAATTGGGTCATGGGTCTAGCAAAGAAAAAACGACCTTAAACTTTTCCCCGCCAAATACTATGGCCCATTCTACTAACATATGAGTTACTGCTCCTTGAAATAACACACATACACGTGATACGTTCGAATTAATAGCTTACGCCACGTGATCTGTATTAGTAGAAAGTTAAATCAACACCATAAACCGTGATTGAAGACTTTGAGATAGACTTAAACGTTTGAGGTGGGACGGCTACAGTAACTAAAGCACGTTCAGCGTGCAGTATCTACCATGTGTTCGTGGCTGCGAGGGTTAAAGCCTGACCGTATGTGCTGGGAGCGAGCAGGTAGAATGCTGCATTGAATCCAGTAGCAGGCATACTTTTTTGAACGAAAGCCCACATTCCATTTTAGCCGGGATGTAACTACATAGCCAAATTTATTGCCTTACGACGTATTTTTGTGAAAAGTACGTTGAATTTTGATGATTTATAAGGAGAATACGATCTAATTGGTACGTTATGCCACGTGACCTGTAATGGCAGAAAATTAAGAAACTGGCATGAATATTAACATAACATATCGAAGTGTTGCTCCGGAGGTCCGGGTTCGATTCCCAGCTCTGCCAAGAAATGTAATACTTGTCTGAGGGCTGAAATTGGGTACACGTAGCCTCGTGAAGCAAATATGAGAAGAAGTGGGTTCGAATCCCACCTCAGCCACCCCGGAAATGGTTTTCCGTGGTTTCCCACTTCTAATCCGGCCAAATTCCGGGACGGATTCTATCTTAAGGCCACGGCTGCCTCCTTCCCAATCCTTAATTGCAAATAAACACATCATTACAAGCCCGCAATAACTCGGGTTATCAGACAAATTCTACACACACATCCAAGTAAACGGGGCTAAATGACCGCGATATTCTAGCCCCTCAAATGAAACAAAACAACAACATATCGAAGGATATTCTGATCGCCAGTGCTTGCATCGAACCATGGTATTATTAGCTTACTTTCGATTTTTGCAAAAAAATGAAAGTAGACTTATGAGATCTACACAGGGCCAAAAATTGTGTGTCTGACTGTGTGTGTGTGACTGCGTGTCTGTGTGTGGGTGGAGTGTGTGTACTCTGAATGTCTGCCCCCCCCCCCCCCCCCCCGTATCAATTCGAACACGGTGAAACCGAATTGAGCGATATTTGGTACAGAGGTAGAACTAGCAAAGGGCACCTCAGTGTCATGTTTTATATTGCCGCCATCTTGACGGAAACGTAATGGCGGCCACCCAAACGTTCAAAGCTTAAATCTAATTACGAATAACCTAATCATCCGATCTCTACCAAATTTTGCAAAAACATATATTTATATGGCAAGCGTCTTTTGACTAAACTACAAGGTAATCAGCCCAAGATTTTGCAGATGGCGGCCATGTATGTGTGCGAATCGATTCCCCCTATCATTTCAAACACGGTGAAACCGAATTGAACGATATTTGGTATAGAGGTAGCACTAGCAACGAACACCTCAGAGTCATGTTTTATATCGCCGCCATCTTGATGAAAACGTAATGGCGGCCTCCCAAATGTTAAAAGCTTAAATAAATTACGACCAACCTATAATCTGATCTCTACCAAATTTTGCAACAACATACCTTTATTTGGGAAGCATATTTTGACCAAACTACAAGATCATCAGCCCAACAGTTTGCATATCGCGGCCATGTATGTGTGCAAATCGATCCCCCCTATCTATTCTAACACGGTGAAACTGAATTGAACGAGATTTGATACAGAGGTAGCACTAGCGTAGAACACATCAGTGTCATGTTTTATATCGCCACCATTTTGACGGAAACATAATGGTGGCCACCCAAATGTTCCAAGCTTAAATCAAATTACGACTAACTTAATCATTTTGATCTCTACCAAATTTTGTAACAACATATACTTGTATGGCGAGCGTCGTTTTTCTGAACTACAAGGTCATCAACCCATTAGTTTGCAGATGGCGGCCATGTATGTTTAAGATTGATTCCCCCTATCAATTCAAACACGGTGAAATCGAATTGAACGAAATTTGGTACAGAAGTAGCACTAGCAAAGGGCACTCCAGTGTCATGTTTTATATCGCCGCCATCTTGATCAAAACGTAATGGCGGCCATCCTTATGTTAAAAGCTTGAATCAAATTACGACCAATCTAATAATCTGATCCCTACCCAATTTTGCAACAAAATACCTTTATGTATAGAGATTCTTTTGACCACACTACAAGGTCATCAGGCCAATAATGTACTGATAGCGGCCATGTATGTGTTCAAATCGATTCCCCCTATCTTTTAAAACACGGTGAAACCGAATGGAACGAAGTTTGGTACAGAGATAGCACTAGCAAAGGCCACCTCAGTGTCATGTTTTATATCGCCGCCATCTTGACGAAAACGGAATGGCGGCCTCCCAAATGTTAAAAGCTTAAATCAAATTACGACCAACCTAATAATTTGATCTCTACCAATTTTTTCAACAACATACCTTTTTGTTGGAAGCATCTTTTGACTGAACCACAAGGTCATCAGCCCAATAGTTTACAGATAACGGCCATGTATGTGTGCAAATCGATTCCCCATAGCAATTCAAACACGGTGAAAATGAATTGAATGACATTTTTACAGAGATAGCACTAGCAAAGGGCGCATCATATTCATGTATTATATCCGTAGAGCACGTTGTATGTAAGAAGCTACTACAACCAACAATCAATTATAATCCTTGAAAAGGACAAAGAGTTATAACAATACCCATGCATTTAGGAGAAAGTAGGCTATACGTTCTTTACCGAACATCTTGTTTTGTTATTAAATTTTAACAAAAAAAGTCTTAGCATATCTTTAGGCCCGTATCACACGACACTCGCTGGAAAGGAAGCTGCTGTGATCGCTGGTACAAAATCCTGTATGATTCTGTTCTGTTCGTCAGTACACCTGCTTGTATGACCGAAGTGTATCACACGCTGGCATTTTGTGCGCTAAGTTGTATGAAATAAAACCGAAGGGCTGTCGTTTGAGGGGCATTATTTTCAGTCCTTTCGCCTTATTAACGCAAAGAGGTCGCGAAACTTGCTTTAAGTAAATTAGAAAACATGCCAGGTACTGAATGAATGCATTCCATTCAATATTTAGGATCTAACTGTAATAATTGAATATTTTACCATACGTGTTAATAAGAAGCGCAACAAAAACCTCGAGAGTGTGTTTGAAATGTGTGCAAGTGTTATTGCGCCCGCTCGCTCTTTCGAAGATCCCGGGTTTAAGACTATCCAACGGCAGAATTTTAAAATTCTTTTTAACTATTTTATTATACCCTCCCTACCTCGTACAGCAAGATTTCAACTTGGTTTTGTTCACATTATTTACGAAGACGATAGGGAAAGCTATTTTCTTGTCTCATTTAAATGGTTATTTTCCCTAAATACTGTTCAAAACCATGGATGGATACTATTCGTTATAATTATTATTTTTTTAGTCAATTTTACCCACCAGGTTAGGTTTTCCCACGGACTCAGCGAGGGATCCCATCATTGCCGCCTCTATGGGCAGTGTCCTGGAGCTTGAACCATCTTGTCTGCGGGATACAACTGAGGAGGTGGAATCAGCACCTCGCCCAGGTGGCCTGACCTGCAAAGCGAACAGGGTCCTCTTGAGGAATGGGAAGGGAGGGGACGATCGGGAGGGATAGGCAAGGAAGAGGGAAGGAGGCGGCCGTGGCCGTACGGTAGATAACATCCCGGTATTTGCCCGAAGGCGAAGTGGGAAACCACGGAAAACCCCTTTGAGGATGGCTGAGGTGGGAATCGAACCACCTCTACTCATTTGGACTTCCCGAGGCTGAGTAGACCCCGTCCCAGTCCCCATACCTCGTTTCAAATTTCGTGGCAGAGCCGGGAATCGAACCCAGGTCGTCCTGGGTGGCAGCTAATCACGCTGACTACTAGGCAACGGAGGTGACTCTATTCGTGATAATTAGAATGTTAATAGTTCAATATTTATCCCAGAATCATATGACACGTTCTGTAATTACTGCCTTGATACGAGGCTCAGCGGTAACGTTCTCGCTTGCTGTGCCGAAAGTTGCAGGTTCCTATCCTGGCGCAGTCAGCTGGCATTTGAGGGTGCGCAAAAGCGAGGGAGCCGTGTCAGTAGATTTACCTTCACGTTGAAGATCCCCTTCGGAGTAAAATCCGGCACCCCGGCGTATCTAAATGCCAGAGCAGTTAAAAGGGACGTAAACCCAATAATGTTATAATTATCTGTATTTACTGTATGTTTGGGGGCAGATGACCTCGTAGTTCCGCCCCTTAAATCCTCACTAAATAACTATTACTGTAAGTGTATTGCAAGCGCTTTTCGCACAGACGCCGTTGAAAGAAATTATAGTTTCGGTCTGATGTATTTATTCTTGAGCCTACCCACATAACAAATCTATTTGTTATGTGGGTCGTCCGAGTGAGTCGGAGTTTTCCTTTAAACAAAGGTGGCCAAAATTTCGAACCCTTGCTACCTTGAATATACAGGATAGGCTACCTTGCTTTCGTTCTACAGATCATTATGTCGTCGTCCAATCTGGCTGCGTACCATCGGATAAGTACGGTCATTTTCAGGACCTAATAAAAAAATCACTCGTTGGAACAGATAGATATGCGTCCATAATGCATCCACAATAAACGACATTAAGAAAAAAATGCACTAGTCCAAGGTTCGAACCTACTACAATGCGACATCGTTGACGTTACTCCAGCACTTCTTGATTTAGCCACCTTAGCTACCGAGAACCATGGTTTATTGCTGGCACGTATTGAATCTATTCGTAGACGCTTCATGTCCAAATGTAAGAAGGTGTCATTCGGAGCTCTGATCGTTTCAATCATGCATTATATTTGAGGTCATTGAAAGAACACTGCCACTATTGATTTCTACTATATTCGCGAGGATGTACTCAACGGTAAAGTTGTACAATGGACGTCAAGGAGCAGGTACGAATGTTTTTAGGATGACTGTCATATACGCGTTAGTTGGGTTGCCTTCCTCCAAAAAAAATAAGGGGCTGGTGGACCACACTGTATATATAAATTATATATAAACTTTTGAACTGACGGTGGTTTTGGGGTCTGGGGGATGTGAAACGCGAAGATATGTCGAAATTTTCCGGAAATCGAAACATGGTACCCATTGCAATAGTTAGCTTTCTAAAGAAATCTACCTAAAATACTACCATCAACGACACCTATCTGTGAACTTGGCAACTAGATGCCACCGGAACCATCAACTCGTAACGAACGTTGGAACTTCTCCTCCGAAGGAAAGCAAACTCAGGGTTTTTAGCGCTCTTAGTAAATCCGACGACTTCTGCCGGGTTTGAACCCGCGACCTTGGGCATAGAAGTTCAGCATGCTACCAGTTCCGATATCGAAGTCACTTCCCACAGACAGATGGAAAACTGAATGTTATCTCGTGCAGTGGCGTTGTCATAGCAACTGCTGATGGCTCATCCCCTATCAATTAAAAGTAAAGTTGTCATGGCAACCTCTCTTGGCACTTGGCATTTTCTTATAATTTAAATCATTTTGCTCACCCCGTGGCGTAATGGTGGGTCATATCAAAAATTCTTTCAGACAAAAGTTTTCGGTAATTATTGGAGGAATATTGTCCATTTTGTACGGTTTTGATATTGTGCCTATTAACAGAGATATGATTAATGTTTCCCGAAAAACCCACTTTTTCCCACCCCTTTGGTCAATGGTTGGTGCTATCAAAAAACTTTTCAAACATAAATTTTCGGGCCTTGTCCGACACATAGTATGAACTTTGAATGGATTCAATATTTCAGATATTAAGAGAGTTATAGCGATATTTCACTTTTTCGAAAAAAGCCTCCCATTTTCACCCCCTTTGACCGATTTTGCCCATTAACGAACTCGACCGAGATTTTAAGGGTATACATATTATGTGGAAAATTCAAAGTGATTGGTGCAAAATTACGACAGTTATCGTGTCCACAAGAAACTGATTATATGCACACACATATATATATATATATATATATATATATATATACATAAATTATATATAAAATTTTGAACTGACGGTGGTTTTGGGGTCTGGGGGATGTGAAACGCGAAGATATGTCGAAATTTTCCGGAAGTCGAAACATGGGACCCATTGCAATAGTTAGCTTTCTAATGAAATCTACCTAAAAGGCGCTACAGAAAGTTCATCTATGAGACTTTCAAAGCGAATTTGAAAGTTTTAAATAGACTTTTGTCGCGATTTAATGATCCAAACGCAATGAAACTTGTTACATAAAATGTTTATACACATTGTAATGCACTGGTATCTAATATAGTTCAATTGTTTACATAACCTCAAGATGGCGGCTGTGCGAATTTTAAAATTACAGTAAGTTTTTATTTCTTGTGTCATAATCATGTGATCGAAGTGAAAGTTTGAATAATGAACCTACGCATAATTTTCCTTGATGGTACATGACTCTATGGCCTATACATATAATAATCCAACATAGCGACCATCCAAAATATTTAAACGGTTCTCAATATCTACGAATCTATTACAGCAATCAAACTGATTTTTTATGTCCATAGGGGCTGTGAACATAAGTTCATCTATGGGACTTTCAATAACCTGGTGATCACAAATCCAACATGGCGGCGACGCGAAATATAAATATTCACATTGACGTTTCTCGCAATTTAACCATCCCAGTGCAGTGAAATTTGGTACAGTAAATCCTTATTCAAATCTTAATCCACTGGCATCTAATTTATTTTAATTGTTTCCATAACTAACCGATGGCAGCTGTGCGAAATTTTAAAATATCGTTTTTACTACTTGTGTCCTAATCATGCGATTGAAGATTGAATACTACACGTACACAATAATCTTCATATATCAGTGCATAACCTACTTATATAAAAATCCAACATGGCAACCATCCGCAATATTTAGTCGGTTCTCAGTATCTACGAATCTATTACAACAATCAAACTGAAATTTTGTATGTTGATAGTGGCAGTTAACATAAGTAGGATATATGAAAATAGGCTTTAGTTTTTCACGGAACTGCTTGTTTTTATTGCATTTGCCCTGCTCCTAAAATGTTTGCCCATGTCTGCTCTATATCAATCAACATTAAATCTTTCACTGACCACTTAATTATTTATGGGACTACACCCGCGCGCGCTGTCTTACTGTGTGGGCGTACTTGCTATAGAGGAATCTTGTTGATCACCCCTCGGAGATAAAACTGAAGAGGCCAAGCTCTGGGAGCTGTAACAAGAGACGCGCTAAAGATTCGGCGCTATCAGAAGAGGGAAGATTTTAGTAGCAAAGTACCACTTGAGGCGAAGTGAGGGAGTAAAGTTTCATTCCCCGGCGGGCAACATAAAATATCACGACGTAAAAACAATGAGTGAGACCCCAGGTAATGTGATGGCTGAATTTTTACTGTGAAGAACATATTTGGGGACGGATGATGAAATTGTGGGTTTGGTAAGAGGAATGAGGATGGGAAATGACGTCTAGGTCCTGTAGAACTCAAAGCTGGAAACTTATTAAAAAAATGTAACCTATTTTCAACTTATCATGAAACATAGGCTTATAAGATCGCCTTCTGTCCGAGTCAGTCAGTCAGTCAGTCTGTTTGTTTGTTTGTTTGTTTGTTTGTTTGTCTGTTTGTTTGGTTAGTTGTGCTTGTGTATGAGGTTTTGTGGGTATTCCCTGCTAATAAAATCTCAACGGCTAGGACGATAAAACATCGTAAGGATTAGGTACTACCACCTTGTCCGACCTCGGCCGTGCGTTTAAAACATTCATAAATGTTACCAATTGAACATGGTAGCCGTGTTAAATATTCTATTGACATTTAATATTTCTGAAACTATTAATGCAATCAACGTTAATTTTTGCATGTGACTTTCACAACCAGATACCCAGCTCTGCCAAGAAATTTTAATTCTGGTGTGAAGGTTTAAACGGGGTAAACTCGGGGTGATTCCAATCACATCCCTCCATAAGTGTTCTTTTCCGTGGTTTCCACACTTCTACTCCAGGAAAATGCTGGGATGGGTTTTAACTTTAGGCCACGACCGACC
The DNA here is from genome assembly GCA_946902985.2 of Meconema thalassinum. Lineage (NCBI taxonomy): Eukaryota > Metazoa > Arthropoda > Insecta > Orthoptera > Tettigoniidae > Meconema > Meconema thalassinum. Next base: position 70,136,794 of record OX336399.1, on the reverse strand, counting down.
TCTTCCCAATTTTATTCGCAATTTATAAAATACACACACTAGTACATGAATCACAATAGCACAGATTATCACACAAATTCCGCTCACACACCCAAATACACGGGTCTAAATGACAACGATGTTGCAGCATCAAAAATAAGCAACAACAAAAGAAGAAATATAAACATGGACACAGGCAGTCTTACCAAGTAGTGGCTAACAATCTTAGCTGTCACCGTGGGGGCACGTGTTCGATTCCCGGCTCTGCTAAGAAATTTTATTCTGATTTGAGGGCTGGAACGAGGTATTCTCAGTCTCCTGAGGCAATACTGAGAATAAGAATGTTCGATTCCCACCTCAGCCATCCTGGAAATGGTTCTTCGTAGTTTTCCCATTTCTACTCCAGCAAATGCTGGGATGGTTCCTTACATGCTACACTGGATGCTAGGTGTAGCGTTACAAGAATCAAGCGGGTGAAACATGATTCTACATGTGAGAACGCTGAATTGACTGATATTTGATGCGACGCAAGATGGCCCCTTCCCAATCATATTCGCAATTTACAAAATACACACACTAATATAGCTTCACAATATCACACAAATAAATCATTTTCTTTCCAATTATTGGGCCAAGTGCCCCGTTACGGTCTTGAATTCCTTCCATCGCTTTATGAACCGTCCTCCATATCTTGTTCTACCTCTGGGTTGATAGCGTAGTATCTCCTTTGGTAGTCTTCTAGAATCCATCCTCTGCACCTGACGTTTCCAGATTTCCAGGTAATCATAGATGTAATTTATTGATGACAGGATTCACCTTCAATTTCCTCAGCACATCTTCATTTGGCTTATGGTCCCATTTTATATTGCCTGCTGTTCGTCGCATGGATTTCATTTCACAAGCTGTATGTCGAGAGATGTCTTTAGATCTTATTGTCCAAGCCTTGCTGCCGTAGCAAATGGTTGGTTTGTTAAAAAGACGTAAGCGAGAGTGTTTTCGCACAAGAGATGGTTTCATGATGTGATTTATAATTCCTATTGTTCCAAATACACGGGGCTATATGGCCACGATTTCGCAGCCCCTAAATATAAGCAACAACAACATAAGCAATATAAACATGGACTCAGGCAGTCTTACCAAGAATCAACATTCTAGGAGCAGTTGGGTGGACTACAATAGTGTAATCAATACAGCAGTCTGGCTCGGGGGAAATATTTGCTTTAAGTTGATCGCTTCAGCGATCACAGGAGCGTTAATGCAGCAGAACATTTCCATTTGCGTGTCTGCGACTCTCGATACCAGAGAGAGTGAGGTGGGGTGGGAAGGCGTCGTGCCGCTGATAGCGCTCAGGAAGTCAGATGCGACGCTGCACCAACAGTGATACAGTGCTTCCTGTTCTAGGCGCGTCGATCAGACCTCAGAAAGGATGTATCTTATCAATGAAACCAGACCTACAGTGAAGGCTATATGTACTCGCTTTGGAGATATTTTCTCGGTGTTATCTTTTTGACAGTTGGTATTGCTATTTTTCAGTCGGTCGACACATTATGATCAAAAGCTAAGGTATATGGTATATTGGCTTTCACGGCCTAGATATTATCATTTTAAATGATCTTGTCGACTTCGTCGTTACGCTGAGGTCTGGCGTTTCGTTACGGTGACAGGACGAAATGTACCTAGAATGCGCTGAGGTGTGTGACGTCATAGTACGATGTAGCAGCCGAGTACCAAGAAGGCAGTGCGAGAATAGAGTTTCAAGAAGGCAGTGCGAGAACAATCAAGTAGGCAGTGAAGAAACAAAATAGAATCTTGAAACTCGGTTCTCGCACTGCCTTCTTGGTCATCGGCTGCTAGCATTTAAAATTATATAAAGTCCAGTCTTTCTGACTGACCATCCGTGTCTTTTTAAACTCAGAATTTTTTTTTCTAGGTTTATGCCTGGTCTTGTATTTATTTATTTTATTGGTGCCTTTATTGTGGCGAAGTTAGGGCTCTAGGCCCTCTCTTAACTATACACAGTGCAACTTACATGAATACTCACGTATGTTATTCTTAACCTGTCTGTTAGGTAGTCAGCCCGAAGGCTGGTTGGATCCTCAAAAGCACCGCCGTTACGTTATGTGAGTAGATACCCACAAAAACCCAAGGCAGCGCTATATTGAGGCGTTCTAGGCAAGAAGAGGAGTGAGGTAGTTTGCCATTGCTTTCCTCACCTAGTCAGAACAGTAGTCCTAACCCTATGAGTAGAACCTTTCACAGGATTTACAGGCACTGACTGTGCCCTGAATGCCATTACTAAGCACCACCCATACCTCAGTAGCTTCCATATAATCACAGCCATGAGTGAGACTGGGACATCGGTGAAAAGCCACCTTTTACTCTAGCCTGTGCCAACTGACAAATGCAAATGTACTGTATTCATCAAGAGATGGCGAACAGGCCAATTCTTAACCTACCAAACTTAAATACTAGGAAAACTTAAATACTACAGTAGAATTAAATTGGCGACTGCGTGATATTAACTAAGCTATACAAATGACATACATGTTTAACCAAATTTGACTATGGTCATTCACTCACACATTCATACACAAATTGTTCTACAGTGAGTCCGGGAATGTTCTACATGCGTCTGCGAGAGCAGTTACGTTGGTAGCACGGCTGCCGCTTGCATCATAACAAATAAACAGTAAACTTTGTACTCACCACAGCCATTCATAACAGATGCTGGAACCATTCACAGTACATCACTCTTTTTCCGTATCAGTTTGTTTTAATTCATGAACCACGGTAACTTTATAAGGGAACAAACAACTGAAGCTTGTATCTTACAGATTTATGTGCTGTCGACTTAGAGATTCCTATTTGTTGAACTAATTTTCGTGTTGATTTACTTGGAGATTTCATCAAGTTTTTCGTGTGTTAAAAGCGTAGGCCTGCCTGCTCCCGGTACATCGTGAACTGAGCCACGCTATTCTCGGGCTAGCTGGCAAACCCACGAGTGGGGTTGCAGTGTGCAGGGACTGGTGCTCTATTGAGCAACTTTTACCCTTGAAGATTGAAGATATTTGGTTTAATATAAATTTAAAAAAGAAAAATAATAATTTTATTAGCCTCCTGATCCTTTAATATTGGGCCAGGCAGGGTAATGGTGAGAGAAGGTGAGAAAATGGCAGTAAGGTGATCAGAAGTTTGTCTTTATCTTGGATTGTAAGAGATAGCGTGCAGTTTTAGTTCATACAGTTCCGAGTTTATGGCCAGCAGTGACAGCCTCAGCAGTGGTAAGTCACACGAAATGTACTTACCAAATCCCGAATGGTATCACGGTTTGGACACTTTGAATTAAGAAACCGCGTCTGAAATCTTAATTTTACATTTTCTGTAAGCCGATCGCCTTCGAGAAAAACGTATTCCACCAAAAAAAAAAACTCTCTCTTCAGTAGTAAACATTACCGCCTGTATACTGTTGCACTCTTCCAAACTATCTGAACGGTCGCTTACTGCAATACACACTGAAGCCATGCAGGCTCGCTCGTTTATCTCAATTCACACTGACAGCCCACACGGGGAGTCCCGCTTTGAAGGACACAGTGCAGTGCAGCCAACTTAACTCATGACTCAACCACTCACAGCTGCACGTACCCACTGCGGAGAACATTCTCGGGCGCCATGTAGTTGGCCTACGAATTCAAAAGGAAATCTTTACATGCACGTTTGAAAGTTGTTAGGGATGTAGCCTACAATTTCTAACGTCACGAGGACAATTATTCCAAATTCTAGTTCCCGACGCCAGGAAAGATTTACTGAAGGCAGATGAATGATGTAGAGGAATTTCAATTATAGATAAAGATCGCGTGTGACGATCATGAAAGGAAGAAAGAAAACGAAAATTACCAGAGAGATAGTGAGGTGTACTTTCATTGAGAATTCGATAGATGAGTGTACATATGTGCAGGTTTCTTTGTTGTTCTACGTTTAGCCAGGAAAGTAGATCATAATAAGGACACGCGCGTGAGGAAAATTATAAGGAGAAAATAAATCTAATGCCTAGGAACACCATACTGGCTCATAAGTGGGCTCTTAGTGTCCGTACCCGTCCGCCACAGGAGTAGCGAACTGCGCACTACCTCCCTACCTACCTACCTAGAAAATTTGCTGGGTTTTAATTCCTTGGGCCGTGAAAGTTAATATACCATATTTTTGGAAGCCTTTATATGGAGGTGAAAGGCTGCTTTAACTCTCAGCTCTCGCAGTAAGGAAACACAGGTGTGCTTCATAATAAGGGAGGTAGCGCACAGTTCACTACTCCTGTGGAGGTCCGGGCACGGACAACAAGAGCCCGCTGATGAGCCAGTATGGTGTTCCTAGGTGAAACCCCACTCAAGAAACAGCAAACATTGCTGAGTTTTAACTAAGGTATACAGTATGTTTCACAAAACTCAGGCTCTAAAACCAGAGCTAGTTAGAAAATGCGGTTTGCACCAAGATCTTCCAAATCAGCTCAATAGTGCAGGAAAAATCTTGCATTTCTCTAAAAATTAACAGAAATATATTTATTTTCAAGGTTATATATTTCCCTCGAGCGCATACATTTTTGACTGATGAAGTTCAAACATGGCCGAGTCACGGGAATAGTATAGATTACGATACACTATACTACAATATTCCCCTAGACTCAAAATGTTGGGATCCATGACGGCATGGAAAACACGAGAGGTTTAAATTACGCATACATGGCAAACTCTATGTGCTATTAAGGCTTTGATCAGGTCAAAATCTTAGCGAATGTTAATCAATATTTGGCAGGTCCTGTTAACCGTAAACATTGCCATAAGGCATACATTGCACATACAAAATGTGGAGGAAATCAATTTGATATTTTAAAAGTTACATGCAATTAACATTGAGCCTATCAGGACGCGTAAAATCATGTTAGCAACACTAATATGTTTGGGTCACTTAAAATTAATATGCAATGTTAATGTCATGTCTTATTTGTGTGGCAATTATGGAACAGTGTTTATTCGATCTGTCTCGTTCCGTAGTGGCTAGCACTCTTGGCTGTCACCATGGGGGCCTGAGTTCGATTTCCGGCTCTGCCAAGAAATCTAACTCTGGTCTGAGGGCTAGAACTTGGTACACTTAGTCTCGCGAGGTTAAACTGAGAAGAGGTGGGCTTGATTCCCACCTCAGTCATCCTGGAGGTGAATTTCCATGGTTTCCCCACTTCAACTCCAGGCGAATTCCGGGATTGCTCCTATAATAAGGCCATGGCCGTCTCCTCCCCAATCTTCATCTGAATTACAAATTCACACACTCATGCAACCTTCACAATAACACAGCTTATCAGACAAATTCCACACTCACCAAAGTTCACGGGGCTACATGACCTCGATATCGCAAATACCCTAACAAAGTTATCATGCATGCATGCCGCCTGATATATTCAGCATTAGGTTCTATTGTGCATTTTCAGCAGTTGGTAGAAACGACACATTTTTCAAATTTGGATTTGAAATGTCCTGGTAAGGATTGATGTTGTTGTTTGAGTCTTCAGTCTTTTAACTGGTTTGATGCAGCCCTCCATGCCTTCCTGTCCTGAGCTAATCGTTTCATCTCTACATAGTGTAACATATTCTAACCTTGGTCTACCCCTACAGTTCTTGTCCTCGACCCTTCCTTCCATAACTAAGGTTGCTATTCATGAGTGTCTTTGTATGTGTCCTACCAACCAATCTCCTCTCTTCATTAGCAGTCACCAGAAACATCTCTCCTCTCCCACTCATCTTAATACATCTTCTACACATGTGATCATCATTCTCCTGAAACACCACATTTCAAACGCTTGAATTCTCCTCTTTTCTGCAGTACCAATAGTCCAAGTTTCACTTCTATATAGAGCCACGCTCAAGACAAAGGCTTTCAAAAATGATTTCCTAACACCTTCATCTATAAGGTGCGTTCAAAAAGTAACGAGCCCGAGGCATAATTACAGAAACCAGTACCTGTATATTAAAAGTATTGGCCATGGCTGTTGAGGCACTTGTCCCACTGTGACACGAGGCGGTGAATGGCTGTCTCATATAATTCCCTGGGCTGCGATGTGAACCAGTTCCGCACGTACAGCTGGACGTCGGCGTCCGAAGTGAATCGTTGGCCCCGCAGAGCCCTTTTCAGGGGACCAAACATGGCGTAATCACAGGGAGAGAGGTCTGGTCTGTATGGAGAGTGGCCGAGAACCTCCCATTTGAATTTCTGCAGGAGTGCCGCGACTGTGTTGGCCGTATGTGGTCGTTCATTGTCATGGAGCAGAATGACCCCACGGATGTGTTTGCCTGGTCGTTTTGTTTTGATCGCTTGGCGAAGGGTGGTCAAGGTTTGCGAGTAACGCTGGGCATTCACTGTTGTCCCGTGCGGCATGAAGTGTATCTTGGTCAAAGAAGAACGTCAGCAATACTGGCAGCGTTGGACGATTGATGCATGATGCTGCTCGCTTTGTATCGTCAGGTGACGTGCATGCGTGCCCTCTACCGACGGGCTGTGACCTTCCACGCTCTGGTCAGAACCACACGTCGTTACACACGCCACGATTAGCCGATGTCGTCACCGGTTTGCGCATTCCAGCCTCAGGCTCGTTACTTTTTGAACGCACCTTATATATTCGATTGATACGTCAATAAATTAATCATGCGGGTATAGGTGTTAGTCCGCTCCTGGTGACAGCCAAAGGATCAGAACTAGTTCAAGCACGTACATGACTGCATAGATTAGCACCCGATGTTTTAAATTTATTTATGTTCGACCCTGGTGAAATGTAAATATTATATGTCAGAAAACTGTATTATAATGAGGCTCATTATAGTACAAGTTTTCATTATGATACAGTTTCTCCCACCAATCAGAGCTCAAGAAACAGTTGTGTGACCAATTAGGTGAGGATAGCATCGCACCTGCGCTCACTTCCATGGCCCCCTATTTTAAATTTCACTGCGTGGCGAGTGTCATAGTGAGGTATTCAAGGAGGCCATGGTCAAATACAAGGCATTCTCTGCGTCCCATGCGCTCTGTTCAGTAGGCTACATAAAACTGGTGAAATCTCGACAGATATTTATGATTATTTATGTTCGAACAAAAAATAGTTCTAATTATCGTCGAACATAAACAGTCGCATGCAACTCGCCTATAATGGTAATTAAGACACTCGTATGGAAATTATAAACATATTCGTGCCATAATTATTGCCAGTATAGGCTCGTTGCACTATTATTAATCTAGGCACAAACTACAGATATGACACTCAGCATCGTGAGGCAAAACTGAGAATAGCTGGGTTCGATTCCCACCCCAGCCATCCCGGAAGTGTTTTCCCGTTTGTTTCCCACTTCTACTCCAGGCAAATACCGGAATGGTTCCTAACTTAAGGCCACACCATTCACTCTTACCAAATTTGGTTTCAATAGCTTGATTGAATTATTAAAAACCATTTTTCAGTGTTACCTAGTTCTATTCTAATATATGGCATTGAAGTCATTTGGCAACACCTAACAGAAAAGAACCTTTCCTCACTAGAAAGAGTGAAGGCATTATTCATTTTAAAAAAAAGCAATCGGAGTGTCCAAAACTACCAGGTCACGATTCGTCTACCTCCTGGCACGAGAATCATTTCTTATAGAAGACCTTAGAAACTATTTACCTCTACCAAATACCAGAGCCTCGGAACAGCTACTAACATCATCGAAGAAAAAACGAGAAGACATACCTCAATAGTTTTATGGAACAGGAGCAATGATTGCCCGGACGTGGACAACAGTCAACTTTGTGTTGAGGCATATATTTACACGTCTGGCTGTCCACGGTTTTCACCACCTCATTTGCGTTAGCAAATCTTTCCATGAACCTACAGTGACGTGTGTATGCCAACTATGTGGACAAGCATGTGATCGCTACCACTTAGAGCTCTGTAGGAAAAGGTTGGTTGGTTGGTTCTTAAGTTTAGGGGCTGCGACAACTTGGTCATGTAGCCCCGTGTACTTTGGGTGTGTGTAGAATCTGTCTGATAACCGGTGTTAATTTTGATGACTGTATCAGTGTGTGTGTCATCTGTTTTTTAATTTAAGTACTGAAACTTAGAATTTTTCAAATAGTTCCTACTTTTGCCACCAAGCGCTACCGTCAACGTCAACTAAGCCAAGTTCAGAACTTAGCTACTAGACGCCGCCACAGTCGCCTCTTGGCAACGAACGTAGAAACCTGAGAGCGTTGTTTACATTCTTAACCTATCCAATTTAGCTTCACACAGGTGCAATTAGTGGAAGGTTCTTTAACATGCCATAAATCTATGACATGGGACCGCCGGCTTTACTTCCCCTCCGAAGGAAAGCATACTGAGGGATTTTTAACGCTCTTAAAAATCCGACGGCTTTGGCCGGGTTTGAACCCGCGATCTTGGGCATAGAAGCTCAGCATGCTACCGACTACGCCACCGAAGCCGCCTGTAGGAAAAGGACAAAATCAATCAAAGGCTATGCAACTCAAAATGTCACTGCAATTTTAGTGTACGTTTTTATACTTTAATTTCAATGGCTATTTGATTGCAATAAAAGTATTAATAAATAAAGCTTTCCAGTCGGTCAACACAAATTGTGCCCATTTACATTAGGCGGGAAAACAAGTATTTATACGCCCAAACCTATAGAATGCCAATACATTTACCATTGATAGCACAAATGTTTGTAGATAGCCGTATTGATAGATGAATTCCAACTTTAAATTATACGCCAATCAGTACTCACACAAATATATCTATTATATATTGTACATGCTTCCACCTAACATTGAGGGCTTCTTCAGCTCAATTAAGAACGAAATCAATTAATAATTTAAAAAATGCTATAGATGTACTTAAGACTTATGTTTTTTTATCTGAAAGATTTCAAGCACTGAGTTAAAATATTTCTTGATATTCGGCACTTGTACTGTAGGCCTATTTCTAAATTATTTAATTTTCTATATTTTTGAATTTTTAATATAAAGCCCGACATTTTATTTACATTTACTATAACAAAACTTCTTATTAGCCTATTTTCAATTTTGAAAAAATAGGCTTATGAGATCACCTTTTGTCCGTGTGTGTGTGTATGTGTGTGTGTGTGTCCCTATAATAACTTTTAAACGGCTGGCGCGATTTCAATGAAACTCGGTAAGTTCATAGTACTATTCCGGGCGACCTCGAACGATCCCTTCAAATTTTGTTACGTCTCACCAATCCAACATGGCGGCTGTGCGAAATATTTCACCAGCATTCAATATCTACGAATCTATTACCGATATCACCCTGCAATTTTGTACGGTGATAAGGGGAACTACTAGAAGTTCACCTATGTGACTTTTGAAAACCTGGTAACTACAAAACCAACATGGTGGCCACACGAATTTGCGACATTTAAATAGACGTTTCTCGCGATTTAACCAACCAAACGCAATAAAACTTGGTACAGTATATGTTTATACACATTGTAATGCATCGACATCTAACTTCTTTCAATTATTTACATAACCTCGAGATATATTTCACCGGCATTCTCTATCTCTGAAACTATTAGAGGTATCAACCGGAAATTTTGTACGGATATAAAGGGCACTACTGGAAGTTATTCCATAAGCCTTTCAAAAACCGGTTAACCACAAAACGAACATGGCAGCCAAGCGAATTTGAAAATTTTAAATAGACCTTTCTCGCGATTTAATGATGTAAACGCAATGAAACTTGGTACAGCAAATGTTTATACACATTGTAATGCACTGGTATCTAATTTGGTTCAGTTGTTTATATAACGTCAAGATGGCGGCTGTGCGAATTTTAAATTTAAGTTTCTATTTCTTGTGTCGTAATCATGCGATCGAAGTGAAAGTTTGAATACTGAAACTACGCAATAATTTTCCGTTAATGGTACATGACTCTATGGCCTATACATTTAACAATCCAACATGGCGACCATCCGAAATATTTAGACGGCTCTGAATATCTACGAATGTATTATAGCAATCAAACTGATTTTGTTTTGTTCATAGGGGCTATGAACTTAAGTTCACCTATAGGACTTTAAATAACCTGGTGATCACAAATCCAACATAGCGGCGACGCGATGTATAAATATTCACATGGACGTTTCTCTCAATTTAACCATCCGAGTGCAGTGAAACTTGGTACAGTAAATCCTTATACAAATGTTAATCCACTGGCATCTAATTTATTTCAATTGTTTCCATAACCACAAGATGGCAGCTGTGTGAAATTTTAAAATCTCATTTTTACTTCTTGTGTCCTAATCTTGCGATTGAACTTTGAATGCTACACGTACACAATAATCTTCATGTAACAGTACATAACTCTAGGACCTACATATTTAAAAATCCAACATGGCGACCATCCGCAATATTTAGTTGGTTTTCAATATCTACGAATCTATTACAGCAATCAAACTGAAATTTTGTATGTAGATAGTGGCAATTAACATGAGTAGGATATATGAAAATAGGCTATATAGTACTTCACGGAACAGTAATTCCATTCTTTTAATTACAATTTATATCATAAACATTTCTCACATCAAAAACATTAGACTTAGGTACATCAATAATATTTTATTTTTATTCTTAATTGATTCTATTCTTGATTGAGCTGAAGAAGACCTCAATGTCAGGTCGAAACATGTACAATATATACAGGATGCTTCAAAAAAATGTATACACACTTTAAACTATCGTAATTTTCCCGCTCTACAAGGCTAATGTTATATTTCTTCGCCAGGTGGCAGCATAATCGTCCCTCTATGTTATATTGTCAGTTGGAATTTATAATATCAACATGGCGGACGTACGTTTGAGTTTTGAAGAACGTAAGCAGGTTATTAAGTGGTACTGGAAGTTTGAGAATGTAAATGAAGTTCAAAGACAGTGGAGAAGGGAGTATGATACAGAACCACCTTCAAGATTAACAATTACACGCATATGAGACAAATTCGAAGTTCATGGAACAGTGTGTGATGTGCATAAAGGTCATTCAGGTCGACCTCGAACAGCTACATGTGATGAGTCATCAACGGCAGTCTTGGAACTGTTTCAACGCTCTCCTAACAAATCTTCAAGGCAAGGGGCACGTGAAAGTGATGTAAGTGCTAGCAGCGTGCTACGCATTCTGAAGAGAGGCAAGTAACGTGTTTACATTCCAAGGCTGGTGCAACAGCTAAGTGACGACGATCCAGATCGAAGGTTGCAATTTTGTGAATGGGTTCAGGAGATGGTGGTACGTGAATCGGGATTTATGGGTAGCATCATTTGGTCGGATGAAGCCCAATTCAAACATAATGGAACTGTCAATAGGCACAATTGTGTTTACTGGGGTGAAGAAAATCCTCACATTACAATTGAAAAAGCTGTAAATTTGCCTGGTGTAAATGTGTGGTGCGGTTTGTCTTCAAGGGGACTCATTGGACCTTTTCGATTTGAAGGCACTGTAACTGGTATAACTTACCTAACAATGCTTGCTGATTCCATATTTCCTGCTATTCGTGCATTATACGGTAATGATAATTTTTATTTTCAACAAGTTGGTGCCCCGCCACACTATCACAGGGACGTACGAGCTTACGTGAATCAAAATTTGCCGGGCCAGTGGATAGGACGCAGGGGGCCAATCGAGTTTCCAGCACGCTCTCCAGACCTTATACCACTGGATTTCTTCTTATGGGGCACAGTAAAAGATGAGGTGTACAAACGTAAACCACGTAACCTAGACATTCTTTGGAATGAGATTCAAGCCGTGTGTAGAGAAATCTCATTGGACGTTTTGATACGATGTACAGAATCAGTGGTGACTCGTACTCAGAATTGTATTGATGCTGCAGGTCGCCAATTTGAACAGTATTAACATATGTTATTTATGTTTCATTTACATTGGACTTTCAGCTTTCTAATTTCCTGAAATTTAACTTTGTAGAACGGTAAATAAATTTTCTATGGAAGTTCAAAGTGTGTATAATTTTTTTTGAAGCACCCCGTATATATATGTGTGTGTGTGTGTAAGTATTTATTGGCGTATAATTTAATCTTTGGATACTCTAACCTGAAAGAAACAAGATATTATTATAAAATAATTTCTTATCTGAAACATTACGACGCTCAAAATTACCACAAAACAGTGGCATCGTGTGTTTTGAGAATTTTTGATGACTGCAACATTAGTGTTTTACATTTTGAACTTGATGATTTTTTTATTTAGTCGATTTACCCTATAGGTAGGTGGTTCCCACGGACTGAGCGAGGGAACTCACCACTAACGCCTCTACGGGGAGTGTCCTGGAGCTTGGATCATCTGGTCGGGGTAGATACAACTGCGGAGGTGTGATCAGCACCAGGCGGCCTCACCTGCAAAGTGAACAGGGGACACATGAGGGATGGGATGGGAGGGGAATATTGGGATAGATAGGCTAGGAAGAGGGAAGGAGGCGGCCGTGGTCTTACAGGAGCTATTGTACCCGTAATAATCGAGAAGGTACTCGTTGGTCATCCAAAGCAAAGTTGGATTATAAAATAGTGAAAGTCCCGGCTAATGAACTATCGCAATCACGCCAACGAACTCTTCAGGATTATACACAGTAGGCTTAGAACATGTTATGGATTAAAACAAACTAGCTTTATACTGATCATGGCTAGCAAAAGCCATGAGCCGGTCTGAAATGAAATGAATTCAGATCGTAGGTTATTTTCATAGAATTCTAACCTATTTATACCTCTCTCAGGTTTTCCACAAGATTTCATCTCTATTGGAGTGCAACATTATTAAAAACAACTTAAAACCACCTATATTATCGCACTCAATTATCACCTCAATGGGGCTGGCTCGATTTTCTCACTGAAATATGCTCTTACGAATCTCTACAAACCTCTTTCGTAGCCACTTAAGTTGGGCGACCATTTTCTACACCTAAAATGGTTGAACCAACGACCTCTGACAAGCAGGAACCACCCCTTAGTTAGGGCGCCATTTTCTTCTACTGTACCCGTAAAAATCGAGAAGGTACTCGTTGGTCATCCAAAGCAAAGCTGGATTATAAAAAGTTAAAGTCCCAGCTAATGAACTATGGCAATCACGCCAACGAACTTTTCAGGATTATACACAGTAGGCTTGAAACATGTTATGGATAAAAACAAACTAGCTTTATACGGTAGAGTGCAAAACTTACCTTCATCTCTCGGGGCTTTGTTGGAAAGAAATAGACATCATATTTATTTTAGGCTGTTCCATAACACGTCTCCGTTTATAGAATAATCCAGGTACACGAAACAAGACGTATAAAAATATTTTTTATAAAAACTAAATAACAATAATTAATAACAAAATAACACCTTAATATAGTTATTCATTCATGCCACTGAAGCTGACAAAACGTCTTACACACACGCTAACATAACTGGTTAAAAATGAAGAGATTCTGCCGTCTACAAATTTTTAAAACAATCTATTGGCACTTCATTGAGACAAGGCATTCCGTTTAAAGTTACTTACATTTCTCTGGCGCGTGCCTTCCTGTATAGCTGAACTGGTTATATTAAAATAACTGTGACTTGACCGTGAATCCCTTCCACACACACACGTGCATCAATTCTGCACATTTATTCATCGACCTTGCTTATAACGGGACGAGCTCGCTTGCCATCTGGCATGGACTCCCCTCAACACACAAAATACGTAAAATGAAACGCGATGAAGCATCTGGTATTTCAAACAATAATATTTACAATACTGCCTCTATTAAAGCCATTTCTCATTTAAACACATCCATACATCAAAACCTTCTTACTAACACTTGCTTCCGTCGTGCATGACCGACGATGCCTCCATTCATTCGACAATCATAGCTAACAACAAACACTCACATTAAAAACATTCGCACTTCCTAACTATTATCGATCTCAAAAACATATAGAAATATTAAATATTTTAAACAAAGAAAATCCTCAATGTAAACAAATGGAAATATTTATATACACTATTTACACGTGTCTATCGTTTCAAAGGTACATTCTTTAGCGATATGACTTCGTTAATATACTTATTAACTCTTTCTTCAGTATAGTTCTCTTCTTCTATACTTTAAATATTTACAAATGCTATACCAATTAATGTCAAAATCATGTTGATAGTAATCATCGGTATAAATAAGACCGATCAGCAAAGATTAGTTCATATTATTGTTACAATTCCAGGTTTAATATAAATTAATAATGGTATAGTGGACAAGGATAATATATCTTTTCCCAACGAATTTCCGCCATCCCACGACTGTCGTGTCGCAGATCTAATCACATTTAGGAGTCTTCCATCACTCTACTAATATACAACAATGCTTTCATCGCTCATGCAGTACTTCATTACAATTAATACGGAATCACCATCGTATTTCACAAACAACTATATACGGAAAGAAACACTCGTATATCTCCAATACATAACTTAAATGACATCATCTCAATTGTTTCCAACAATTGTTCCATAATACCTGCATAACTTCCTTCTAGCATGTATTTTATCGTTGTTACATTCCACTGCTTACAAATGAACAGCAATATCAGTTCTACTAATACAACGTATCGTTCTCAAACGATTATATTGACAGATCTTCAAGGTTTACTAATCGAAGTTACTCCGCTATAAAATACTATGTCTCTATACATTTAATAAAAAATAAATACACAAGTTTCTTCATACTGGTCATTTTTATTAGCCTACTTTTCACATTTTGAAAAAATGAGGAAAAAATAGACTTATGAGATCGATCCGGGAAAATGTGTGTCTGTCTGTCTGTCTGTCCTTCTGTCTGTCGGTCTGTCTGGCTGTGTGTGTTCCCCCCCCCCCCTATCAACTCCTAAACGGCTGCAGCACTCAAAACCAAATTTAGTATGAGTAAAGATGTGCACCGGAATATCTCACGTCCATATTTGAAAATGATGTCAGTGCTACCAACTGCTGAAAAAACGCACTAGAAATTTGAGCTCCAAGTTGGATATCTTGCAAGGTATGCATGGGAGCTATTCCAAAATTGGCACACATGTAGATAATAATATTTCAGTTTAGTTTCCAGGAGGCCAACCATGACAGTGTTGCCAAATAATTTTAAGCCTTCTGATAAGTTCAATGTT
Organism: Meconema thalassinum; assembly: GCA_946902985.2. Classification (NCBI taxonomy): domain Eukaryota; kingdom Metazoa; phylum Arthropoda; class Insecta; order Orthoptera; family Tettigoniidae; genus Meconema; species Meconema thalassinum. The sequence goes on along the minus strand of OX336399.1, from coordinate 70,121,614 downwards.
TAAATGCATATAACTACTACACTATCAATTGGATTTCAACCAAATTTTGTATGTAATATCTGTACATAAACAGATATGACTGAGCGTATTCTTAAGAGCCACCAGGGCTGCCAACTGTTAATAATTGCTCTCTTTATTTTTTATCCAAATACCAATATATCAGAAAGTATGCAAGCCAACAGCTTTAAACTATGCACACGTATATTCTGACATTTTAGATTAATTTGGAGTAACTTATAAACGTCAGTTCTACCAACATGATTATAAGCCTGCTGATAGAACCAATTTTTAAATACATATAACTTCTATACTATCAGTTGGATTTCAACCAAATTTCGTATGTGCTATGTGTACCATAACAAATAAGACTATAAGTATTGTTAAGAGCAATCAGGGCTGCCAACTCTTAATAAATGCTGTCTATATTTATTTTACACTAATATCAATATACCAGAAAGTATGCAAGCCAACAGCTCTATACTTTGCACACGTATAGCACCTGACATTCTAGATTAATTTAGAGTAATTAATACAAGGCAGTGCTGCCAACATGATTCTATGCCTGCTGATATGTCCAATTTTAAAATACATGTAACTTCTATACTAACAAATGGATTTCATCCAAAATTGGCACAACAAGATATCATAATATTTCAGATTATTTCTGACCAGCACACGCATGCTATTGTTGGCAACATGCTTTTACGCGTGCTGATAGATCCAGTGTCTAACTGCATGTAACGTCCATTGGACTTCAACCAAATTTTGTATTCTGTACCTTAAGAGATTGAACTAAGAATATATTCAGTCGCCAGGGCTGCCAACTGTAGTGCTCTATTAGGCTACATTATACCAGGTATATTTGAACTAATTAGATATTTCGATATTACCAACTTAATTTCGTCATTATTCTAGATAGGTTCATATACTGTAGAATAATCATTGGCATGAAAAGTAGGCTGCATAGTTCTTCACGGAACTTCTTGTTACAATTTTATTGTGCACAGCTGCAATACTACATTGACAAATAACGTAGTGTTACATTTGTGTATTAATAACAAGTCGTTTTATTTCATAGTTCAATGAGGATCAATCACGACTGGATGAGATTTTGTCTAACTTTCCTATAGTCGGATGAATTATCTTTCAAAAGATATGTCTCATATAATTTACATTTAATGAAGAGCAAAGCCTTCCTTCAACTCAAATTAGGTTTGTCATCGACTGAATGTAACTTCATTCTACACAAAGAATGTTCATAAATGTTTGACTTCACGTCGTAATCATAACGAATATAACTTGCCAGATCGACGAATTGTTTATAGTATTTGGTGATATTTTACAATATATCACGCGTAGATCTCTTCTCCTAACTATGAATTCTTCTTACAAAAAGAGCGCCCAATTCATTTTAAACAAAACGAATTTACAAAAAAAACAAAGACACAATGTCTGGAATCTTGATTTAAAAATCGAAAATCGTCGAATAATAACTTTCTTAAAGATTTTCCGAATGGAAAATAAATTTCTCAAACAACTGACTTTAGTTCATAAACTGAATCATTAAAACTTCCAAGTGTAGATTACCAATGACCATCATCCTATACGATCATGTAGAATAAAACTTAAAACATCGAAGTGAAAATACATGAATTAAATATGGAGAATTGTTGTTCACAAATGCCGTTAAGAATACTCAAACTATTAAATAATGTAAAACATTTCTACCTTAGTATTGTAGACAATTGGAGTTCATTATCAGGTATTCGAAAATACCTAGCTGGATCATCTCCCAGGTATGAATTGCTGAAACCAAATACGCTCAACGCCAGTGGACAAGGACTGCGACCTTGGGAACAGAAATATTTCCTTCCCGGCATACTCGTCTCCTCCGGACGACGAACCTCGTTCCTCGAACATGGATTCCATCTCGAACAGTCATCGGGCCTAGTATCTTCTATCTTCTGTCTTCCCGTCGATGATTCTTCAATCGCCGACATCTCTCGAAAGTCCTCCATTATTATCGAGCAATATATTCGTAATAGTTTCATCGTTACAAATAAATTTGTAAGTTGTACATCGAATCACTATCGTAGATGTTAATGTTCATTTGGTTGGTCAATGAAAGATTATATCTGCTCTTAGTCGATAATTAATGTACATGAATGTACATTAAATGTACTGGATGGAAGCGTACTTAATGTATCACGTTGACTTGGCATTATATAATTCTAGATGTTATACATATTCTCGTTGCGGGTTCGTTTCCCGGTCAATGCATGTGAGATTTTCGAAGTGAAATGCCATGTCCTGTGGTTCGGATTCCACGTAAAAAGGAGGTCCCGTGGCTCATGATCTCAAGATTAACGGTCACGTTAAACTACAAGCTTCCTTCCTTCCTTTATTCTCGTTGTTACTTAACGTTGTTCCATGTTGCTATTCACAACTCTGAATCGACATATCCCAATCGTGTAATAGTTTTAATCCATTATCTCACTCATAATCAATGTGTTATAAACCAATTCCACTTAATAAATGTTTGTTCCAATTGTTCCAATAAAACAAAGTCTCAATGTTCATGCAAGAACACTTGACTCACTTATTTCTGCAGTGTGGACTGGACTATGTTGAAGTCTTGCTGCACTAAAATGATTCTCTCTGCGATGAGATAAGCAACTTTCTTTGACAATACAAATTGTCCTATAATTGTCTAATATCTCTATTAATTCACTCAAAATCTTCTTATACTGTAGCCTTGTAATTAAAAGTTTATAATGCATACTGTTTGCTTTCCGAAAATTCGAACACTTGTTTGCTATTGACTTGTAATCCTTCGCTAAACTTCACCTAGTTTCAGAGAGGCTCTAACTAAATATTGGCGGCGTTCGGCTCTGTCTCTTGAGTAGCGTAGGACCGCACTCGGTATAGTGTCTACGGGAATGAACTACCCCGGGTAACACGTCTTGTGCCTTCAAAGTCGCGTGTAGTTATTGGCGCGCACTTGTAATAAAGCTTATTACAGTGAATGTCGTCCCTTTTGCGAAATTTAAAGTATTACTAATAACTTCTCATAATTTTCTTGATAATTTCAATGGAATAAAATTGTTACATAGGGGTTAAATGGAATAGTTAATCACATTAACTAGGTAAAAATCCATATCTGCTTCCATAAACCCTCCTCTCATTGGCTGTGGGCATATATCCAATGATATATTTTATAACAATTAACTGGTAATATTACGCGGTAATGCCTTGTTGCTAGGCACTTTCCAATGATCGAGAATATTCTGGAGCGTCTCTGATCACGTGACTGTTTTTTCCCACTGCCTGCGTTCGCGAAAAAAGCTCGATTGAGCTAATTTCCAGGATTTATATTGCCATGTTAAACTGTATCACGGGGCTCGAAAAATATCATCATTTTTAGCCTATTTTCAATTTTGAAAAAATAGGCTTATGAGATCACTTTTTGTCCGTGTGTGTGTGCGTGTGTGTGTGTGTGTGATTCGTGTGTGTGTCCCCTCCTTAAAATCTAAACGGCAGGAGCGATTTCAATGAATCTCGGTACGTTCATAGCACTATTCCCGGCGACCTCGACCGTGCCCTTCAAATTTTGTTACGACTCACCAATCCAACATGGCGGCTGTGCGAAATATTTCACCAGCATTCAATATCTCCGAAACTATTACCGATATTACCCTGACATTTCCTATGGTGATAGAGGGAACTACTATAAGTTCACTTATGTGACTTTTGAAAACCTGGTAACTACAAAACGAACATGGCGGCCAAGCGAATTTGCGACTTTAAATAGACGTTTCTCGCGATTTGACCAACCAAACGCATTGAAACTTGGTACAGTATATGTTTATATATGTCGTAGTCAGATAGTGAAATCCGTCATTTCATGAAGATCCTAGGCAATTCGTGAAAAGCCGGCATATGATGAAAAAAGAGATAGTTACACCATCTGACGCGTTTCTTCATGAAGTGACGGACCGATTTAGGCAGATGGTGTAAGAAATGATTTTACATTATCAGCCGAGGCACTTCATGAAGATCCGGTGTTTGTTGACTCGGCACTTCATGAAATGACTGATGCAATGAAGCCGTACATTAATTCACTTAATTGTTCTATTCCAATTAATTGTTCTATTGTGTATTATGGTTTTCGAAATTAATTTTCACATAACAACCTAAATCTAATCGTGAAATACCGGTTACTACTTACTCTCTATCTCTTTTTTTTTTGTGTGTGTAGAAGTTTGTATTTTCATTTTTACATTTTTATTTGTACAGTATATTTTTCTAATCTGAAATGCATACTTTAATAATTTCAGTTGTAGTTTTTCTTTTTGTTCTTCAATTGTGTAACTTTTTTCTCTCTTTCCTTCACTGATGCAATTTGTATTTTTGAACTTGATATGGCAAGAAGAAACATAATTGGGCTTACGTCTGTTTAACTTAATATTGTTAAATAAATAAATAGCCTAAATAAATGAATACACACATACATTAGAATACTTAGATTGCATAGTATACTGTAAAATATTTGTCGAAGGATTTCTGCTGGGTTAAAAAAGGCAACAGCTTAATTTCTTTGTCTGAAGGAGGGTGGGGGGTTGGGGGCGTTAGCAAGCTAGTATACGCTGTCACGCAAGAAAAGTTGAACAACCTGCAGGGTGACGTAGCTTGAGGCTGCACTGTATTATTCAGAACATGCCAAAATTAAATAAATAGTAAGTTCTTTGGATTATAACGATTGAATTAGCTCTGGAATCCCCATCAACCAAAGCGGAAATAGTTGTGGCCTATAGGCTGTATTCCTATCGGCTAATATTTATTGTGGGAGAGAAGTGAAGGAGAGTTTGCATGTTATGGTAATAATAGTAATTATATGCGTTTGTCATCATTCAACACCAACAGCGGTAGCTACATTCACTAACGCAAAGCTCTAGGCCAGGTGTTCTCAACCTGGTACTCGGGAGCTCCACAGTGCTCTTTAAATGACATTTGGTGCTCCCGTCATACGAGCAAAAAAGTGCTCGCGAGCACAACCTCCCCTGAGATCCATTCTTTAATTCAAATTATGTTGAATGAACAAGAATAATAGGGTTTTCACTAGAAGGTTTGACAGTGAAAAATGTTATCTTGTAAAATAGTATTTATTAATCATCAGTAATCATAATTGGACATCCCTGCTTTATGAGTAACGCAAAAGATGCTGATTCGACTCGACTGTACATACGTAAAGGATCTTATCTGCATGAGTCACGCAAGCAGTTGAAGCATGCCTGGTGAGCGGTGAATCACAATATATTTCAGTACTTCAATGCGAGAGAGAGACAGGAAAAGAAAAGAGGCGTATGCTTGTTGCATTATTATTATTATTATTATTATTATTATTATTATTATTATTATTATTATTATTATTATTATTATTATTATTATGGACTTAATGGTGCTCGGGTACTTGGTATGGCATGATGGTGGTGGTCACAGTCTCAAAAAAAATTGAGAACGCCGCTCTAGGGTATGAAACCAAGCTATATACGGACTTGTCGAGTGGTTCAAACCCCACTTACATCGGTCAATAAAATGATGTTTCCCATTTGAAACTCTAAGGCAAATGCTGGGACGGTACCTTCGAATAGGCCACAGACCGCTTCCTTTCATCTCTTGGTCCAGTTTCAATCAAACTCTCATTAACTTTTCATTAGTTTGGCATCAGGAAGGGCATTTGGTATAGAAACCACCTGTCACATAGAAATTGATTGAACGTCATCCCCAAGCCCATTGAAACTGGAATGAGTCCCGCGACGTAGCCTTGCACATACAAATCTTGCACCCCGGCCACAAAGGTAGCTGCAGCAAGTTGGGAGATCGTAGGTGCTAAACCTGGCGATGGCAGTGGCTATCCAGAGTGTGGTTTCTCCCAGTGGATTTTCCACACTCCCTTCACCCAAATGCCGGGATAGTACCACTTCAAGTCCCGGAGCGCCTACCCCATCCCTTTCCCTAATGCAGTCCCACCCACTCCTACAGTCATCATAATTATAAATATAAGTTCAATTTACACCCAATCACACGGGGCTGATGATTGAGGTGACTCAAGTCCCCCAAATTAATTAACAACAAAACTGAAACGATAACAGGTAAGATACACACAATGAAGAAAAAAGCAGAATCATTCTTTCAAATATTTCTGTCTATAATAAATAGGCTGAAATTCGAGATTTTCTCGAAGGTGAACCCTCCACTAAATCAACCAAATGTAAAGCTTTTGTGTAAGCCCCTCTTACTTCTCGCGAAAATGTCACGCTGAGAGACAATCGACGAAATATGACGCTGTTGTTTCATTTGAGGTACTTCGACATCGGGGTCATTCAGCCCTGTGTACTCGGGAGTGTGTAGAATCTGATCTGTCTGATAATCAGTATTATTATGGTATTTGCAGTAGTGTGTGTATTTGTAGATCAGTTTAAGATTGGGAAGGAGGCGGCCCGTGGCTAAAGTTAGGAACCAACCCGGCATTTGCCTAGAGGAGAAGGGGGAAACCACGGAAAACCAAAGTAGTGGTTTTTGATCGGTTCAGATACCACCTCCACCTCCCCACCTCACAAGATGGCGGCAGCCCGATAACTCCCGAACCCGTGGTCGGATTTTGACGAATGAGGTGTCATTGAACTCGGGCTGATACCCCCTTTCCAATGGACAACATATTTCCACCCCAAAATAAAACCTACCCCTACTAGGGGGTGAAATTGTAATTTTTTAGAGAATCTCTCCTTCCAATTGCAACATGTGAGAGTTTGAATGCCGATATGGCATGAAACGTTGTTCTACATAAAGTGCATATGTGCGGTTGATAGCCACTATGAATTAGCATGCCCACTCATGGCTTTTGTAAGATGGTGGGAGAGCGGATCCCTATGGATGGGTTATTGTTGACGGGTCATTGTTGGCGGGGTCATTGTTGTCGGGTCCTTGTGGACGAGTCCTTGTTGACAGGTCCTTGTGGACAAGTCCTTGTGGACAAGTCCTTGAGGACAGGTCCTTGTGGACAAGTCCTTGTGGACGAGTCCTTGTCCCTTTGGACTGATCCCTTTGGCCTGGTTCCTACGGACTAGCCCATGAATTTATTTAAATTATGTCAAAGGGTCTAACTACATTTGTGTGTGTGTTGAATTGACGTTGTTCACCACTACTATAATGGAATAACGATATGAAAGGAAAGTAGCGAAATACATGTGAACACGTGTGAGATGACCTTATTACCGTCCTCCTTGTGAAACAAGTCACATCCTGTTTTGGTCCATACGTGAGAAAATGCAATTTCATGTGTAATATGACCTAACACACAAGTGTACACATGTGCACGTGTACGATAAGAGCTAACAAGTCACAACCTGTTTTGACAGTGGTGGGAATAAGGCTAGAGACATGTACGAGTAGTCAAATTACACCGGCAGACAACCCCTTTCCTATGGATAACTTATTTCCACTCTAAAATAAAATCTACCCCTACTAGAGGGTGAAATAATAATTTTTTGGTAAAAGTCGCTTTCCATGTGCAACATGTGGGAGTTTGTACGCCAATATGAAATTAAACTCGTTCCACATAAAGTGCATGCATACAACTGAATGCCGCTATGATTTAACATTTTCGTTTTTTGTTTTACAAATGCGCAATTTTTTTTTTTTTTTTTTTTTTTGAAAGAGGGCGGGCTTTTTGAATAATGAGGTCAACCCTTTCCCATGGCTAATGAATTTACCCAAAAATACCCTATACATCAAGGTCATCGACCTGAGATTTTATAAACTAATAATCGGATATGGACATGTGAAATGTTTACAGTGAGTGATGAAACATAGCTAGGTAGTGAAAGAATTATTATAGGCTACAAGTATGGTGACTGACAAATCTTTCACCATTGGAACTTGTTTTCAGATCAAACTGCAGTACAGAGAGAGCATAGGTTGTAGGTATGGGTTAATAAATGACAAATGGTGTATACAAAATCTGATTTATCGATTCAAGAAATAAGAGTAGACAATCTTTAATTGATTGGTTAAAGAGGATAGCTAAAATCCAAAATGGTGACTATATCGAACTAAACTGATCTAAGCTGAATCAAACTCAACTAAACCGAACTAAACCAAAGCAAACTTAATCAAAAACAAGTCAATGGTTTAAGTGTAAAACTTGTGGGTGAATGTGGTCATTGGTAATGTCAGAAAGGAAAGGGATAACGCTCTAGCTATAGAGGGTAGGTAAAGCTAGTGCATAATGCTAATGCACACACACAAGTACATGAAACACACACAACTAACCTATACTGTTTTTATGGGTTGACTGTTAAAACTTGCTCAGTGGTTACTGGGACAAGATGGTCGCTACACACAACAAGCGTTAAATACTTGAGGCTAATAATCTACACACACACACACACACACACACACACACACACACACTTGTTCTAAACTAAACTGTCTTGCTGACAGTGCTCACACTGTAGGCAGATGACAGAAATGCTTGGCTAACAGAAATACAATCATTTCCGGTTGTCTAATGTTACCAGCTAACCATTTTGTGCTGCAGTGGCGAGCACATGTACCACTTACACTAGAGATTTTAACTCGATTTCAAGCTCTAAGTCCTAGAACGAATCAATCTAAGAAAAAAGGGCATGGTGGCGCAGTGGTTAAGCTGTTAGCCTTTCACTAAAGTGGACTAGGGTTTGATTTCAGGTCAATACACATGTCATAAACATATAAAAAGCAGAGATAATGTTTTAAACCGATTACACTCATCTCTTTTCAAATTATTACTTGGATTGCAAATACAAAGGTGGACTGGGTGTGATATACAGTTAATGCTGCCTATCGCACACTAGCTGTAAGGAAGCCATATGTAGAGCTATATGTAGAGAACTACCTAGCGATTTCATGAACTGGTATAGCTATGTCGCATAAACGGTGCAGGATACAATCCAGCAACTATAATTCGTATCTTGTGGAACAGAGAAAATGCACTTTTGCCTTGATGGATAACAAATGTGTGCAGACGAATGACCTACTGTACGCATTAGCCTAGCAAGGGGTTATAACCACGAGGAGGAGGTGTGATTTCTATATTTTATTGTTTAGAGACATGGCTTTTGTAACCAGTAGATTTAATTGATTCAGTATTTTGTAAATATTTATTTTTGTAATTGTAAATAGTTATTTTTTTTGTAAATAGTGGAAACCATTTATTTTTGTAATGGTAAATGTTAAATGTATAATTAAAGTTCTTTGGGATGAGTGTGCATGTCAATGAAGTTTTTAGGGATAAATAGAGTGGTTGTGTGTTTGTTCTCAAAGACAGGCAAGGTTGTGTGGATGTATGACTACACAGAAAGAGAGAGAGAGAGTGTAGAAACAGCCTTACTTGCAGTAATAATAGTAGACCTCTATGTTTTGCATACACATAGACAGACTGTACGATCGCAATGGCCAAGCACTCACTTTAACACCATTTACAAAATCTTAAAATGAAAAAATCAAGTTTCGCAAATATGAACTTTTGATATAAACAAAATAAAAATAAAATGTGTAAACAACAAAATTGGAAAATCCATGTTTCCATATCATGAAATTCAAAAACTTTAAACTGACATTTAAAAGAAATGCAAATGGAAAATCGACAAATTGTAATGTGTGAAATGTGAAAATGAACAAATGGCTATCATTATTTTAAAAAAATAAAAAAATGGTGTTGTATGGTTGAGGTGTGAATCAAACCCTACATATTTTGGACCACCCGAGACTGAGTATACTTGTTTTAGTCCTCATACCAATTTTAAAATTTTGTGTTAAAGCTAGGAATTGAACCTGAGAGCTTGTAGGGGGAGACAAAGGTTAGAATATGTTAAACAGATAGCCTTGAATGTAGAATGTGGTAGCTATATAGAGATGAAACGATTAGCTCGGGACAGATAGGTACTGAGATCTGCATCAAACCAGTCAAAGGACTAAAGACTCAAACAACAACATGTAAGTTCACCAAAATAATGTTGTGTAACGGTAAATGTTAGTCAACGAACAGTAATGCATTACTAAAACCCATGACATGATACCTAAGAGCTTTTCTAAAATGATTTTAAAATGCCTTTAACCCTATATTGAACACCCAGTTCACAAGACTCATAACTGCAATGTTATGGTAAAACAAAACAAAATCTATATTTCAAAACAAACAAGTGGTTTAGTCAATGTATACTGGAAAAAGTTTTGTAAACACTCAAGTCCTCAAGACCAATTAAATTAGTAACTGTCAGGTTGGCCGAGTGGTTAAGGTGTTTGACTTAAGATCAAATTTCTGTATAAGGAAGCAAGGGTTCGAATCCCTTACCTGACATAACTATTGCCTTAACATGGCTTGGCCACACTGTATTATTATGATACTCAGTACACAAACCATAGATATAGTGTATTGTTTAAGGCCACTCTCTTTCTGAACATAGTCAGAGACTGTTGATGGTTAACAATTGTATTAATAGTGGGACATGGGGATAGCAATTAAGAAAAAAACAGCCAATACCCATACAATATTTTTATTCATTTTAGTTTTTTTTTACAATAGTTACACACTGAATACAACTTTTTATCTCTTTACCATTGTTTGATATAGATTTTAAACACAACGCTTGTTGTAGATTCTTTTACAACTTTCTCCAGGTACTCTTGTTCTTAAAAACTGGGGAAGCCGCAATGGTTTTATAGACATTAAACCCTCATTCTCTTCTTTTTCATCATCATCATCATCATTATAAATATTATCTTTATAATTATTATAGTCATTGTCACCATCATTATCATCATCATCATCATCCTCAACATCACTAGAACTATCCAATTCCATTTTTTCCTTTTCAAAAGGGATCTCTTGAAGAGTCTGTGTTGCTTTTGATAGTGTTACGGGTTTATTGAACGTTGACAACTGTCCTAACATGACTTTTTGAGGAGATAAATGTTTTTTCATAAGGAAGTCACTATGTTGAGTAACACTATGTTTTTGTCGGACTTGCTTTTTCTTGTTCTTTTGATCATGTTTTGTTAACACTAACGGTGTTTCATTTGGTATACCACATTGATGAGTACCCACACTTAAGACCTCACCATGTTTACTTTTTAGATGACCTAGACATTTTGTTGTTCTTTGTTTTGAGCACTGCCAAAATATGATGCCATTCGCATTTTCTCGCTTATAGTTATAAGAGTACCCATGATACAGGGCACGTGGTTTACCTTTATTGGTTATAGTATATTCCATAGTAGTCACTGACTTGTATAGTCGATCCGCCTACTACAAAGGTCTGAACACTTGTGGTGAAAGAATGATGTTGTGTTGACGTTTTATGCAGGATAATGTTGGTGGCATATGTGGGTGGCTTATGTTGGTGGCTTATGTTGATGACATATGTTGGTGACTTATGTTGATAGCTTATGTTGGTGGCTAATGTTGATGACATATGTTGTTGGCTTATGGTGGTGGCTTATGTTGATGGTATATGTTGCTGGCCTATGTTGATGGTTTATGTTAATGGCTTAGGTTAATGTCTTAGGTTAATGTCTTAGGTTGATTGCTTAGTTTGATGGCTTATGGTGGTGGCTTATGCTGGTGGCTTATGCTAGTGGCTTATGGTGGTGGTTTATGGTGGTGGCTTATGTTGATGACATATGTTGGTGACTTATGTTGGTGGCTTATGTTGGTGGCTTATGGTGGTGGCTTATGGTGGTGGGTTATGGTGGTGGATTATGGTGGCTTATAGTGGTGGCTTATGGTGGTGGTTTATGGTGGTGGCTTATGTTGATGACATATGTTGGTGACTTATGTTGGTGGCTTATGTTGGTGGCTTATGGTGGTGGCTTATGGTGGTGGGTTATGGTGGTGGATTATGGTGGCTTATAGTGGTGGCTTATGGTGGTGGTTTATGGTGGTGGCTTATGTTGATGACATATGTTGGTGGCTTATGGTGGCTTATGGTGGTGATTTATAGTGGTGGCCTATGTTGGTGGCTTATTTTTGGTGGTTTACGTTATTACCTTATTTGTAATGGCTTATTTGACAAGTTATTGTTGTCAATGTATTTAGAGGATTTTTCTCTTGGTTTTGGAAAGTATCTCAACTCTTTTTTTTATGGTAGCATAATGCTTACCGCCATGTTTGTAAGCAACAACAACACACTAAAATTCCAAGAATCCAAAGTACTCTAAGGTTAATGATTGTCTCTCAACTCCATTCAACGTCTAGTCAAAAAACATTATATATCTTTCACATTTTACAAAAAAGGTAAATTGGGAAAGTAAGCTATATGTTTAAACTAAAAATCATATCAAATCATATGCTAACTCCAACACCTACGTCTATCCCAATCTCAGTCAAAAAAATATAATATTCTTCAAATTTTTCCAAAACAGTATTTGGAAAGTAGGCCATATTTTGAAAACTTATCATCCTATAAAGTCATATATATATACTCAAACCAATGGCTTTTATATCCTTAATCTTAAGAACAAAATATGGAATTTTTGACATTTTTTCCAAAAATGTTCATTTTAAAACGGGGCTATATTTTGGAAACTAGGAATTTGGATAAAATGCAAGGCCAGTCCATAGGAATCAGTCCAAAGGACCCGCCACAGGGACCCGTCAACAAGGACCCGTCCTCCGGGACACGTAAAAAAAATGATTCCCTTCAAAAAGGACCCGTCCAAAGGGGGCTAGTCAACAGGAAGGTTAGGTTAGGCTAGGCTAGGTTTGGTTAAGTTGCAGCCACATTTTTGGAACTTTTTGATCACACCTCGTAGGTCAGGTTAGGTTAGGCTAGGTTAAGTTAAGCTATGGCCGGCATCTTGTGAAGTGGGGAGGTAAAGTGAATATAGACCCCCTCCCCCCAAAATATATATATATACTGCACAGTTTTTGTCCTAGGGACCTGAAATTTATGTTTTGGGTAGAGGGGGGTAAAGACCTTTCATTTTCGTTAAACAAACTTTTTTGTAAAATTCTTAGTTCCCAAAATATAGACAATTTTTGAAAATTGGACTTTTTTGGAAAAACTGAAAAAACGTTAAGTTTTGTTCTGCCAATTAAGGACATAAAAGCCATTGGTTTGAGTCTATATATGACTTTTTAGGATGATTAGTTTTCAAAATATCGCCTACTTTCCAAATTGAACATTTTTTGGATTTTTCCCCAGAGACCTGGGACTTGGTTTGCGGGTAGTGGGGGTAAATACCTGCCATTTACGTTAAACAAACTTTCTTGTAAAATTCCTAGTTTCCAAAATATAGCCCCGTTTTAAAATGAACATTTTTGGAAAAAATGTCAAAAATTCCATATTTTGTTCTTAAGATTAAGGATATAAAAGCCATTGGTTTGAGTATATATATATATATATATGACTTTATAGGATGATTAGTTTTCAAAATATGGCCTACTTTCCAAATACTGTTTTGGAAAAATTTGAAGAATATTATATTTTTTTGACTGAGATTGGGATAGACGTAGGTGTTGGAGTTAGCATATGATTTGATATGATTTTTAGTTTAAACATATAGCTTACTTTCCCAATTTACCTTTTTTGTAAAATGTGAAAGATATATAATGTTTTTTGACTAGACGTTGAATGGAGTTGAGAGACAATCATTAACCTTAGAGTACTTTGGATTCTTGGAATTTTAGTGTGTTGTTGTTGCTTACAAACATGGCGGTAAGCATTATGCTACCATAAAAAAAAGAGTTGAGATACTTTCCAAAACCAAGAGAAAAATCCTCTAAATACATTGACAACAATAACTTGTCAAATAAGCCATTACAAATAAGGTAATAACGTAAACCACCAAAAATAAGCCACCAACATAGGCCACCACTATAAATCACCACCATAAGCCACCATAAGCCACCAACATATGTCATCAACATAAGCCACCACCATAAACCACCACTATAAGCCACCATAATCCACCACCATAACCCACCACCATAAGCCACCACCATAAGCCACCAACATAAGCCACCAACATAAGTCACCAACATATGTCATCAACATAAGCCACCACCATAAACCACCACCATAAGCCACCACTATAAGCCACCATAATCAACCACCATAACCCACCACCATAAGCCACCACCATAAGCCACCACCATAAGCCACCAACATAAGCCACCAACATAAGTCACCAACATATGTCATCAACATAAGCCACCACCATAAACCACCACCATAAGCCACTAGCATAAGCCACCAGCATAAGCCACCACCATAAGCCATCAACCTAAGCCATCAACCTAAGACATTAACCTAAGACATTAACCTAAGCCATTAACATAAACCATCAACATAGGCCAGCAACATATACCATCAACATAAGCCACCACCATAAGCCAACAACATATTTCATCAACATTAGCCACCAACATAAGCTATCAACATAAGTCACCAACATATGTCATCAACATAAGCCACCAACATAAGCCATCAACATAAGCCACCACCATAAACCATCAACATAAGCCACCAAAATCAGCCAACAACACATGTCATCAACATAAGCCACCCACATATGCCACCAACATTATCCTGCATAAAACGTCAACACAACATCATTCTTTCACCACAAGTGTTCAGACCTTTGTAGTAGGCGGATCGACTATACAAGTCAGTGACTACTATGGAATATACTATAACCAATAAAGGTAAACCACGTGCCCTGTATCATGGGTACTCTTATAACTATAAGCGAGAAAATGCGAATGGCATCATATTTTGGCAGTGCTCAAAACAAAGAACAACAAAATGTCTAGGTCATCTAAAAAGTAAACATGGTGAGGTCTTAAGTGTGGGTACTCATCAATGTGGTATACCAAATGAAACACCGTTAGTGTTAACAAAACATGATCAAAAGAACAAGAAAAAGCAAGTCCGACAAAAACATAGTGTTACTCAACATAGTGACTTCCTTATGAAAAAACATTTATCTCCTCAAAAAGTCATGTTAGGACAGTTGTCAACGTTCAATAAACCCGTAACACTATCAAAAGCAACACAGACTCTTCAAGAGATCCCTTTTGAAAAGGAAAAAATGGAATTGGATAGTTCTAGTGATGTTGAGGATGATGATGATGATGATAATGATGGTGACAATGACTATAATAATTATAAAGATAATATTTATAATGATGATGATGATGATGAAAAAGAAGAGAATGAGGGTTTAATGTCTATAAAACCATTGCGGCTTCCCCAGTTTTTAAGAACAAGAGTACCTGGAGAAAGTTGTAAAAGGATCTACAACAAGCGTTGTGTTTAAAATCTATATCAAACAATGGTAAAGAGATAAAAAGTTGTATTCAGTGTGTAACTATTGTAAAAAAAAAAATGAATAAAAATATTGTATGGGTATTGGCTGTTTTTTCTTAATTGCTATCCCCATGTCCCACTATTAATACAATTGTTAACCATCAACAGTCTCTGACTATGTTCAGAAAGAGAGTGGCCTTAAACAATACACTATATCTATGGTTTGTGTACTGAGTATCATAATAATACAGTGTGGCCAAGCCATGTTAAGGCAATAGTTATGTCAGGTAAGGGATTCGAACCCTTGCTTCCTTATACAGAAATTTGATCTTAAGTCAAACACCTTAACCACTCGGCCAACCTGACAGTTACTAATTTAATTGGTCTTGAGGACTTGAGTGTTTACAAAACTTTTTCCAGTATACATTGACTAAACCACTTGTTTGTTTTGAAATATAGATTTTGTTTTGTTTTACCATAACATTGCAGTTATGAGTCTTGTGAACTGGGTGTTCAATATAGGGTTAAAGGCATTTTAAAATCATTTTAGAAAAGCTCTTAGGTATCATGTCATGGGTTTTAGTAATGCATTACTGTTCGTTGACTAACATTTACCGTTACACAACATTATTTTGGTGAACGTACATGTTGTTGTTTGAGTCTTTAGTCCTTTGACTGGTTTGATGCAGATCTCAGTACCTATCTGTCCCGAGCTAATCGTTTCATCTCTATATAGCTACCACATTCTACATTCAAGGCTATCTGTTTAACATATTCTAACCTTTGTCTCCCCCTACAAGCTCTCAGGTTCAATTCCTAGCTTTAACACAAAATTTTAAAATTGGTATGAGGACTAAAACAAGTATACTCAGTCTCGGGTGGTCCAAAATATGTAGGGTTTGATTCACACCTCAACCATACAACACCATTTTTTTATTTTTTTAAAATAATGATAGCCATTTGTTCATTTTCACATTTCACACATTACAATTTGTCGATTTTCCATTTGCATTTCTTTTAAATGTCAGTTTAAAGTTTTTGAATTTCATGATATGGAAACATGGATTTTCCAATTTTGTTGTTTACACATTTTATTTTTATTTTGTTTATATCAAAAGTTCATATTTGCGAAACTTGATTTTTTCATTTTAAGATTTTGTAAATGGTGTTAAAGTGAGTGCTTGGCCATTGCGATCGTACAGTCTGTCTATGTGTATGCAAAACATAGAGGTCTACTATTATTACTGCAAGTAAGGCTGTTTCTACACTCTCTCTCTCTCTTTCTGTGTAGTCATACATCCACACAACCTTGCCTGTCTTTGAGAACAAACACACAACCACTCTATTTATCCCTAAAAACTTCATTGACATGCACACTCATCCCAAAGAACTTTAATTATACATTTAACATTTACCATTACAAAAATAAATGGTTTCCACTATTTACAAAAAAAATAACTATTTACAATTACAAAAATAAATATTTACAAAATACTGAATCAATTAAATCTACTGGTTACAAAAGCCATGTCTCTAAACAATAAAATATAGAAATCACACCTCCTCCTCGTGGTTATAACCCCTTGCTAGGCTAATGCGTACAGTAGGTCATTCGTCTGCACACATTTGTTATCTATCAAGGCAAAAGTGCATTTTCTCTGTTCCACAAGATACGAATTATAGTTGCTGGATTGTATCCTGCACCGTTTATGCGACATAGCTATACCAGTTCATGAAATCGCTAGGTAGTTCTCTACATATAGCTCTACATATGGCTTCCTTACAGCTAGTGTGCGATAGGCAGCATTAACTGTATATCACACCCAGTCCACCTTTGTATTTGCAATCCAAGTAATAATTTGAAAAGAGATGAGTGTAATCGGTTTAAAACATTATCTCTGCTTTTTATATGTTTATGACATGTGTATTGACCTGAAATCAAACCCTAGTCCACTTTAGTGAAAGGCTAACAGCTTAACCACTGCGCCACCATGCCCTTTTTTCTTAGATTGATTCGTTCTAGGACTTAGAGCTTGAAATCGAGTTAAAATCTCTAGTGTAAGTGGTACATGTGCTCGCCACTGCAGCACAAAATGGTTAGCTGGTAACATTAGACAACCGGAAATGATTGTATTTCTGTTAGCCAAGCATTTCTGTCATCTGCCTACAGTGTGAGCACTGTCAGCAAGACAGTTTAGTTTAGAACAAGTGTGTGTGTGTGTGTGTGTGTGTGTGTGTGTGTGTGTGTGTAGATTATTAGCCTCAAGTATTTAACGCTTGTTGTGTGTAGCGACCATCTTGTCCCAGTAACCACTGAGCAAGTTTTAACAGTCAACCCATAAAAACAGTATAGGTTAGTTGTGTGTGTTTCATGTACTTGTGTGTGTGCATTAGCATTATGCACTAGCTTTACCTACCCTCTATAGCTAGAGCGTTATCCCTTTCCTTTCTGACATTACCAATGACCACATTCACCCACAAGTTTTACACTTAAACCATTGACTTGTTTTTGATTAAGTTTGCTTTGGTTTAGTTCGGTTTAGTTGAGTTTGATTCAGCTTAGATCAGTTTAGTTCGATATAGTCACCATTTTGGATTTTAGCTATCCTCTTTAACCAATCAATTAAAGATTGTCTACTCTTATTTCTTGAATCGATAAATCAGATTTTGTATACACCATTTGTCATTTATTAACCCATACCTACAACCTATGCTCTCTCTGTACTGCAGTTTGATCTGAAAACAAGTTCCAATGGTGAAAGATTTGTCAGTCACCATACTTGTAGCCTATAATAATTCTTTCACTACCTAGCTATGTTTCATCACTCACTGTAAACATTTCACATGTCCATATCCGATTATTAGTTTATAAAATCTCAGGTCGATGACCTTGATGTATAGGGTATTTTTGGGTAAATTCATTAGCCATGGGAAAGGGTTGACCTCATTATTCAAAAAGCCCGCCCTCTTACAAAAAAAAAAAAAAAAAAAAAAAATTGCGCATTTGTAAAACAAAAAACGAAAATGTTAAATCATAGCGGCATTCAGTTGTATGCATGCACTTTATGTGGAACGAGTTTAATTTCATATTGGCGTACAAACTCCCACATGTTGCACATGGAAAGCGACTTTTACCAAAAAATTATTATTTCACCCTCTAGTAGGGGTAGATTTTATTTTAGAGTGGAAATAAGTTATCCATAGGAAAGGGGTTGTCTGCCGGTGTAATTTGACTACTCGTACATGTCTCTAGCCTTATTCCCACCACTGTCAAAACAGGTTGTGACTTGTTAGCTCTTATCGTACACGTGCACATGTGTACACTTGTGTGTTAGGTCATATTACACATGAAATTGCATTTTCTCACGTATGGACCAAAACAGGATGTGACTTGTTTCACAAGGAAGACGGTAATAAGGTCATCTCACACGTGTTCACATGTATTTCGCTACTTTCCTTTCATATCGTTATTCCATTATAGTAGTGGTGAACAACGTCAATTCAACACACACACAAATGTAGTTAGACCCTTTGACATAATTTAAATAAATTCATGGGCTAGTCCGTAGGAACCAGGCCAAAGGGATCAGTCCAAAGGGACAAGGACTCGTCCACAAGGACTTGTCCACAAGGACCTGTCCTCAAGGACTTGTCCACAAGGACTTGTCCACAAGGACCTGTCAACAAGGACTCGTCCACAAGGACCCGACAACAATGACCCCGCCAACAATGACCCGTCAACAATAACCCATCCATAGGGATCCGCTCTCCCACCATCTTACAAAAGCCATGAGTGGGCATGCTAATTCATAGTGGCTATCAACCGCACATATGCACTTTATGTAGAACAACGTTTCATGCCATATCGGCATTCAAACTCTCACATGTTGCAATTGGAAGGAGAGATTCTCTAAAAAATTACAATTTCACCCCCTAGTAGGGGTAGGTTTTATTTTGGGGTGGAAATATGTTGTCCATTGGAAAGGGGGTATCAGCCCGAGTTCAATGACACCTCATTCGTCAAAATCCGACCACGGGTTCGGGAGTTATCGGGCTGCCGCCATCTTGTGAGGTGGGGAGGTGGAGGTGGTATCTGAACCGATCAAAAACCACTACTAACCAATTCCAGGATGGCTAAGGTAGGAATGGAATTCTTCTCAGTTTGGCCTCCCGAGGTTGAGTGTAACCCAATTCAACCCTCAGACCATAATTATGTTCCTATCCGTGGTAACCATAGTTGATTTCATAAGTCTACTTTACGAGTAGGCCTAGGCCTATATGCTGGTTTGAATCCCGTCGCTGACTGTGGCGTTTTCCCCCAGGTCTTTCCCCTCACCCTCTCGGCAAATGCCGGGATGGTACTTCATTTCAAGTCTCGAGACACCTTCCCAAATTCTTTACCCACACACTACTTTAGTCATCACGAAAACACAGGTTATCAGAAAACAACAACCCAAATACACTGGGCTGATGACCAAGATGTCCCTAGCCCTTAAAATAAATATACAAGAAAACGGCTATATAATAAGGCAACAACTGAACTATATTTAAAAAAATCTGAAATAGTTACTTGGCAAAAATACCATCCTTTAGTGGGGTTCGAACTCACTAAGCGGTGTTCAGGAAGCTAACACCATACCCCGAGACCATAAGTTCACTAAGAGGACCGTCTGCTAAGAGCTGCAGAAGATCTGTGTATTGCGCGTCTGTAACTGAGTTAGTTCTTGTTGTTTTGAAGGGTGGAACAGGGAAACCAAGTCATATAATACTATCGGTTATCTATCTCTCATGTTTTAAAAACAAAATGGATCTGAACGACGTTCTTCTTCCATTCACAGACAGTACGGCAGCATAATATTCCTTCTAGGCGCAAGGTCAAGCAAGATGCTGGGGAGGAATTAGGGGATAAATTAGGTCCAGACCATTAGACATTTGTACCATATGTCACAGTGTTCAATTTCTGAGGAAATGACAGCCCTTTAGTGTCCACATTTTTATCCGATTAGTTCTTGGGAATCTCACTTCCCTCACACGTGATCACCGCTGCCGCTACGGCACTTCATGAAGTGACGGACTGGATTTCCCGTCAGATGATGTACAAAATGAATTACACTATGTGACGGCAAAATTTAGTCATTTCATGAAACCACGCGTCAGATAGTGCAACTGTACCTTTTTACATCATATGCCGGCTCTTCATGAAGTGCCTAGGATTTTCATGAAATGACGGATTTCACTATCTGACTACGACATATACATTGTAATGCACCGACATCTAACTTCGTTCAATTGTTTACATAATCACAAGATGGCGGATGTGCGAAATATTTCACCGGCATTCTATATCTCTGAAACTATTAGCGGTATCTCCCTAAAATTTTGTACTGAGATAAAGGGCACTACTGGAAGTCCATCTATAAGATTTTCAAAAACCGGTTAACTACAAAACGAACATGGCGGCCAAGCGAATTTGAACATTTTAAATAGACCTTTCTCGCGATTTAATTTTCCCAGCGCACTGAAACCTGGCACAGGAAATATTTATACACATTGTAATCCACTGGTATCTAATTTAGTTCAATTGTTTACATAACCTCAAGATGGCTGCAGTGCGAATTTTAAAATTAAGTTGTTATTTCTTGTGATGTAGTCATGCGATCGAAGTGAAAGTATGAATAATGAACCTACGCAATAATTTTCCTTTAATGGTACATGACTCTATGGCCTATACATTTAACAATCCAACATGGCGACCATCCGAAATATTTAGACGATAGTGAATATCTACGAATCTATTTTAGCAATCAAACTGCATTTTTTAATGTTCATAGGGGCTATGAACTTAAGTTCACCTATAGGACTTTAAATAACCTGGTGATCACAAATCCAACATGGCGGTGACGTGAATTATAAATATTCACATGGACGTTTCTCGCAATTTAACCATCCGCGTGCAGTGAAACTTGGTACAGTAAATCTTTATCCGAATGTTAATCCACTGGCATCTAATTTATTTCAATTGTTTCCATAACCTCAAGATGGCAGCTGTGAAAAATTTTTAAATCTCCTTGTTTTTTCTTGTGTCCTAATTATGCGATTGAAGTTTGAATACTACACGTTCACAATAATCTGCATGTAACAGTACATAACTCTAGGACCTACATATATAAAATCCAACATGGCGACCATCCGAAATATTTAGTCGGTTCTCAATATCTACGAATCTATTACAGCAATCAAACTGAAGTTGTGTATGTTAAATAGTGGCAATTAACATAAGTAGGATATATGAAAATAGGCTGTATAGTTCTTCACGGAACTACTTGTTTTCATCATGAAGCATTCAGATTTCGGGTGCAGTACCATCCCGGCATTTGTCCGAAGACGAAGTGGGAAACCACGGAAAACCACTTCGAGGATGGCTGAGATGGGAATCGAACCCCCTCTACTCATTTGGACCACCCGAGGTTGAGTAAACCCCATTCCAGTCCTCATACCACTTTTCAAATTTTGTGGTAGAGCCAGGAATCGAACCCAAGAACTCCGGGGCGGAAGCTAACCATGCTGACCGCTACGCTACGGAGGCGACTTGAACTTGATGAGCTAGTGATAATTAGGGCCGTATTTACCAACGTCAATCATCTCTTAATTCTTTATTTAAGGTTATTTAACTTTACACGAGCATTTCATCAAACAGAAACGCTCGTTAACTTACCACTAACAAGCAATTACGTTAAATGGCCAAATGTGGCCACTCAACTCCCTAAAGCATCGTTTTAAGTAGAGAGAAACAGCCAAACTGTACTGCTCATCCCTCAACGGCAGTTTGTTTCCGAGTTTCACACGAACTTCCATCCATATGAATATAAGATGTGTAAACAACGATGAAATTATAAAAGATCATTTATGTTTAATAACCAGAAAGAAGAATACGGAAATTAAAAAACAAGTACTGTAGTTCCGTGAAGAAAAGTATTGCCTATTTTTATATATCCTATTTACGTTAATTGCCTCTACCAACATACAAAATTTCAGTTTGATTGCTGTAATAGAATCGTAGATATTGAGAACCGTCTAAATATTACGGATGGTCGCCATGTTGGATTTTTATATATGTAGGTCTTAAGAGTTATGTGTTATTACATGAAGATTATTGTGTACGTGTAGTATTCAAACATCAATCGCATGATTAGGACACAAGACGTAAAAACGAGATTTTTAAAGTTTTGCAACGCTGCCATTTTGTGGTTATGAAAACAATTGAAATAATGTAGATGCCAGTGGATTAACATTTGTATAAGCATTTATCGTACCAAGTTTCACTGTACTCGGATGGTTAAATCGCGAGAAACGTCCATTTGAATATAAATAATTCGCGTCACCGCCATGTTGGATTTGTGCCCATCAGATGATTAAAAGTCCTCTAGAACGTATGTGCATAGCCTCTATGAACATTAAAAAATTCATTTGATTGCTGTAAAAGATTTGTAGATATTGAGAACCGTCTAATTATTTCGGATGGACGGCATTTTGGATTGTTATATGTATAGGCCATAGAGTTATGTAACATTAAAGGAAAATTATTGCGTAGCTTCATTATGCAAACTTTCACTTCGATTGCATGATTACGACACAAGAAATAAAAACTTAATTTTAAAATTTCGCACAGCCGCATTCTTGAGTTTATGCAAACAATTGAACTAAATTAGATGCCAGTGCATTACAATATGTATAATCATATACTGTACCATATTTCACTGCGTTCAGATGGTTAAATTGCGAGAAAAATCTATTAAACGTATCAGATTCGCTTGGCCACCATGTTCGTTTTGTAATTGACAGATTTTTGAAAGTTACATACATAAACGTTCAGTAGTGCTCTTTATCATCGTACAAAATGTAAGGGTGATATCGGTAATAGTTTCGGAGATATTGAATGCTGGTGAAATAATTTGCACAGCCGCCATGTTGGATTGGTGAGACGTAGTAAAATTTGAAAGGAACGGTAGGGGTCAACCAACATGGTGCTATGACCTTACCGAGTTTCATTGAAATCGCACCAGCCGTTTAGAAGTTATTAGGGGGGACACACATCACACAGACACACATAACACAGACACACACATCACACAGACACACACATCACACATACGCACACACAATTACACGGACAAAAGGTGATCTCATAAGCCAATGTTTTTCATAAAATGAAAATAGGCTAAAAAGAATGTTTGTCTGTTCGTCTTTTATGCGGTCATAAACCATTCATCCGATTGCGATCAAAATTTTGCTGAGTTGTTGTGCAAACTTCCGGGATGGTTATAGGCATAGTTAATCCAATTTACAATAGATTGCGCGCTAGTAGTTTACACAAATGAGTGTTGGCGACGCGTTCAGATACAATTCATCCGATTGCGGTCAAATTTTGGTGAGTTGTTGTGCATACTCCAGGAAAAGTTATAGGCATAGTTAATCCAATTTGCAATAAGTTAGATGGCGCGCGAGTAGCTTCATCAAAATGGTGTGGGATTCGTTTCAACAAAGTCCCACATGCGTTCATATACCATTCATCCCATTGCGATGAAACTTGGGTGGGATGTTATTTACACTTCAGGGAAGGTGTCTGGCTTAGTAAATCCACTTTACAATAAGTAGCGCACGAGTAGATTCAACAAATGAGCGACGACGCACGAAGCGTTTCAACAAAAGTCCCGTATGCGTTCATATACCATTCGTCCGATAGCGATGAAACTTGGGTGAGATGTTGTGTACACTCCAGGAAAGGTTTCTAGCTTTGTAAATCTAATTTACAATAGGTAGCGCACAAGTAGATTCAACAAATGAGCGACGACGTGCGAAGCGTTTCAACAAAGTCCCGTATGCGTTCATATAACATTCGTCCGATAGCGATGAAACTTCAGTGAGATGTTGTGTACACTCCAGGGAAGATTTCAGTCTTAGAAAATCCATTTTACAATAGGTAGTGAACGAGTAGATTCAACAAACAAGCGACGACGCACGAAGCGTTTCAACAACGTCCCGTATGCGTTCATATACCATTCATGCGATTGCGATGAAACTTTGGTGAATTGTTGTGACTCTTCAGGAAATGTTTCTGGCTTAGTAAATCCTTTTTACAATAGGTAGCGCACGTGTAGATTCAACAAATGCGGGCGGGCGCGCGAATCGTTTCAGCAAAGTCCCGTATGCGTTCATATACCATTTATCCGATTGCGATTAAACTTAGATGAGTTGTTATGTACACTTACGTGAAGGTTACTAACTTAGTAAATCCATTTCACAGTAGGTAGCCCACAAGTAGATTCATGAAATGAGTGACAGCGCACGAATCGTTTAAACGAAATTCCACATGCGTTCATATTCCATTCATCCCATTGCGATGAAACTTTGGTGAGTTGTTGTGCATGCTCCCACGAATGTTTCTAAATTAGTTAATCCATTTTACGATAGTTTAGAGGCAGTTAACGGAAATTGAAAGAAAAAAAAATTCTGTATCCAAAAGCACTTCAAGAAACAAAATTACAATGCCAACACTCTCTTTGATTTGCACTGCAACGCCTGACGGGCACGGCTTGTAAGAAATAAATATAGATTTTTTTTTAAATCAGTAATTTACGGAAGCCTCCGTGGCTTATGCGGCAGCACGCCGGCCTCTCACCGCTGGGTCCGTGGTTCAAATCCCGGTCACTCCATGTGAGATCTGTGCTGGACAAAACGGAGGCAGACAGGTTTTTCTCCGGGTACTCCGGTTTTCCCTGTCATAATTTCATTCCAGCAACACTCTCCACTATCATTTCATTTCATCTGTCATTCATTTAATCATTGCCCCAGAGGAGTGCGTCAGGCCTCGGCAGCCGGCACAGTTCATATCCTCGCCGCTAGATAGGGGCTTCATTCATTCCATTCCTGACCCGGTCGGAGACTGGAAAGCAGGCTGTGGATTTTCATTTCAAATCAGTAATTTACGGATTTGACAAAACGACATCTTAATTTTTATTCTTAATTGAACTTTTAGCTGAAAAATGTTTCATTGTTAAGCCGAAACAAGTACAACAATTGAACAATGGAATAGTTCATTCTTAATTTGTATTGATTTACGTAGTATTTTTAAGAATTCTGTTAATTATAGTGTCTTTCATTTCCATGCGGAGCAGTTTATATTTTTATGTTCCTTCTAAATCCTTTCAACGTTAACACAGCGTTATATTCTTGGAGAACTGCTAATTAATGAGAATATTTGCTATAAATTTCTTCTAAAGCCACGTTTAATATCAGACCCCTTTCTCCCTCTATTTCTAATTAAGGAAGATATTTTAATTTTTATATTGAAGCCACACTGGCATACCGAGCAATTCTCTACTCTACAAATATGCAAATCACACAGGCACAGCAAAAAAAATATACTCTCAACGACGTTGGAATCCTATTAATTTAGCAATTTCTAAGACGAAATATGATTTTTTTACCCGTTTTCAATCGCGCTGTATGGAAATAAAATTGCTTCATGCATATTTAAATTGCATGGCCCTTGTACTTCAACGAAGGCAATCAAATGGAGGCACACACACGTCATGGAGGCCGTTGTTACTTTATCGAATGAATGGAGAAAGTCACACACTTCCACATCTGGCACACTAAAATAAAGATACTGTATTAGCATCTGCATACGGATGTTTGGGGGAGATTCCGGGGTGATTAGGACTATATCCAATAAATATTGCCAGTCATCTTCTATATCTCGGGAGTTCAAGAAGAAAATGTTTTCTCTTTCTTGTATCCGAAGACGAGGCCCAACATAATATATGTTCTTTTAGTGTCACTAATAATAATAATAATAATATCGTATGGCCTCGGGCTATAGGTGCAAGCTTTGTTATTTGACACCCAAAGGGTAGCTTGCATGCCGAATTTCATTGTTCCTTGAAGCACTATGAAATTCAAGGAGGTTAGATATCTAAGCTCCTTGAACACAATAGCGCTTTGTAGTAAGGAAATGAGGAACTTTGTGTTGGCGGAAACTCCAGAGATTGATTTTGCCATTTTGAACACGGCCTACTGAATTCAAATGGGTTCTTTGACATGCCAACATCGTATGACATAGTGTCGTAATTTTTGCCGCCTTTCAAAACAATCACTTACCACGCCCAGGAGCGAACCTGCAAGCTTGGGGGGTAGTAGACAGAATATAGAAGTCAATGGAAATCCATTGGAAATGGTAAGCTGAAGTGGTGCGGACATAATATGATGAGATTGAAAGAATATTGAGTACCAAAAAGAATATTTATGGAGAAAATACCAGGAAGAAGACCACGAGGAAGGCCCAGAAAGAGGTGGATAAATAAGGTGAAGGAAAGCATAGAGAAGAGAGGAGTAAAGGAAAAGAAGTATTGAAAGAAGGAAATGAATGGTGGAGGGATAGACAACTGTGGAGGACCTTGATTCGCAACCCGACCCAGGGAACTGGAAAAGGGAAATGAAGAAGAAGAATATAACAGGACTAGTTTCGACCACATTGTGGGCATCATCAGCAATATTTACAAGGTTTCGAAAGAAACTCATTTGCGAATAATTGAAACTACAGTATGTTGTAATTGGAATATTTAAGGGGGCTCATACACTGCGAGAGGGAGTTTTCGCACACTGTTAACAATTAAAGTGAAACTTGGGTAATTCGAACCTCAAGAGACCAGTAAAAAAATTCGAATTATCCAAAAATTCGAATTAAGAATGTTCTTTGAAAAGGGTAGAGAAAATATATTGTATTACGTTTACAAAATTATTTACGTTCAACAAACAGATTAACAGACAACGGTAAGCTACTTTATAAAGACTGTATCCTGAATAATCTCAAAAGTTTCAAATGAAAAATAAAACCAAAATGTACTAAGTTATTCACCTATTTTACGACAGTAGTAATCCAGCAATCTAGTTACGTCTTAGAGAAATCTACTGTTTTTCAAAATAGTTTGAGATTTTTACCTGTTTCTTACAGTTAAGTCTCTCAGCCATCACAAAAGAATCTAACAAATTTAAGGAACGGAAAACAGAACCACTTACGTAATTTCTACTATAAAAAACGCGTAAGTTCTGTGATGTAGTTTGTTGCTTGGGGCTGCACTCGGAACAGTTTTTTCGGGAACTGATCCAACTGTTTGGCTTCCGATCGGCTTTTTACACGTAAAAACTTCGAATTATCCAAAATATAATTCGAATTAACCACGATTTTTTTAGCATTGATTGTATATAAAATGCTAGGGACCAAGAGAAAAATTCGAATTAAAGAAGATTTCGAATTAGAGACGTTCGAATTAGCCACGTTCCACTGTATATCATTGCTTCACATAGAATTTTAAAAAAACTTACAAAGTTATAGTCCAGGCTGTTCCAGCCGAGCAGTTCGCTCGTGAGCAGTGGAGTACTCACCGCCTAACGTGAGTAAACCTGCAACATGCAATACAGCTCTGCCTGGGGGGATGCCATCACTGCGCGGTGGATACATCAAGACTGGCTGGAAGCGCATTGACTTGTGTTATGACCTTCGTCCAGTGACGTATTGGCTATCACCCCCAGTCCCTCTCCAACCGTGCTCCGAGCAACACTGCTGAGTACTCGCGTGTACGCATACTCAAACTCATGGGTATGGAACAGCCTGTTATAGTCGATACATAGGGATTTTATTTCATATATTAAGGCGAACAGCATATAAAGTATTGCGTGATTTATGGTAGGATAATATTTGTGATACTTTAAACGTTATTAATCACCAAAAAACACGATTTAACAAGAAATACCAGTCTGAATGGAATGCATTTTTTCCTGTAAAGAAAACGCATGAATACGGAGGATGAACCTCATTCATGAAATTATATTAAATTATAATTAAGATATAGCCTACTCGGAAAATTTAACCAAAAAAGCAATTTTTGAAAGACAAATAAAATAGGTTTTTGATACATACTATTCGCAATACTCACTTATCGAATCCACAAATTTCTGCAAATCAAACGCACAAGACCAAAATGGTATAAACAAGTAGAGAAAGACCTTAATGAATTGGGTTCACCAAATTTACAAGATAGAAATATGATCCGGAAAACTGTTCACACAAGGGGATTTGAGGAAGATGAGAAGAAACCACAGCGACGTACCTGGTCGGAGGAACAGAAATTACAGCAATCAGTGAAAATGAAGAACTATTGGGCAAGGAGGAAAGCTCTGAAAATGTTGATTCCGCGTGGTCCTAAGTGACCCATTCGCGAAGAAGAGGAAGAAGAAGAAGAAGAAGAAGAAGAAGACTATTCGCAATATAACATTAATGGCGGTTCATCCTCGGTGTTCATATTCTTTATATGAAAGAAAAATCATTCCATTGAGGCTGGTATTTCTCGTTAAATCGTTGTTTCTTTTTGTGTGTTTTTTTTTTTTTTTGTGATTCATGACGTTTAAAAATCACAAATATTGCCCATTGCCCTATCAATAAATCACGCAATACTTTGTATACTGTTCGCTTTTATATATGAAATAAAAACCCTATGTATTGATTATAACTTTGTAAGTTCTCATAATTCTATGTTACATATTAGTGAAGCTATGATTTAATTCTTAACTGTGTGCAAAAACACCCACTCGCGGTTTATGAGACCCCTTAAAGAGCATCTCAAAAATACAACATAATTTCAATTACTCTCAACTTTCTTTTTTAATAGTTTCTTCCGACAACTTGTCAAGTACATTAAACAACTATTAATAATATATTTATTGATCATTGGTAGTTTTATTTAAGACCATTTAGAATTCAGCTAAATGTTGTCAATAAGGACCAATTTGTTTTAGATATGGTTAATTCCATATCAATACATAAATAAATAATCAAATAACTAATTATATAAATAAATATATAAAAATAATTAAATAAATAAATATATATATAAATAAATGCGAAACTACGCCACTACCAGACAGTTGGTCTTCCGGAAGCATTGCACGCCTCCGAAAATATATATCTCTAGGAGGCCACTCTCAAATTGTAGAAATCGAAATCCAAGAACCTAAAATTCTCAGGAAAATCTATGGCCCCGTTTATGTTAATGGTATATGGATTAAAAGGAAAACTACAGACTTGTACACTGTAATCAATAATCTCAGACGATTGATATTCTATGGTCACATATGCAGAATGGATGACACCAGATATGCAAATCAACTGCTTGATATAATACATTTTAAGAAGGTCAAAATCAGTTGGTTGGAATAACTCAAATAGCACGTTAAAGAAATAAACATCACAGAAGATACCATCATGAATCGCAAGGCCTTTGGAACTCTAGTTACAAATCACTCTTTCACCGATAAAGCTAAAAAGATCACTGAAAAAAATTGGACGGAAGCACGTAAGAAGGAGCACAGCGAGTTTATGAGGAGATTTTGGGAGGAGACGAGGACGAAAACACCATCAACCCAACTCAACAAGTTCAAACGCGCTCCCTAAGTGGGCAAAACGAAGAAAAAAGAAAGAAATAGAAGATTTAAAATACAAGACGGATGCCTCAAAGACATTGAAAGACAAGCTCACTTCGCTACAGACGAAGATCAACCAACAGAGGATAGGAAGACTGATTCCAGAGAAAGAAAATAAATTATGCTCAGAGTGGATGAAGAAGTATTCGGTGGATAAAAGGAAGAGAAGCCTGAACCATAAACCGGAATAATGTGGTCCTATGCAGACCATAAATTTAAAATAAAATAAGTAGTTAATAAATCAACATCTATTAATGAATGGCAGCAGAAATGGGAAAATTCTTCAATAGCAACTATCACAAAGGAATTTTCCCAACAGTAGAAAGCAGATTATCAAGCAAAATTGCCTCACGCCAAATTTGACAACATTAATATCAACTCCTATCTACACAGACTTAAAATTGTACGCAGCCCCGAATGTCCCTGTAACAGTGGACCATATAATGTTTCAGTATAGTGAAGTGAATAGCGAGAGAAACATTTTATTAAACAGTGTTTCCATACAAGGATACTTGCTGGCCGATTCATAAGTCTTTTTTAATCAAAAAATATCTTAAACCATTTTCAAAAACAAGAGTTTAGTGCTTTTCAGCCGATCAACACGAATGTACCCTAATCCTGAAATAAATTACTTGAGATTAATACATTTTAAAATTTTCAAAATTCGTGAACTCTTTGGACTTTACATCAATGAAAGAAAATCAAGATCATCAACCATCAGCAAATAATATGTAGGAAATACTGTTCCGTATATTATAATCTACACAATTGTATGATCATTAGTTAAGAGCTTGTAGTACTAGGACTAAAGTGGAGCATGCAGACAGTATATTAATGAAAATAAAAAATAAAAATAAACAGCACTGTCCAAAATTCCTGTGTATATTTATGAAAGTGTGCAACTTTCCTTCGTGTCAGTTGTTTGCTGGGAGACCAAGATCAAGCCGCACTTAATGAGCTGTGGGTCTCGGGTAACGGTTTAATTAAAAGAGACGAGGAAAACATCCTCCACGGTTAAATTTGTTATCTACTTAATGAAAGTTACATAGCGTTAAGTTCACCATTAGCACCAGCTAAATCATTAAAAAATACTACCTTGTTACTTCCAATTAACTTTGAAAACAGTCGAGGTACCGTAACAACAAAACAGATAAAATAGCGCACTTCTGGTGGAGCTTTGGAGGTCTTCTGCCTCAATCATATCTCACAGAGAGAGTTCCCATATACGGCATTGGGCAAAGGACGACTGCTCTCAAGTTCCACAGCACAATGTTATCTCTCAGTCATAGCCGTATCCGTTGTAGTTCTTTTGGTTGTTGATATTGTCGACATTGCCGCTGCCGTTATTTTTGCCCGTGTTGTCATTTGCCTTTCCCGTTACCATTATCGTTGTCGTTATTTTTGCCAATCCAACATGGAGCAGTGCGAAATATTTCACCAGCATTCAGTATCTCCGAAACTGTTACCGATATCACCCTGAAATTTTGTACAGTGATAGAGGGCACTACTAGAAGTGTACCTATGAGAGGTTCGAAAACTTGGTAACTAAAAAACCAACATGGCGGCAAAGCGAAGTTGAGACTTTAAATAGACTTTTCTCGCGATTTAACCATCCAACCGTAATGAAACTTGGTACAGCAAGTGTTTATACACATTGTAATGCACTGACGTCTAACTTAGTTCAACTGTTTACATCACCTTAAAATGGCGGCTGTGCGAAGTATTTCACTGGCATTCTATATCTCCGAAACTATTACAGATATCACCCTGAATATTTTCACGGTGATAAAGGGCACTGCTACAAGTTTATCTATGTAACATTCAAAAATCTGTAAAGTACAAAACGAACATGGCGGCCAAGCGAATTTGAAACATTTTAATAGACTTTTCTCGTGATTTAACCATCTGAGCACAGTGAAATGTGGTACAGTAAATGATTATACATATTGTAATGCACTGGCAACTAATTGAGTTAAATTGTTTACATAACCTCAAGATGGCGGTTGTGCGAAATTTTAAAATTAAGCTTTTATTTCTTGTGCGGTAATCATGCGATCGAAGTGAAAATTTGAATAATGAAGCTATGCAAAAATTTTCCTTTAATGGTACATAAATCTGTTGCCTATACATATAACCATTCAAAATGGCGAGCATCCGAAATATATTGATGGTTCTCAATATCTACGATTCTTTTGCAGCAACAAATTGAATTCTTTTATGTTCATAGAGGCTACGGACATAAGTTCACCTATAGGACTTTCAGTAACCTGGTGAGCACAAATCCAACATGGCGGGGACGCGAAGTATAAATATTTAAAAGGACGTTTCTCGCGATTTAACCATCCGAGTGCAGTGAAACTTTGCACGTTAAATGCATACGGTATAAAAATGTTAATCCTCTGGCATCTAATTTATTCCAATTGTTTCCATAACCACAAGACGGCAGCTGTGCGAAATTTTAAAATCTCGTTTTTACTTCTTATGTCCTAATCATGCGATTGACGTTTGAATACCTCACGTACACAATAATCTTCATGTAATAGTACGTAAATAAAAATCCAACCAGACGACCATCTGAAATATTTAGACGGTACTCAATATCTACGAATATATCACAACAACATTGTGGTGTTTGAAGCCATATTTTCAGTGTTGCCTTAGTAAACAAGAGTTTAGTGCTTTTCAGTCGGTCAACACGAATGTACCCAGAAGAGATGGGTTATGCCCTAATCCTGAAATAAATTACATGAGATTAATAAAACACTAGGATGACCAGTTTCGATCGTCAAGCGATCATCATCAGATCCAATACACTTAGGCTATAAAATCTATGTTTGAAATACAGGTGAAAATATTTACAATATGTACAATTATTTAGTTGCAGTATTGGTACTGCAACTGTCAGTGTATGCTAAATGCAGTATATATGTTAGGTGAAATGCTAAATGGTGATGGCTATCCGGAGATTGTACTTTAGAGAGATTATATGGTTGTAAACTATGGTTAAACTATAAAATTTTAGGCTAACTACTTATCTGATTGTCTTCCGTACTACAGCTATTCGCAGTTTCCGTGCTCACTTGAACTCGCTGTGTGGTCGACTGCGGTGGTTATCTTAACGACTGGTTTTTCCCTGCCTTCCCCCCTG
Source organism: Meconema thalassinum (assembly GCA_946902985.2). Lineage (NCBI taxonomy): Eukaryota > Metazoa > Arthropoda > Insecta > Orthoptera > Tettigoniidae > Meconema > Meconema thalassinum. Next base: position 70,088,578 of record OX336399.1, on the reverse strand, counting down.
TCCCTACGTGCTGTGGGGAGTGATCGCGATGTGTTTATGTGAGGTGTTGCCAACCTAGATAAGATGTATGTTATTGAATGAGGTGGATCTACAACTATTAAAGACCGTGGATTAGTCCTCGCCACGCGTGGAGCATAACCCATTCGAACTAAGCGTTGACGGTCTTATGAGGACGTCCCGGCACCTTTAATACTGCCTCTAATATGGGCCTTGGTTTATTGCAGAAGAAAAGTACATCGTACACCTGATCCAGATAACATTTACCTATTAAAAACCCCCTAATTTCCCCCCTTTTTGTTATCTAGCTTGGCTGTGTCGCTAAATTGTGTTTTGTTTCCGACAGGGTGTGTTTTTTAGTAGCGTGAAGAGGGGTGAGCTCTCCATGAACGTGTGTTCATTTAGATTGTTGGGATTGTTTCGTTTGGCTAGGTGTATCTCGATTGCTTCCTTTATGTCAAGAGCTCTGCCTTTCGATTCGTGATGGATTATTTTAAGGTCCGACTCTATGTTGGTGAAGCTATGCCCTGCGTCACACATATGTTCGCACACGGCTGAATGTGTTCCGTATCTTATCGCATTTCTATGTTCATTATAACGTGTGTCTACTCGCCTTCCACTCTGCCCGATGTAATTAGCTTGACAATCGGTGTCTTGGCACGTTATAGAATATACCCCTGACCTTGAATACGGGTCACGTTTATTTAGATTACTATTTAGGAGGTGCCTAGCGGTTGTGTTTTTCGTCGTGAAAGCTATCTTTATGCCTTGCTTTTTGAATAGGTTAGTGATTTTATATGTATTCGCATTCACATAGTTGAAACGCGCAAATTTTTTTCTCATTACTGTCCGGTTTGGGAATCGTTTTATCTTTATTTTTATGTTTGGCTATAATTTGATTTATTTTGCTTGGCGAGAAGTTGTTTTCCTTTGCTATTTGCATAATAGTTCTTATTTCCTTATTATAGTTGTCTTTTGACATGGGTATGTTTAAAGCCCTGTGCACCATTGAATTGAAACCCGCTAGTTTGTGCGTACTGGGGTGATTAGACTGATTGTCGATTGCATGCGAGGTTCCGGAAAGCAACACAAACCTCGCATGCAATCGACAATCAGTCTAATCACCCCAGTACGCACAAACTAGCGGGTTTCAATTCAATGGTGCACAGGGCTTTAAACATACCCATGTCAAAAGACAACTATAATAAGGAAATAAGAACTATTATGCAAATAGCAAAGGAAAACAACTTCTCGCCAAGCAAAATAAATCAAATTATAGCCAAACATAAAAATAAAGATAAAACGATTCCCAAACCGGACAGTAATGAGAAAAAATTTGCGCGTTTCAACTATGTGAATGCGAATACATATAAAATCACTAACCTATTCAAAAAGCAAGGCATAAAGATAGCTTTCACGACGAAAAACACAACCGCTAGGCACCTCCTAAATAGTAATCTAAATAAACGTGACCCGTATTCAAGGTCAGGGGTATATTCTATAACGTGCCAAGACACCGATTGTCAAGCTAATTACATCGGGCAGAGTGGAAGGCGAGTAGACACACGTTATAATGAACATAGAAATGCGATAAGATACGGAACACATTCAGTCGTGTGCGAACATATGTGTGACGCAGGGCATAGCTTCACCAACATAGAGTCGGACCTTAAAATAATCCATCACGAATCGAAAGGCAGAGCTCTTGACATAAAGGAAGCAATCGAGATACACCTAGCCAAACGAAACAATCCCAACAATCTAAATGAACACACGTTCATGGAGAGCTCACCCCTCTTCACGCTACTAAAAAACACACCCTGTCGGAAACAAAACACAATTTAGCGACACAGCCAAGCTAGATAACAAAAAGGGGGGAAATTAGGGGGTTTTTAATAGGTAAATGTTATCTGGATCAGGTGTACGATGTACTTTTCTTCTGCAATAAACCAAGGCCCATATTAGAGGCAGTATTAAAGGTGCCGGGACGTCCTCATAAGACCGTCAACGCTTAGTTCGAATGGGTTATGCTCCACGCGTGGCGAGGACTAATCCACGGTCTTTAATAGTTGTAGATCCACCTCATTCAATAACATACATCTTATCTAGGTTGGCAACACCTCACATAAACACATCGCGATCACTCCCCACAGCACGTAGGGACAGGGGGGAAGGCAGGGAAAAACCAGTCGTTAAGATAACCACCGCAGTCGACCACACAGCGAGTTCAAGTGAGCACGGAAACTGCGAATAGCTGTAGTACGGAAGACAATCAGATAAGTAGTTAGCCTAAAATTTTATAGTTTAACCATAGTTTACAACCATATAATCTCTCTAAAGTACAATCTCCGGATAGCCATCACCATTTAGCATTTCACCTAACATATATACTGCATTTAGCATACACTGACAGTTGCAGTACCAATACTCCAACTAAATAATTGTACATATTGTAAATATTTTCACCTGTATTTCAAACATAGATTTTATAGCCTAAGTGTATTGGATCTGATGATGATCGCTTGACGATCGAAACTGGTCATCCTAGTGTTTTATTAATCTCATGTAATTTATTTCAGGATTAGGGCATAACCCATCTCTTCTGGGTACATTCGTGTTGACCGACTGAAAAGCACTAAACTCTTATATCACAACAATAAAATTGAATTTTTGTATGTAGATAGAGGCAATTAACATGAGTAGGATATATTAAAATAGGCTGTATAGTTCTTCACGGAACTACTTGTTGCCTATGTTGTCATTGTCTTCGCCTTTACCATTATCGTTGTCGTTATATTTGCCTGCGCTCTCTATGTCTTTGCTGTTACCATTATCGTTGCCATTATTTTTGTCTGCGCTCTCTATGTCTTTGCTGTTACCATTATCGTTGCCGTTATTTTTGCCTGCGCTCTCTATGTCTTTGCTGTTACCATTATCGTTGCCGTTATTTTTGCCTGCGCTCTCTATGTCTTTGCTGTTACCATTATCGTTGCCATTATTTTTGCCTGCGTTGTCATTGTCTTCGTCGTTACCATTATCGTTGCCGTTATTTTTGCCTGCGTTGTCATTTTCTTCGCCGTTACCATTATCGTTGCCGTTATTTTTGCCTGCGTTGTCATTGTCTTCGTCGTTACCATTATCGTTGCCGTTATTTTTGCCTGCGCTCTCTATGTCTTTGCTGTTACCATTATCGTTGCCATTATTTTTGCCGGCGTTGTCATTGTCTTCGTCGTTACCATTACCATTGCCATTCGTTTTGCCGGCATTGTCATTGTCTTCGTCGTTACCATTACCATTGCCATTCGTTTTGCCGGCATTGTCATTGTCTTCGTCGTTACCATTATCGTTGCCGTTATTTTTGCCTGCGCTCTCTATGTCTTTGCTGTTACCATTATCGTTGGCGTTATTTTTGCCTGCGCTCTCTATGTCTTTGCTGTTACCATTATCGTTGCCATTATTTTTGCCTGCGTTGTCATTGTCTTCGTCGTTACCATTATCGTTGCCGTTATTTTTGCCTGCGCTCTCTATGTCTTTGCTGTTACCATTATCGTTGCCATTATTTTTGCCTGCGTTGTCATTGTCTTCGTCGTTACCATTATCGTTGCCGTTATTTTTGCCTGCGCTCTCTATGTCTTTGCTGTTACCATTATCGTTGCCGTTATTTTTGCCTGCGCTCTCTATGTCTTTGCTGTTACCATTATCGTTGCCATTATTTTTGCCTGCGTTGTCATTGTCTTCGTCGTTACCATTATCGTTGCCGTTATTTTTGCCTGCGCTCTCTATGTCTTCGTCGTTACCATTATCGTTGCCGTTATTTTTGCCTGTGTTGTCATTGTCTTTGGCGTTACCAGCATGCCGCTATTAGCCTACTTTCGATTTTTACAAAAAAAAATGAAACTAGACTTATGAGATCAACACAGGGCCAACAAGAAGTTCCGTGACGAACTAAAGAGCCTACTTTTCTTAAAATTTAAGATTCATGCCAATCTATATGACCTATCTAGAAAATTAGCGAAATTAAGTTGGTAATATCGAAATTTCTAATTAGTTCGAAATATACCTGTAGCCTAAAATTAATAGAACACTACAGTTGGGAGCCCTGGTGACTGAATATATTGTTAGTTCCATCTCTTAAGATACAGAACACAATATTTGGTTGAAGTCCAATGGATAGCATGGACGTTACATGCAGTTAGACATTGGATCTATCAGTGCGCGTAAAATCATGTTGGCAACAATGTCACGCATGCGTTGATCAGAAATAATCTGAAATATTATGATCTCTTGCTGTGCCAATTTTGGATGAAATTCATTTGTTAGTATAGAAGTTACATGCATTTGAAAATTGGACCTATCAACAGGCTTAGAGTCATGTTGGCAGCACTGACGTATATTAGTTTCTCATAATTAATCTAGAATGTTAGGTACTATACTTGTGCAATGTTTAAAGCTGTTGGCTTACATACTTTCTGATATATTAATATTCGGGTAAAAAAATAGAGACAGCATTTATTAACAGTTGGCAGCCCTGGTTGCACTTAAGAATAAGCATAGTCATATCTGTTATGGTACACATAGCACATAGGAAATTTGGTTGAAATCCAATTGATATTATAGAACTTACATGTATTTAAAAATTGGTCCTATCATGAGTCTTAGAATCATGTTGGTAGCACTGATGTACATAAGTTACTCCAAATTAATCTAGAATGCCAGGTACTATACGTGTGCATAGTTTAAAGCTGTCGGCTTGCATACTTTCTGATATATTGGTATTTGGATAAAAGAATAGAGATAACATTTATTGACAGTTGGCAGCCCTGGTGGCTCTTACGAATACGCCCAGTCATATCTTTTTATGTACACATATTACATACAAAATTTGGTTGAAATTCAATTGATAGTATAGAAGTTATATGCATTTACAATTAGACCTATCAGCAGGCTTAGAATCATTTTGGCAACACTGCCATGCATGGTCTCCTGGATATTAAACTGAAATATTACTATCTATACGTGTGCCAATTTTGAAATAGCTCCCATTCATACCTTCCAAGATATCCAACATGAGGCTCAAATTTCAATTGCGATTTTTTAGCAGTTGGTAGCACTGACATCATTTTCAAATATGGCCGTGAGATATTCAGGTATAGATCTTTACTCCTATCAAATTTCGTTTCGATTGCTGTAGCCGTTTAGTAGTTGATAGGGGGGGGGGGGGAACACACACAGGCAGCCAGACAGACGGACATACAGACAGACGGACAGACAGACAGACACACATTTGCCCGATCTCATAAGACTACTTTTTCCTCATTCTTGCAAAATGTGAAAAGTAGGCTAAAAATTGTGTGTCTGTCTGTGTGTGAGTGTGTGTGTGTGTGTGGACTCTGAAAGTCTGTCGTCGTCCCCCCACCCCCCTCCTATCAATTCGAACACGGTGAATCCGAATTGAACGAAATTAGGTACAGAGGTAGCACTAGCAAAGGGCACTTCAGTGTCATGTTCTATATCGCCGCCATCTTGACGTAAACGTAATGGCGGCCACCCAAATGTGCAAAGTTTAAACCAAATTACGACCAACCTATTCATCCGATCTCTACCAAATTTTGTAACTCTATACCTTTATGTACGAAGAATCTTTTGACCAAACTACGAGGTCCTCTGCCCAATAATTTTCGGATGGCGGCCATGGTTGTGTGCAAATCGATTCCCCCTATCTTTTCAAACACGGTGAATCCAAATTGAACGAAATTTATTACAGAGGTACCACTAGCAAAGGGCACCTCAGTTTCATGTTTTATATCGCCGCTATCTTGACGAAAACGTAATGGCGGCCACCCAAATGTTCAAAGCTTAAATCAAATTAGGACCAACCTGTTCATCTGATCTCTACCAAATTTTGTAACAGTATACATTTATGTATGAAGAATCGTCGACAAAACTACGAGGTCATCAGCCAAACAGTTTGCAGATAGCGGCCATGTATGTGTGCAAATCGATTCGTCATATCAATTCAAACACGGTGAAACCGAATTGAATGAAATATTGTACAGATGTAGCACTAGCAATGGGCACCTCATATTCATGTTTAATATACCTATAGCACGTTGTATTTCAGCAAGCTACTACAACCGACATTCAATTATACTCCTTGAAAAGGACAAAGAGTTATAACAATGCCCATGCATTTAGGAGAAAGTAGGCTATATGTTCTTTACTGAACATCTTGTTGTTGCCATCCTCATTCCCGTGCCAACGTCAACATTGTCGTCATTGCAATTGCCATTGGTGTTACCATTGTTGTCGTTGCTGTTCTCGTCTTGTTGAGGAACTTGCATTATTGTGATCATTAGTCTTATCTTCATCTCCTATTTTATGCAATTTAAAATTTTCTTAGATGTGAAGGATAATGGGAACTAAAAATGTAGACAAAAGAAGGCTAAGAAAGAGGACCAATAAGTCGACCAACTCCCAAAAGGGCAAAAAAGGACAAATAAAAAATAGAGGGGAGAAAGGCTGCTTGAGCTTTAAGTTCTCGCAGTAAAGAAGGGAGTTAGTGCACAGTTTGCTACTCGTGTGGGATTCCGGGCATGGACACCGAGAGCCCGCTGATGAGTCTATCTTGGTGTTCTTAGGCGAAACCCCGCACAAAACATGGCATGAAACTAGAAAAAATGCTGAGTTTTAATTCCTTGGCCGTGAAAGCCAATAAACCTTTAAGGACAAATTAACTTCATCATTGTTTGGCCTACAGTGACCAAAAATGAACATTATATTATGTTGGGCCTCGTATTTTGACACTGGAAAGAAAAATATTTTTCCTCAACTTCTGAGCCATAAACATACTTAACTGAGTGATTACAACATAAATTTTAAGGCTGTAGTAATAGAATTATTATAATAATAACAATAATAATAATAATAATAATAATAATGATCCCAGGAATTAACCTGGGAGGAGTCCTTGTGGCTCTGGGCAAATGGGAGTGAAATGCGTCGTTGCCTGTCATCTGCAACCATAACATATTGGATTCAGCAAGAGAATCCAACTAGCCTCTTTCACTCCAACTCCAGCACATAACCTACAAGAGGTGCCCCTGTTAAGCCGAGCAACTCAGTGGAAGGTTGGGTAACCAATCCCAGCGGGAAACTGAGTCGGCGAGCCGATCAGTGCTGGGGGCTCCAAGGCTCACAACCTTGGTAGTACCCTGGTCGGTGTGAAACATCACTGACCCCAAACTACAGTTTTTCAACTGTTCAAAGCATGGAGGAAAGTTCAGCAAAAGCTACTATCCCAGGTGGTAACCAATCCACCTTCGCCTTGAGCGAAGCATGCAGGCCTTCGGAATCTGTGGAGCCTGCGCCGACATGCATGGAGGTATCGGAGACTCCAGGAAAGATCCAACACAAACGCCGGAATTTCTTTGCTACCTTTAACACGAATTCCCTTCGGAAAATTGGTAAATTGAAACAACTAACTGATTCCTTATCCCAACATCAAATCCTGATTGCAGCAATTCATGAAACGAGATTCACAGATGAACAAGCCTTTGTGTCAGAAGGCTACAGATTTTTTAAAGGTAAAACTGGTAAACGTGTAATAAAAACAGTTCCCAACCTTGGCACAGGATTCATCGTCAGTAGGAAGATTTTGGATTCAATCACTGGCTTCAACTCGCCTAGCAGTCGAGTTTCAACTCTCTCCTTCCGGAGCACAAACAAAGTTCATACTGTTGTGAATGTCCATGCGCCAATCAATCAAGCGAATAAGAGAGACCCAGAAGGAACGGATAGATTCTGGGAAGACCTTGAAGATGTTCTCTGTAAGATTCCAGACAAACACACGATTATGCTTCTTGGAGATTTCAATGCACAGCTGGGTAAGGAAAGAAAGTTCCAAATCATTATCGAAAACTATCCAGCTCACCAGAGAACAAATCGCAATGGTGAGAGGCTCGTAGAACTATGTAAGGCTTTCAATCTTGTTATAAAATCCACAGCGTTCAAACACCCTCCCAGAAAACAGAAGACTTGGACATCTCCGAATCCAAATCTCGGCGAATTTCAAATTGATCACGTCGCAATTGCACGTAAAGCTCGGAGAGAAATACAGAATGTGAAGGTTCTAAGAAATGCCAATCTAGATTCGGATCACTATCTATCCGAAATCAAAGTTAAACTGATTCCGAGAAACACCGGAAAGGCCGTCTTAAAAAAGATCAATCGATTTGATACTGAAAAACTACGATTGTGCCCTGAATTTACTCAAAAACTAGAATCTTGGAATCCCGAAAATTGGGACGAACTACAACAGGCCTTGGTCACAACAGCACAGGAGACAGTTCCACTGACGAAGTCAAAGAAACATGCGTGGTGGAATAATGCATGTGATTCAGTGGTAAAACAAAGACAACATGCCTGGCAGAAATGGAACTCGGGAATGAACCAAGATAATTGGGAAAACTTCGTGAACGAGAGACAACGCGCTGCAAAAATCATCCGCAATGTAAAACGTGCCTACAACAAGAGCCAACTAACTCAAATTGAGCTAGACTTTCAGAGGAACAACACAAGGGACTTCTACAGAACCTTCAAACGCAATCCAAGCAAATACAATCCTCCGAGTCTACAGTTCAAAGACTCAAATGGGAGACTAGCTTACAGTGAGAGGGAAAATTGCCAGATTCTAGCAAAATACTTTGAATCCCTCCTTAATTGTGAGACTCCAAACTCCACTTTCTCATTTGAAGACAACATACAAGTCCACCCAGATTAATCCCCTCCAACGAAAGAAGAAATCAAACAGATTATCCAGTCACTTAAGAAAAACAAGGCACCAGGTGAGGACTCGATAATCGCCGACTTGTGGAAGTATGCTGGTGAAAAGATGATTGATAAATTGACTGACATTATCAAGGAGATTTGGGAAACTGAGAAACTTCCACGTGCCTGGACTTCTGCCTTGATTCATCCCCTGCATAAGAAAGGTGACAAAACGGACGTAAACAACTACCGCGGCATTTCCCTCCTACTGATAACTTACAAAATTATTTCAAAAGCTCTACAGATTAGAGCAGAACAACAACTTGATCCACAATTAGGAGAGTACCAAGGAGGGTTCAGGAAAGAGCGCTCATGTGCCGAACAAATTATGAATCTGAAATCCATCCTTCTCTATCTGAAGCAAAGGAACAAGAAATTTGTGGTAACCTTCGTCGACTTCAAGAAGGCCTATGATTCGATTCATAGAATAGCTCTTATTAAAATTCTAAAGGAATTTGGATTGGATAATAAAACCAGGGCAATCATTCAACAGACCTTAGATAACACAACCTCCAGAGTCAAGTTCAGAGGAGAAATTTCAGACTCTTTCGAAATTAAGACAGGAGTTAGGCAGGGAGATGGGCTTTCACCCCTGCTCTTCAACTGTGCACTTGAAAAAGTCATCCGCGAGTGGCGCAAAGAAATGAACGATGGGGTCCAAAATGGAGTACGACTGAGTTACAAGAACATGAACCTTTCTATTGATTGCCTAGCTTTTGCAGATGATCTTGCAATTTTCTCCGACTCTTTAGACATGGCCACAAAACAAATTAACCAGCTGCAGATTCAGTCAACAAAAGTTGGTCTTCAGATCTCTTTGGAGAAAACACACTTCATAACTAACATCAAGCCAGCACCAAGGGAGCTAAAAGTAAACCAGGGGAAAATCAAACGGACAGATAAGTTTAAATATATTGGCGGGTGGGTAGAACCCAACGTATGTGAGAAAGAAACCTTCACTTCGCGCATGAACAAAATGGAAATGGCGTACCAACTCACCAAGGACGTTTACAACAAAAAGTCAATATCCCTGAACGCAAAACTTAGGCATTATTGCACTGTCATACGACCAGAGGCTCTGTACGCAGCGGAATGCCCCACCATGAACAAAAAAGGCCTGGTAGAAAAATTGGAGATCAAGGAAAGAAAGATCATGAGGAAAATTCTTGGCCCGATTAAAGACAACGGTGAATATAGACGACGGCATAACTATGAGCTGTATATTCATGTCCAGAAGATCTCTTATGTAATGAGGAAAAGGAGGATTGCATTTTATGGCCACTTGCTTAGAATAAAACCCACACGATTGACGAACCGGATCTTTAACTATTTTAAAAATAAGAAGACCAAGCCAGCCTGGTTCGAAGAGGTGGAAAGTGACCTGCAAGAGATGGAAATTACCCGTGGGGATATTCAAGAACGCAATCCCCTCAGGAAGAAACTACACGACCACCAGGGTTTTCAAGAAAAACCGAAGTTGAAGACGGGAAAGATGTGGACGGAAGCAAGAAAAGAGCAACACCGGCAACGTATGAAGGAACACTGGGCAAAGATCAAAGCCCAGAGAAGCCAGTTGAAATAACGTGGTCCTTAGTTGGCCGATACGATTAAAGCAGAAGAAGAAGAAGAAGAAGAATAATGATGGCATCCCTAGAACAAAAGTTTGGGAAAGCTTAACAAATAGGGGGATAGGCAAGGAACTGAGAGACATGATAAAAGGAATGTGCATGGAGTGCTACAGTAGTGTGAAGACTAGATTCGGGACATCGGAATGGTTTAAAATTGACACTGGACTAAAGCAAGGAAGTGTGTTGTCACCATTGAAATGAAAATCCACAGCCTGCATCCAGTCTCCGACCGGGTCAGGAATGGAATGAATGAAGCCCCTATCTAGCGGCGAGGATATGGACTGTGCCGGCTGCCGAGGCCTGACGCACTCCTCTGGGGCAATGATTAAATGAATGACAGATGAAATGAAGTGATAGTGGAGAGTGTTGCTGGAATGAACTTTGACAGGGAAAACCGGAGTAGCCGGAGAAAAACCTGTCTGCCTCCATTCTGCCAAGCACAGATCTCACATGGAGTGACCGGGATTTGAACCACGGACTCAGCGGTGAGAGGCCGGCGTGCTGCCGCCTAAGCCACGGAGGCTTGTGTTGTCACCATTATTGTTGTTAATGTGATGGATGACATCATGAAGGCAGCAATGAAAGACTACAGTAGGGCAAAGATGAAGGTAATGTTGTTTGCAGACGATGTTGTGATCACGGGCGAGGATGAGATGGAGGTACAAGAACACTAAGACTTAATAAATGAAAAGATTGAGCAATGGGGTTTGAAGATAAACGTGGAGAAGAGTAAAACAGTGGAGGTGTGTAGAGGTAAGAAAGAACGAAAGGGAGTAATGAAAGTAGGAGATGAGGAATTGGAAGTGGTGAAACACTTCAAATACTTGGGAAGTGAACTGACTGAAGATGGAAGACTAGAATTGAAAATTAGCAGAAGAATACAACTCGGGAGTGCTTTCTACCAACAGGTACGGGGACTAGTATGGAACAAAGATTTACCAATTAAGGCCAAAGAAGTTATGTACAAAGCATATTATGTTCATATAATGACATATGCAGCAGAAACTTGGACAATGACTAAGAGGGATGAGAGCAGAGTAAAGGCAGCTGAGATGAGATTCCTGAGAAGTATGGTCCAGAAAACGAGAGACAGAGTAAGAATTGAAGATATACGGAAAGAAGTGGGAGTACAGAAACTAAATTACAAACTGGAGCAAAACAGATTGAGATGGTTTGGACATGTCAAACGGATGAATGAAGTAAGGCTACCAAGACGAGCACTGGAACGACGGATGACAGGGAAGAGAGGACGAGGAAGACCAAGAATGCGTTGGATGGACTCGGTGAAGAATAACATTAGTAAACGGAAGCTGGATTGGAACACCGTGTCGGAAGAGGAATGGTGGAACGACAGAACAAAGTGGAGAGGAACCATATTTTCCCCCACCCAGTTTCAGCTGGAAAAGGGGAAATGAAAATGATGATGATGATGATGAATAATATTGTTATCTGTCTTACTTCCCTTTTAACTAGGGTACTGCAGCTTTTAGAGTCACAGGGGTACCGGAATTTTGCCCCGAAAGGGATCTTTAACTTGCCAGTAAACCTACTGACACGGCTCCTTCGCATTTGCGCACCCTCATATGCCAGCTGACTGCGCCAGGTTTCGATCCTACAACCTTGGGAACAGCAAGCGAGAAATATTTTTAAATGGAGCAAAGATTATTCATTGATTAATTAAATATGGGAAAGTATGAGGGCCGTTCATCGAGCAATATTCGTGGCATTTGTAAGGAGACGTCTGTCATTAGAGTAAAATGACAAAGATAAAGAGCAGTCAGTACAGGCATATCTCAGCGGTTCCTTAATTCAGGAATAGATGATTTTCATACCGAGTTTAATAAATTGGTCATCCATATTTTAAATCTTGCTCATAGGGGACAAAGATTCTTCGCGTCCGTAGCATTCCTTAAGCTACACGTGTCCTCTGGGTGGTGCTAAAGAACGGTCACTCCGTGAGAAACATCTGCACCAAGGAGTTTAGGCAGCCAGACAATCCCAGTGATCTCCTGGATCAAAATATAGCTTGATGCCACAAAACGTGAACACAAATAGCCCTTCTATTAGAGTTTTCCAGCTAAGAACCATAGAAGACATAAGTAGATCGAAATGTCAAGTACTACAAAAAATCCTATTACAAAATGAAATCGAATATGTTATATAGATTTATGTAGATAGTTATACTTTAATAGCTGGAATTTGTTTCAAATTTCATGTATGTGACAATTTAATGTTTTAATGTGCCATACGCTAAATAAATAAATAAATAAATAAATAAATAAATAAATAAATATACATTATACAACGAGCCTATAATGGCAATAATTAAGACACGAGTATGTTTATAAAACGAGCGAAGCTAGTTTTATAATTTCTATACGAGTGTCTTAATTACCATTATAGGCGAGTTGCATACGACTGTTTAATATTCGACGATAAGTATAGCTATTTTATGTTCGAACATAATATTCATAAATATCTGTCGAGATTTCGCCAGTTTTATGTACTGAACAGAGCGCAAGAGACGGAGAGAATACCTTGTATTTGACCGTGGCCTCCTCGATTAGTCCACTATGACACTAGTCACGCAGTGAAATTTAAATAAGGAGGCCGTGGAACTCAGCGCAGGTGCGATGGTATCCTTACCTAATTGGTCACACAGCTGTTTCTTGAGCTCTGATTGGTGGGAGAAACTGTTTCATAATGATCTCACCAAGGCGGAACAGGTTCGATTCCCGGTCAATGCATGTGAGATTTTCGAAGTGAAATGCCATGTCCTGTGGTTCGGATTCCACGTAAAATGGAGGTCTCGTGGCTTAGGATCGCGAGATTAAAGGTCACGTTAAACTACAAGATTCCTTTTCCTTTGTTTAATAATGAAAAATAGTGTTATAATGACACTCATTATGATACAGTTTTCTCACATATAATATTTACATTTCGACATCGTCGAACATATAGCGTTTATAATCCCAAACAATGATTCATTATTCACAAGATAATACCATTTAACATTGAGAACAAATCGCTGTTTACTCACTCACATTAAGTTGGGAAATTGAATTGATGTGGCGTCGTACGACGATAATATCTCAGAACTTAAAAAAGCCATTCATTATTGTTTTGCTTCGCATACTTTTGACAAACCAACTCTGAGCACATCTTCTTCTTTCTTTACATTGTCTTTCTTCAGTTTCATCTTTCACATTACTCCATTGTATTTTTAGCCTATTTTCAATTTTGAAAAGATAGGCTTATGAGATCACCTTTTGTCCTTGTGTGTGTGCGTGTGTGTGTGTGTGAGGTGTGTGTGTGTGTGTGTCCCCCTAATAACTTTTGAACGACTGGAGAGATTTCTATGAAACTCGGTATGATCACAGCACCATTCTGGCTGACCCCGACCGTGTCCTTCAAATTTTATTGTGTCTCATCAATCCAACATGGCGGCTGTACAAAATATTTCACCAGCGTTCAGTATCTCCGGAACTATTATCGATATCACCCTAAAATTGTGTACGGTGATAAAGGGCACTACTAGAAGTTCACATATGAGACTTTCAAAAACATGGAGACTACAAAACCAACATGGCGGCCAAGCGAAATTGAGACTTTTAAATAGACTTTTCTCGCGATTTAACTATCCAAACGTAATGAAACTTGGTACAGCAAATGTTTATACACATTGTAATGCACTGAAGTCTAATTTAGTTCAATTGTTTACATAACCTCAAAATGGCGGCTGTGCGAAATATTTCACTGGCATTCAATATCTCCGAAACTATTTATGATACCACCCTGAGATTTTTTTACGGTGATAAAGGGCACTGATACAAGTTTTTCTATGTAACGTTGAAAAACCTGTAAAGTACAAAACGAATATGGTGGCCAAGCGAACTTGAAACATTTTAATAGCCTTTTCTCGTGATTTAACCATCTGAGCGCAGTGAAATGTGGTACAGTAAATGATTATACATATTGTAATGCACTGGCATCTAATTTAGTTCAATTGTTTACATAACCTCAAGATGGCGGCTGTGCGAAAGTTTAAAATTAAGTTTTTATTTCTTGTGTCGTAATCATGCGATCGAAGTGAAAGTTTGAATAATGAAGCTATGCAATGATTTTCCTTTAATGGTACATAACTCTATGGCCTATACATTTAACAATCCAAAATGGCGAGCATCCGAAATAATTTTGACGGTTCTCAATATCTACGAATCTTTTACAGCAATCAAACTGAAATATTTTATGTTCATAGAGGCTATGCACATAAGTTCACCTATATTACTTTCAGGAACCTGGTGAGCACAAATCCAACATGGCGGCGACGCGAAGTATAAATATTTAAATGGACGTTTCTCGCGATTTAACCATCCGAGTGCAGTGAAACTTTGCACGTTAAATGCTTATACAAATGATAATCCACTGGCATCTCTTTATTTCAATTGTTTTCATAACCACGGGATGTCAGCTGTGCGAAATTTTAAAATCACGATTTTACTTCTTGTGTCCTAATCATGCGATTGAAGTCTGAATACCACACGTACACAATAATCTTCATGTAATAGTACATACATAATAATCCAACCTGGCGATGATCTGAAATATTTAGACGGTTCTCAATATCTACGAATCTATCACAACCTTCAAACTGAAAAATTGTATGTTGATAAAGGCAATAAACACGAGTAGGACATATGAAAATAGGCTATTTAGTTCTTCACGGAACTACTTGTTATGAATACACTTCTGATTTCAATGGCAATTGTCTTCTCGCTATCCCTATGTTACACGACAGACGTCATTGTTCATCTGCACCGGTGAAGCCATCCATTCTGCAATTGAAAAGTACACAGTACAGATGTTGAAGTGTATGAAACACAAAATATCTTCTATAAATAAAAGGAATCTGTTGACATCGAATATAGATTTAGGTATTAGGAAGTCATTTTTGGAAGCCTTTGTCTGCAGTGTGGAGCTCTATGGAAGTGAAACTTGGACTGTTGGAGTAGCAGAAAAGAGGAGAATTGAAGCGTTTAAAATATATTGTTACAGAAGAATGATGAAGATCAGATGGGTAGATAGATTTGCAAATGAAGAGGTATTAAGACGAGTGGGAGAGGTGTTTCTGGTGATTGCTAATGAAGAGAAGAGATAGTTGTGAGGTTTGAAGCCATTTTTCAGTGTTGCCTAAGTAAACAAAAGTGTGGTGCTTTTCAGTCGGTCAACACGAATGTACCCAAAAAGAGCTGGGCTGTGCCCTAATCCTGAAATAGATTACATGAGATTAATAAATACACTAGGATGAGCAGTTTCGATCGTCAAGCGATCATCATCAGATCCGTTACACTTCGGCTATAACATCTATGTTTGAGAATACAGGTGAAAAATATTTACAATATGTACAATTACTTAGTTGCAGTATTGGTAATGCAACTGTCGGTGTATGCTAAATGTAGTATATCTAATGTTAGGTGAAGTGCTATAATTGATTTTTTACTACTATATAATCACCCCAAACAGACAAACTCCGGATTTCTATCACCATTTTAGCGTCGCACTCTATGGAAGTGAAACTTGGACTATTGGTGCAGCAGAAAAGAGGAGAATTAAAGCGTTTGAAATGTGGTGTTACTGGAGAATGATGTAGATCAGATGGGTAGATAGGGTTACAAATGAAGAGGTATTAAGACGAGTGGGAGAGGAGAGATGTTTCTGGCGAATGCTAATGAAGAGAAGAGATAGGTTGGTATGACACATACTAAGACACCCAGGAATAGCAAGCTTAGTTATGGAAGGAAGAGTCGAGGCCAAGAACTGTAGGGGTAAACCAACGTTAGAATATATTAAACAGATTGCCTCGGATGTAGGGTGTGGTAGCTATGTAGAAATGAAACGATTTGCTCAGGACAGGGAGGCGTGGAGAGCTGCATCAAACCAGTCAAAAGACTGAAGACTCAAACAACTACTTGACATTTCGATCTACTTATGCCTTCTATGGTTCTTAGCTGGAAAACCCTGAGAAGTGCTATATGTATTCACGTTTTGTGACATCAAGCAATATTTTGAGCCAGGAGATCATTGGGAATGTCTGGCTGCCTAACTCCTTGGCGTAGATGTTTCCCACGGAGTGACCGTTCCTTAGCACCACCTAAGGGACACGTGCAGCTTAAGGAATGCTACGGACGCGAGCAGTCTTTTCAGTGTTGCAGTGAAAGGTGATGATATAGTTTTATATATCATTTGTTGCAACGCTCTCTCTCTCTCTCTCTCTCTCTCTCTCTCTTCTGCTGCTGCGATCGAGTGTCGCTACTGTCGTTTTTGGATGTCACGGGTGAAACTCTGGATGGTTTTTGATGCAGTTTTCACCATTCTGTAGAGGATATATAGCGGAAGATTTCTGTAGAAAGTAATTCACTTTTGATCAAAGGAAGCCAAGCAGAAACGATGTCCGTGAAAAAGTCGAAAGAAACAAATAGCGTCTGTGCGCTTCTTAAGCTTACGCTGGGCAAACCGGTACAAATATCTAGGCCTTAATACTATGAGTATAAGAATTGTTCTGCATGAAAATTTCACCAAAAATTCCGAGAGAGCATAATCTCTATCTTCAATACATCACCAACTATAAGTGTTTTCACGTTTTCATTACCGACAGTAGTGGCTACGCTGGCTAAAACGCGGCGTTAGGTCTTGGGGCCAAGCTCTCTGCTGACTCGGTAGACGCGTGGGTTCGAGCCCCACCGTCGGCTGTCCTTGAAATGGTTTTCCGTGGTTTCCCATTTTCAACACCAGGCAAATGCTGGGACAGTACCTTCTGATAGGCCACGGCCGCTTCCTTCCACATCCTTGCCCACTTTCATCCATTCATCTCATCTCTCATCCCGACGCGCAGGTCGCCCACGGGCGTCAACTCGAAAGACCTTCACTCGGCCTCTCAGGAGGCTACACGAAAAAAAAAAGTTTTCATTTCTTCCAACAATCTCCATTCAAATACTGAGGCGACAGTTTACGAGCTGGCTAGGAGCGTGTCATCACCTCAGATACAGCCAGCAACAAACTGTCGAGTCATGTTGAGTTAAAACTTCAGAGAAGAGTGGTTGTGTTTGGAGTTTCCCTGGAAGAGCAACTCGGCTTTCCTTCATTTCTTCTGTGAAATTTCCGTTCCGCAAAATACATAATTAAAAAATATACGAAGTTGAAATTTCGCAAGAACGACAGTTTATACAAATCAGTCCGAGAATACGTTATCACGCTCAAATATCGTCGCGCATCGTAGTTGGACACACCCGATAATTTTTAAACGCACTTTATAAACAAGTAGTTCCGTGAAGAACTATACAGCCTATTTTCATATATCCTACTTAAGTTAATTGCCTCTATCTACATGCAAAATTTCAGTTTGCTGTAATAGATTCGTAGATATTGAGAACCGACTAAATATTTCGGATGGTCGCCGTGTTGGATTTTATATATGTAGGTCCCAGAGTTAAGTACTGTTACATGCAGATTATTGTGTACGTGTAGCATTCAAACTTCAATCGCATGAATAGGACACAAGAAGTAATAAGGAGATTCTAAAATTTCGCACAGCTGCCATCTTGTGGTTATGGAAACAATTGAAATAAATTAGATACTAGTGGATTAACATTCGTATAGGGATTTACTGTACCAAGTTTCACTGCACTCGGATGGTTAAATTGCGAGAAATGTCCATGTGAATATTTATACTTCGCGTCGCCGCCATGTTGGATTTGTGATCATCAGGTTATTTAAAGTCCTATAGGTGAACTTACGTTCATAGCCCCTATGAACATAAAAAAAATCAGTTTGATTGCTATAATAGACTCGCAGATATTGAGACCCTTCTAAATATTTCGGATGGTCGCCATGTTGGATTGTTAAATGTATAGGCCATAGAGTCATGTACCATTAAAGGAAAATTATGGCGTAGGTTCATTATTCAAACTTTCACTTCGATCGCATGATTACGACACAAGAAATAAAAACCTAATTTTAACATTCGCAAAGCCGCCATCTTGAGGTTATGTAAACAATTGAACTAAATTAGATACCAGTGCATTACAATGTGTATAAACATTTCTTGTACCAGATTTCATTGCGTTTGGAACATTAAATCGCGAGAAAAGTCTATTTGAAATTTTCAAATTCGCCTGGCCGCCATGTTCGTTTTGTAGTAAACCGGTTTTTGTATATCTTATAGATGAACTTCCGGTAGTGCCCTTTATCTCCGAACAAAATTTCAGGGTGATACCGCTAATAGTTTCAGAGATATAGAATGCCGGTGAAATATTTCGCACATCCGCCATCTTGTAGTTATGTAAACAATTGAACCAAGTTAGATGTCGGTGCATTACAATGTGTATAAACATATACTGTACCAAGTTTTATTGCGTTTGGTTGGTTAAATCGCGAGAAACGTCTATTTAAAAGTCGAAAATTCGCGTGGCCGCCTTGTTGGTTTTGTAGTTACCAGTTTTTCAAAAGTCACATAGGTGAGCTATTTGTTCCCTTTATCACCGTAAAAAAAATCCAGGGTGATATCGGGAATTATTTTGGAGATATTGAATGCTGGTGAAATATTTCGCCCAGCCGCCATGTTGGATTGGGGAGACGTAACAAAATTTGAAGGGCACGGTCGGGGTCGTCCGGAATAGTGCTATGAACTTACCGAGTTTCATTGAAATCGCTCCAGCCATTTAGAAGTTATTATGGACACACACGCACGGACAAAAGGTGATCACATAAGCCTATTCTTTTCAAAATTGAAAATAGGCTAAAAACTCAGCAATTTTTCTAGGTTTGTGCCGTGTCTTGTGTGGCATTTCGCCTAGGACACCAAGCTGGCTCATCAGCGGGCTCTTCGTGTCCCCACCGGACCTCCACAGGAGTAGCGAACTGCGCGCTACCTCCCTTTATATAGAGTGCAACTGCAAATCTTCACTGCGATAATTAAACGCTCATGCAGCCTTTAGTGACAAAGAGGAAATCTGACATTCTACGGATCGGAGCGTGGTATGTTAGAAGTCTGCTAGGAAGTGGAAAGTTAGAAAACTTAGAAAGGGAAATGGATAGGTTGAGGTTGGATTTGGTTGGGATTAGTGAAATGCGCTGGCAGGAAGAGCAGGACTTTTGGTCAGGAGACTATAGGGTCATTAGCACTAAATCAAACAATGGCCAAGCAGGGGTTGGTCTCATATTGAGTAGGAAACTTGGACAGCGGGTGGAATATTATGAGCAATACAGTGAACGGATTATTGTAGCAAAAATCAATACTAAACCTACGTGCACCACAGTGGTACAAGTCTATATGCCTACCAGTCAAGCTGATGATGAGGATGTTGAAAAGGTCGACGAAGAAATAAAAAAAGGAAGGAAGCTTGTAGTTTAACGTGACCGTTAATCTTGAGATCATGAGCCACGGGACCTCCTTTTTACGTGGAATCCGAACCACAGGACATGGCATTTCACTTCGAAAATCTCACATGCATTGACCGGGAATCGAACCCGGACCGCCTTGGTGAGAGGCATACAGCTAGACCGCTGAGCCACCACGCCCCCCGACGAAGAAATAGATGACATTCTGAGGTATATCAAAGGTGATGAAAATGTTATAGTAATGGGAGATTGGAATGCTGTGGTAGGAAAAGGGAGAGAAGGGAAGATAGTAGGAGATTTCGGATTAGGTGAAAGGAATGATCGAGGAAGCAGGCTGATGGAATTCTGCACCGAACATGAGTTGGTCATAGCTAACACATTGTTCGATAACCACAATAGAAGAATATACACATGGATGAGACCAGGAGATACAGGGCGTTACCAAATCGATTTCATTATGGTCAAGCAGAGGTTTCGAAACCAGATTTTGGATTGTAAAACATACCCTGGGGCTGACATAAACTCTGACCACAATCTGGTTGTAATGAAATGCAGATTAAAGTTGAAGAAACTGAAGAAAAGTCAAAAGCCAAAAAGGTGGGCAATAGACAGACTGAAAGTGAAGGATGTAAACGAAAGATTCAAGAAGAGTATAAAGGAAGGACTAATCAAAACCCCCAAACAAACTTCAATTGCAGACGAATGGGCACTTTTGAAGAATGAAATAACAAAATCCGCAGAAGAAAACATTGGTAGGAAAGAAAGAATAGGTAGAAAACCGTGGATCACTCAGGATATACTAGAATTGATGGATGAAAGGCGGAAACACAAGAATCTAAGAGATGAAAAGGGGAAAGCAGAATACAGACGTCTGAGAAATGAGGTTAACAAGAAGTGCAAGGAAGCGAAAGAAGAATGGTTGAAAGGGAAATGTGCAGGTATAGAAAATTGTCTGAAATTAGGAAAAGTAGAGACAGCTTATCGAAGGATTAAGAATACTTTTGGGGAAAAGAAGACTAAGTGCTGTAATATTAAGGACACAAATGGAAAGCCTCTAACAGATAGGGAAGAAAAAGTTGAGAGATGGAAAGCTTACATAGAGTGCTTGTATAAGGGAAAGGAGATTGAGAATCATGTAATGGAAAGGGAGGAGGAAATTGATGAGGATGCAAAAGGAGATTTAATATTGAGATCAGAATTTGACAGAGCATTAGAGGACTTAGGCAGGAACAAAGCACCCGGCATAGATGATATACCGATTGAGTTGCTACGCTGCATAGGAGATGAAGGTCTGATCAGGTTATTTCACTTGGTGTGTAGGATTTATGAGACAGGTGAGGTACCCCCTGATTTCAAGAAGAATGTAATCATCCCTATACCAAAGAAAGTGGGAGCTGACAGATGTGAAGATTACCGTACAATCAGCTTGACTACTCATGCTTTAAGGATCCTGTCTAGAATAATTTACAAGAGGATTGACAGCCAGATAGAAACGGAGTTGGGTGAAGACCAGTTTGGTTTCAGGAGAAATGTAGAAACAAGGGAAGCTGTACTAAGTCTTAGGCTGATTTTGGAAGGTAGAATAAGGAAAGATAAGAGAACGTTCATGGCATTTGTAGACTTAGAAAAGGCTTTTGATAACGTTGATTGGACTAAATTGTTTGACATTTTGAAATCTATTGGAATAAAGTACAGGGATAGGAGGGTGATATACAATCTATACAGAAACCAGACAGCAGTCATTCGAGCTGAAGGACATGAGAGAGAAGCAGGTATTCAGAAAGGTATAAAGCAAGGCTGCAATTTATCATCCATACTTTTCAATCTCTACATTGAACAAGCAATGAAGGAAATTGGAGAAAAATTTAAAGTGGGAGTGAAGATTCAAGGAGAAATAATTTCAACTCTGAGATATGCTGATGACATCGTCATCTTGGCCGACAAGCCTGAGGATTTGAATGAGTTTTTGAATGGTATGGATTCCGTCTTACGGAAGGAATTCATGATGAAAATTAATAAATGTAAAACAAAAATAAGCCTCCGTGGCTTAGGCGGCAGCACGCCGGCCTCTCACCGCTGGGTCCGTGGTTCAAATCCCGGTCACTCCATGTGAGATCTGTGCTGGACAAAACGGAGGCAGACAGGTTTTTCTCCGGGTACTCCGGTTTTCCCTGTCAACATTTCATTCCAGCAACACTCTCCACTATCATTTCATTTCATCTGTCATTCATTTAATCATTGCCCCAGAGGAGTGCGTCAGGCCTCGGCAGCCGGCACAGTTCATATCCTTGCCATTAGATGGAGGGCTTCATTCATTCCATTCCTGACCCGGTCGGAGACTGGAAGCAGGCTGTGGATTTTCATTTTCAAAACAAAAATACTGGAATGCAGCCGAAATAAATCAGAAACCTCTATGGACATCAAATTGGCAGGTGAAAAGCTGAAGGTAGTAGGAGACTTAAGTTACTTAGGAAGCAGAATAACCAGTGATGGACGAAGCAAAGAGGATATAAAAAGTAGGTTGGCTCAGGCAAGGAAAGCCTTTCTACAAAAAAGGAATCTGTTGACATCGAATATAGATTTAGGTATTAGGAAGTCATTTTTGAAAGCCTTTGTCTGGAACGTAGCGCTCTATGGAAGTGAAACTTGGACTATTGGTGCAGCAGAAAAGAGGAGAATTGAAGCATTTGAAATGTGGTGTTACAGGAGAATGATGAAGATCAGATGGGTAGATAGGGTTACAAACGAAGAGGTATTAAGGCGAGTGGGAGAGGCGAGATGTTTCTGGCGACTGCTAATGAAGAGAAGAGATAGGTTGGTAGGACACATACTAAGACACCCAGGAATAGCAAGCTTAGTTATGGAAGGAAGGGTCGAGGACAAGAACTGTAGGGGTAGACAAAGGTTAGAATATGTTAAACAGATAGCCTCGGATGTAGGGTGTGGTTGCTATGTAGAGATGAAACGATTGGCTCAGGACAGGGAGGCATGGAGAGCTGCATCAAACCAGTCAAAAGACTGAAGACTCAAACAACAACAGCCTTAACCTCCCTATGAAGGCTTCCAAAAAGATGGTATATTGGCTTTCACGGCCAGTGAATTAAAACCCAGCAATTTTTCTAGGTTTGTGCCGTGTTTGAACCCCACACAAGACACGGCACAAACCTAGGAAAATTGCTGAGTTTTAATTCACTGGCCGTGAAAGCCAATATAGCTCTTTATAAACATGTGAATATTATTTCCGTTGACTTTCCAAAATATACAAGATTTTTCCTGTATTATTGAGATGATTTGGAAGAATTTGGTACAAATCTCACCAAGTCCCTCTGGTTTAATTGCTTGAGTTTAATGAAACATACGCCTTAGAGTTTTAGGGGCAGATGATCTCGTAGTTACACCCCTTAAAACAACAATAACAACAACAACAACATCGCCTTAGCGTTCTATAAATATGAAGTCGAATTACTCAGTATCGTCCTGCCACCCGCCATATTTGAAAGAAGTCTGTGCGTTATACCCACAAACATAGAAGTAGAGTGAAAGTGGCCATGTCAGCTGAGAGGTCCATGAGGCTATGACGTCATGTCACGGCACACTGGACCGTAAACACAACTCGCGACAGCAACGAAGCGCGTGTATCTGCCTCTTGTCATGTACTTTTATACCACAAAGTTCTCTAACAACGAAAGTTGGATGCTCCTACCAGTGACGCACTGTGAAATACTTGTACAGAAATTTTAAAAATCTTTTCTTTTTTTCAATGTTGTCTTAGAAATGAATATTTTTTCAATCTGTCAACAAGTTAAAGGGTCGCCTCCGTAGCGTAGCGGTCAGCATGGTTAGCTGCCACCCCGGAGGTCCTGGGTTCGATTCCCGGCTCTGCCGCGAAATTTTAAAGGTGGTGTGAGGACTGGAATGGGGACTACTCAGCCTCGGGTGGCCAAAATGAGTAGAGGGGGTTCGATTACCACCTCAGCCATCCTCGAAGTGGTTTTCTGTGGTTTCCCACTTCGTTTTCGGGCAAATGCCGGGATGGTTCCTACTGTAAGGCCACGGCCGCCTCCTTCCCATTTCCTTTCCTAACCGTCCCACTCTTCCCATCCCTTCATCAGGCCCCCTGTTCGCTTTGCAGGTGAGGCCGCCTGGGCGTAGTGCTGGTCACACACCCCAGTTGTATCCCTGACTCAGAGTCTCAAGCTCCAGGACACTGCCCTCAGTGGCGGTAGAGGTGGGATCCCTCGCTTGGTCCGTGGGAAAATCCAACCCTGGAAGATAAAACGATAGCGAAAAAAAAAGTTAAAGTGTTCAATACAATACATTTCGAGTGTACTTCCACAATAAACGTTGTCAAGAATACAAAACAACTGAATTAGGAAATTACGAGTTCCCACCAAGTAGTAATACTTTTACTGCAGGCAAATATCCATCGAAAATACAGAATGAACATGAACTCAAAAATTGTGCTCTGGCGCTTTGAATTGCATAATCTTTGATCGATTGTTTTCTTTTACTGCAGAGCTCTAAGTGGTAGCGTTCACATGCTTGTCCACATAGTTGGCATAAACACGTCACTGTAAGTTCAAAGGAAAATTTGTTAATAGAAATAAGGTGTCCGAGGACATGTTCGGCTCGCCAGTTTTTGTAGCTGCTTCGAAACGGACACCCAATGGGTGAGCTACAAGTACCGTTGGGGAGGAAAGTTGGAATGGAAGGTCGAGGAGTTGGAAGGTAGCGGCTGTGGCCTATAGTTAGGGACCAACCCCGGCATTTGCCTGGAAGTAAGATGGGAAACCACAGAAGACCATCTTCAAGGTTGCCGGGGGGGGGGGGGGTCCGAACCTCCTCGCCTCCCGGATGTGTGCGACTGCCAGCAGTCATGCCGTAACGACCACGGCTAACTCACCCGGTAATAAGGTGGTGAAACCCATGGACGTGTAATCACATGCCTCAAATCAAAGTTGGCTTTTGTCCACGTCCGGACGTTCATGTCCTCGGTGGCTTGCCACGGTGGGTGATTGGTTAACGTGTCGGACTACCAACCCCAAGCTTGCAGGTTCTCTCCTGGCCGTGGTAAGTGAGTTCTGAAAGGCGACAAAAATCACGACACGCATGTCATACGTTGTTGGCATGTTAAAGAATTCATTTGAATTCAGTAGGTAGTGTTCATAATGGCAAAATTAATCTCGGGATTTTCCGCCAACACAAAAGTTCCTTCATTCTCTACTAGAAAGCGCTATAGTGTCAAGGAGCTTAGATATCTAACCTCCTTGACTTTCATAGCGCTCCAAGGAACAATACAATTTGACATACAAGCTGCCCTCTGGGTGTCAAATAACAAAGCTTGCACCCGGCACCCGAGGCCATACGATATTATTATTATTATTATTATTATTATTATTATTATTATTATTATTATTATTATTATTATTATTATTATTATTATTATTATTATTCCTGTTCCATAAAATTCTTGACTTATGTCTTCTCTTTATTTCTTCAATGATGTTAGTAGTTTTTCCAAGGCTCTGATGTTTGGTAGAGTTAAATACTGTAATTTCTAAGGTCTTCAATAAGAAATGATTCTCGTGCCAGGAGGTAGACGAAGTACCAAGTAATGACATTCATTTATTTATTTATTTATTTATTTATTTATTTATTTATTTATTCGTTCATTTATTTATTTATTCGTTCATTTATTTATCTATGTATGTGGATGCGAGTCACGGGTGAGCTCACAAACACTGGAATTGCGCTTTTGTTCATTTGGGGGGAAAGTGCTCAGAAGGATATATGGACCTAATTACAAAAGGGAGGAAGGAAGATGGGAAAGGAGGGAAAAAAGAGGACTTATACCAACGTTTTGGGAAAGCTGATGTGGGTAGGATCATCAGAGGAAGACGACTCCATTGGATGGGACATACCGTAAGAGATGTGGAATCTATTCCTAACTGAGTGTTCAATGCTCAGCTGTTTGGCAAACGTCCAAGGACGAGATGGAGGGATCGGGTGATGAGAACGTTGCAGCAGGTGGAACCAGGGGGATGACAGTTCATAGGGAGTGCGTGGGTCGCGGTAAAGCTCTGCTCTGGATGTTCTGCCAACCAATGAAGAATTAATTTTAGCACTAAGGTTCCTTAGTTGGCACCCATGAACGCTGACATCAAACCGACTGGCGGAAGCGGGAATAGTCTGTTTTGATTGATTTTCCTCGTGGTGTTGTTGGTTGTTTTTATTTGTTCGGTATTTTGATTATTTATTTGAATTGAATTGAGAGTCAATCATGCCACTGCAAGGGAGGAAAAATTGCCAAGCACCGGGATGTAAGAATTATAATGATAGTAAGAGCAATACGGCAATTTTTAGCCTACTTTTCACATTTTGCAAAAATAAGGAAAAAGTAGACTTATGAGATCAGGCAAATGTGTGTCTGTCTGTCTGTCTGGCTGGCTGGCTGGCTGTGTGTGTGTCGTCGTCGTCCCCCCCCCTATCAACTCCTAAACGGCTGCAGCAATCAAAACAAAATTTGGTAGGAATAAAGATCGGTACCTGAATACTTCACGGCCATATTTGAAAATTATGTCAGTGCTACCAACTGCTGAAAAATTGCAATTGACATTTGAACTCAATGTTGGATATCTTGGAAGGTATGCATGGGAGCTATTTCAAAATTGGCACACGTATAGATAATAATATTGCAATTTAATTTCCAGAAGGCCATACATGGCAGTGTTGTCAAAATGATTATAAGCCTGCTGAAAGGTCCAAATTTTAAAAGCATTTAACTTCTACACTATCAACTGGATTTCAACCAAATTTCGTATGTGCTATATGTACATAAACAGATATGACTGAGCGTATTCTTAAGAGCCACCAGGGCTGCTAACTGTTAATAAATGCTCTCATTTTTTTTTATCCAAATACCCATATATCATAAAGTATGCAAGCCGACAGCTTTAAACTATGCACATGTATAGTAGGCTACCTGCCATTCTATATTAATATGGAGTAACTTATATACGTCAGTGCTACCAACATGATTCTAAGCCTGCTGATAGATCCAATATTAAAATGCATGAAACTTCTATACTAACTCATGGATTTCATTCAAAATTGACACAACAATAGATCATATTATTTCAGATTATTTCTGACCATTACATGTATGTCATTGTTGCCAACATGGTTTTAGGCGCGCTGTTGGATCAAATGTTTAAATGCATGTAACGTCAATGCTATCCATTGGACTTCCATCAAATTTTGTTTTCTGTACCCTAAGAGATGGAACTAAGAATATATTCAGTCACCAGGGCTGCCAACTTTAGTTCTCTATTATGCTACATTATGCCAGGTATACAGTATTTCGAACTAATTAGAAATTTCGATATTACCAACTTAATTTCGTCATTGTTCTAGATAGATCCATATAGATTAATCATTGGCATGAATCTTAAATTTTAAGAAAATTAGGCTCTTCAGTTCGTCACGGAACTTCTTGTTATCTTCCTGGTGTTGACCATGTGTAAAACTAATGGGCAATATGGACTACTCTCGAATAAAAATATATAGAGAATAAATGTGTGCATTTCATCTCTTGTTTGTTTTCTTACCCATTCTCCTTTGCATTGCAATAACATTTGTGGTTTTAGGGCTACGGGGAGGGGTGGGTGGCAGCCGGCATGCTGGGCAAAAAAGTGAGATTATGGCAATAGACGGAGTGTGCATTTGGACAGTTTTCTTAATATTCATCGAATATCCCAACAATTCTGTAGAGTAGAAGAGCAATGTTTAATTAGCCTAAAGGTGAATTAAGCTCTAAAACGGCATAACTGTGTCCTTCGTGACAAATCTATTGCCAACATTGATATATATCAAAATGTATTATTTTCCTATCTGGACGTATATTTCAGCGCCTAGCGAAAAGCGCAGTTATGTTTGTGTTATTTTCATGAATAATCAATAACTCATCGCAGAACATACTGTTCAATTACGTGTAATAAAGGTTACTTTCATATGGCTTTTTACTTTTTATGTTGCCAGACTTGCCGGAGCAGTACATAGCCTCAGGTGCTGCTCTCTCTCGGAAATTTTATAACCAAAGTGACGAATCTCTTATAGTTTACATGATCCCTGGGTGGAACCAAAATCAGTACTGGATGATGCAATGGATAGAGAAAAATGGCACGGCATTTGTAACAAATGCTTGAGTTGTGATCGGGATAATGCCTCCTGTGTAATTGATTAGGATAGTGTTATGTCGTGGTGAACCTAATTTGAAGTGTTTGTTATGTTTCTTTGTTTTCTGTCATGGGCCTTAATGACCTGATATGTACAATAAATGATGATGATTTATTTAATGTATTCTGATCTTAGACAGCGGTCTATAGTTCTATTCGGATGGTGAGACGATGAGCTCTCTGCTCGCCCTACTTTCCTACAACCCGTGTTCTAATATAATATATTTATGTTCAGGTTCCAGAGAGCGCTCTGCGCTTCTTCCCCTCACAAGAAATATTCGATGGAGAGATCATGAGTGCGGCTACGGTTCAGCTCACGCTCCCCGTGGACTACCCACAGCTAGAAGACGAGAGTACGCTCCACCTGGCTTGTATTTCAACCATCCCAGCCTTCATGGGGGTCGACATACAGCAGCAGGAGTACGCTGACTATCAGAGGGAGGAAGTGGAAGGTACGTTCTGCCTGTCTTCTCATTTGCTCTTCCATATACCAGGCAGCATAGCTGTGGGCGTGAAGTCAGGCACCACAACTTGTAGGGTAATGTGGAAGGGCGAAGACAAGCTATTCACATCTTGGACCCGGAGATGGAATGTTCAAATATCGGCGCTGACAGCGGCTATCCTGAGTGTTTTTGATGTGTAACATCTTTCCGCTCAGTAGCTGGATAGCTTTGTGGGAGTGATTTTGAAAATTGGGGACGGAAGTGGATCGGAACAATCGAGCTGGCAGTGGTGGATCGAACGGAAGTATGCACTGCCCGTTCGATCGATCGAACGGAAGTGTACTAGCTGGCAGTGGGGGAAAACGGAAGTATACACTGCCCGCTCGAACAATCGAACGGAAGTGTATTAGCTGGCAGTGGTGGAAAACGGAAGTATGTACTGCCCGCTCGATCGATCGAACGGAAGTGTAATAGCTGGCAGTGGTGGAACGAATGGAAGTATGAGATGCACTGCCAACTCGATCGATCGATCCAGCGGGCAGTGGTAAGACCCAGCTGGCAGTGGTACGAGAAACAATGAGCGTGCGGTGTCGGAAATTGACCATGACGTACTCTCGGCCATGTGGAAAATATGACATACTGAACGGAAAAAGCTCATGCGAAATCTGGTGCCAAGTGATTGAAACAAATGACATGGTACATGTTCGAAGTCTTCGTATCAGTATTTAAGTGGTAACATGCCTTAATATCAAACATTGTAAGTAGTCGGCATTGCCGGTATTATGTTTCTGCACAATGGCTATTCAAATATTAACCCATTAACGGTAATGCAGTCATCAATATAATATAATTGTTGTGGTTATACGAGAATTGAGCAAGCCATCATGAACTATTACTGAATACATTCTCTTTGCTCACAAGAGGGCCTATTCATAAGGCATTTTAAACTCAATTTCACGCAGGAACATTATCGAAACAAGCAAAATATAAATGAAACTTAATTCCGTAATGCAGTATTATTGGAACTTGGAAATAAGTCACCATCTTGTGAACAAAATTAGCGTAGTCGAAATAGCCGTGGGGTTAGTGCTTATGACTGTGAATCTAGAGATCTTGGGTTCGAATCCCGGACTGGGTAGATATGCATGAAATGCACACTTAAAACTAAAAGTAACTACTGACCAACATACTAGAAGAAGAAATGGAAAACTAAAGGAGAATAAGGCAAATAAAGGACAGGAGGAAAAGAAATGCCCTCAACTCTCGAAGAATGCGGATTGAAGGACTTGGAACGAAGGAGAGCCATGAAAGGCAGATAGGAAAGTGAAAGAGGAGATGGTCCTCCCCACAGGTAAGGGACAAAAGGGGGAAACCGGACCCAGCTCATGAATCCCTCAGGGTCGCCAAGTTCCGAACTCACCAGCCGTGAGCCCCTGAGGGTGTAGCATTATCTAGGGTGCACCAAAAGTGGTGGGGCTACATACATCCTGCCTCCTTGAGGGCCTTGAGCAGAAGGCAGGAGATAACATGAAAAGGAAAAGAAGGCTGACCCCTCGCAGGAGGAGGGAATCAGAAAAGATGAGACGAGGGCCAATTAAGGCGGGAAATGAAGAGACTCCCTAGGCCTCGGATAACCTAATACCGTCGGTGTCGGAAGAGAACAAGAGTTGACCAAGTGAGGTCGAAAGGAAAGAAGACAGAGAGGAGGCCGGCACAAGTAAGTGGAAGCAATGCCGGACTCAGCTGGGGTCCCGTGGTCGCCAACGCACGTCCCACTAGATGTGAGCCCATGGGGGGGGGGGTCTCTAAAAACCGCAGTAGTTAGGGCGTAAGAAACCAATAACATTATTATTAATTACATCTAACCTAAAATATCATTGAGCTATTAATGTGTCAAGGTTGTAAGGTAATTAAGTTTATTTCTTGTATTTCCTGTTTCTAACCTGTTAATTTGTTTGCAGTGGAAATAGTGATACCGGAGGTAGAAATCGAGCCTAGTCACGGATCATCGAGCGAGTCATCTGTACTGCTGCTGCTGCTGCTGCTGCTATCTCTTGGTTTCCTGGGAACTACAAGCTTCATCCTCTGGCGATGAGATGGCACTAGTCATAATATAGCTTTCATACCATGCAAGGGATCTCGGAAAGAAAACAGTATATTATTGTAAATAATGATCTCTCGTGGAATAAAAGTGTTAAAAATATTGGTGTCCATCCTAAGACTTCATTTACTTATATCAATGTTGATGTGTCAGGGGAAGGATAGGCTAATATATCAGACAAGGAATGATGTATGTAATCTTGTTTGAAATGCTGGCGTGCAACAGTCGATACAATCTGCGTGTTCTTCATATTGATTTAGTTTCCTTCTTATCGGCACAGCATTGAATTGGGACATGCATTTGTTATCGCAGCGAATGGAAGGAAATTTGAACCAATTTTGAAAAGGTATATCTGAAATATAAACTCAGTTCTTAGAATTACTACAGAGACAGAAAATGGCAATTCACCTCCAAGTTTATAAATATATTATTATATTTTTGTCATGAACTGTAATAAACAGAATTAAATGCTCAGACAGAAGTTAAACTATAATGTATAATATGAAAAGTCTGCGTTTTACGTGTCGGAAAATCATGATGTCAATTGATCAATTTTGTCGTCTAATAGTATATAGTATCAATACTATGAGCTTGATGGTTAAAAAATATATATTATATTAATAAGATGAAACAGGGTGTACAAAATATGTCGCAATTGTAAGATTCTCACCTGCTGTGCGATACCGATCAGCCGGTCATAATTGGCATTTGAGGATAGCTTACTACGAGTAAAATGGGCCGAATAGTGTCAGTTGATTAACGTTAAAGATCCAATTCTGGGAAAAATCGAGACACCCGTACGTGTCTAAAGCATATAAATTAGAAAACTGTGTGATAAGGCAGATCCCTCAAAACATTATTGGTATAAAGGTGGGATCTGTAGGTTATCCAAAGCTGACCGTCAATCTATTTGGACAGATAACTTATCTTGAGTTTTTGGATTAATATTTGCTTCAAGTAAGGCAGAAACCTTAAAAGAATATTGGTTAATTAATTCTTGCTACATCACAGTTTAATTATCTAAATTGCATTCTTAACATGTTCCATTCTATCTTGAATAAGATGAAGTAATACAGAGCTGCTCCCGGCCCCGTCGTGTTGGGGTAGCGCACCTGCCTCTCACCCAGAGGCCAGGGCTTCTATCCCCGGCTCCGTCAGGGATTTTAAAAACTGACGAGAGGGCCGGAACAGGCTGCACTCAGCTTCGTGAGGACAATTGCGTAGCTGTCTGACAGTGAGGCAGTGCCATGGTCACGAAAACTAAGACTAACGGCCGAGGGGACCCGATGCGCTGACCACGCGTCACCCCAATATCTGCAGGCCAAATGGCTGGGCAGCGATGGCTTGGTAGGCATAGGCCCTTCATGGGCAGTAGTGCCAAGGGTTATTTATTTATAATACAGAGCTGCCAATCCTAGTTGTCAAAAACCTGGCACACGATGGTGAAAACAGCTGAGCTAGGGATTTGACACTCAATAATGAATTACTATGCTGGCGTATTGAATGTTATTGAAAAATTGCTATTAACAACTCATGCAAAATGTTTGTTTAAATTAAAGGTATTCTTATTGTCAATCAGTCATTTATTGCACAATTATTAATATATGATTGGCCTTGTTAATATTCAATTCATATTTCTGTGGTTTTAGGTCTCTATTGGTAAAAGTTTGTGGGTTATTATTTAACCCTTCACCAGTCCACCAATATAAATATAAATAATTAGGATTAACTTGCAGATAAAATAAAACTAATGTTTCTATTACGTTATTAGTAATGACTGAATGACAAATAAATATTGTTTGTACTACGTTACCATTTTATATTTAAAATTTTATTTCCGGCCAATTTCGCCTTTTGGCATCATGGGAAATGAAATGTTAATAAATAAAAGGATACAAGTGTATGGCCTTAGAAGTCACAGATAATAGGGAGAATATCTGTCCTTGTTTTAGTATCCAGACAGAGCACTCAATCACTGCCTTATCAGTAAAAGAAATGGAGTCAACCCTTTGGTTTCACGTGTGGGGAACTCCTTGTATAAGACATAATTTTAGTACATCCTGGGTATTCGATGTATAAAATACAATCAATTCCTTGTCAATTTACTGTCAACAAGTTCGTATCTCGTCAAATACTGTGTTGTAACAATCATTCATTTTATGCATGCATTGAAATATAATTATTATATTATGTTACTAAGCAATGTTAATGTCGTTATGTATATTGTGTTAAAATATATGGGTATATATAATATATAATATATAATATATATTAAATGTTTGAGGAACTAAGTTTCCCAACACTAAAGAAAGACGTAACTATACAATGATGTGTGTTAAAATCTACGCTCTCGACATACACGATGCGAAACCTGAACGAATATGGTGATCTTCATTGCATGCAACCACCAGCATGCTGTATTCTGAAACAAGCTAAGGAGCTATTTACTGATTTCTGTTTTATTTATTTATTTACTTGTTTGTTTATTTGTATTCATTTATATATTCATCGATTGATTGATTATCATTCGTTCATTCGCTCATTCATTCATTTATGTATTTATTTATTTACTATCAGCACTGTCGGTTCTCAAAACATTGAAACCCTTTCTAATGCTCCAGTGGGACTAGAAAATGTTTTAACTTATGCTCATACGACCTGTTCTGTATATGTAGAAGGCAGTGGTCGGGGAAAGTTTACAGCTGTGGATTTTAATGAATATTATAGATGTATTATGATGAACAATTGTTTTTCTTTAATAACAGAAACGTTTGGAGAAACATATCTCCGTAAGCTCTCATAGGCCAGTTCAAAATTAATCCCCTACTCTGCGCCCTTCCAGATCGTTCACTAAGTGACTACGTGAAAAATTTGGCAAGAGTCCGGTATTGTGATTTACTTCATGATATTTTGATCACCATATTAACCAGGTTTCACATTATGTCCATTATGAGCGTTATATTCTTCAGAAAACTGGAGTCCCTATCTGTATGTCCATTGAGATAGAGTCGAGACCAAAGATCTCGGATATGCTTATGAAACCAATGTTCCAAACATGTGCATCAATATTGGCTTATCCCATTATTACATTGCTACAACAAACATAATTATAAGTTCCTGCAGTAAAGCCACATTGTCATAAAACATCAAAACTGTTTCCAATGGATCGCATGAATAACCCGATTCTACCTACAGGAATACGGAAGGGACTTTAAGGACAACCTATAGGTTCATAGCATTATGTATGACGTTTAATTGTTCAAGAATGAATGGTGTAGTACAGTTGGTTTCTATAACATCACTTCGTGGAATAACGTGCTCATTTGGGGTAAGAAATGTGTTAGAGTTTCACTGATGTTCCATGAGAGGCATGCTAATGTTCAATGGTCTTTTTCAGTGACCTTATGGCATTGCAATTATGTAGTCCATTTGCAAAACCAGTTATCTACACTTTAACATTTTTGGGGGAAATGAGGAAAATGTATAAATACTTGCGTAGCCTATTTAGCTATGTCAATTTATTTCCTTGAGTACAGAAGATTATTTGTAATTTTTCAGTTCTGGGATGGCTGTATAAATTACTATTTAAATTTAAATTTTTAGAATGTATAGCAACGTATATTATGACGCTAACGATCTAGTGTACATACAGTAGTTGCCATGGTTCCCATGTTGTCGGGGAAGGTAATTCCAGATAGACCCTCGGTCTTGAAATTTCCGTTGCGTAGGCGTGCTCGTTCAATCATGCACCACGGCCTCGAGGAAGCTGCAGCAATTCCTGAGGTCGCAGGTTCGAATCCCAGCGCTGACAGTGGCTATCCTGAGTGTGTTTTTCCCGTTTTTTCCCACACTCCCTCTGGCACATGCCGTGATAATACCTTACTTCAAGTCCGGGCCACATACCCTATCCTTGGATACAGTTACAGACACTACTACAGTCATCACAGATACACAGGTTAGCAGACACGTTCAACACACACCCAACTACATGGGGCTGATGAAGAAGTTGTTCCAAGCCCCTCAGATAAATTAGCAAGAGCAACGTCTTGAAATCTCTGGCACTAAATGGGATAACTAAAAAGAGCCGAGTAGTGAATGCAACTATTTTATGCATTGATCGTCAAATTAGAGCCCAAGGATGATGATAACATCTCCCAAAATCTGTTGTGCTGGTGACTGGCCTACATGCCATTTCTCCACAGTTCTAGACTCTCGATATATGAGCACGAAGCGTTGTTCAAGAAATCTCTTGTAAAATTTCTGAACTTATCCGTTGTGACTCCATTGTTGCTCCTATTGAGGTCTTTAAACAATGTGTTTATCATCCTCTTGTACTCAGTCATGTGTGTGGAAACTGATTACATGCGATATTGTGGTCAAAAGTGTCCCATTTTGATGTAACCAAAAATTGTATGCCTAAATTCCAAGGTGTTTCGAAGTGTTTGCCTAAATACAGTAGGGTGTTCTTAAGGTCGATTCACAATGCGCAGTTGGTAGCTTGATAGTCGGCAGTCAAGAATTGTATCTTTGATTGGCAACTATCTGATTACAAGCGACCAACTGCAACGTAACAGCCAATCAGAGCAGGTCACAGACTGGCGTCGCCTTGTGTACCACCGAGCATCCCGACGGATATTGTTATCTGTTGGTTTCGTTGTGCGTTCCTGTCAAGAGGTCCCTGTTTTGCGGTAAAAAAAAAAAAAAGAGAAACTCAATATACCCTCCTTGAAGACGATATTTTAATAAATCTCTTGAGGCAATGAAGATAGTTGAACGATTTAAGTGATCCATCTCTGATAGATAAGCTACAGTTTTTTTAAGCGTATGGCTTTTATGCCGGGAGTGTCCGAGTACATGTTCGGCTCGCCAGTTTTGTAGCTGCTTCGAGACGGACACCCAATGGGTGAGCTATAAGTACAGTTGGGGAGGGAAGTTGGAATGTAAGGACGAGGAGTTGGAAGGTAGCGGCTGTGGCCTATAGTTAGGGACCAACCTCGGCATTTGCCTGGAAGGAAGATGGGAAACCACAGAAGACCATCTTCGAGGTTGCCGGCGGGGGGATTCGAACCTCCTCGCCTCCCGGATGTGAGCGACTGCCAGCAGTCATGCCGTAACGACCGCGGCTAACTCACCCGGTATAAGCTACAGGTAAGTGAGGGTAGCACGAATAGACGGGAGCAATGGTAGTAAGGTACTCGTAATGAAGAGATAAAGGCTAAGTTAGAAATGAACACGCTAGATGAAGCTGCTCGTATGAGCAGACTCAGATGGTGGGGTCATGTGAGGAGAATGGGGGAGGAAAGATTACCTAAGAGGTTAATGAGTTCGGCTGTAGAGGGTAAGAGAAGCAGAGGTAGACCTAGGAGGCGATGGTTAGATTCAGTGTTGATCTCAAAGTGAGAGGTATAGAAGCAGAGGAGGCCGCAGTGCTAACTGCTAATAGGGGATCATGGAAGCGCCTTGTTCGCAAACAGAGGCTTGCAGACTAGACTGGACACTGATAGGCAAATCAGTGTCAAATGAAAATGTATTGTGTATCTTCGAAAGTTTGAGGTTATCAACCATGGTCCTTTTCAAACGCCTGCTCACAAGGAATAAATGATGATCCCTGTATTATTTTCTCCTTGCAATTTAACGACAGCGCATTGTGGATCGAGCTTTACCTTACTTGAGATCCAGCATTCACTTTATAACAACCTCCTGTATGGTAAAAGAAAGAGCCAACGCTTTACGTCATGAACAGCTGACAGCATACTATCTCTACAACTTACTGTATTAAGAGCTAAGTCTCAGTGAAAATATTATCGACATTTAATCACAGTGTAAGGTACAATAAGGAAGCTTCAGTGTCAAGAAAAAGTAAGTCCAATGATAGCGTGTGTATAATGCTCCAAGCGGCGAGTAACAACACTACAACAAATTCCCCTCTCCCAAAGGAAAATGATGTTTATATGTTGCTATCTTTAATAATAATGATAATAGAAATAATAATTTTAAGCGTATGGCTTTTAGTGCCGGGAGTGTCCAAGGACATGTTCGGCTCGCCAGACTCTGTAGCTGCTTCGAGGCGGACACCCAATGGTTGAGCTACAAGTACCGTCTCGTGTGAAGTGTTGTCTCGGGAGGAAAATTTGAATGTAAGGACGAGGAGTTGGAAGGTATCGGCTGTGGCCTATAGTTAGGGACCAACCCCAGTATTTGCCTGGAAGGAAGATAGGAAACCACAGAAGACCATCTTCAAGGTTGCCGGCGGGGGGATTCATACCTCCTCGCCTCCTCGCCTCCCGGATGTGAGCGACTACCAGCAGTCATGCCTTAACGACCACGGCTAACTCACCCGGTGAAATAATAATAATAATAATAATAATAACAATAATAATAATGTTAAGAAGCATTCCGAGTGGATGAAGAGATTTAGGGAAGAAAAGATGGAAAACGCCCGAAGATGAAATCGTGAATTTAAGTTCAACCGCTCTCCTAATGGGAAACAATCAATAAAATAAAATATAATAATAATAATAATAATAATAATAATAATAATAATAATGTTTAACTAATGCGGTTTTAGATGTGCCGGGGTGCCGGAATTTTGCCCCGAATGGAATATTTAACGTGCCAGTAAATCTACCCTCATACAGTTACATATATCTTGTGTATCAGATATGCTGAATCTACGCAGTTCTCACTTCCATACTGCAAGGTCAGTCTAAATACTGAGCGATGTAGGGAGAGTTTCGACGCTACAATAACTTCTTTCTTACAGACTAATCTAAATGAAATCAAATTGGTAGATGAGGATTTAACATGCACTTAAAAAAAAAAAGTTGTAGAATTCTATAAAAAACGGGAGATGTGAGAAAAACTGCTAAAGACAGCCAAAATCAAGGGAAAATTTAGAAAATCGTTTTATAATGTTATTATTGGATTTTTTTAAATTTATTTGTTTGTTTTGTAATATCAAAATCGACTGAGTTTCCATTGAAAATATGATTAATTTTCTACAACATTTATGACCGACACAGTTTTGGAGCACGTCGTACTTCTTTTATGAGGGAACTAAGAGCTTCCTCAACATTATCTCATCCCAACAGAGGCACCAAAAGATGACTTTCAGGCCAAGTAACTAAACTCGAGAAAATTTGCCGTGAAATTTCCGTCTTTGGCAAAAATGAATTCCCTTGTACCTGTCAATATTTTTCAAAAAGAAGTATTGTGTATTCATAAACCTTTGTTCCTAGGCCTATATATATTAATGCTTAGTACAAAAAGGAAAAATATTGAGATTGGTTACTACCCAATAATAAATAAATTTAGAAGAATTCCGAAATAGTTTTGTCTTGAATTTGTAATATGTGTGGTTACAAATGAGTGCGGGAGGATAAAAGTGCATAGAACCTTCTCAAATTATCAAGCAAGGAATACCGTCCCTTCCCCTGTATTCTACTGAAGAGGCCTGGCGCCCCAATTAATTCAAGAATAAATTCCTAATTTCAAAGTACGCGCCGTTTGGAACGCCAAATGTATCCACACGCATATCCAGCAAACAGACGATGTCACTGACCTTCCATATTGTACACAATACATACTGTGTCTATACTTAGTCCATTATAAATTACGATGAGTGATATTTTACAAAGAAAGGAAGAGAGAGAGAGAAAAGGACTCTTGACATTATAGTGGACAAGTTAGTCTAGTGATATCATTTTGCATATCAATATGATGAGGTTTTAATTTAAAGCTTCGAATAGTTGTATTGTTACACAGGCACAGAAAGTCTTCCTGAATGATAAGTCGTGTGTGTATATGTGCTGTGTTCTTTGCAATGTACGCTTGTTTTGAACAGCAGTGAATCAAGAATCAATATGATGTTTGTTAATGTGATATACCATAGGGAAAATGAGTTTTAATTCAGTGTGTTACTGAATCAATGTGTTGCCTTGTAAGAACGTATTCTTTGAAGGAAAATCGAAACCGAAAATGTTTTATCTTGAATTATAAATATGTGTGGTTAAATATTAGCACTTTGTACTATTATGATGATAAACTTGGTTTTTTTTTTTTCGAGGGGAGAACTGGAAACCTCAAATCCTCAAGCAGGGAATATTGACTTTTTCCCTGTAATCTATCCAATTAATTCAAGAATAAATTCCTCATTTGTAAGTACGTACATTTTACTCCATGGATTTCTGCTGGTGTCCTTGAGAGCTTACTAATGGAAGCGAGTCTAGTAACAGCGCACTGGAAGCGCTCTTGGGCAACAGTGGAGCACACTGCTCAGGATTGTGACGCGAGCATGCTCTCTGAACCAATAACAATTTACGTAGCAACGCGCATGCCCTATAACTTGAGGCTCGCCAACTGTGGGGTAGTAGTGTGGTAGTGACAGAGCTGTCTCACTTAGCAAGTGGTGAGCCCCTGCGACCTTGGAATGGAAAGAGCCATGCTAGGAGGGCGTGCTTGGATTCGTTTTTTTCGTCTCGTCATGCTCTTTACGGGAATGTAGGTATCGAAAAGGTGAACTTAGGGTTTTGGGTAAAAAAATGCGTTTTTCACATTTTTGTCGATTTTCGGAAAACGGGCCATGCTAGGAGGGCGTGCTTGGATTGGTTTTTTTCGTCTCATGGTGCTATTTACGCGAATGTAGGTATTGAAAAGGTGAACTTAGGGTTTTGGGTCAAAAAATGCGTTTTTCACATTTTTGTCGATTTTCGGAAAACGGGCCATGCTAGGAGGGCGTGCTTGGATTCGTTTATTTCGTTTCGTTGTGCACTTTACGGGAATGTCGGTGTCGAAAAGGTGAAGTTAGGGTTTTGGGTCAAAAAATGCGTTTTTCACATTTTTGTCGATTTTTGGAAAACGGGCCATGCTAGGAGGGCGTGCTTGGATTCGTTTATTTCGTTTCGTTGTGCACTTTACGGGAATGTCGGTGTCGAAAAGGTGAACTTAGGGTTTTGGGTCAAAACATGCGTTTTTCACATTTTTGTCGATTTTTGGAAAACGGGTCATGCTAGGAGGGAGTGCTTGGATTCGTTTATTTCGTTTCGTTGTGCTCTTTACGGGAATGTCGGTGTCGAAAAGGTAAACTTAGGGTTTTGGGTCAAAACATGCGTTTTTCACATTTTTGCCGATTTTTGGAAAACGGGTCATGCTAGGAGGGCGTGCTTGGATTGGTTTTTTTCGTCTCGTTGTGCTCTTTACGGGAATGTCGGTGTCGAAAAGGTGAACTTAGGGTTTTGGGTCAAAACATGCGTTTTTCACATTTTTGTCGATTTTTGGAAAACGGGTCATGCTAGGAGGGCGTGCTTGGATTCGTTTATTTCGTTTCGTTGTGCTCTTTACGGGAATGTCGGTGTCGAAAAGGTAAACTTAGGGTTTTGGGTCAAAACATGCGTTTTTCACATTTTTGCCGATTTTTGGAAAACGGATCATGCTAGGAGGGCGTGCTTGGATTCGTTTTTTTCGTCTCGTTGTGCTCTTTACGGGAATGTCGGTGTCGAAAAGGTAAACTTAGGGTTTTGGGTCTAAATATGCGTTTTTCACATTTTTGCCGATTTTTGGAAAACGGGTCATGCTGGGAGAGCGTGCTTGGATTCGTTTTTTTCGTCTCGTTGTGCTCTTTACGGGAATGTAGGTGTCGAAAAGGTGAACTTAGGGTTTTGGGTCGAAAAATGCGTTTTTCACATTTTTGCCGATTTTTGGAAAACGGATAACGTGATGATGACGTGCGTGATAGTATGTTTTCGTCTCGTTGTGCTCTTTACGGGGATATAGATATGGAATAGGTTAAAAGCTGGAAACATGTTTTTTTTAGTCACAAATGGGTTTTGTGATTTTCCCTCATATTGTGAAAACCGAAAACGTGAGAATGACGTGTGTGATAGTATTTATTTCGTTTCATTGTCCTCTTTACGGGGATATAGATATGAAAAAGGCAAAAAGCTGGAAACATGGTTTTCTTATGGAAAAGGTGTTTTTTGTTCATTTTCGCGTTATTTGGAAAACGAATGAGGCGATTTTTATGATGGTCATGTCGATGTATTTATGTCGTTCTGTTTACGGGAATGTAGGTATGGAAAACCTAAAATGATGGTTTCCGTTATTTTTTTTCGAGATCGTTGAGGAAAACGGGGAAAAATGTAAGAAACCAGATTTGAAGTCACGTTAGGTTATGCGCTATGATGTTAGTAAAACATTTATGCATTATTATTATTATTATTATTTGTCTTGACTGGTCAGGGCTCACACGCAGAGAGAGAACATGTTTAATGCAATGAGAATTGAAAGCATTGAAGCTAGCCCACGGCGATCCAGACAGACACAGGTCTTATCATCGTACGTGCCTCGCAGCAGAGAGAGATAACAGCCTGT
Organism: Meconema thalassinum; assembly: GCA_946902985.2. Taxonomy (NCBI): domain Eukaryota; kingdom Metazoa; phylum Arthropoda; class Insecta; order Orthoptera; family Tettigoniidae; genus Meconema; species Meconema thalassinum. The sequence goes on along the minus strand of OX336399.1, from coordinate 70,047,585 downwards.
TGTTCGCATGCAGGTGGCCGTTATCTGACCCAGACGTGTTACTCGATATCTCGATGAAGGACATACAGCTCTGTCGAAAAGCTGATCATTGCATTCCCACGCATACTCATGCAGAGATTGCAAAAGCTTGTGAGAATCGCTCTGACTTGTGCGCTCCATGACATCCTACTCGTAGGAACAAAAAAAAAGTAAAGTGTTAACTTTGCATCTTGTTGAGGAGACATATATGTTCTGAGGGTAAGAGAGACTCATCATTCTCGTGTTCATCTTTGAAGGTGACGGATGCAAGTGCCTTATGCTCTTTGTAAAATATTACGTGAACCGCGCCCATACTTGTACTAAGGTAGGTTCATTATTGTTAATTATGGCATGATTGGTTTTATTGTTATTTTGTGTATGCATGAAAAGTAAGTTAGTGACTGATGGTATTTTTGGGGGATTTCGTTTGTTGCAGATTTTTAAAAACAACATCATTAAGTCTGGGAAAGCAGACAGAGAGAGACAGTGACAGTGACAGTGGCGGCAAAGAGCACATTTGCTGAAAGTATTATAATTCATTATATGGTGAGTACATGTTGTTCCATTACTTTTATTGTTGTTGTTGTTGTTAAATGCGTGTCATTTATTTCACGGAAATTTATATACTTATGGCGTGTATTTATTATTGTTTTAGAATGAAGATATATATGGAGTGAATAGGTTTTAACTACCTTGACGCTTTCGATATTAAAAAAAGAGGTGAGTCTTTGTAAATGACTTTGTTATTTTCGAGTGAGTGTCTTATTTATGTGTGCACACTTGAAACCTTTTGTTTTTAGCAAGTCTTATGAATGAATGAATGAATGAATGAATGAATGAATGAATGCACATGTTTAATGTATATAACCATGACTAATAACGGATTGTATTGGTTTGTTTTTCAGATAAATCATTGGAAACCAAAAAAAACAAGATAAACCTTGTCGTTGATATTAAAACTATAACAACTTTGTTGGTGATCATTTCCTGCTGGGGGCCCAAATTACTACAACCATTGTCTACCTGTGAACGAGATTGTGTGTGCCAGTCAGTAAAAATCGATAAGTGTGGTCGTTTGGAATTGGAGATTTTGGATTAACCTATTTTAAGGTAAGGGTTGCACGTTTATTAGTCCATTTTATAATCATGTCTATATCAGAGAGTGAAGTGTTAGTGTGGCAGCCTTTGGCCAAATGTTTCAAAACGCGAGTATGCTCAGGCCGAATTTACAATGCGAATCACTGTCTGTCGCCTAAAGATTTTGTGGAATTATGTTTTCCCATTTTTTTGAGTGAATGTGAACAAGGCTTAAGATTGCATCAGGCTTTAAAAATAAACTTCGAACTACTATGTGAATTTACATTGATAAAAAATAATGTTGAAGAGAAACACACCTTCAACCTTTGTACAAAAATGGAGAAAGTACTGATAGCCGATAATTTGGAAACGTGGTATCAGGAGAAAGCTATTCAAGCGCTTATCACTAAATTTGATAAGTTGCAAGAGGGTCCCAGTGGCTTGGCCCTCAATAGCATTGCCTATTTGCAAATCAATATTTGTAAATACAATCCATTGAATGCAGGAAGTAGCTATATTGCCACACCGAGCTTTATCGCTTCCAGAAAGGCAGTGATCAACATACGCAACAAAGACGATTACTGCTTTTTGTGGAGTATAGTGAGCTGCCTGCAACCCTGTCAGGGCAGTAATTGTGATAGACCAGGGAAGTACAAAGAATTGTTTAACCGCATGAAACAAACTCTCAATCTCGAGCGTGTTTCATTTCCCATGCCTCTAGATAAAATTCATTTATTTGAGAAAGATAATCCAAATTTCTCATTCATGGTGTATGGCATCGAAGGATCCAATATTGTGGGCCCCTTGTATGCCACCAAACAGGTAAAGCAACATCACATTCACCTGCTTTTCCTGTCTGATGGGGATAAAAGCCATTACTGTTGGATAAAGAATTTAAGTAAATTGGTGAGCAGCCAAGTGTCTAATCATGATGGTAAGAAACATATTTGTGAGCGCTGCCTTCAGTATTTTACAACTGATGAACTTTTGAAACGACATACGGAAGACTGTGAAGGGCAGACGGCAGTAAAGCTAGTCTTGCCCGAAGGGAATGACGCAGTCTTAAAATTTAAGGCCACTAATAAACAAGAGATGGTACCATTTACTGTTTACGCTGATTTTGAGGCCCTTACTGTTCCCATTCAGGGATGTGAACCAAGCCCCCATACAAGCTCAACCTATCCAGTGCAGAAACATGAGCCTTTTGCTGTAGCCTATTATGTTGTCTGTCACTATGATAATTCACAATGTGAGTATGTAAGTCATAAAGGTCAGGATTGTGCGCGGTGGTTTGTTGATCAAATGGCGGCTTTAGCAGGCAAAGTAGAAACTATTTTGAACAACCCTGTACCAATTCAGATGAATGACGTACAGCAAAGAGAATATGATCAAGCCACCACCTGCCACATATGTGAAAAGCCAATCTTAGGCGGAGAAAAAAAAGTAAGAGACCACTGCCATAGGACAGGGCATTTTAGAGGTGCTGCCCATAACGAATGCAATTTGAAGTACTCTACACCTCGCTTCCTCCCTGTCTTCTTACACAATTTCTCCCGGTATGACCTTCACTTCATTGTAAAACAATTTGCTCATGTAGATATGAGCAAATTCAGCATTTTGGCTAAGAACCATGAGAGCTTTACCTCACTTTCATGGAGAAAAGGAAGCATGAGCATTCGCTTTCTCGACTCATTCAAGTTTATGTCTAGTTCGCTGGATAGTCTTGTGAAAGGCTTAAGCCAAGATGAGTTGAAACATACCCATTCCCACTTTACGGATACAAATCAATTTAAATTGTGTGTTCGTAAAGGCCATTTTCCATACGATTATGTGGAAAGTTACGAGGTGCTTGAAGAAACGACTTTGCCGCCAAGAGAAAAATTCTTTTCTCAATTGACTCAAAGCACCATCAGTGAAGAAGACTATGCCCATGCACAGCATGTTTGGCGAGTGTTTGGCATAGAAACCATGGGCCAGTATGCTATGCACTACTTAAAATTAGACGTGTTGTTGTTGACCGACGTTTTTGAAACGTTTCGTCAGCTATGTCACAGGATTTATGGCCTTGACCCCGCTCACTACTATACCAGTCCAGGGTTAAGTTGGGACGCCGCCCTCAAATTTACCCACATTGAGCTTGATTTACTGACGGATCCCGATATGGTACTCATGATGGAAAAAGGGATTCGTGGGGGATTCGTATCGCTCAATCAGCGACATGCCAAGGCAAATAATCATTACATGCCTGATTATTGTCCCGAAGAACCAGAATCCTATCTAATGTATTTCGACGTAAACAATTTATACGGTCACGCTATGAGTCGACCACTGCCGTACAGAAACTTTGTCTGGCTGTCTGAGGATGAAATTAAAGATTTTAATGTGCATAGCGCTAGCAAGCAACAGGACGTAGGGTATGTTCTTGATGTCGACTTAGCTTATCCCCCCCATCTCAGACAGCGTCATGGTGATTTCCCCTTTTGCATAGAGAAAATGGTGCCGCCCGAGAGTAAGGGCAATCATAAGAAATTGATGGGTACCTTGTATGATAAAAATCACTATGTGTTGCATATTGACATGCTGGTAGAATGTTTAGCTCAGGGCTTAACCCTGAAAAAAATCCATAGAGGTATTTCTTTTTGTCAGAAACCGTGGTTGAAACCATACATGGATTTAAATACCAGTCACAGACAAAGTGCCACTCAGCCATTTCAAATCAATTTTTTTAAACTGATGAATAATTGTATCTATGGCAAGAGTTTGGAAAATGTACGGCAGTATAGGGACATTAAGTTGGTCAATACATGGCATGGCAGATGGGGGGCTCAAAAATATATTGCAAAACCAAATTTCAAATCTTTAAACATTATTGATCATGATCTACTGACTATTGAACTTGCCAAAACTAAAGTGGTCATGAATAAGCCTATCTATTTAGGCCAAGTCATTTTAGATTTTTCAAAATTGCACATGTATAAATTCCATTATGGTTTTGCAATACAGCGATTTGGTACCATTTCCTTGTTATATACAGACACGGATAGTTTTATTTACCATATCCGTGACTGTGATCCGTATGTCGTTATGAAACAAAACCCAAAATGGTTTGACACGTTCTCGTTTAGTGAGAAGAACGTGTTCGATATCCCCCGTCTGAACAAAAAAGAAATTGGTTTAATGAAAGATGAGTGTTCAGACACCATGATGACTGAGTTTGTAGGTCTCGCTCCGAAAATGTATAGTTTTCGACAGGTGGATCGATGCGAATCTATGCGAGCCAAAGGGATTAGCCAGCATGTGGTTAAACGTCTCTGTGTGGATGATTATTTACATGTCCTTCAGACCCACACAGCCATGGCACATAGTCAGTTTAGGATTCTCTCAAAAAATCATGATTTATTTTTAATGAAGCAGCGAAAACAAACACTCGCTTTGTTGGACGACAAGAGACAGTGGTGTCAGGATATGATGACAAGCGTCCCATTTGGTTACAACCAGTAGTGGTTGTAGCTATTGTTGTTGTACAACACGGCAAGTGTTTGGTTTGGTTGCTATCAAATGCGAGATGCCATCTTGAGCCTCGGAATAAAAATAAAAAATTGTAGTGTATCATATAATTTTTGTTTTTTAACCTGCGTGCATGGGTGTATGCATGGATGTGTGAATGCCTGTAAATAGTTGTACATAAACTGTATGTCTTGTGCTATTTGCCTGTCAACGCATAAAGAGAGCCATGCATCAACGTTTCCATGGTTCACTGTGCACAGGCTAGATTAAAAACATGTTGACTTATTTAGGTTAGGTTAGGAAAAAAACAAACAAGTAGCCACCCTCACTATTGTTGTCGCTTAGTAGGCCTCATGTTTCGGCAAGGTGACCATTCACCCTCAGTAGGCATGCGGCTTAATAGGCCACACTAGGGTGTGGCTTAGTAGGTCTCATGCAAGAACAAAAGAATAATAATCTGCTGCTTTTACGGAGGACAAAACTCTCACTTTATGGCTAGAGTTATGAGTGGTGATATATTTGAAATATCTGAACAGAAATTGTTTCTTTAACCTGTTACATGTTTTTTTCCTAACCTAACCTAAAGAAGTCAACAGACAGATGGTTATTTATTTGTGTTTTGCTTATTTTTTATTTTATTTTTGCCATTGACTTAGGGGACAGACAGTGTATATAGTACATAGTATTTTTATTTATTCACTTAGTAAACGGCAACGACTACTTTTCAGATTCAATCATGAGCCATGATGAAGATCGTTTTATCGTCACAAAACACACCACGTTCAATGAATATGCCACGATGATGTCTCATAATCCTCAACGTGTGGCCTATCCTTCAGAATATAGAAACACGAAAGTACGCATTGATACCATGTTTTATGACATCATTATGGATGATGACATAGTTTATGATCCAGGGCATCACTTTTGTAAATCCTGTATGCTAAATTTTGGCTTTGAAAATAATGTATCCACGCAAGTGATTCATAAAGCATGGTACGGTTTAACCATGAATCAAGTGATTGTTAAATTAGCTGACGAGGATCATTTTCCAGATTTCTGGTGTACAATATGTACAAAACCCCTGTTTAATGTTTATTTTCCAATAACCTCTCAAATGTTTTGTTTTCATTTTTATAAATTTCCTGCTGAGGAATCAATCACTTCGTATCGACAACAAGCATTTCGCCAACTTTGTCTTGGCTTACCTATCAATCAATATTCGCCTCATAGAATGAGATTTGTTAGAAACTAACAACATGATGTCATGATTATGGCTTTTTTTTTGTTTGCATTCGGCTTTCAGGTGCATACTTGACGTTTAGAATACATTTGGCTATTTTGTTTGTTTGTTTGTTTTAGTTTATCGTGTATTCACGTTGATAAACACATACACACTGGTTTAAATTTGTAGTTTTGAATTTTGTTTTGTTGGATGTAGACATGGTTATTAAATGCATAGCGTGTTAACTTTGCCTTTTTATAGGTTACCAAAAGCATTCCATGTTTGCTCTTAGTATTTGTTGATACTATTTATTTAACAGAATGTTGTGTGAATTTGCACAACAACAGAGCAAACGAATACAAGTCATTTGACAAGGGAATGATAGGCTAATTCCCATTTACAACAGAGACATGCATTTACCTCCAAGAGAGAAATCTTGAAAATAATTCACACACTTAATTTTGATAAAACATTTCCTATTAAATAATTTCCAAATGTATGTTTTGACTGAAAAAAATGATACAAACATTATTATTATATTTTTATCCAATACTATCTATCTACAACTTCAGGTCATAAACACTCAGGATTTAAAAAAAAAAACAATATACTTTAATGTACAAAGTTATTGCTATTGTAATATAAGAACAAGAGTGTTAGAATGTAACACTCTTTTCTTTGGTTATAGACAACCATGGACGCCTTGAACGCCATTGGTCAAGATTGTGGCTTTGCACGCAAGAAAATGAGTGAATTGCCTACGCAAACACCCTTTCGCATACATAAAATTCAAAAACTGAAAACCAAATTTGGTGAACGAGCTCTTTGCATTTGTCAAGACTTTGAGACATTTCTTCCCACACGATTTAATAACCTACCTGATAATGTTATGGAAGATGTCAATTCCAGTATTCACCCTGTCTATTTAATTTATGAGGGTGAAAAAAATAATCGATGCATGGTTCGTTTTGTAAAAATTGAAAACGAATAATCATTGTACGCTAGCCGTAACTTTTTTGTTTATTCATGCCCTACTCTTTAATGACTATAATAAAATAAAATTATTTTTTGGGTTCAACAGTTTGACGTTTATTAATTGTTGCTCAACGTTTACCATGATAAATAATAATAAAAATAAATTTTCAAAACTTATGCTTAATGGTAGATTTTTTTGTTTGTTTATAGGTTTAGTACAATTACTATGTATATATAATTTTTTATAATAATAATGATGAAACTATTAGTTAAAATAATGGACTTTTGTCCTTTTTTATTGTTTGTGATTTAAAATAGCATTTATAGCAATTTTTATGCAATTTTTATTATAATTTATAATGATCAAATTCTAGTAACATGTTATTTTATTCAATAATAAGCGTTTAACAAAAAAAAACTGGTTCTAGAGTAGATAAAGATTTCATGCTGACATTCGTTCTGCTAGACTGCTATTTGAAGCTGATGAATAATGATGGACTTTTGTCCTTTCTTTTGATTGTTTGTGATTTAAAAAAATAGGTTTAGTACAATTACCATGTATATATAATTTTTTATAATAATAATAATAATGAAACTATTAGTTAAAATAATGGACTTTTGTCCTTTTTTATTGTTTGTGATTGAAAAAATAGATTTACTACAATTAGTAATAATTTTTAATGATGCACTGCTGTCCCTTTTTTATTGTTTGTCATTTATAATTATAATAATGAAACTATGAGTGAATAATAATAATGGAAAAAAACACAACATGGACTCTTGTCTTTTTATTTATTTTTTTGTCATGATAACAGTGATACTATACATTTTTTTAAATAAATTCATTACGTTAAAGTCCATATCTAGATAAAAGTAATTTGCTCTTCATAGCACCAATCACTATAAATGCTGCCATTCGTTCTGCTAGACTGGCATCTGAAGCTGTTAATCGTTGCTTGGCAATGCTTAACAAGACTTTGTCGGCAATGCGTCTTAGTGTGGGATCACTGTTTTCATAGGCTTTATCGTGATTAAGGCATGCATGATCCAAAGCATTGATTCCCATATCCCCTCTCCTCAAACGATCTTGAAGACGAGTACCAGGGCCGCAAAAGCTGTAAGCAGGTAAGTGAGCTTCGAATGGTAAGTTTTTAATAATGTTATCAATAATTCCACGGCCAGTACACCTGGGACATAGAGGTTTCAATCGGTGAAAAACACTTTTTTTGTTGTTCTTCTTCTTCTTCTTCTTGTTCTTGTTCTTGCTGTTGTTGTTTGTCGGCAGCTCCTGACGAGCATGGTAGGTGGCGGTTGTTTTCCGCATGACAGCCATGGAATGATGAAACAATGTCTTTACACTGAGTTTTATGACCATGATATAATTTCATTAATTGGCATGTGGCACACTGTCGAATGGAAGGTATTTTTGCCATGGTTAATTGCTTGTGATGGGAAAAATGACTGCATGGTTGTAGTTCACTCAATACAGAGTCGTTAGTCCACTCGGCAGGCGCCTTTTCCCAAATTTCTTTGACAGCGTTGGCAGCAACATAAAAAAGAAATGATTTAGGTAGTGCTAATAATTCATGTTGTGTAAAGCTAATCAGTTTTTTCTTGCACACAAAGAACTTTCCAATAGCCTTGTCGATTGTAGTGGCGTCCATGTCTATAACGTTGATGTTATCACCTCACGTGTACACGTCTCACTGCTATCATTGGACGATACACTTTCAGTTTTCATTTTATTGAACAACTCCCAACATGCACTCGTGGTGAGCCAATGAAACAATTGCCATGCATGCGCTAAGGCTTTATTCTGAATATTGTCGCAAGGACAAGTGTCCATAAGCGTTTGCAGGGATGGACAACCCAGATCTAAAAGGTCAATACATTGACAGTGAGAGGGTAGAAATGGTTGAAGCCACTGGCGTTTTTCACTCCCTTTAACAAATAAGACATTGGCCGAGGACAAATGGGCTTTCATGACAATGTCAAGATACTTGTAAGAAATATCACCCTTGTTCCATGCTAACTGCAAATGATTTTCAATCCATTGGCTCTGTTTTTTATCTTTTTCACTAAGCAACTCGAAAGCATAGGGAGGTTTAAACACCAAATGAATAGGGTTAGACACCCAAAACGTACTACAATCGATAAAAGCAACTTCCTTAAATATAAATTTGTTGTCTGCAATTTTAAACCCCTGACAATCCACGATGAGTGTACGCATCATGCTTTTTTATTTTTACTTGTTACCTCATTGACGTCTAATCAACAACTAACCCATGCCATGGTTTAACATGGCAAAATCAAAGGACTTTAGGGGAAAAAAAGGAAAAAATGAATTGAACAACAGCGAAATATTTGTTGAGGTTTTATTCATAACAAAAAAAAACTTACACTTTTATTACAAACAAGTGTGTTGGCTTAATTTGGAACAGCATTCAAATGAATAGTTTGCACATACGGTCCACAGGTATCTCCTAGTTTTGTAGGGTCTGGTACAATAACCGGATAATTCAAACTCCATGGAATATTGCCCACATCATAGCGATTGAGGTAAGGGCAGGATGGACTCCATCGCTGATGATCGCTAAAGGCTCGATCCCCTATTTCCCAGTTTCCAATTTCAATGTTGCAAAAAATACACTTGACCACATCCCCACGTTTTAAGTAATAAAATCCGCTCGCAGCCAATTCTCCACAATCCATAAAGGGAACTGTCCATGCTTCAAAAGTTTTCAAACGATTAAATTCACATTTTAAATTCCATGGTTTGTCTGTCACGTTGTTGTTGCTGTTGCTTATTGAGGGACACATGATGTTTGTTGTTGTCGTATGTGCGCACAGTGCCAGAGCGCAACAGATACTGTGCATGCAGACGCTTATCATCAATCCTATGAATGATGATCTTTTTTTTGTTTTCATTCGACCACAGATGGCTTACATGCTGGTGACATAATTGGACAAAGGATGATATTTCACTTGTCTAGCATGAATAATCAAACAGTAGGCACTGGTATGGTCTGGGACATTTTCTTGTGTTTCAAAATCTACCCTTAAATCAATGGTGGTGATTTTCATAGATTCTTCTAGATACGAACAGTCGAAAACAATCAGTGGTGCTTTTGCTTTAAACCCTTGTGGCGACAACATAGGACAATCCTGTTTTTCATAATAAGACGATTGAAATTTAGCGAACATGTCATAAAGGGGACCAAACTTATTTTTTGAAAAATTGAGTTCCAACCCCTCATAGGGAAAGCAAACATTATTTAAAAATAGTCGTATATTTCTCAAGTGAATGTGATCAAACAAGGTGACATCTTTGCTTTGTTGGTATTTTCTATTGGTTTGAAAACCAATAATAACATAGAGGGGTCTCTCGGTAGAGCGAGCCGATTTGACACTCCAACTATGAGTGTCAGTGGTAGGTAGCAAGGGGTATTCATGCAGACACCAACTTCGAAAGGCGATAGGCAAGGCTTTATCTTTTTGCACCAAATTTAACATGCTTAGCTTTTTACGATCCGATAGCGTCACATGGGGCACTTTCCATAGTAATCGAAGCAGTTGAATTTTTGAGTCTATCACTTGGTCAGAGGCTCCTTTCAGTGCATTATAATCACTGCGGTCTCTCACCAGATACAAACTTTGTCTTGCGTTTAAAATAATACGCTTGTGATCTTCGGCAAAGCCAAGGAGTAATTTTAAGGGTAGGAAGCCTGTAAAAGTGCCATCGGTATGAACTAGCCAGTTATTGCTACTGTTGGGACACCATCCTGCCATAGAAAGCGTTTTACTTTCCTCCTCGCTATAGGATGGATATAATTTCATAAGACTAGTCATGCCCACATTTCGAGTCATATCTATGACAATATCATTTATCACATAACGTACTTCAGAAAACAGAAAAGCCAAACCATGATTCGCCAACGCAGACGTTGTGGGCGTACTGCCATCTGCTTTCATTAATTTACCCTCAATTTGAAGGACACTTTCATGAGGTAGAGTAAAAATATCTTGATTGTTAATTATGAATTGAATCTCGTCATTGTTATTCAGACCTGTTGCTTGAGGTTGATAGGAATGCATATCAATGCGCACGACGCCATCTTCCACTTGTATGGGATTTAACACTTGCAACAGCTCTTTGTTCATGATTGGGGTGTAGCGTATAACCAAGGCGTTGTAAGCGTTGTCGGTTTACCCGTGTCAACCGTTTCATACACGGCGGGCAACTAACCGAGCTCGTAGACGTTGTTGTTGCTTTATAGATAAATTTCATAGCGTCTTTAAAACCAACTTGTAGGTCACGGGGGTGTTGGCGTCCAAAGCAATCAGTTGTTGGTTTCTATTCACTAAGCGTAAGGTAATATTACTAATATCACTGACACACACAGGATGATAGAGAACCACTGAAGGGTTTTCACGAATAATATAGCCGCAAGGAGAGGTGACAATAAAATCATACAGGGAATGGCTTTGTTCTTGATTCGTAAATACGTCTCTAATAATATTGCAAGTTACAGAAATGTGATGGTCCTCGATGAATTTCACTGGATAATCTGATTCATGGGGTTGCTGAGCTGCCAACACTCTTGGTTTAAATCCTAATAAAGGACCAATAGAATGAACTCGTGTTTCAAAGTCAATGTTAAACGTAGAGAAAATACGACAGCGATGAGTTATTGTATTGGCTGTAAGTTCAAATTTGTGTGTCCCATCCGCAAATGGTTTGACACCAAATTGTTTTATCATCGACACGCTAATGGCCTCATGCACATCGTCTATAGTATAACCTCCAGGGGGTAGTGTCAACATATAATCATCATAATAAAATTTGTCATTAATATCCACTTGAATATTGTAAATTCTGTTGTAACTTTCCAAAGAAATTAATCCTAGCACATAGGATTGTTCGGGATGCAATTCAATGGGAGGGAAAAAATCCAGGGACACTTCAGGCCCGCGACTGTGCACGGTAAAGGTCTTGGCGTTGACATTCATAATGATGAAACTGATGGCTTAACGCGACCTCTTATATAAAAAATGTAAACTCAAACGGCCACACTCTTGACTGTCAAAGGTTTGTTGACGATTCACATTATAGAATATCTTTACCCGGTTTCCCAAATAACGTATCAACTCGATCGGGGGTGGTAAATTTCCATAACTGTCAAAGTACCATACTGTGGAACCTTGTTTCACATAGGCTACAAAATGGGTTCCTGGGCCTGCATCATCATCTAAATTCATCATGGCTCGTTCTTCTTTCCACGGTGCTTTAGGTAATTCATTTCGCATAAATACACCTCGAAAATGAGAAATCTTTAGTTGTTTGGCATAGCTTTCCACTTCTTCATGGGTCATGGCATGACGAGGCAGTTGGCTTAAGCGCTTATCGATGAAGATGGACATTTTTTTTTTTCCTTAGACGGTAGGCCATTACCTTGTGGATAAAAGACTGGCTTTAAAGGGTTGCCATTTCTAGCTCCCATCGCAATGGCTTCTAACGTTTTATTGTGTCGCTCGCTTTCTTTGAATTGTTGCTTGCCTTGCTCGACGGCTTTTATGGTTTTCGCTACAGCGCTGGCACCACCCAAAAGGGACCCCAAAGCTGCCAACCCTGCAAATAAAGCCGGCAAAAAACCCCCACGCTTAGCAACAGGAATGACTCGCCCACGTTTTTGCTTTCTTTCTTTTCTTTTTATCGATACATAATGCTGCGATTTCGGAGCTGTAGACAATCGCACCGCTTGTAAAGCTTTTTCGATAGCCACTCTTTTTAGATTTTTTTTAGTTTTTTTACGTTTTAACACTGGGTGTGAGGCTGATCGACTTGGTTCCCGACCTGGCTTTTTTCTCTTTTTGAGATTTGATTTTTTCATGTTCATAGCATATCTTTTTTTCACCATGCTGCTACTTGGTGAACCTTTCACAGCAAACATTCGATAACAACTAACGTAGAGAACCTTATTTCATAGCACTATATTCCAATTCTATATAAAGCGGGAAATCATTCACCGTTTTCCCAGCTTCCTTTTCCTCAAACGTAAGCATAAGATGAAAGGATAATTCATCTCCCACATTTACTCTTTGATGGTTGTGGGCCAACACTCTATCACCGTTTAGTTGTATTTTTAAATGTTTCTCATCAGGCATGGCATATTTAATATGAATGACACCATCATAATGCAGTCGATAACGACTTAAACCGGAAGCAAGCATATAGGTAAGATCATCATTCACCAGTGGTAGTGGTGGTGGGGAATGGTTTTCGTCATTGTCCAGTTTTTGATTTGACAGGTACACTAAAAATACAGATGGGACAAATTTATAAAGCCTTTTCATTTGATAGGTCACATAACGTTTCGTGCAGACATCATTTTCGTCTCGAGGCTCTTGCACATCAATAATACGATGATGATTGGCTGAATAGCCCTCAGCGGTTAGTCTCGGGGCCATGTGATAGACACTTTGCACTTTGCGATCGACATAGCTTTTTGTTGCCACCTCTCGTGACTGTTTTGACAAAGAGGCGGCCGTGGCCATGGTTACACGAGCTCTCCCAAACACGTCCATGGTGATAGACGTTAACTAACCTATCTTACTCACCGTTTGCCTATATATATAAACCTTATACACACATGAAAAAAACTCAGTCATCGACACAATGGAATTAATGAAACAACCCCATGCTTTGCCCGTCTCTGATTTGGTTTCAGAGCTATCACTGTCCGTGTGCGAACCTAAACGTCATGGCACCCTATTCCCATCTACCGTTCGATGTATTATGGTAGGGCCTTCGGGTTGTGGAAAGACCAATGTTTTGCTGAACATTATTACCGCACCTCATGGCCTACGATTTCAAAATATTTATATTTTTGCCAAATCCTTGTACCAGCCTCTGTACGTGTATCTGGAACAAATTATGTCTTCGTTAAATAAAGAAGCCATGGGCTATTTTACATTCACCTCACCTCAAGATGTCATTCAACCAGACCGCATTCAACCAGATTCCATTATAATTTTTGATGATATTGCCACTCAACGACAGGCCATTATTCAAGAGTATTTTAGTATGGGACGCCATAAACAAGTGGATTGTTTTTATCTAGCTCAGACCTATTCCAAAATCCCCAAACAGTTGATTCGTGACAATGCCAATCTCATCGTTCTCTTCCGCCAAGACTCTAGAAATCTCTATCATATTTTTCAAGATCATGTGAATCCAGATATGTCCTTTACAGCTTTCACGCAATTGTGTGCTTCGTGTTGGAACCATCATCCCCATGCCTGTTTGGTCATAAATAAACAGAGTGAACGATGTGAGGGACGTTATCGCTTGGGTTTTGATCATTTTATTTCTGTTTAAAAAGACCTAGGGTTGGACATTTCCTGTTAGTGTGTCTTTACCTTTACCATGGCGAACGCCATAGGGTACAAGAAACATGTTCAAATCATGCAGCGTATTATTGAGGCACGAAATACGATTCGACATAAATTTCGTGAATTGCAACGTTTAAAAAACGTCAATCCTTTACCCATGATAAAACATGCTCCATCATCGGTTGATCCCATGAGATTTAAACCTAATGCTTCTGCTGCTACTGCTGCTGCTGCTACCTCTCAAACCAAACCCATAACAAGTTCAAAATTTACTCAAACAGAATCCACACGACAGGTAAAATCCTCCTCTTCCTCCTCCTCTAATGTTAGTGAACAAGAACATCAAGAACATGAAAAGAAGGAAGAAGAAAAAGAGCATGAACAAAGTGAAAGTGACAGCGAAAGCGTATTTAGTCCTGAAAGAAAAAAGAAATCGTCACCCCTTCAACAGTTTCTAAAAACAAAACAAAAATCTTCCGTCATAGCGGCAACACCGTCTTCCTCCACATCGTCTCCGTTTTCACAAGTCTTGGCAACCCCTCAAAATAAAGCTCAACTCAAAAACATTTTAATCAAACATTATGGGGCAACCCTGGAACCGTATTTGACCCTTCTATTTATTGGAAAGACAGATACCACGTATGGTGTTCGCTATGAGAATGATAGTTTTAAAATTGGGGATTCATCCATTAAATTTGCTCGTACGAAAGCTGTCATTAAAAAGATCAACTATAAATTAACACCGGGTCTGTTAAAGCTGCTATTTTCTCGCACCCCCTCGACACAAGATTTTACGTCCGAGGACCTTGCTAAATATAAATCCATTTTATTAGACACCAACGCTCACAAAAGAAACTATAAATCCTCTCAGCAGGTCAATGCCAATATATCCCAAAAATATAAAACCATCATTGCAAACATCTTTGGTAAGCAAAAACATCACTCTGCCTCTGGTGTAAGGTTTAAGAAATTAAAACCCTACCTAGATATAACCTTTTGGAATAATCCCAATCAGTTAGTAGAGCGCTTATACTTGCTTCATGCATCAAAACAAGCTGGTCACACTGGACATGAGGCGGAAATCGCCCTCATTGAACAACAACTCCGAGATGCTAAAATTATCTTATAAGCCATCCCCCATCAAAGTGGGCATTGCTCATGAATTGCATAAACCAGCCCGACGCATTTATGAACGTCGTCGTGTCATTTCCAAAGGAATCGATGAACTTTGGCAGGCAGACCTGGTTGAAATGATACCTTATTCTAACGTTAACGACGGTGTACGCTATATGTTGACCGTCATTGATGTCTATTCCAAAATGGCTTTTGTTCAACCAGTAAAAAATAAAACTGGTATCTTAGTCACAAAGGCCTTTCAACATATTATTGAACAATCAAAACGTCAACCTCACTTGTTACAAACCGACCAGGGGAAAGAATTTTTCAACAAGGATTTCTCCAGTTTTCTCAAATCTAAGGATATTCACCATTATGCCACCTATAGCAATCTCAAAGCCAGTGTGGTCGAGCGGTTCAATCGAACATTAAAAAGTTATATGTGGAAAGAGTTTACAATACATGGTTCCTATCGATGGATAGACTGGTTACCTCAACTTGTGTCTCGCTACAACAACACCATTCATTCCACCATCGGCATGAAACCTCGCCTCGTCACCAAGAACCTACCCAGACTCAATAGACTGTTTAACCCTATAAAAAGGCTAGATCCAAGGCGACATCGCCTTAAAATTGGAGATTTTGTTCGCATTAGTAAACATAGAAGTGTGTTTTCAAAATCGTATACTCCACAATGGTCGACAGAAATTTTTAAAATTCGCCAAGTCAAGCTAGGTCAACCAGTGACGTATCTCTTAGAAGATCAGAGCGGTCAACCCATTCAGGGACGATTCTATTATGAAGAAGTGCAAAAAACATTATATCCCAACGATTATCTCATTGAACGAGTAATTAAAGTCAAAGGTGCAAAATATTTTGTAAAGTGGTTAGGTTTTCCTTCCACGTATAATTCATGGGTCAATAAACATAATTTTTTGTAATAAAACCCTATTTAATTATTTTGAAAAAAATAAAAAATAAAAAAAATGTATCATATGACCTTTCATTATTCCCACCCTTTTGTTTATTACATGTCCAATAACCGCTTTGTTCGAGCCCATGCCAATCTGTTATCATGATGTTATACACTCACTCATTGTTTCAAACTTTGCATTGCATGATGAGTCCATAATGAACCTAGGCTATGACATACACATTATAAATCCGCACACTGTATAATGACACCAGCCTCTTATCTCTCTCTGCTGCGAGGCACGTACGATGATAAGACCTGTGTCTGTCTGGATCGCCGTGGGCTAGCTTCAATGCTTTCAATTCTCATTGCATTAAACATGTTCTCTCTCTGCGTGTGAGCCCTGACCAGTCAAGACAAATAATAATAATAATAATAATGCATAAATGTTTTACTAACATCATAGCGCATAACCTAACGTGACTTCAAATCTGGTTTCTTACATTTTTCCCCGTTTTCCTCAACGATCTCGAAAAAAAATAACGGAAACCATCATTTTAGGTTTTCCATACCTACATTCCCGTAAACAGAACGACATAAATACATCGACATGACCATCATAAAAATCGCCTCATTCGTTTTCCAAATAACGCGAAAATGAACAAAAAACACCTTTTCCATAAGAAAACCATGTTTCCAGCTTTTTGCCTTTTTCATATCTATATCCCCGTAAAGAGGACAATGAAACGAAATAAATACTATCACACACGTCATTCTCACGTTTTCGGTTTTCACAATATGAGGGAAAATCACAAAACCCATTTGTGACTAAAAAAAACATGTTTCCAGCTTTTAACCTATTCCATATCTATATCCCCGTAAAGAGCACAACGAGACGAAAACATACTATCACGCACGTCATCATCACGTTATCCGTTTTCCAAAAATCGGCAAAAATGTGAAAAACGCATTTTTCGACCCAAAACCCTAAGTTCACCTTTTCGACACCTACATTCCCGTAAAGAGCACAACGAGACGAAAAAAACGAATCCAAGCACGCTCTCCCAGCATGACCCGTTTTCCAAAAATCGGCAAAAATGTGAAAAACGCATATTTAGACCCAAAACCCTAAGTTTACCTTTTCGACACCGACATTCCCGTAAAGAGCACAACGAGACGAAAAAAACGAATCCAAGCACGCCCTCCTAGCATGATCCGTTTTCCAAAAATCGGCAAAAATGTGAAAAACGCATGTTTTGACCCAAAACCCTAAGTTTACCTTTTCGACACCGACATTCCCGTAAAGAGCACAACGAAACGAAATAAACGAATCCAAGCACGCCCTCCTAGCATGACCCGTTTTCCAGAAATCGACAAAAATGTGAAAAACGCATTTTTTGACCCAAAACCCTAACTTCACCTTTTCGACACCGACATTCCCGTAAAGTGCACAACGAAACGAAATAAACGAATCCAAGCACGCCCTCCTAGCATGGCCCGTTTTCCGAAAATCGACAAAAATGTGAAAAACGCATTTTTTGACCCAAAACCCTAAGTTCACCTTTTCAATACCTACATTCGCGTAAATAGCACCATGAGACGAAAAAAACCAATCCAAGCACGCCCTCCTAGCATGGCCCGTTTTCCGAAAATCGACAAAAATGTGAAAAACGCATTTTTTTACCCAAAACCCTAAGTTCACCTTTTCGATACCTACATTCCCGTAAAGAGCATGACGAGACGAAAAAAACGAATCCAAGCACGCCCTCCTAGCATGGCTCTTTCCATTCCAAGGTCGCAGGGGCTCACCACTTGCTAAGTGAGACAGCTCTGTCACTACCACACTACTTGGGGTATCCCTATGCGTATCCAGAGCCCACTGGCAGAAAACAATGGAGTGAAACGTATCGTCAGATTCTTTGTACGAGGGATCTTCCAAATATACGTTTCTCATTTCATTTCACAGAAAATATAACAAAGTTTTGTCATAACAAAAGATAAACCTTTGGCTATTTTTTTACACTGTCAGCCAATACATTACTATGGCAAGATATGATGATGATGATGATAATTGTTGTTTGTTGGGGCCTAACATCTAGGCTATCGGCCCCTGATTATGGCAAGAGATTTACAACAAGAATATATATTACAAGTATGTCAAGAAGGTAATAGTAGGAATGAGGTAAGCTGCAACACCTTTGTGGAGAAATAACAAAGTAAGACATGACTCTTGTGAAAGGTCAAACATTGTAAAACTTCAGGAAAGTTTCCTTTGTGTGTGTCTTTCTATAGCAGAAATGCATGCTTAAAACATCAAACAAACATACAACGTTCTTACAAGGCGGTGTATTATTTCTATAACTCCCTGTATACAATGTGTGTTAGGAGGATAAGGCAATGCGGTGGCAGGAAATTATTTTAAAAAGCACAGCCTCAACCATAATGTTCTTTAGAAAATAACTTATTTTATCTTGAAGTGGCTGAACAGGAAATACAAGAGTTCAGAAAGAGTAGTTGTTGCTGTTGTTGTTCTTTCATTTGAGGTGTTTGGACATCGTAATCATTTAGCCCCAGTTAAGAATGAGAGCGTATGTGTGATTCCAACTCAAAACCTCTCATTAATTTCAATTTTGACTGTGGATTCGAGAATTTTGAACAAGGAAAGAAAAACTATGGAGTTACCAAAAGTATGCCTAGGTTATTCAGCACATGCCCTTACCGAGCTGCGGATTTTTCTAGTTCGAATCCCAGTTTTAAATATTAATGATATGTCAGTTGCAACCGCTTCCATTCTGAAGAACGAACCGTGAATCTATTTCTCGATTTTCAACTCGCTCTATTGCCTAAATCATTAAGAATAAGACATATGTTCTTAGCAACTCACCATCGTATCGTTATATCCTCCAGACACACTATGTATTTCATGTACGTAACATGTTTCCAACAAGTGCGTTCCTTGCCACTGAAGTACTACAGTGGAACGTGGCTGATTCGAACTTCTATAATTCAAAATCTTCTTTAATTCGAATTTTTCTCTTGGTCCCTAGCATTTTATATACAATCAATACTAAAAAAAGAATCGTTGTTAATTCGAATTATATTTTGGATAATTCGAAGTTTTTACGTGTAAAAATCCGATTGGAAGCCAAACAGTTGGGTCAGGAATTCCCGAAAAACGACGTTGTATCATAGGCATGCGGCCCCTACTCGATTGTTTTGCCTACGTGACTAACAACACGCCGTCATCCCTTAGGGGCAGATGACCTCGTAATTACTCCCCTTAAAACAACATAACGAACTAACTAACTAGTGTCATCCCTTACACCTGTCTGGTAGTGCGTGCTGTGTGGTTTGATTAGACTTGGTTTTTCCTGTGTTTTAAAGCGTATGTATAGAGCTAAGATGTCATCAAAGCCTCGGGTTCCATACAAAACTTTGACTTTGGCGGAGAAAATAGCGGTGATTACAGAAGTAGAAAAGGGAATGAAGGAAAAATCTGAAATTGCAAAGGCTTTCGGGATTCCTCCAAACACGTAGTCAACATACCTAAAAAATAAAGACAAAATTCTCGGTTGTGAAAGTGAGAGTGGCAAAGGCTGAAAAGGGTTGAGAGAGCCGGGAAAATTGATTTTGAATATTTTCTCTAACCTATTCAAAGAACTTTCTTAATTCGAATTGTTGGATAATTCGATTTTTTTTTACTGGTCCCTTGAGATTCGAATTATCCAAGTTTCACTGTATTTTGTTCTACCAGTACTTGACCTAGAGACCTCAGTGGAAGGATAGGGAGTGGTTCGGGGATCGTACCGAATATTTCCCTGTCTGAGAACATTGACGCGTGACAGTAACAAGTTCCCTCGAACATTACTACGCCAGTGCCACTTAGCGTGGCAAATGTTTTACGCTGCAGTAGTATGCAGAAGGAGGAAGATGGGCAAGTGCAGAGCTAGCTGACGGTAACAGTAAAAGTAACAGTTTAACATCATCATAATAGTGTATGCTGTTGAAAGAAAAAGGGTTCCGTTCATGATAAAAAATAAAAGCGCACTTCTCACATTTATAAGGACTTGTTTTTGCCATCCCTAAATAGAATAACACGTTAGGTTGAGGCATATTAGGCAAATTGAGGAATGAGGTACAACTACAGCGAGAATAAATCAGCAAATAAGGCTTTCCCTTTGGCAGATATCGAAGGTAGAAATCTCAATTTCCTCTGTCAATGTCATCCATCGCAACTCCAATTACACTGTTTAGAAACAATATATAAATGTTTATGAAAATTTTTATTTAAGTACTGTTACGTAAAGTTTCTCGACCAATTATATCCATTATACCTAGCTTTGGGCTATTTGGTCGAGTGGAATTTTAAATGCTGACGTTTTGAGACAACTTCTTGTCCCTGTATCATTAGTCTATACCTGACTGGAAGCAACAACACATAGCTTTCAGCAGTGACGTCCGGTAGACAGTCCATTAAGGTAGATGTACATTAACTATTAATTTTGTTCTTTTATGTATTTTCTAAATTATTTGTGAACTTTCATATATTTACATTCTAATGCTTTTGTAAGGATAACTTATCCATTTTCTCTTTGTATTTGTTATCATAGTTTTTAAAGATTCTTTTCATTTAACTACGCTGACGAAGGTATCATTGTTATACCGAAACATGTCTTCTTAGTGTTTGACAAGGCGGATTTTATAATTTGAGATTAATATCAGTCAACACGGATAATATTTAATACCATATTCATAATAGTTAATGTCTATGCATTTTATAAAGAAGGAATTAGTAAACAATGGCATATAACCTCCATAGATAAATGGTATAAGATAGGAAGCCATGTCCAAACAAATAGTTACTCCATGAACTACTGAGACCAAGAGGAAGTTGGTAATGAAACTATAGAGGGCAGCCATGATCTATTTAAAGTATAACCATCACCTCCATTAAAGGTCTTTGGTTGTTTGCTAATTTCTATCGTCTCCGGAATGATACGAATTGGGAAATGTTTCTCCATACAGATGACAGAAGTTTCATCAAAAAGAATTCGATGGTCATTCTGTATGGAATGTTCAGCCACAGCTGACTTCTCTGGTTGGCAAAGACGTAAATGCCTACGATGTTCCTTGACCCTTGTTGTGATTCTCCTACATGTCTGACCAATATATACGTAACCAAAGGAACATGGAATCTTATGGTCTTATAGATAAAGCCAACTGAATCTTTGACTGATCGCATGGAGTTGCCTAAGGTGACATGGCTATATGCCATTGTTTACTCGTTCCTTCTTCCATTAGAAATCTTGATAAAGGGACCAGCAGTTGTCTCGAAACGTCGGCATTTAAAATTCCACCCGACCTAATAACCCCAAAGCTATATAATGGATCATATATAGTATTGACAAGGCGGATTAAATAACATTAATAAATAAAATAAATTAAAACATTAAAGGAACAATTATAGATTAAGGAAAGGAAAATTATGCGAAAGATCTTAGGGCCCAGAATTAAAAATGGCATACACTATCCCAAACCCAACTCTGAAATATATAGGAAAATTTCTAAACTTATCGATACCATGAGAATGAGGCGAATTCAATTTTTGGGCCATTTGGAAAGAATGAATCATACGAGACTTACTTACCGATTCCACAAATTTCTGCAGAACAAACGTACAAGACCAAAGTGGTACAAACAGGTGGAGAGGGATCTAGTGGAGATGGGATCGCCAGATCTGATGAATAGAAATGTAATGAGGAATATTGTTCACACAAGGGGATTTGAGGAAGATCAGAATAAACCAACACGACGTGCATGGTCGGAGGAAAAGAAACTACAACAATCCATGCATAGAGCTAATGGGCAAGGAGAAAGGCTCACCATACGTTGATTCCGCGTGGTCATAAGTGACCCATCCGCGAGAAGGAGAAGCAGAAGAAGAAGAAGAAGAAGAAGAAGAAGAATGAGGCAGTGTGCCACTACGACAGGACTTACCCGATGAGTGGAACCTTCCAAATCACAGGCTGTTTTAGTTACTCGGCACCACGCATACCTAAGTAGCCTACACAATGGCACCCCTGAAAAAGACTGACAAAGGAACACTGCGAACGTGAATAAACCGATTTTGATGAATCTTTAGTCAATACCTTCCAAAGAGTCTCAGTAATTTTTGACATATTTGTGTTTTAATGAGGTGGACGAAAACACAGTCGGAAACTTTTATGGTTTTCCATTAAAAAAATACGACATTTCACAACTTAATTGAACGATTTATTTAAAATGTTAATGAATTCTTCAGATGTATATAGCCTATTATCAAATCCCAATGAAAAACTGAAGGGGTTTCAGCCGAGAAAATCCACCAAAAGATATTCTATTTCAAAGAGCTTAGTTATTTTACATAGATATGAATGTATGATGGCTCAATCTCCAGAATAGAACCCCTGCTGTCTTGAAGTGTAAGAACATTACCCGTTTCTGATATACTTTTGAGGATATTGTGTTTTTGAAATAAGTCAGGAAAACTTTGGAAACAAACAATCGCTTCTTTGTTCTTACTTAAAAAAAAGGCCTAGATATATGAACATATGGGACAAAATTCAAGAAAATCCCTTTAATAGTTACAAGAATATTGAATATTTTGTATGCTTGAAAGTGTATGAAACCCCACTCTTTCAAGCACATTAAGTTGGCAGGAATTCTTACCCTTGAGGCAAAATATATTAATTTATTGCACTATTCTGATAAACATTATTGAACAAGTTTAATATGAGAAACGAATATCCGTGAATAGTACCACATATTTGAGAAAGCTAGAACTATAAGCATCATAACACAACGTGATACAGAGATTTTGCCAGCATGCTGAAAGAGGTAGACCTTCAGTATTTGGTAGTACATTTAAGCAATGACAGCTGGTGGTTCATTTTTACACCACCTAACCTGAAAGAGTAAAATGAATGTGGAAACATGTTACGCTGCAAACGAAAATGCTCGTTAAAGAAAAAGTCAATTCTAATAAACATGTTTTGATTGTATATGTAGTAGAAGCTTATGAAAGTATATTTTGAAACATAATATGGGACAGCTCTTTCTCATAATTTGGTGAAAATCTTAAATGAGAAAAAAAAATAGTACTGTACCACTTTAAACAAAATGAATTATCAAAATATATTAAATTATGCTCACTAATTATTGTATTTGTGAATCTAGTGTGTAAAACATAACCGGCCTACTCATACTGTGAAAAATACTGTTTCTCTCTATTTTGGTGACTAACTGTATTTCATTTCTCAATTTAGTCCTTGAGGAAATTAATTGGCCCCTACACTGTTCTTGATCATGTGTTTATCTTCCAATCTCTTATTCGCTACTACTACTGTGTGTTGTTAAAGCTTAGCAATCATTGTGGTGTATTATGAAAATTGTGTAACATTTCACATGTTCTTTGCTTCCTTTTCTTCTTCATCTTATTCCAGGAGTTGTTTTTCATTCAGTGTAATATATACAGTATCAAGCCAATTTATTAGTCTCGTCCATTTCTGAATTGGAATATGACACACAGAAGTATTATATTATATTCATTGTTGTTGTTTAAGATTACTACAGTATATAGAGAGTTTTGAAGCATTTTTCCGTGTTGCATTATTGATAATTGGCATTGATAATTTTCATGCGAATAAAGAGTAAAAAATAAATAACACTCCTGGCAAAAATTACATGTATTAGTTATGATCACTTTCATCTTCTTTCGTTTCACCCTCTTTGGGGTACGTTGAATCAATAATTTATCTGTGTGTTGGTCTTTCCTTACTGCCTAGTCTCTTCTTTCTGTCTGATCTTTTCCTCTCTTCTTCCGAGATGATGGGTTTGGAATTTAGTAAAGATTTGTCTCGGAACCTTATATTTTCGTCTTTAATAATTACCTCAGGAAGCGAGAACGTTAACGCTGAGCCACGCAGCCAGTCTGGTAGACAATAGAAGAAAGGCCCACTGACATGGGTATTTTAGCTTTTCGATTGAGTAGGGAATTTTATGTAATTTTTAATTCCACTAGGTCCTTTTAAGTTTATTTAAACCATGTTGGTTTTGTTTTGTGGTTAAGGAAGAAATCAATGATTTCATTGATTAATCTATTAGAGTTCATTCTGAGCAGACGACCGTAAAAATGTATTAATTTTCTTGTAGAGAGTCTCATTCTTGATCTTATTATCCTGAAATGTTGGTCCTATGATTCCTTTTCTTAGAATTTTCCTTTCCTTTATTTCGAGTTTCTCCATCTGGCCTCTGAAATCCAGGTTTCGGGCTTTTCTGCGTACAGTTATCATCACTATTACAAGTAATTATTTTCAGGAGTGTTATTTATTTATTTATTTATTTATTTATTGTTAATATATTATATACATTGTACCCCACCCATTTTTGTACACATTCGTGTAGACCGACTGATGAGCTAATGCCGATAGTTAATATAAGTAACACTGGAAAAATGACTTCAATCATTCAGTTGAGCATAAAATCTAAAACAACAACATATTCCCAATGATAACTGACAAAAATGCAGATTTCAAGTTATAAGTCATAAGATTTGCTTGCTCATGTCTTGACAATGAAATGCTTTGTAATGTTCTAGAGTTTTAGATCCGGAATAGGGTCAAACCATTATATTATTCAAGTCATATAATGTATGCCTCAACAATGCGTTTGCTATTATATGTCGAAGAATATGTGCAATAATTAAAACGATTGTTTAATTTCATATAAAATTGCCTGAGTCTAATACCATGGCCGGATACTGTATATTCTATTTGGGATTTATAATCGATTGAGTGAAAGTATGTTTGTAAATGTTGAAACGATGTTCCACGGAAGGTGACGAATTATTCCAATATGACTTAGATACCTACAGTGGTGGGAATACGTATTGCATCGACGTTCATTTTTCATTATTTTATCTTCGAAAAAAGAAATTCATCATTAAAAACTGAACGTTATTGTCACTGTGGTTTTGGGATTTTTAATCATTCTTCTATTGTTTGACATTAACTTTGGCATAACATGAAATATAATACTCATATTCTGGGGAAGTGTAGCTTAATGCTGTTGAATTACCTCGTCTTATCTCTACGTAGTATAAAACAAAAGTCCCCAATTCTTGGATGTAACGGGTAATCTCGAGAAACACTGGATGGATTTTGATGCGGTTTTCACCATTCTGTATAGGATTTCCCGGGGAAGGTTTCTGCAGAACAACATTCATTTATGACCAAAAACCCGAGCATCAACGATTTCAGTGAATCGAGTCGAAGAAAAACCTGCCATCCGTGCGCCTTTTAAGCTTACGCTGGGTAAACTGTTAAAAATTTATATACAATATGAGTGTAAGAATTGTTCACCATGAAAACTTCTACAATCAAGTCCAGGATAGCTTATCTCAATATTTAATACATTAACCACAATAAATGTTTTTACGAGTTCATTTCTTCCAACAATCTCCATCAGTGGAAATGTAAATTACTAGATTCGAAGCGAGCTTATCACCCCAGCTTTGGCCAGCATCAAACCTTCAAGTCATGTCGAGTTAAGATTTCAGAGAAGAGTATCATGTGTTTAGAGTTTCGCCGTTCACTTCGGCTTTTCTGAATTGCGTCTGGAACCAGCCGTCCGTGCGCCTTTGAAGCTTATGCTGCGTAAACAGAAACACCGGGCGTAGCCGGGGAGGGTTGCTAGTTATCGAATAAAACATTCTCCTTAGTTGCCAATATTGTCACCATGTGGCAGTATTTATTTTCTGGAAAATAAGCATACGAGTAAAGGAACGCTGAAGAAGGCCAGTGTGATTTCTGTTGGTCACAGCACAAGATATATTACATTTTAATATACATATACACCGCAGACCGGCCAACAAGGACCACGCAAATATCACTTCTTTATAGGTCTAGTTTCCTACTTTCTCTTCCAGAAGTCTTTCCTCCTGGTCGACTGCGCAGCTATTCTTTCAGCAGTCCATTCTCCTCTGTTGAGATTCTTCTTCTCCCCGACAAGAATTTTGAGGTCAATTTTTTTTTCTGTACTCTATTCGATTTAGACAATCTTCTTCAGTAATTTTGAATTTTTGAAGTTCGTCTTTCATTTGTTTTACATAGCCTCCTTGCCCTTTATAGTTCCAGATTTTATCCAAAATTTGTTTGTTTAACCTTGAGCAATCCAGGCGGACCATATGTCCGTAGAACTGAAGTCGCCGTTTTCTGATCATCACTTCAAGGTTGTCGATTTTACTATAAATTTCTGCATTCGATCTCAGTCTATAACCTTCCTGTGTTTTCCTAGGACCATAAATCCTTCTTAAAATTCTTCTTTATATCTTGAGCAAATTATTACATTGTAATATTAATACCGTAAATGTCTGTCTGTCTGTCTGTTAGGTAGTCAGCCCGAAGGCTGGTTGGATCCTCAAAAAGTACCGCCGTTACGTTATGTGAGTAGATACCCACAAAAACCCAAGGCAGCACTATTTTGAGGCGTTCTAGGCAAGAATAGGAGTGAGGTAGTTTGCCATTGCTTTCCTCACTGAGTCAGAACAGTAGTCCTAACCCTATGAGTTGAACCTTTCACAGCATTCACAGGCACTGACTGTGCCTCGAATGACATTACTAAGCCCCACCCATACCTCAGTAGCTTCCATATAATCACAGCCATGAGTGAGACTGAGACATCGGTGAAAAGCCACCTTTTACTCTAGCCTGTGCCAACTGACAAATGCAAAAGTACTGTATTCATCAAGAGATGGCGGACATTAACTATTGTATTAGAAAATTTTAAAAATGTACTGGAGTCAAACGTGCTTAATCAGTTCAGTTTAGTTTATCTGCCTAGTGGCAGGTTTACTCATGATTTTTCTCTCCATCGTATCCGGTTTTTCACATAACCTTTCATTAGGTCTTAAGATTTATCTCTCTTTATGTTATCAATCAGCTGAAAACTTCTTCGTCGTCTTCTGAATTTACCATCTACTGTCCCTTCCAAAGCTCTTGTCGCCTACAACTACATGCATTTTCTCTTATGCAATGTCCAATCTAATTCATTCTTTTAACATTATTATTTCTTGTCCTAGTTTCTGCATTTCCTCTTCATTTGTAATTTCATTCCAATTTATTCCCTCCGTACGCCAATCCGAAAGTTTTAAATTCAAAACCATGAATCATTTGAACTTTTTATGCAGTTTCTATACAATAAAATACAATTTACCAAAAATAATGTTAATTGATTTAAGCTGATAAATAAAATAAAATGATCTAATTTATCATACCTGTAATTGTTAGAAGAATATTAGGATCAAGTATCGAAAGTGATGTGATAATGTTTCCCCCACTATACAAGCATTTATTTACAAATACTTTTAAGGCCCCTATACTTCACAGTAAATATTCGACAATCGTAAAATTAAGTACTATAAAATGGAAATTTACAGAAAAAGATTAAAATGGGATGGTTCCACGAATGTAAAAAAGATCTTACAAATATCGGTATTCCAGGGCACAAAATTCTAAACAGGAATGAATTCAGGCAAATTATTAAAATGTACGGGGTTCTTAAAGTAGTGGAAGAACCCATATAACGGAGGGGACGTCTTTCAGAAGATCGTAAGAAGGCACTGAGTGATCGGCTCAATAGATATTGGCAGGACATCAAAGCTGGCAGACGAACAATAGCAACACACAGAAAATGACATTGATTGTTAACTCGTAGTCCATTGTGGCTCACTTCGAAATAAACAAAAATATATATTTATCAACAACAACAACAAAAAAAACCCTGGCACTATCCAGCCCATGACGGGCTAAGGCCGACCAAGCGACCGCGCCCAGCCATTCGGCCTGCAGATATTGGGGTGACGCGTGATCAGCGCGTCGGGTCCCCTCGGCCGTTAATCTTGGTTTTCGTGATCGGGGCGCTATCTCACTGTCAGACAGCTACTCAATTGTCCTCACGAGGCTGAGTGCACCCCGTTCCAACCCTCACGTCAGTTTTAAAATCCCTGACGGAGCCGGGGATCGAACCCGGGGCCTCCGGGTGAGAGGCAGGCGCGCTACCCCAACACCACGGGGCCGGCAATATATATTTATGCCATATTAAAATAATAACCCCTGGCACTACAGCACATGAGGGCCTAGGCCTACCAAGCGACCGCTGCCCAGCCATTGGCCTGCGGATATTGGGGTGATGCATGGTCAGCGCGTTGGATCCCCTCGTCCATTAATCGTGTTTTGATGTGTAACATCTTTCCACTCGGTATCTGGATATTTTTGTGGGAGTGATTTTGGAAAAGAGATGGAAGTGGATGGGACGGAAGTGGATCGGACGAAAACAATGAGCGCGCGCGATGGCGGAGATCGGTACAACGACGTACGGTAAGCCATGTGACTATGTGGAATGTAAATCGCATACGGTTTACCTCAAGGTTTGGAGGCCCCATTAAAGACATTCCTACAATAAATCATCTTCAAGTTGTCGTTCTTTGGTGTGAAAATATTCATTATATCATATTTGCTGAAAACAATTACGATTTATTAAATCTTCATACTTTTGCTGTATTCTTATTTAATGTAAGCACTCGATACCTCGAGTGCTATATCGCATAAACCAACACTCCAAACAACGTAGGAATTCAGTATATTAACACCGACTACTAACAATAATTGAAACTTCGTTGGTCTAAACGTATCACTGGGAGATACGCATTTAATATACCTACTGCACACCTAATTTTTAATCGCGCCTATACTTGGCAGTGCGCTATATCGACAATAAGAGGCCATTTTCAATAACACCGCTGGCATGGGTTCACTAACTGGCCGGTATAAAGCGCAGCTCGCATCAAGTAGGCAGTGGATTGCTCCCGCATACGGTTGCAGGTATAATTCACTACTGCAGATGCATTGGAGAATCAAGTTTGCTGGCACAAGGTAGCACTAGGAGTTCATTCTTTAAAAATGCGAGTAAGTAATATGGAATTATTTGAATAACATGTCAGATGTTACACATCATATGCGACTATGTAGCCGGGTAAAAATCCCGCCAGATGGTGCTCGTGTAGTACTGGGTAAGCGCAAGGCGATCGTCTTATGTTTCTCCCAGTCAGCTGCGAGGAATATATAGATTGTGACCGAGATTTCTAAGCTAAAGTAAATTATATCTTCTCTAATTTTACTCCAAGACTACATTAATTAATTCTATATGTATATACCCTAATATATTATGGACGATTTTCAGCGTTTAAGCGTGAAACATCTGCAAAATGAGCTACAGACCAGAGGCACTAAAACTAGCGGGAGTAAGGAAGAATTAATACAGCGGTAATAACAAAATTCTAATACGCTTTATTATTCAGCATGCTTTCTCCTAAAGATAACAATTACTTGAGTATTGTAGGCCTATATTGATAAATATATCTCCATAAGACTTAAATCATAAATAAAGATTTAAATATTCACTTGCTCCCCTTGGTTATAGACTTCGATTCATGTCTTTTCTTAGGTTGATAGCTTACATGAAACCGTCGTATTTTAAGGTAAACATAATCAAAGAAAGTTGATACCGGTAATATATACCTCGAAAATTCATTGCAACGTTTGGTTCTCATCTCATTTTGTCAATTTCTCAATAATAATCGTTCCCGTACCCCTTGGAAACGACTTAGGGGTAGAATGATTTTAAAGTTTCAGAATCCCTGCTTTAGGGCCACCAACTGTTTCCATTCATCTGACTATCTCTCAAGAATGTAGAAGTCAGTCGCTACCACATTCTCCGTCGGGCATATGGAAGTTGACGATTAATTCTGATTTCAAGAAACCAACCATAGTACGTTTGTGACTTAATTTTGCGACACTTATTCTTGAAGTATTTGTCCGAGTATTGATGGCTTTGAAAATGGGAGTCACAAATGTCATATTCACTTCTTGACGATGGACGATTTCTTGCCGTACTTCAATGGGGATGATTTCTGCAGATTCCGATACTGTAGGCTTATCGTGGTAATCCGGCAATTTTATTGTGTATGGCCTCTTCCTCTTTTTGTTGTGTTGGCGTTCCACGGAAAAAGCGATGGAACAGCGCCCGGTTTTAACCTTGCTCTCTCACCTTCAAATACAAACGCATGAATTCAGTGGTTATTATCGAAATGTCTAATCAGTATATAAGTACAAGATAGGATTTATTTCCCTTTGTACATCACACTTACCCAACACAGTTTTTGTGAAGTAATCGGGTTGAAAATGATGTGAACACATTTTAATATTTTCGGTCAGATTTTTCTCACCGAAATTTTTCCTTCTAATAGCATGTAACCATTTCTTTGGTTGGTTGATTGGTTCCTCAGTTTAGGGGCTGCGACAACGCGGTCATGTAGTATCGTTTACTTTGGATGTGTGTAGAATCAGTCTGATAACCAGTGTTAATTGTGATGGCTGTATTAGTGTGTGTAACTGATTTTTAATTTAAGTACAGACTCGAAGCCAAGGACTCTTGACATGTTAGAAAATTATCTACATAATACTTATCTTGCTTTATAATACTTTACCTTGTTTCAAATTACTCGCGAACGGCAAGTGCAAACCAAGGGCAAAGCAAGGTCAAGCGCACGGGATGCCGTCACGCTAAGCAGAGCGCGCGGGGACGTGCCCCTTCCTTCCAGTCTAAAAACACTTATAGTGGGCGATGTATTGAAGATAGAGAAATGCTCTCGCGGACTTTTTTGTAGAACGTTTCATGCTGACCAATTCTTACGCTCATAGTATATTGATATTTTAAACGGTTTGTCCAGCGTAAACTTAAGATGCGCACGGACGCCAAGTTTGTTTTCGACTTTTTCACTGAAATCATTACTGCTTGGCTTCCTTCGATTATACATAAATTATTTTCTACAGAATCGTTCCTCGAGATATCCTTTACGGAATGGTGAAAACCGCATCAAAATCCATCCAGTGGTTCTCGAGATTACCCGTGACATCCAAGAATAGGGTTTTCTTGTCTTATACTAACGAAGTAGAGATTGTCGGGGAACACATGCACCAAGCGGTACTATGATGTCACACACCTCAGTGCATCTGGGTACATTTCGTCCCGTCACCGTAACGTAACGCCAGACCCCAGCGTAACGACGAAGTCGACACGATCAGTTAAAGTGATAAAATAAAATGGTTCAAAGTAGTACAAAATTATTTAATTGAGTTGAATATTACAATGCAACAAATTACAAGTAGAGAGGTTGGTTGGGTCCTCAGTTTAGGGACTGCAACAACGCGGTCATGTAGCCCCGTGTACTTTGGGTGTGTGTAGAATCAGTATGATAACCGGTGTTAATTGTGATGGCTGTAATAGTGTGTGTTATCTGTAATTCAGGTAAGGACTGCAGACAATAATCTCAAGTAGTTCCTATGTTTGTTTCCAAATGTTACCGTCTACGACACCTAGCTTTCCGACTTGGCTAATAGATGGCATCGCAGTCAGCGCCTGGCAGCGAACGTTGGAACTAATAGAGCGTTATCAATTCTAACCTACAAATTTGGACTTCACACAAGTGTAGTTAGTAGAAGGTTCTATTTCATGCCATAAATCTATGACATGGGACCACCGGCTTTACTTGCCGTCCAAAGGAAGGCATACTGAGGTTTTTTTTAACGTAAGTAGAGAGGAAAAAAGGAGTTTGAAGAACAAACATCTAAGACTTACACTAAATATTGTTCTGGCCCTTAACGGGGGTTGGCCGAACTGGGGGGATGAGGGTGAGTGTAGAGGGTGGTGTTTAATCAGGGGAAGTTTTAACGGAGGTGTGGAAACTACGAATGAGTGTTGGGGAGTGTTTTGGATGATCGGGTGGAGCTCTATGCGACAAGGGTTGCAAATCAAAAGGGCGCACTATTAAAGTGGGAGCTATTAGTCTGCAGAGTAAGTACTGCGGTGGATAACCCAAGTATCTGATGACCGTGCAACGTTACGCTCTGTGGGCGCGTGACCAAGCAATCAAGGCTACTGGTAATGAAAATGATTCCAGTGCTGTCACAGCGGTTTTGGAAACAATGCACTGGCAGGTCAAGGTGTAAGGTGGGGAGGTGAGCGGTAAAAACAGTGATAATAAACAAAGGCTACAATTGATCTGTAATAATGTTGGTCACTTGTTTATTGGACCCAAAGTGTACTGAATGTTTCCCTGTATTCAGGGATAGTGTAACAACGTGTAAACGGTACAATCAATCAGGGTGGCGAACGGAAGGATGTACAACTTGTGAGTGTCTGGAATCTGAGAATCACACTTACCGGAGGTATGCTGTCGGCAGGCAGTCGGGCAGGGTCTTCGACGTGAACGGATCCCCTCCCTCAGAAAGGGGGTCCTTATAAGTGTTTATCAAGTGCTGACTCTGCAATGTTGCTGAATAGCTGTTTCTGTAACAGCCTCTGTGTACATGTGGATGTATGTCAAGCTTGGGAAAGAACCATTAAATAACTCTGCTGGCTTGGTGTAGTTAGAAGTGTGTTGTTGCTGTTGTTGCTATCAGCTTGAGGGTTAAAAAAAGGGGGGGGGAGTCAGTGTATGGGTTTGGACAGATGTAGATAACGGGAGTGCGTCTATGGATGATTATAGATGTGTAGATGGTACTGTTACTCGTAGACCATCTGTAGATAAGTGTCCAGCGTGTAGTATCCATAGGTGGATATCTCTCTCAATAGGCGATAGGCGACCTAGGGCCCTAACAATATTAATCAACGAAAACAATATCTCATACCTGATGAGGAAGGGGCAGCCAGGCCAGCCAGGCTAGCCAGAATGGAGAGGTTTTGGGAGAGGAGGAAGATGATGACAGATAAATTCCCTGTCAACCCACAGATGACTTAAATGCATTTGGTTTAATTTAAGGGAACCGGGACATGTGAATCTATAGCAAAATGTAGATTCCGATGTTTAGTTACATATCTTAGAAACTACAATAGATATTTCCTTGAATGTTCTTTTGGTATATTCAGAGTACATTCATCATTAATTGGGTAGAATTTGAAGCTTCTATGTTTAATATTTTGTGTCAGAGAGAGCATTACAAAAACAATCTTAATGAAATACTGAGAGATGGGAATGTTCTCCGCAGCACCTACATGCGTCTGCCACAGCTAGCTACAGCAGTCACGTTGGTAGCACGGCTGCCGCTTGCATCATAACAGATAAACAGTAAACTTTGTACTCACTACAGACATTCATAACAGGTGCTTGAACTATTCACAGTACATCACTCTTTTTCCGTAATCAGTTTGTTTTAATTCATGAACCACGGTAACTTTATAAGGGAACAAATGAAGCTTGTCTCTTACAGCTTTATGTGCTGTCGACTTAGAGATTCCTGTTTGTTGAGCTAATTTTCATGTTGATTTACTTGGACACGCAGCATTATATCGGAGATTTCATCAAGTTTTTCGTATGTTAAAAGCGTAGGCCTGCCTGTTCCCGGTACATCGTGAACTGAGCCAGTCACACGAAATTTACTTACCAAATCCCGAACGGTATAACGGTTTGTACACTTTGAATTAGGAAACCGCGCCTGAAATCTTAATTTTATATTTTCTCTAAACCGATTGCCTTCGCGAAAAACGTCTGTCTGTTAGGTAGTCAGCCCGAAGGCTGGTTGGATCCTCAAAATCACTTCCGTTAGGTTATGTAGGTAGATACCCACATGTAGGTAGATACACACATAAACCCAAGGCAGCGCTATATTGAGGTGTACTAGGCAAGAAGAAGAGTGAGGTAGTTTGCCATTGCTTCGTATTCCACCAAATGAAACTCTCTCTTCAGTAGTAAACATTACCGCCTGTATACTGTTGCACTCTTCCAACAATCTATCTGAACGCTCGCTTACCGTAATACACACTGAAGACATACAGGCTCGCTCGGAGTCGCTCTTTCAAGGACACAGTGCAGCCAACTAAACTTATGACTCAACCACTCGCAGCTGCATGTACCCACTGCGGAGAACATTCTCGGGCGCCCTGTATATGGTAAAAAATTCCCTTAACTCGTGTCCCCTTTTTCTGAGCAAATACTCAAACCAAACCCAACTAACTTTGTATGCATAATATTTAAACCATTTTTGAGATACTGAAGTAAAAATATTGTCCTATTATTTACAGGAGTTGAGCCCTTTTGCTAGTTGAAAATTGAAATTTTCTGTATAATTTCCTATGCTTTTCAAGCTGGGCTCCATGAACTAATCAAGATACCTGCATAAATGTATTCCACTAGTAGATCTATATAGGGTATTAGATACTACCTAGTTTCAAACACATTGATCAGATAGTTTCTGAGAAAATGTTACACGAAGTTTCAAGAAATATGACTTACGGAAAACACAAAGAGAATGTTTGACTAGTAGCTACAGTGTAGCCTTATAACATTATGTTTAAACCTAATTTTATTGCATCAAATATCACTTCAGCTCAATAATTGATTCACCAAATTCTTCAGGAAATTTGGGAGATTTTTTTAAGCTAAAAAGAGAGAAAATTGGCAATTTTGAGCCTATCACACGTCCCGGATCCCTTAAGTGCTCCAATGTGGGCGTAAACTACATATTTAAGTATTGACGATGCGGATTATTCACCGAGTGACCAAAAGTCACGGGAAGGGTCGTCCCGAGAAATTGTGCCATGTATGACTCCTGAGCGTAGTGTAGTGACGGTAGCAACACGTCATGAGTTAACTGACTTTCAACGTGTGATCATCATCAACGCACGCGCATAGCCTTTCGGAGATTACATGCGAATTCAGGTTTCAGAGGTAAATAGCGTCGAGGGTGGATTTTAAATATCGCCGAGGCCACACAGGACGACCACAGGTGTTAATCGAACGTATATCATGACACCTTAGCAGAACCATACGGGACGATCGAGGGGTACTGTGGGTCATATCACCGCCAGTTGAATGTTATAATTATTATTATTGTGACAAAAATGTACAATATATAAATACGCATAGGCCTACTTATATACACATAGTCACAATCATTTACAAACATTAAAAAAGGAGACCAAAATATGGCTACTTTCAGAGCATTGTCTGAAGCTTGATGTAAATCCTCCTCTGTGCAGGCAGCTGGGCACAGTCGACACTGGAGCATGTGCCTAACAGTCTGGTCTTCTCCAAAATCGCACTTAATATCTCGCTTTCCATAGCTCATCATGCCAGGTTAACTTTTGATCTGCCAACGACAGATCTCAATCTGTTCAGAGATTTCGATATTGTCCATCCTTTATTTTGTCCAGGTGGTAACGTTTCTGCTACTTTCTTCCAGCAGTTAGGAATTGCAACAATTGTAACCTGGCTTGTTTATCAGTGGGTGTGAGTTCGTGTGATTTTCTTAGGAAATTCTTCCTGGACTTCGGTCTGTCTGAATGTGGTTCATACCCATGCAGTGGATGAGTTCTTTCGTGCTCCACTTTGAATGTTGGGAGTCAGGAACTCATTTCTACCAGGATTGTAAGGAGGTATTAGCACCGGATAGGCTTCACTAGCTGACATTTTCTCATAGGACTATCCTCTCCGTGACCTTTGGTCACTCAGTGTATAACACAAATTTGGCCTATTTAACAATAGTCAATACGGATCATAATAATAATGTTATTGGTTATTCTCGCCCTTTAACTACTTTTAGAGACGCCGGGGTGCCGGAATTTCACCCCGAAGGGGATCTTTAACGTGCCAGTAAATCTAATGACACGGTCCCCTCGCATTTGCGCACCCTCAAATGCCAGCTGACTACGCCAAGATTCTATCCTGTAATTTCGAGATCAGCAGGCGAGAACTTTGCTCAATACGGATCAACATTTACCAAAACCAAAATGGTAAACACATACGCCTTTTTTTTTACGATTTCCGCCACCTGTTGAGTCATGGTAGAAACACTTGTCAGATGACTTGACAAACATTTAACTCACATCTGGAATGTCATGAAATGGAACTCGTTCATCAAGGATTGTGTTGTTGGTTTATGTTGAATGTATCTTTACAATGACAAACTTTAAATAAACAGGGTTTCACTCTTCTACATTTTCAAAGCTATTGCTAAATTTAAGCATATTTTATGTGCTATTTTCTTTGTAATATGCTATGCTATCATTGTATGTATGGCCACATAATGTATAGGAAATACATTATAAGTGTGTAAATTTCATTTAAGAAGCTGTGAATTGAATAAAAAATATTTGTAAGAATATTTATTCTTATTTTGAATGTTTCAGGCATTAGCAGTTCGATAGCTGCAGTCGTCGTATATTTAGCAATGAAACAATGTTAAACAATTAATATTGTAGCTTTCAGACTGTTGAAGGAGAAGAAGAAGAAGAAGAAGAAGAAGAAGAAGAAGAAGAAGAAATGGTCCGTAACAATAGACTATATTTATATACCAATCTTAATCGCATGTAATTTATCCCAGGTTACCATGTATAACAACAAATTAAACGACGCACCGGGAAGGCGTTGTCCGATTGTATAGAAATTACGTATGCAAAGACATTCGGACCGAACATGCAACTGATTAAACCTTCGTGTCCAATGAATGAATAGCGGGAGCTCCCTCGCATGCGAACTGTGCAAGCATCAGGTGTATATAAGGCGCTATTCTGAAGCGTATGCTCAAAGTAGCTGTTGCTTTTGACTGCGATATCTAAACGTCGGCTGTAAGAATGCCACGCCGAAGGATTCGTGCTCATTACGAGCAGAAGTCAGAGTTTGAAAAAAGGCCGTGCGATCGGATTGAAGGAAGCTGGTTTGTCGAATCGAGCTGTCGCTGGACATTTGGGTCGAAGTGATGCGGCGATCAGACGATGCTGGCAAGTGTGGGTCAGCAACGGCAGGCATCAGCGTCAGGGCGGCCGTGGTCGACCGAGGGCCACAACAGCACGGGAAGTCAGAGCGATTGTCAGAACAGCTGTCACAGCAACGGAGTCATCGTTATCAACGATCCAGCGTGTGACCCGCACACATGTTTCCAACATAGCCATCAATAGATGCCTGAGCGACAGGAATTTGCGCTCGCGCCGCCCGTTACGCCGCTTACCACTCTCGCCTGTTCACCGTCAAGTCAGATTACCGTGGTGTCGCGCTCGAGCAAAGTGGAACTGCGCTGACTGGAGACGTATAGTCTTTAGTGACGAGTCCCGTTTCCAACGGTGCTCTGACGACAACCGCAGCGTGGGGATCCTGCCTTGACTATCGCATGCCACACAGCCCCACAACAGAGGGTGATGGTCTGGGGTGCCATCTCCTTTGATAGCCGGCACACTGACAGCACAGCGGTATATTGATGACACTCTACGGCCGGTTATGTTACCGTTGCTTCAGCGACATCCAGGCCTTACTTTCCAACAGGATAATGTCCGGCCGCACACGGAACGTATTGCTATGGACTGTCTTCAACCTTGCCCTATCCTTCCTTGGCCAGCTTGGTCTCCTGATCTCTCTCCCATAGAACACATTTGGGACGTCATGGGAAGGCGATTGTGAACATCCCGGAATGTCGCCGATTTAGCCCAACAGTTGGAAATCATTTGGCACGAAATTCCGCAGGACACTATCCGGGAACTTTATCAGTCCATGCCACGTTGAGTGACAGCTTGCATCCAGGCCAGGGGTGGACCAACACATTATTGACGTCCTCACTTTGTAACGCTCTAACTCAGCAATAAATCATTCAATTGTTCTGCACTTTCGATCGTTTGTTTGTTGTTCTATGTCTGTTCCTCATACCCACCTATTTTTATTGCCATCGGACAATTCCTTCCAGGTGCGTCTTCTTTTTTTTTTTTTTTTTTTTTGTTCTACAGTTTATTTTTCACATCTTCCAGTAATTGGAGTGATATTTTGTTGACCGACTGAAAGCTACAATATTAATTGTAAATATGGCAACACTGAAAGATGGCTTGATTAAAACGAAGTTTTTTATTCTTTGAACAAAATGTTCCATCCTATACTAGATATTTACTTTTTCTTGTTGATTCTTTTAGGGGCTTTGCAACATCGTGATCATGTAGCCTCGTGTAATTAGGTGTGTGTAGAATTTTCTACACAACCGGTATCACTGTGTTGTCTACTAGTGTGTGTATTTGTAATTCAGGTAAAAGTTTTGTAGTAAGCGACCGTGACTTTAAGTTAGGTACCTTCCTAGCATTTGCATGAAGTACAAGTGCGGGAAACCACGGAAATTCACGTATAGGTTGGCTGAGGTGGGAATCGAACTCATGCTCCCACAATGCCAGCGAGGTACGAGGTAGCGCATTAGTACTCTCAGCTACCGTAGCTGTTCTAGTAAAACTTATTAAAATAAGAAAAGTGCCGTCGAGGTGGGTCAAGGTAATAGTAAGAACTTGCCAAGTTTCATTAAAATTGCTCGAGACAATTAGATTTCATTAGGGATACCATATTGGATTGGTATAAACCATTGAGATTGTACCTATTATCTAGCATTACCTAGCATAGTAGAAGTTATTTCATTTTTGTAGATAATGTTTTTCATGACGGTTTGCCACCTTAAGATATTCAAATCATTACTGTATTTCTGGGCTTAATTCAACACTGTCAGAACTATGATATTGACACGACATGACATTCAAATTTTTACTGGATTTCTAGGCTTAATTCAACACAGTCAGAACTATTATATTGCCATCAAATGACATTCAACTCATTACTGTATTTCTGGGCTTAATTCAACACTGTCAGCAGGGCCGTATTTCTAAATAGGCTAAGTAGGCTGCAGCCAAGAGCGGCAAATGTTCAGGGGCGGCAGTTTGGCAATTTATTCAAAAGTTAAAATGAAGTATTTCAGACGTAATAATATTTTCCGTACGAATTGAAGAATACAAGTTACTTAAAATATATTTTAATCCTTATACAGTTTTTCCTGCCTTAGAAGAGTTAAGAACTATCTGCGAACTAGTATTTCTGAAATACGGTTAAACTCACTTTCAATACTTTGTATTGAGGCAAATACAATAAAAAAAACCTTTCATATGAGGACACTATTAACGAGTTTACCATTAAGAAATCTCGTAAGAGAGCTATGTAAATTTGAACATAAAGATTACGTGGGGTGAGTTGTTTTAGAGAAGTTTGTATATTTTTCAACAAATGAACCAGTAATTAACTACATTTTGTGTAATTTCATTTCACCATGTGGGACAACTTAATTCAAATTGAACACAGTTCTTCAATTACGCAAAAGATAGTCATTAGCATTAAAATATAACAAGTAGTTCCGTGAAGAACTATACAGCCTATTTTCACATATCCTTCTCCATATTAATTGCCTCGATCAACATACAAAATTTCAGTTTGATTTCTATGTTAGA
Organism: Meconema thalassinum; assembly: GCA_946902985.2. Lineage (NCBI taxonomy): Eukaryota > Metazoa > Arthropoda > Insecta > Orthoptera > Tettigoniidae > Meconema > Meconema thalassinum. Next base: position 70,007,974 of record OX336399.1, on the reverse strand, counting down.
TTCGTAGATACTGAGAACCGACTAAATATTGCAGATGGTACCCAGGTTGAATTTTTTTTATGTACTATTACATGAATATTATTGTGTACGTGTGGTTTTCAGACTTCAATGGCATGATTAGGACACAAGAAGTAAAAACGAGGTTTTAAAATTTCGCACAGCTGCCATCTTGTGGTTATGAAAACAATTGAAATAAATTAGACACCAGTGGATTAACATTTGTATAAGCATTAACGTGCAAAGTTTCACTGCACTCAGATGGTTGAATCGCGAAAAACGTCCATTTAAATATTTATTATTCACGTCGCCGCCATGTTGGATTTGTGCTCACCAGGTTACTGAAAGTCATATAGGTGAACTTATGTTCATAGCCTCTATGAACATTAAAAAAATCAGTTTGATTGCTGGAAAAGATTCATAGATATTGAGAACCGCAAAATATTTCTGATGCTCGCCATTTTGGATTGTTATATGTATAGGCCATAGACTTATGTACCATTAAAGGAAAATTATTGCGTAGCTTCATTATTCAAACTTTCACTTCGATCGCATGATTACGACACAAGAAATTTAAAATTTCGCACAGCCGCCATCTTCAGTTTATGTAAACAACTGAACTAAATTAGATGCCAGTGAATGACAATATGTATAATCATTTACTGTGCCACATTTCAATGCGCTCATATGATTAAATCACGAGAAAAATGTATTAGAATGTTTCAAATTCGCTTGGCCGCCACGTTCGTTTCATAGTTTACAGGTTTTTGAAAGTTACATAGATAAACTTGTAGCAGTGCTCTTTATCACCGTACAAAATGTCAAGTTGATATCATAAATAGTTTCGGAGATATTGATTGCCTGTGAAATATTTCGCACAGCCGCCATTTTGAAGTTATGTTAACAATTGAACAAAGTTAGATGTCGGTGCATTACAATGTACATAAACATATTCTGTGCCAAATTTAAATGCGTTTGGTTGGTTAAATCGCGAGAAACGTTCTTTTAAATGTCGCAACTTTGCTTGGCCGCCATGTTGGTTTTGTATTTACCAGGTTTTCAAAGGTCGCATAAGTGAATTTCTAGTAGATCCCTTTATCACCATACAACATTCCAGGGTGATATCGGTAATAATTTCGGAGATATTGAATGCTGGTGAAATATTTCGCACAGCTGCCATGTTGAATTGGTGAGACATAACAAAATTTGAAGGGCACGGTCGAGGTCGCCGGGAATAGAGCTATGAACTTACCGAGTTTCATTGAAATCTCTCCAGCCGTTTAGATTTTATTAGGTGGGGACACACACACGAATCACACACGCACACACACACGGACAAAAGGTGATCTCATAAGCCTATTTTTTCAAAATTGAAAATAGGCTAAAAATATGCGTAAAATAGTGATCACTGATCTCCATGAACAAATTAATTAATTAAGTTCGAATCCCATTTCATTTTTAACTAATCTTAAAAGAAGTAAGTAAAATGAACAAGTTGATAACAAATGGCATTATAACATTTAATATTTAAGACGTTAAATTTGTAGTTTTATCTAAACAAAATGGACTTTATTATTGTAAAAAAAGATGAAAACGCCAATGAACTCTATCCTTTTGTTGTATAAAACAAATGTATTAACTAAATATGAACTAAAGAGGGGGCGGCAAATGGACTTCAGTCTATAGGTGGCATACTCTCAAATCCGGCCCTGACTGTCAGAACTATTATATTGCCACCATATGATATTCAAATCATTATTTGAATTCTAGGCTTAATTCAACACTGTCAGAACTATGATATTGCCACCAAATGGCATTCAACTCATTACTGTAATATATTGCCACAATATGATATTCAAATCACTACTGGATTTCAGAACTTAATTCAACACTTTCAGAACTATGATATTGCCACCATATAACATTCAACTCATTACTGTATTTGTAGGCTTAATTCAACACTGTCCGAACTATTATATTGCCACCAAATAATATTCCAATCATAACTGGATTTCTAAGCTTAATTCACTACTATCAGATCTATGATATAGCCTCCAAATGACATTCTGAATTTCGAGGCTTAACTCAACTCTGTTAGAATTAGTATATGGCCACCATAAGATATTCAAATCATTACTGGATTTCTGGGCTTAATTCAGCACTGTCAGAACTATTATATTGCCACCATAATATATTCAAATCTTTACTGGATATCTTGAGAAAATCAATGACAAACTACCTCACTCCCCACCTTTCCTAGTACGCCTCATTATAGTGCTGACTTGGGTTTTGTGGGTTTCATCTCCATAACTTATGATGGCGCTTTTTGAGGACCCAACCAACCTCCGTGCTGACTACCTAACAGACAGACTGGATATCTAGGCTTAATTGACCACTGTCAGGATTTTGATATTGCCACCTAATTACGTTCAAATCATTACTGGATTTCTGGGCTTAATAATTCAACTCTGTATAGTTTAAAATACTGGTTAGTTAAAAACAAAATTCTCAAGGGTTTCCGTCAAATTTGATTGTTGATAAAAAGAACATTCAGCGGCTTCGGTGACGTAGCTGGTAGCATGCCGAACTTCTATGCCCAAGGTCGCGGGTCCAAAGCCGACCGAAGTCGTCAGATTTTCTAAGAGCGCTAAAATCCCTCAGTATGCTTTCCTTCGGAGGGGAAGTCCAACGTTCGTTGCAAGTGGCAGGTTGCGGTGGTATCTAGTAGCCAAGTTCACAGCTAGGTGTCGTATACGGTAGTATTTGGTACAGCACCCGTATCCACGTGGTCTTACCTGATGAAATCCAAAAGAAAAAGCAGGATCGTAGAATCTGGAAGCCCCGGCTGAAAATAACCCCCAAACACCACCACCAAGGATAGACCATGGATAGGAATACCACAAAATTAAAAAGAATGTGGTAAGAAGATGCCAGTGGTCTAAAAAAATGAAAAATAGCCCAAAGTGAGCTACCAAGACTCTTAAAGATAATTAAATTAATCTAATCTCGGGCGCGTTAAAAAGCATCCTACCTAATGACCCACTGGTTCACGAAGCACATTCTAATTCGAATAGAAATCACTAAGTCATTAGTATGAATTTTAAAAATTAACAAAAGTTTATTAACTGAAACCGCAGAGTCGTGAAGTGAAAACTCCACTGAACAAAAGTTTATAACCTCATGCCTCTGCCGAAGCATAAAAAAATGTTTAAGAAACAATCGCCTTAATTAGGCCACACAAACTGCCTATCGTCTCATCATCATGTTCGAAGTTCAAAAAAAAAAAATACACACAAAATATTCTGGTATTATCGTAAACCCTTTTTGATATATTTATAAAAATATTCTATTCAATCGTAGCAATTAATATATACATATTTTACATAATTACATTTTATTTCTGAGATTTAGTTGCGCCTAGAATTATTCTTCACGTTAATTTCATGTATTCATATGAATCTATTTGGTTTCAATTTTCAAGTCCGTGCCGTCCTAAATGACAAACAATTAAGCTAATCGGACGTCGTATTGTTAATTATATTGATTATATTTCATTTCACTTTCTCACATATATTATATTTTCTATCACTCAATATTTTGGTTATAAATAGCTCAAGTTTATACAAGTATTAATATCACAGTCTTTCCAATTAAGCTCTATTCTAAAAACAATTGTTACTAAAACTTGGTTTCTTAAATGTTGGATTCAAAATTGTATATTAGCTTTCCACTAGCTAAAATCGTGACTCAATTTCACGTTCAAAATAATACACCGTAGTGCACTCAGCAATAGCTCTAAAGCTAATTCAGTGCTGGAAAAATTGATATTGACTATCCATATATGTCAAATATCTCCTAAATTGCAATCCAAATACGCAGACAAAATTCCATTATTTCCATATCATCGCTAAACAGCTCTTAATAAATTCCAAACATTACGAATATTACACAAGTTTTATAGAATCATGGATAAATATGCTGCTTCAAATTAGCCAAAAGTTAAAGTGTCGAGAATAATCTTTATCAGAACAATGATAAAATATTGTATTCACAAGTCCAAATAACTGTGTGAGAATTCGAAGTCTGTCACCTCGATTATGACTTACATATATTTTAAACATTTCTCTCTTTACATTACATATTATTACTAATTACATTTTCTCAAACCTCGTGATCTAATATGGTATGCACTACGACAGCATGGGGTACCAGAAGCATATGTTCAATGGGTTCAGCTTCTTTATCGGAATGTCACCAGCTATGTCCAATGTGCTTCAGGAAACTCCGCAACTTTTCCCATCCGAGTTGGTGTTCATCAGGGGTCAGCTTTGTCCCCGCTCCTGTTCATCATCTGTCTTGACACCATCGCAGCCGAACTTCTGCAACCACATCCCTGGACCTTGCTCTATGCTGACGATATCATTGTAGCCTGCAAGTCTCGCCAAGAATTGGAACAACATGTTCAATGTTGGAAAACTGCATTAGACACCCATGGCCTACGACTTAATATTGGGAAGACAGAGTATATGGAGTGTGGAGTACCAAGTGAAGGATCTATTCACATTGATGGCACTGAACTCCGAAAATCATCTGCATTCAAATACTTGGGTACGCTAATCTGTTCAGATGGCCGAACACTCCCAGATGTCCGAAACAGAGTCAACGCTGCATGGCTGAAATGGCGCCAAGTTACTGGAGTCCTTTTTGACCGGAATGTGCCACTATATCTGAAGTCGAAAATTTACAGAACCATCGTTCGACCAGTAGCACTGTACGGTACTGAATGCTGGCCAGTAACGAAGAGACATGAACAACAACTGCATGTCATGGAGATGAAGATGATTCGCTGGACACAGGGACTTACTAGACTGGACCACATCAGGAATGACAATGTTCGAGCTACATTTGGTGTGGCTCCAATCCATGAAAAAATGCGGGAGAGCCGTCTGCGTTGGTATGGCCATGTACTGCGTAGCAATCACTCTTCAGTCGCGAGAACTGCACTTGACATCAGTCCAGAAGGCCGACGACCACGAGGGCGACCGAGAAAGCGCTGGCTGGATACTATGCGGGAGGACATGCAACTAGTGAATGCCACAACTAGAGACGCTCAAGATCGAGCAGTATGGAAGAAAAAGTGCAGAAAAGCAGACCCTGCAATAAAGCGGGATTAATGCTAGGAAGATGATGACATTTTCTCAAACAAAGTATTTATTTCGTATATCTTAACCGACCATTGTGAAAAGAACGATTCAGTTTTCGCATAATTGAAAATAATTCCACTGGAGATCCTCCTCAAAGGAAAACACTTCAAAACTACAGCATGGGAAAGAGCCTATCTTGAGAAGGAACAAATTAACCATTAGATTTGAACGCTAAACCAAGTTGGAGTTTCCCACAAGATTCCACAAAAATTTAAAAACTGAACGAGCTCACAAAGGGAGTCAAGATTAAGAGAATTTCAAAAAAAAAATCCGGATTACCAGACATAAATTCGCACAATCGCAAAGTATCATACTAGAAATCACTATGTTCCATGTCTATGCTCAATCTGCCAAAAATATAGACCTGAATGTCTATCTAATAACTTGCATGAGCTTTCAAAAAATATTCGAATTCAAATTCAAAAAGTCCAGAGAATTTGTTCAAGTCGAATTCACGTATACGACGGATTATGGGACATCTGCTTGAGTTAGAATTATTCTTATATAATTTTAACGTCGTCTTCTCCCTATAATTTTTCTCATGTTGTCTTCCCAACAAACTATATTCTTCCATCTTATTCCCAAATTACATCTTAATGAAAGCAAGGTAATGTTCAAAGTAACACTACAATTACTACTAAATTGAACTACAAAGAGAATTACATACTCGGACAGAAATGATTAAAGAATCACCCTAGCCCTCGCCTGTAATTCTTAACTACTCTAATCAAAATTGGTGAAAAAGAACATTCAAAAGCATGGCAAATTCATACTGTCTACTAAAAGAAAACTTCCAGATACCTTGTTGAATGAAGTGAGAATGCTATAACACATACTCCTGCCTGGGATCGAACCATACGTGCTCAGCTGTACCGATCACGAAACGACTGGATATCAAGTAGACCCGATTTTCGTTCGCGAAAAACGAGACGAAGCTAACAGATGTTCATTTGACAAAGTTCATAGTTCTTTCACTTGCTAGAGAACATGACAACATTGATGTAGTAAGCCAAGCCAGTTTCATTATGTAGCAGTACAAATTGTCATTCAGACTTTCATAGTCTCTTCAATCTTCTCTTATAAAGCCTCATACTATAGTTGCTCATATTGGAATCAAGTAATCATCCTGAGTATTCAACGCTGCTATGTGTTACATTTCTTGTCTGTGTTTAGCCCATATTCTGCATCTTCAAAACGTAGCAATATCTCTCTCTCTTTATATCATCTATAACAATCATGGCTAAAGCTGTTTATTCTGTACTGCAATGTAGAACACGATGTTGTACCATTGGCTTAATACGAAGTTGTCATACGTGACTGCAAGTTCGCTGTGCTCGAATTGAAGATTAACACTGTCTGAAACTATAATAAGATCAGACGAAAATCCTATCACGTTACACTGTAACACGTATATGTCGGCTCAACTCCACGATTACCGAACCAACACGTCTTCACGGCAACGCACGAACAAGTCTTAGACCAGAGAGCTCTACGACCCTCCTCTCTGAAGTTGTATTCACTAATCAACTCATCGTTTGCTCCCGCAAATCATACTGTCTCCAGGTGATCCACAATGCACCTTGTTCTCTGATCGACAGCAACTATCGATACATGTATCATTGCCGAGTTCAATAATCACATGTTATAATACTGTATGCATTTATACTCATATGAAAGTTCTCAGTTATATTCCTTTATCCACAGGATGCGTTTCCCATTCTTTGTTTCATACTGCATTGTGTATATTGCTCTACCACGATGTTCAAAATAACGACAGTGGTGCTGTGTCCATCTTGTATTCAATACAAGTATTAAAATATCACACATGTGGTCGTCGGCATGTACGGCGGGTTGCTGACAGCTCCTGACCTCGCCACAGTACTACCGCGCACCTGCATTCCAATGGAATTTTTTAGTGCTGCCATCAGTGTTATTGCCAACTTAACCTATATCCATCTAAATACAAAATACGGTCTCATCTCTCTCCCAACTCAACAAATAAAAGTGTGACAATACGTTTATTTCATCTTTCTAGATATTCTTAATATGAGCAGTATTTTGTCATCGGTCTACCTTTCTATGGTATTTCCTAAGGTTTTTCGCGTTGAACTTTCCCAATTCCACATCTGTAAGGATGTCTAGAATCTGGTAGCAGTTGTTTCCATACACTCTGCCTACCTTGTAGGGGCCCACGAAAGGATTACTGAATTTCGTGTAAATCTTTCTTGCTACATCAGTTTTAGTGGACTTACGAATGAGAACTAAGTCATTCCGTTCTAGAGGCGGATTATAGTGCTTTCTTGCATTTCTTTCTGTCTTTTTTCCGCGGCATTCATCAGGCTTTCTCGGGCATTATCCACCCTTTCCTGCTCTGATGGTTCATCATCTTTAGTTAGGAATTGCGTTATGTCGTCCCACGTTCTCTCTGGCTTCCTGTTGTGGTGGACTAACACTGGGATATCTCCCAAACTCTCGTGATGTGTCGTATTCAGACAAGTCTCCATCAGAGGTACATACTTTACCCAACTGGGATGATCATTTGGGCAATAGAGACGAGCGAATTTTGACACCTCAGACATCAAACGTTCTGAGTTGTTGGACTCCGGATATCTAACACTGGAGAATACATGGCGTATTCCAAATCTTTGCATGGCATTTTTGAACTCCTGCGAGGTGAACTGGGTTCCGTGATCTGATAGAATGGTCTCCGGCTTTCCAGCTTTCTTAGACACACTCTGCACTAAGCGACTGATAACCTGTGCTGAAGTTGCGTTCTGCATGGGATCTTAGGTCACGAACTTCGAAAATACGTCCACTGAGACAAGTAAAAACTGATTTCCTCTGGCACCTTTTGGACACGGACCGAACAGGTCGCACGCCATCAGTTCATGGGGTTTATAGGGAATAATAGCCCTCGGTTCTTCTTTAGAGATAGCAGAAGGATACTTGCTTCTCTGGCAGCTGTCACATGACCTTACGACTCTCGCAACAGATTGGCGTAGCTTAGGCCAGTAGAATGTTTCTTGAAGAGTTTTCATGGTTTTATCTAATCCACCATGGCCTATGGTTCTGTGCGCTAACCAAATTAACGGTACGATTAACTTTGGTGGCACCAAGATCCTAAGTTTATTCTTATGCTTATCCACATATTTGCACACAATTTCTCCACAAAGAGCATGACGATCAGCACTTCGCCTGGTAGCAAGATAGTTCTCATCCAAGTTATCCATGTAGCCTTTTAAATACCTGTACATATGTCTTATTGGAGTGTGTCTTTTCTGTGACACAACTAACTTGCGTAGCTTTTCCAGGGTCATCTCATCTCCCCCCTCCAATTGCACTATGTTTACTGCCAATTTATAGCATGGATTCCTTGAAATAGCATCTGCAAGGAGATTATCTTTGCCTGGCTGATGTCTAATGGTAGCGTTAAACTGCTTGATGAATAGCGCCCATCGTGTCAGATGATCGCTTGAGAGATCTGATTGGAGCATAAACTGCAAAGCTCTATGGTCCGTTAAGATGACAATTTGGTGTCCCAGAAGTATCTTCTTCCTCTTTTGCAAAGCTGAGACAAAGGCTAAAGCCTCAAGCTCTGTCGTGAAGTATTTTTCCTCGTGAGGTCTTAACTTTCTACTGCAAAAATCGATGTAGTGCTTATTCCCCTGTTCATCCTTCTGATACAGGACCGCACTTAAACCTATTCTGGAGGCGTCTGATTCTATATAAAAAGTGCGGGTAAATTCTGGATATTCCAACTTGACACAGTCCTTCAGCATAGTCTTTGCATTCTCGAAAGCCTGTTCAGTTATATCCGACCACTTCCAACGATTATTTTTCTTAAGCAGGTCGTACAATGGGGCCATGGTCACTGAATATCCTGGGCAGTGACTGCTCAAAAATTGGCACATCCCTAGGAATTGGCGTAGATGCTTGATTCTTTTTGGCCTAGGGAAGTTCGCTATCTCATCAGTCTTCTTCAGATTAGGATGGTAGCCGAATTGATCAATGGTATGACCTAGGAAATTGATCCTTTCCTTTACAAAATGACACTTGTCATAATTGACCTTGATATTCGCCTCACTTTCTGAGGTCAGCCAAATGTTCCTCCACATTCGCTGATGCAATTATGAGGTCGTCAATGTAGCACGTGACATTCTGTTTTACCTCATCTGACAATTTGCTATCCAGAGCCCTGATGAGAGCCGGACCACTGTTGATCATTCCAAATGGAACGCGACAGAACACGAAGGTTGTCTGATCAAACAAGAATCCTGTGTATTGTCGGCTGTCTTCAGTCAGCTCTACTAGATAAAAGGACGCCGTTAAGTCCAAGACACTAAAACATGCCTTATCCTTGAATTTCCTCAAAAGATCTCTGATTTTGGGAGGACGGTCCAATTCTAAGTGAATACGTGAGTTAATTTTTCTTGCATCCAAACATAAGCGTAGCTGTCCATTACTTTTCTTGACCACTGTAATTGGGTTTAAGTATGACGAAGCTTGCTTCTTAATTATACCCTCAGCTTCCATTTTCTTGATGATATCCCTGACTTCCTCATAGTATTTATCGGGAATGGGGTATAATTTGGCTTGATAAGGAGAATCATCGATTAATCTTATCTGATACTTGAAATCTTTGATCAGACCTGGCTTGTCGTCAAATATATCAGTGAATTCCTCTATTAAGTCATGAAACTTCAATTCTACTTCCGCATATCCCTCGGCGTGTAGGGCATAATGCTCTCTCTCTCTCTTGCTCAACCTGATTGATCATATTATCCAAAATCTCTTCTCTCACTAAGTTTTCTACATCATACTTGGAGTTCATATCATCAGAAGCTATCTTCCTTATAGCATTTTCCTGAAATTTGATAATCCTCATATTCATATCTATGACCATTCTGGCTCGAGTTATAAAGTCAATCCCCAGAATAATCTCAAAGTTTATGTTCTTTACAACAATAAAGATATGTTCAATCATTCTTTCATTATTTTTAAATTTTAGTAGAACCTGTAGTTTACATTTTATTGACTTATCTTGGAATAATCCCCTGATTTTGACTGACGAAGCCGGTAACGTCTCAAATTGCTGTTTTTTCTCAAGTCTAATGAAGCAATCTTCGGACATCAAAGAAATGACCGCTCCCGTATCAATAAGAGACTTACATTGTTGGTTTCCCACGGAGATTTCGATAATTGGCAATTCCGTTTTGTTTTCCACAAATCTTTCCTTTTCCTCATACAGCAGATCTTCGTCTGTTACCTCGTAGACGTCATGAATTACAATGTTAAACGGAGATGAATAACCATTTACTTCCTCTTGGAATCTGAAATTGGCGCTTTTTTTTCATCGGGACGCCTCTCTTGCCTCTCAGCTTGTTGGCTTGTCCCTGGTTCTTGATAACTTTCCGTGTCTCTTCGTTTGTTGTTTCGCTCTTCCCTTTTTAGCCTACTTTCGATTTTTGCAAAAAATGAAAGTAGACTTATGAGATCAACACAGGGCGAAAAAAGTGTGTCTGTCTGTGTGTGTGTATGTGTGTGTGTGAGTCTGTGTGTGTGTCTGTGTGTGTCTGTGTGTGTGTGAGTGTGTGTACTCTGAATGTCTGTCCCCCCCTATCAATTCGAACACGGTGAATGCGAATTGAACGAAATTTGGTACAAAGGTAGCACTAGCAAAGGACACCTCAGTGTCATGTTTAATATCGCCGCCATCTTGACGGAAACGTAATGGCGGCCACACAAATTTTCAAAGCTTAAATCAAATTACGACTAACCTATTCATCCGATCTCTACCAAATTTTGCAACAACATACCTTTATGGAGGGAGCATCCTTTGACCAAACCAATAGGCCATCAGCATAATAGTTTGAGGATGGCGGCCATCTTTGTGTGAAAATAGATTCCCCCTATTAATTCGAACACGGTGCAACCGAATGGAACAAAATTTGGTACAGAGGTAGTACTAACAAAAGGCACCTCAGTGTCATGTTTTATATCGCCGCCATCTTGACGGAAACGTAATGGCGGCCACACAAATGTTCAAAGCTTAAATCAAATTACGACTAACCTAATCATCCGATCTCTACCAAATTTTGCAACAACATACCTATATAGGGGGAGCATCCTTTGACCAAACTAATAGGTCATCAGCGTAACGGTTTGCGGATGGCGGCCATCTTTGTGTGAAAATCAATTCCCCCTATTAATTCAAACACGGTGAAACCGAATGGAACGAAATTTGGTACAGAGGTAGCACTAGCAAAGGGCATCTCAGTGTCATGTTTTATATCGCCACCATATTGACAGAAACGTAATGGCGGCCACACAAATGTTCAAAGCTTAAGTTAAATTACGACTAACATAACCATCCGATCTCTACCAAACTTTGCAACAACATTCCTTTATGGAGGGAGCATCTTTTGTCCAATCTAATAGGATATTAGCCTAATAGTTTGCGGATGGCGGCCATCTTTATGTCAAAATTGATTCCCCCTATTAATTCGAACACGGTGGAACCGAATGAACGAAATTTGGTACAGAGATAGCACTAGCAAAGGGCATCTCAGTGTCATGATTTATATCGCCGCCATATTGACAGAAACGTAATGGCGGCCACACAAATGTTCAAAGCTTAAATCAAATTACTATTAGCCTAATCATCCGATCTCTAGCAAATTTAGCTACAACATACCTTTATGGAGGTAGCATCCTTTGACCAATCTAATAGGTCATTCGCCTAATAGTTTGCGGATGGCGGTCATCTTTGTGTCAAAGTCGATTCCCGCTATTAATTCAAACACGGGGAAACCGAACGGAACGAAATTTGGTACAGAGATAGCACTAGCAAAGGGCATGTCAGTGTCATGATTTATATCGCCGCCATATTGACAGAAACGCAATGGTGGCCACACAAATGTTCAAAGCTTAAATCAAATTACGATTAGCCTAATCATCCGATCTCTAGCAAATTTAGCAACAACATACCTTTATGGAGGGAGCATCCTTTGACCATCTTTATGTGAAAATCGATTCCCCTTATCAATTCGAACACGGTGAAACTGGAACGAAATTTGGTACAGAGGTAGCACTAGCAAAGGGCACCTCAGTGTCATGTTTTATATCACCGCTATCTTGACGGAAATGTAATCGCGGCCACCCAAATGTTAAAAGCAAAAATGTAATTACGACCAACCTAATAATCTAGTCTCTACCAAATTTTGCAACACCATATCTTTATGTGGGAATCATATTCAGACCAAACTGCAAGAATATCATCCCAATAGTTTGCACATGGTGGCCAAGTATGTGTGCAAATCGATTCTCCCTGTCAATTCAAACACGGTGATACCGAATTGAACGAAATATGGTACAGAGGTAGCACTAGCAAAGGGCACCTCATATTCATGTTTAATATCCCTATAGCACGTTGTATTTCAACAAGCTACTGCAACCAACATTCAATCATACTCCTTGAAAAGGACAAAGAGTTATAACAATACTCATGCATTTAGGAGAAAGTAGGCTATATGTTCTTTACTGAACATCTTGTTTCTCTGTCTTTTCTAGACTGTTGTTTTCCTTCTTGGATCTGATAATTCTTATCACGATAGTTCTTGTACCGTGAGTAACCCTGCTGGTTATTTTGTTGCCTTTGGAAATAGCCCTGTCTATCTTCATTGACATATGATCTACCGTCATTATTCTGGTTTCGGTATCTATTATTTCTCTGTTGATTCTGTTCTCTGTCAGAATATCTGTTGTTGAATCGTTCATTCCTTTCCCTATCCTGATAAGGTCTGTATCTATCTTGGTCTCTATTATACTGATATGACCTTTGTTGACCTCGATAGTAATTAGACTGATAATTCCTATATGGCTCTTGATTATTCCTATAATCTCTCTGTTGGTCATAATACCTATTGTTCCTGTTGTGACCTGTCCATTTTGACTCATTTTGACCTGTCCTTTCGGTTTGTTGAGGCCTGTCCATAACCACGGCGTTCACGGTTTTACTCTCCGTCCTTCCGCTTTTTATAATTGTTGGTGAAATGGATGTATGATCCAGCCTACGAAGTAGATCGTCCATCGTGGCTAAATCGGCTACTCCAGACGAAACAATGTTACGCCTGACCTCTACCGGTAACTGACCCGAAATGGTCTCTAGAATTTCTTCCTGGGTCAAAGGTGGGTCAAGAAAACGGAGTCTGGCCAACTGAGATGTAAAGAATTCCGAGTAGCTAGTGGGACCAGTACTACTATACTTCCTCGAGTAAATCTCAGCTCTCACAGCATGTTGAGTTTCGATTGACCAAATTCGCTTTATGAATGATTCTGAAAACTGCTCGAAGTTGTCAAACGTGTAATGAAATGCGCGAAACCAATTTAAAGGACCATCTGCTAAATTCCTCTCCACTATCCGTAGTTCACTGTCTCTTGCTACATGATGTTCGACAAAATAGTCTTGTAAATTTCGTATGAATTCGATCGGAGTTAAGCTTTCTGAATTGGAAAACTTTTTAATTTTCTCATCATAACTTCTCACAATTGTGACATTAGACCTATCGTTGGGTGTCGATGTTCTAAAGTCTCCAGGAGCATACTCGTGAGAACTCGTATTGGGAACTTCTATCCTTTGTCTAGGCTGTTCTACAGCTCCTGTCCCATTCGAACGAGCTATGAAGTTCCGTGCTGGGGACGTAGTATCTAACCCCTCACTAGGATTCTGAACTATACCTGCCCTATCGGAATTCATAGTTTTTTTTTTCGTGTAGCCTCCTGAGAGGCCGAGTGCAGGTCTTTCTAGTCGACGCCCGTGGGCGACCTGCGCGTCGGGATGAGAGATGGAATGGATGAAGATGAATGAAACTGGGCAAGGATGTGGAAGGAAGTGGCCGTGGCCTGTCAGAAGGTACTGTCCCAGCATTTGCCTGGTGTTGAAAATGGGAAACCACGGAAAACCATTTCAAGGACAGCCGACGGTGGGGCTCGAACCCACGCGTCTACCGAGTCAGCAGAGAGCTTGGCCCCTTGACCTAACGCAGCGCTTTAGCCCGCGCAGCCACTACTGTCGGTGGAATTCATAGTGCTTTTTAGTGACTCGAATTGTGCCTTAAACTCGCTTCTTAAAGCATTAACGTCTACATGTTCAATTAAGTTGAATTTGGATAACTCCTTCCTGACTTCATTCAACTCTGATGTCTTTTTTTCTCTCTCCGAATGTACATCTAACCTGACCTGATCTAACTTGAGAGTAACGTTTTTAACCTGAGATTCAAGATTTTCCCTGAGGTTATTTATGCTATCGGTAGTCGATAACTGAACTGAATCGCTCCTTTTCTCAGCGTCTTCTCTTGCCTGAGAAATATCCTTGTTTAACCTAATTTCGACCATAGCAACTCTTATTTCCAATTCAGATTTGACCTTATTAATGACATCTTCATTAATCTTTGTGATTTCACCTCTTATTATTGTGACCTGTTCACTAACAATGGCCTTGAGATCGATTTCAAGATCCTTTCTCAAAACCTTGTTATGATCATCAACTTTTTCCCTCAAAGAGACCATATCACCCTCTAATTTTGATAAGGTCCTTTGTGTGGTGAAAACCTCGTTAGAAAATTGTAACTGAAGGGCATCTAAGCTAGTTTTATTCTCCTTCTGATTGTTTTCCAGTTTCAGTCTAACATTTCTGACGTCCTCCTTTATGCCAGAAATATTTGACTGCATGCTGGTTACAAGTGTTTCTGTGTTTAAAATTTTAGCCTCAGTGCTAATTATCTTTTCCTGAGTGGCATCAAGCTTAGCCTCAGTACTAATTATTCTTTCCTGAGAGCTAGTCACCTTTTCCTGAGTGGCATCAAGCTTAGCCTCAGTGCTAATTATTATTTCCTGAGTAGCATCAAGCTAAGCCTCAGTACTGATTATCCTTTCCTGAGTGCTAGTCACCTTTTCCTGAGTGGCATCAAGCTTAGCCTCAGTGCTAATTAATTTATTTTTGGTGTCGGTTATATCACTTTGTGCTAAATCAAGTTTAGCCTCCAGTGGCTACACTAGAGCGTACATGGCCAACCTCTACATTAACATTGCTTATATCTAATTGTACAAGCCTTACATCTCCTTGAATACCATCTACTCTAGTTTCTACATCATTTATTTTTTCCTTAATTTCTTTGGATCTTTCGGAAATTTTGCGGTTACTATCCTGTAAACGCTTAAGGGATAAATGAAGCTGGTACATATCAGCTTGAGCTGAATTTGTATTTTTAGTCACTGTTTCGTTTAAATTGTCCAAGCTAGTTTGAGCATTTGACTTAATATCGGCTAAGTCCTGCTCCTGTTTGCTTAGCTTTTCCTGCATGGCATGTAGCGACGCCACGACATCGTCCATAGTCGCAGCACCTGACATTTTACAACACTAAATGGAGAAATACAGAAATGCAACACATGTATAGCAGAATTGACATACCCAGAATGACCCTTTTCACCAATATGAATAATATAGTGTGTTTTGCAGCAATACTTATTAACTAATTTAAATCTATAAGAAAATAGGAGGTATACGCGCATAGTGATTCATATTAGAACTAATTAAAGTTATAATCGCAATTCTAGCTTATTGAATTGATTGTTAAATAGAAATGAATTTAATATGACTGATGATCTTCCAATTATCATCGCCAGTAACAAGCATAAAATGGCCGACAAGCATGGAGTGAAAAACGATCCCCATATGCTGCCCCATATGACCACGTTGATCTATAAAAGTTTCCAAGGCATGTCTCTCATGATCAAACTGTAATCGTTTACAATCTAATATATAAAAGTGAAAGTCTGTATGTATGTATGTATGTATGTATGTATGTATGTATGTATGTATGTATGTATATATGTTGGTTCCGTATACAAATCTACACCGTTCCACCAATCTCAACCATATTTTGCATACATATAGTTTAGGACCCAGAAGGAACCGCTGGCTACATGAATTTTCGATAGTCTTTCTCATTCTTCTGATTTCGGCCCTTTTTCACTCAAAAACAGGCTAATCAAATCATAAAATATACTCATGAAGGAATGGCAAGGCAGATAGTTTCCATGGCAACATAGCTCAAGTCGAGACACGGCCGTCTGGATGGCAATTGCGCTCTGCACTACCGGTATAGAAAATGAGGATCTTTACTTGAAATCCCGTTAGTTACTCAACTGCTCACACAGCACTGTCAACCGAGTATAGCATAACAAAGACTTGACACTATCTACTAGATATTTGTCAAATACCACTCACTCACTCACTCACTCACTCACACATTCATCACGAAATCTCAGAACCCACTCAAAGGATTGGAATGAAATTTGGTATGCAGCTTACTCAAGGGCCGCAAACGCCCAATAAGAAAGGATTTTTGGATATTCAGGTTCTAAAGGGGTGTTAAGGGGATAGACCTGCATTTCATCGAATAGCAATATCTCCCGATTGGTTTCACTGGGGGATGTGATACTCGGCATATAAACTCATCATTAAAAATAAGAAGACATGTGTCTGAGGGTTTTTCGATGTGGTGTATATTATGAGGTGAAAGGGGTGAAAAGTGGGGGTTGATAGATTCCTAACGGAGCCTGTATCTCATAAACGACATAGGCGAGGAGTTTGAAACTCAGCGGGAAAAAATCAGCATAAAAAATAAATAAATAGGTGTTTGACCGTTTTTTTTTTTCATAAATCCAATTTAAGGGGCCTATGGCGAGGGGTGAAATTCTGTGTAAAAAAAAAAACAGGAAAGAAAGTGTCCTAACCGATTGACTCACTCGCTCTTCAAACTCAGGGGGAAAAACTGCTTAAAAATATGACTTATATGAGTTCGACAGTTTTTTTGATAAACCAAATTAAGGGGTTCATCGGGAGGGGTGAAATTCTGAAGAAAAAAATTGAAAGAAAATGTCCTGACTCACTCACCCACTCATCATCGCCCAGCCAAAAATATTGAAGTTGGAAACATGTCATTTTCGGGATATGTTCGTTGTATGTCAAAACCATACACTAAGGGAGGATTTTTGAATATTCAGGCTCTAAAGGGGTCTTAAGGGGATTAAACCTGCATTTTATTGAATAACAATATCTCACGAGTGGTTCCATTTGTGGATGTGATACTCGGCATATAAACTAATCATTAAAAGTAAGCAGACATGTGTCTAAGGATTTTTCGATGTGGTGTATTATTATGAGGAAAAAGGGGTGAAAATTGGGGGTTGAAGGATTCCTAACGAAGCGTGTAGGCCTATCTCCTAAACGACATAGGCGAGAAATTTGAAACTCGGCGAAAAAAAAATCAGCTTAAAAAATAAGTAAGTCGGTGTTCCACCGTTTTTTCATAAATTAATTTAAGGAGCCAATGGGGTGGGGTGAAATTCTGGGGGGAAAAAGGAGAGAAAGTGTCCTAACTGATAGACTAACTCACTCAATCATCAAACTCAGGTGAAAAAGACAGCTTAAAAAATAAGTTAATAGGTGTTCAAGCGTTTTTTCATCAATCCAATTTAAGGGGCCCATGGGGAGGGGTGATATTCTGGTAAAAATAATTGAAAGAAAATGTCCTGTCTGACTCACTCACTCGTCACGCCCAGCGAAAACTATTAAAGTTAGAAACATGAAATTTTGGGAATATGTTCGCTGTATATCGAAAACGTCAACTAATGAATGATTTTTGTTATTCGGGTTTTAAAGAGGTGTTAAGGGGGTAAACGTGCATTTCATTGAATAACGATATCTCATGAGTTGTTTCTTTGGGGATGTGATATTCGGTATATAAGCTAATCATTAAAAGAATCAGACATATGTCTAAGGGTTTATCGATGAGGTGTATATTACGAGGTGAAAGGGGTGAAAATTGGGGGTTGAGGGATTCTTAACGGAGCGTGTATCTCTTAAACGACATAGGCGAGAAGTTTGAAATTCGGCGGGAAAAAACAGCTTAAAATATAAGTAAATAGGTGTTCGACCGTTTTTTCATAAATCCAATTTAAGGGGCCCTTGGAGAGAGGTGAAATTCTGGGGGGAAAACAGGAAAGAAAGTGTCCTAACTCACTCACTCATCAAACTCAGGGGGGAAGAACAGCTCAAAAATAAGTAAATAGGTGTTCGACCGTTTTTTTTTCATAAATCGAATTTAAGGGGTTCATGAGAGGGGTGAAATTCTGAAAAATAATTGAAAGAAAATGTCCTGACTTACTCACTCATCATCCCCCAGCCAAAATTATTGAAGTTAGAAACATGACATTAAGGGGCTATGTTCGTTGTATGTTGAAAACGTCCACTAAGGAAGGAATTTTGGATATTCAGGTTCTAAAGGGGTGTTAAGGGGGTAGACTTGCATTTAATTGAATAACAATATCTCCCGAATGATTTCCTTAGGGATGGGATACTAGTCATATAAACTCATCATTAAGAATAAGAAGACACATGTCTGAGGGTTTTTCGATGTGGTGTATATTATGAGGTGTATGTGTGAAACGTGAGTGTTGAAGGATTCTTAACGGAGCAAGTATCTCTTAAAAGACAGAGGCAAAAAGTAAGAATCTCAGGGAGAAAAATCAGATTGAAAAAGTAGTAGATAGGTGTTCGATCGTTTTTTCATAATCCAATTTAAGGGGCTCATGGAGAGGGATGAAATTCTGGGGAAAGAAGTCCACTAAGGAAGGATTTTTGGATATTCACTCATCATCCCCCAGCAAACCTATTGCAGTTAGAAACTTGAAATGTTGGGGATATGTTCGTTGTTTGTCGAAAAAGTCCTCTAAGGATGGATTTTTGGATATTCATGTTCTGAAGGGGTGTTAAGGGGGTTAAACTTGCATTTCATTGAATAACAATATCTCACGAGTTGTTTCATATGGGGATGTGATATTCGGCATACAAACTAATCATTTAAAATAAGCAGACATATGTCTAAGGGTTTATCGATATGGTGTATATTATGAGGTGAAAGGGGAGAAAATTGGGGGTTGAAGGATTCTTAACGGAGCGTGTACTGTATCTCTTATTCAACATAGGCGATAAGTTTGAAATTCAGCGGAAAAAGCAGCTTAAAAATAAGTAAATAGGTGTTCGACTATTTCTTCATAAATCCAATTTAAGGGGCCCATGGGGAGGAGTGAAATTCGGGGGGGGGGGACAGGAAAGAAGGCGTCCTAACTGATTGACTTACTTACTCACTTATCAAACTCAGGGGGAAAACAGCTTTAAATAAGTAAATAGGTGTTCGACCGTTTTTTGTTTCATAAATCCAATTTAAGGGGTTCTTGGGGAGGGGTGAAATTCTCAAATATTAATGAAAGAAAATGTCCTGACTGACTCACTCACTCATCATCGCCCAGCAAAAATTATTGAAGTTAGAAACATGAAATTTTGGGGATAAGTTCGTGGTATGTCGAAAACGTCCACTAAGGAAAGAGTTTTGGATATTCAGGTTCTAATGAGGTGTTAAGGGGGTAAACGTGCATTTCATTGAATAACAATATCTCATGAGTGGTTTCATTTGGGGATGTGGTACTTGGCATATATACTAATCATTTAAAATAAGCTGACACATGTCTAATGGTTTTTCGATGTGGTGTATATTATGAGGTGAAAGGGATGAAAAGTGGGGGTTGAAAGATTCCGAACGGAGCGTGTATCTCTTAAACGACATAGACGAGGAGTTTGATTTTCTCCGAGTTCCAATCACCTTAAAAATTAATAAATGAATAAATAATTAAAATAAGTAGATGTTCGGCCGTTTTTTTTTTTCATAAATCCAATTTAAGGGGCATATGGGGAGGGGTGAAATTCTGGAATAAAAACGTCCACTAAGGAAGGATTTTTGGATGTTCACTCTCATCGACCAATCAAAACTATTGAAGTTAGAAGAAGGGGATATGTTTGTTGTGTGTCGAAAATGTCTACTAAGGAGGGATTTTTGGATATTCAGGTTCTAAAGGGGTGTTAACGGAATTAAACCTGCATGTCATTGAATAACAATATGACACGACTATGACGCGAGCGAAGCGAGGCTAAAAATGAGATGGTGTGTGTCTGTGTATTACTCAATCACGCAAGAACCACTGGTCCGACTTACATGAATTTTACATGAAAGTAGCTGATTTAACTGGTTAACATATAGGCTACTTTTGATTTCAATACTTTGCACTACGGCGACCATTTTAGTGACGTCACTACACCCTTTGGTTTCAAACTTTCATATTTCCATTTCAAATAAAAAGTGAACGCTAAGAAATAGCAAACTTTTGATGGCATATACGAGGTTTAAAATTACATTTTCTGTCCGAAAGGTATCTCCAACGGTTAGCGAGTAAAACCTAAATTTGTGCTATAAAACACGGTCAACGCCGAACGGTGTAGTTGGACAAAATGTTCCATCCTTAATCTCCCTCTGCGCAGCACCTCGCATATCCCCTGTTTTAACTGTCACTTTCACATTTTAATTTATTTATGACGCGTAGCGAAGCACGGGTACTTCAGCTAGTCTTATATATAAAAGTGAAAGTCTGTATGTATGTATGTATGTATGTATGTGGGTGGGTCTGTTCCGTATACAAATCTACACCGTTCCACCAATCTCAACCAAATTTTGCATACACATAGTTTAGGACCCAGAAGGAACCGCTGGCTACATGAATTTTCGATAGTCTTTCTCATTCTTCTGATTTCGGCCCTTTTGCACTCAAGCACAGGCTAATCAAATCATAAAATATACTCATGAAGGAATGGCAAGGCAGATAGTTTCCATGGCAACATAGCTCAAGTCGAGACACGGCCGTCTGGATGCCAGTTGCGCTCTGCACTACCGGTATAAAAAAATGAGGATCTTTACTTGAAATCCTGTTAGTTACTCACCTACTCACACAGCACTGTCAACCGAGTTTAGCATAACAACGACTTGACACTATCTTCTACTATATATTTGTCAAATACCACTCACTCACTCACTCACTCACTCATTCATTCAGCACGAAATCTCAGAAACCACCGAACGGATTGAAATGAAATTTGGTATGCTGCTTCCTCAAGGGCCGCAAATGCCCACTAAGAGAGGATTTTTGTATATTCAGGTTCTAAAGGGGTGTTAAGGGGGTAGACCTGCATTCCATTGAATAGCAATATCTCCCGATTGGTTTCATTGGGGGATGTGATACTCGGCAAATAAACTCATCATTAAATATAAGAAGACACGAGTCTGAGGGGTTTTCGATGTGGCGTATATTATGAGGTGAAGGGGGTGAAAAGTGGGGATTGAAAGAATCCTAACGGAGCGTGTATCTCTTAAACGACATAGGCGGGGAGTTTGAAACTCAGCGGAAAAAATCAGCATAAAAAATAAGTAAATATTTGCTTGGCCGTTTACTCATAAATCCAATTTAAGGGGCCCGTGGGGAGGGGTGACATTCTGGGGGGAGGAACAGGAAAGAAAGTGTCCTAACTGATTATCTGACTGACTCACTCACTCATCAAACTCAGGGGGAAAAACTGCCTTTAAGTAAGTAAATAGCTGTTCGACAGTTTTTGCATAAATCAAATTTAAGGGGTTCATGGGGAGGGGTGAAATTCTGAAAAAAGAAAATTGACAGAAAATGTCCTGGCTAACTCACTCACTCACTCACTCATCATCGCCCAGCCAAATTATTGAAGTTAGAAAAATGACAGTTTGGGGATATGTTCATTGTATGTCAAAACCGTCTACTAAGGGAGGATTTTCGGATATTCAGGTTCTAAAGGGGTCTTATGGGGGTTAAACCTGCATTTCATTGAATAACAATATCTCCCGATTGGTTTCATTGGGGGATGTGATACACGGCATATAAACTCATCATTAAAAAGTAAGAAGACACGTTTCTGAGGGTTTTTCTATGTGGTGTATATTACGAGGTGAAAGGGGTGAAAAGTAGGGATTGAAAGATTCCTAACGGAGCGTGTATCTCTTAAACGACATAGGCGAGGAGTTTGAAACTCAGCGGAAAAAATCAGCATAAAAAACAAGATGTTCAGTAAAGAACATATAGCCTACTTTCTTCTAAATGCATGGGTATTGTTATAACACTTTGTCCTTTTCAAGGAGTATGATTGAATGTTGGTTGTAGTAGCTTGTTGAAATACAACGTGCTATAGAGATATTAAACATGAATATGAGGTGCCCATTGCTAGTGCTACCTCTGTACCAAATTTCGTTCAATTCGGTTTCACCGTGTTTGAATTGATCGGGGGGAACGATTTGCACACATACTTGGCCACCATCTGCAAACTCTTGGGTTGATGTTCTTGCAGTTTGGTCTGAATATGTTTCCCACATAAAGATATGATGTTGCAAAATTTGGTAGAGACTAGATTATTAGGTTGGTCGTAATTACATTTTAGCTTTTAACATTTGGGTGGCCGCGATTACGTTTCCGTCAAGATAGCGGTGATATAAAACATGACACTGAGGTGCCCTTTGCTAGTGCTACCTCTGTACCAAATTTCGTTCCATTCGGTATCACCGTGTTCGAATTGATAAGGGGAATCGATTTTCACACAAAGATGGCCGCCATCCGCAAAATATTAGGCTGATGACCTATTAGTTTGGTCAAAGGATGCACCCTCCACAAAGGTAGGTTGTTGCTAAATTTGCCAGAGATCGGATGATTAGGCTAATCGTAATTTGATTTAAGCTTTGAAAATTTGTGTGGCCGCCATTACGTTTCCGTCAAGATGGCGGCGATATAAAACATGACACTGAGGTGTCCTTTGCTAGTGTTAGCTTTGTACCAAGTTTCGTTCAATTCGCATTCACCGTGTTCGAATTGAAAGGGGGGGGGACAGACATTCAGAGTACACACACTCACACACACACACACACACACACACAGACTCACACACACACATACACACACAGACAGACACACTTTTTTCGCCCTGTGTTGATCTCATAAGTCTACTTTCATTTTTTGCAAAAATCGAAAGTAGGCTAATAAGTAAATATGTGTTTGACCGTTTTTTTCTTTTTCATAAATCCAATTTAAGGGGCCCATGGGGAGGGGTGAAATTCTGGGGGAGGGGGGGAAACAGGAAAGAAAGTGTCCTAACTGTTTGACTGACTGACTCACTCATCAAACTCGGGGGAAAAACTGCTTTAAAGTAAGTAAGTAAGTAAGTAAGTAAGTAAATAGCTATTCGACAGTTTTTTTAGTCAATCAAATTGAAGGGGTTCATCGGGAGGGGTGAAATTCTGAAGAAAGACAAATGAAAGAAAATGTCCTGACTCATTCACTTACTCATCATCGCCCAGCCAAAAATATTGAAGTTGGAAACATGGCATTTTGGGGATATGTTCGTTGTATGTCAAAACCGTACACTAAGGGAGGATTTTTTGATATTCAGGCTATAAAGGGGTCTTAAGGGGGTTAAACCTGCATTTCATTGAATAACAATATCTCACGAGTGGTTTCATTTGTGGATGTGATACTCGGCATATAAACTAATCATTAAAAATAAGCAGACATGTGTCTAAGGGTTTTTCGATGTGGTGTATTATTATGAGGTGAAAGGGGTGAATAGTGGGGGGTTGAAGGATTCCTAACGGAGCGTGTAGGCCTATCTCTTAAACGACATAGGCGAGAAATTTGAAACCCAGCGAAAAAAAAATCAGCTAAATAAATAAGTAAATCGGTGTTCGACCGTTTTTTCATAAATTAATTTAAGGGGCCCATGGGTAGGGGTGAAATTCTGGTAAAAATAATTGAAAGAAATTGCCCTGTCTGACTCACTCACTCATCACGCCCAGCGAAAACTATAAAAGTTGGAAAAATGAAATTTTGGGAATATGTTCGCTGTATGTCGAAAACGTCAACTAAGGAATTTTTTTGTTTATTCGGGTTTTAAAGAGATGTTAAGGGGGTAAGCGTGCATTTCATTGAATAACGATATCTCATGAGTTGTTTCTTTGGGGATGTGATATTCGGTATATAAACTAATCATTAAAAATAATCAGACATATATCTAAGGGTTTATCGATATGGTGTATTATGAGGTGAAAGGGATGAAAATTGGGGGTTGAGGGATTCATAACGGAGCGTGTATCTCTGAAACGACACAGGCGAGAAGATTGAAATTCGGCGGGAAAAAAACAGCTTAAAATGCAAGTAAATGGGTGTTCGACCGTTTGTTCATAAATCAAATTTAAGGGGCCCTTGGAGAGGGGTGAAATTCTGGGGGGAAAAGAACAGGAAAGAAAGTGTCCTAACTGATTGACTCACTTACTCACTCATCAAACTCAGGGGGAAAACAGCTTTAAATAAGTAAATAGGTGTACGACAGTTTGTTTCATAAATCCAATTTAAGGGGTTCATGGAGAGGGGTGAAATTATCAAAAATAAATGGAAGAAAATGTCCTGACTGACTCACTCACTCATCATCGCCCAGCCAAAATTATTGAAGTTAGAAACATGAAATTTTGGGGATATGTTCGTTGTATGTCGAAAACGACCACTAAGGAAAGAGTTTTGGATATTCAGGTTCTAAAGTGGTGTTAAGGGTGTAAACGTGCATTTCATTGAATAACAATATCTCACGAGTGGTTTCATTTGGGGATGTGATACTTGGCATATAGACTAATCATTAACAAGATGTTCAGTAAAGAACATATAGCCTACTTTCTCCTAAATGCATGGGTATTGTTATAACTCTTTGTCCTTTTCAAGGAGTATAATTGAAAGTTGGTTGTAGTAGCTTGTTGAAATACAACGTGCTTTGGGGATATTAAACATGAATATGAGGTGCCCTTTGCTAGTGCTACCTCCGTAAAAAATTCATTCAATTCGGTTTCACCGTGATTGAATTGACCTGGGGAATGGATTTGCACACATACATGGCCGATATTTGCAAAATATTGGGCTGATGACCTTGTAGTCAGTCATAAGATGCTTTCCACAAAAAGGCATGTTGTTGCAAAATTTGGTAGAGATCAAATTATTAGGATGGTCGAAATTTGATTTAAGCTTTTAACATTTGGGTGGCCATCATTCCGTTTCCGTCAAGATGGCGGCGATATAATACATGACACTGAGGTGCCTTTTGCTAGTGCTACCTCTGTACCAAATTTCGTTCAATTCGGTTTCACCGTGTTTCAATTGATAGGGGGAATCGATTTGCACACATACTTGGCCACCATCTGCAAACTATTGGGCTGATGATCTAGCAGTTTGGTCAGAATATGCTTCAAACATAAAGATTTGTTGTTGCAAAATTTGGTAGAGATTAGATTATTAGGTTGGTCGTAATTACATTTTAGCCTTTAACATTTGGGTGGCCGCGATTACGTTTCCGTCAAGATGGCGGTGATATAAAACATGACACTGAGGTGGCCTTTTCTTGTGCTACCTCTGTACCAAATTTCGTTCCATTCGGTTTCACCGTGTTCGAATTAATAGGGGGAATCGATTTTCACACAAAGATGGCCGCCATCCGCAAACTGTTAGGCTAATGACCTATTCATTTGGTCAAAGGATGCTTCCTCTATAAGGGTATGATGTTGCAAAATTTGGTAGAGATCGGATGATTAGGTTAATCGTAATTTGATTTAAGCTTTGAACATTTGTGTGGCCGCCATTACGTTTCCGTCAAGATGGCGGCGATATAAAATATGACACTGAGGTGCTTTTTGTTAGTACTACCTCTGTACCAAATTTCGTTCCATTCGGTTGCACCGTGTTCGAATTAATAGGGGGAATCGTTTTTCACACAAAGATGGCCGCCGTCCGCAAACTATTACGCTGATGACCTATTAGTTTGGTCAGAGAATGCTCCCCCCATAAAGGTATGTTGTTGCAAAATGTGGTAGAGATCGGATGATTAGGTTAGTCGTAATTTGATTTAAGGTTTGAACATTTGTGTGGCCGCCATTACGTTTCCGTCAAGATGGCGGTGATATAAAACATGACACTGGGGTGCCCTTTGCTAGTGCTACCTCTGCACCAAATTTCATTCCATTCGGTTTCACCGTGTTCGAATTAATAGGGGTAATCTATTTTGACACAAAGATGGCCGCCATCCGCAAACTATTAGGCTAATGACCTATTAGTTTGGTCAAAGGATGCTCCCCCCATAAAGGTATGTTGTTGCAAAATTTGGTAGAGATCGGATGATTAGGTTAGTCGTAATTTGTTTTAAGCTTTGAACATTTGTGTGGCCGCCATTACGTTTCCATCAAGATGGCGGCGATACAAAACATGACACTGAGGTGTCCTTTGCTAGTGCTACCTTTGTACCAAATTTCGTTCAATTTGCGCTCACCGTGTTCGAATTGATAGGGGGGGACAGACATTCAGAGTCCACACACTCACACACACACACAGACTCACACACATACACACACACAGACAGACACACTTTTTTTCGCCCTGTAGTGATCTCATAAGTCTACTTTCATTTTTTGCAAAAATCGAAAGTAGGCTAAAAATAAGCTGACACATGTCTAATGGTTTTTCGATGTAGTGTATATTATGAGGTGAAAGGGATGAAAAGTGGGGGTTGAAAAATTCCTAACGGAGCGCTATCTTTTAAACGACATAGGCGAGGAGTTTGAAACTCTGGGGAAATCAGTCAGCTTAAAGATAAATAAATAAATAAACAAGATGTTCAGTAAAGAACATATAGCCTACTTTCTCCTAAATGCATGGGTATTGTTATAACTCTTTGTCCTTTTCAAGGAGTATGATTGAATGTTGGTTGTAGTAGCTTGTTGAAATACAACGTGCTATAGGGATATTAAACATGAATATGAGGTGCCCTTTCTTAGTGATACCTCTGTACCAAATTTCGTTCAATTCGGTTTCACCGTGTTTGAATTGATAGGGGGAATCGATTTGCACACATACTTGGCCACCATCTGCAAACTATTGGGCTGCTGTTCTTGCAGTTTGGTCAGAATATGTTTCCCTTATAAAGATATGGTGTTGCAAAATTTGGTAGAGACTAGATTATTAGGTTGGTCGTAATTACATTTTAGCTTTTAATATTTGGGTGGCCGCGATTACGTTTCCGTCTAGATAGCGGTGATATAAAACATGACACTGAGGTGCCCTTTGCTAGTGCTACCTCTGTACCAAATTTCGTTCATTCGGTTCCACCGTGTTCGAATTAATAGGGGGAATCAATTTTGACATAAATATGGCCGCCATCCGCAAACTATTAGTCTAATGACCATTTAGATTGGTCAAAGGATTCTTCCTCCATAAAGGTATGTTGTTGCAAAGTTTGGTAGAGATCGGATGTTTATGTTAGTCGTAATTTGATTTAAGCTTTAAATATTTGTGTGGCCGCCATTACGTTTCTGTCAATATGGCGGCGATATTAATCATGACACTGAGATGCCCTTTGCAAGTGCTATCTCTGTACCAAATTTCGTTCCATTCGGTTTCACCGTGTTTGAATTAATAGGGGGAATCGATTCTGACACAAAGATGGCCGCCATCCGCAAACTATTAGGCGAATGACCTATTAGATTGGTCAAAGGATGCTCCCTCTATAAAGGTATGTAGTTGCAAAATTTGGTAGAGATCGGATGATTAGGTTAATCGTAATTTGATTTAAGCTTTGAACATTCGTGTGGCCGCCATTACGTTTCAGTCAAAATGGTGGCGATATAAAACATGACACTGAGATGCCCTTTGCTAGTGCTACCTTTGTACCAAATTTCGTTCCATTCGGTTCCACCGTGTTCGAATTAATAGGGGCAATCAATTTTGACATAAATATGGCCGCCATCCGCAAACTATTAGGCTAATAACCTATTAGATTGGTCAAAGGATGCTCCCTCCATAAAGGTATGTTGTTGCAAAGTTTGGTAGAGATCGGATGGTTATGTTAGTCGTAATTTAACTTAAGCTTTGAACATTTGTGTGGCCGCCATTACGTTTCTGTCAATATGGCGTCGATATAAAACATGACACTGAGATGCCCCTTGCTAGTGCTACCTCTGTACCAAATTTCATTCCATTCGGTTTGACCGTGTTTGAATTAATAGGGGGAATTGATTTTCAAACAAAGATGGCCGCCATCCGCAAACTATTAGGCTAATGACCTATTCATTTCATCAAAGGATGCTTCCTCTATAAGGGTATGCTGTTGCAAAATTTAGTAGAGATCGGATGATTAGGTTAATCGTAATTTGATTTAAGCTTTGAACATTTGTGTGGCCGCCATTACGTTTCCGTCAAGATGGCGGCGATATAATACATGATACTGAGGTGCATTTTGTTAGTACTACCTCTGTACCAAATTTCGTTCCATTCGGTTGCACCGTGTTCGAATTAATAGGGGGAATCGATTTTCACACAAAGATGGCCGCCATCCGCAAACTATTACGCTGATGACCCATTAGATTGGTCAAAGGATGCTCCCTCCATAAAGGTATGTAGTTGCAACATTTGGTAGAGATCGGATGATTAGGTTATTCGTAATTTGATTTAAGCTTTGAACATTCGTGTGGCCGCCATTACGTTTCAGTCAAGATGGCGGCGATATAAAACATGACACTGAGGTGCCCCTTGCTAGTGCTACCTCTGTACCAAATTTCGTTCCATTCGGTTTCACCGTGTTTGAATTAATAGAGGGAATTGATTTTCACACAAAGATGGCCGCCATCCGCAAACTGTTAGGCTAATGACCTATTCATTTGGTCAAAGGATGCTTCCTCTATAAGGGTATGATGTTGCAAAATTTGGTAGAGATCGGATGATTAGTTTAATCGTAATTTGATTTAAGCTTTGAACATTTGTGTGGCCGCCATTACGTTTCCGTCAAGATGGCGGCGATATAAAATATGACACTGAGGTGCCTTTTGTTAGTACTACCTCTGTACCAAATTTCGTTCCATTCGGTTGCACCGTGTTCGAATTAATAGGGGGAATCGTTTTTCACACAAAGATGGCCGCCGTCCGCAAACTATTACGCTGATGACCTATTAGTTTGGTCAGAGAATGCTCCCCCCATAAAGGTATGTTGTTGCAAAATTTGGTAGAGATCGGATGATTAGGTTACTCGTAATTTGATTTAAGGTTTGAACATTTGTGTGGCCGCCATTACGTTTCCGTCAAGATGGCGCCGATATAAAACATGACACTGAGGTGCCTTTTGTTAGTACTACCTTTGTACTAAATGTCGTTCCATTCGGTTGCACCGTGTTCGAATTAATAGGGCGATTCGATTTTCACACATTGATGGCCGCCATCCGCAAACTATTACGCTGATGACCTATTAGTTTGGTCAAAGAATGCTCCCCCCATCAGGGTATGTTGTTGCAAAATTTGGTAGAGATCGGTTGATTAGGTTAGTCGTAATTTGATTTAAGCTTTGAACATTTGTGTGGCCGCCATTACGTTTCCGTCAAGATGGCGGCGATATAAAACATGACACTGAAGTGTCCTTTGCTAGTGCTACCTTTGTACCAAATTTCGTTCAATTCGCATTCACCGTGTTCGAATTGATAGGGGGGACAGACATTCAGAGTACACACACTCACACACAGACACACACACACACAGACTCACACACACACATACACACACACACACACAGACTCACACACACACATACACACATACACACACACAGACAGACACACTTTTTCGCCCTGTGTTGATCTCATAAGTCTACTGTCATTTTTTGCAAAAATCGAAAGTAGGCTAAAAATAGATATTCGACCGTTTTTAGCCTACTTTCGATTTTTGCAAAAAATGAAAGTATTAGCCTACTTTCGATTTTTGCAAAAAATGAAAGTAGACTTATGAGATCACTACAGGGCGAAAAAAAGTGTGTTTGTCTGTGTGTGTGTATGTGTGTGAGTCTGTGTGTGTGTGTGTGTGTGTGTGTGTGTGTGTGTGTGTGTGAGTGTGTGGACTCTGAATGTCTGTCCCCCCTATCAATTCGAACACGGTGAGCGAAAATTGAACGAAATTTGGTACAAAGGTAGCACTAGCAAAGGACACCTCAGTGTCATGTTTTATATCGCCGCCATCTTGACGGAAACGTAATGGCGGCCACACAAATGTTCAAAGCTTAAATCAAATTACGACTAACCTAATCATCCGATCTCTACCAAATTTTGCAACAACATACCTTTATGAGGGGAGCATCCTTTGACCAAACTAATAGGTCATCAACGCAATAGTTTGCGGATGGCGGCCATCTTTGTGTCAAAATCGATTACCCCTATTAATTCGAACACGGTGAAACCGAATGGAATGAAATTTGGTACAGAGGTAGCACTAGCAAAGGGCACCTCAGTGTCATGCTTTATATCACCGCCATCTTGACGGAAACGTAATGGCGGCCACACAAATGTTCAAAGCTTAAATCAAATTACGACTAACCTAATCATCCGATCTCTACCAAATTTTGCATCAACATACCATTATGGAGGGAGCATCCTTTGACCAAACTAATAGGTCATTAGCCTAATATTTTGCGGATGGTGGCCATCTTTGTGTGAAAATCGATTCCCCCTATTAATTCGAACACGGTGAAACCGAATGGAACGACATTTGGTACAGAGGTAGTACAAGAAAAGGCCACCTCAGTGTCATGTTTTATATCGCCGCCATCTTGACGGAAACGGAATGACGGCCACCCAAATGTTAAAAGCTTAAATCAAATTTCGACCATCCTAATAATTTGATCTCTACCGGATTTTGCAACAACATGCCTTTTTGTGGAAAGCATCTTATGACTGACTACAAGGTCATCAGCCCAATAGTTTGCAAATAGTGGCCATGTATGTGTGCAAATCCATTCCCCAGATCAATTCATACACGGTGAAACCGAATTGAATGATTTTTTTACAGAGGTAGCACTAGCAAAGGGCACCTCATATTCATGTTTAATATCCCTATAGCACGTTGTATTTCAACAAGCTACTACAACCAACATTCAATTATACTCCTTGAAAAGGACAAAGAGTTATAACAATACCCATGCATTTAGGAGAAAGTAGGGTATATGTTCTTTACTGAACATCTTGTTTCATAAATGCAATTTAAGGGGCCTAGGGTGAGGGATGAAATTATGGAAGAAAAAAGTCCACTAAGGAAGGATTTTTGGATGTTCACTCTCATCGACCAACCAAAACCATTAAAGTTAGAAGAATTATATTTTGGGGATATGTTTGTTGTGTGTCGAAATTTTTTACTAAGGAGGGATTTTTGGATATTCAGGTTCTAAAGGGGTGTTAACGGGGTTAAACCTGCATTTCATTGAATAACAATACGACACGACTATGACGCCAGCGAAGCGAGGCTAAAAATGAGATGGTGTGTGTCTGTGTATTACTCAATCACGCAAGTACCACTGGTCCGATTTACATGAATTTTACATGGAAGTAGCTGATTTACCTGGTTAACATATAGATTACTTTTGATTTGAATATTTTGCACTATTTAAAGATGCCGACCATTTTAGTGACGTCACTACACCCTTTGGTTTCAAACTTTCATATTTCCATTTCAAATAAAAAGAGAACGCTAAGAAATAGCAAACTTTTGATGGCATATACGAGGTTTAAAATTACATTTTCTATCCGAAAGGTATCTCCAACGGTTAGCGAGTAAAACCTAAATTTGTGCTATAAAACACGGTCAACGCCGAGCGGTGTAGTTGGACAAAATGTACCATCCTTAATCTCCCTCTGCGCAGCACCTCACCTATCCCCTGTTTTAACTGTCACCTTCACATTTTAATTTGTTTATGACGCGTAGCGAAGCACGGGTACTTCAGCTAGTTACATTTAAAGCAAAGCAAAGATATCTAATGAATTATTAAATGACGATACTTCTATCTGTATACCAGGTAGATTGAGTAAACTCAAGTTCACGTTTCTAGGAAACGCGAATTCCCAACGAATTCTATAATCGTAGCAGTGCCAAAGACAAATGCTGACGACTAGAAATTCGAACAAGTAAACTCGTTAACCGCATGAAAAATGGGTTCTTTTACGAAGATGATTATCCATTAGAGTGCTCGAGGATGCCAACCTGAATGTCACAATGATTGGGTCTCCAAATTAATGTGCCCATCCACTACGATACTCGAATTAAAACAATTCGGTTGGTTGGTTCCTTAGTTTAGGGGCTGCGACAACGCGGTCATGTAACCCCGTGTACTTTGGGTGTGTGTAGAATCTGTCTGATAACCGGAGTTAATTGTGATGACTGTATTTATGTGTGTATCTGTCTTTTTTAATTCAAGTAGGGACTGCAACTTTGAATTTTCAAATAGTTCCTACTTTTGCCGCCAAACGCCACTGTCAACGACTGCAAGGCCTAGTTCAGAACTAGCTACTAGACGCGACCGCAGTCGGCTCTTGGCAACGAACGTAGCAACCTAAGAGCGTTGTTTACATTCTTAACCTATCCAATTTAGTTTCACACAGGTATAATTAGTGGAAAGATCTTTAACATGCCATAAATCTATGACATGGGACCGCCGGCTTTACTTCCCCTCCGAAGGAAGGCATACTGAGGAATTTTTAACGCTCTTAAAAAATCCGACGGCTTCGGCCGGGTTTGAAACCGCTATCTTGGGCATAGAAGCTCAGCATGCTACCAACTACGCCACCGAAGCCGCCAAAACAATTCGATCGCCCCAATAGGTGGGTCGCCATATTAATGTGCACCCGTATCCACGTGGTCTTACCTGATGAAATCCAAAAGAAAAAGCAGGATCGTAGAATCTGGAAGCCCCGGGTGAAAATAACCCCCAAGACACCACCACCAAGGATAGACCATGGATAGGAATACCACAAAATTAAAAAGAATGTGATAAGAAGATGCCAGTGGTCTATAAAAAAAATGAAAAATAGCGCAAAGTGAGCTACCAAGACTCTTAAAGATAATTAAATTAATCAAATCACGGGCGCGTTAAAAAGCATCCTAGCTAATGATCCACTGGTTCTCGAAGCACATTCTAATTCGAATAGAAATCACTAAGTCATTTGTATGAATTTTAAAATTTAACAAAAGTTTATTAACTGAAACCGCAGAGTCGTGAAGTGAAAACTCCACTGAACAAAAGTTTATAACCTCATGCCTCTGCGGAAGCTTAAAAAAAAGTTTAAGAAACAATCGCCTTAATTAGGCCACACAAACTGCCTATCGTCTCATCATCATGAACGAAGTTCCAAAAAAAAAATTTACACACAAAATATTCTGGTATTATCGTAAGCCCTTCTTGATATATTTATAAAAATATTCTATTCAATCGTAGCAATTAATATATACATATTTTACATAATTACATTTTATTTCTGAGATTTAGTTGCGCCTAGAATTATTCATCACGTTAATTTCATGTATTCATATGAATTTATTTGGTTTCAATTTTCAAGTCCGTGCCGTCCTCAATGACAAACAATTAAGCTAATCGGACGTCGTATTGTTAATTATATTGATTATATTTCATTTCACTTTCTCACATATATTATATTTTCTATCACTCAATATTTTGGTTATAAATAGCTCAAGTTTATACAAGTATTAATATTACAGTCTTTCCAATTAAACTCTATTCTAAAAACAATTGTTACTAAAACTTGGTTTCTTAAATGTTGGATTCAAAATTGTATATTAGTTTTCCACTAGCTAAAATCGTGACTCAATTTCACGTTCAAAATAATACACCGTAGTGCACTCAGCAATAGCTCTAACGCTAATTCAGTGCTGGAAAAATTGATATTGACTATCCATATAAGTCAAATTTCTCCTAAATTGCAATACAAATACGCAGACAAAATTCCATTATTACCATATCATCGCTAAACAGCTCTTAATAAATTCTAAACAATACGAATACTACACAAGTTTTATACAATCATGGATAAATATGTTGCTTCAAATTAGCCAAAAGTTAAAGTGTCGAGAATAATCCTTATCAGAACAATGATAAAATATTGTATTCACAAGTCCAAATAACTGTGTGAGAATTCGAAGTCTGTCACCTCGATTATGACTTACATATATTTTAAACATTTCTCTCTTTACATTACATATCATTACTAATTACATTTTCTCAAACAAAGTATTTATTTCGTATATCTCAACCGACCATAGTGAAAAGAACGATTCAGTTTTCGCATAACTGAAAATAATTCCACTGGAGATCCTCCTCAAAGGAAAACACGTCAAAACTACAGCATGGGAAAGAGCCTATCTTGAGAAGGTACAAATTAACCATTAGATTTGAACGCCAAACCAAGTTGGAGTTTCCCACAAGAATCCACAAAAATTTAAAAACTGAACGAGCTCACAAAGGGAGTCAAAAAAGAATTTCAGAAAAAATCTGGATTACCAGAAATAAATTCGCACAATCGCAAAGTATCATACTAGAAATCACTATGTTCCATGTCTATGCTCAATCTGCCAAAAATATAGACCTGAATGTCTATCTAATAACTTGCATGAGCTTTCAAAAATATTCGAAGTCAAATTCAAAAAGTCCAGAGAATTTGTTCAAAGTCGAATTCACGTATACGACGGATTATGGGACACCTGCTTGAGTTAGAATTATTCTTATATAATGTTAACGTCGTCTTCTCCCTATAATTTTTCTC
This sequence comes from Meconema thalassinum, assembly GCA_946902985.2. NCBI lineage: Eukaryota > Metazoa > Arthropoda > Insecta > Orthoptera > Tettigoniidae > Meconema > Meconema thalassinum. The sequence goes on along the minus strand of OX336399.1, from coordinate 69,973,146 downwards.
ATGTTGTCTTCCCAACAAACTGTATTCTTCTATCTTATTCCCAAATTACATCTTAATGAAAGCAAGGTAATGTTCAAAGTAACACTACAATAACTACAAAATTGAACTACAAAGAGAATTACATACTCGGACAGAAATGATTAAAGAATCACCCTAGCCCTCGCCTGTAATTCTTAACTACTCTAACCAAAATTGGTGAAAAGGAACATTCGAAAGCATGGCAAATTCATACTGTCTACTAAAAGAAATCTTCCAGCTACCTTGTTGAATGAAGTGATAATGCTATAACACATACTCCTGCCTGGGATCGAACCATATCTGCTCAGCTGTACCGATCACGAAACGACTGGATATCAAGTAGACCCGATTTCCGTTCGCGAAAAACGAGACGAAGCTAACAGATGTTCATTTGACAAAGTTCATAGTTCTTTCACTTGCTAGAGAACATGACAACATTGATGTAGTAAGCCAAGCCAGTTTCATTATGTAGCAGTACAAATTGTCATTCATACTTTCATAGTCTCTTCAATCTTCTCTTATAAAGCCTCATACTATAGTTGCTCATATTGGAATCAAGTAATCATCCTGAGTATTCAACGCTGCTATGTGTTACATTTCTTGTCTGTGTTTAGCCCATATTCTGCATCTTCATAACGTAGCAATATCTCTCTCTCTCTCTCTTTATATCATCTATGACAATCATGGCTAAAGCTGTTTATTCTGTACTGCAATGTAGAACACGATGTTGTACCATTGGCTTAATACGAAGTTGTCATACGTGACTGCAAGTTCGCTGTGCTCGAATTGAAGATTAACACTGTCTGAAACTATAATAAGATCAGACGAAAATCCTATCACGTTATACTGTAACACGTATATGTCGGCTCAACTCCACGATTACCGAACCAATACGTCTTCACGGCAACGCACGAACAAATCTTAGACCAGACAGCTCTACGACCCTCCTCTCTGAAGTTGTATTCACTAATCAACTCTTCGTTTGCTCCCGCAAATCATACTGTCTCTAGGTGATCCACAATGCACCTTGTTCTCTGATTGACAGCAACTATCGATACATATATCATTGCCGAGTTCAATAATCACATGTTATAATACTGTATGCATTTATACTCATATAAAAGTTCTCAGTTATATTCCTTTATCCACAGGATGCGTTTCCCATTCTTTGTTTCATACTGCATTGTGTATATTGCTCTACCACGATGTTCAAAATAACGACAGTGGTGCTGTGTCCATCTTGTATTCAATACAAGTATTACAATATCCAACATGTGGTCGTCGGCATGTACGGCGGGTTTCTGACAGCTCCTGACCTCGCCACAGTACTACCGCGCACCTGCATTCCAAAGGAATTTCGCAGTGCTGCCATCAGTGTTATTGCCAACTTAACCTATATCCAACTAAATACAAAATACGGTCTCAGTACCAAAATTGTAATTGACCGTCTGCAGTCCTTACCTGAATTACAGACTAAAACAGTCATCACAATTAACACCGTTTATCAAACAGATTCTACACACACCCAAAGCACATGGGGCTACATGACCGCGTTTTCAAAGCCCCTAAACTGAGGAACCTACCACATCTTTGCGGGGATACAATTTTGCGTGAAGAAATAACAGACTGTTAGATAGTTTCACATCAGTTCCAAAACTTGCATAAGGACAGTGTGACCACAAGTATAAAAATGGACCCCAAATGACAAGAAGGTTACCGTCCCCATAAGAGAATAAAATGTTAAAAATAGGCATAGAAAGACGAAAAAAGTTAATTAAGCTCCAATAACATTGTAAAATACTTTCTCGCAATATATGAAGTCTGATCCTTCTTCGAAAACCTGCATATTTTGCCTATTATAGCCTATCCCCTAATTTGCCCGGTGAAATCTACCTCCGCCTTCCAGTGTGCCGAAAAGATTTTTTTTATCTATCAGCTGACCCCAGAGACTGACTTTTAAATGCCTATGATGCCTTCGGTACAATATTTATCGCTCCTTGCGTGCAGTTCATAAAATATCATAATGTGAAATTTTGAAGCCATTCTCTCAGTGTCACCTATAAAAACTGTCAGTTGTAACTCTTCAGTCGGTCAACAAGTATTGTTTTATTGACCGGGCGAGGTAGAATGTTATATCATATGTAAGTAACACTCCTGGAAAACAATACATGTACAGTATTGATTATCAGAAACTTGCCTCATTATGATAGTGATCTTAACTAATACATGTATCTTTTTCCAGGAGTGTTATTTACATATTATATAGCATTTTAATTCGCCCAGTCATTCCATGATCTCGTGTTGAACGATTTAAGAGTAAGTTACAACTGACAGTAAAATCTAAAGACAAACGAAAAACCAGCCGTCTATAATTTTACATCTACCTCTGTTTCCCATACAGACCAAATAACTCCTGATGTAAAACTCAGATCATTACAAGTTCCATCCTGGTACAGACATCACAGTGACACAGGTTAACAGACAAATTCTACACACACACCTTAGTTTGGTTTCAGGAGAAATATAGGAACAAGGGAAGCTGTACTAAGTCTTAGGCTGATTTTGGAAGGTAGAATAAGGAAAGATAAGAGAACGTTCATGGCATTTGTAGACTTAGAAAAGGCTTTTGATAACGTTGATTGGACTAAATTGTTTGACATTTTTAAATCAATTGGAATGAAGTACAGGGATAGGAGGGTGATCTACAATCTATACAGAAACCAGACAGCAGTCATTCGAGCTGAAGGACATGAGAGAGAAGCTGGTATTCAGAAAGGTGTAAGGCAAGGCTGCAACATATCACCCATACTTTTCAATCTTTACATTGAACAAGCAATGAAGGAAATTGTAGAAAAATTTAAAGTGGGAGTGAAGATTCAGGGAGAAATAATTTCAACTTTGAGATTGCTGATGACATAGTCATCTTGGCCGACACGCCTGAGGATTTGAATTAGTTTTTGAATGGTATGGACTCCGTCTTGAGGAAAGAATACATGATGAAAATTAATAAATGTAAAACAAAAATACTGGAATGCTGCCGAAATAAATCAGAAACCTCTATGGACTTCAAATTGGCAGGTGAAAAGCTGAAGGAAGTAGAAAACATATGTTACTTAGGAAGCAAAATAACCAGTGATAGACGAAGCAAAGAGGATTTAAAAAGTAGGTTGGCTCAGGCAAGGAAAGCATTTCTACAAAAAAGGAATCTGTTGACATCGAATATAGGTGTAGATTTAGGTATTAGGAAGTCATTTTTGAAAGCTTTTGTCTGGAGCGTGGCGCTCTATGGAAGTGAAACTAGTACTATTGGTGCAGCAGAAAAGAGGAGAATTGAAGCATTTGAAATGTGGTGTTACAGGAGAATGATGAAGATCAGATGGGTAGATAGGGTTACAAACGAAGAGGTATTAAGAAGAGTGGGAGAGGAGAGATGTTTCTGGCGACTGCTAATGAAGAGAAGAGATAGGTTAGTAGGATACATACTAAGACACCCAGGAATAGCAAGCTTAGTGATGGAAGGAAGGGGAGGACAAGAACTGTAGGGGTAGACCAAGGTTAGAATATGTTAAACAGATTGCCTCGGATGTAGGGTGTGGTAGCTATGTAGAGATGAAACGATTAGCACAGGACAGGGAGGCATGGAAAAATGAATCAAACCAGTCAAAAGACTGAAGACTCAAACAACAACACCTTAGTACACGTGGCTACATGACCACGATAACTCAAAGTCCCTAAAACAATCAACAAGAATATCCATCAAACCGTATAGCAGTTTCGACTACCCCGGGCAACAGCACTCATCATAAGCGCACTTTCGCATTATCCGGGACTAGACCCTTGGGTAGTTTGGATCATATACTTTTAGTAAACTCACTTATTGCGCTCTTATTTGCCTTCCATCTCCTTTACGTATTCTGACAATATCCGAGTGTCCATGAATTTCTAGTTGAATTAATACAGCATACAATGCTATATAATGCTATAATAGTACATTATGCAACGAGCCTATAATGGCTATAATTAAGACACGAGTATTTTTATAAAACGAGCGTATGCGAGTTTTATAATTTCCATACGAGTGTCTTAATTACCATTATAGGCGAGTTGCATACGACTGTTTATGTTCGACGATAATTATAACTTTATTATATGTTTTAACATAAATATTCATAAATATATGTTCAGTCACTAGAATGTTGTGATCGGGTGCTGCGGTGGGTAGTATATCTCTGTTTCCCAAGCTCTCTGGACAACCGACGCATGCGCTCTGTGTGCTTCAATGCCATATGTTCAGATTGTGCTCCAGTATTCAGTAAAACAGTCACCGAAGTCGTTTCAAAACCACGCGCTGTGTAGAAATTGATTTTGGGGATATTAAGGTACAGTGCCATTTCTTGTCTCATATTCACCAGTTTATTTACGCGAACATATGGACGGTGCAATTTCGGTAATTTATATAGACGTGTTGAATTTTGAGCGCATGCGCGAAGGTATCCTTATCTAATTGGTCAATCAACTGTTTCTTGAGCTGTGATTGGTGGGAGAAACTGTTTCATAATGAAAAATAGTGTTATAATGACCATCATTATGATACAGTTTTCAGACACATAATAGTCAGGGTCGAACATGAAACCTAATACACGTAATTGAATAACTCATGTTCCAGTGCAATACTTTGAACTTACAATCGGCGTAGTGACACAGTTCCGTAAACAAAATGTCCTGCACTGCGAGTAACCCTCTCATCACAGTCTCGTTGTCAGCCCATTTCTCCAGCCTACCCATCGAACCGGCCGGTCAACTCTCAATGACAACAAACTCATCCACCACAGCTGCAACAAGCATAACACGCTTCCTTGTCTGATTGTGAGTGTGTTGTCATATTCGTCCCATTGGATTTTTCAAGAATATTGCTCAATGACTGTTTGTCTGCTCACAGGTTTTCAGCCTCCAGACAAGTATCATTTACATTTTCGGAATATTGGATTCGAAAATAAGAAATCAATTAATACTGATGATGATAATAATGATGATATTTGTTGTTTTAAGAGGCCTAACATCTGAGTTATCTGCCCCTAATGGTCTGGGTGATTGTGACAATTTAAATGAAATGTACCTATACCTAAAACTAACTACATGCTTACAAACTTGAAGAGGAAATGGAAAACACAAAGAATAAGAAGGGAAATAAACGACAGGGAGAAAGAAAATAAGAAAATGTCCTCAACACTCGAAGAAAGAGAATTAAGAGACTAGGAAGAAAGGAGAGCAACGAACGGTAGAGAGGAAGGAGAAAGGTGAGAGGGACCACCCCAAAGACAATGGAAAAAGGAAAACACCAGACCCAGCTCAGGAAGCCCTTGGAGTTGCCAACTCACCAGACGTGAGTCCTTAAGGGTGTAGCACAATCCATGGTGCACCATAAGTGACGGGGCTACATACACCCTGCCTCCTTTAGGGCCTTGAACAGAAGGCCGGTGATACAATGAAAAGAAATCAAGAGGTCTGACACCTCGAAGAATGAGGGTATCAGGAAAGATGAGAGAAGGGTCAACTAAGGCGGGAACGGAAAAGTCTCCAGAGACCTCGGATACCTTTATATGTCGTAACACGCTTCCTTGTCTGATTGTGAGTGTGTTGTCATATTCGTCCCATTGGATTCTTTTTAGGATATCACTCAATGACTGTTTGTCTGCTCACAGGTTTTCAGCCTCCAGACAAGTATCATTTTACATTTGCGGAATATTGGAATCGAAAATATGACTATACCCAGTGCTTGATTTGTAAAAACAGAGGGTCCGGTACTGTGGGCTTCCGGGTGGTGGGGGTGGTGGTGGTGGTGGTAGGAGGTGGGCTTGATGGAATATTGAAATATAGAGTTCTAAAAACGATATTTTTACGCTTTTCAAAACACTTTTAAAAATTAATCACAGGACAAAATAGCAATCTAATTTTGATTGCAAATTTAAATTAAATTGAAACTGCTGTAGTAACAATTTTCTTACCATAGCCGTTAGCCTATATTCAATTTTAATGTAGGACAATGTACATTATGTCAATGTATTTTTTTACGTAATTTTAAAAATTTAATACATTCGGTTTGAATATACACACATGTTCATGTTTTATTTCTGGTTTTATAATTTTGTCTTTACAGCTTTATGAAATAATTATTTATTATAAAAGGTACTGTGCTTAAACATGTTTTACCTCACACTTTATAAAATTGTCCAAAAGTTTAGAAAAGATTTCGTTGTATGCGCCTCCTCTCTCTCTCTCTCTCATATTGAGTATCCAGAGAGGAGTGCCGTCCCCGAAGCAGCCAAGATTCCACGTACTTTGAAGTACAGTCGGGTCAAAGACCAAGTTAACCTTGACTTACAAGTTACAACTAACGTTCCACAGTTCTAAAAATTATGTTATATATTCGACTTTTCCCCTGATCAGAGGTTTCGGTACGGTGCACAGTGGAGTATTTGTACCGAAAACCTGGCCAAAAGTGGTAAAACGAAATAGCGTTGGAAGGCGCTGGGCGTGTGATTTTCCGAGAGTTAGATTATCATTACATCATCTCGTGGACATTTGGGGGCATCCCGATATCAGAGCTGTGACTCATCGCCTTGTCCCGAGTGGCTTCCAGAGTAGTCAGTCAGCCGGCGGGTGAGGTAAGCGCGGGAGCTCTTGGCGTTCTCGTGTAATATGTTCTTCAGCATCTCATTTGTGTTATAAAACTTGCGGAGGTGGAAAGAAAAGGTATGTGTTTGAATACTGAACATGATAAATGTGATTTGTCCCTAAAGTTGCTGTATTTGAGAGCCACGTTTGGTGACCATAAAAGTAAGTTTCTTTTTGTTAGAGTATTTGCAAAATCGTGTTAAAGTCGGGTCTTTCCGGGTAAAATTTTTTGCACTACTATTAACTTCAACGTGGCTTTGCATCATATCAGTAATGAACAGTTGCCCATATTTGCCCCATTTTGATTTCCATCCGTTTGAAATTATGGGGTGCATTTGTTGTTCTTCTCGTATATTACACAAGTCTCCCATCTCCTTGCAGATTCTTCGGAGATGGAAAAGGAGATGACGAAAATGTCGCTGTATAAGCTGATGCAAGAATGTTCTAGTAAGGAAATAGATGACAGATTGTCAATTATGGAGAAAAAGTTAATAGAAATTACTCATTGTCCGGATACGGAAGAAGGTACATTAAGACGTGTCCTATGCTATTTCAAGTCCAATTTAAAAAAGGAATGAACAGCGGCTAATAGAATGGAAGAACGTTTCTTGCAAAAAAAAATGGCTTAGTACTTGTGTAAAAGTGCCTATTTGGACTATAAAAAAGTCCTCTCGGCACGCCGGAAGGCGGAGGTAGATTTCACCGGACAAACTTGTGGATAGGCGAAAATAGGCAGAATATGCAGGTTTTCGTAGAAGGATCAGACCTCATTTATTGCGAGAAGGTATTTTATAATCGGAGCTTAATTAACATTGTTTTTCGTCATTTTATGCTTATTTTAAACATTTTATTGTCTTATGGGAACGGTAACCTTCTTGTCATTTGGGGTCCATTTTTAGCCTACTTTTCACATTTTGCAAAAATGAGGAAAAAGTAGACTTAGGCCTATGAGATCGGGCAAATGTGTGTCTGTCTGTCTGTCCTTCTGTCTGTCTGTCTGTGTGTGTCCCCCCCCCCCCCTATCAACTCCTAAACGGCTGCAGCAATCGAAACAAAATTTGGTAGGAGTAAAGATCTATACCTGAATATCTCACGGCCATATTTGAAAATGATGTCAGTGCTACCAACTGCTAAAAAATCGCAATTGAAATTTGAGCTCCATGTTGGATATCTTGGAAAGTATGAATGGGAGCTATTTCAAAATTGGCACACGTACAGATCATAATATTTCAGTTTAATTTCCAGGAGGCCAAATATGGCAGTGTTGCCAAAATGATTATGAGCCTCCTGATAAATCAAATTTTAAATGCATATAACTTCTACACTATCAATTGGAATTCAACCAAATTTCGTATGTTGTATGTGTACATAACCAGATATGACTGAGCGTATTCTTAAGACCTACCAGGGTTGCCAACTGTTAATAAATGCTCCTAATTTATTTTATCCAAATACCGATATATCAGAAAGTATGCACGCCGACAGCTTTAAATTATGCACACGTATAGTACCTGACATTCTATATTAATTTGGTGTAACTTATATACGTCAGTGCTACCAACATGATTCTATGCCTGCTGACAGGTCCAACTTTAAATACATGTAACTTCCATAATATCATTTGGATTTCAACCAAATTTCGTATGTGCTATGTGTACCATAACAGATATGACTATGCATATTCTTAAGAGCAACCAGGTTTGCCAACTGTTAATATGTGCTGTCCCTATTTTTTTACCCTAATATCAATATATCAGAAAGTATACAAGCCAATAGCTCTAAACATTGCACACGTATAGTACCTGGCATTCTAGACGAATTTGGAGTAACTAATATACGTCAGTGCTGCCAACATGATTCTAAGCCTGCTGATAGGTCCAATTTTAAAATGCATGTAACTTCTATACTAACTAATTGATTTCATTCAAAATTGGCACAACAATAGATCATATTATTTCAGATTATTTCTGACCAATACATGCATGACATTGTTGCCAACATGATTTTACGCGCGCTGTTAGATCCATTGTTTAACTGCATGTAACGTCCATGCTATTCATTGGACTTCAACCAAATTTTGTATTTTGTACCTTAAGAGATGGAACTAAGAATATATTCAGTCATCAGGGCTGCCAACTGTAGTGCTCTATTAGGCTACATTATGCCAGGTATACAGTATTTCGAACTAATTGGAAATTTCGATATTAGCAAATTAATTTCGTCATTATTCTAGATAGGTTCATATTCTGTAAAATAATCATTGGCATGAAAAGTAGGCTCTTTAGTTCGTCACGGAACTTCTTGCTATACTTGTGGTCACACTGTCCTTATGCAAGGTTTCGACACTAATGTGTAACTATGTAACGGTCTGTTACTTCATCACGCAAAATTATTTCTCCCGCAGAGATTTTGGTTGGTTCCTCAGTTTAGGGGCTGCGACAACGCGGTCATGTAACCCCGTGTACTTAGGGATGGCTGTATTAGTCTGTAATTAAGGTAAGGACTGCAGACGGTCAATTTCAAGCAGTAGTTCCTAATGTTGCTACCTGGTACTACCGTCAACGACACCTAGCTGTGAACTTGGCTACTAGATGCCACAGCAACCAGCAACTCGCAACGAACGTTGGAACTTCCCCTCCAAAGGAAAACATACTGAGGGAATTTAGCGCTCTTAGGCCGGCTTTGAACTCGCGACCTTGGGCATAGACATTCAGCATGGTTCCAGTTACGTCACCGAAGCCGCTTCACACTTAGTCAGATGGAAATCTGAATCTGATCTCGTGCAAGTGCGTTATCTTGTCAACGTCTGATGGCTCATCCCTCATCAATTTAGTAGTGTTGCCATGGCAACCACTGATAGCTCTTGGCATTTTCTTATAATTCCGAAATCATTTTTCTCATCCCTTGGCATATTGGTGGGTCATATCAAAAATTCTTTCAGACAAACGTTTTAGGTAATTATTAGGGGAATATTGTACATTTTGTACCGTTTTGATATTGTGCCTATTAAGAGAGATATGATTAATGTTTCCCGAAAAAACCACTTTTTCCCACCCCTTTGGTCAATGGTTGGTGCTATAAAAAAAACTCTTCAAACATAAAGTTTTGGGCTTTATCCGACACATAGTATGAACGTTGAACGGATTCGATATTTCACATATTAAGAGAGTTATAGCAATATTTCACTTTTTCGAAAAAAAAAAGCCCCCCATTTTCACCCCCTTCGACCGCTTTAGCCCAGTAACGAACTGACCGAGATTTTATAGGTATACATATCCGGTAAAAAATTCAAAGTGATTGGTGAAAAATTACGGCAGTTATCGTGTCCACAAGAAACTGATATGCATATATATATACATATATATATATATACCTCTCGGGGGAACCTGTAACCTCTAGAGAGCGCGTCCCCAGGTGGCGGATAGGGGGCCCCTACAGTTTGTAGGGTTGGTTCAAATACCCCCCAATAGAACCCGCGGACCAACAGGTAGCCCAACTCCTGGGGGCTTTATAATGCTGGGACACCCTCTCTCCAGGGGTTACAAATATGGAGGGCCCAAGCTCAGGGTTAGTAGTGAAGACCTCAACGGCGAATACGGTGGAGAAGATGGACTTCAGAACAGCGTATGAGGCGGAGGAGGCACCCCAGTGCTCGGGGTTGATAAGAGTAAAAGGTATATGGATGTCCATATATCCAACTCACTAGTGTCTGTTCTGGCATCCAGCGGCTAGTGAGCAGCGTCTGTTCACCTAGTTGGTGCGGCTGTTCGAAGTACGGCTTAATCTCAACAATTAAGTCTTAAAATCTTGTGATCTCCATCGGAGATCACCACAAACAATCTTCAACTTGAAGCAACCATGGCAGAACGACAGGAAAAGATTCCACTACCCCAGGCCCCAGTCAATAGATTGGATCCCTGTTCTGGTCATAGGATTCTGGGGGACCAGACATGTCATGTAGAGAAGGATCGGAGCTTCTCAAAACCTCTTAGACCTAAACGAAAGTGTTTCATAGGTACACTTAATGTGAACACTTTGCTTAAGCCTGGGAAACTCAAACATCTAACGAACACGCTTGATAAATTCAGCATCAAAATTTTGGCATTGCAGGAAACACGATTTACAGATGAAAATCACTTTGATTCTGAGAATTACAGGCTCTATAAAGGAAAACCTGCAGTGCAGATCAACACAGGACCAAGACAATTTGGCACAGGTTTTGCGGTTAGCAAGTCCGTCACAGATTCAGTAATTGATTTTACTTCACCATCAGAAAGACTCTCAACACTCTCAATAAAATCGGGAAACAAGGTATACACACTGATTAACGTGCATGCACCAACGAATGACTACAACAGGAAAGACCCTCAGGTAATAGAAGACTTCTGGGAACTTCTGGAGGAAATCACGAACAAAATTCCCAAACATCATGTCAAGATTCTACTGGGGGATTTTAATGGTCAGTTAGGAAAAGAAAAGAAATATAGGAGAATTACAGGACCATACACTGCTCATAGCAGAACCAATAAAAATGGTGAACACCTTATAAGCTTCTGTCAAAATTTCAATCTCCAAATTATGTCAACACAATTCCAGAAGCCTACGCGTAAATTAACAACATGGATATCCCCCAATGAAACACTTGGAGAATTCCAGATTGACCACGTTGCTATCTCTAGAAGGAACGCTAAAGAAGTCCTTAATGTGAAAACCAGGAGAGGATTCTTTGACTCAGATCATCATTTACTACAAATCAAGGTAAAATTTCAACCCAACAGACAAAGGATAAGGGGAACCCAGCTTTTCCGAACTGATCCAGAATACCTTGAATTCAACAAGATGAACATCATTGAAGAAATCCGTCAAATGGATACCACGAGCTGGTCTGAACTTGCAGAGAAAATGAAACAAGCAATAAAATTCGGTCAACCTCCGAGAAAGAGAAAACATAGGTGGTGGAACATCACATGCGATCATGCTATTGAATATAGGTTTAAAGCATGGAATAATTTCAATAGCCATAAAACAACAGACAAATGGCAAGAATTTGTGCAGGTTCGGAAAAACACTTCTAAAATTATTCGCCGAGAAAAGCGCAATTATGATAATAATAGGCTAAATGAAATAGAACAGGACTTCACTAAGAACAACACCAGAAATTTTTACAAGACCTTTAGAGAAAATATAGCAGGCTTTCAACCCCCTAGTTTATGCTTCCAACGACCTGATGGATCTCTGGAAACAAATACGAGCAATAATTGTGAAATTCTAGCTAAATATTTCATTACACTCCTTAATTGCGAAGCACCTTCTGAACAACTTCAATTTGCAAAACCAGTGCCCAACCTTGATTCACTTCCACCATCACATGAAGAAATAGTGGACATAATCAAGTCATTAAAAAACAATAGAGCCCCTGGTGAAGATGGACTTATTGCAGAAGTTTGGAAATTGGATCATGAACACATAACACCAAAAATTCACAGAATAATATCAGATGTCTGGAAAACAGAGAAAATCCCAAAAGAATGGAAGAGTGCTTTGATACACCCACTCCATAAGAAGGGAAGCAAAACTGATCCGAATAATTATAGAGGAATTTCGCTTCTTCCAGTCGCTTATAAAATTCTCTCTAAAGCTTTGCTGAATCGACTCGAGCCACAGGTGGACCACCATATTGGAGAATATCAGGCAGGTTTCAGGAAGGGAAGGTCCTGTATTGAGCAGATCTGGAACCTCAAGACCATACTGCACATCCGACGATGCAGGAACACTACAGTCACATTTGTGGATTTCAAAAAGGCTTACGATTCGGTTGACAGACAAACCTTGTTTAACAGACTAGAAGAATTAGGAGTTGACAGGAAGACGAGGGCCATCATCCAGGAAACATTATTGGGATCTACCTCAAAGGTGAAATTCATGGGAGAAATCTCTAACTCTTTTGCAATACATACTGGAGTTCGACAAGGGGATGGTTTATCACCACTCTTGTTCAACATCGTACTGGACAAAATCATCACAGAATGGGAAAAGCATGTAAAAGGTATCCAAATTGGAAAGGAGAAAGGGAAAAGAGTCACTGTGAAATGCTTGGCCTTTGCAGATGATCTGGCCATCTTAACAAACAACAAGGATGAAGCCATATTAGCGCTAGAGAAACTACATGAAATCTCCAGTAAAACGGGACTTGATATTTCCTATGAAAAAACACAGTATATGGATACCAAATCAACAGGAAACATCACCTTGCGAACGCAATATGGAAAAATCTCGCAGGTCACTCACTTCAAATATTTAGGAGAAGCCATCCAACCCACAGGATTGAACACAATTTCTAATGCAGATAGAATAGTAAAATTGCAGAAGGCGTACACGCTGACATGGAATCATTATAACAAAAGAGCAGTATCTCGCAATGCAAAATTGCGCCATTATAACACAGTTGTCTTGCCTGAAGCCTTGTACGCGGCAGAAACAACCGTCATTAGAGGAATGACAAGAATTCATGATATTGAGAACCAGGAACGAAAAATTCTTAGGAAAATCCATGGCGCTGTTTTCCGTAATGGAATTTGGGTCAGGAGACCAACAAAGGAACTTTATGAAAATACAGACACCATTGTAGATAAATTTAGGAAGAGACGTCTGCAGTTCTATGGACACATATATAGGATGGATGAGAACAGACTCACTAAGAAGATTTTCAATATCGTGAATGCAAGTAAATTAAAGACCAGTTGGATTAAACAAGTACATGAAGACATGGAATTACTTAAAATCTCTGAAGACGACATTAAGGACAGAGAACCATTTAGAAATAAAATCAGAAACACGAAAATTGTACAAGTTTCAAGGAAAGATACATCAGGGAAAAAATGGACAGAGGAAAGGAAGAAAAAGCACAGTGAACTAATGAAGAGGTTTTGGGAAGAAAAGAAGAGAGGAAAAGGAAGTGAAGCTGTGATTGGCTCAAGTTCTCACGCTCTCCTGAAGGGGAATAATCGGAAATAATATATATATACATATACATACATAAATTATATATAAACTTTTGAACTGACGGTGGTTTTGGGGTCTGGGGGATGTGAAACGCCAAGATATGTCGAAATTTTCCGGAAGTCGAAATATGGTACCCATTGCAATAGTTAGCTTTCTAATGAAATCTACCTCTGATTGGTTCCTCAGTTTAGGGGCTGCGACAACGCGGTCATCTAACCCCGTGAATTTTCGGTGAGTGTAGAATCTGTCTGATAAACGGTGTGAATTGTAATGGCTGTATTTGTCTTAATTCAGGTAAGGACTGCAGACGGTCAATTTCAAGCAGTAGTTCCTAATGTTGCTACCAGGTACTACCGTCAACGACACCTAGCTCTGAACTTGGCTACTAGATGCCACCCCAACCAGCAACTCGCAACGAACGTTGGAACTTCCCCTCCAAAGGAAAGCATAGTGAGGGATTTTTAGTGATCTTAGAAAATCCGACGACTTTGGCCGGCTTTGAACCCGCGACCTTGGGCGTAGAAGTTCAGCATGCTACCAGTTATGTCACCGAAGCCGCTTCACACTTAGTCAGATGGAAATACTGAATCTGATCTCGTGCAAGTGCGTTGTCATGGCAACGTCTGATGGCCCATCCCTCATCAATTTAGTAGTGTTGTCATGGCAACCACTGATAGCTCTTAGCATTTTCTTATAATTCCGAAATCATTTTTCTCATCCCTTGGCGTAATGGTGGGTCATATCAAAAATTCTTTCAGACAAAAGTTTTAGGTAATTATTAGGGGAATATTGTCCATTTTGTACCGTTTTGATATTGTGCCTATTAAGAGATATATGATTAATGTTTCCCGAAAAACCCACTTTTTCCCACCCCTTTGGTCAGTTGGTGCTATAAAAAACTCTTCAAACATAATTTTTTTGGCTTTATCCGGCACATAGTATGAACGTTGAACGGATTCGATATTTCACATATTAAGAGAGTTATAGCAATATTTCACTTTTTCGAAGAAAAAAAAGGCCCCCCATTTTCACCCCCTTCGACCGCTTTAGCCCAGTAACGAACTCGACCGAGATTTTATAGGTATACATATCCGGTAAAAAATTCAAAGTGATTGGTGCAAAATTACGGCAGTAATCGTGTCCACAAGAAACTGATATACATATATATATATATAAACTTTTGAACTGACGGTGGTTTTGGGGTCTGGGGGATGTGAAACGCGAAGATATGTCGAAATTTTCCGGAAGTCGAAACATGGTACCCATTGCAATAGTTAGCTTTCTAATGAAATCTACCTAAAAGGCCAGGTCGACCAGTCAAAAGATTTCGCGGAAAGTAGTGCGGCGTAAAACGAAACATTTGCGGGAGCACGTACCTGCTGATGAGCTGATTTATGCTGCTCAGATGAGTCAACGAGCTGCTGGGAACAGTGACATATCACACATTATTAAAGATATAACAGTCACTCCAACACGAAGTACGAAGTTCCGACGAAACGTTCTCAAGGCTCAAAAGTAAACTGTGCACAATCTTACCCCATCAGAGGCATTGGCAATATTTGTAGAAGGCGAATTTACAAGAAGACAATGGGACATATTGCACAGCGCGAGCAAGAACACTTATCCTTGCTACTCACGAATAAAAGAAGCAAAAAAGAGTGCTAGACAAGGAAACAATCAGTGTGAGTGACGGAAACGTGCGCCGAGATTTAGCTTCAAGATTTGCTGGATCACACTTCAAAGCGATTGTGTAAATATTTGGAAGATGTTTTAGAAACATTGACAGTAGAACAAAATGAAAATTTAGAACTTATATCAAAATGGGGCTGCGATGGATCCAGGCAAGCGCAGTTTAAACAGCGATTTCAAAGTAGCTGTGACAGCGACGCGAATATTTTTCAAAGTTCTCTGGTACCTTTACGCCTGAGAACAAATGTTGGGAATGTGCAGAGGACTGTATGTCAGAATCCAGTGCACTCTTCTACGCGGCATTGCAAGCCAATACGAATACGCTTCACACACGAAACTAAAGACATTACCAACGAAGAACTGGAATATGTAACAAAGCAAGCCAAAGGTCTAACAAAAACTGAAATCACAACTACTGATGGTACTGCATATATTCGGCATATTTTAGCACCCACAATGGTGGATGCAAAGAACTGCAATGCTGCTACTTGTACAACATCGACAATGCGGTGCTACATTTGTGGTAAAATGCCGAAGGATTTTAACAAATTGGAAGATACAAAGGACGCAAACCCTGCAGCTTTGAAGTTCGGGCTCTCAATTCTGCATGCAAGGATTCGATTTTTTTGAATCTCTTCTTCATATATCTTACAAATTACCTATCAAGAAATGGCAGATCAGGACAAATTACGATAAGATGATTGTTAATAAAACAAAGGCGATGATTCAAAAACAATTCAGGGAAGAAATGGGACTGTTAGTGGATGTACCGAAACACAGGTTGGGGAACACGAATGATGGCAAAACATCAAGAAGATTTTTGAAGCTCCGGCAAGAGCCTTGAGAATCACTGGCCTCAATATATCTATAATTTAGAAGTTTAAAATAATATTGGAAACTATTTCTAGTGCTCACAAAATTGACGTGGAGAAGTTTGCCCTATACTGCAAAGAAACTGCCAAACTCTATGTGGCGTTGTACGGATGTCATCCAATGTCACCCACAATACACAAGATCCTTGCACATGCAGTTTTACCTATTAGTCAACTGTCTGAAGAAGCGGCAGAGGCTCGCTACAAGCACTTTCGCTTATATAGGCGGAACTTCGCGAGGAAATTTTCACGGGAAAGCTGCAACAGAGATGTATTATATAGGCTCCTTTTAAGTTCGGACCCACTTATAAGCAGCATAAGGAAACAAGATGTTCAGTAAAGAACATGTAGCCTACTTTCTCCTAAATGCATGGGTATTGTTATAACTCCTTGTTCTTTTCAAGGAGTATAATTGAATGTTGGTTGTAGTAGCTTGTTGAATAAAACGTGCTATAGGGATATTAAACATGACACTGAGATGCCCTTTGCTAGTGCTACCTCTGTAAAAAAATTCATTCAATTCGGATTCAACGTGTTTGAATTGATATGTGGAATGGATTTACACATACTTGGTCACCATCTGCAAACTATTGGGCAGATGATCATGCAGTTTGGTCAGGATATGCTTTCCACATAAAGATATGTTGTTGCATAATTTGGTAGAGACTAGATTATTAGGTTGGTCGTATTTACATTTTAGCTTTTAACATTTGGGTGGTCGCGATTACGTTTCCGTCAAGATGGCGGTGATATAAAACATGACACTGAGGTGCCCTTTGCTAGTGCTACCTCTGTACCAAATTTCGTTCATTCGGTTTCACCGTGTTTGAATTAATAGGGGGAATCGATTCTGACACAAAGATGGCCGCCATCCGCAAACTATTAGGCGAATGACCTATTCATTTGGTCAAAAGCTGCTTCCTCTATAAGGGTATGTTGTTGCAAAATTTGGTAGAGATCGGATGATCAGGTTAATCGTAATTTGATTTAAGCTTTGAACATTTGTGTGGCCGCCATTACGTTTCCGTCAAGATGGCGGCGATATAAAACATGACACTGAGGTGCTCTTTGCTACTGCTACCTCTGTACCAAATTTCGTTCCATTCGGTTTCACCGTGTTCGAATTAATAGGGGGAATCGATTTTGACACAAAGATGGCCGCCATCCGCAAACTATTAGGCTAATGACCTATTAGATTGGTCAAATGATGCTCCCTCCATAAAGGTATGTTGTTGCAAAGTTTGGTAGAGATCGGATGATTATGTTAGTCGTAATTTGATTTAAACTTTGAACATTTGTGTGGCCGCCATTGCGTTTCTGTCAATATGGCGGCGATATAAAAAATGACACTGAGGTGCCCTTTGCTAGAGCTACCTCTGTACCAAATTTCGTTCTATTTGGTTTCACCGTGTTTGAATTAATAGGGGGAATCGATTTTGACACAAAGATGGCCGCCATCCGCAAACTATTATTCTAATAACCTATTAATATGGTCAAAGGATGCTTCCTCCATAAAGGTATGTTGTTGCAAAATTTGGTAGAGATCGGATGATTAGGTTAGTCGTAATTTGATTTAAGCTTTGAACATTTGGGTGGCCGCCATTACGTTTCCGTCAAGATGGCGGCGATATAAAATATGACGCTGAGGAGCCCTCTACTAGTACTACCTCTGTACCAAATTTCGTTCCATTCGGTTTCACCGTGTTCAAATTAATAGGGGGAATCCTTTTTCACACAAAGATGGCCGCCATCCGCGAACTATTAGGCTGATGACCTATTAGTTTAGTCAAAGGATGCTCCCCCCATAAAGGTATGTTGTTGCAAAATTTGGTAGAGATCGGATGATTAGGTTAGTCGTAATTTGATTTAAGCTTTGAACATTTGTGTGGCCGCCATTACGTTTCAGTCAAGATGGCGGCGATATAAAACATGACACTGAGGTGTCCTTTGCTAGTGCTACCTTTGTACCAAATTTCGTTCAATTCGCGTTTACCGTGTTCGAATTGATAGGGGGGGACAGACATTCAGAGTCCACACACTCACACACACACACACACACACACAGACTCACACACACACACACACACACACAGACAGACACACTTTTTTTCGCCCTGTGTTGATCTCATAAGTCTACTTTCATTTTTTGCAAAAATCGAAAGTAGGCTAAAAATCGCAAAAGAAACACAAGCCGTTCTCCTCAGAAACACTCTTGCTGCCTGCAACAGAAAACACAATAGGCAATTAAGGCGAACAATCAGATCATTTGCAAGACTCGGATTCTATGGTATCGGAATAGCGTTGTTTCAAAACCTTGTTTTCTGGAGTTCACTTTCTTTCCCGTTTTTTTTTTTTTTTTTTTTGTTCCTGCTGTTGTTCTATGTTTTCCTCCGTGAATATTTATTTTGAAAATTATTATAAATGGTTCATAAATTAAGGAGAACAAGAAAATTGCCTTGTGGTAATAAAAATGAGTTCTCTAGTTTGTATTTTGTATCTATGTTTTCTATGAGTTTTCTATTAATTATCTATGACTAGCTGAAGTACCCGTGCTTCGCTACGCGTCATAAATAAATTAAAATGTGAAAGTGACAGTTAAAACAGGGGATATGCGAGGTGCTGCGCAGAGGGAGATTAAGGATGGAACATTTTGTCCAACTACACCGTTCGGCGTTGACCGTGTTTTATAGCACAAATTTAGGTTTTACTCGCTAACCGTTGGAGATACCTTTCGGACAGAAAATGTAATTTTAAACCTCGTATATGCCATCAAAAGTTTGCTATTTCTTAGCGTTCACTTTTTATTTGAAATGGAAATATGAAAGTTTGAAACCAAAGGGTGTAGTGACGTCACTAAAATGGTCGCCGTAGTGCAAAGTATTGAAATCAAAAGTAGCCTATATGTTAACCAGTTAAATCAGCTACTTTCATGTAAAATTCATGTAAGTCGGACCAGTGGTTCTTGCGTGATTGAGTAATACACAGACACACACCATCTCATTTTTAGCCTCGCTTCGCTCGCGTCATAGTCGTGTCATATTGTTATTCAATGACATGCAGGTTTAATTCCGTTAACACCCCTTTAGAACCTGAATATCCAAAAATCCCTCCTTAGTAGACATTTTCGACACACAACAAACATATCCCCTTCTTCTAACTTCAATAGTTTTGATTGGTCGATGAGAGTGAACATCCAAAAATCCTTCCTTAGTGGACGTTTTTATTCCAGAATTTCACCCCTCCCCATATGCCCCTTAAATTGGATTTATGAAAAAAAAACGGCCGAACATCTACTTATTTTAATTATTTATTCATTTATTAATTTTTAAGGTGATTGGAACTCGGAGAAAATCAAACTCCTCGTCTATGTCGTTTAAGAGATACACGCTCCGTTCGGAATCTTTCAACCCCCACTTTTCATCCCTTTCACCTCATAATATACACCACATCGAAAAACCATTAGACATGTGTCAGCTTATTTTAAATGATTAGTATATATGCCAAGTACCACATCCCCAAATGAAACCACTCATGAGATATTGTTATTCAATGAAATGCACGTTTACCCCCTTAACACCTCATTAGAACCTGAATATCCAAAACTCTTTCCTTAGTGGACGTTTTCGACATACCACGAACTTATCCCCAAAATTTCATGTTTCTAACTTCAATAATTTTTGCTGGGCGATGATGAGTGAGTGAGTCAGTCAGGACATTTTCTTTCATTAATATTTGAGAATTTCACCCCTCCCCAAGAACCCCTTAAATTGGATTTATGAAACAAAAAACGGTCGAACACCTATTTACTTATTTAAAGCTGTTTTCCCCCTGAGTTTGATAAGTGAGTAAGTAAGTCAATCAGTTAGGACGCCTTCTTTCCTGTCCCCCCCCCCCCCGAATTTCACTCCTCCCCATGGGCCCCTTAAATTGGATTTATGAAGAAATAGTCGAACACCTATTTACTTATTTTTAAGCTGCTTTTTCCGCTGAATTTCAAACTTATCGCCTATGTTGAATAAGAGATACAGTACACGCTCCGTTAAGAATCCTTCAACCCCCAATTTTCTCCCCTTTCACCTCATAATATACACCATATCGATAAACCCTTAGACATATGTCTGCTTATTTTAAATGATTAGTTTGTATGCCGAATATCACATCCCCATATGAAACAACTCGTGAGATATTGTTATTCAATGAAATGCAAGTTTAACCCCCTTAACACCCCTTCAGAACATGAATATCCAAAAATCCATCCTTAGAGGACTTTTTCGACAAACAACGAACATATCCCCAACATTTCAAGTTTCTAACTGCAATAGGTTTGCTGGGGGATGATGAGTGAATATCCAAAAATCCTTCCTTAGTGGACTTCTTTCCCCAGAATTTCATCCCTCTCCATGAGCCCCTTAAATTGGATTATGAAAAAACGATCGAACACCTATCTACTACTTTTTCAATCTGATTTTTCTCCCTGAGATTCTTACTTTTTGCCTCTGTCTTTTAAGAGATACTTGCTCCGTTAAGAATCCTTCAACACTCACGTTTCACACATACACCTCATAATATACACCACATCGAAAAACCCTCAGACATGTGTCTTCTTATTCTTAATGATGAGTTTATATGACTAGTATCCCATCCCTAAGGAAATCATTCGGGAGATATTGTTATTCAATTAAATGCAAGTCTACCCCCTTAACACCCCTTTAGAACCTGAATATCCAAAATTCCTTCCTTAGTGGACGTTTTCAACATACAACGAACATAGCCCCTTAATGTCATGTTTCTAACTTCAATAATTTTGGCTGGGGGATGATGAGTGAGTAAGTCAGGACATTTTCTTTCAATTATTTTTCAGAATTTCACCCCTCTCATGAACCCCTTAAATTCGATTTATGAAAAAAAAACGGTCGAACACCTATTTACTTATTTTTGAGCTGTTCTTCCCCCCTGAGTTTGATGAGTGAGTGAGTTAGGACACTTTCTTTCCTGTTTTCCCCCCAGAATTTCACCTCTCTCCAAGGGCCCCTTAAATTGGATTTATGAAAAAACGGTCGAACACCTATTTACTTATATTTTAAGCTGTTTTTTCCCGCCGAATTTCAAACTTCTCGCCTATGTCGTTTAAGAGATACACGCTCCGTTAAGAATCCCTCAACCCCCAATTTTCACCCCTTTCACCTCGTAATATACACCTCATCGATAAACCCTTAGACATATGTCTGATTCTTTTAATGATTAGCTTATATACCGAATATCACATCCCCAAAGAAACAACTCATGAGATATCGTTATTCAATGAAATGCACGTTTACCCCCTTAACACCTCTTTAAAACCCGAATAACAAAAATCATTCATTAGTTGACGTTTTCGATATACAGCGAACATATTCCCAAAATTTCATGTTTCTAACTTTAATAGTTTTCGCTGGGCGTGACGAGTGAGTGAGTCAGACAGGACATTTTCTTTCAATTATTTTTACCAGAATATCACCCCTCCCCATGGGCCCCTTAAATTGGATTGATGAAAAAACGCTTGAACACCTATTAACTTATTTTTTAAGCTGTCTTTTTCACCTGAGTTTGATGATTGAGTGAGTTAGTCTATCAGTTAGGACACTTTCTCTCCTTTTTCCCCCAGAATTTCACCCCACCCCATTGGCTCCTTAAATTAATTTATGAAAAAACGGTGGAACACCGACTTACTTATTTTTTAAGCTGATTTTTTTTTCGCCGAGTTTCAAATTTCTCGCCTATGTCGTTTAGGAGATAGGCCTACACGCTTCGTTAGGAATCCTTCAACCCCCAATTTTCACCCCTTTTTCCTCATAATAATACACCACATCGAAAAACCCTTAGACACATGTCTGCTTACTTTTAATGATTAGTTTATATGCCGAGTATCACATCCACAAATGGAACCACTCGTGAGATATTGTTATTCAATAAAATGCAGGTTTAATCCCCTTAAGACCCCTTTAGAGCCTGAATATTCAAAAATCCTCCCTTAGTGTATGGTTTTGACATACAACGAACATATCCCGAAAATGACATGTTTCCAACTTCAATATTTTTGGCTGGGCGATGATGAGTGGGTGAGTGAGTCAGGACATTTTCTTTCAATTTTTTTCTTCAGAATTTCACCCCTCCCGATGAACCCCTTAATTTGGTTTATCAAAAAAACTGTCGAACTCATATAAGTCATATTTTTAAGCAGTTTTTCCCCCTGAGTTTGAAGAGCGAGTGAGTCAATCGGTTAGGACACTTTCTTTCCTGTTTTTTTTTACACAGAATTTCACCCCTCGCCATAGGCCCCTTAAATTGGATTTATGAAAAAAACGGTCAAACACCTATTTATTTATTTTTTATGCTGATTTTTTCCCGCTGAGTTTCAAACTCCTCGCCTATGTCGTTTATGAGATACAGGCTCCGTTAGGAATCTATCAACCCCCACTTTTCACCCCTTTCACCTCATAATATACACCACATCGAAAAACCCTCAGACACATGTCTTCTTATTTTTAATGATGAGTTTATATGCCGAGTATCACATCCCCCAGTGAAACCAATCGGGAGATATTGCTATTCGATGAAATGCAGGTCTACCCCCTTAACACCCCTTTAGAACCTGAATATCCAAAAATCCTTTCTTATTGGGCGTTTGCGGCCCTTGAGTAAGCTGCATACCAAATTTCATTCCAATCCTTTGGGTGGGTTCTGAGATTTCGTGATGAATGTGTGAGTGAGTGAGTGAGTGAGTGAGTGGTATTTGACAAATATCTAGTAGATAGTGTCAAGTCTTTGTTATGCTATACTCGGTTGACAGTGCTGTGTGAGCAGTTGAGTAACTAACGGGATTTCAAGTAAAGATCCTCATTTTCTATACCGGTAGTGCAGAGCGCAATTGCCATCCAGACGGCCGTGTCTCGACTTGAGCTATGTTGCCATGGAAACTATCTGCCTTGCCATTCCTTCATGAGTATATTTTATGATTTGATTAGCCTGTTTTTGAGTGAAAAAGGGCCGAAATCAGAAGAATGAGAAAGACTATCGAAAATTCATGTAGCCAGCGGTTCCTTCTGGGTCCTAAACTATATGTATGCAAAATATGGTTGAGATTGGTGGAACGGTGTAGATTTGTATACGGAACCAACATATATACATACATACATACATACATACATACATACATACATACAGACTTTCACTTTTATATATTAGATTAGTTGCTATAGTTTATGTAAATACATCAATTACTGACAAATTCAGACGTTTCAATGCACTTGGACTTGGATAAACCTGCGCAATAATTTTGGCCAGCTTTTCGGTACAAATACTCCACTGTGCGGTGTACCGGTGCGTACCGTCACAAATCTAGCGCTGACTATAACTAAAACTAACTTCATTCAACTAAACCTAACTACACACTTACAAACTTGAAGAGGAAATGGAAAACACAAGGAAGAAGAAGAAGGGAAGCAAAAATACATAAGATTAATTAATACACTTGGATGACCAAAGTGTAATGGATCTGATGATGATCGCTTGACGATCGAAACTGGTCATCCAAGTGTATTTATTAGTCTTAAGTATTTTTTTTCAGGATTAGGGAATAACCCATCCCATTTGGCTACAACCGTGTTGACCGACTGAAAAGCACCAAACTTTTGTAACTGGTCGATTTGAAAATGTATTTGTAACTAGTCGTAAATACAGAATTCTTTACGCAATCAATCGCATAATGCGATAGCAATATTATTATTGTAAACATTAGTTTCTTGAGAAATAAAAATGTCAAATATTGGTGCCCATCCTAGGTTTTCATTTACTAACAACAATTTTGAAGTGTCAGCGGAAGAATATAACAACCAATGTAATTTCTTTCAGTTTTTCCCCATGTCCCAGGTGTTGACCGACAGAAAATATGCAGTTTTAGTCGTCAATAAGGCAGCACAGAACAATGGCTTTAAAACTCTATAACATAGAAAACCTCTTCCAGTATGGCTGAGATGGGCATCGAACCCATCTCTTAACAGATTTCCCTTACGAGGCTGAGTGTACCCCAATCCAGCCTCCAGAGCAGAATTATATTTCTTGGCAGAACCAGGATCGAATCCATACCTCAGGTTTGACTGTCACAATTTGCGACAAGAGGCAAACCTTTCATGGCTAGAACGGGAGAGTGTTAAAACTGAGAAGATACGAGTTAGATTTCCAACTGTATTGGTGAGACGAGGTAGTAGAATTTCCTTACAAAGTTTCCATGAAAATGCTTCTTCCTCAAACCATACTCCCAATACAAGTACACACACAACGTTTAGCCATCCCGAAGACACAAATGTCATGAGACATGCTGTAAACAAACACACTGAAGTCACGGGGCTGCAAGGCTCGAATACCAAAAGGTTATTAATTTGTACATCTAGGTCATCAGCCCCGAGTATTTGGGTGTTTGTTGCATGTATCTGATAACCTACTTTTATGTGATGACTTTAGTAGTGTGTGTAGCTGAAAAAGGGGCAGGAATGAGGTTGGTGCCCGAGACTTTAAATAAGGCTCTGTCCTGGCATATGCCTGCAGGGAACGCGGATAAACCGCAGGAAAGAAACATACTCAGGATATCCGTTGTATGCACCTGGATTCAAACGTGCGATCCTGCGTTTATCCTGAAACCAAATTTGTTTTCGCCGATATATGTTCCTTTTTGTCTTTCCATCCTCATGCAAATTATTCTGGTCGGGATCTTTGAAGCATGAGTGACCAAGCCGATTGTACGGTAATCTTCACATCTGTCAGCTCTTACTTTCACTGGTATAGGGATGATAACATTATTATTGAAATAAGAGGGTACCTCACGTGTCTCATAAATCCTACACACCAAGTGAAATAACCCGATTAACCTTCATCACCTATGAATCGTAGCAACTCAGTAGGTATATCATTTATGCCTGGTGTTTTGTTCTTGGGTAAGGCTTCCCATGCTCTATAATATTCTGATCTCATTATTAAATCTCCTTTCTCATCCTCATCAATTTCCTCTTCCCGTTCCATTACATGTTTCTCAAGATAAGTGTACGTTCTTGGCATTTGCAGACTTATAAAAGGCTTTTGATAACATTTATTGAAGTAAGTTGCTTGACATTAGGAAAAGGATTGGAATAAAGTACAGGGATAGGAGAGTGATCACATTCTATACAGAAACCAGATAGTTATTCGAACCGAAGGAAAAGAGAGAGAAACTGGTATTCAGGAAGGTGTAAGGCAAGACTGAACATTATCGCCCATACTTTTCAATCAGTGCATTGAATAAACAACGTAAAAATAGAGTCAAAACCTTTTAAGTAGGAGTAAAGATTAAAGGACAAATAATTTTTACTCTCAGATTTACTGATGATATTGTCAGCTAATAAATGATGAGACGTAATAAATGAAAAGATTGAGCAGTGGGGATTGAAGATAAATGTGGAGAAGAGTAAAATAGTGGTCATGAGTAGAGCTAAGAAAGAAGAAAAAGGACCAATCAAAGTAGGAGATAAGGAATTGGAAGTGGTGAAACACTTCAAATACTTGGGAAGTGAACTGACTGAAGATGGAAGACTAGATTTGGAAATTAGCAGAAGAATACAACTCGGGAGTGCTTTCTACAAACAGGTACAGGGACTAGAATGGAACAAGGATATACCAACTAAGGCTAAAAAAGTTATGTACAAAGCATATTATGTTCCTATAATGGCATATGCAGCAGAAACTTGGACAATGACTAAGAGGGATGAGAGCAGAGTACTGCTCGGGTCTAAGCAGCGCGGACCTGAGAGGAATGTGCATCGCAGACTATGAGTAGGGTGGTGACGAGTGATGAGGTTTCTCGGTCCTTGCGTAGTAACAGAAGCAAATACATTAGTCGGTGACTCAGTCACTCATTCGCAACGCCACACTTGGTTCATAAAAGACCCATGTTAGCAGCATTGGAATAGACGAGAATGTCAGGTAACACGGCGGGCTGTCGACAGGCTTCTCAATTCTCGCCTGCTCCTACCCTGGCTCTGCCGTTCATCCCGTAGGTTCACAGTGCTTGGAACCGAGCAGTACAGGCAGCTGAGATGAGATTCCTGAGAAGTACAGTCCAGAAAACGAGGAGAGGCAGAGTGAGAAATGAAGATATACGGAAAGAACTGGGAGTACAGAAACTAAATGACAAACTGGAGCAAAACAGATTGAGATGGTTTGGACATGTCAAACGGATGAATGAAGTAAGTCTATCAAGACGAGTACTGGATCGATGGATGACAGGGAAGAGAGGACGAGGAAGACCAAGAAGGCGTTGGATGGACTCGGTGAAGTATAGCATTAGAAAACGGAACCTGGATTGGAACACCGTGTCGGAAGTGGAATGGTGGAACGACAGAACAAAGTGGAGAGGAACCATATTTGCCCCCACCCAGTGTCAGCTGGAAAAAGGGAAATGATGATGATGATGATGATGATGATGATTGTCAGCTAATTCTCCAGAGGATTTGAATGCGTTTTTTAACGATGTGGACCCAATCTTGAGGAAAGAATTCATGATGAAAATCAATGAATGTAAGACAAAAATAATGGAATTCAGCCGAAAGAATTCAGAAACCCTTACTGACATCAAATTGACAGGTGAAAAGCTACAGTAAGTAGGAGACTTCTGATACTTAGGAAGCAAAATAACCAGTGATGAACGATGCAAAGAGGATACAAAGAGTAGGTTGGCCCAGGGAATGAAAGCATTCCTACAGAAGGGGAGACTGTTGACATCACGGGATAGGAAATCATTTTTCAACGCCTTCTTCTGGAGCGTGGCACTCTATGGAAGTGAAACAAGGACTGTTGGTGCAGCAGAAAAAGGAAAATAGAAGTGTTTGAAGTGTGGTGTTACAGGAGAATGATGAAGATCTGATGGGTTTATAGAGTTACAAATGAAAGGTCAAGGACTAGAAGTTTAGGGGTAGACCAAGGTTAGAAAGAGATTGCCTTCGATGTAAGGTGTGGAAGCGATGTAGAGATGAAACGATTAATTTTGGACAGGGAGGCACGGAGCGATGCATCAAACTAGTCAAAAGACGGAAGACTTGACTAACGACAAAATGATTGCATAATTCGCATGGCTGTCATCATGGAAACTTTGGGCTGGTGACCTTGCTGTTTTGGAGCAAGACGCATCACGCATAGGTATATGTTTGCAAAATTTTATGTGGATCAGATGATTGGTTTACTTGTAATCTGAATATTTGGATGGCCACTATTATTGCTTTCGTTAAGAAGGCGGATATGTAAAACATGACGTACTGATGCCCTTGGCTAGTGCTATCTTTGAAGAAAATTAGGTTTCATTCGGTTATGTAGTGTTTGAATTGATAGAGGGCATTGACAAGACACCTAAATAAACACCGGGACATTTAGTCCGTGAAGATCTCATAAGTCTTGATTTATTTATTTATTTATTTATTTTGTTTCACATAAATCGAAATTATTTTGTTGTTAATAATCCAGGGGCATCATGTCATCAGCACGTGTACGAACGTGTGGGTTGAATTTGTCTGATAACCTATATTTGTGTAGTGAGCATTGTATTATTTTGTAAACATCGACTTAGTAGGTTATGTGTCTCTGTGCAGACAGCAGGCTATTTGGGTTCGAAAACCGATTGCGGCCACAATTCCAAGTTCTACTCAACAAATATTACCAACCCAAGGAGAAGCACGCCTATGCTTGTTGGGACTGATATGGTTTTCCTCTTGGTTATCTAACAGCTGACCCCAGCGTCTGACTTTTAAACTACTGCACTTGGCCTCTTATATATTGCAATTAGACTGTTTTCCTGTTTAGATACAGCTAGAGACGCCAACGCCAAGACAGACCTTCTTTACCACAAAACTGCCTGTATTTTACAAACGTGCCACGCTGGTGACTTGGAGCTTTTCTTTTTTAGTAGGGAATGCCAAAAATAATTGCGAAATATTACAATCAATATAAATAAAATTTCATTTATGTAAGTACAATGCTTTGTTTCTTAAAATTTGAATGTACCTAATCAATTTTTGCCATTTAAAAATGATATCTATAATTTTTGAGTTTTATGTCTGTCTGTCAGTCTGTCTGTCTGTATGAGTTTTCCTGCACCTGATACGCCAAGATTATTTTATGTAGTTTGAGGACATCGTCATCTTGGCCGACACGCCAGAGGATTTCAATGAGTTTTTGAATGGTATGGACTCCGTCTTGAGGAAAGAATTCATGATGAAAATCAATAAATGTAAAACAAAAATATTGGAATGCAGCCGAAATAAATCAGAAACCTCTATGGACATCAAATTGGCAGGTGAAAAGCTAAAGGAGTAGGAAACTTCTGTTACTTAGGAAGCAAAATAACCAGTGAAGGACGAAGCAAAGAGGATATAAAAAAAATTACGAGCTTTACAGTAGTCGCATATGATGTGTAACATCTGACATAGAAGAAACCTCACGTAAAATTGTTGATACACCGGTATTTTATACTATTATTGGCACAAATATCAATCTATTGTAAAAGGGAATGTTTCACAGATATTGTAGTTTATAATATGGAACTCATTTTATTAGATGATTTGTAGCTTCCACCAGCAATTGCCTAAATAAAGAATACGATATGGATCAACTGGATTAATAGACGCGACACCGCTCATAACCTTAAATTCCTTATAAACAGGTCCTCTTCATTCACAGACCAACACGTAATTTCATATGGATTCTGTTAAAATGAGTCATATTGATATGATAAATATCGTTTAAAATGATAATCTGGAAGAAAAAATATCTACACCGTCTGGGATTCGAACCCAAGATCTCTAGATTCACAGTCATAAGCACTAACCCCACGGCTATTTCGACTACTCAAATTTTGTGCACAAGATGGTAACTTATTTCCACGTTCCAATAATACTGCATTACAGAATTGAGTTTAATTTATATTTTGCTTAAGTAAAAATGTAGACTTTCACGACCGGCGTTGGAATAGGAATCTCTGTTTCGCGGGCTTATAGGTCGTGTTCCAAGGACATTTTGTCGTCCTGACGTTTCGCTGAATACTGCGTTCAGCATGTTCACAGGTTACATAAGCGAGGTAAAACAAGTAAACAGAAGATATATAAATAGTCAACAACCCACACATAGAGGCTACCATAGCAACGGCGTACCACATAAAAGTAATGCATTAAGGACAGGGCTGCTCGTCTGTTGCATCTTCTCGTCTACGACGGTCAATAAGGGCAGGCTTGAGGGGATTAAGGACTGGAAGCCAAGCTCTGTTCACACGTTCTGCTACAAAGGGAGGCCATTGAAATCCTGAAGCATACTAACAGCTTCAATCTTAAGGAGGAAGCAGAACGTGTGAACAGAGCTTGGCTTCCAGTCCTTAATCCCCTCAAGCCTGCCCTTATTGACCGTCGTAGACGAGAAGATGCAACAGACGAGCAACCCTGTCCTTAATGCATTACTTTTATGTGGTACGCCGTTGCTATGGTAGCCTCTATGTGTGGGTTGTTGACTATTTATATATCTTCTGTTTACTTGTTTTACCTCGCTTTATGTAACATGTGAACATGCTGAACGCAGTATTCAGCGAAACGTCAGGACGACAAAATGTTCTTGGAACACGACCTATAAGCCCGCGAAACAGAGATTCTTATATTTTGCTTGTTTCGATAATGTTCCTGCGTGAAATTGAGTTTGTTGGTTGGTTGGTTCCTTAGTTTAGGGGCTGCGACAATGCGGTCATGTAGCCCCGTGTACTTTGGGTGTGTGTAGAATCTGTCTGATAACCGGTGTTAATTGTGATGACTGTATTAGTGTGTGTATCTGTTTTTTAATTCAAGTAGAGACTGCAACTTTGAATTTTCAAATAGTTCCTACTCTTGCCGCCAAACGCCACCGTCAACGACTACTAGGCCTAGTTCAGAACTAGCTACTAGACGCCACCGCAGTCGGCTCTTGGCAACGAATGTAGCAACCTAAGAGCGTTGTTTACATTCTTAACCTATCCAATTTAGTTTCACACAAGTGTAATTAGTGGAAAGATCTTTAACATGCCATAAATCTATGACATGGGACCGCCGGCTTTACTTCCCCTCCGAAGGAAGGCATACTGAGGGATTTTTAACGCTCTTAAAAAATCCGACGGCTTCGGCCGGGTTTGAACCCGCTATCTTGGGCATAGAAGCTCAGCATGCTACCAACTACGCCACCGAAGCCGCCAAATTGAGTTTAAAATGCCTTATGAATAGGCCCTCTTGTGAGTAAAGAGAATGTATTCAGTAATAGTTCATGAAGGCTTGCTCAATCCTCGTATAACCACAACGATTATATTATATTGATGACTGCATTACCGTTAAGTGGGTTAATAATCGAATAGCCATTGTGCAGAAACATAATACAGGCAATGCCGACTACTTACAGTGCTTGATATTAAGGCATTTTACCATTTAAATACTGATACGAAGACTTCGAACATGTACCATGTCATTTGTTTCAATCACTTGACACCAGAGTTCGCATGAGCGCTTTCCGTTCAGTATGTCATATACATTTCGCATGGCCGAGAGTACGTCATGGTCAATTTCCGACACCGCGCGCTCATTGTTTCTCGTACCACTGCCAGCTGGGTCTTACCACTGCTCGCTGGATCGATCGATCGAGCGGGCAGTGCATACTTCCGTTTTCCACCACTGCCAGCTAGTACGCTTCCGTTCGATCGATCGAGCGGGCAGTGCATACTTCCGTTTTCCACCACTGCCAGCTAGTACATTTCCGTTCGATTGGTCGAGCGGGCAGTGCATACTTCCGTTCGACCCACCACTGCCAGCTCGATCGTTCCGATCCACTTCCGTCCCCAATTTTCAAAATCGCTCCCACAAAACTATCCAGCAACCGAGCGGAAAGATGTTACACATCAAAAGTAGGTTGGCTCGGGAAATGAGAGTATTTCTACAGAAAAGGAATCTGCTGACATCGAATATAGATTCAGGTATTAGGAAGTTATTTTTGAAAGCAGTGGCGTGCCGTGGAATTTTTTCGAGAGTAAGCTGTGAAGAAGACTGAAAGTATTGGCTTACACCATAGAGAAACTTCAGCACTTGGTTCTAGCGACGCCCTTTTCAATGTAGAGGTTGATATCTGAAGTAGCAACAACTACTCAACCGTACACACGTAATTATGAGACCTTCACATTAAAAAAATGAAGAAATTGTAATGCAACACAGGTCCTTATTCCGTTTTCAATTTCAGGCATGCCAATCCATGTAGCTGTATTAAGGGCGGAGTAAATTATTCAGCAGGGTTGGCGAGCTTTTCTGATCGTGTGTCATTTGAACAGTGTGGCAGTTTGTGCTTTTGTTGTTCGCATTTCTTGGTCTAAGGAGCTAAATGTTCAGGTTATTACCCGTAAATTTTCTATTATGACTGGCTGCGTGGCTCAGCGGCACCGTTCTCGCCTGCTGAGCTCAAGATAGCGGGATGGAATCCTGGCGCAGCCAGTCGCAATTTGAGGGTGCGTAAATGCGAAGGAGGCGTGTAAGTAGATTTACTGGCACGTTAAAGATTCCCTTCGGGGCAAAATTCCGGCACCCCAGCGTCTCTAAAAGCTTCAGTAGTTAACAGGGACGTAAAAACAATAACATTATTATTTTATCATTTTAATGATCTTGTCGACTTCGTCGTTACGCTGGGATCTGGCGTTACGTTACGGTGACGGGACGAAATGTGCCCAGATGCACTGAGGTGTGTGACGTCATGGTTCGGATTCCACGTAAACAGGAGATCCCGTGGCTCATAATCACAAGATTCACGGTCACGTAAAACTACAATCTTTCTTTTTTGTGTGACGTCATAGTACCGCTAGGTGCATGTGTTCCCCGACTATCTCTACTTCGTTAGTATAAGACAAAAATCCCCGATTCTTGGATGTCACGGGTAATCTCGAGAACCACTGGATGGATTTTGATGCGGTTTTCACCATTCTGTAAAGGATATCTCGAGGGAAGATTCTGTAGAAAATAATTTATGTATGATCAAAGGAAGCCAAGCAGTAACGATTTCAGTGAAAAAGTCGAAAACAAACTTGGCATCCGTGCGCTTCTTAAGCTAACGCTGGGCAAACCGTTAAAAATATCAATACACTATGAGCGTAAGAATTGGTCAGCATGAAAATTTCTACAAAAAAGTCAGGGAGAGCATATATCTATCTTCAATACATCGCCTACTAGAAGTGTTTTAGACTGGATGGAAGGGGCACGTCCCCGTGCGCTCTGGTGAGCGTGCGGCATCCCGCGCGCTTGACCTTGCTTTGCCCTTGGTTTGCACTTGCCGTTCGCGAGTAATTTGAAACAAGATAAGCAAGATAAGTATTATGCAGATAATTTTCTAACATGTCAAGTGTCTTTGGCTTCGAGCGAAGCGAGAAGCCTCCTGCCTTTATAGCATTTTTCAGCATTTGTAGAATTTAGAATGATACAAAGTCTAGTCTGTCAGACTCATTGTCACTTTTTCTATTATGGGACCTAAGTGAACATTAAAATAATAAACATGCTACTAGTAATAGATAACCTTATGACATTGCATTGCATGTTCGGATAATATTTCTTTGCAGATATTCCCCAAATTACACTGACGTAGGCTTTCACGGCCAACGTAGGTATCTTCAGAGTAGCCCAACAACCCGACAAGTTGCTCTGAATATCATTCAAATTAGGCCTATTTTCAAAGAGTAGGTTTAAAGGATAGATCATTTTAAATGCACATCCGTATAATTTGAATAATATTTTAAAGACATATCACATTATTTAAAAAATAGTTGTTGCTTATTGCATTAGAAAAGAAGTTGCCATTGATGCAAAAAATATTACGTAAAGCACGATTCAAATATAAAAATTTGAAAAATATGCATTTCAAAGGAAAGCATTCACTAAATTATCGAGATAATTTCTTAGAAGCAAGCGATTTCTCCGTCGAGAAATAGAAATATTGGAAGTGAAGTGAATATGTATTTGCCACCCCTGTTGTGCAGTCTCAATTTTGAAATATCCATGCACCAAAGAGTACAAACTAAAAGGATATTAACGCAGGCCACTACTCGCTAAACATGATAATTTATGACGTACCGTACGGTAATTTGTTCTACTATACACTAAAACACAATAATATCCAGTTACGGTACCATATACTAAATTTTGCTAATTGCCTTCAAAAACATACAGTTGTGAGTATACCGGACGAAGCAGAATTGCAACAAACGCACCCATCAAAGGTGGGGTCTGATGGTCAAAAACTTTCTCCGCGCGATGGAGGGTGGTGATAAGGGAAGCGCGCAGTGCTGGTGTTCCATGCTCGGTAAGCTGTCCTTACCGTAGCAGACCCTGTGACTTGTTTTGACGTCAGCCCTGTGGCTTTGGAACGCCACACCCCCTGTCTTAGCCAATCAAGGACGACCTGACGTTCTTAATGTACCACTCCATCGGCCATAGTGGTGTTCCGGGACAGAAGGCTCCTAGATGTACACGAGCCGTTGTCATAGCAACCAGCCGCGCTCTTTCTCTACAGATTAGTGGTGGGCGATCGTGAAGAACTGGGGTAGAGAACGAGGAACTTCATTCAAAGCGGCGATTTTGCTGTTCGTCGCGCTTTAGAAAGTCATAATATAAAAGATGGTATATTGGCTTTCACGGCCGGTGAATTAAAACTCAGCAATTCTTCTAGGTTTGTGCCGTGTCTTGTGTGGGGTTTCGCCTGGGACACCAAGCTAGGCTCATCGGCGGGCTCTTGGTGTCCCCGCCCGGACCCCCACAGGAGTGACGAACTACGCGCCACCTCCCTTTATATAAGGTGCAACTGCACCTACTTGACTACGAGAACTAAAAGTTCAAGTAGCCTTAACCTCTCTATGAAGGCTTCCAAAAAGATGGTATATTGGCTTTCACGGCCGGTGAATTAAAACTCAGCAATTCTTCTAGGTTTGTGCCGTGTCTTGTGTGGGGTTTCGCCTGGGACACCAAGCTAGGCTCATCGGCGGGCTCTTGGTGTCCCCGCCCGGACCCCCACAGGAGTGACGAACTACGCGCCACCTCCCTTTATATAAGGTGCAACTGCACCTACTTGACTACGAGAACTAAAAGTTCAAGTAGCCTTAACCTCCCTATGAAGGCTTCCAAAAAGATGGTATATTGGCTTTCACGGCCGGTGAATTAAAACTCAGCAATTCTTCTAGGTTTGTGCCGTGTCTTGTGTGGGGTTTCGCCTGGGACACCAAGCTAGGCTCATCGGCGGGCTCTTGGTGTCCCCGCCCGGACCCCCACAGGAGTGACGAACTACGCGCCACCTCCCTTTATATAAGGTGCAACTGCACCTACTTGACTACGAGAACTAAAAGTTCAAGTAGCCTTAACCTCCCTATGAAGGCTTCCAAAAAGATGGTATATTGGCTTTCACGGCCGGTGAATTAAAACTCAGCAATTCTTCTAGGTTTGTGCCGTGTCTTGTGTGGGGTTTCGCCTGGGACACCAAGCTAGGCTCATCGGCGGGCTCTTGGTGTCCCCGCCCGGACCCCCACAGGAGTGACGAACTACGCGCCACCTCCCTTTATATAAGGTGCAACTGCACCTACTTGACTACGAGAACTAAAAGTTCAAGTAGCCTTAACCTCCCTATGAAGGCTTCCAAAAAGATGGTATATTGGCTTTCACGGCCGGTGAATTAAAACTCAGCAATTCTTCTAGGTTTGTGCCGTGTCTTGTGTGGGGTTTCGCCTGGGACACCAAGCTAGGCTCATCGGCGGGCTCTTGGTGTCCCCGCCCGGACCCCCACAGGAGTGACGAACTACGCGCCACCTCCCTTTATATAAGGTGCAACTGCACCTACTTGACTACGAGAACTAAAAGTTCAAGTAGCCTTAACCTCCCTATGAAGGCTTCCAAAAAGATGGTATATTGGCTTTCACGGCCGGTGAATTAAAACTCAGCAATTCTTCTAGGTTTGTGCCGTGTCTTGTGTGGGGTTTCGCCTGGGACACCAAGCTAGGCTCATCGGCGGGCTCTTGGTGTCCCCGCCCGGACCCCCACAGGAGTGACGAACTACGCGCCACCTCCCTTTATATAAGGTGCAACTGCACCTACTTGACTACGAGAACTAAAAGTTCAAGTAGCCTTAACCTCCCTATGAAGGCTTCCAAAAAGATGGTATATTGGCTTTCACGGCCGGTGAATTAAAACTCAGCAATTCTTCTAGGTTTGTGCCGTGTCTTGTGTGGGGTTTCGCCTGGGACACCAAGCTAGGCTCATCGGCGGGCTCTTGGTGTCCCCGCCCGGACCCCCACAGGAGTGACGAACTACGCGCCACCTCCCTTTATATAAGGTGCAACTGCACCTACTTGACTACGAGAACTAAAAGTTCAAGTAGCCTTAACCTCCCTATGAAGGCTTCCAAAAAGATGGTATATTGGCTTTCACGGCCGGTGAATTAAAACTCAGCAATTCTTCTAGGTTTGTGCCGTGTCTTGTGTGGGGTTTCGCCTGGGACACCAAGCTAGGCTCATCGGCGGGCTCTTGGTGTCCCCGCCCGGACCCCCACAGGAGTGACGAACTACGCGCCACCTCCCTTTATATAAGGTGCAACTGCACCTACTTGACTACGAGAACTAAAAGTTCAAGTAGCCTTAACCTCCCTATGAAGGCTTCCAAAAAGATGGTATATTGGCTTTCACGGCCGGTGAATTAAAACTCAGCAATTCTTCTAGGTTTGTGCCGTGTCTTGTGTGGGGTTTCGCCTGGGACACCAAGCTAGGCTCATCGGCGGGCTCTTGGTGTCCCCGCCCGGACCCCCACAGGAGTGACGAACTACGCGCCACCTCCCTTTATATAAGGTGCAACTGCACCTACTTGACTACGAGAACTAAAAGTTCAAGTAGCCTTAACCTCCCTATGAAGGCTTCCAAAAAGATGGTATATTGGCTTTCACGGCCGGTGAATTAAAACTCAGCAATTCTTCTAGGTTTGTGCCGTATCTTGTGTGGGGTTTCGCCTGGGACACCAAGCTAGGCTCATCGGCGGGCTCTTGGTGTCCCCGCCCGGACCCCCACAGGAGTGACGAACTACGCGCCACCTCCCTTTATATAAGGTGCAACTGCACCTACTTGACTACGAGAACTAAAAGTTCAAGTAGCCTTAACCTCCCTATGAAGGCTTCCAAAAAGATGGTATATTGGCTTTCACGGCCGGTGAATTAAAACTCAGCAATTCTTCTAGGTTTGTGCCGTGTCTTGTGTGGGGTTTCGCCTGGGACACCAAGCTAGGCTCATCGGCGGGCTCTTGGTGTCCCCGCCCGGACCCCCACAGGAGTGACGAACTACGCGCCACCTCCCTTTATATAAGGTGCAACTGCACCTACTTGACTACGAGAACTAAAAGTTCAAGTAGCCTTAACCTCCCTATGAAGGCTTCCAAAAAGATGGTATATTGGCTTTCACGGCCGGTGAATTAAAACTCAGCAATTCTTCTAGGTTTGTGCCGTGTCTTGTGTGGGGTTTCGCCTGGGACACCAAGCTAGGCTCATCGGCGGGCTCTTGGTGTTCCCGCCCGGACCCCCACAGGAGTGACGAACTACGCGCCACCTCCCTTTATATAAGGTGCAACTGCACCTACTTGACTACGAGAACTAAAAGTTCAAGTAGCCTTAACCTCCCTATGAAGGCTTCCAAAAAGATGGTATATTGGCTTTCACGGCCGGTGAATTAAAACTCAGCAATTCTTCTAGGTTTGTGCCGTGTCTTGTGTGGGGTTTCGCCTGGGACACCAAGCTAGGCTCATCGGCGGGCTCTTGGTGTCCCCGCCCGGACCCCCACAGGAGTGACGAACTACGCGCCACCTCCCTTTATATAAGGTGCAACTGCACCTACTTGACTACGAGAACTAAAAGTTCAAGTAGCCTTAACCTCCCTATGAAGGCTTCCAAAAAGATGGTATATTGGCTTTCACGGCCGGTGAATTAAAACTCAGCAATTCTTCTAGGTTTGTGCCGTGTCTTGTGTGGGGTTTCGCCTGGGACACCAAGCTAGGCTCATCGGCGGGCTCTTGGTGTCCCCGCCCGGACCCCCACAGGAGTGACGAACTACGCGCCACCTCCCTTTATATAAGGTGCAACTGCACCTACTTGACTACGAGAACTAAAAGTTCAAGTAGCCTTAACCTCCCTATGAAGGCTTCCAAAAAGATGGTATATTGGCTTTCACGGCCGGTGAATTAAAACTCAGCAATTCTTCTAGGTTTGTGCCGTGTCTTGTGTGGGGTTTCGCCTGGGACACCAAGCTAGGCTCATCGGCGGGCTCTTGGTGTCCCCGCCCGGACCCCCACAGGAGTGACGAACTACGCGCCACCTCCCTTTATATAAGGTGCAACTGCACCTACTTGACTACGAGAACTAAAAGTTCAAGTAGCCTTAACCTCCCTATGAAGGCTTCCGAAAAGATGGTATATTGGCTTTCACGGCCGGTGAATTAAAACTCAGCAATTCTTCTAGGTTTGTGCCGTGTCTTGTGTGGGGTTTCGCCTGGGACACCAAGCTAGGCTCATCGGCGGGCTCTTGGTGTCCCCGCCCGGACCCCCACAGGAGTGACGAACTACGCGCCACCTCCCTTTATATAAGGTGCAACTGCACCTACTTGACTACGAGAACTAAAAGTTCAAGTAGCCTTAACCTCCCTATGAAGGCTTCCAAAAAGATGGTATATTGGCTTTCACGGCCGGTGAATTAAAACTCAGCAATTCTTCTAGGTTTGTGCCGTGTCTTGTGTGGGGTTTCTCCTGGGACACCAAGCTAGGCTCATCGGCGGGCTCTTGGTGTCCCCGCCCGGACCCCCACAGGAGTGACGAACTACGCGCCACCTCCCTTTATATAAGGTGCAACTGCACCTACTTGACTACGAGAACTAAAAGTTCAAGTAGCCTTAACCTCCCTATGAAGGCTTCCAAAAAGATGGTATATTGGCTTTCACGGCCGGTGAATTAAAACTCAGCAATTCTTCTAGGTTTGTGCCGTATCTTGTGTGGGGTTTCGCCTGGGACACCAAGCTAGGCTCATCGGCGGGCTCTTGGTGTCCCCGCCCGGACCCCCACAGGAGTGACGAACTACGCGCCACCTCCCTTTATATAAGGTGCAACTGCACCTACTTGACTACGAGAACTAAAAGTTCAAGTAGCCTTAACCTCCCTATGAAGGCTTCCAAAAAGATGGTATATTGGCTTTCACGGCCGGTGAATTAAAACTCAGCAATTCTTCTAGGTTTGTGCCGTGTCTTGTGTGGGGTTTCGCCTGGGACACC
Source organism: Meconema thalassinum (assembly GCA_946902985.2). Classification (NCBI taxonomy): domain Eukaryota; kingdom Metazoa; phylum Arthropoda; class Insecta; order Orthoptera; family Tettigoniidae; genus Meconema; species Meconema thalassinum. The sequence goes on along the minus strand of OX336399.1, from coordinate 69,934,521 downwards.
AAGCTAGGCTCATCGGCGGGCTCTTGGTGTCCCCGCCCGGACCCCCACAGGAGTGACGAACTACGCGCCACCTCCCTTTATATAAGGTGCAACTGCACCTACTTGACTACGAGAACTAAAAGTTCAAGTAGCCTTAACCTCCCTATGAAGGCTTCCAAAAAGATGGTATATTGGCTTTCACGGCCGGTGAATTAAAACTCAGCAATTCTTCTAGGTTTGTGCCGTGTCTTGTGTGGGGTTTCGCCTGGGACACCAAGCTAGGCTCATCGGCGGGCTCTTGGTGTCCCCGCCCGGACCCCCACAGGAGTGACGAACTACGCGCCACCTCCCTTTATATAAGGTGCAACTGCACCTACTTGACTACGAGAACTAAAAGTTCAAGTAGCCTTAACCTCCCTATGAAGGCTTCCAAAAAGATGGTATATTGGCTTTCACGGCCGGTGAATTAAAACTCAGCAATTCTTCTAGGTTTGTGCCGTGTCTTGTGTGGGGTTTCGCCTGGGACACCAAGCTAGGCTCATCGGCGGGCTCTTGGTGTCCCCGCCCGGACCCCCACAGGAGTGACGAACTACGCGCCACCTCCCTTTATATAAGGTGCAACTGCACCTACTTGACTACGAGAACTAAAAGTTCAAGTAGCCTTAACCTCCCTATGAAGGCTTCCAAAAAGATGGTATATTGGCTTTCACGGCCGGTGAATTAAAACTCAGCAATTCTTCTAGGTTTGTGCCGTGTCTTGTGTGGGGTTTCGCCTGGGACACCAAGCTAGGCTCATCGGCGGGCTCTTGGTGTCCCCGCCCGGACCCCCACAGGAGTGACGAACTACGCGCCACCTCCCTTTATATAAGGTGCAACTGCACCTACTTGACTACGAGAACTAAAAGTTCAAGTAGCCTTAACCTCCCTATGAAGGCTTCCAAAAAGATGGTATATTGGCTTTCACGGCCGGTGAATTAAAACTCAGCAATTCTTCTAGGTTTGTGCCGTGTCTTGTGTGGGGTTTCGCCTGGGACACCAAGCTAGGCTCATCGGCGGGCTCTTGGTGTCCCCGCCCGGACCCCCACAGGAGTGACGAACTACGCGCCACCTCCCTTTATATAAGGTGCAACTGCACCTACTTGACTACGAGAACTAAAAGTTCAAGTAGCCTTAACCTCCCTATGAAGGCTTCCAAAAAGATGGTATATTGGCTTTCACGGCCGGTGAATTAAAACTCAGCAATTCTTCTAGGTTTGTGCCGTGTCTTGTGTGGGGTTTCGCCTGGGACACCAAGCTAGGCTCATCGGCGGGCTCTTGGTGTCCCCGCCCGGACCCCCACAGGAGTGACGAACTACGCGCCACCTCCCTTTATATAAGGTGCAACTGCACCTACTTGACTACGAGAACTAAAAGTTCAAGTAGCCTTAACCTCCCTATGAAGGCTTCCAAAAAGATGGTATATTGGCTTTCACGGCCGGTGAATTAAAACTCAGCAATTCTTCTAGGTTTGTGCCGTGTCTTGTGTGGGGTTTCGCCTGGGACACCAAGCTAGGCTCATCGGCGGGCTCTTGGTGTCCCCGCCCGGACCCCCACAGGAGTGACGAACTACGCGCCACCTCCCTTTATATAAGGTGCAACTGCACCTACTTGACTACGAGAACTAAAAGTTCAAGTAGCCTTAACCTCCCTATGAAGGCTTCCAAAAAGATGGTATATTGGCTTTCACGGCCGGTGAATTAAAACTCAGCAATTCTTCTAGGTTTGTGCCGTGTCTTGTGTGGGGTTTCGCCTGGGACACCAAGCTAGGCTCATCGGCGGGCTCTTGGTGTCCCCGCCCGGACCCCCACAGGAGTGACGAACTACGCGCCACCTCCCTTTATATAAGGTGCAACTGCACCTACTTGACTACGAGAACTAAAAGTTCAAGTAGCCTTAACCTCCCTATGAAGGCTTCCAAAAAGATGGTATATTGGCTTTCACGGCCGGTGAATTAAAACTCAGCAATTCTTCTAGGTTTGTGCCGTGTCTTGTGTGGGGTTTCGCCTGGGACACCAAGCTAGGCTCATCGGCGGGCTCTTGGTGTCCCCGCCCGGACCCCCACAGGAGTGACGAACTACGCGCCACCTCCCTTTATATAAGGTGCAACTGCACCTACTTGACTACGAGAACTAAAAGTTCAAGTAGCCTTAACCTCCCTATGAAGGCTTCCAAAAAGATGGTATATTGGCTTTCACGGCCGGTGAATTAAAACTCAGCAATTCTTCTAGGTTTGTGCCGTGTCTTGTGTGGGGTTTCGCCTGGGACACCAAGCTAGGCTCATCGGCGGGCTCTTGGTGTCCCCGCCCGGACCCCCACAGGAGTGACGAACTACGCGCCACCTCCCTTTATATAAGGTGCAACTGCACCTACTTGACTACGAGAACTAAAAGTTCAAGTAGCCTTAACCTCCCTATGAAGGCTTCCAAAAAGATGGTATATTGCCTTTCACGGCCGGTGAATTAAAACTCAGCAATTCTTCTAGGTTTGTGCCGTGTCTTGTGTGGGGTTTCGCCTGGGACACCAAGCTAGGCTCATCGGCGGGCTCTTGGTGTCCCCGCCCGGACCCCCACAGGAGTGACGAACTACGCGCCACCTCCCTTTATATAAGGTGCAACTGCACCTACTTGACTACGAGAACTAAAAGTTCAAGTAGCCTTAACCTCCCTATGAAGGCTTCCAAAAAGATGGTATATTGGCTTTCACGGCCGGTGAATTAAAACTCAGCAATTCTTCTAGGTTTGTGCCGTGTCTTGTGTGGGGTTTCGCCTGGGACACCAAGCTAGGCTCATCGGCGGGCTCTTGGTGTCCCCGCCCGGACCCCCACAGGAGTGACGAACTACGCGCCACCTCCCTTTATATAAGGTGCAACTGCACCTACTTGACTACGAGAACTAAAAGTTCAAGTAGCCTTAACCTCCCTATGAAGGCTTCCAAAAAGATGGTATATTGGCTTTCACGGCCGGTGAATTAAAACTCAGCAATTCTTCTAGGTTTGTGCCGTGTCTTGTGTGGGGTTTCGCCTGGGACACCAAGCTAGGCTCATCGGCGGGCTCTTGGTGTCCCCGCCCGGACCCCCACAGGAGTGACGAACTACGCGCCACCTCCCTTTATATAAGGTGCAACTGCACCTACTTGACTACGAGAACTAAAAGTTCAAGTAGCCTTAACCTCCCTATGAAGGCTTCCAAAAAGATGGTATATTGGCTTTCACGGCCGGTGAATTAAAACTCAGCAATTCTTCTAGGTTTGTGCCGTGTCTTGTGTGGGGTTTCGCCTGGGACACCAAGCTAGGCTCATCGGCGGGCTCTTGGTGTCCCCGCCCGGACCCCCACAGGAGTGACGAACTACGCGCCACCTCCCTTTATATAAGGTGCAACTGCACCTACTTGACTACGAGAACTAAAAGTTCAAGTAGCCTTAACCTCCCTATGAAGGCTTCCAAAAAGATGGTATATTGGCTTTCACGGCCGGTGAATTAAAACTCAGCAATTCTTCTAGGTTTGTGCCGTGTCTTGTGTGGGGTTTCGCCTGGGACACCAAGCTAGGCTCATCGGCGGGCTCTTGGTGTCCCCGCCCGGACCCCCACAGGAGTGACGAACTACGCGCCACCTCCCTTTATATAAGGTGCAACTGCACCTACTTGACTACGAGAACTAAAAGTTCAAGTAGCCTTAACCTCCCTATGAAGGCTTCCAAAAAGATGGTATATTGGCTTTCACGGCCGGTGAATTAAAACTCAGCAATTCTTCTAGGTTTGTGCCGTGTCTTGTGTGGGGTTTCGCCTGGGACACCAAGCTAGGCTCATCGGCGGGCTCTTGGTGTCCCCGCCCGGACCCCCACAGGAGTGACGAACTACGCGCCACCTCCCTTTATATAAGGTGCAACTGCACCTACTTGACTACGAGAACTAAAAGTTCAAGTAGCCTTAACCTCCCTATGAAGGCTTCCAAAAAGATGGTATATTGGCTTTCACGGCCGGTGAATTAAAACTCAGCAATTCTTCTAGGTTTGTGCCGTGTCTTGTGTGGGGTTTCGCCTGGGACACCAAGCTAGGCTCATCGGCGGGCTCTTGGTGTCCCCGCCCGGACCCCCACAGGAGTGACGAACTACGCGCCACCTCCCTTTATATAAGGTGCAACTGCACCTACTTGACTACGAGAACTAAAAGTTCAAGTAGCCTTAACCTCCCTATGAAGGCTTCCAAAAAGATGGTATATTGGCTTTCACGGCCGGTGAATTAAAACTCAGCAATTCTTCTAGGTTTGTGCCGTGTCTTGTGTGGGGTTTCGCCTGGGACACCAAGCTAGGCTCATCGGCGGGCTCTTGGTGTCCCCGCCCGGACCCCCACAGGAGTGACGAACTACGCGCCACCTCCCTTTATATAAGGTGCAACTGCACCTACTTGACTACGAGAACTAAAAGTTCAAGTAGCCTTAACCTCCCTATGAAGGCTTCCAAAAAGATGGTATATTGGCTTTCACGGCCGGTGAATTAAAACTCAGCAATTCTTCTAGGTTTGTGCCGTGTCTTGTGTGGGGTTTCGCCTGGGACACCAAGCTAGGCTCATCGGCGGGCTCTTGGTGTCCCCGCCCGGACCCCCACAGGAGTGACGAACTACGCGCCACCTCCCTTTATATAAGGTGCAACTGCACCTACTTGACTACGAGAACTAAAAGTTCAAGTAGCCTTAACCTCCCTATGAAGGCTTCCAAAAAGATGGTATATTGGCTTTCACGGCCGGTGAATTAAAACTCAGCAATTCTTCTAGGTTTGTGCCGTGTCTTGTGTGGGGTTTCGCCTGGGACACCAAGCTAGGCTCATCGGCGGGCTCTTGGTGTCCCCGCCCGGACCCCCACAGGAGTGACGAACTACGCGCCACCTCCCTTTATATAAGGTGCAACTGCACCTACTTGACTACGAGAACTAAAAGTTCAAGTAGCCTTAACCTCCCTATGAAGGCTTCCAAAAAGATGGTATATTGGCTTTCACGGCCGGTGAATTAAAACTCAGCAATTCTTCTAGGTTTGTGCCGTGTCTTGTGTGGGGTTTCGCCTGGGACACCAAGCTAGGCTCATCGGCGGGCTCTTGGTGTCCCCGCCCGGACCCCCACAGGAGTGACGAACTACGCGCCACCTCCCTTTATATAAGGTGCAACTGCACCTACTTGACTACGAGAACTAAAAGTTCAAGTAGCCTTAACCTCCCTATGAAGGCTTCCAAAAAGATGGTATATTGGCTTTCACGGCCGGTGAATTAAAACTCAGCAATTCTTCTAGGTTTGTGCCGTGTCTTGTGTGGGGTTTCGCCTGGGACACCAAGCTAGGCTCATCGGCGGGCTCTTGGTGTCCCCGCCCGGACCCCCACAGGAGTGACGAACTACGCGCCACCTCCCTTTATATAAGGTGCAACTGCACCTACTTGACTACGAGAACTAAAAGTTCAAGTAGCCTTAACCTCCCTATGAAGGCTTCCAAAAAGATGGTATATTGGCTTTCACGGCCGGTGAATTAAAACTCAGCAATTCTTCTAGGTTTGTGCCGTGTCTTGTGTGGGGTTTCGCCTGGGACACCAAGCTAGGCTCATCGGCGGGCTCTTGGTGTCCCCGCCCGGACCCCCACAGGAGTGACGAACTACGCGCCACCTCCCTTTATATAAGGTGCAACTGCACCTACTTGACTACGAGAACTAAAAGTTCAAGTAGCCTTAACCTCCCTATGAAGGCTTCCAAAAAGATGGTATATTGGCTTTCACGGCCGGTGAATTAAAACTCAGCAATTCTTCTAGGTTTGTGCCGTGTCTTGTGTGGGGTTTCGCCTGGGACACCAAGCTAGGCTCATCGGCGGGCTCTTGGTGTCCCCGCCCGGACCCCCACAGGAGTGACGAACTACGCGCCACCTCCCTTTATATAAGGTGCAACTGCACCTACTTGACTACGAGAACTAAAAGTTCAAGTAGCCTTAACCTCCCTATGAAGGCTTCCAAAAAGATGGTATATTGGCTTTCACGGCCGGTGAATTAAAACTCAGCAATTCTTCTAGGTTTGTGCCGTGTCTTGTGTGGGGTTTCGCCTGGGACAACAAGCTAGGCTCATCGGCGGGCTCTTGGTGTCCCCGCCCGGACCCCCACAGGAGTGACGAACTACGCGCCACCTCCCTTTATATAAGGTGCAACTGCACCTACTTGACTACGAGAACTAAAAGTTCAAGTAGCCTTAACCTCCCTATGAAGGCTTCCAAAAAGATGGTATATTGGCTTTCACGGCCGGTGAATTAAAACTCAGCAATTCTTCTAGGTTTGTGCCGTGTCTTGTGTGGGGTTTCGCCTGGGACACCAAGCTAGGCTCATCGGCGGGCTCTTGGTGTCCCCGCCCGGACCCCCACAGGAGTGACGAACTACGCGCCACCTACCTTTATATAAGGTGCAACTGCACCTACTTGACTACGAGAACTAAAAGTTCAAGTAGCCTTAACCTCCCTATGAAGGCTTCCAAAAAGATGGTATATTGGCTTTCACGGCCGGTGAATTAAAACTCAGCAATTCTTCTAGGTTTGTGCCGTGTCTTGTGTGGGGTTTCCCTGGGACACCAAGCTAGGCTCATCGGCGGGCTCTTGGTGTCCCCGCCCGGACCCCCACAGGAGTGACGAACTACGCGCCACCTCCCTTTATATAAGGTGCAACTGCACCTACTTGACTACGAGAACTAAAAGTTCAAGTAGCCTTAACCTCCCTATGAAGGCTTCCAAAAAGATGGTATATTGGCTTTCACGGCCGGTGAATTAAAACTCAGCAATTCTTCTAGGTTTGTGCCGTGTCTTGTGTGGGGTTTCGCCTGGGACACCAAGCTAGGCTCATCGGCGGGCTCTTGGTGTCCCCGCCCGGACCCCCACAGGAGTGACGAACTACGCGCCACCTCCCTTTATATAAGGTGCAACTGCACCTACTTGACTACGAGAACTAAAAGTTCAAGTAGCCTTAACCTCCCTATGAAGGCTTCCAAAAAGATGGTATATTGGCTTTCACGGCCGGTGAATTAAAACTCAGCAATTCTTCTAGGTTTGTGCCGTGTCTTGTGTGGGGTTTCGCCTGGGACACCAAGCTAGGCTCATCGGCGGGCTCTTGGTGTCCCCGCCCGGACCCCCACAGGAGTGACGAACTACGCGCCACCTCCCTTTATATAAGGTGCAACTGCACCTACTTGACTACGAGAACTAAAAGTTCAAGTAGCCTTAACCTCCCTATGAAGGCTTCCAAAAAGATGGTATATTGCCTTTCACGGCCGGTGAATTAAAACTCAGCAATTCTTCTAGGTTTGTGCCGTGTCTTGTGTGGGGTTTCGCCTGGGACACCAAGCTAGGCTCATCGGCGGGCTCTTGGTGTCCCCGCCCGGACCCCCACAGGAGTGACGAACTACGCGCCACCTCCCTTTATATAAGGTGCAACTGCACCTACTTGACTACGAGAACTAAAAGTTCAAGTAGCCTTAACCTCCCTATGAAGGCTTCCAAAAAGATGGTATATTGGCTTTCACGGCCGGTGAATTAAAACTCAGCAATTCTTCTAGGTTTGTGCCGTGTCTTGTGTGGGGTTTCGCCTGGGACACCAAGCTAGGCTCATCGGCGGGCTCTTGGTGTCCCCGCCCGGACCCCCACAGGAGTGACGAACTACGCGCCACCTCCCTTTATATAAGGTGCAACTGCACCTACTTGACTACGAGAACTAAAAGTTCAAGTAGCCTTAACCTCCCTATGATGGCTTCCAAAAAGATGGTATATTGGCTTTCACGGCCGGTGAATTAAAACTCAGCAATTCTTCTAGGTTTTGTGCCGTGTCTTGTGTGGGGTTTCGCCTGGGACACCAAGCTAGGCTCATCGGCGGGCTCTTGGTGTCCCCGCCCGGACCCCCACAGGAGTGACGAACTACGCGCCACCTCCCTTTATATAAGGTGCAACTGCACCTACTTGACTACGAGAACTAAAAGTTCAAGTAGCCTTAACCTCCCTATGAAGGCTTCCAAAAAGATGGTATATTGGCTTTCACGGCCGGTGAATTAAAACTCAGCAATTCTTCTAGGTTTGTGCCGTGTCTTGTGTGGGGTTTCGCCTGGGACACCAAGCTAGGCTCATCGGCGGGCTCTTGGTGTCCCCGCCCGGACCCCCACAGGAGTGACGAACTACGCGCCACCTCCCTTTATATAAGGTGCAACTGCACCTACTTGACTACGAGAACTAAAAGTTCAAGTAGCCTTAACCTCCCTATGAAGGCTTCCAAAAAGATGGTATATTGGCTTTCACGGCCGGTGAATTAAAACTCAGCAATTCTTCTAGGTTTGTGCCGTGTCTTGTGTGGGGTTTCGCCTGGGACACCAAGCTAGGCTCATCGGCGGGCTCTTGGTGTCCCCGCCCGGACCCCCACAGGAGTGACGAACTACGCGCCACCTCCCTTTATATAAGGTGCAACTGCACCTACTTGACTACGAGAACTAAAAGTTAAAGTAGCCTTAACCTCCCTATGAAGGCTTCCAAAAAGATGGTATATTGGCTTTCACGGCCGGTGAATTAAAACTCAGCAATTCTTCTAGGTTTGTGCCGTGTCTTGTGTGGGGTTTCGCCTGGGACACCAAGCTAGGCTCATCGGCGGGCTCTTGGTGTCCCCGCCCGGACCCCCACAGGAGTGACGAACTACGCGCCACCTCCCTTTATATAAGGTGCAGTTCTCGTAGTCAAGTAGGTGCAGTTGCACCTTATATAAAGGGAGGTGGCGCGTAGTTCGTCACTCCTGTGGGGGTCCGGGCGGGGACACCAAGAGCCCGCCGATGAGCCTAGCTTGGTGTCCCAGGCGAAACCCCACACAAGACACGGCACAAACCTAGAAGAATTGCTGAGTTTTAATTCACCGGCCGTGAAAGCCAATATACCATCTTTTTGGAAGCCTTCATAGGGAGGTTAAGGCTACTTGAACTTTTAGTTCTCGTAGTCAAGTAGGTGCAGTTGCACCTTATATAAAGGGAGGTGGCGCGTAGTTCGTCACTCCTGTGGGGGTCCGGGCGGGGACACCAAGAGCCCGCCGATGAGCCTAGCTTGGTGTCCCAGGCGAAACCCCACACAAGACACGGCACAAACCTAGAAGAATTGCTGAGTTTTAATTCACCGGCCGTGAAAGCCAATATACCATCTTTTTGGAAGCCTTCATAGGGAGGTTAAGGCTACTTGAACTTTTAGTTCTCGTAGTCAAGTAGGTGCAGTTGCACCTTATATAAAGGGAGGTGGCGCGTAGTTCGTCACTCCTGTGGGGGTCCGGGCGGGGACACCAAGAGCCCGCCGATGAGCCTAGCTTGGTGTCCCAGGCGAAACCCCACACAAGACACGGCACAAACCTAGAAGAATTGCTGAGTTTTAATTCACCGGCCGTGAAAGCCAATATACCATCTTTTTGGAAGCCTTCATAGGGAGGTTAAGGCTACTTGAACTTTTAGTTCTCGTAGTCAAGTAGGTGCAGTTGCACCTTATATAAAGGGAGGTGGCGCGTAGTTCGTCACTCCTGTGGGGGTCCGGGCGGGGACACCAAGAGCCCGCCGATGAGCCTAGCTTGGTGTCCCAGGCGAAACCCCACACAAGACACGGCACAAACCTAGAAGAATTGCTGAGTTTTAATTCACCGGCCGTGAAAGCCAATATACCATCTTTTTGGAAGCCTTCATAGGGAGGTTAAGGCTACTTGAACTTTTAGTTCTCGTAGTCAAGTAGGTGCAGTTGCACCTTATATAAAGGGAGGTGGCGCGTAGTTCGTCACTCCTGTGGGGGTCCGGGCGGGGACACCAAGAGCCCGCCGATGAGCCTAGCTTGGTGTCCCAGGCGAAACCCCACACAAGACACGGCACAAACCTAGAAGAATTGCTGAGTTTTAATTCACCGGCCGTGAAAGCCAATATACCATCTTTTTGGAAGCCTTCATAGGGAGGTTAAGGCTACTTGAACTTTTAGTTCTCGTAGTCAAGTAGGTGCAGTTGCACCTTGTATAAAGGGAGGTGGCGCGTAGTTCGTCACTCCTGTGGGGGTCCGGGCGGGGACACCAAGAGCCCGCCGATGAGCCTAGCTTGGTGTCCCAGGCGAAACCCCACACAAGACACGGCACAAACCTAGAAGAATTGCTGAGTTTTAATTCACCGGCCGTGAAAGCCAATATACCATCTTTTTGGAAGCCTTCATAGGGAGGTTAAGGCTACTTGAACTTTTAGTTCTCGTAGTCAAGTAGGTGCAGTTGCACCTTATATAAAGGGAGGTGGCGCGTAGTTCGTCACTCCTGTGGGGGTCCAGGCGGGGACACCAAGAGCCCGCCGATGAGCCTAGCTTGGTGTCCCAGGCGAAACCCCACACAAGACACGGCACAAACCTAGAAGAATTGCTGAGTTTTAATTCACCGGCCGTGAAAGCCAATATACCATCTTTTTGGAAGCCTTCATAGGGAGGTTAAGGCTACTTGAACTTTTAGTTCTCGTAGTCAAGTAGGTGCAGTTGCACCTTATATAAAGGGAGGTGGCGCGTAGTTCGTCACTCCTGTGGGGGTCCGGGCGGGGACACCAAGAGCCCGCCGATGAGCCTAGCTTGGTGTCCCAGGCGAAACCCCACACAAGACACGGCACAAACCTAGAAGAATTGCTGAGTTTTAATTCACCGGCCGTGAAAGCCAATATACCATCTTTTTGGAAGCCTTCATAGGGAGGTTAAGGCTACTTGAACTTTTAGTTCTCGTAGTCAAGTAGGTGCAGTTGCACCTTATATAAAGGGAGGTGGCGCGTAGTTCGTCACTCCTGTGGGGGTCCGGGCGGGGACACCAAGAGCCCGCCGATGAGCCTAGCTTGGTGTCCCAGGCGAAACCCCACACAAGACACGGCACAAACCTAGAAGAATTGCTGAGTTTTAATTCACCGGCCGTGAAAGGCAATATACCATCTTTTTGGAAGCCTTCATAGGGAGGTTAAGGCTACTTGAACTTTTAGTTCTCGTAGTCAAGTAGGTGCAGTTGCACCTTATATAAAGGGAGGTGGCGCGTAGTTCGTCACTCCTGTGGGGGTCCGGGCGGGGACACCAAGAGCCCGCCGATGAGCCTAGCTTGGTGTCCCAGGCGAAACCCCACACAAGACACGGCACAAACCTAGAAGAATTGCTGAGTTTTAATTCACCGGCCGTGAAAGCCAATATACCATCTTTTTGGAAGCCTTCATAGGGAGGTTAAGGCTACTTGAACTTTTAGTTCTCGTAGTCAAGTAGGTGCAGTTGCACCTTATATAAAGGGAGGTGGCGCGTAGTTCGTCACTCCTGTGGGGGTCCGGGCGGGGACACCAAGAGCCCGCCGATGAGCCTAGCTTGGTGTCCCAGGCGAAACCCCACACAAGACACGGCACAAACCTAGAAGAATTGCTGAGTTTTAATTCACCGGCCGTGAAAGCCAATATACCATCTTTTTGGAAGCCTTCATAGGGAGGTTAAGGCTACTTGAACTTTTAGTTCTCGTAGTCAAGTAGGTGCAGTTGCACCTTATATAAAGGGAGGTGGCGCGTAGTTCGTCACTCCTGTGGGGGTCCGGGCGGGGACACCAAGAGCCCGCCGATGAGCCTAGCTTGGTGTCCCAGGCGAAACCCCACACAAGACACGGCACAAACCTAGAAGAATTGCTGAGTTTTAATTCACCGGCCGTGAAAGCCAATATACCATCTTTTTGGAAGCCTTCATAGGGAGGTTAAGGCTACTTGAACTTTTAGTTCTCGTAGTCAAGTAGGTGCAGTTGCACCTTATATAAAGGGAGGTGGCGCGTAGTTCGTCACTCCTGTGGGGGTCCGGGCGGGGACACCAAGAGCCCGCCGATGAGCCTAGCTTGGTGTCCCAGGCGAAACCCCACACAAGACACGGCACAAACCTAGAAGAATTGCTGAGTTTTAATTCACCGGCCGTGAAAGCCAATATACCATCTTTTTGGAAGCCTTCATAGGGAGGTTAAGGCTACTTGAACTTTTAGTTCTCGTAGTCAAGTAGGTGCAGTTGCACCTTATATAAAGGGAGGTGGCGCGTAGTTCGTCACTCCTGTGGGGGTCCGGGCGGGGACACCAAGAGCCCGCCGATGAGCCTAGCTTGGTGTCCCAGGCGAAACCCCACACAAGACACGGCACAAACCTAGAAGAATTGCTGAGTTTTAATTCACCGGCCGTGAAAGCCAATATACCATCTTTTTGGAAGCCTTCATAGGGAGGTTAAGGCTACTTGAACTTTTAGTTCTCGTAGTCAAGTAGGTGCAGTTGCACCTTATATAAAGGGAGGTGGCGCGTAGTTCGTCACTCCTGTGGGGGTCCGGGCGGGGACACCAAGAGCCCGCCGATGAGCCTAGCTTGGTGTCCCAGGCGAAACCCCACACAAGACACGGCACAAACCTAGAAGAATTGCTGAGTTTTAATTCACCGGCCGTGAAAGCCAATATACCATCTTTTTGGAAGCCTTCATAGGGAGGTTAAGGCTACTTGAACTTTTAGTTCTCGTAGTCAAGTAGGTGCAGTTGCACCTTATATAAAGGGAGGTGGCGCGTAGTTCGTCACTCCTGTGGGGGTCCGGGCGGGGACACCAAGAGCCCGCCGATGAGCCTAGCTTGGTGTCCCAGGCGAAACCCCACACAAGACACGGCACAAACCTAGAAGAATTGCTGAGTTTTAATTCACCGGCCGTGAAAGCCAATATACCATCTTTTTGGAAGCCTTCATAGGGAGGTTAAGGCTACTTGAACTTTTAGTTCTCGTAGTCAAGTAGGTGCAGTTGCACCTTATATAAAGGGAGGTGGCGCGTAGTTCGTCACTCCTGTGGGGGTCCGGGCGGGGACACCAAGAGCCCGCCGATGAGCCTAGCTTGGTGTCCCAGGCGAAACCCCACACAAGACACGGCACAAACCTAGAAGAATTGCTGAGTTTTAATTCACCGGCCGTGAAAGCCAATATACCATCTTTTTGGAAGTCTTCATAGGGAGGTTAAGGCTACTTGAACTTTTAGTTCTCGTAGTCAAGTAGGTGCAGATGCACCTGATATAAAGGGAGGTGGCGCGTAGTTCGTCACTCCTGTGGGGGTCCGGGCGGGGACACCAAGAGCCCGCCGATGAGCCTAGCTTGGTGTCCCAGGCGAAACCCCACACAAGACACGGCACAAACCTAGAAGAATTGCTGAGTTTTAATTCACCGGCCGTGAAAGCCAATATACCATCTTTTTGGAAGCCTTCATAGGGAGGTTAAGGCTACTTGAACTTTTAGTTCTCGTAGTCAAGTAGGTGCAGTTGCACCTTATATAAAGGGAGGTGGCGCGTAGTTCGTCACTCCTGTGGGGGTCCGGGCGGGGACACCAAGAGCCCGCCGATGAGCCTAGCTTGGTGTCCCAGGCGAAACCCCACACAAGACACGGCACAAACCTAGAAGAATTGCTGAGTTTTAATTCACCGGCCGTGAAAGCCAATATACCATCTTTTTGGAAGCCTTCATAGGGAGGTTAAGGCTACTTGAACTTTTAGTTCTCGTAGTCAAGTAGGTGCAGTTGCACCTTATATAAAGGGAGGTGGCGCGTAGTTCGTCACTCCTGTGGGGGTCCGGGCGGGGACACCAAGAGCCCGCCGATGAGCCTAGCTTGGTGTCCCAGGCGAAACCCCACACAAGACACGGCACAAACCTAGAAGAATTGCTGAGTTTTAATTCACCGGCCGTGAAAGGCAATATACCATCTTTTTGGAAGCCTTCATAGGGAGGTTAAGGCTACTTGAACTTTTAGTTCTCGTAGTCAAGTAGGTGCAGTTGCACCTTATATAAAGGGAGGTGGCGCGTAGTTCGTCACTCCTGTGGGGGTCCGGGCGGGGACACCAAGAGCCCGCCGATGAGCCTAGCTTGGTGTCCCAGGCGAAACCCCACACAAGACACGGCACAAACCTAGAAGAATTGCTGAGTTTTAATTCACCGGCCGTGAAAGCCAATATACCATCTTTTTGGAAGCCTTCATAGGGAGGTTAAGGCTACTTGAACTTTTAGTTCTCGTAGTCAAGTAGGTGCAGTTGCACCTTATATAAAGGGAGGTGGCGCGTAGTTCGTCACTCCTGTGGGGGTCCGGGCGGGGACACCAAGAGCCCGCCGATGAGCCTAGCTTGGTGTCCCAGGCGAAACCCCACACAAGACACGGCACAAACCTAGAAGAATTGCTGAGTCATAATATAAACTTCATTTTTATGAGAATATGCTAGGTAAGCGGTGCTTACCCCGTGGTATTGGAGAAACCGCCACTGTTTGAAAGCCTTTGTCTTGAGCGTTGGACTATGTTGAAGTGAAACTTGGAATATTGGTGCAGCAGAAAAGAGGAGAATGGAAGCGTTTGAAATGTGGTGTTACAGGAGAATGATGAAGATCAGATGGGTAGATAGAGTAACAAATGAAGATGTATTAAGACGAGTGGAAGAGGAGAGATGTTTCTGGCGACCGATAATGAAGAGAAGGGATAGGTTGGTAGGCACATACTAAGACACCCAGGAATAGCAAGCTTTGTTATGGAAGGAAGGGTTGAGGACAAGAACTGTAGGGGTAGACTTAGGTTAGAATATGTTAAACAGATTGCTTCGGATGTAGGGTGTGGTAGCTATGTAGAGATAAAACGATTAGCTCAAGACAGGGAGCATGGAGTGCTGCATCAAACCAGTTAAGAGACTGAAGACTCAAACAACAACGAGGAAAATTTCTTTAGGAGCTTGGACATATTGGCCTACAGTCCTGTGTATTTCGGTGTGTGTATAATTTGACTGATAACTTGTGTTTCTGAAGTGTCAGTAGTAGTGTGAGAACCTCGTGGACCCTATTATTGGGGCCGTAAATGGGACAGGTTATCCTCGACTTGAAATAAGGTACTATCCTGGCGTTTACCGGGATAGAGTATGGCAAACCCCAGAAATAAACATATTCAGGGTAACTGTGTTTGAACCATGGATTGTGTGACGTACTGCTGGGCCCCATAGACTTCTTTGTGAATGATTCGTCGCGTACGCCAAATGTTCTTAAATCAGTAGGAGGAGTCTCTCTGCATCTGGCCAGGATTGGGGAGCTGCACGTTCGGATACCGGATTTTATTCAAAACGCAAAGAAATACTATCCTGTGTCTTTCAGTTTGTTCCCCCATAGGTGATGCTATTATTATTGTTGTTGTTCTTGTTGTTGTTGTTGTTGTTTGAGTGTTCAGTCATTTGACTGGTTTGATGCAGCAGTCTATGCCTACCGTATATACAGTATTCTGTATATGGAGTGCTCGCTGGATATCTTTCTGGCTGTACCCATTGCGCGTAGGGCCTCGTTGAGGTGTTTAATTTCTTGGTTTAAGCACTGCTTTTCACAAATTCTTTTCGCGCGGTCAGCCAGTGTTTTTATCACTCCGAATTTCTGTCGTGGGTGGTGGTTGGACGTCTTATATAAATATCTGTCAGTATGGGTCGGTTTACGGTAAACTGAATGTTAGAGTTCAGGCTGTTAAGATGAAGTAAAAACAGATTTAATTGATCTTTACCATGGCCCCATATTACAAAAGCATCGTCCACGTATCTTAGCCACACCTTAGGTTTCAAATGTGCGGTCTCGAGTGCTATTTGTTCAAATTTTTTCATGAAGAAATACGCGATCACCGGACTTAGGGGAATAAGGCAGCGATATTATCTGGAAAAATCCGTGCGATGTACTCCAGGGCTGCCTTTATAGGTACTTTCGTGAAAAGAGAGACCACGTCAAAACTGACTAGTAAGTCACCAGCTTCTAGTTGAATAGTTTTCAATTTGTCAATAAATTGGCCGGAATCTTTGACGTACGACTGTGTACCGCCGATATGTGGTTGAAGTAAGGTAGCTATATGTTTGGCAAAGCTATAAGTTGGTGATCCAATAGCACTCACGATAGGACGAAGGGGAACATTATCTTTGTGTATCTTAGGTAAGCCTTATAGTCTTGGTGGTAAAGCCTCACTTCTGGTGGTTCCCTTCTTTATGTTTTCTTTTCACGAAAGTACCTATAAAGGCAGCCCTGGAGTACATCGCACGGATTTTTCCAGATGATATCGCTGCCTTATTCCGCCACTGCCTCACCGCTAGCTACTTCCTGTGGAAAGGTGATTTCTATCAACAAATTGATGGGGTTGCCATGGGCAGTCCCCTGAGTCCGGTGATCGCGAATTTCTTCATGGAATAATTTGAGCAAATAGCACTCGAGACCGCACCTTTGAAACCTAAGGTGTGGCTAAGATACGTGGACGATACTTTTGTAATATGGGGCCATGGTAAAGATCAATTAAATCTGTTTTACTACATCTTAACAGCCTGAACTCTAACATTCGGTTTACCATGCAGTTAGAGAATGAACAGGAAATCGCTTTTGTCGACGTTATGGTAACGAAGTCCGCTGATCTAACCTTGGGACATACAGTTTACCGTAAGCCGACCCATACTGACAGATATTTATATAAGACGTCCAACCACCACCAACGACAGAAATACGGAGTGATAAAAACACTGGCTGACCGCGCGAAAAGAATTTGTGAAAAACAGTGCCTAAACCATGAAATTAAACACCTCAACGAGGCCCTACGCGCAATGGGTACAGCCAGAAAGATATCCAGCGAGCACTCCATCCAAGACGTCCAACTACAAGGGTAATTGGAGACATGCAGCCCCTGGCTAGAGCTTTCCTTCCATCATACTAATTTATAAAAATGAGATAGTGTGTGTCTGTCTGTCTGTCTGTCTGTCTGTCTGTCTGTTACTCAATAACGCAAGAACCACTGGTCCTATTTAAATGAAATTTTGCATGGATGTAGCTGATTTACCAGGTTTACATATAGGATACTTTTGATTTCGAAATTTTGCACTATTCAAAAATGGCGACCATTTTAGTGACGTCACTAGACCCTTTGGTTTCAAAATTTCATATTTCCATATCAAATAAAAAGAGAACGGTAGGAAATAGCAAACTTTTAATGGCACACATGAGCTTTGAAATTTACTTTCCTATCCGAAAGGTCCTTATCACTTTTCGTGTATCTCCAACAGTTAGCGAGTAAAACCGACATTTGTGACGTCACTACACACTTTGGTTTCAAAATTTCATATTTCCTTTTCAAATAAAAAGAGAACGCTAAGAAATAGCAAACTTTTGATGGTATACATGAGCTTTAACAATTAATTTTCTATCCGAAAGGTCCTGATCACTTTTCGTATATCTCCAACGGTTAGCGAGTAAAATTTTTTTTGTCTGTCTGTTTGTTTGTCTGTGGACAAATCTGTTCCCTTATAACTCGAGAACGGCTGGGTGTATCAACGTAAAATTTGGTACAGATATCCATCAGAGGCACGACACTAATCATTGATGTAACTCTTCTCCGTACCTCTCATAAAAGGGGGCCTACCCCCCTTAAAATACAAGCTGAAATAGGCGTAGAAGGACGAGACGAAACTCATTTTCAGCCCCTCAATGTGAGAGACAAAACTCGGGTCCCCGAAAACCACATTTTAAGGACCGAAGACCAACCGTTTTTGAGATATTCCCAGAAAACTAATTTAATTTAATAAACTAATGAACGAATGCAAGCCAGTAACCATGCCAACGGATTCTCATTGCTGTACGACGCAATGCAATTCCATTAATTACATTAGTGTGAAAGTTTTCAAACGGCTAGAACGTTATCATGGAACCAAACTAAGCCGTAAAATTCATCAATACGTATAATGCGCTTAAGGGGATCAAGGGGTACTCTAGAATTTTTTCACACGATTTACACCTGCGGGTGTGGTACGGCAGGTCTATTATATTCCTATCCCCATATTATTCATTCATTCATTTATTCATTTCGTATAGGCCATCTATGGACCGCGTCATTCCAACCGTCTCCTACTGGCTTTGATGTTTGCCCTGTACGCCCGCATTCGTTCTCGGTGGATTTCCTTCCGTTCCTGGGTCCAAATCTTTCCCGATTTCAGCTTCGGTTTTTCTTGTAAACCTTTACAAGCTTGAAGTTTCCCTTTGAGTGGGGCGCGCACCTGAATGTCTGTTGGTGTAATCCCCACTTCTTTCAGATCTTTATCCAGTTCAATGCACCAGGCCCATTTTGTTTTCCTCTCCTGAAAGTAAGTTATGTTGCGGTTGGTCAGTCTAGCTGGGCTCATTCGTTTCACATGCCCAAAAAATGGTAACCTTCTCTTCCGGATGACGTACCTTATCTTCTCCACATGAGTATATAGGTCATGGTTATGCCGTCTTCTGTATTCCCCATTGTCTTTGATGGAACCCAATATCTTTCTCAAAATTTTCCTTTCTTTGGCCTCCAGTTTCTCGACCAAGCCATTTTTGTTCATCGTGAGGCATTCAGAAGCATGCAAGACCTCCGGACGGATGACACTGCAGTAATGTTTTAGTTTTGCGTTGAAGGATATTGACCTTTTCTTATAGATGTCCTTAGTTAAATGGTAGGCCATTTCCATTTTGCTCATGCGTGATGTGAATGCTTATTTTTCTGATAATATCCCTTCCCTGACCCGTCCTGAAAAGAAAAGTACATGGCCATTGGCTGAATTAAAAATATAAACAAGATGTTCAGTAAAGAACATATAGCCTACTTTCTCCTAAATGCATGGGTATTGTTATAACTCTTTGTCCTTTTCAAGGAGTATAATTGAATGTTGGATGTAGTAGTTTGTTGAAATACAACGTGCTATAGGGATATTAAACATGAATATGAGGTTCCCTTTGCTAGTGCTACCTCTGTAAAAAAATTCATTCAATTCGGTTTCACCGTGTTTGAATTGATCTGGGGAATGGATTTGCACACATACATGGCCGCTATTTGCAAACTATTGGGCTGATGACCTTGTAGTCAGTCATAAGATGCTTTCCACAAAAAGGCATGTTGTTGCAAAATCCGGTAGAGATCAAATTATTAGGATGGTCGAAATTTGATTTAAGCTTTTAACATTTGGGTGGCCGTCATTCCGTTTCCGTCAAGATGGCGGCGATATAAAGCATAACACTGAGGTGCCTTTTGCTAGTGCTAAATCTGTACCAAATTTCGTTCCATTCGGTTTCACCGTGTTCGAATTAATAGGGGGAATCGATTTTCACACAAAGATGTCCGCCATCCGCAAAATATTAGGCTAATGACCCATTAGATTGGTCAAAGGATGCTCCCTCCATAGTGGTATGTTGATGCAAAATTTGGTAGAGATCGGATGATTAGGTTAATCGTAATTTGATTTAAGCTTTGAATATTTGTGTGGCCGCCATTACGTTTCCGTCAAGATGGCGGCGATATAAAACATGACACTGAGGTGCCCTTTGCTAGTTCTACCTCTGTACCAAATTTCATTCCATTCGGTTTCACCGTGTTCGAATTAATAGGGGGAATCGATTTTGACACAAAGATGGCCGCCATCCGCAAACTATTAGGCTAATGACCTATTAGATTTGTCAAAGGATGCTCCCTCCATAAAGGTATGTTGTTGCAAAATTTGGTAGAGATCGGATGATTAGGTTAGTCGTAATTTGATTTAAGCTTTGAACATTTGTGTGGCCGCCATTACGTTTCCGTCAAGATGGCGGCGATATAAAACATGACACTGAGGTGCCCTTTGCTAGTACTACCTCTGTACCAAATTTCGTTCCATTCGGTTTCACCGTGTTCGAATTAATAGGGGCAATCGATTTTCACACAAAGATGGCCGCCATCCGCAAACTATTAGGCGGATGACCTATTAGTTTGGTCAAAGGATGCTGCCCACATAAAGGTATGTTGTTGCAAAATTTGGTAGAGATCGGATGATTAGGTTAGTCGTAATTTGATTTAAGCTTTGAACATTTGTGTGGCCGCCATTACGTTTCCGTCAAGATGGCGGCGATATAAAACATGACACTGGGGTGCCCTTTGCTAGTGCTATCTCTGTACCAAATTTCTTTCCATTCGGTTTCACCGTGTTTGAATTAATAGGGGTAATCGATTTTGACACAAAGATGGCCGCCATCCGCAAACTATTAGGCTAATGACCTATTAGATTTGTCAAAGGATGCTCCCTCCAAAAAGGTATGTTGTTGCAAAATTTGGTAGAGATCGGATGATTAGGTTAGTCGTAATTTGATTTAAGCTTTGAACATTTGTGTGGCCGCCATTACGTTTCCGTCAAGATGGCGGCGATATAAAACATGACACTGGGGTGCCCTATGCTAGTACTACATCTGTACCAAATTTCGTTCCATTCGGTTTCACCGTGTTTGAATTAATAGGGGCAATCGATTTTCACACAAAGATGGCCACCATCCGCAAACTATTAGGCTGATGACCTAATAGTTTGGTCAAAGGATGCTTCCCCCATAAAGGTATGTTGTTGCAAAATTTGGTAGAGATCGGATGATTAGGTTAGTCGTAATTTGATTTAAGCTTTGAACATTTGTGTGGCCGCCATTACGTTTCCGTCAAGATGGCGGAGATTTAAAACATGACACTGAGGTGTCCTTTGCTACTGCTACCTTTGTACCAAATTTCGTTCAATTTGCGCTCACCGTGTTCGAATTGTTAGGGGGGGGACAGACATTCAGAGTACACACACTCACACACACACACAAAGACTCACACACACACATACACACACACAGACAGACACACTTTTTTTCGCCCTGTAGTGATCTCATAAGTTTACTTTCATTTTTTGCAAAAATCGAAAGTAGGCTAAAAATAGGTGTTATAATTTCTCCCTATATTATATTATTATTAGTATTATATTATGGCGTACAACGACGAGATAAATCCCCTCAGTGCCAGCAACAAAACTCGGGGGCCCTAAAGGGTCCTCGAAAACTACATTATAAGGCTCTAAATCCAACAGTTTCTGAAATATTCCCAGAAAACTAATTTAATTTAATTTAACAAACTAAGGAAGGAATGCAAATCGGTAACCATGAGAACATTATCTCAAGGGGTGGCTTACAACTTGACATCTATTTCTGTAAGAAGCAATGTCACTCCATTTATTACATTTCTGTGAAAGTTTGCAAATGGCTATAAGGTTATCACGGAACTAACGTAGACCGTATAATTCATCAATGCAATTAAGGGGGTGAAGGGGTAACCTAGAATTTTTTCATGCAATTTTCACGTTCGACATATAGTACAGAAGGTCTATTATATCTCCAAACAGCAACATTATTTTCAAAAATTCCTGAATTGAACCAGCATTTTTTGCGGCTTTTAGGAATTTGGGCAATTTGAGGCTAAAGAACCTGAATTTTCATGCACCACAAGCCTTTATAATTTATGAAAGGGGTCTTCCTGTGTATGAGCACCTAGCACAACGTAGAGGGTCAGTTTTTATGTGACGTGTATTGCGTTTCGTCTACAAGGCTTTCAATTGTATTTCACGTCAGGAAGTACACGTTAGGTGAATTTAGTCTGAGAGCACATTTTAACTTTTTTTTTGTCGACATGCGCGTTCATCGTAAGGATGATTTTATTTGATACTGTGTGGTAGATATACCCATATTTGGATATCTGGGTAATATGTTGTAGACAATAGAATTGTCTGTCTGTCTTTCTGTGTATCTTTATGTACGCCTATACCTCGTGTTCGGATGCTTGGTGCATCGTAAAATTAGGTATTAGAGTCAATACACCAATCATTTATAAAACACTTCACCGTACATTAGAAGGGTGGATATAGAGAAAAACTTCTCAATTTATGCAAAAATAGGCGAAATATAAAAATTATCCTAGAAGGACGACCAAAGCATATGTTGCGCTTCTCAATGTGAGACCCAAAATTCGGGAATCTATAAAGGGTCTCCGAAAACTACATTTTAAGGGCCTTAAATAAACAGTGTGTGTGTGATATTCCCAGTAAACTAACTTCGTTCTGATAAACTTGAAGTGAGATTTTCAAAGTGAAATGCCATGTCCTGTGGTTCGGATTCTACGTAAAAAGGAGGTCCGTGGCTCATGATCTCAAGATTAACGGTCACGTTAAACTACAAGCTTCCTTCCTTCCTTCCTTCCTTGATAAACTTGAAGGAATGACAAACTGCTAACCATTATTATTATTATTATTATTATTATTATTTATTTACCATAAATCGTACACGAAGTATGGAAGGCCTAGTGAAAAAGGGCAAGCCCCACATACATATTTCATGCTTCACAGGCACAGCTTACATCTACATTTGTTTTAACAATATTTACAAGTTTTACAAAGATATTTGCAGTATTTACATATTTAGAATATTGACATAGTAAATTTTCCTGTTCACTCACTCTCTCACGCACGTACTTTCATAACCTCGATCACGCAATACATTCATTCATTCCATTCAGATATTCATTCAGCGAGACCATCAATCACTCATACAGACGTTTATTTATACAATGTACCTTTTTACGTACGGCTTGAATTTCCTAAGAGGCAAGATCTTGGCATCCCCTTGCAGCGCGTTCCATAACCGCGCAGAGCGGCCGTAGAAACCTGCCAGGTAAGCATTGCTACGTGCGAAGGGCGGAACGAGAGTTACACCTCGTCCTCTCTGAACTGAGCGATATGCCAATGACAGTCGGCAAAAAGGGTCAATATTAATGGAACCTGTAAGGGATTTTTTAAGAAAAATTAGATCAATTTGTTTGGCTGTTGCCTCTATAGATGGAAATTTTGACAAAGGGGAAGGGGAATAACGAGCTATTAGCCTTTCTGCGCGGCGCTGTACACGCTGGAGCTTGTTCATGTTTTCCGCTGTAGTGGGATGCCAAGCAGGTAAGCCGTACGTTAATATCGGACGGACCATGCATGTGTAAGCCATCCTGAAGGCTCTAGGTTTACAGCCTCTCATGTTTCTGTACAAGAAACCCAGAACTTTGTTGGCCTTACATCTTGCCTCTTCACTTTGTATGTTCCAATTCAGGGTGTCGGAGATTGTTACCCCTAATAACTTTAAGTTTGTGCACTGTGGGATGACACTGTTCATAATTTTGTATTCATTCTCAATGGGTTTTTGTGACCTGGTTATTCTTATGTATTTACATTTTTGTACATTTATATTTAAATTATTCTCAGAACACCACAGCGATAAGTTGTCCAGATCTGATTTAAGACAGAGGGAATCTTCTTCACATTTAATGCCCCTGTATAGCACGGTGTCATCTGCATATAGTGACATTGATGAGGTGACACAGCCAGGAAGATCGAGCACATATATAGTGAAGAGAAGAGGTCCGATCACAGAGCCCTGAATCACTCCAGAAGTAACTTGAGCAGCCTGCGATCGAGCTCCTCCGTACACCACACACTGCGTTCGACCCTCTAGGAATGACCTCACCCATGCAAGTAAGCTACCCCGTATGTTAAGCTGCTGTAGCTTTAACAAAAGTCTTTCATGAGACACTTGATCGAAGACCTTAGCCCAATCCAGTGCAATACAGTCCACTTGTTTCACTTCTGGCTGATTCAAGTAGAACTGAAACTCATCAATGACTTTTGTCAATAGAGTAGTGCAAGAACGACCCGGAAGAAAACCGTGCTGATTTGGATCGAGCAGATTGTTCTCCCGTAGGAATTCCAGCACACTGTTTGCTACTAGCCGCTCCATACATTTACAAATTATAGATGTTAGACACACCGGTCTGTAATTTGCAACATCTTCTCTGTCACCTTGCTTATAGATTGGCACCACGTTAGCACATTTCCACCCACACGGCACTGAACCTTGGTTGATAAGACAGGTTGAATAACGCACACAGAGAGGGCGCTAATGCTTCCGCACACTGCAGCAGGATCCTTCCGGGAACATCATCTGGGCCGGTCGCTGCATGTGGTCTAATCTTCCGTAGGCTCTGAATCACCTCAGTTGTTGTGAAGTACAGGTTGGAGAGTGGGAGGGGTGGAAGTGATGACCTTGGCAGAAGCCGGTTCATGGTCATATCCGGCTTAGAAAAGTTCTGCTTGAAACTGTCACTGAACGCTGTTGCAATATCTTGGGGTGCACTTAGGAATTTACCGTTACAGTGAAATGAGGCTGGCGCAGCGGTGCCGCGTCTTCTGGACAAAAATTTCCACATTTCACTGGTGCTGCTTATTTTGTGAATATAATTGTCGTATGTTTCGCGAATTAATTTCTTTGTTTGGTTCCTGATGTTCTTGTATTTTTCCCACATGATGTCAGTTGAGCAACTTTTCCATTTCTTGTATAAAACGTTCCTTTTCCTAATCATTTTAATGACTTCCTTCGTCACCCAAGGAGAATTTTTCTTCCCACTAATGGTTATTTTCGGTATAGCTATATCCACACATTCAAAGAAACAATTTCGCCAGGCGTGCCACACTGAGTTGATGTCGCTGGTGTCCAAAATACATGGGGTGGGAAGGTGTTTGAGGAATAAAGATGATAGCAGTTTCCAGTCTGCCTTTTTGTAATTGTATACTGTCCTCACTGTGCTCTTGCTGCGTGGTTTGTTGTAATGCAATGTGGTAAAGATGGCTGCGTGATCACTGAAATCGGGTATGACTTCAGCTTTCTGTACGGAGGAAGGAAGGCTTGTGAGGAATAGGTCTATTGTGGAGCGTGTAGTTTGTGTGATTCGAGTTGCTTCGGTTATTAATTGGTCAAGGAATAAATCGTAGAATGCGGTAAGGAATTCATTAGCAATGGGATCCTTGGGAGTGGGAGGAGAGTTTTGCCAGTCTATTTCTAAATTTAAATCGCCTGTTATGTAAATGGCCTTGTATTTGTGCTGGATGTATTGTACACGACGGAGGGACTCCAATAGTTCATCATTGATGTGCCGAGTTGAATTTGGAGCACGGTATATAGAGCCTATTAGAAATGTATTGTTTGCACACGTGAATTCCACCCACACAGCCTCAGCATCAGTTTCATGCTCCCGTTGGCGAACAGGCCTTAACTCAGGTTTCATGGCTATTAGTACCCCTCCCCCTGATGTCCAGGTTCGATCTTTGCGGAACATGGTGTATGTTACCGGAAATATTTCTGGGTCTTTAGTGGATTTTTTCAGCCATGTCTACCCTGAACACACAATTGACGGATTAAGTGCTGTGAGACAAGAACGCAGGTCCGGTTGTTTGGCGGGACATGTTACACTTCGAGCATTGAAGGAAAAAATGGACAATGCTTTGCCATCCGAGGGTGTTACGTCACTATCTACACTATTTGCACTCTGTGTCGATGTATTAAAAAATGAGTTAGAGAACTGGGGTAAAGAACAGTTCCAACACAGCCACGAATGTTCCCAGAGGTGATTATTTTGTGTTTTGAAGCACTGATTTTTGCACAAGTTCTGTGCGCTTGAGAGTGGCAAGATGTACATGTCACAAATAACTGATTCACACGACCCTTCGAATCACAAATTATACACACCTTATTCGGCCCTGGGTTAATCTCCACATCTCCACTGAGAGCCACAGACAGCACCACGAGATGTAATAATGTAGCGGGCGGTCTGGCAACCCCGCGCACCTGCTGCCGTGACTATCAGCCCCTCGCTTCCACACCATGTGAGAGAAGATATATTGAGTTTACAAACTACCATGAGGTGTTCCTTTAGGTCCGAGTTCACACACGAGTCTTCAATTGTTAAAGAATGATCGAGGATCTTTTTCGAGGCACCCACTGAGCTTTTACTAGGTAGAACACGAGGAAAAGTTGGAGCACTCTAACTGCTACACACCTGCTGGCCGCCATCTTGTTGCAACAGTAGCTCAATTGATAATGTCTGGTGTTAACAACGAACACCGTTCGAAGAACGGGTACTTCTGCTAGTATATAAAAAAGGTCACGGATAGAATAGGGAGGCTACTCGAGTCCCATCATATAAAGACCATACAGGCCTACGAGAAAAATTAAGGACATGTTTAGGTGATTGTGGCCAATTATATATTGGAACAACGAAAAGAAGTATTGACACTCGCCTCAAGGAGCACGAACGACACAGCCGGCTGGGTCAAACAGATAAATCCACTGTTGCAGCACACTCGTTACTCGCAGGTCACCACATAAGATATGGAGACACCGAAGTTCTGTCCACCACGGTGTCTTACCATGCCAGGCTACAAAGGGAGGCCATTGAAATCCTGAAGCATACTAACAGCTTCAATCTTAAGGAGGAAGCAGAACGTGTGAACAGAGCTTGGCTTCCAGTCCTTAATCCCCTCAAGCCTGCCCTCATTGACCGTAGTAGACGAGAAGATGCAACGGAAGAGCAGCCCTGTCCTTGATGCATTACATTTATGTGGTACGCCGTTGCTATGGTAGCCTCTACTGTCTGTGTGGTTTGTTGACTGTATCCTCTGTTTACTTGTTTTACCTCGCTTAATGTAACCTGTGAACATGCTGAACGCAGTTTTCAGCGAAACGTCAGGACAACAAAATAATGTCCATAGAACACGGCCTATAAGCCCGCGAAACAGAGATTCTTATTTCAACGCCGGTCGTAAAAGTCTGAATTTTTACAGAATTTATGTTTGATTACTGACATAAGATTGAATTAAATTTGAATTAATTTATTTTTAGAGAACTGCTACTGAGGCTAAATAGCCCCTTTATGTAGCGTATACAATATTCTGACTTGAAGTAAAGAAACTAAACCTAGCTTAACAACCAACAAAACAAACTATAAATGACACTTATAACCAAACAAGCCAATTAGCAAACATGTCGTATACAAGATGAACAACTCAAATTAGAAAATTTATTAAAATGAATTATACACCCACCTGAATCAATACTATAAATAAATAAATTATTAAATTAAGAACATGTTTAATCATTTATTTATAGTATTGAACAGGCGGTTGTATAATTATTTTTAATAACTATTTTAGTATATCAATACGGAACCACCATGAATAATTTAAATAATGTAACAAATTAGAGTATAAAACCAAGTAGTTCCGTGGTTAACTAACGCCTATTTTCATATATCCTACTCATGTTAATTACCACTATCAACATACAAAATTTCACTTTGAAGGTTGTGATAGACTCGTAGATATTGAGAACCGTCTAAATATTTCAGATGGTTCGCAGGTTGGATTTTTATGTATGTACTATTACATGAAGATTGTTGTGTACGTGTGATATTCAAACTTCAATCGCATGATTAGAACACAAGAAGTAAAAACGAGATTTTAAAATTTCGCACAGCTGCCATCTTGTGGTTACGAAAACAATTGAAATAAATAAGATGCCAGTGGATTAATATTCGCATAAGCATGTAACGTGCAAAGTTTCACTGCACTCGGATGGTTACATCGCAAGAAACGTCCATTTAAATATGTATACTTCGCGTCGCCGCCATGTTGGATTTGTGCTCACCAGGTTACTGAAAGTCCTATAGGTGAACTTATGTTCATAGCCTCTATGAACATAAAAAATTCAGTTTAATTGCTGTAAAAGATTCGTAGATATTGAGAACCGTCTAAATATTTCGGATGCTCGCCATTTTGTATAGGCCATAGAGTTATGAACCATTAAAGGAAAATTATTGTGTGGGTTCATTATTCAAACTTTCACTTCAATCGCATGATTACGACACAAGAAATAAAAACTTAAATTTAAAATTATGCACAGACGCCATCTTGAGGTTATGTAAACAATTGAACTAAATTAGATGCCAGTGCATTACAATATGTATAATCATTTACTGAACCACATTTCACTGCGCTCAGATAGTTACAGTAAATCACTAGGAAAGTATATTAAAATGTTTCAACTTCGCTTGGCCGCCATGTTTGTTTTGTACTTTAGAGGGTTATGAAAGTTATATAGATAAACTTGCAGTGGCCTTTATCACCGTACAAAATTTCAGGGTGATATCTATAATAGTTTCGGAGATACAGAATGCCGGTGGAATATTTCGCACAGGCGCCATTTTAAGGTTATGTAAACAATTGAACTAAATTAGATGCCAGTGCATTACAATGTGTATAAACATTTGCTGTACCAAGTTTCATTACGTTTGGATGGTTAAATCGTGAGAAAAGTCTATTTAAAAGTCTCAACTTCGCTTGGCCGCCATGTTTGTTTTGTAGTTACCAGGTTTTTTCAAAGTCTCACAGGTGAACTTCTAGTAGTGCTCTTTATCACCGTACACACTTTCAGGGTGATATCGGTAATAGTTTCGGAGATACTGAATGCTGGTAAAATATTTCGCACAGCCACCATGTTGGATTGGTGAGAGACAATGAAATTTGAAGTGCACGGTCGGGGTCGGCCAGAATGGTGCTATGAACTTACCGAGTTTCATTGATATCGCTCCAGCCGTTTCGATTTCATTAGGGGGAGACACACACGTACTCAGACATACACACACATCGGCAAAAGGTGATCTCATAAGCCTATTTTTAGCCTACTTTCAATTTTTGCAAAAAATGAAAGTAGAGTTATGATATCTACACAGAGCCAAAAATTGTCTGTCTGTCTGTGTGTGTGTGTGTGTGTGTGTGTGTGTGTACTCTGAATGTCTGCCCCTCCCCCTTATCAATTCGAACACGGTGAAAACGAATTGAACGAAATTTGGTACAGCGGTAAAACTAACAAAGGGCACCTCAGTGTCATGTTTTATATCGCCGCCATCTTGACGGATACGTAATGGCGGCCACCCAAATGCTAAAAGCTTAAATCACATTACGACTAACCTAATCATCCACTCTCTAGCAAATTTTGTAACAACATACCTTTATTTGGGACGCATATTTTGACCAAACTACAAGATCATCAGCCCAATACTCGGCGGATGGCGGCCATATATGTGTGCAAATCGATTCCCCCTATCAATTCAAACACGATGAAACCGAATTGAACGAAATTTGGTACAGAGGTAGCACTAGGAAAGGACACCCCAGTGTCATGATTTATATTGCCCCCATCTTGACGTAAAACGTAATGGCGGCCACCCAAATGTAAAAAGCTTGAATCAAATTACGCCAAAACTTATCCTCTAAACACTACGAAATTTTTCAATATTATACCTTTATGTATCAAGAATCTTTTGAGCAAACTACGAGGTCATCAGCCCCATACATTGCGGATGGCGGACATGTATGTGTGCAAATCGATTACCCCGATTAATTCTAACACGGTGAAACCAAATTGATCATCATTTGGTACAGAGGTAGCACTGGCAAAGGGCACACAGTGTCATGTTTTATATTACCGACATCTTGACGGATAAGTAATGGCGGCCACCCAAATGTTAAAAGCTTAAATCATTTTACGACCAACCTAATAATCGGACCTCTACCAAATTTTGTAACAATATACCTTTATGCGGAAAGCATATTTTGACCAAACGACAAGATTATCAGCCCAATAGTTTGTAGATGGTGGCCATGTATGTGTGCAAATCGATTCCCCCTATCAATTCAAACACGGTAAAACCGAATTGAACGATATTTGGTACAGAGGTAGCACTAGCAAAGGGCACCTCACTGTCATGTTTTATATCGCCGCCATCTTGACGAAATCGTAATGGCGGCCACCCAAATGTAAAAATCTTGATATAAATTACGCCCAACCTAATCATCTGATCTCTACGAAATTTTTCAACATTGTACCTTTATGTATAAAGAATCTTTTGAGCAAACTACAAGGTCATCAACCCAATAATTTGCGGATGGCGGACATGTATGTGTGCAAATCGATTCCCCCTATCTTTTCAAACACGGTGAAACCGAATTGAACGAAATTTGGTACAAAGGTATCAAAAGCGAAGGGCACCTTAGTGTCATGTTTTATATCGCCGCCATCTTGACGGAAACGTAATGGTGGGCACCCAAATGTAAAAAGCTTAAATCAAATTACGACCAACTTAATCATCTGATCTCTACCAAATTCTGCAACAACATACCTTTATCTGAGAAGCGTTCTTTGACCAAGCTACAAGGTCATCAGTCCAATAGTTTGCATATGACAGCCATGTATGTGTGCAAATCGATTCCCCCTATCAATTCAACACGGTCAAACCAAATTGAACGAAATTTGGTACTGAGGTAGCACTAGCAAGGAGCACCTCACTGTCATGGTTTATATCGCCACCATCTTCACCGAAACAGAATGGCGGCCAACCAAAGGTTAAAAGCTTAAATCAAATTACGACCAACCTTATAATTTGAACTCTACCAAATTTTGCAACAATATAACTTTTTGTGGGAAACATCTTTTGACTGAACTGCAAGGTCATCAGCCCAATAGTCTGCAGATAGCGGCCATGTATGTGTGCAAATTGATTCCCCATATCAATTCAAACACGTTGAAACCGAATTGAAATATTTTTTACAGAGGTAGCACTGGCAAAGGGCACCACATATTCATGTTTAATATCCGTATAGCACCTCGTATTTCAACAAGCTACTATAACCGACATTCAATTATACTCCTTGAAAAGGACAAAGAGTTATAACAATACCCATGCATTTAGGAGAAAGTAGGCCATATGTTCTTTACTGAACATTTTGTTTCATAAATGAAAATTGGCTTAAAATGAGGAAAAAGTAGACTTATGAGTAGACCGCACGTTACCACGACTCAAACTCGATCGTCCGAGCTAAAATTTCAGCGACGTAACCATGGTGGCATCGTCCTTCTGAGGGACCGCTGACATTATATAGAGTCTCTTAAATATGATTATCCCGCATCAGTTGTCTATAAAAATCTCGCAAGCACGCGCGAATATTTTAACATTTAAAGTGTGGCCCACCAATCAGATCACGCTAAATAAATTTTGATATATTTTAGGGAGAAGGGATACCTTGGTCAACATTCCAGTGTTAACCTGTGTTAATATGGTGTCTGTGACAGCCACTGTAGTGCTCTTCGGTGGCGTAGTTGGTAGTATGCTGAGCCTATATGCCCAAGATCGCGGGTTCAAACCTGGCCGAATTCGTTGGATTTTTTAAGAGCGTTAAATATCTCTCAGTATGCGTTCCTTCGGAGGGGAAGTAATGGCAGTGGTCCCATGTCATAGATTTTTGGCATGGAAAAGAACCTTCCATGAACTACACTTGCGGAAGCAAAAATTTGTAGGTTAGTTTGATAACGCTCTATTAGTTCCAACGTTCGCCACCGGGTTCTGACTGCGATGGCATTTAGTAGCCGCGTCCGCAGCTAGGTGTCGTGGATGGTAGCATTTGGTGGCAAAAGTAGGAACTACTTGAAAAAGTTAATCGTTTGCAGTCCTTCTACCTGAATCACAGATAACACACATTAATACTGCCATCACAATTAACAGCGGTTATCGGACAAATTCTACACACACCCAAAGTACACGAGGCTACATAACCGCGTTGACGCAGCCCCTAAACTAAGGAACCAACCAACTAACCGCATTCAGTGTGATATTAATAATTTCGACGAAAATAATTGCCGAATCTTGCCTAGAATTTGAAATAAGGTACCATTTCGTCGTTTTCATGGAGTAAATGT
Source organism: Meconema thalassinum (assembly GCA_946902985.2). NCBI lineage: Eukaryota > Metazoa > Arthropoda > Insecta > Orthoptera > Tettigoniidae > Meconema > Meconema thalassinum. The sequence continues at coordinate 69,903,011 of OX336399.1, read as the reverse complement.
AGAAAAACTCAAGGGGAACTTTACTAAAAATCTTCGTTGTCATCGCAGGGATTCGAAACTTATGGCCCCAGATACTTTGCAGGCCTTCATCACAGTCATGTTGCGTGAATGAACCTTCACGGGTAAACCGCAGAGTGACCTCTGGTTCTGACGTATCTCTAAATATAACACCACCGAGTTGAGTGATAAGAAGCTGAAATAAGTATCGTAAATAAAAGAAAGAAGTTCCCCCTCTCCTGCAACTTTCTGCTACTTAAGTCACGGTCTCTTGACGTGGTCCAATAGACAAGATACCATGAAGTGTGTGTGTATTATTCTGCTGGCAATATTGCTAGCAACACTGTTTGTACAGGGTAATTCAAATTCAGTCGATGTTAATTACTCTCTTGGTAAGAGTATACGTCAAAGACCATGCCTTAAAAATAGTTCGGACTGTTTAACAGTGAGCTGTTCTGAATGTGCCAAAGGTTGCAAACGCGAACGAGGATATTGTAGAACAGAGCCAAGATCCAACAATAATTAAAGGTAAGAAAATATCTAGATTACTTTACAAATTGTCAAATTTATAGCCTGGTTACCTCATGAAGATTTAAATAGAAACTGGGATTAAAAGACCATCGACAAGGTGATCCCTGTGCGTGTATGGGTCTGTCTGTAGGGAAGATTGTACCATTTTAGTGGGCAAAATATTTAAAAAAATGTTTTGCTTATAAACATTCCTTGGAGTGTACTTTACTAGATACCTATGTTTTCTAATGGCATTTTAGCCACTAAAGCCTTTATTTATTAACTTACTTCTAGGTCTGCACTACTTTCCACGCTGCCCCTTTGCGTACTGTCAACTTCTCGGACATCAAACAATTCATTTTAGCGATATTTTGTTTTATGAAGATATTTCGTGCTCAGTGTTGGCTCTGTTGCCACGGAGCAACTTTCAATAATTGTTGATTGTGTTCCTGGCGCGTTTTCAGTACATGTTTTCATCGGAAAGTTTGTTTTTGTGTCATCATGCCTCGAATTGGAAAAGTATTCATGAAATGCAAAGGAGGGCCTGTAAGAAAACCAAAAGCAAATGTACTTAGTGATGATAATGCTGGAAATAATAGGAATTTGGTTAGTGAAAGTGCTTCAGGCTCTTTTAGATTACGTTCAACATGCACTTCAGCTTCCTCACTGAGTGATATATCTATCAGTGAAAATATTATTACCAGTGCTCCCAGAAGGAAGTTGAACACTGATTCAAGTGTAGGATATTTTGTAAGAAATAATGATAACATTGAAGAATAGAAAAGTGACAATGTTGTCATGGATACAGAATTGTTGTCATCTGCCATATCTTCATTTGTAGTTTGTAAACAATGCCATGTTAGTGACAGTTTATTTTGTTAAGAATATACCACTGCTAGATATGGACTTGCTTGTAAACTATTTCGAAAATGCAGTAGCCTAACTAAACCTCAGCATCTATTTCGCACCAGTAAGAAGGTTGACAGTGGGTATGAAAGTAATATTAGGTTTGTGTATGGATTGCGTCCTATAGGTAAAGGTGAATTAGCAGTCGGATATGCATGTTCAGAATTGGATGCTATCAGTGTGATAAAAACAGATTATAAAATGACTCTGATGGCTAGAAAGGCAAGAATGCATTCAAGGAATGCTAAGAAGCATAGGGAGGATCTATAAAATGAAAATGACCCTAGATATATATCAGGGATGTTCTAAGGTGATCACTAAACTATGTTAAACATTAAAACCTGTTTTCCAAGATTTTTTATGTTTTATGTTTAGGTACATTTTTCTCAGGAACTAACCATCATAGAACAGTAAAACTTAAACATATTACAGAGACTGGGTTGAACATTATATATGCATTTTTAAAAGATGTTGAGTTTAATATTTTAAAAATTAACGAGAAGTTCCGTGACGAACTAAAGAGCCTACTTTTCTTAAAATTTAAGATTCATGCCAATCTATATAGACCTATCTAGAAAAATAGCGAAATTAAGTTGGTAATATCGAAATTTCTAATTAGTTCGAAATATACCTGTAGCCTAATAGAACACTACTGTTGGCAGCCCTGGTGACTGAATATATTCTTAGTTCCATCTCTTAAGATACAGAATACAATATTTGGTTGAAGTCCAATGGATAGCATGGACGTTACATGCAGTTAGACATTGGATCTATCAGCGCGCGTAAAATCATGTTGGCAACAATGTCACGCATGCGTTGGTCAGAAATAATCTGAAATATTATGATATCTTGCTGTGCCAATTTTGGATGAAATCCATTTGTTAGTATAGAAGTTACATGTACTTGAAAATTGTACCTATCAACAGGCTTAGAGTCATGTTGGCAGCACTGACGTGTATTAGTTTACCATAATTAATCTAGAATGTTAGGTAATATACTTGTGCAAAGTTTGAAGCTGTTGGCTTACATACTTTCTGATATATTAATATTTGGGTAAAAAATAGAGACATCATTTATTAACAATTGGCAGCCCTGGTTGCTCTTAAGAATAAGCATAGTCATATCTGTTATGGTACACATAGCACATAGGAAATTTGGTTCAAATCCAATTGATATTATAGAAGTTACATGTATTTAAAAATTGGTCTTATCAGCAGTCTTAGAATCATGTTGGTAGCACTGATGTACATAAGTTACTCCAAATTAATTTAGAATGTCAGGTACTATACGTGTGCATAGTTTAAAGCTGTCGGCTTGCATACTTTCTGATATATTGGTATTTGGATAAAAGAATAGAGATAACATTTATTGACAGTTGGCAGCCCTGGTGGCTCGTACGAATACGCCCAGTCATATCTGTTTATGTACACATATTACATACAAAATTTGGTTGAAATCCAATTGATAGTATAGAGGTTATATGCATTTAAAATTAGACCTATCAGAAGACATAGAATCATTTTGGCAACACTGCCATGCATGGCCTCCTGGAAATTTAACTTAAATATTATTATCTATACGTGTGCCAATTTTGAAATAGCTCCCATTCATACCTTCCAAGATATCCAACATGGAGCTCAAATTTCAATTGCGATTTTTCAGCCGTTGGTAGCACTGACATCATTTTCAAATATGGCCGTGAGATATTCAGGTATAGATCTTTACTCCTACCAAATTTCGTTTGGATTCCTGCAGCCGTTTAGGAGTTGATAGGGGGGGGGGGACACACACACAGCCAGACAGACAGACAGAAGGACAGACAGACAGACAGACAGACAGACAGACCACATTTGCCCGATCTCATAAGACTACTTTTTCCTCATTTTTGCAAAATGTGAAAAGTAGGCTAAAAATTTATAAATATGAAATATATCGCACATTTTTACAACTTGCAAAATAATCTCTAAAAAATACATTATACAAGCTCTGCACGTAATAAAATAGGTTTAGGAATAGAAAACCCTCTTGTACCAGCCATTCAAATTTTATAATATTATCTTGAAGGATTCAGGAGAAAAATGTACCTAAATTTGCCATATTTAACATGGTTAGTAAACAGGGTACAATCTCCCCTTAAGAGATCATCGACAAGGTGATTCATGTGCATGCATGTGTCTGTCTGTCTGTCGGTCTACCACACCCACCCCGGATCAAAACCTGAAAGAGTTCTCCGACAATAATGAATATTGTATGAGGTAATATATTTTCCCGACATACTATTGGACCTAAAATAAATTTAATATGTGCACCTAAAGAGATGGAACTAAGAACATATTCAATGTCGCCATGTCTGCCAACTGTTCATATACGGTCTCTATAATTTAGGACCATAGTCTCAGTAGGCCTACATTCGATAGTATGCAGGTGGAAATATCTAAATTTTGAGAACTTATAGAACACAATATGCCGGCCCCGTGGCGTTGGGGTTCGATTACCGGCTCCGTCAGGGATTTTAGAAACTGACGTGAGGGCTGTAACGGGGTGCACTCAGCCTCGTGAGGACAATTGAGTAGCTGTCTGACCGTAAGGCAGCGCCCCGATCACGAAAACCAAGATTAACGGCCGAGGAGACCCGGTGCGCTGATCACGCGTCACCCCAATATCTGCAAGCCAAATGGGTGGGCAGCGATCGCTTGGTAGGCCTAGGCCCTTTAGGTCCTGTAGTGCCAGGGGTTATTTTTTTATAGAACACAATATTCCAGATAAATATTTGAGCAATCCACACATTGCAATGTTGCTAACATGATTCTCTGCATGCTGATAACTGCACGAAAAGCCCATACTAGTGAACAGATTTCATCCAAATTTTGAACGTGCAATGTATGATTTAGGATATATGATTGTACTTAATATAAGAGTCAGCAGGACTGCTAACTGTGTATAGTATTCTATTTTGAACTCTAGATTCAATATCTCAGAATAAGTGTACGGAACACACTTCAAATTTAGCAAACTGCTAGTCCAAGATGCTTAAGTCAGAGTAAATCGTCAGAGTAAATGTTACCAACATGATTCTATTCTAGCGTATAAGATCAATGTTTAACTGCATATATTATACAGTAACTTCCATACTAACAATTGGATTTCAACCAAATTTCGTATATGTATTTTACTGTATCTTTCAAGAGATATAACTCGGCATTCGTATGGAGTCGTTAGGGCTACAAACTGTTGATGAATGCTGTCTAAAATGTTGAATCTTAGACTCAATGTATTTAGGCAAACAGTTCAAAATTTGGCACATGTATATAAACAATATGCTTGCAGATTCTTTTCAAGCAACCCATACGTGACAGTGTTGCCAACGTAATTCTACCCGTGCTGATAATTTCAAATTTTAACTGCATGTAAGTTCAATAACATTAATGGATAACTAACATATGGTATGTATTGTGTGTATGCCGTAAGGGATATAATAGTGCGCATTTTAAGAGGTTCAAACCCGGACGAAGTCGTCGGATATTTAAGAGCGATAAAATCCTTCAGTACACCTTCCTTCGGAGGGAAAGTAAAGCCACCGGGCCCATGTCATAGATTTATGGCATGAAATAGAACCTACCGCTACAATTGGCAGTGTGTAGGGAAATGTGTACAATATGTTTTGTTTGAAACGCTCTATCAAGTTCCAACGTTCGCCACTAGGTGTTCGTGACATCTGGTAGCCAATGTTGGAACTACTTGAAATTGAATGGTACTTGTAGCTCACCCCATGGGTGTCTACATAGAAGGAGCTACAAACTCTGGCGAACCAAATATATCCTCGGACACTCCCCGGTCTAAAAGCCATAGGCTAAATAAATAACCTACTGTAATTAAATCAGAGGCAGCAGACCTACCTAGACTTCAGTATCTCACCATCCACGGAAATAAACTATTTCTAGCAAACGGTAATGCTTTATTAGGTTACAATATTTCAGGTATATTCCAAACAAATCATAAATGCCAGTGTTACCAAGTTAATTTCGTCATTATTCTAGATAGACGTATATAAGTCAATCATTGGCATAAACCTTATATTTTAAAGAAGATGTTCAGTAAAGAACATATACTGTAGCCTACTTTCTCCTAAATGCATGGGTTTAGTTATAACTCTTTGTCCTTTTCAAGGAGTATATTCGAATGTTGGTTGCAGTAGCTTGTTGAAATACAACGTGCTACACGAATATTATAAGTTGATTGATTAAATCCTCACCTGAATTATAATATATATATATATATATATATATATATATATATATATACATACATACACTCATACAGCCATCACAATAACACGGGTTATGAGACAAAATTCAACACTCATCCAAGTACACGGGGCTAGATGACAATGATGTCCATGCATCTCAAATGAAACAGCATCAACAACAGCTTCCTACCCAAATCCTTCCTCGTATAAATGTACACACACTAGTAAGCCTACTGACATCACAGTGACACAGGTTGTCAGAAAACTTCTACACACACCCATGTACACGGGACTACAAGACCATGATGCCCCAAACCCCTAAAGAATCAACAACAAAAACAACATCAACAATCCCGGATCAAGAACAAAGAATTTTATTTGCTGTAGTCGAGTGTTGAAATATGAGATGTATACATAATATTTTCGATTGCAAATACACACTATATATGCTTAACATTATAACGTGCGAGTAGTTATAAAGCAACAACTAGAAAAAGCGAAGTAAAAATAATTGAACCTAATGGGATTTGAACCAGCAACCTCCAGGCTACGAGTAAGAGATGCTACCATTGAGCTAAAATCCCTCAATGCTAACATTGCGTTAATAACATAACATGTTTAGTATAACTGCCTAGAATATTTTGTCTTGCAATGAACGAATTCATTAGCGTTTTCTGCCGTTCTTATAAACCACTAACTATTTTACCCGGCGTTGCCCGGGAGGTGTATTTACTTGTTATAGAAAGATACATGCCAATATATTACGCAAGGTATATTCACTTTGCCCCTAAGTCAGTTTAAAACATAGTTCTCCTGGGCCCTGAAGTTAATCAAGTGCAATATTAACTCACTGTAAATGTAGGCGAAAGGTACTGTGGAGTGCAATAACGTAGTAGAGAATGCATCAATAACAAAAAACAAAATGTTCAGTAAAGAACATATAGCCTACTTTCTCCTAAATGCATGGGTATTGTTATAACTCTTTGTCCTTTTCAAGGAGTATAATTGAATGTTGGCTGTAGTAGCTTGTTGAAATACAACTTGCTATAGGGATATTAAACATGAATATAAGGTGCCCTTTGCTAGTGCTACCTCTGTAAAAAAAATTCATTCAATTCGGTTTCACCGTGTTTGAATCGATATGGGGAATGGATTTGGACACATACATGGCCGCTATTTGCAAACTATTGGGCTGATGACCTTGTAGTCAGTCATAAGATGCTTTCCACAAAAAGGCATGTTGTTGCAAAATCTGGTAGAGATCAAATTATTAGGATGGTCGTAATTTGATTTAAGCTTTTAACATTTGGATGGCCGTCACTCCGTTTTCGTCAAGATGGCGGCGATATAAAACATGACACTGAGGTTCCCTTTGCTAGTGCTACCTCTGTACCAAATTTCGTTCAATTCGGTATCACCGTGTTTGAATTGTTAGGGGGAATCGATTTGCACACATACTTGGCCACCATCTGCAAACTATTGGGCTGATGATCTTTCAGTTTGGTCAGAATATGCTTCCCACATTAAGATATGTTGTTGCAAAATTTGGTAGAGACTAGATTATTAGGTTGGTCGCAATTACATTTTAGCTTTTAACATTTGGGTGGCCGCGATTACGTTTCCGTCAAGATGGCGGTGATATAAAACATGACACTGAGGTGCCCTTTGCTAGTGCTACCTTTGTACCAAATTTCGTTCAATTCGCGTTCACCGTGTTCGAATTGATAGGGGGGGGGGACAGACATTCAGAGTATACACACACACACACACAGACAGACACACTCTTTTTCGCCCTGTGTTGATCTCATAAGTCTACTTTCATTTTTTGCAAAAATCGAAAGTAGGCTAAAAAGGGCTGTATATGCACATTTCTCAAGGATCTAGTCTGACAATTACAGTACTTTCCTGATAGTCTTTATGTTTGTTGCAATGGGTGTAATTTAGACGTCTTGCTGACATAGTTCTCTTTCATTTTTAGCCTGCTTTTCACATTTTGAAACAAGAAGTTCCGTTAAGAACTATACAGCCTACTTTTCATGCCAATGATTATTCTACAGAATATGAACCTATCTAGAATAATGACGAAATTAAGTTGCTAATATCGAAATTTCCAATTAGTTCGAAATACTGTATACCTGGCATAATGTATCCTAATAGAGCACTACAGTTGGCAGCCCTGATGACTGAATATATTCTTAGTTCCGTCTCTTACGGTACTAAATACAAAATTTGGTTGAAGTCCACTGGATAGCATGGACGTTACATGCAGTTAAACATTGGATCTAACAGCGCACGTAAAATCATGTTGGCAACAATGTCATGCATGTATTGGTCAGAAATAATCTGAAATAATATGATCTATTGTTGTGCCAATTTTGAATGAAATCCATTAGTTAGTATAGAAGTTACATGCATTTTAAAATTGGACCTATCAGCAGGCTTAGAATCATGTTGGCAGCACTGACGTATATTAGTTACTCCAAATTCGTCTAGAATGCCAGGTACTATACGTGTGCAAAGTTTAGAGCTATTGGCTTGCATACTTTCTGATATATTGATATTAGGGTAACAAAAATAGGGACAGCACATATTAACAGTTGGCAGCCTTGGTTGCTCCTTAGAATACGCATAGTCATATCTGTTATGGTACACATAGCACATACGAAATTTGGTTGAAATCCAAATGATAGTATTGAAGTTACATTTATTTAAAGTTGGACCTGTCAGCAGGCTTAGAATCATGTTGGTAGCACTGACGTATATAAGTTACTCCAAATTAATATAAAATGTCAGGTACTATACGTGTGCATAGTTTAAAGCTGTCGGCTTGCATACTTTCTGATATATTGGTATTTGGATAAAATAAATTAGGAGCATTTATTAACAGTTGGCAGCCCTGGTAGGTCTTAAGAATACGCTCAGTCATATCTGGTTATGTACACATACAACATACGAAATTTGGTTGAATTCCGCTTGATAGTGTAGAAGTTATATGCATTTAAAATTGGACCTATCAGGAGGCTTATAATCATTTTGGCAACACTGCCATGTTTGGCCTCCTGGAAATTAAACTGAAATATTATGATCTGTACGTGTGCCAATTTTGAAATAGCTCCCATTCATACTTTCCAAGATATCCAACAAGGAGCTCAAATTTCAATTGCGATTTTTTAGCAGTTGGTAGCACTGACATCATTTTCAAATATGGCCGTGAGATATTCAGGTATAGATCTTTAGTCCTACCAAATTTTGTTTCGATTGCTGCAGCCGTTTAGGAGTTGATAGGGGGGGGACACACACACAGCCAGACAGACAGACAGAAGGACAGACAGACAGACAGACAGACAGACATTTGCCCGATCTCATAAGTCTACTTTTTTTCCTCATTTTTGCAAAATGTGAAAAGTAGGCTAAAAATGACGAAAAAGTAGACTTATGAGACCGGGCAAATGTGTGTCTGTCTGTCCTTCTGTCTGTCTGTCTGTCTGTCTCGCTGTGTGTGTGTCCCCCCCTATCAACTCCTAAACGGCTGCAGCAAACAAAACAAAATTTGGTAGGAGTAAAGACCTATACCTGAATATCTCACGGCCATATTTGAAAATGATGTCAGTGCTACCAACTGCTGAAAAATCGCATTTGAAATTTGAGCTCAATGTTGGATATCTTGGAAGGTATGAATTGGAGCTATTTCAAAATTGGCACACGTATAGATAATAATATTGCAGTTTAATTTCCAGGAGGCCATACATGGAAGTGTTGCCAAAATGATTATAAGCCTGCTGATAGGTCCAAATTTTAAATGCATATAACTTCTACATTATCAATTGGATTTCAACCAAATGTAGTATGTGCTATGTGTACATACACAGATATGACTGAGCGTACTCTTAAGAGCCACCAGGGCTGCCAACTGTTAATAAATGCTCTCAATTTGTTTTAATCCAAATACCCATATATCAGAAAGTATGCAAGTCGACAGTTTTAAACTATGCACACGTATAGTACCTGACATTCTATATTAATTTGGAGTAACTTATATACGTCAGTGCTACCAACATGATTCTAAGCCTGCTGAGACGTCCAAATTTAAATTCATGTAACTTCTATACTAACTAATGGATTTCATTCAAAATTGGCACAAAAATAGATCATATTATTTCAGATTATTTCTGACCAATACATGCATGGCATTGTTGCCAACATGATTTTACTCGCGCTGTTAGATCCAATGTTTAACTGCATGTAACGTCCATGCTATCCATTGGACTTCAACCAAATTTTGTATTCTGTACCCTAAGAAATGGATCTAAGAATATATTCAGTCACCAGGGCTGCCAACTGTAGTGCTTTATTAGGCTGCATTATGCCAGGTATACAGTATTTCGAACTAATTAGATATTTCGATATTACCAACTCAATGTCGTCATTAATCATGGGCATGAATCTTAAATTTTAAGAAAAGTAGGCTCTTTAGTTCGTCACGGAACTTCTTGTTAAATTGTCGCATCTACGTTTTTTGAAAAGAAACAATATTTAAATTATTCAATGTTTGGAATATAAAGTCAACATTCTGGAGTCAAATATACTTACGACTTTTAACCCCGCACAAATCGTGTGATTAATGAGAAATGGCTTATTCATGTATATAAGGCAGTGTGTAGGCTACTATATCTGCATATTTGGGAATATTATTGCTGTATTTGCACGCCTATTATCTCATATTGGGTGGCTTTGGTGGCGTATTTGGTAGCATGCTGAGCTTCTATGGCCACGTTCGCGGGTTCAAACCCGGCCGAAGTCATCGGATTTTTGAAGTGCGTTAAAAATCCCTCAGTGTGCCTTCCTTCGTAGGGGAAGTAAATCTGGTGGGCTCATGTAATAGATTTATGTGATGTAAAAGAACTTTCCACTAACTACACTCGTGTGAAGGTAAAATTTGTAGGTTAAATTTGATTAACGCTATTATGTTCCTACGTTCACCGCCAGGTTCTCGTTGCGGTGGTATCTATTTGCCAAGTTTGCAGCTAGGTGTCGTTGACGGTAGCATTTGGTAGCAAAAGTAGGAACTACTTAAAACTGACTGCCTGCAGTCCTTACCTGAATTACATATAACACACAATATTTATTTATCGTATGGCGTATACATGAGCTACAGATCTATATTTACACTATTTACATAGTTAATCCCTTGTGGCGTCCCCCAGGAAAAATTCTCTCTTCTATCACAGGATTGGGTGGCCGCAGCGAATAGCAGCTGAAGTGGTAGCCACTGGGAAACGCCCTATTATTGTAAAATTCCTCCGCTACCACGAGCGAGATCGCATCTGGAAGTCCAAGCGCCTCCTAAAGGGAACCAAGATTCTTATTACTGAATCCCTCACAAAAACCCGGAAAACTATCCTAAATGCAGCGAGAGACCACTTCGGACCCACCCGAGTCTGGACCCAGGACGGTCGCGTTTTAATACACCTCCCTGATGGAACTAAGAAGACCGTCACCACATTTAGGGAGCTGGAAAACGTTCAGGAAATGCGGGACATTAGAGTGAAGTGAAATGAACCTGTGCGTAATGTTTATATTAGACAAGTTTAGTAATAAGTGTGTGTATGTGTGTGTGCGTTGGTTGCGGTCGGCGGTGTGCAGCGGGAGGTCCAGGAAGGTTTCTTCTATTTTAAGATATATCTCCCGTTACCCAGCTGAGCTATTGTATGAATGAGCTAACTGACCTTGGCCAGCCTAGCCCACACCAACCCCCTCCCTCCGCTTACACCACTGGCTTTCTTCTAAAACAGGCACTTTCCTCATCCAATCATTCATTTCAATGTTGCCATATTAATGCTCTGTCACTGGTTGCGCATCACGACGAAATACAGACAATAATAAACGAAAACAATATCCACATCCTCTGCATAAGTGAAAGTTGGTTAAAACCTGACATCCCGTCTAGCATGGTAGAACTAAATCGGTACTCGCTGGAACGTCATGACAGAAATGATGGGAGGCGAGCAGGCGGGGTTGCCATGTACTGTAGAAGCGACTTAAAAAGACGGGTAATATGTGTATCAACACTTAGCACACAACCAGGACCGGAATTCATGTTTGTTGAAGTAATTGTTGGCCAACAAAAGACTCTGGTAGCTGTTGTGTATAAGCCGCCAAGAATAACAAACATGTGTGAATTTGAAAACCGCTTGCTCGACTTACTTCCAAGCTACGAACACGTAATAGCCGTGGGTGACTACAATACCAATTTACTGACACAGACGTATGAGACCAAACAATTACAAAACCTGTTCTCTTCCTGCGACATGACTATTCTACCCCTAGAACCTACAAACCACATTTACTCTGATAAATACGAATCACATACACTCATTGACCATCTTGTGACAAGCAATCTCGACAGAGTTGAAACTTTCGGGCAAATACCCGTACCATCTATCTCCACCCATGACCTAATTTACCTATCGTACTCCCTACGTGTGTCTAAGTACACACCTAAATATATTATCACTAGAAACACGAAAAATATTATTATGGATGACTTAAAACATGACGCATACAACCTTCCCTGGAGTGACATATTACTCTTAGATAACATTGACACAAAAGTAAACAAGTTAAATTCTCTTATTATTAGTCTGTATGACAAACATGCCCCTAAACATTCGATCAAAGTTACTCGCCCAGCATGCCCATGGTTAAATGATAACATTTAAAGTATGATGGCATAGCGTGATGCACTGTTCCGGCGTTTTAAACGTACCCGTGACGAAACTGATTTTGAAAATTATCGTGTGCTCAGAAATCGTATTAAGCAGCTCGTAAGAAACGCCAAATTCTCCTACATACAAAACGAGACAAAGAAGATGAATACAAGGAATGTCTGGAATAATATGCGTTCTCTAGGTATAGGCAAACAGCAGCAACAGACACATGTACCAGACATACCGCTTGATGAGTTAAATGAATATTTCACTGAAGAGAGAGTACCAACTAATTCAACATCCCATGATTCTTTTCACCCACTACCTGACCACCCGCTCTTTACTTTCCATCCGGTTACGGCAGACAATGTAAAAAAGGTACTATATTCCATAAAATCAAAAGCGAGAGGAGTTGATGATATTCCCATATCCTTCATACATAATATCATCGGTGCCGTTCTACCAATTATTACTCACATATTCAACCATAGTCTTACAACTAACACCTTTCTCTCCCTATGGAAACAAGCCAATGTCATCCCTATTCCTAAGAAAACCGAGCCTTTATTTCCATCTGACTATCAGCCAATATCCATTCTACCTGCACTTTCAAAAGCCCTCGAGCGTCTGGTTCATGAGCAAGTACTTGATTATTTGAATAGCCGTTCTCTTTTAGACCCTCTGCAATCAGGTTTCAAGAAGGGACATAGCACCGCAACAGCATTACTCAAAGTGACTGACGACATTAGACACGCAATGGACCAAAAACTTGTGACAATCCTCACCCTTCTCGACTTCAGCAGTGCTTTTGACACCATAAATACTCAGACACTATTGAAAAAGATGGAATTTTATTACTTCGACCAGCAGACAATTAACTTTTTCGCATCATACCTGAATAATCGCCAGCAACGTGTTGTAACCCAGGATAAAACTTCTCAGTGGCTAAACAGAAAGTCAGGCGCCCCACAGGGTAGTGTACTAGGACCCTTGCTTTTTGTACTATATATCAACGACATCTCATCTAATTTGAAAAATTGCAAATATCACCTATATGCAGATGATTTGCAAATATACTCCCACTGCAAGACAAATGACATTCCATTGACAATTGAAACTATCAACGCTGACCTTCAACGACTTGGAAAATATTCTCAGGAAAATTCCCTTCTTCTGAATCCATCCAAAACACAAGTTATCATAATTGGCTCACAAAAACTATTGACGTCACTCCGAGATCAAATTATTCCCCCAATTGTACTAAACAACAATGAAATTCCATACTGACCTACAGTGAAAAATCTAGGTGTGATAATAAATCAGACTCTTAACTGGTCTGAACATGTACAGAATGTATGCAAGAAGATTTTCGCAACCCTCCACTCCCTCAAAAGAAAAAAAGATATTTTACCATTTAAAGTAAGAATCCTACTCATACAGGCACTAATACTTCCTATTCTTGACTACTGTGACGTTATTCTTGTTGACGCAACCAAAACATTAACTTTGAAACTTCAACGAGCTCTGAACTCTTGCATACGATTTATCTACGATCTGAGCTATGATAAACATATCACTCCCTATTATTGCGCTCTTTCCGGGCTGAAACCTGAACTACGTCGATCGTATCACATTCTTGTTCAGATTTTCCGATTATTGTCTGACGATAGACCACTATTCTTATCAAATAAATTCAAGTACTTGTCTTCTTTCCATGGTAATAATACACGCTCTGGTTCTTCCCTCTCCATTCCTATTCATCGCTCCTCTATATACAACAACTCCTTTCATGTGGTGGGGTCTAGGCTGTGGAATACCCTTCCAGCCAGTGTCAGGGGTACCCCCTCACTATCTAAATTCAAGACTACCTGCTGGGGCAGCCTGCTGAGCATTGCTGACCGACAACAAGTATGACTGGATGAGTGAATGAGAGTGTGAAAGTCATGATCAATGTCAATTATTATTGTTTAATTTTGTCGCCATAACATGTTTATTGTATTGTATTAATGTGGTTAAGTGTAAGAGAGGGCCAAGAGCCCTAACTGCGCCACCAATAAAGGCAATAATAATAATAATAATAATAATGGAGACGAGACTTGGGCATTGTTCCGATTAATGCCACCATCGAGAATCTACACAAGGTAGAAGTCGACCCCATTTCAGTAGAAGTAGAGCATTAATATTCTGTAGTTTCAAGTTGCCTTTTTTTTGATTTGCATAATTGATGATGGGATTTAAGTCTGATAATTTCTTGTCATTCTTGACCTTTTCGTTCGTTTGTTCGATTGACGAGCATGTACTTTTGAATTTATTCTTGGATATTTTACATCCTTTTTTGTCTATGCATTTATTTCGATATTAATGTAGCATTTTGAAATTTTCGATCGTTGTGAAGACCAACATTTAGGGGAAGATATGCGCTTACGTATAGTTGATTCAAGCAGTTAGCATTATGCTATGGAACTTGACGAGCTTTTTTGAGCTTTTTGAATGCTTTCTAGTCTTTCATATATTCTTCGAAATATATATATTTTTGGTAATTCTATATCGTCGCGATTTCGAAATTTGACTCCAAGTAAGTTTTTTCTCAACATATTTAGATTTGTTTGACGTTGAGATGAACTTTGAGTTAGAGATTTTGCTTATTGGAATTTAATTCTGATTGACATTATTTTCAAAACTATCATAAAGTCAAGTTTGTAAATTTATATTTATATATATATTACATATATTACATTGTGAATCGGTTTATTTCTTGAATGGTGATGTAATCAAGATTTCTCATGCTAACTATGCAAGGTGTTAAAATATAATTGAAGCATAATTGATGATAGAATTACGAGTTATTTAATATATGCAACCACAACATATAGGTTGAAAGCTTCAGTAAGATTTATGATCACTATGAGAGGGATAGTTATTAAGCTAGTTTAATGTGCATTTGAATGAAGTACAGTGTGTTGTACAAGTTTTGAATTGCGTATAGCTGAAGTATAGAGGATTTTTCATGGTGAATTAAAATACTTGTGTGAAGTATTTGGAAGTACGTGGAGTACATAGTAATGTCTAGTGAGACTACGTCGTCGTATAATGAGTGATTTTTTCGAGTAATTTGGGGTAATATATATTTGCTGTGGTGACAGCTTATTTCCAACTCATAACTGATGAAGTTTAAGGAGATCATTGTTTGTTAACAGGAATTTCGTGAGATCAAATCCATTCAAGTTATTTGCTGAAGCATTCTTATTACTTTATACCACTATTTGGATTACTAAATTTAATTCAGCTTAGTCACTTGATTAAATTATATCGGAAATGGAATTAATACATTGAATTGGCATATTAATGAGTCGTTTGGATATTGAAGCTATTTGTGAAATCGTGTTTCAGGACGAAACAATTTGAGAATCATGTATATATTTTGTCTGATGTATATAATGTAACTAAGGGTAAGATGGTATATTGGCTTTCACGGCCGGTGAATTAAAACTCAGCAATTCTTCTAGGTTTGTGCCGTGTCTTGTGTGGGGTTTCGCCTAGGACACCAAGCTGGCTCATCGGCGGGCTCTTGGTGTCCCCGCCCGGACCCCCACTGGAGTGACGAACTGCGCGCCACCTCCCTTTATATTAGGTGCAACTGCACCACTTGACTACGAGAAGTAAAACCTCAAGCAGCCTTAACCTCCCTATGAAGGCTTCCAAAAAGATGGGATTTCACTTAGGTGAATAAAGCAATCACGAGCGTACTCGACGTACATGATTTTGTGTAGTATTGCAGCCATTATTTGATTATATTTGATTTTAGGAAATGCCACACATTGTGTAAACTCACTAGCGACTAGCGATAGGGTGATAGAGGTATGCACAGGAATATTTATTAACGTGTCCAGTCGAATGTAACACTTAATGGGGTTCACGTTGGAGCTTCATTCAAGTGGTTAGATACTTTATGACCGGCTTATGATCATTTTTGAATCATAGCAACAGTAAATTTTCTTGATTTCAAGCTAAATAATTTTCATTAGGGTCACACACATGATTATTATGAATTATAGCGGTCTTCTTGAATTTTAGGAATTCTCGGATCGTGCTTCTTTAGGTCTAATTATATTTAAGTTAGAATAAGATAATGCTAAACGATCAAAAATTCATGCAATGGCAATCTTGTTACCTCACAATGTTAGGTAGATTTCATTAGAAAGCTAACTATTGCAATGGGTACCATGTTTCGACTTCCGGAAAATTTCGACATATCTTCGCGTTTCACATCCCCCGGACCCCAAAACCACCGTCAGTTCAAAAGTTTATATATAATTTATGTATATATGTATCTGTATATATATATATATATACTAGCTGACCCGGCAGACGTTGTCCTGCCAATCAAAGAAAGTGTTGTAACTTTGTTTCTCGAAGTGCTTTTGGATAAACAATATTTTTTTCAATTTCTGTTAACTGCCTCTAAACTATCGTGAAATGAATTAACTTATCTAGAAACATTCGTGGGAGCGTGCACAACAGCTCTCCAACATTTCATCGCAATTGGATAAATGGCATAAAACGCATACGGGATTTTGATTAAATGATTCGTGCACTGTCACTCATTTGTTGAATCTACTCGTGCTCTACCAACTGTGAAATTGATTTACTGAGCTAGAAAGCTTCACGTAAGTATACACAACAACTCATCAAAGTTTCATCGGAATCGGATGAATGACATATGCACGTATACGGGATTTTTTTAAACGATTCGCGTGCCGTCACTCATTTGTTGAATCTACTCATGCGCTACCTATTGTAAAATAGATTTACTAAGCCTGAAACCTTATCTGGAGTGTACTCAATCATTCACCAAGGTTTCATCGCAATCGGATGAATGATATATGACCGCATACGCGACATTGTGGAAACGATTCACGCGCCATCGCTCATTTGTTGAATCTACTCGTGCGCTACCTATTGTAAAATGAATTTACTGAGCCAGAAACCTTTACTGAAGTGTACACAACAATTCACCAAAGTTTCATTGCAATCGGATAAATGGTATATGGACGCATATGGTACTTTGATGAAATGATTCGCGTGCCGTCACTCATTTGTTGAATCAACTCGTGCGCTACCAATTGTAAAATGGATTTATTAAGCCAGAAACCTTCCGTAGGGTGTACACAACATCTCACCCAAGTTTCATCGTAATCGGACGAATGGTATTTGAAAGCATAATGGGAACTTTTTGAAACGCTTCGCGCGTCGTCGCACATTTGTTGATTCTACTCGTGCGCAACCTCCTGTGAAATGGATTTACTAAGTTAGAAACCCTCACGTAAGTGTACACAACATCTCACCCAAGTTTCATTGCAATCGGATGAATGGTAAGGGACTTAGTTTAAACGTTCGCACATCGTCTCTCATTTGTAGAATCTACTCGTGCGCTACCTATTGTAAAATGGATTTACTAATCCAGAAGCCTCTCCTGGAGGGTACACAACATCTCACCCAAGTTTCATCGCTATCGGACGAATGGTATTTGAACGCATACGGGACCTTTTTGAAACGCTTCGCGCGTCGTCGCTCATTTGTTGAATCTACTCTTGCGCAACCTCCTGTGAAATGGATTTACTCAGTTAGAAACCTTCACGTAAGTGTACACAACAACTCATCAAAGTTTCATCTCAATCGATGAATGATATATAAACTTATACGGGATTTTGTTGAAACGCTTCGCGCGTCGTCACTCATTTGTTGAATCTGGTCGTGCGCTACCTATTGTAAAATTAATTTACTAAGCCAGAAGCCTTCCCTGGAGTGCACACAACATATCACTCAAGTTTCATCGCTATCGGACGAATGGTATTTGAACGCATACGGGACCATTTTGAAACGCTTCGCGCGTCGTCGCTCATTGTTGAATCTAGTCGTGCGCTATCTATTGTAAAATGGATTTACTAAGCCAAACACCTTCCCTGGAGTGCACTCAACATCTCACCCAAGTTTCATCGCAATCGGATGAATGGTATATGAACGCATACGGAACTTTGAAACGCTCTAACGTGCAGAGACAAACAGAATTCGACATCACTGCCACCTTTGGTATAAAACACAACTTTCCGCCATGGGCGGAGAGTATGTTATGGCGGTAGTTGCATTGGTTGCGACCAGGTGGCTCTACGTGCAGAGACACACAGTCCAAAAGAATCACTTTTCACTAAGGCTAGCGGTTTCCATGACGACTGTTTATGACAGTATATTGTGGTTCTAAATTTGTGTGTAAATTGTGGTTCTAAAATTCTAAAATTCCACCTATCTGGTCAAATTGTGAATCTAAACCACACATGGGCCCATCCGAACATTCATACAAAATTTCATCGAAATCGGGCTAGGCGTTTAGGAGGAGTTCAGTCACATACACACGTGTCGAAGAATTATATATATAAAGATATATATCAGTTTCTTGTGGACACGATAACTGCCGTCATTTTGCACCAATCACTTTGAATTTTTTACATAACATGTATCCCTATAAAATTTCGGTCGAGTTCGTTAATGGGTAAAATCGGTTGAAGGGGGTGATATTGGGGAGCTTTTTTTCGAAAAAGTGAAATATTGCTATAACTCTCTTAATACGAGAAATATCGAATCCATTCAAAGTTCATAACATGTGTCGGATAAGTGCCAAAAATTTATGTCAAATAAGTTTTTTGATAGCACCAACCATTGACCAAAGGGGTGGAAAAAAGTGCGTTTTTCGGGAAACATTAATCATATCTCTCTTAATAGGCACAATATCAAAACCGTACAAAATGGAAAATATTTCCCTAATAATTACCTAAAACTTTTGTCTCAAAGAATTTTTGATATGACCCACCATTACGCCAAGGGATGAGAAAAATGATTTCGGAATTTTAAAAAATGCCAAGTGCCATCAGAGGTTACCATAACAACGCTTTTAAATTGATGAGGGATGATCTATCAGAGGTTGCCAAGACAACGCCATTGACGAGATTACATTCATTTTTAGCCTACTTTTCACACTTTTCAACAAGTAGTTCCGTGAAGAACTATACAGCCAATTTCATATATTCTACTTATGTTAATTGCCACTATCAACATACACAATTTCAGTTTGATTGCTTTAATAGATTCGTAGATATTGAGAACCGACTAAATATTTCGGATGGTCGCCATGTTGGATTTTATATATGTAGGTCCTAGAGTTATGTAATGTTACATGCAGATTATTGTGAACGTGTAGTATTCAAACTTCAATCGCATAGTTAGGACACGAGAAAAAAAAACAAGGAGAGTTTAAAATTGTTCACAGCTGCCATCTTGAGGTTATGGAAACAATTGAAATAAATTAGATGCCAGTAGATTAACATTCGTATAAGGATTTACTGTACCAAGTTTCACTGCACGCGGATGGTTAAATTGCGAGAAACGTCGATGTGAATATTTATAATTCGCGTCACCGCCATGATGGATTTGTGATCACCAGGTTATTTAAAGTCCTATAGGTGAACTTAAGTTCATAGCCCCTATGAACATTAAAAAATGCAGTTTGATTGCTAAAATACATTCTTAGATATTCAGTATCGTCTAAATATTTCGGATGGTCGCCATGTTGGATTGTTAAATGTATAGGCCATAGAGTCATGTACCATTAAAGGAAAATTATTGCGTAGGTTCATTATTCAAACTTTCACTTCGATCGCATGACTACATCACAAGAAATAAAAACTTAATTTTAAAATTCGCACTGCCGCCATCTTGAGGTTATGTAAACAATTGAACTAAATTAGATACCAGTGGATTACAATGTGTATAAATATTTCCTGTGCCAGGTTTCAGTGCGCTTGGATCATTAAATCGCGAGAAAGGTCTATTTAAAATTTTCAAATTCGCTTGGCCGCCATGTTCGTATTGCAGTTAACCGGTTTTTGAAAGTCTTATAAATGGACTTCCAATAGTGCCCTTTATCTCCGTACAAAATTTCAGGGGTTTACCGCTAATAGTTTCAGTGATATAGAATGCCGGTGAAATATTTCGCACATCCGCCATCTTGTGATTATGTAAACAATTGAATGAAGTTAGATGTCGGTGCATTACAATGTATATAAACATATACTGTACCAAGTTTCATTGCGTTTGGTTGGTCAAATCGCGAGAAACGTCTATTTAAAAGTCGCAAATTCGCTTGGCCGCCATGTTGGTTTTGTTGTTGCCAGATTTTCAAAAGTCACATAAGTGAACTTATAGTAGTTTCCTCTATCACCATAGAAAATGTCAGGGTAATATCGGTAATAGTTTCGGAGATATTGAATGCTGGTTAAATATTTCGCACAGCCGCCATGTTGGATTGGTGAGTCATAACAAAATTTGAAGGGCACGGTCGAGGTCGCCGGGAATAGTGCTATGAACTTTCCGAGTTTCATTGAAATCGCTCCAGCCGTTTAGATTGTATTAGGGGGGGGGGACACACACACGAATCACACACACACGCACACACACACGGACAAAAGGTGATCTCATAAGCCTATTTTTTTCAAAATTGAAAATAGGCTAAAAATGAGGGAAAAAGTAGACTTATGAGATATATCCGGGAAAATGTGTCTGTCCTTCTGTCTGTCTGTCTGTCTGTCTGTCTGTCCTTCTGCCTGGCTGGCTGTGTGTGTGCCCCCCCCCCTATCAACTCATAAACGGCTGCAGCAATCGAAACCAAATTTAGTATGAGTAAAGATGTATAGCGGAATATCTCAGGCCCATATTTGAAAAAGATGCCAGTGCTACCAACTGCTATAAATACGCACTAGAAATTTGAGCTCCATGTTGGATATCTTGAAAGGTATACCTGGGAGCTATTCTAAAATTGGCACACATGTAGATAATACTATTTCAGTTTAATTTCCAGGTGGCCATACATGACAGCGTTGCCAAAATAATTTAAGCCTTCTGATAAGTCCAATTTTTAAATGCATATAACTTCTACACTATCAATTGGTTTTCAACCAAATTTTGTATGTAATATGTGTACATAAACAGATATGACTGAGTGTATTCTTAAGAGCCAATAGGGCTGCCAACTGTTAATAATTGCTCTGTATTTTGTATCCAAATATATCAGGAAGTATGCAAGCCGACAGCTTTAAACTATTCACACGTAAATTACCTGACATTTTACATTAATTTGGAGTAACTTATATACGTCAGTTCTACCAACATTATTCTAAGCCTGCTGATAGGACCAATTTTTAAATACATGTAACTTCTACACCAACAAATGGATTTCATCCAAAATTGGCACAAAAAGATATAATATTTCAGATTATTTCTGACCAGCACTCGCATGACATTGTTGCCAACATGCTTTTACGTGTACTAATAGATCCAATGTCTAAATCCATGTAACGTCCTTTGGACTCCAACCACATTTTGTATTCTGTACCTTAGGAGATGGTAGTAAGAATATATTCAGTCACCAGAGCTGCCAACTGTATTGCTCTATTAGGCTACATTATGGCTAGTATACCTTATTTTGAAGTAATTAAGACATTTCGATATTACCCACTTAATTTCGTCATTATTCTAGATAGGTTCATATACTGTAGATTAATCTATGGCATGAATCTTAATTTTAAGAAAAGTAGGCACTTTAGTTCGTCACGGAGCTTCTTGTTCCATCTGACTATGAGGGAAGCGGCTAACTAGTAGCATGCTGAACTTCTATGCCCAAGGTCGCTGGTTCAAAGCCGGCCAAAGTCGCCGGATTTTCAAAGAGCGCTAAAAATCCGTCAGCATGCTTTCCTTCGGAGGGGAAGTTACAACGTTCGTTGCAAGTTGCTGGTTGCGGTGGCATCTAGCAGCCAAGTTCACAGCTGGGTGTCGTTGACGTTAGTATTTGGTACAAAATTAGGTACTACTACTTAAAATTGACCGTCTGCACACCTTACCTGAATTACAGACTAATACAGTATTCACAAATAACACCGTTTATCAGACAGATTCTACACACACCCAATGTACACGGGGTTATATGACCACCTTGTCGCAGCCCCTAAACTGAGGAACCAACCAACATCTCTGCGGGAGATAAAATTTTGCGTGAAGAAGTAACAGACTGTTAGATAGTTACACATTAGTTCCAAACCTTGCATAAGGACAGTGTGATCACAAGTATAAAAAATGAACCCCAAATGACAAGAAGGTTACCATCCCCATAAGACAGTAAAATGTTAAAAATATGCATAGAAAGACGAAAAAATGTTAACTAACCTCCAATTGTAAAATACTTTCTCGCAATAAATGAGGTCTGATCCTCCTACGAAAACCTGCATATTTTGCCTATTATAGCCTATCCCCTAGTTTGCCCGGTGAAATCTACCTCCGCCTTCCGGCGTGCCGAGAGGAATTTTTTTTGTTCTGCTTTGTAGTGTTATGTTCGTGTTGCTTATCTGTATTTCATATTTCTTGTGTAAAATGTCATCGCCGTCTGAGACGCTGACTATCGGTGATGTTCACCACATGTTTCAATTCGTCCAGAGTAAAATGGACACCATCAATCAGGACTTGGAAAATATCCAAACCTTTACTAAGACCAGTTTCGACAATATTCAGAAAGCTGCTAGTAACAATAGGGAACTTATTAAAGACAGTGTAGACCAAAGTATTAGGGGTGAAATAGGCCTGATGCAAACTAACTTTAAAAATTGACAGGATAGTTCCAAACAAGTAGAATCCAAGGTTAACAATGTTGAAGCGAGTAATGAAGAGATCCAGGATAACATTAAGAATATTCATCTGGATGTAAATAATGTTCATGTAGACGTGGGCCAGATACAATCCCAGGTGGATACTGTACAACTCGATGTAGTTAATGTACAATTCAAGGTCGATAATGTACTACCAAATGTAGGCAATGTACAATTTAAGGTCGACAGTGTACAATCTGACATGGTTCAGGTTCAATCGGACATTTCCACAGTGCAATCCAAGGTAGATAATGTACAATCTGATGTAAATAATATGCAGTTAAAGGTGGACTCTGTACAATCTAAGGTGGACACTGCACAATCCAAACTAGTAGACCTAGAAAACCGCAATATGCAAATTCAAGTTGAAATAAGTTCGGAACTAGATGCTAGTAAAACGGAACATAGGGAGAATGCGGATGTTCTCCAAAACCAATTTACTGTTGATTCCATCATAACACAGGAATCTTTTGTACAATTAAGAAAGGACATGGTAACATTTCAATCACAAGTAAAGGACCACACTAAGCTTCTTAGAGCAGATATCGAAATTGATGTGAAGGCTATCATGGATGACAATGTTACTGTACTTGACAGGAAATCGTTAAAATTACCCAAAAGTGTGTAGCAGGTGTCAATGCCGAATTAGATTTAAAGCTTGCTAATGCAGACATAAGGTTGAACAAGGATATATCTAATGATAGAGAAGAGAATAGATGTCATTCAGAAATCCCAAACCGCAATTATATCCGAATGTAGAAGTCAATTAGAGGATAGGTTTAAAAAGGTAGAAGTTAAGGGCGATCAGAATAGAATTAATATTATTGGAGAGCGAGAAAAGAAAACGTCCGAATTAAATGAAGTTAGGAAAAAGCTTGAGGAGTTTAACTTATCCTAACATATCAAAATAGATGCATTGAGGAGTTAAAACTTCAAACCCAACAGGATATTATTCAGGTTAGGCTCGAACTTCATACCAAAGATGGTCGTGAATGGAATACCTCGACACAGACGAACACCGAGGGAACAAGTAGATTAAATGGGGTAGAAGAGTTGCAAGTAGAGCATCCTCGCCAAGATCTATACACAACACTCATAGGTCATCAATCATCTGGGGAATACAATGTCAATATACCATCCAATGGATAACGCAAAATTACGATAATACGCAACTTTGATGAAAAGCCAAGAAAATTTAGTAATCTTGATGGGACTACCCCGATTGGATTTATAAGAAGTATTCGTGATTACTTTGTAGAAAATCACATAACTCGAGATAGAGAACTAAGTACGTACTGTTGAACGTTCCTTAACGAACGCGCCTCTTTTATGGTTTATAGTGTTCCGTTATACGTTCGAGGACTTCGAAGAGCTTGCGAACGTCTTCATTAAAATATTTTGGTCGATCGAGATACAGGAAAATATTCGATCAGAAATCTACCATAAGAAGTACGCAAGTAGCGGACCTACTAGCTATGCACAATACATTTCTGCTCAGCTCGCAAAACTTAGATTCTTGCAACCACCACTCACGCAAGGTGAATTAATCGAGGCCATACATCGTCAACAGCCTGTGGAATTCAGAACATACATTATTTCGTCTGGTGTATCAGATTTGACGACCATGGAGGACCTATTGCTTAGATTGTACCACACGGGTGTAAATGCGACTCTAATCGTCAATACAAATACCAGACAGGAACCTAGAACAGTACATGCAGTCGAAAAGGATAGGACGCAGCAAACTGACCGGCCATATGGACATGAGAACCAGAGAACAAGTCCCATTAGAAACCACTACCAGTGTGATAGACGGTACAATTATATATATCGCGCATATTAGGAGAGACCCTGGCAATATCGTCCATATGATTATAGGAATGATGAACGTAGAGAGTATGGACCGCCTAGGTATAATTATAGAGGTGTTCCATACCATGACGATAATAGGCCGCAACAAAGCTACGGGCATTACAAAAATTACTGTGACGAAGAATTCGCACGCAGAATAAGGGATGATAACCAGCCAAGAAGGGAGCAGGATCAGTCTCGTGATCAAGGACAAGGGGACGAGCGCAATAAGAAAAAGGAATCAGGCACTAATTCCCAACCGAGCGCAAGTCAACAGGGGACGAAACAGGATAGAGCCCCTAACGGGAAAAAACGTCAGATTCGAAATGAGACTGAACGCAATGAATACTTTACATCCTTTCACCATTACCATTAATGTGATATTTGAAACCACGGATCTTCTCTTTGAGAAAAATGCGAGATTAAAAGATGAAATTCTGTACGGTGACAAAGGGATTACTAGAAGTTCACCTGTGAGACTTTCAAAAATCTGTTGACTACGTGTCGAACATGGCGGCCAAGTGAATTTGAAAATTGTAAATAGACTTTTCTCGCGATTTAACGATCCAAACGCAATGAAACTTGGTAGAACAAATGTTTATACACATTGCAATGCACTGGCATTTAATTTAGTTCAATTGTTTACATAACCTCATGATGGCAGTTGTGCGAAATATTTCACCGGCATTCTATATCTCCAAAACAATAACTGATATCACCCTGAAATTTTGTACGGTGATAAAGGGCACTACTACCAAGTTCATCTATGTAACTTTCAAAAAACCTGTAGAGTTCAAAACGAACATGGAGGCCAAGTGATCTTGAAGCTTTTTAATAGGCTTTTCTTGCGATTTAACCATCTTGGCGCAGTGAAATACGGTACAGTAAATGTTTATACACATTGCATTGCAATGGCATCAAATTTTGTTCAATGGTTTACTTAACCTCAAGATGGCGGCTGTTTGAAATTTAAAAATTAACATTTTATTTCCTGTGTCGTAATCATGTGATCGAAGTGAAAGTTTGAATAATGAATCTACGCAATATTTTCCATTTAATGGTACATGGTATTCTATGGTCTATACATACAACAATCCAACATGGCGGCCATCCGAAATATTTAGACGGATCTCAATATCAACGATTCTATTACAGCAATCAAACTGAATGTTTTATGTTCATAGAGGCTATGAACATAAGTTCACCTATCGGACTTGCAATAACCGTGTGTGCACAACTCCTACATGGCGGCGACGCGAAATAAGATTACTTAAATGGACGTTTCTCGCGATTTAACCGTCCGAGTGCAGTGAAACTTGGCACGGTAAATGCTTAATATAAATGTTAATCCACCATCCGAAATATATAGACGGTTCTCAATATCTACAAATCTATTACAGCAATTAAACTGAAATTTTATATGTTGATAGAGGCAATTAACATAAGTAGGATATATGAAAATAGGTCGTATATTTCTTCTCGAAATTACTTGTATTGTAATATAAATGATCTTAGGAATTTGAAAACAGGCCAAAATCAAGCTGGTAGTCCTACGTGGGATTCAAACTACCGAGCGTTACCACGATTAAAACCCGATCGTCCTAGATAAAAAGCCAGCGGCTTAACCATGGTGCCATCGTCCGTCTTAGGGATCGTTCACATTATATAGAGTCTCATATATGATAATCCTCATCAGTTGTTTATAAAAATCTCGCAAGCACGCGTGAATATTTTAACATTTAATGTGTGGCCCACCAATCAAATCAGGCTAAAGCTCCTTTGGATATATTTTAGGGAGAAGGGTTACCTTGGTCAACATTCGAGTATCTAAGTGTTTTAACCTGTGTTAACATGGTGACTGTGGCAGTCAGTGTGATTTTAATAATTTTTACGAGAATAATTGCCGAATGTTGCCTAGAATCTAAATAAATAAAACATAAGTGAAAGCCAATCTTTTTGGAAGCCTTCATAGGGAGGTTCAGGCTGCTTGAGCTTTTGGTTCTCGCAGTCAAGGAGTGCAGTTGCACTCTATATAAAGGGAGGTATCGCGCAGTTCGATACTCCTGTGGGGGTCCGGGCAGGGACACCAAGAGCCCGCCGATGAGCCTAGCTTGGTGTCCTAGGCGAAACCCCACACAGACACGGCACAAACCTAGAAGAATTGCTGAGTTTTAATTCACCGGCCGTGAAAGCCAATATACCATCTTTTTGGAAGCCTTCATAGGGAGGTTCAGGCTGCTTGAGCTTTTGGTTCTCGCAGTCAAGGAGTGCAGTTGCACTCTATATAAAGGGAGGTATCGCGCAGTTCGATACTCCTGTGGGGGTCCGGGCAGGGACACCAAGAGCCCGCCGATGAGCCTAGCTTGGTGTCCTAGGCGAAACCCCACACAGACACGGCACAAACCTAGAAGAATTGCTGAGTTTTAATTCACCGGCCGTGAAAGCCAATATACCATCTTTTTGGAAGCCTTCATAGGGAGGTTCAGGCTGCTTGAGCTTTTGGTTCTCGCAGTCAAGGAGTGCAGTTGCACTCTATATAAAGGGAGGTATCGCGCAGTTCGATACTCCTGTGGGGGTCCGGGCAGGGACACCAAGAGCCCGCCGATGAGCCTAGCTTGGTGTCCTAGGCGAAACCCCACACAGACACGGCACAAACCTAGAAGAATTGCTGAGTTTTAATTCACCGGCCGTGAAAGCCAATATACCATCTTTTTGGAAGCCTTCATAGGGAGGTTCAGGCTGCTTGAGCTTTTGGTTCTCGCAGTCAAGGAGTGCAGTTGCACTCTATATAAAGGGAGGTATCGCGCAGTTCGATACTCCTGTGGGGGTCCGGGCAGGGACACCAAGAGCCCGCCGATGAGCCTAGCTTGGTGTCCTAGGCGAAACCCCACACAGACACGGCACAAACCTAGAAGAATTGCTGAGTTTCAATGTTGGTTTGTTTGTTTGTCTGTTATTTATACAAATCTACACCGTTTCAACGATCTGAACCAAAATGTGTATACTTACCCTTCGGAACCCAGCGGGTAACACTATCTACTTTAAATTTCGGACAGACCACTCCATTCCCTGTATTTAGGCCCTTTTGCACAAATCTACACCGTTTCACCGATCTAATAACTTGACGGATATATTGTCGCTAGGCGACAACGACTAGCACTATATCATGATAGTCAACACCGCACCATTGAAGGACAGGTTGTCACTAGGCAACAACGATTTACTCTGTATCATGATAGTTCGGTAAAATTTGCTAAAGGACACATGGGAAAACTGACCGATTGACATCTCCTTGCTATCGTATGTACAGTAAATCAGCATATTAGCAAAATGTAATGTAATACTATCCTGTCAGAGAAACATAGTGGCAAACATTCCTACATTCTCCTATCACTATTTTGCAGTTTTAATGTATAGACAGTTGTTATTTAATTTGTGGGGCTTAGAGATCGTGGTCATGTTGCCCCATGTACATGGTGTGTGTGTAGAATGTTTGTGATAACCTGCGTTATTGTGATTGTTGTACTAGCCGGTGTAAATTGGAGATAGGTATTTGGTATGGTATTTGAAGGCATTTTCAGTGTTGCACAAGAATTTATTGGACAGTAGCATTCTCTATCCTATCGTATCCACAGTTAACATTTCATTTGTGGGGCTTAGACATCGTGGATATGTTGCCCTGTATTCATGGGTGTGTGTGTAGAATTTTTGTGATAACCTGCGTTATTGTGATTGTTGTACTAGCATGTGTAAATCTATCTTATATATAAAAGTCAAAGTCTGTATGTATGTATGTATGTATGTATGTATGTGGGTGGGTGGGTTGGTTCCGTATACAAATCTACACCGTTCCACCAATCTCAACCAAATTTTGCATACACATAGTTTAGGACCCAGAAGGAACTGCTGACTACATGAATTTTCGATAGTCTTTCTCATTCTTCTTATTTCGGCCCTTTTGCACTCGAGCAAGGGCTAATAAATTCACAAAATATTCTCATGAAGGAATGGCAAGGCAGATAGTTTCCATGGCAATATAGGTCAAGTCGAGACACGGCCGTCTGGATGCCAGTTGCGCTCTGCACTACCGGTATAGAAAATAAGGAGCTTTACTTGAAAACCCGTTAGTTACTCAACTGCTCACACAGCACTGTCAACCGAGTATAGCATAACAAAGACTTGACACTATCTACTAGATATTTGTCAAGTACCACTCTCTCACTCACTCACTCACTCACACACACATTCATCACGAAATCTCAGAAACCACCCAATGGATTGGAATGAAATTTGGTATGCAGCTTCCTCAAGGGCCGCAAACGCTCACTAAGAAAGGAATTTTGGATATTAACGTTCTAAAGGGGTGTTCAGGGGGTAGACCTACATTTCATTGAATAGCAATATCTCCCGATTGGTTTCATAGGGGGATGTAATACTCGGCATATAAACTCATCATCAAAATAAGAAGACATATGTCTGAGGGGTTTTCGATGTGGCGTGTATTATGAGGTGAAAGGGGTGAAAAGTGGGGTTGAAAGATTCCTAATGGAGCCTGTATCTCTTAAACGACATAGGTGAGGAGTTTGAAACTCAGCGGGAATAATCAGCATAAAAAGTAAATAGGTGTTTGACCGTTTTTTTTTCATAAATCCAATTTAAGGGGCCCATGGGCAGGGGTGAAATTCTGGGGGGAAAATAAACAGGAAAGAAAGTGTCCTAACCGATTGACTCACTCGCTCTTCAAACTCAGGGGGGGAAACTGCTTAAAAATAAGTAAATATGTGTTCGACAGTTTTTTTGATAAATCAAATTTAAGGGGTTCATCGGGAGGGGTGAAATTCTGAAGAAAAAAAATGAAAGAATATGTCCTGACTCACTCACTCACTCATCATCTCCCAGCCAAAAATATTGAAGTTGGAAACCTGGCATTTTCGGAATATGTTCGTTGTATGTCAAAACCATACAATAAGTGAGGATTTTTGAATATTCTTTTCTAAAGGGGTCTTAAGAGGGTTAAACCTGCATTTCATTGAATAACAATATCTCACGAGTGGTTTCATTTGTGGATGTGATACACGGCATATAAACTAATCATAAAAAATAAGCAGACATGTGTCTAAGGGTTTTTCGATGTGGTGTATTATTATGAGGTGAAAGGGGTGAAACGTGGGGGTTGAAGGATTCCTAACGAAGCGTGTAGGCCTATCTCTTAAACGACATAGGCGAGAAATTTGAAACTCAGCGAAAAAAATCAGCTTAAAAAATATGTTAATCGGTGTTCCACCGTTTTTTCATAAATTAATTCAAGAGGCCAATGGGGTGGGGTGAAATTCTGGGAGAAAAAAGGAGAGAAAGTGTCTTAACTGACTGACTAACTCACTCACTCATCAAACTCAGGGGGAAAAGGCAGCTTAAAAAATAAGTTAATAGGTGTTCAAGCGTTTTTTCATCAATCCAATTTAAGGGGCCCATGGGGGAGGGGTGAAATTCTGGTAAAAATAATTGAAAGAAAATGTCCTGTCTGACTCACTCAGTCATCACGCCCAGCGAAAACTATTAAAGTTAGAAACAAGAAATTTTGGGAATATGTTCGCTGTATGTCGAAAACGTCAACTAAGGAATGATTTTTGCTTATTCGGGTTTTAAAGAGGGGTTAAGGGGGTAAACGTGCATTGCATTGAATAACGATATCTCATGAGTTGTTTCTTTGGGGAAGTGATATTCGGTATATAAACTAATCATTAAAATAAGCAGACATATGTCTAAGGGTTTATCGATGTGGTGTATATTATGAGGTAAAAGGGGTGACAATTGGGGGTGAGGGATTCTTAACGGAGCGTGTATCTCTTAAACGATATAGGCGAGAAGTTTGAAATTCGGCGGGAAAAAACAGCTTAAGAAATAAGTAAATGGGTGTTCGACCGTTTTTTTTCATAAATCCAAATTATGGGGTTCATGAGAGGGGTGAAATTCTGAAAAATAATTGAAAGAAAATGTCCTGACTTACTCACTCATCATCGCCCAGCCAAAATTATTGAAGTTAGAAACATGACATTTTGGGGCTATGTTCGTTGTATGTCGAAAACATCCACTAAGGAAGGAATTTTGGATATTCAAGTTCTCAAGGTGTGTTAAAGGGGTAGATTTGCATTTAACTGAATAACAATATCTCCCGATTGGTTTCCTTTGGGATGGGATACTCGACATATAAACTCATCATTAAGAATAAGAAGACACATGTCTGAGGGTTTTTCGGTGTGGTGTATATTATGAGGTGTATGTGTGAAAAGTGAGTGTTGAAGGATTCTTAACGGAGCAAATATCTCTTAAAAGACAGAGGCAAAAAGTAAGAATCTCAGGGAGAAAAATCAGCTTGAAAAAGTAGTAAATAGTTGTTCGATCGTTTTTTCAGATCTCCAATTTAAGGGGCTCATGGGGAGGGGTGAAATTCTGGGGAAAGAAGTCCACTATGGAAGGATTTTTGGATATTCACTCATCATCCACCAGCAAACCTATTGCAGTTAGAAACTTGAAATTTTGGGGATATGTTCGTTGTATGTCTAAAAAGTCCACTAAGGATGGATTTTTGAATATTCATGTTCTGAAGGGGGTTAAACTTGCATTTCATTGAATAATATCTCACGAGTTGTTTCATTTGGGGATGTCATAATCGGCATATAAACTAATCATTCAAAATAAGCAGAGATATGTCTAAGGGTTTATCGATATGATGTATATTATGAGGTGAAAGGGGAGAAAATTGGGGGTTGAAGGATTCTTAACGGAGCATGTACTGTATCTCTTATTCAACATAGGCGATAAGTTTGAAATTCAGCGGAAAAAGCAGCTTAAAATAAGTAAATAGGTGTTCGACCATTTCTTCATAAATCCAATTTAAGAGACCCATGAGGAGGGGTGAAAATCGCGGGAAAAAAAAGGAAAAAAAGTGTCCTAACTGATTGACTCACTCACTCACTCACGAAACTCAGGGGGAAAAACAGCTTCAAATAAGTAAATAGGTGTTCGACCGTTTTTTTTTTTCATAAATCCAATTTAAGGGGTTCATGGGGAGGGGTGACATTCTCAAAAATAAATGAAAGAAAATGTCCTGACTGACTCACTCATCATCGCCCAGCCAAAATTATTGAAGTTAGAAACATGAAATGTTGGGGGTCCACGAAGGAAAGTGTTTTGGATATTCAGGTTCCAAAGAGGTGTTAAGGGGGTAAACGTGCATTTCATTGAATAACAATATCTCATGAGTGGTTTCATTTGGGGATGTGATACTTGGCATATATACTAATCATTAAAAATAAGCTGACACATGTCTAATGGTTTTTCGATGTGGTGTATATTATGAGGTGAAAGGGATGAAAAGTGGGGGTTGAAAGATTCCTAACGGAGCGTGTATCTCTTAAACGACCTAGGCGAAAAGTTTGATTTTTTCCGAGTTTCAATCAACTTAAAAATAAATAAATGAATAAATAATTAAAATAAGTAGGTGTTCGACCGTTTTTTCATAAATCCAATTTAAGGGGCCTGTGGGGAGGGGTGAAATTCTGGAAGAAAGACGTCCACTAAGGAAGGATTTTTGGATGTTCTCTCTCATCGACCAACCAAAACTATTAAAGTTAGAAGAAGGGGATATGTTTGTTGTGTGTCGAAAAAGTCTACTAAGGAGGGATTTTTGGATATTCAGGTTCTAAAGGGGTGTTAACGGGGTTGAACCTGCATTTCATAGAATAACAATATGAAACGACTATGACGCGAGCGAAGCGAGGCTCAAAATGAGATGGTGCGTGCATGTGTATTAATCACGCAAGAACCATTTTCCGATTTACATGAATTTTACATGGAAGTAGCTGATTTACCTGGTTAACATATAGGCTACTTTTGATTTCAATATTTTGCACTATTTAAAGATGGCGACCATTTTAGTGACGTCACTACACCCTTTGGTTTCAAACTTTCATATTTCCATTTCAAATAAAAACTGAATGCTAAGAAATAGCACACTTTTGATGGCATATACGAGGTTTAAAATTACATTTTCTATCCGAAAGATATCTCCAACGGTTAGCGGGTTAAACCTAAATTTGTGCTATAAAACACGGTCAACGCCGAACGGTGTAGTTGGAAAAAAATGTTCCATCCTTAATCTCCCTGTGCGCAGCACCTCGCCTATCCCCTGTTTTAACTGTCACCTTCACATTTTAATTTATTTATAACGTGTAGCGAAGCACGGGTACTTCAGCTAGTATTATATAAAACTCAATGTTGGTTTGTCTATCATTCTGTCTATTATTTATACAAATCTACACCGTTTCAACGATCTGAACCAAAATGTGTATACTTCCCCTTTGGAACCCGACGAAAGCACTGTCTACTCTAAATTTCGAACAGACCACTCCGTTCCCTGCATTTAGGCCCTTTTGCACAAATCTACACCGTTCCACCGATCTTGTATGCTTACCATTTGGATCTCTGCGAGTAACACTGTCTACATGAAATTTTGGACAGACCACTCCATTCCCTGCATTTAGGCCCTTTGACACAAATCTACACCGTTTCACCGATCGGAACCAAAATTTTATACTTACCCTTTGGAACACTGCGAATATCACTGTCTACATGAAATTTCGGACAGACCACTCCATTCCCTGCATTTAGGAACTTTGGCAAAAATCTCAACCGATTCACCGATCTGAACCAAAATTTGTATACTTGCCCTTTGGAACTCTGCGAGTAATACTGTCTACATGAAATTTCGGACAGGCCACTCCATTCCCTGCCTTTAGGCCCTTTGGCACAAATCTACACCGTTTCACCGATCTGAAACAAACTTTATGTATTTAACCTTTAGAACCCGACGAGTAACAATGTCTACTTGAAATTTCGGACAGGCCACTCCATTTCCTGCATTTAGGCCCTTTGGCACAAATCTAAACCGTTTCACCTAATTACAACGAGTTTTACATACCGTTTGAAACCCTGCTGGTAACAATGTCCATTTGATATATTGGACAACCCTCTCCATTCTCTATATTTAGAATAACAGACAAAGGGAACTTGAGGAACACGTTTTAAGGCCCTAGAACCATTCATGTACGTAGTAGTGTAACTGTAAGAATATCGATTGTTGACTGACAAAGCGGTCTGCAACACGCCGCCCCTACCCGTGTTCTGGTGCAGAATTGCGAAAATAGTGTTGCATCTTGCGCTGCTTATAAATTGCAGTCACGGGGAGTAATTCGTACAAAAATATTTCTTAGGCCCCTGAAAAAAGTATGAATATATTATACCTCTGTGTAAGTGAGATGGTGTTGGTGCAGTACATTGAGGTGCTTTCAAATTTACTTTCATTTATTCCGATCCTTATCCTTCAGCGCTATGTGGCGCTAAATGACACTGTTGTTACCTCAGGAGCTCGGGACAGCTAAAGTTTTCCAAAGTGCTCTGATTATTTTCCTACAGCACTATGCGACAACAGACGACACTATTGGTCTCTACTTTTCTAACAGCCAATGGGATTTAAGCCCTAGCAGGTGTATTTTATTTCACTTACTCCTCTTTCTAATCATATTTTTCCATTCGTTTGTAAATTACATTGTGTCAGTACAGTAGTTAGTAAATAGCCGTTTCCCTATTCATTATTATTATTATCATTACGGGAAAATGACGTGAATGTTTGTCCATTATAACGTACTACGTATGACCCCCACTACCACTACAAAAATTTATATTTTTACATTTGAGTTTTTCTGTTAGTTTATGTATAATGTGCCAGTTCTGTAGAAGTATTCATTATCATTCATAAAACATATAAATCCACCGGGCGGAGCCGGGCACTACTGCTAGTGTGAAATAAGGTACAGTTTCGTCATTTTCATGGAGTAAATGGGGAAAGTCTCGGGATGGGGTCTATACTTAGATTCCTAGTTGTCACCGCCGGGATTGTTAACTTATGACCCCGGATACTCTGCAGGCCTTCATCACTAGGCCTAGGATTTTTAGGTAAATAAATATTTTTATGTAAATACATATGTTAAACATTTTTATATAATTACATAAATCCCTGCTTTTCACTTATTAGAACATAAAAAGACATAATATTTACATTTTTTAAATCATAATGCTAGATCTTTCAGTGTATTGCATTTTTTGTTCTATGTTACTTCAACGGGGAAGAACCTGTGAGCTATCTATTCTTCATGCAGAGCGTGTTAGCTTGCAGCTGTGTTTTTCTTATCTTGTCGTCCCGTCCCACTCACTGTGGAAGCCGGGGATGCCTAAAGTAAAAGCAACTACAAGTTATCGTCTGCAGCAGTATGTTCCAGAATTTAAGGATAACTTTTACTCCTGATGGGGGCGTTCTGTTCTGCCAACCACGTAGTAAAGCAATCAAGGCTGAACAGCGATCTCAAGTTACACCACCCCATGAAGGCAGGAAACGTAATGCCGCAGTTTCGCGCTTTCAGAAGAAGTGTTAATCGTCGGTCATTTGTGATGGACAACCTGAAGATATATCTCGTTGTGTATTGCAATTCTTCAGCAGTCAGTGAAACATAGCATTAAATGCAT
Organism: Meconema thalassinum; assembly: GCA_946902985.2. Lineage (NCBI taxonomy): Eukaryota > Metazoa > Arthropoda > Insecta > Orthoptera > Tettigoniidae > Meconema > Meconema thalassinum. Next base: position 69,867,468 of record OX336399.1, on the reverse strand, counting down.
TTGTGAGTACTGCATAAATTAATTATAATTACATATTTCTACTTTTTTGTCATATATTTCAGGTATTTTTAATATATAAAAAATAAATATTTTCCCGATTTTTGGCACCTAAATATCCGCGCCCTGTTCATCACAGTCATGTTGCGCGAAGGAACCTTCACGGGTAATCTGCAGAACGACCACTGCTTCCGCCGTAACTATAAATATGACATCACCGAGTGGAGTGATAAGAAGCTGAAATAAAGAACGTAAATAGAAGAAAGAAGTTCCACGTGGTCCATTAGACAAGATACCATGAAGTGTGTGTGGGGTATTCTGCTGGCAATATTGCTAGCAATAGAGTTTGTACAGGGTTATTTCACTGTACGCTTCGATTTACCCTACACTATACGCGAAGTTACTGTAAGGCCTGAGGAACAAGCGTTTGTTTCTCGTATCATAGGAGACTGCGTTAAGAATTCTTCCAACTGTGCAGCAGTGAGCTGTTTTAAATGTGCCAAAGGTTGCAGACGCAGACGAGGATTTTGTAGGAAAATGCCAAAAGAAAACTTAAGGTAAGAACATATCTAGATTACGTTATAAATAGTCAGATTTATAGCCTGGTTACCTCATAAAGATTTAAATATAAACTGCTATTAAGTTATCATCGACAGGGTGATTTCTGTGCATGCATGCGTCTGTCTGTCTGTATGTCTGTCTGTCGGTCTACTTCTCCCAGCCCGTATTAATACCAGTATGAGTTTTCCGACATTAATGAAATGTTGTATGACGTAATATAGTTTCCGGACATCCAATGTCTGCTATTTTAAACGACATCACTCTTGTCAACTGTTAATATAAAGTGGTATAGCAACAGATACTATTGAAACACTAACAAACAATTGACCCTATTTTCACCAAACATATTACGAACATACAGTAGCCTACCTCCATATTATTAGACCCATGGATCCATTTATGCCCTCTACACTACCATCTTGCAGTGAAAATCTGAACTCACTTGGATGACCTGGGTCTAAATTTAATACATTTTTACCTGAAATAAACAAAAGTGATATGTGATATTCTTTACGGGCCGACATTGTATGACTCACATTATGATAAAGTTTTGCCGCCCTTGAACACTCCAATATCTGATGTCGGAAAAGGAATCTTCGAACCTGGCTCTGCCAAAAAAGAGTGATCTCTCCTGAGGGGAGTTCGCAATTCCTAGTGAAATAAAACATAGGAGTAAATATGAGGTGTATGTTCTTTCTAAGCCTTGCAAATTAGAGACGCCGGTTTGAAGGAGTTTCGCACTCGAAGAAGGCTTTATTTGTTATTATATAAATTTCATGTTATAAAATAATAGTTGCTGGAGTATTTCTATGTATTTATTAAATTATTCATTTATTCTATGTTTATTAATTTATTCATATTTTATTATATTTTTTATTTATTAATTATTTAATTACTAGTTGTACATTCGGCTTCGGTGGCGTAGTCGGTAGCATGCTGAGCTTCTATGCCCAAGATAGCGGGTTCAAACCCGGCCGAAGCCGTCGGCTTTTTATGATCGTTAAAAATCCCTCAGTATGCCTTCCTTCGGAGGGGAAGTAAAGCCGGCGGTCCCATGTCATCGATTTATGGCATGTTAAAGAACCTTCCACTAATTGCACCTGTGTGAAGCTAAATTGGATAGGTTAAGAATGTAAACAACGCTCTTAGGTTTCTACGTTCGTTGCCAAGAGCCGACTGCGTTGGCGTCTAGTAGCTAAGTTCTGAACTTGGGCTAGTAGTCGTTGACGGTGGCGCTTGGCGTCAAAAGTAGGAACTATTTGAAAAATTCTAAGTTGCAGTACTTAAATTAAAAACAGATAACACACACTATTACAGTCATCACAATTAACACCGGTTATCAGACAGATTCTACACACACCCAAAGTACACGGGGCTACATGACCGCGTTGTCGCAACCCCTAACCTTAAGAACCAACCAACCAACCAACCAACCAACCAACTGGAAAAGGGTATGCTGCACCCTTTTTGGGATTTCGAAAAGATGTAAGGTTTCGGACACAGGGATTGAATCTTGGGTGATGGAAGAGACCAAGATTAGAATTTGCCTTTGCGTTTATTAAAGTTTTTAAACAGCATATAAAGTTACTTCTAATAAAAATAGTTTTAAGAATTAACAAGAAGAATAATAAAAATGCAAATTCAAAATGCAATATTTTTTAAACAGCGTATAAAGTTACTCCTAATAAATATAGTTTTAAGAATTAACAAGAAGAATAATAAAAATGCAAATTTTCAAGTTTCTCCAGGAAACGGAAACGGTTAACAAAATTCCCTCATGAGGGATTAAAAATTTATATTGTTCATAAAAAGAGAGACATAATTATAAATACCTAAACGAGGAACTCTTAATGATTAACCATGATGAATATGATACCACCTTTCAATGAGGTGAAAATACATAACCCTTTCTTTAGGCCAGCAAACCCTTGGCTGGAAACAGTTGGTTGGTCCGCAAGGGGCTGATGCTTTGAAGTGGCAGTTCTAATTTGCCCGCACAGGGCTGATGCTCGTGGTTAATGCGCCCACACTCCAGCAGCGCTGGTTCAGAGCCAAGGTTTTGGCGATGTTCAGTCGTGATGACGAGAGTTGACCAGCAGTGAGATGTTTCTTGGTATTAACATCTCCGCTGGTTCGAGAAGTTGTCTTTTCCTTAGGCAAACCTTGAACAGAGTACAGCGTTTGTAGAACATGCCCAGCCGCCAGCTGGAGCAAAGGTTGGCCTGGAGCCTAACTCCGTGATGACGTGACGCAGGGCCTTCGGCAAGACCGTGCCACCAGAGGGTAATGACCCCCGGCAAGCTTGTAGTAGCAAGTGAGTGAAGATGGAGAGTCAACCCATAGGCCGATCGACCTACGGTTATATAGCGGTAGTGACGTCAGCGCGCCGAATCTTCCAGAATGAAGGAGGAGTGAAAGAGCAGCCAATCAAAGCACAGCCCCATGCACATTGCGAGCGTTGCCGCTGGGGCAAGCACAGTACCTCGTGAGAAAATGTGACGGTATGGTGCGTCTAGAAAGACACTTCAAAATAAAGGTAAGTACATGAATAATAAAGAACAACAATTCAGATGAAACATAAGTTAAATAAATAAATAAATAAATAATCAGAACACCGCGTTCATACTGCAATTATAAAGGAAAAAAATAATGGGGCAGAAATTGAACGTGTTTTTCAAACCGTGCGGGAAACATAGCCTACAAAAAACATTCGCAAAAGCGAACATGCTGGGAGGGGCGAGAAAAAATTGCAGTAAGAAAGCGCAGAAGTTAGGCCTCGCGTGGCAAAGGAGCAATCATGGTGATTGGCCTAAGAAAATGACCAGCAGAAGTCTGCAGTTTTACCACGCGAACCCTACCATCTCTGCCAGGAAAGCACTCAACAACCCTACCCAAATTCCAGACAAGAGGAGGACTAGGGTCTTTCAAAAGCACCAAGTCCCCCACCTGAAGGTTAGAGCAGGAAACAAGCCATTTACCACGCTGCTGAAGCAAACCGAGGTATTCCAACCTCCAGCGGCGCCAAAAATTATTGCGCAAACTTTCAATTTTGCGCCAAGAAATGGCTAAAGAAGATTGAGAATTAGAATATAACAAAGGGGGAGAGGCAGTCAAAGGACCACCGATAAGAAAATGGCCTGGCGTTAATGGCAGAAGATCTAAAGGATCATTAGATAAGGGTGATAAAGGACGAGAATTAATTATGCCCTCAATAAAAATGATTAAGGAATTAAACTCTTCATGAGAAAGGGGGGTGTGGCCACAAACACGTCTAAGGTGCTTCTTGGTGAGTTTCACACAAGACTCCCACCTCCCACCTTGATGAGGTGCATAAGGGGGGATGAAGTGCCACTTGAAATTTCTCTGGTGAGCATAATCAGTAATCCTTTCCAGCGCTGAATTTTGAGTAAGAGCTCTCTTAATTTGCTCAGAAGCTCCGATAAAATTTTTAGCATTGTCTGAGAATACTTCTGAAGGAAGACCTCTGCGAGCAGAAAATCTGGCAAAAGCTGCCAAAAAGTAAGCAGTAGAGGCGTTGGTAACTAGTTCTAAGTGAACTGCTCCGGTGACCATACATACAAACAGCGAAATATAGAGTTTTCCAAAAATACATTTTTTGGCCTCAGGAGAATTTCTTCTATAAACAAAAGGCCCGGAATAATCCACCCCCGTAAAGGTAAAGGGTCTAGCAGGCGCGGATCTAAAGTTGGGAAGATCACCCATGAGCTGAGCGGTAACTTTAGGGTTGGATTTAAAACATGGAATGCACTTCCGGATGACAGAGGTAACTTCATGGACTCCGTTTATGGGCCAATACCTTTCACGAATGATAGAAAGTAATGTACGAGTTCCAGCATGAAGATGCTGGTAATGATACTGACGAATGATTAAGGAAGTGACATGATGCTTTGAGGGAAGAATAATTGGATGTTTTTTATCCTCAGAAAGATCAGCCAAAGATAAACGTCCTCCTACTCTTAATAAACCATCAGTATCCAAAAAAGGGGCGAGTGAGGAAAGCCTACTCGATTTCTTAAGGGATTGACCTTGGGACAACACCAGACATTCTTCAGAGAATATTTCTTGTTGAGTAAGCCATAAGATTTTTGTAGTGGCTAAACCTAATTCAGAAAGGGTTAAATATGGCTTAGGAAAAAGGGGTTGTTCTACCACAAAATATTTCCATCGAAGGAGATAAGCCATAACCCTCACCAATTTATGGAAAGAGGAATATCGCTGCAAGAGAAGGGGAGAGTCAGAAACGAGAAGAGAAGATCCAGTAACCTTACCAGCATCCGGCAAGTCTGATAACTCCGGAAGAGGAAAATTTGGCCAAGCGGAGGGTTCTTGCAGAAGCCAACGGGGACCGTGCCAGTATAATGTCAGGTTAGCCAACATAAGAGGGGAACATCCCCGAGAAATGACATCTGCAGGGTTCTCCTTGCCAGATACATGATGCCATTGTTCAAGGTTAGACAATTGTTGAATTTTAGACACTCTATTAGCTACAAACACCTGCCAATGCGAGGGAGGTTTGGCAATCCATGCCAACGTGATGGCTGAGTCACTCCAAAAGTAAGTTTTAATAAATCGGATTTTCAAAGATTGACGGATTTTGACCGATAATTCAACCGCCAGAAGAGCAGCACAAGGTTCCAGTCGTGGCAAGGATAAAGATTTAAGAGGGGCTACCTTTGACTTAGCGCAAATTAAATTGGAAAAGAAATATGACTGGACAAAATTACGGCAAACAATATACGCACAACATCCATAAGCTTTCAATGAGCTATCGGCAAAGATGTGAAGTTCATATCCTCCACAGGAGGGAGAGGGAATAATCACTCGCGGGATAATAACATTAGAAAGATCTTCTAAACTATTTCTATAAGAAATCCATTTTTTTTGCAACTCGGAAGGAACTGGTTCATCCCAACCAGTTTTCAAGGACCAAAGGTCTTGCATGAAAAGCTTTGCTGTGACGATGATTGGCGCCAAAAATTGGAGAGGATCAAATATCTTTGCAATCTCAGACAAAATTTGCCGCTTAGTTTGCGGTTTGATGTCACTGAGATTAATTTTGAAAAAGAAAAAATCCTTTTGAGGACTCCAATAGATGCCTAGAGTTTTGATGGAATTACTTTCCTGGATAAGCTCTACTGAGTCGTTATAGACTGAAGTTAATGGAAATTTAGAAAGAAATTCTTCCGAATTAGAGTTCCACTTGCACAAGGAAAATCCGCCTCCCAAAAGCAAGGCTGTCAAATCTTTAGAGACCTGCAGTGCTTCAGATACTGACTCAAATGAATGAAGAAAATCGTCAACGTAAAATGATGATTTTAACACTTCAGAAGCCTTAGGAGAATACAACGGGCCATCCTGTTCAGCAAGTAATTTCAACGTGCGTATGGCTAAAAAAGCAGAGGGCTTTAATCCATAGGTTAATGTTTTTAGCCGAAAAATCTTGACAGGTTTAGTAGGCTCGTCGCGCCAAAGAATTCTCTGAAGGTCGCGCTGTTGTTGATCGACCAAAATCTGCCTATACATCTGCTTGATATCAGATATCACTGCGATAGGGAACAAGCGAAAATTCATCAAAACAGAAGAAATGTCAGATTGAATTGGAGGGCCTGATAATAATGTGTCATTCAGAGAAGTTCCATTGGCATCCAATGCAGAGCCATTAAAGACCACTCTTATGTTTTCCTTTAAAATCTCATTCTTCCAAACTGGATGATGATTGAGGTAAATGACTTCAGATGGGGTATAAGAAGCATCATCTTTCTTGGTAACAACCTCCATGTGATCAAGTGCCTCATATTCCTCCATAAATGTGGAGTATTGAGTTTTAACAACAGGGTCACGTTTAAATTTGCTTTCCACAGCATAGAGTGCTCTAAGAGCCCTAGGGTGTGTTTCAAATAAAAGAGGTGGATTATCCACTCGGGGCATTGTTACGACAAATCTACCCTCTGAATTGCGTTTGGTTGTTTCGCGAAACAGTTTTTCACACATTTCATTTTCAACTGAGGAAGGTGAAACTGAATCTATAGTTTCGATTTTCCAAAATCTTTCTAAGTTGTAATCGAGACTTGCATTGGCAAAATGACATTGTGAGAAATTGTGAAATGACTTACGAGGGACCTGACCCGTTACTAACCAACCTAGCTTGGTATGATGAACAAACACTCCTGGTGATATTTTAACCTTAGAGCTAAGGAGACATTGCCAAAATACTTGGGCACTGAGAAGTATGTCTACTGGAGCGCTCGTATTAAATGTTGGATCTGCCAACTGAATGTTATGAGGAAATTGCCAATTTCTAATTTCAAAAGAAGTACTAGGGGTATTACTGCCAATTGTATCAATGGCAAGACAATTCAACTGAAATGTTGTGTTACAATTAACAGCATCTTTGATGTGAACACGAACAAAATGCAAAGATTTAACATTGCTATTGTTAATACCGGTAACCTGAATTAATGTAGGTTGCTTGGGAAGACCAAGTTTCTTAATGAGACGCTCACTTATGAAGTCATGGGTGGCGGCATTATCCAATAAGGCACGTGCTTCAAGCCATCTACCAGAGGAATCTTGAACTCTTAATAACACGGTTGATAGTAGCACCTGGGAACTACGAATAGAGCTAGAGCTCTGAGTGTAAGATTGCGCATTGGCTCCTGGGGATGTATCTTTAGAACATCCAGGGGAAGGAGCCTGACGTGGCTTTTCAAACCTATGAAGCAAGGTATGATGTTGAGCCTTGCAATGGGAGCAAGTATTTTTAGATACGCAATCAGGCACCATATGCCTAGCTGACAGACAGTTGTAGCAATATCTTTTTTGAGCTAATAATTTGCGTCTTTCGTCGGTAGAAAGGGCTTTAAAGGCAACGCAGGAATATAACCTGTGAGGCGCTTTACAGAGAATACAATCTGTTGAATTATGTTGAACAGTAAAGACAGCAGATTTGTTTATTTTAGTACCGACTGGCTTCACAACATTAGATTTGTTACCTGCACTTCCTGACATAAGACAGGCTACGGCTGATAAAACCTGACATCTATTATTTATAAACGTAAGCAATGAGCCATAGGTATATGAAGTGTCATTTGTTAGTTCCCTCTCCCATGCCTTTAAGGTTGATGAATCAAATTTAGAAGTAACCAAGTGAACTAAGAATAGATCCCAATGCTCGACCGGTTGATTCAACCGTGCCAATGCTCTGACGTGTAGTTGGACCGTGTCACTTAAGGCTCGCAGTGTTGACAAGCTGTCAGTTCGCAATGCGGGCAGGTTAAATAAGGCTTGAATATGCCTCTGTAAGCATAATTTTTCGTTGCCATAACGGCCTTTAAGAAGCTCTATAGCAATGTTATAGTTTTCTCCTGTTAAGGGGAGTTCTCTTATAAGTTGAAGGGGTGGTCCCTGCAAAATGGATTTTAAGTAATGAAATTTCTGAATTTCTGGAAGTGTGGCATTATCATGTACTAATGAACTGAACAATTCAAAGAATGATTGCCACATCTCTTCCTTTCCTGAAAAATGCGGAATTTCAATTTTAGGTAGCAATGGTTTGATACCATTCCCATGGTCGCTAATTCTTCCTTGAGTTTCCTCTACCTTCAACGCCAGGGTCAAAGTTCTAACTAATGCCACAGCCTGAGCGTGTGTATCAAAGTAATTACTCTCTACTTCTTCCCTATCTGATTGATGTTCTGGACTTTTGATTTCAATTTCAAGTTGCACGAGATCATATTTCTCGTACGCCTGTTCAAAAGCTTTTAAACGCTGAGATATAATATCAAGGTTTTGTTCCTCTTTCGGTAGAGTAGCTAAATATTTTTGAAAACGGGTGAGTTGACCTTTGTAGGCCGCCCGAGAGTTTAACAGTTTATCATCTATTATTACTGGCATGGCTGGACAGTTGGAACAACTCACCTACCAAAGCTGCTTGCGGCACCAGACAGACCTGCTTTCCGGAAAGAAACCAGTTGTGTAGTATGCTGGGATTGTTTCCGCTTTCCCGCAGATCTCCTGCGCTAGCCACGATATACTGAAATGTATAAGACAAATATTAGATTGCACAAGTTTTTTTTTTTTTTTTTTTAGAATAGAATTTGTGGTCTCAGAATGAAGGTTCTGGGTTCGATCCCGGGTTTCGGCACCATGTAAAAGGGTATGCTGCACCCTTTTTGGGATTTCGAAAAGATGTAAGGTTTCGGACACAGGGATTGAATCTTGGGTGATGGAAGAGACCAAGATTAGAATTTGCCTTTGCGTTTATTAAAGTTTTTAAACAGCATATAAAGTTACTTCTAATAAAAATAGTTTTAAGAATTAACAAGAAGAATAATAAAAATGCAAATTCAAAATGCAATATTTTTTAAACAGCGTATAAAGTTACTCCTAATAAATATAGTTTTAAGAATTAACAAGAAGAATAATAAAAATGCAAATTTTCAAGTTTCTCCAGGAAACGGAAACGGTTAACAAAATTCCCTCATGAGGGATAAAAAAATTATATTGTTCATAAAAAGAGAGACATAATTATAAATACCTAAACGAGGAACTCTTAATGATTAACCATGATGAATATGATACCACCTTTCAATGAGGTGAAAATACATAACCCTTTCTTTAGGCCAGCAAACCCTTGGCTGGAAACAGTTGGTTGGTCCGCAAGGGGCTGATGCTTTGAAGTGGCAGTTCTAATTTGCCCGCACAGGGCTGATGCTCGTGGTTAATGCGCCCACACTCCAGCAGCGCTGGTTCAGAGCCAAGGTTTTGGCGATGTTCAGTCGTGATGACGAGAGTTGACCAGCAGTGAGATGTTTCTTGGTATTAACATCTCCGCTGGTTCGAGAAGTTGTCTTTTCCTTAGGCAAACCTTGAACAGAGTACAGCGTTTGTAGAACATGCCCAGCCGCCAGCTGGAGCAAAGGTTGGCCTGGAGCCTAACTCCGTGATGACGTGACGCAGGGCCTTCGGCAAGACCGTGCCACCAGAGGGTAATGACCCCCGGCAAGCTTGTAGTAGCAAGTGAGTGAAGATGGAGAGTCAACCCATAGGCCGATGGACCTACGGTTATATAGCGGTAGTGACGTCAGCGCGCCGAATCTTCCAGAATGAAGGAGGAGTGAAAGAGCAGCCAATCAAAGCACAGCCCCATGCACATTGCGAGCGTTGCCGCTGGGGAAAGCACAGTACCTCGTGAGAAAATGTGACGGTATGGTGCGTCTAGAAAGACACTTCAAAAAAAAAGGTAAGTACATGAATAATAAAGAACAACAATTCAGATGAAACATAAGTTAAATAAATAAATAAATAATCAGAACACCGCGTTCATACTGCAATTATAAAGGAAAAAAATAATGGGGCAGAAATTGAACGTGTTTTTCAAACCGTGCGGGAAACATAGCCTACAAAAAACATTCGCAAAAGCGAACACCAACCAACCAACTAGTTGTACCCGACATGCGTTGCAGTGCGAATCAAAGAAAGTGTGGGCGTTGTAATATCGTTTGTTGAATAGATTTTGGATGCACAATATTTTGTTTATTTTTCCGCTAACTGCCTCTAAACTGTCATAAAAGGATTTAGTTATTCAGAAACATTCGTGGGAACATGAACTACAACTCACCTAAGTTTCATCGTAATCGTATGAATGGTTTATGACCACATACGGGACTCTGCTGTGACGATTTACGCGCCATCATACATTTGTTGAATCTACTCATATAGGGGCAGATGACTTCGTTGTTTCGTCCCTTAAAACCTCAATAATTAACTAACTAATCTACTCATGCGCTACCTACTGTAATATGTATTCACTAAGTCAGAAACCTTTGCAGGAGTGTACACACCAACTCACTGAAGTTTCATCGCAATCAGGTGAATGATAGATGAACGCACATGGGACTCTGTTGAAACGATTCGCGCTCTGTCACTCATTTGTTGAATCTACTCGTGTGCTACCTATTGTAAAATGGATTTACTAATTCATGAACATTTGCAGGAGTGTACACAACAACTCTCCAAAGATTCATCGCAAACGGATAAATGGTATATGAACGCATACGGGACTTCGTTGAAACGATTCGCTCGCCATTACTCATTTGTTGAATCTACTCGTGCGCTACCCATTGTAAAATGAATTTACTGAGCCATTAACCTTCATGAGAGTGCATACAACAACTCACCAAAGTTTCATGACAATCAGATGAATGGTATATGAACGCATACCGGACTCTGTTTAAACGATTTGCGCGCCGTCAGTCATTTGTTGAAATTACTCGTGCGCTTCCTATTGTAAAATGGATTTACTAAGTCAGAAACCTTCCCTGGGGTGTACACATCAACTCAAAAAAATTTCATCGCAATCGGATGAATGGTATATGAACGAGTGGTGAAACCACAACACTTCTCCGTCGTAAGACTCCAGAATGCAGAACCTTCTATGTGGCTGCCGATCTGGACTCAGGGAGGCATGATCAAGGAGGCCATGAGAAACAGTTGTTATCACAGAACACCAAATATATTAGGAGTGAATGGCGCATGGTAAAGTATGGAAACAAGAAATTACTGCGGCACGCCTAGTGGTATGGCAGCCAGCTACCAGTATGGAATTATTAGTTCCCAAATATGTTTTTATTTCTTTCATTTTATTTAACCGGGTCACTCCAATCGGTAGCGGCTTCGGTGGTGTAGTTGGTAGCATGCTGAACTGCTGTGCCCAAGATCGCGGGTTAAAACCCGGCCGAAGTCGTCGGATTTTTTAAGAGCGTGAAAAATCCTTCAGTATGCCTTCCTTCGGAGGGGAGTAAAACCGGTGGTCCCATGTCATAGATTTATGGCATGTAAAAGATCCTTTCACAGACTAAACTTGTGTAAAGCAAAAATTGTTGGTTAGATTTCGTCAGAACGCTCTATCAAAGTTCCAACGTTCACCACTAGGTATCATTGATATCTGGTGGTGAAAGTTGGAGCTACTTGAAATTGAACGGAACTTGTAGCTCACCCTTTAGGGTATCCGTTAGAAGCAGCTACAGACTCAGGCGAGCCGAACATGTCCTCGGACACTCCCGGCACTAAAAGCCATACGATAAATAAATAAACTCCAATCGGTATTTAATAAATTTAAGGACACATTTCCAATTTTAAAAATGGCACCAACTTGAGACTTTGGACTAGATAGGTATATTTTGAATAGTTCACACCGATGTCGTATGACCCATATTCTTTGGTGTGAGAACCACCCGCATTTGACAAATACGGTTTACGAATGAAAAGTATGGAGCACGATTATTAGCTGCAGAAATACGACAGTATTTTGTTACCCAGGAACAATACTGTATTTGCTATTGCGAGTAGTTTGAACGTATGTCTGAAATATCTCTCAAAATCAGGATAATGAACAGTTACCGTAACGTGTCTCAATCATGCGGAGGCGTCATGTTATCAACAACACAGAACACCAAATATAACAAGGCCAAATCAACCAATTACGAGGCGACCTTTTGACTAGCAGCGCTCGTAGTGGGGTGGCGGTGAAGTACCCAGTGTTATCAGTTACTCGTGCCGTAGCTTCATCCCCGTGGTTGTTATCTCTGGGTAACCAGAGATGATAGATAAAGGACTCTCGTTTGATTATTGTTATGGTATGTTACAAAACTTAAATAAGCAGAACCAATAAAAGCAAGTACCGTATTCCTACATTGGGATATATTTCCACATTGGTGACCCCGACGTGGTTAAATATTCACCACGCACTTATCAAGGAACAGCTACAGAAGCAATTACAACAACTCCAAACGAAAAATCACCAACTACAACATCAGCTGCAACAGCAACAGACTTCTCACTCATCATAAGTTGGTATAGCACCAGTTGTTAATCGCGTATTGGTAAAATTTCCAATCTTCTGGCCAGACAAACCCACCTTCTGGTTCGCACAAGCAAATGCACAATTCAATGTCTCTGGCATAACAAAAGAAGCAACAAAATATGCCTACTTGTTAGTTAGTTAGTTTGTTAGCTAGTTAGTTAGTAAGTTAGTTATTATTCTTTTAAGGGGCGGAACTATGAGATCATCTGCCCCTGTATGCCTACGTGGTTGCGTACCTTGGCAGCCATAATGCCTCAGAGGTTGAAAACATCATTACCAATCCTGCAGTTTAAACGCCTTCTTATATTTACGTTCTGAATTAATAAGACGTATGTCAGTGTCCATAGAACGGCGTGTCAGGCAGCTAACAATGGAAGAAGAACTAGGAGATCGCAAGCTTCACAATTTTTACAACACCTCCGATCTCGTGCAGGTGCCACACAGGTTCAAGATACCCTAGTCAATTGTGGATTTGACGTCGGCCACCCCAAGTGCAAGCTGTACTGCAGACACAAGCCGACTGTCCGTTGAATAAAGTAGCTGTTTTAGTGGACAAAATCATGGAAGTTTCACCACCTCACATTCCCGTTGCTGTTAATGAAGTTTGCACATCGCCATCTTGTGATATAAGTCACTTGGAAACGCGAATGTATGAAATTCCCCGACAATTAGTAGCATAACATACATCTTTTCGTGAACGTTATTGATGTGAAACATCTTTCCACTCGGTTGCTGGATATTTTTGTGGGAGTGATTTTGAAAGATGGGAGGGAAGTGGATCGGATGGAGGTAGATCGGACGGAAGTGTGTAAGATGCACTGCCAGCTGGATCGCAGCCAGGAGGGATGCGATCCAACTGGCAGTGGTAAGAGGAAAGAATGAGCGTGCAGTGTCGGAGATTGGTACTGCCCCCGTAAATTGAATTATACTGAGACCACGGTGGCTGTATTGGCATATGTGAATAAAGTTATGGCTGTCATAGTTGTGACGTGTATATTCATGACGTAGGCACGGATGACGCAGACTTCATGCAAGTAGGCTGGATGAGCTGAGATTCCTGGTGACGTCATGATTTTGTTCGAGAAGGATCTAAGATTTACGACGCAGTCGCAGGGAAACAAGGAATTGTGCTAAGGAAGAAGTTACGCTATTGGAGGAGAGGCTCGAACCAATGAATGCTAGTTTGGAGGGAGACGGAGATTACTGAAACTACCATATTTAATTACTTTTGGCATGCAGAATTGTGGAAATCTATTTTCAGTTATGGCATTGATTTGGAATTTTGAAGAAATTAATTATGAGTTTTTGAAATATGAAAATCCGTCAAGTATAGCCAAAGTTAGAACTTCTAGCAATGACGGAGGAACAAGCTATGGTAGGGATGGATACGCCCCTTAAGAAGTTGATAAAAGGCCTTGCACAGCAGAGAGGAAGTTCTCATGTCTCATGTCTGATGGCTCATTTTTCTGATTCTCATATTTTCAGACTTCGAGTTCTTAAGTGAAGCAAGTCGTCATTAGCACGTGTGGTAGAGCCCACAGCATCGAACAAGCATTGAGCGTGCAGCAGTATAATTTTACGGTTACTGAAATTAGGCGAAGATGGAGCGCACACATAAACGAGTCTACAAGATTATCTATCAAGAGTTAGCTACTGCATTTATGCTAATTCAATTGTGCATTACAATATTGAGGCGTGTACGAAAGTTGAACATTTTCACTATTATACTTTGGAAGATATTCGCATTTTAAGACTGCAGACAAAAGTGATTTTCTCGACACCTGAGAAGCACTTTTATAATACCACATTCTACGCTACGGCTGACACTTGTATTGCAACCGTGATACTGAAGATTACATTTGGTGATACAACGCTACATTCTACAATGGAACTATATAATCTGGCAGTACTTTCGACTATTATTATAACGGAAGTGGAGATGGAAGACTAAAACTTTAATGCAATTGGGACATATATCAATGGAGTGAAATAGCAGCATGGAACTTCGTTAATCGTCATTCTACAAAAGCGAGCATGTAGTGAACATCCAACTACACTCATGCATCGTAATCCATCGCTGAATTACATCAAATGGCAGTGGAAATATCTTCATGCTCCACAATTATGAACATTTCTGCGGAAATAATTGCAATAAACTTCATGGCGAATTTCTACCAGAACTTCAGGGAATTTTCAAGAGAGGCCAGGGTGGACCCGGCTCACAAAGAAGAGTTTTGCCAGAAGGATGTCTATCGTCAACACGGAGCAGTGCAATTTCCGGAGGAGGAAGCAGTTCTATTCTCCGAGGGCGCAGGTTCCAGGTTCGAGGTCGGAGCACATCTTTACGGTGGTGAAATGGAACCAACAGCAGTCTTCTTTGGAAATTTTCCTCTAGAACTTCAATCAACAGATAAGGTAGTCGTGAACGTTTCTTGTTTTATTTAAGCCATTTAGTGATATCTGAGCAACCATTTTTCCCATATTTTCTGTCCCATATATTTTGCCCCATATTCTTGCTTGATATTTCTGTACTCTGTTCACTTTGCTGATTTATACCTTTTTCTACGATTTATTGAGACATTAGTATGTCATTGGCATATTTATATAATTTTGGATCAGTTGAGACTGCTAAAATATATTCTTTCAGTAATTTGCATATTTTTGTAGTCACGATTTGACTGTAATGTTAACGATTTTATATGGCAAATTTGAATTCAGACAGCGTGTCATTTTATTCAAGTAATTCTATTCAGTAAATTACTTTGACCAATTTTCTGTCATCCTCAAGAAAGAAGAATGATTAAAAGATTTTAGAGCGTTAAAATCTTCTACTTTATCGACGATCTTGGAAATACTAGTCGTTTTATGAACATGATTGCAACATAGACATTTATCGTCAATTCTGAAATACCATTGCATTATAGACAATTTTATGAAATATGAACTTTGAGTACGATTTATTGAGTACACTATAGTAATGAACATTTGATAGGAGTTTTTCTCAATTCTAGATTGGAACAATAATGTTTGCATTCCACAGTCTAATTGTATTCTATTCGATTATTTATGCAGTTTAGATGAACTTTGATTGAAGATAGTATTTTTATACTGCGATACTTTGATGATATTAATCTCAATTGTGATAGACCAGGGAGGCGTGTCTAATCGTATTTGCTATTAAATTATTTGTGATTGGCAAATTTTTACTTCATATCGCTTCATGAATGAAACCCACGAAGGTTAAATATAATAACAGTTTTTGATACAATTGATGAATATAAGAATTTTTAAAGAGGAACTATGGATGTATAATCGTTAGTTCAGTGGACGTGTAAAAGTCGCTGATGAATAATGCCCTGTAATAAGTGAAGGAGGTTCCCACAGTAATATTGATGATGTTGATGAATTTGTAAGTGGAGGTTTTTTGTATGTATTGTGGAAGATTTTGATGCCATATATAATGAGATATATGATGAATTATGGGCCAATTTTTGTGCAATTTTGTGCGTTTTGAGCGAGGTATTTTTTCCGCTGAGTGTATTGTTCAGGTCCTTAGAAATTTATTCATGTGAAGTTACTGTTAAAATTAACAAGAGTGTTTAAATAATTTGAGATAACGATTTTGAATGGAGGTTACCGTCACAAATAATAATAATAATAATTAAATCTTATTAAACCTGAATCTAAAATTTAAATATAACTAACCTTCATTGGTCGATTATATCACCACGATTTAAGTAATTATCAACCGGATAAACGTGTGGTTAATGTATTTCTAATATAAATAATATAAATAATGTAAATAACTATGTAAATATCTTTAATAATAATTTAAAACGAACGGGATTAATAGAGGCGTGTATAAATTTTTCAATTGTCGTTTGACAATGTTATAAACAATTTAAAATGTTATAAATAATTAATGAACATTTTGTTATAAACATTAAGCGTTTTCGTTATTATACTCTAAACAACGCTAGTTAAACAATTGGAATATACAATTAAACAAGATTTGGGATTATTAGAGTAATCCATTGATATTTGAACGGAGCATTTAAAAGATTTGCGTGATAATATTTGAGTTGAGACGTGAACATTTAATGTGTTTTGAAAAGGAGCTAGGCTCTGAGGTAACTAGCATATGCTAACATTGGATGGACAGGTGCGTCCATTTGACGATGCAAGCATGCGACATGGTGCAGGGTGTATCGCAGGTGGCCAGATAACTGTATGATAGAGGCCAAGGTCATCTACATAGCAGCCTTGCGGTTATAAATAAAATGTGAAGTTCATGAACAAGGAAACAATTGCTATATGTCTCGTCCCAGGTCCCTTATCCATTCCAAAGTGCATTATTATTATTACGTTCTTTTGAGCTAGAGAAAGCTGAAATTTTGTATGTGAAGTCTACAAGTCCTACAGGAGGACATGGTTACATGGACAATGGCTTCTGATTGCCACGTATATTTTGTTGTTAAATTTTGTTAAATTATTTTCTTTATGTGAAATAAATTATTGTGCAGTTTAAATTTTCTTGTTTCCGTTTTGGTTCATTTTAAATATCGTGGTGGAGGTTATTGTGAGGGCATACTATTAAGTGATCCAGTTGAAAACCCAGACCCGAGATTAAATTGAAAAGGTAAGTAAAAGGTAAGTATGAAACCCCGTATATTTTGGTGTGTTCCACAATAATTTCTTGTTAACTACTGTGCTCTAATCTCGGTAGTATCTGTCAGTGCCATTTTTATTGATGTAGCTGTGCCGGTGCGATTGATTATTGGCAATCCGATTGAGGGGACGGATTTCTGACAGCCTACTATCCGGATTATCGGGGACAGTACCATGACGCACTGTCGGCCATGTGAAATGTATATCACATAGGGATCACTTCAAGGTTTGGAGGTGCAATTACAGATATTCCTACAATAACTCATCTTCAAGTTGTCGTTTTTTGGTGTAAAAATATTCATTATATCATATTTGCTGAAAACAATTATGATTTATTAAGAGTCAGTTTTTCAATCTCTGGATAAAAGTGATGGGTATCCACTCCCCGAGTAACATTGCTCAACACTTTCATACTGAACGGTAAACGCTCATGCGAACTCTGGTATCAACTGATTGAAACACAAACCATATGTTCAAAGTCTTCGTATCAGTATTTAAATGATGATATTCTTTAATATGAAACATTGTAACTAGTCGACAACGCATGTATTATGTTTCTGCATAATGGCTATTCAATTATTAACCCACATTGCGGTAATGCAGTGATCAATATAATATATATCGTTGTTTTATACGGGAAATGGGCCAGACTTTCATGGACCACTATAGGAATTCCCTTTATTGTCAAGTTGGCGTATTCATAACTAATTTAAAACTCAATTCCACGCAGGAACATTATCGAAAAAAGCAAAATATTAATGGAGCATATAAAATTACTTCCATATTATTGCCGGCACTTGAAAATAAGTAACTGTCTTGTACTCTAAATTTCTGTGGTTTTAATGGCTACGTGGATAACGTCTTGGTCTGCGAATCATGAGTTCTCAGGTTCGAACCCTAGTCCCGGCAATTATTTTTGCTACCAGACTATCGATTTAAACGATATATATCATAACATTATGCGTCATTTTAACAGAATCTACATGAAATTACGATTCATCAAATTTAATTACAATAGTTTGCACCAAGCAGGAGTTGGGAAATTTGATTGTATTGAACATCATTTCTAGTAGTCTATAGATAGGCTAGAGACTATGGTTTCATTCCTCCTCATAATTTGCAATATAATATGTGATGTTTGTCCAAACAAGTGTGACAGTAGCATATCTCCAATTCAATCTTTAAGACATCCATCACAGTACCAGTATGTAAACGGAGCGTAAATTAACATTTTAAAAATATCCAAGCTGTGCAGTATGCTTCACATACATTTCATCTCAATTTCATAGTAGAATAACATGTCAGATGTTACACATCATATGCGACTACTGTAAGGCTCGTATATTTTTGATGTTAACATCATTCCACTCGGTTGCTGGTTATTTGTGGGAGTGATTTTGAAAAATGGGACGGAAGTGGATTGGACAATCCAGCCAGCAGTGGTGGATCGAACGGAAGTGTAACACGCACTGCCAGCTGGATCGCATTTCTGATCACTTTCATTTTGACGGTAAACGCTCATGCGAACTCTGGTGTCAACTGATTGAACACAAAGCACATGGCACATAGTCGAAGTCTTCGTATCAGTATTTAAATTATTATATGCTTTAATATGACACATTGTAAGTAGTCGGCAATTCCGGTATTATGTTTCTGCACAATGGCTATTCAAATATTAACCCACATAACGGTAATGCAGTCATCAATATAATATATATCATCGTGTTTATACGGGACCTAGGCAAGCCTTCATGAACTAATGCTGAACACAGTCTCTTTACCCACAAGAGGGCCTATTCATAAGTCATTTTAAACTCAATTTCACGCAGGAACATTATCGAAACAAGCAAAATATAAAGGGAACTTAATTCCGTGAAGCAGTATTATTGGTACGTGAATAAGTCACCATCTTGTACCTCAAATTCGTGTGGTCGAAATAGCCGTGGGGTTAACGTCATTGACTGAGAATCTAGAGATCTCGGGTTCGAATCCCGGACGGGAAATATATTTTTGCTACCAGATTATCGTGTTAAACTATATTTATTATATCAATTTGACTCATTTTAACAGAATCCATATGAAATTACGTGTTAGTCTGTGAATCAAGAGGTCCGGGAACTGGGCAAGCCTTTCATGATCTACTGCTGTGCGCATTGCATTGACTCGCAAGTTGAATTTAAGGTTATGAGCGGTGTCGCGTCTATTAATCTAGTTGATCCATATCGTGTTCTTTATTTAGGCTAGTACTGGTGGAAAGTACGAAACCTCTAATACAATGAGTTCCGAATTATAAACTACAATATATGTAAAATACTCCCTTTTACAATAGATTAATATTTGTGCCAAAAATATTATAAAATGCCGGTGTATAAACCATTTGCCGTTCTTGGATTTCCGTGGTTTCCCCATTTTCAGCTCCAGGCAAATGCTGGGACGGTACCTTCTGAGAGGTCACGGCCACTTCCTTCCACATCCTTACCCTGTTTCATTCACCATCATTCATTTCATTTCTCATTAACTTCTCTCGTGAGGTTGGCGTCAGGAAGGGCATCCAGCCGTAAAAACCATCCGCCACAAATACTTCCATCGCATCTCATCCCCGACCCCGTAGTAAAACAGGAATAATAAGGGGTAGACATACAATACCGGTGTATCAACAATTTGGTGTGAGGTTTCTTCTATGTCAGATGTTACACATCATATGCGACAACTGTAAGGCTCGTATGTTTTTTTTATTTTAATTTATTTGTTTATTTACTTATTTATTGATTTACTTATTTATGTATTTAATTAGTTATTTATTTCTTCTTTTTCTTCTTCTTCTTATTCTCCTCTTCCTCCTTCTTCTTCTTCTTCTTCTCCTTCTTGCGTTACGGCCAACTAAGGATCACTTCATTTCAACTGGTTTCTGCGTCGAGCTTTAATAGTCGCCCAGTACTGTCGCTTGAATCTTTGATTTTGTTGCTTCCTTTCTTCCGTCCACTTTATGCCTGTTTTAAGCTCACGTATTTTCAGGAAACCCCGGCCAGCAGTCCTGTACATCGTCACATGAAATCCCAATTTCTTGTAAATCTCTGCCTACCTCAGTGATCCGAGCCCCCTTAGTTTTCTTCTCTAGAAAGTAGGTAAAGATCCTGTTTGTCATTCTCACAGAGCTCATTCGTGACATGTGGCCACAAAATGAAATTCTTCTTTTGCTCATCACATCAGTTTTTTTTTCACCGGTATTAGGACATCCGAGGCCTAGGGAGTCTCTTCTTTTCCCGCCTTAATTGGCCCTTGTCTCATCTTCTCTGATACCCTCCTTCTGCGAGGTGTCAGTCATATTTTTTTCCTGTTATCTCTTGCCTTCTGATCAAGGCCCTTAAGGAGGCAGGATGTATGTTGCCCCACCACTTCTGGTGCACCCTGGATAATGCTACACCCTCAGGGGCTCACGGCTGGTGAGTTCGGGAGTTGGCGACCCCGAGGTATCCCTGAGCTGGGTCCGGTTTCCCCCTTTTGTCCATTACCTGTGGGGAGAACCCTCTCCTCTTTCACTTTCCTATCTGCCTTTCATGGCTCTCCTTCCTTCCAAGTCCCTCAATCCGCTTTCTTCGTGGTTTGAGGGCATTTCTTTTCCTTCTGTCCTTTATTTTCCTGATTCTCCTTTTGTTCACCCTTTCTTCTTCTAGTATATAAGTTAGTAGATATTTTTAGTTATAGTTTACATTTCATTTTCATCTTCACGATCACCCAAACCATTAGGGGCCGATAACCAAGATGTTAGGCCCCTTAAAACAACATTATCATCATCATCATATTTTTCCACACGTGCGTAGAGCTCGTGGTTGTGCCGTCTCCTGTATTCACCATTTTCCTTTACTGGGCCCAAGATTTTTGTTAGGATCTGTCTTTCTTTTATTTCCAGTTTCTCCATAAGTTCTTTCCTAGGCATTGCAAGGTATTCCGCAAAATATAATTCCTCCGGGCGGATGACTATGTGATCGTGTCTTAGCTTAGCATTTAGGGATATTGATTTCTTGTTGTAAACGCCTTTTGTTAGATGATATGCCATTCCTATTTTTCTGATGCGTGATTCAAAAGCTGCCTTATCGGTGGTGTTGGACTCTATCCACTCACCTAGATATTGGAACGATTTAGTTCGTTTAATCTGTCCCTCACCCACTTCTAGCTCTTTGGGTGTTTTCTCAAA
Source organism: Meconema thalassinum (assembly GCA_946902985.2). Lineage (NCBI taxonomy): Eukaryota > Metazoa > Arthropoda > Insecta > Orthoptera > Tettigoniidae > Meconema > Meconema thalassinum. The sequence goes on along the minus strand of OX336399.1, from coordinate 69,846,163 downwards.
GGAGATCTTAAGGCCTGCTTTTGCTGCTCAAGTCTCAAGTTGGTTGATCTGCTCTGTTGCTGTATCAAGGGAATCAGAAAAAATCGCGATGGCATCTGCGAAGGCTAGACAATCAACTGTCATGTTCAGGTTTCTATAACCCAATCTGACTCCATTTACAACCCCGTTTTTTGTTAATTTATTTGCACCACTCTCGGATGATTTTCTCGAGTGCACAATTGAAAAGTAGAGGCGATAATCCATCTCCCCGCCTTCCACCAGTCCTGATTTCTAACACGTCTGGAATCTCTGCCCTAAATTTCACTTTGAAGGTGGTGTTGGTCAAGGTCTTCTCGATAATGTTTATTGTCTTCTTGTACAATCCCAATTCCTTCAGGATTTGAAATAGCGTGAATCGATCAATGAAATCGTAAGCCTTCTTAAAATCAAAGAAAGTCACCGCAAAATCTTTGTATCCAAGCTTCAGATATGACATGATAGATTTAAGATTCATGATATGTTCGGCACATGATCGTCCTTCGCAGAAACCTGCCTGCGGATCTAGTTTTTTATTGATTGATTCATTGATTAATTAATTAATTCATTCATTCATTATTTATTTATTCATTTATTTACACTTTTATGTATTCATTTATTTATTGATTTATTTATTTATTCATTTACTTATTTACTCTTTTTTATTTATTTATTTATTTATCAATTTATGTATTTAATTATTTATTTAATTATTTATTCATTTATTCATGTATTCATTCATTCATTCATTTATTTATTTATTTATTTGTTTATTTATTTATTTATTCATTTATTCATTTACTCATTTACTCATTTATTTATATATTTATTTATTATTTTTTATTTATTTATTTATTTATTCATTCATTTTTGCAGTGGAAGATAAAATACTGGGGGTTGAAACCGAATCGAGAAGTGGGACATCGAGGGAGCCTTTTGTACTACTACTGTGCTCTCTTGTACTACTACTGGGAATAACAAGCTTCATCTCACTAGGCCTGATAATTTGTGTCACCAGTCGTAAATAAAGAATAGCCTACTTCACACAATCAATTGCATGATCTAATAGCAATAACACCTTATTGCGAACATATCAAGCAATTGATTGCGTAAAGAAATCTCTATTATTGTAAACAATATTCTCTTGAGCAATAAAAATGACATTTGTTGATGCCCATCCTGAGTTTTTCTTTATTAATATCAACATTGAAGTGTCAGCCGAAGAATACAACAACCGACGTAATTTCTTTCAGTTTTTTGTCGTGTGTAGCAGGAATTGGGAAGAGGCTATATTGTGTTGACCGATAGAAAGGATGCAATATGAATGGCCAATAAGGGAACGCGGAACAATGGTTACAAAGCTCTATAACTCAGGAAACCATTTCCAGAATGGCTGAAACGAGCATCGAACCCACATGATAACAGATTTGCCTTATGAGTCTGAGAGTACCACAATCCAGCCTTCATACCAGAATTAAATTTCTTGGGATCAATCCCATACCTCAGGGTTGATAGCCAAGGATGCTAGCCACTGTTAAAAGAGGAGGAAATATCATGGCTGGAACGGGGGTGTGATAAACTGAGAGGAGGCGAGTTGGATATCCACGTCGATTTGGATGGACGAGGTAGGTGAATATCATTACAGAGTTTTTTGATGATGCAGGGATGGTATTTAAATTATGGCCACGGTCGCCTCCCCCTCAAATTGTACTCCCATAACAAATGGACACATTATTACAGCCATCATAATGACACTGGTTATCAGATATATTCTGCACACACTGAAGTCACTAAAAAGTACCCATACCAATCGATATTGTAACTTTTCAGATTGTCAACTTAAACTCCCAATTACTGAGTGTACAGGGCTGATGACCAGGACTCTTCAATGTAAAATTATTACATTAAACTATTATTAGGGTCCACCACTAGTTTTGAACCCCTTAGACAGTACAACTCACTCTCCATAGACTTCAATATATTCACGACTAGGAACGGGTGATCACAAATCCAACATGGCGATGACGCGAATTATGAATATTCACATGGACGTTTCTCGCAATTTAACCATCCGAGTGCAGTGCAACTTGGTACAGTAAATCCTTACACGAATGTTAATCCACTGCCATCTAATTTATTTCAATTGTTTCCATAAGCACAAGATGGCAGCTGTGCGAAATTTTAAAATCTCCTTGTTACTTCTTGTGTCCTAATCATGCAATTGAAGTTTGAATGCTACACGTACACAATAATCTTCATGTAACAGTACATAACTCTAGAACCTACATATATAAAATTCAACATGGCGATCATCCGAAATATTTAGTCGGTTCTCAATGTCTACGAATCTATTACAGCAATCAAACTGAAATTTTGAATGTTGATTGTGGCAGTTAACATAAGTAGGATATATGAAAACAGGCTGTATAGTTCTTCTCGGAACTACTTGTTTTAGCCTATTTTCATTTTATGAAAAAATAGGCTTATGAGGTCACCTTTTGTCCGTGAGTGTGTTTGTGATGGTGTGTGTGTTTGTCCCTAATAACTTCTAAACGGCTCGAGCTATTACAATGAAACTCGGTAAGAACATAGCATCATTCAGGCTGACCCCTACCGTGCTCTTCAAATTTTATTGTGCCTCACCAATCCAACATGGCGGCTGTGCGAAGTATATCACCAGCATTGAGTATCTCCGAAACTATTACCGATATCGCCCTGAAATTGTGTACGGTGATAAAACGCACTAATAGAAGTTCACCTATGGGACCCTCAAAGACCTGGTAACTACAAAACCAACATGGCTGCCAAGCAAACTTGAAACTTTCAAATAGACTTTTCTCGTGATTTAACCATCCAAATTTAATGAAACTAGGTACTACAAATGTTTATACGCATTGCAATTCACTGGCGTCTAATTTAGTTCAATTGTTTACATAACCTCAAAATGGCGGCTGTGCGACATATTTCACTGGCATTCTATATCTCCGAAACTATTACATATTGAGCCCGCTCAGGCTCATGCATCAAATATTTATTTGAGAGCATATTGTCTTTACATGCTCAGTTCTACAGAACACATCCTGAAACTTCCTCATGAACAATTCATTATTTTGACTACGGAAAGGACAGCTTATTTTCCTCCTAGAGATATATTACTCACTATTTTTATGCCACACATCTCAGGAGCTTGAAATATTTAATTCTGCTTAATTTGCCAAGTTCTACGCCTTTTGGGAATGGCAAATAAATTTTTGGTAAAGGTATTTTTTCACCGCAGACATGCGGAGGCTCACTAAAGTAGTCACTGCTTTGACTAGACTACTTCCTTGGAATCAGGAAGCCGTGCCATGCACGCATCACACCGTTTTGGTAGTCTGCTGAAGCTGGACGCTTGTGTCGATTGTCCGTCTGATAGACGAAGGCCATTGTAGGCATACGAAGACCCCACATTTGGGAAGACATTTATCTACAGCCATCGAGCTGAATCTAACAATTTCAATAACGCACAGTATTACTTTAGGCTCAGTAAAGCCAGTGTAGATCGTGTGAAAACTTTGATTTTTCACCAACCACGACGATCGTCTGTAGTCAGACGAGGGTAACATTCGTTCTTTCATAAAAGTGAATTATTAAGTCGACGACAACGTCGTGTAGCCCAGTGTGTGCTACGGTACAAATGCAGTACGATAAACCTATCTATCGCTTATACGCAACAGTGATTACCCAGATTCTGTGTGATTTAAACCTTGTAAAATCAGTGTTTGATATACCACGTGCTGGTAAAATAGAATCTGCGGCAGGAAAAGCAGAGTATTTGAACAACCTGCAACTATTAGAGCCAGTGAGCATTTCATTATATTTTACACTAGAATCAGTGAATATTTTTCCAAACACGATGAGTAACGTTATGCACCACGTGCTGATATTTCTACAACCTTACTGTGAGAAGATGATGGAGGAGTAATTTACCATGTGAGGGTAACTCCAACGGAATACGCCAATACCATGGAAATGTCCAGCCGACACTACTACGTACAAACCATGTACAGTTTAACAACTGATGACCACGAGGACAGGCTAAAATCCATAGCCTTACCCAGTATTTTAATGCTTGGAACCTTGAAGGCATTAAACCCCTTCCAATGGGAGTTCTGGAAGGTGAACTACCACATCATGTAACCGTGAGTCATGTAAACATTATAAGAAGTTTGTCCAGGTCGTAGTAGTAGTGATTGCATTGTATCTTTGAGCCTAAACGCAACGATATTTGACCACTTAGGTAGGAAATGTGTGTACTTAATTTCTTTAGTACTGGGACAATATTTCAGTGAGACACCCCAAGTCCGTGTATTTTACGGCAGGTGCAATATTCATGTATTTCAGAGAATTTTTATGTCAGAGTAAAGGACATCTTCAACTACAAGAGATGTAGATCTTGTGAAAGTAGGGGGACAGCCCATAGTTAGGTCCCTTCTTTAATTTGAGAGCTTATTTACGTGTCATTTTTCGGCCGACCGATGCCGTAACATTTTTGTACTATTTATTTGTCATTTTCGTGAGTACATTTTACCACGTGTAGTTCGAGAGGAACGAACTCATATACTGTTAGATGGATGAACTAACCAATCTCGTATCATTTAAAACGTCACAGCAGTGGTGAGATGTTTAACTTTTGTGTTGTGGAGAATGCCAAACCACACTTATCAAATCCTACATGTACATAGAACAAGTGACATATCATCAGATCAGTGCAGTCAGAATGCATGAGTGTTATCTCTTAACTTGACTACTCTTTGAACATTATGCAACGTTATATCCTTTTAAAGGGAATGTAATCCCAGGAAACACCATTAGGGAGTGATGAGACATTGTTAGGATGATCTGTAGAGCACTACAGGACTTTATTTCGTGCTCCTACAGGTTATAAAATGATCATTTCAAAAGCACTACTCTTTGATATGCTAAAATGAGCTGCACGCGACGCAGACAGGCTTGCTTGCGCCCAGCTAAGAACCGGTTTGCCCGAGAAACAAAAGTGAGACGACATTGAATGACTATTTTTTTGTGTGCTACATTATGTCACGAGCCTAGAAAATTTGAAGGTCACAGGTATTAATAACCATGCTATGAGAGCAGCTTAGGGAGCTGTCAACGTCTGTTATTGTTATGAAGTAACGGAACGCACGCCGATGCGAATTCCTTAAATGTTTTAGCCGACGACTTTGATCGCCTGGCGCGTTGTAGTAAGGTTTAAAATATCATGTTAATTGACCCAGCTCTGTATAAATTAGGATAGCCAGTGTAATTGTTGTGTCCATGAACACATTATTTGGTATTTGGCAGAACGGAAGGAATGTTCACCTTACCCTTGGTTTATTCCGGCGTTCTGGAGCTATGCTCAGACGACCGACGTACCGCGTGCAGTTGGTGTAAGACGCGCTAACCTGTGTTATTGTCTGACTTGTTGAAGCCAAGGTATTTGAGTGAATTTCCAGTGAGATCACCTATTGCAGCCTACGACTGGTGTCATTAATACAACCAAGTAAACCATATTTAAACCTACAACCTAAATCAAAGCATAATTATCCTAAACCAACGGATTAATTAATTATTATAAATAATGTACAGCTTTAATTTTGCAACCATTTGCTTGTTGTTAGCGACACCGTGACTTCAATCCATTTCCATGTGGGAGATGACTTTTAAATGAGCTGACACTACTTATACCGACAATATTGGATCTACGGGACCGATAGTCAGTAACTTGCGGCCCGCGTGATCTGAAGCGTGTAAGACGCAATTGTAATTGCGCTTTGCCAACGTAACTTACATGCCTGAGATGACGATTGACTACAAACAGTACGTCAATTCGCGTAGATAGGCTAGTATAAGAGTGTTTACTTTATTCCTTAGTGCATTTATTCCCATTGTTTCCTTATTAGACGTAAGAGTGTTTATGCAATGTCTATTTTTTATAGTCAGTGGTAAAACTAGCAATAGCTTTGGTAATAAGCATTTGTTTACGACGCATCTCGTCGTACTACTTTCGTTCACATAGGCATTAGATAAAATTATAAATGTAATTAAATGTGGACGTGGTACCATCCTAACCTAGGGATAGTACTTGCTTGATGTTAAATGTAAATTATGCCGAGTCATTTGTTTGTAAATTTGCTACGCGTTAATTATTCACGTGTCACGCGCCTGGTTTGCTTTGCTATTCTTTTCATGTAACTAGGATTTCGCGGGGGTCATTAACGTCAAAATAGGGATGACTCATGATTGTATTTAGACTAGCGGATTAGCCAATTTTGACCCTCGGAAATGATTAGGGGTCTTACTTGAATAAATTATTCACGAATCTAACTTAAGACTGGATCTCCTTTTATTGCTAGCTTTGTTATTTGTATGTATTTCTTTGGGGCGTCTATGACTGTTTCCGTGCCCAATGACCCAGATCCCCTGGATCAAGCCTCTCGTGCTAAGCTAGCCCACAAAGAAATGCACCCGATCCTCATGAGTTTGGGTTCGAAGGACGGGGTCTTTCGAAGTGCCATCTTTTCGGCGGATGGTATCCGAAATACCTCCTCTAACGGGCTCAATATATCACCCTGAAATGTTGTACGGTGATAAAGGGAACTGCTAAAAGTTTATATATGTAACTTCCAAAAACCTGTAAAGTACAAAACGAACATGGCGGTCAAACGACTTTGAAACATTTTAATTGACTTTTCTCGTGATTTAACCATCTGAGCGCAGTGAAATGTGGTACAGTAAATAAGTATACATATTTCAATGCACTAGCATCTAATTTAGTTCAATTGTCTACATAACCTCAAAATGGCGGCTGTGCGAAATTTTAAAATTAAGTTTTTATTTCTTGTGTCGCAATGATGCGATGGAAGTGAAAGTTTGAATAATAAAGCTACGCAATAATTTTCCTTTAGTGGTACATAACTCTATGGTCTATACATATAACAATCCAAAATGGCGAGCATCCGAAATATTTTGACGGTTCTCAATACCGACGAATCTTTTACAGCAATTGATCTGAATTTTTTAATGTTCATAGAGGCTATGAACATACGTTCACCTATAGGACTCTCAATAACCTGGTGAGCACAAATCCAACATGGCGAGTTTAACCTTAAGACCCCGGAAGCTCTACAAGCATCCATCACATTCATGTTGCGCGAATGAACATTCACGGCTGAGCAGCAGATTGACCCCTGGTTCTGATAAGTGATAAGAAGCTGAAATAAACAACGTAAATAAAAGAAAGAAGGTCCTCCACTCCAGCATCCTTTTCCCTACTTAAGCCGCAATCTGTTGGCGTAGCTCATTAGACAACATGAAGTGTGTGTGGCTTACTCTGCTGGCAATATTGCTAGTAACAGTGTTTGCACAGAATGATTCAGTTTATTCCGCGGTGAGCGCGGTTTATACTTTTAGTTGTGGTGGGTCAAGTGGCTGCTTTAGAAATAGTTCGAACTGTGCAACGGTGAGGTGTTGTAAATGTTCTGAAGGTTGCCTCCCATTACAAGGGATTTGTAGGAAAATCCCAAAAAAAATATAAAGGTAAGAAAATATCCAGTTTTACGTTTTAGATTCTCAGAATTTTTGCCTACTTACCTCATAAAGATTTAAATAGAATCAGGGATTATGAGATCAGCGACAAGGCGATGTATCTGCGTGCATGTGTGTCTGTCGGTCTACCACCCACATCACGTATTGAAATCTTATTATGTGCTTCAATATTAATTCAATGTTCCATGGTGCAAAATTACTTCCGGACATCCAACTTCTACAATTTTTGCTGGCATCATCGTTGTCAACTATTAATGTTAGGTGGCAGAGCAATAATTTGACAAATGCTCTTGAAACTCTAGCAAACAATTGATCGTATTTTCACCAAACATTGTACGAACAAGCAGTACCTCCATATTATTCGACTCGTGCATTCGTTTAGGAGCTCTACACTGTATTTCGAAAATATTGAATGATAGTGGAATATTTGAATAGCCGCCATGATAATTTGCCGAAATTTACTAAAATTGGAGGGAAGCGATCAAGATGGGACGATATAGTAGTAAGTTTGTGATGAGTTTCATTGAAATCGTTCCTGGCGATTAGATTTTATAAAGGGAGCACATACACAAACACATGGTGAAAAGGTGATCTCATGAGCCTATATTCCATGTGGTGATCATCATCATCATTTACTAAATGCAAAACCTTGTCACTGCAGCCACATTTGACGGGCATCTCTTACCTCTTCTTTTTTTTAGTAAATATAGATCATCCTTCTTGTCCCGCAGAACATGATCATTTGCTTTCCTGTCCATCCAACGTGTTCTTGTCATTCTTCTCCAAAACCATATTTCTGCAGCCTTAAGTTTTGTTTCCTCCAGTTTCCCTAATGTCCAGGTTACGCATCCATACAGTAGCACACTCCGAACGAAGGTCTTGAGAAATGAACTTCCAGTCCTCAAACTGAGCTGATTATCATACTAATATATAAAAATGAGATGGTGTGTGTCTGTCTTTCTGTCTGTCTGTGTGTTACTCAATAACGCAAGAACCACTGGTCCAATTTAAATGAAATTTTGCATGGATGTACCTTATTTACCAGGTTTACATATAGGATACTTTTAATTTCGATATTTTTCACTATTAAAAAATGCGAGCATTTTAGAGGCGTCACTACACCCTTTGGTTTCAAAATGTCATGTTTCCATATCAAATAAAAAGAGAACGCTAAGAAATAGCAAACTTTTGATGGCATACACGAGCTTTAACATTTAATTTTCTATCCAGATGGTCCTTATCACTTTTCGTGTATCTCCAACGGTTAGCGAGTAAAACCTTAATATGTGCAATAAAACATGGACAACACCGAGCGGTGCAGTATATCTCTACATATACAAAAATGAAAGTTTGTCCGCATTTTTTTCTGATTTTCTACGGAAATTTGAGTTATTTACGCGTTTCAGACTGTTTTATGATGAATGCGTGCGAAAATAATTTTTGGTCTATCTGTTTGTTTGTCTGTCTGTGGACAACTTTGTTCCCCTATAACTCAAGAACGGCAGGGTGTATCAACGTAAAATTTGGTACATATATCCATCAGAGGCACGACACTAATCATTGATGTAACTCTTCTCAGGACCTCTCATAAAATGGGGCCTACCCCCTTAAAATACATGCTGTAATTGGAGCAGAAGGACGAGACAAAGCTCATTTTCAGCCTCTGGCGAAAACCACATTTTAAGGCCATAAACCAACCGTTTTTCAGATATTCCCAGAAAACTAATTTCATTTAATAAACTAATGAACGAATGCAAGTCGGAAACCATGGCAACAGATTCTCAGAGGTTCATCTATTGCTGTAAGACGCAATCAATTCCATTAATTACATTAGTGTGAAAGTTTGCAAACGGCTAGAAGGTTATCACGGAACCAAATTAAGCTGTAAAATTCATCAATACGTATAATGCGCTTAAGAGGGTCAAGGGGTACTCTAGAATTTTTTCACGCGATATACACCTGCGGGTGTGGTACGGCAGGTCTATTATATTCCTATTCCTATATTATATTATTATTATTATATTATGGCTTACAACGACGAGCAAAGCCCCTCTGTGCCAGAAACAAAAATCGGGTGCCCTAAAGGGTCCTCGAAAACTACATTATAAGGCTCTAAAACCAACAGTTTCTGAAATATTCCCGGAAAACCTATTTAATTTAATTTAACAAACTACGGTAATGAAGGAATGTAAATCGGTAACCATGACATCATTATCTCAAGGGGTAGCATCCAACTTTCAATCTATTTCTGTAAGAAGCAATGTCGCTCCATTTATTACATTTCTGTGAAATTTTGCAAATGGCTATAAGGTTATCACGGAACCAACGTAGACTGTATAATTCATCAATGCAATTAATGGGGTCAGGGGGTAACCTAGATTTTTTTCATACAATTTTCACGTGCGACATATAGTTCAGAAGGTCTATTATATCTCCAAACAGCAACATTATTTTCAAACATTCCTGAATTGAGTCAGCATTTTTTGCGGCTGTTAGGAATTTGGGCCATTTGAGGGTAAAGAACCTGAATTTTCATGCACTACAAGCCTTTATAATTTATGAAAGAGGTCTTCCTGTGTATGGGGACCTAACACAACGTAGAGGGTCAGTTTCTATGTGACGTGTGTTGTGTTTCGTCTACAAGGCTTTCAATTCTATTTCACGTCAGGAAGTACACGTTAGGTGAATTTGGTTTGAGAGCACATTTTAACTAATCTTTTTTTCTTCTTTTTTTGTCGACATACGGGTTCAACGTAAGGATTATTTTGTTTGATACTGTGTGGTAGATATACCCGTATTTGGATATCCGGGTGATATGTTGTAGACAATAGAATTGTCTGTCTGTCTTTCTGTGTATCTTTAAGTACGCCTATAACTCGGGTTCGGATGCTTGGTGCATCGTAAAATTAGGTATGGTAAACATGAGTCAATACACCAATCATTTATAAAACCCTTCATCGTACTTTTCATACAGTAGAAAGGTGGATATAGGAAAAACTTCTCAAAATACATGCTGAAATAGGCGAAATATAAAAATTATCCTAGGAAGACCAAAGCATATATTGCGCTTCTCAATGTGAGACACAAAATTCGGGAGTCTATAAAGGGTCTCCGAAAACCACATTTTAAGGCCCTGAAATTAACAGTGTGTGTGATATTCCCAGAAAACTAACTTCGTTCAGATAAACTTATGAAGGAATGACAAACCGCTAACCATTGCAACAGTAGCTCAATTCATAATGCCTGGTGTTAACACCGAACACCGTTAGAAGAACGGGTACTTCTGCTAGTTTAGCAATAAGTTCTGTTTCTATTTCGGAAGGCTTGTTTTACTACCACTATTCTTTTCTTGATTTCTGACGGGCACTTGTTATTAAAGGTTATCATACTACCCAAACGTGGGAATTCTGTGATTTGTTCAATTGCATTGCTATTCACTTTTATGATTATTCTAGTTGTAGGCTCCTTTTTGTCAACTACCATTAAATTTGTTTTCTTAGTTTTAATTTTTAGTTTGAAGTTTTCTAAGGATTTGTTGAATACATTTGATGGTAATAGACTAAAATCGCATTAAGCTCTGTACATAAATAAAAGATGCTGATTTTTGAAATCAGTTATAGCGTTGTTGTATGTAATAAGCGATACAGTACATTGAGACACGAATATATTTCCAATGATTCACCTGTGAGGCTGGTCTCCTCCAGCCTATCAAAATGTCATCATTGCCTGTTCAGGAATACCAATTATATATAAATCGTTAACTGTAAATTAGAAGTAAGGAAATAACCGTCATTAATGCTTCATACGCAGAGGTTCTACTGGTGGATTAAACTTAAGTTAGGAAGTATTAGTAATGAAGAAGGATTTATCATTACTTGTAGCTATGACATGTTAAATTAATTGATTTTCACCGGACTCCGTGTCCCAAGTTTTAACTAAATACTGCACTCATTTACGACATTCTGAAATGCAATTTCCTTTTATTCCTTATCAAAATCTTTGCAATCCTCAGTTAAATAATACATGGGAGATTTTACTGGGTCAATATCCCTTTAAAGCCTTGCAACTTTTATTTATTTATTTATTTATTTATTTATTTATTTTTGATAACGGGTAGGTGCAAACAAGTTTGTAGATTTCCGTGGGTCTTTACCAAGTGACCCGAAGCAATTGGACCTTCCTTTTCCGTGGAATCCAAACCACCGAACGTGATCTTTTACCCAAAAAAATCGTGTGCACAGTACATTTGCTCCAACGTGCTTTGGTGAAGGGCCTGCAACTTCACCAGGGCGCATCACCAACCTAACGTCCCGATGACTTGATATAGTCTTCTCTATCAGCTGTCTATCAAGAATGTCGTGAATATTTTTTTTGTTTAAAATGTGACCTGCCAAGTTATTGCTTAATAGCTTTAGAGATGTGGGACAACATGGTGATCAGTCACGTGAATTTAAATTTATGCAGAATTTGTTTAAACGCATGTGTTATTTTGGTAAATGGAGTAGTCTGGATAATAGTATTTATGTGGGACAATATTTGGGGAGGTTAACCCCGGAACGGGGGAAATTACTCTCAACATGGACATAGTCATCGCCGAGAATAATTGAACCTTACAGCTCCACGAATACTGCAAGCCCGCATCATTGCCATATCATCATCACGGCTAATCCGCAGAGTATTACGTCAATTGGATCAGTCTTATCTACAAATATGTCTGGTAACCTGCGTTAAAATAGTGCCTGTGGTAGTCAGTGCGATATTAATATTTGGACCATTATAATTAGCGACGGTTGCCTCGAACTTGAACTAAGGTGGTCGTTGTCATCGTCGGGATTCGAATCTTAAGAACCCGGAAACTCTGCAATCTCCCATCACAGTTAAGTTGCGCGTGTGAATACTCACGGCCGAGCAGCAGAGTGATCCCTGGTTCTAACCTATGATATCACCGAGTGGACTGATAAGGAGATTAAATAAACGAAGTAAATAATAGAAGGAAGTCCCCCTGCATCTTTCTGAGTATTTAAGCCGTGGTCTGTTGTCGCCTTATTCTGTTGGCAATATTACTAGCAACAGTGTTTGAACAAGGTAATTTAACTTCATCCATGATAGGGGCACGAGGATGCAGCCTTAGAAGTAGTGCGAACTGTCCACGGCTGAATTGTAAAGAATGTTCCAAAGATTGCTGAAATCTAGGAGGGTTTTGCAGTAAAAATGCAAAAAGAAAAAAAATTAAGAGAATATCCCAATTACGATTCAAATCTTCAGACTTTTTGCCAACTTACCTCATACAGATTTAAATAGAAACTGGGATTGTAAGACCAACGGCAAGTCGATGTCAGTGCGTGCATTTGTATGTCTGTCTGTCGGTATACCACCCCGACCCCGTATTAAAATCTGAACGAGTCCTCTGATGTTATTACGATTTTGTATGGCGTAATATTGCTTCCGGACATCCAACTTTTGCTATTTTAACGGACATTACTGTTGTCTGCTGTTAATTTTAGGTGGCATAGATCCAATTTGGCAGACAATTTGATCCTATGTTCACCAAACATTTTACGAATATAGCCTACAGTATCTCCATATTATTAGACTTGTGGATCCATTTAGGCACTCTACACTGCCACCTTGCAGAGAAAATCTCAACTAAGTTGGATGACCTGTGTCTAAGATTTATTATTTTTAGCCTATTTTCAATTTTGAAAAAAAAAATAGGCTTATGAGATTACCTTTTGTCCGTGAGTGTGTGTGTGTGTGTGTGTGTGTGAGGAGTGTGAGTGTGTGTCTCCCCCTAATAAGTTCTAAACGGCTGGAGCTATTTCAATTAAACTCGGTAAGTACATAGCACCATTCGGGACGACCACGACCGTGCCCTTCATATTTTGTTACGTCTCACCAATCCAACATGGCGGCTGTGCGAAATATTTCACCAGCATTCAATATCTCCCAAACTATTCCCGATATCACCCTGGATTTTTTACGGTGTTAAACGGAACTACTAGAAGTTCACCTATGTGACATTCGAAAACCTGGTAACTACACAACCAACATGGCGGCCACACGAATTTGCGAAATTTAAATAGACGTTTCTCGCGATTTAACCAACCAAACGCAATACAACTTGGTACAGTATATGTTTATACACATTGTAATGCACCGACATCTAACTTGGTTCAATTGTTTACATAACCACAAGATGGCGGATGTGCGAAATATTTCACCGGTATTCTATAATTCTGAAACTATTAGCGGTATCACCCTGAAATTTTGCACGGAGATAAAGGGCACTACTGGAAGTTCATCAATATGATTTTCAAAAACCGGTTAACTACAAAACGAACATGGCGGCCAAGCGAATTTGAAAATTTTAAATAGACCTTTCTCGCGATTTAATGTTCCAAACGCAATGAAATCTGGTACAGAAAATGTTTATAGGTACACATTATACATTATAATACACTGGTATCTAATTTAGTTCAATTGTTTACATAAACACAAAATGGCGGCTTTGCGAATTTTAAAGTTAAGTTTTTATTTCTTGTGTCGTAATCATGGGATCGATGTGAAAGTTTGAATAATGAACCTACGCAATAATTTTCCTTTAATGGTACATGACTCCATGGCCTATACATTTAACAATCCAACATGGCGACAATCCGATATACTTAGACGGCTCTGGATATCTACGAATCTATTATAGCAATAAAACTGAATTTTTTTATGTTCATAGGGGCTATGAATTTAAGTTCACCTATAGGACTTTAAATAACCTGGTGATCACAAATCTAACATGGCTGCGACGCGAAGTATAAATATTCACATGGACGTTTCTCGCAATTTAACCATCCGAGTGCAGTGAAACTTGGTACAGTAAATCCTTATACGAATGTTAATCCACTGGCATCTAATTTATTTCAATTGTTTCCATAACCACAAGATGGCAGCTGTGCGAAATTTTAAAATCTCCTTGTTACTTCTTGTGTCCTAATCATGCGATTGAAGTGTGAATGCTACACGTACACAATAATATTCATGTAACAGTACATAAGTCTAGGACCTCCATATATAAAATCCAACATGGCGACCATCCGAAATATTTAGTATGTTCTCAATATCTACGAATCTATTACAGCAATCAAACTGAAATTTTGTATGTAGATAGAGGCAATTAGCATAAGTAGGATATATGAAAATAGGCTGTACAGTTCTTCACGGAACTACTTGTTTTACTTGAAATAAACAAATGTGATATGAGATATTCTTTACGGACCGATATCATAATAAGACTCAGATTATGATATATTTGTGCAGCCCTTGAACACTCCCATTCCTGTGATCGAAGAGAGAACCATCGATCCTGGGATCATGCTGTGGACATTCTACTATCGAGGAAACTTAGGCTATACTAATATTAATAATAATGTGAGGTAGAACTGTGAATAGCTGGGTTTGAAATTTTTGTGACATAATACACGGGAGATGTTGCGGGTTTATGTTCTTTCTAAGCCTAGCAACTTTAGAGACGCCGGTTTGATGGAGTTACGCTCTCTAAGAAGGCGTTATTTGTTATATATAATTTGCATGTAATAGTTGCTATTTGTTCATTTATTCATGTATTCATTTATTTATTTATTTATCCAGGCTAAATACTGAAGGTAAAATAGAGTATATGCCGGCAGGGAAAATTCAGAACAATTGTCTGGCGGAACAGATCAGTTATCAGTCAACATTTCAGTCGTAGTTAATAATGGCATAAATTACTCCTTTTCGCTGTTGAAAATATTAGTGAAATCACAGCTACTGTGCCTACTAACAATTGTGAAGTTAATACAGCGCCCTTAAATTACACTCTAGTCTACAGACGTCTGTGGGGAGGGTTTTAAAAAGGGCTGTAGACACCCTAAAACCCAATATTTAGTTGGCGTGGTGGTGCAGCGGTCAAACTGTTGGCCTCTCACCACGGCAGACTGGGGATCGAAACCTACAATATTTAACTTTTTTTTTAACTTGAATTCTTTTACAAATGATGTGGTTGTGCTCTTTACACATATACTAAATAAAATTCCATTTAGCTCAAAGGAGATGATAATGTATACACTCGTTTATTAATTATCACAGCCCCAGCATCGCACATAAACAGAAGACATTAGAAAAAGGAGAATATAGCTGTTCAAGTTACACGTTGTCATCAACCACAGCCTTCTCAATGCCTCTGTACGCCAGCTGGATCCCATCCCTCTGGTTGCTTCTAACTGCCTACTCATTCAAAACTCAGAGGCGTACAAGATATATATTAATTCACTGCTAGGTTGCAGCACCAAACTACTAAGATATCCTCCGCCCAAAGCGAAGGATTCTTCCGTTTGGAAGCTTAATATCGAGATTTACGGACGTGAATGCATTACAGTAAGTTAGTAGTTTTGATATCCAATTATCAGAAAGTATATAATATTGATTTTGACACTTACTGGTTAATTATCAATATAAAAGAAAACAAAAATTCTTGGTGGTGGAGGCGATTTCTTTTGGGGGGTGAGGACAAAGAGTTATAAGTATACCCATACATTTAGGAGAAAGTATGCTATATGTTCTTTGCTGAATATCTTGTTATTATTATTATACAGTGAGTCCGGAAATGTTCTCCGCAGCGCCTACATGCGTCTGCGAGAGCTAGCTACAGCAGTTACGTTGGCAGCACGGCTGCCGCTTGCATCATAACAAACAAACAGTAAACTTTGTACTCACCACAGACATTTATAACAGATGCTGGAGGTGTTGTCTTTGTGTTCGAAGACAGACATCAACACGTCTACACATATTGTTGAAGATTTTCACTAAGTTTCTCGCGGAATGGACTGCATATTCACTTTTATGTTCCTCAATCATTTTTGGATTTATTTTGTATACCTCAGATTTCGCCGCAACCCAAAGGAAATAATCTGGTGGGTTTAGATCGGAAGACCGTGGTGGCCAGAGGCCTTTAGTTATTATTCTATCCCGAAAAATATTGATTTAAAAGGAGAATCGACTGGTGGGACGTATGTGCTGTAGCATTGTCTTGTTGAAAGAAAGAGCATTCAATTTAATTTTCATTTAAATGAGCAATAAACTTGTAAATTATCTCAGAGCCGTAGACATCAGAATTCACTGAACTGTCAAAGAAGATGGCCCTATTACGCTTGCTTGTGATATGGCAATCCATACGCCAATTTTCTGCGAATGCAATGGTAATTGTCTTAGTGCATTGGGATTGTCTGAAGACCAAATTCGTGAATTTTGGGAATTTATATAGCCGGATAAGTGAAACCATGCTTCATCTGGAAAAAAAACGTTTTATTTTAAAACGTCAAGTCCATGTCGATTTATGAATCTTTGGAACCATTCACAGTACATCACTCTTTTTCCGTAATCAGTTTGTTTTAATTCATGAACCACGGTAACTTTATAAGGGAACAACTGAAGCTTGTCTCTTACAGCTTTATGTGCTGTCGACTTAGAGATTCCTGTTTGTTGAGCTAATTTTCGTGTTGATTTACTTGGACTACGCAGCATTGTATCGGGGATTTCATCAAGTTTGTCTATGTTAAAAGCGTAGGCCTGCCTGTTCCTGGTACATCGTGAACTGAGCCAGTCAAACGAAATTTACTTATCAAATCCCGAACGGTATCAAGGTTTGGACACTTTGAATTAGGAAACCGCGCCTGAAATCTTAATTTAACATTTTCTGTAAACCGATCGCCTTCGCGAAAAACGTATTCCACCAAACAAACTCTCTCTTCAGTAGTAAACATTACCGCCTGTATCCTGCTGCACTCTTCCAATAATCTATCTGAACGCTCGCTTACTGTAATCCACACGGAAGACATGCAGGCTCGCTTATCTGACAATTTCGACAGCCCACAGCCCACTCGCGGGAGTCCCCCTTTCAAAGACACAGTGCTGCCAAGTAAACCGATGACGCAATCACTCGCAGCTGCACGTAACCACTGCGGGGAACATTCTCGGGTTCCCTGTATAAGGAGATATCTAGAAATCACACTAACGTATACGGGACTGATGACCAATATGCTTTAAGCCCCATAATCCGAACTGTGTTATTGTAGGAACTGTACTAACGCGTGTGCTTGTAACAGAGTCTGGGATTGGGAAGGAGACGACCGTGGCTTTACGGTAGGAGTCATCAAGAGTCTGCACCAAGGGTGACCAAGGTACCTCAAGACGTTAAATTTTCCTAGAGGTACCAACTGGACAGAGCTAAATTCTCACATGACCCTTTACCTTTTTGCGTAGCCCGACGTTTTGCTGCTCTGGCATATTAAGGATGGAGGATTGTACAAACAAAGAATTCCACAGCAAATTGCTGGAAACGTTCGAAATTATGTAGTCGCTCCAATTATACGAATATGCTCGAAGCTTGGGTTTTATTTATCGTATGGCATTTATGCCGGGAGTGTCCGAGGACATGTTCGGCTCGCCTGAATCTGTAGTTGCTTCTAGCGGACACCCTTAGGGTGAGCTACATGTTCCGTTCATTTTCAAGTAGTTCTAACTTACGATACTAGATATCAATGATACCTAGTGGTGAACGTTGGAACTTTGATAGAGCGTTCCGACGAATTCTAACCTAACAATTTAGCTTCACACAAGTTTAGTCTGCGGAAGGATCTTTTACATGCCTTAAATCTATGACATGGGACCGCCGGCTTTACTTCCCCTCCGAAGGAAGGCATACTGAAGGATTTTTAACGCTCCTAAAAAAATCCGACGACTTCAGCCGGGTTTGAACCCGCTATCTTGGGCACAGCAGTTAAGCAAGCTACCAACTACGTCACCGAAACCACTATGGCTTGAGTAATGCCGACGGATATCTTGTTTGGGGTTTCTGCTTGAGTAACCACTAACGGAAGGAAACGGCCAGAACTATGGGGATGTGGCTGGTGCGGTCTGTCTCGGGCAGCATTTTGCTGGAATGAGTGGTATTTATAGATACACCATTACGTCCTCTGTTAGATAATCATCCCGGACGCTGTTCATATCCTCAAACAAGTAGTTCAGTGAAGATCTAAATAGCCTATTTTCATATATCCTACGTATGTTAATTGCCTGTATCAACATAGACAATTTCAGTTTGATTACTGTAATAGATTCTTAGATACTGAGAACCCTCTAAATATTTCGGATGGTCGCCATGATGGATTATTA
This sequence comes from Meconema thalassinum, assembly GCA_946902985.2. NCBI lineage: Eukaryota > Metazoa > Arthropoda > Insecta > Orthoptera > Tettigoniidae > Meconema > Meconema thalassinum. The sequence continues at coordinate 69,827,359 of OX336399.1, read as the reverse complement.
TATATGTAGACCTTAGAGTTATGTACTATTACCTGAAGATTATTGTGTATGTGTATAATTTAAACTTTAACCGCATGATTAGGACACAAGAAATAAAAAGGAGATTTTAAAATTTCCCACAGCCGCCATGTTGTGGTTATGAAAACAATTGAAATAAAATAGATGTCAGTAGATTAAAGTTTGTATAAGCATTTAATGTACTAAGATTCACTGCGCTCGGATGGTTAAATCGGTAGAAAAGGCTATTTAAATACAGTATTTATATTACGCGTCGACGCCATGTTGGAATGCGCTTACCAGGTTATAGAAAGTTCCATATGTGACCTTATGTTTATAGCCTCTATCAAAATACAAAACTTCAATTTGATTGCTATTGAGATATTGATAACTCTCTAAATATTTCGGATGGTTGCCCATGTTGGATTTTTATATATGTAGGCCATAGAGTTATATACTTAGATGACGATTGCTGCGTAGGATCGTTATTGAAACGTTGACTACGAGTGCATGATTAGGACACAAGAAATAAGAACTTAATTTCAAAATTTCGCACAGCCGCCATCTTGAAATTATGCAAACAATTGAACTCAATTAGATATCAGTGCATTTCAATGTGTGTATAAATTTCGTGTACCGTGTTTTACTGCACTAGGATGGTTACATCGCGAGAAATGATTATTTAAATGGTTCAAATATGCTTGACCAACATGTTCGTTTTGTAGTTAACAGGATTTGAAAGTCGCAAAGGTAAACTTTTAGTAGTGCCCTTTATCATCGTACAGAATTTCAGGGTGATAACAGTAATGGTTTCGGAGACTTAGAATGCCGGTGAAATATTTTGCACAGCCGCCATGTTGAATTGGTGATTCAAAATACAATTTGAAGGGCACGGTTGGGGTTGGGCAAATTAGTACTATCACCTTACCAAGTTTCATTGAAATCGGTTCAGCCGTTCAGATTTTATTAGGGGGACACACACACACGGACAAAAGGTAAACCAATTTCTTCATAAATGAAAATAGGCTGAAAATACCACAATAAGTTTTGTTGTAGAAACAAAAAACTCTAAAATAAAGATAAAGTTATACGCACTAGGCAGGTTGAGGAGTGAGTGCTTTCCTCATTGCACCACTGCAGCAACATTCACCCAATGACTATACTAATAATTATTATAATCAGTATATATCCTGTATATTGAAAGGGGAATGACCGTTTCATTTCCTAATATCCATATCGTGTTTTAGATAATAAATTGAATGGTATTGCTACTTACAGAGATACATGGAATGTTGGATGTCACCTCATGAGCTACTGTTGTCGGGGTTACGGGCTTGCCATTCATTCGTCATTTTATCAGAGCAAATAATAATAATAATAATAATTCCGTATTATATACAACAAAAAGACCTCTCCCTTAATGCCAAACTACAACACTACAATGCTACAATGCTGTGGTAAAACCGGTGATCTTATATGGTGTGGAGACGACAAATTTGATGAACCTGGAAAAGCTTCTGAAGATTGAAAGGAGGATATTGAGGAGGATTTACGGCCCAAATGTAGTACAGGGAACCTACAGACTACGATCACACAAGGGTGGAAGACCTGGAAACAACAATTAGGAAAAGTCGTTTACGTTTCTATGGACATATGGTTAGAATGGATCCAACAAGAATAAATAAACAAATTTTTGATAAAATATGTAATCTGAAGAGCCAAGGGGGTTACACCAAGCAGATAAAGGAAGAACTCCGGAGGCTAGGAATTACAGATGACGACTGTCGAGACAGAACACAATTCAGCGAAATGCTTTCGAACATAAAGGTTCTTGTGGGAGAACAGAAAGAACGCCGGGAGGAAGATGGACAGCAGAGAGAAAGGTGCAACACTCGGGAAGAATGAAGAAAGTGTGGAGGAAGAGAAAGGAAGAAAGAACTATGAGAAGGAAATGAAATTATATTTGCGTTGTCCTTAGTTTTGACCGGTTCGCATAATGAAATGTAATTCCGTGTTATAAGTACCAACCAAAAGATGTTTCGGACAATGGAACCCATATATTATACTGGGACAGAGAAATCCGCACTGATAAAACCAACAAAGCTAACCGACTTGATATCCTCCTTCTTGATTGCCAGAAGAAAGAAGCTGTGATAATCAATATATCCGTACCACTCAACCACAACCTTCAAACAGCCTATGCCCAAATGGTCAACAAATACACCGAACAGGTCTTTGAAGTAAAACAAATGTGGTAGCTAAAGCTGGTGTACATCCGGCCTCTCATTCTGTCTGCAACTGGAATTGCACCTTCAAGACTGGTGGACCAAATAGAGGCTCTGGGACAGATCCATAAGTCGGTGATCTTGGACAGTATTGCATTACCAATACTCCAACTAAATAATTGTATATATTGTAAATTTTCATCTACATTTTCAAACATAGATTTTTTAGCCTAAGTGTAATGGATCTTATGATGATCGCTTGACGATAAAAACTGGTCATCCTAGTGTATTTATTAATCTCATGTAATTTTTTTCATGATTAGGGTATAACCCAACTCTTTTGGGTACATTCGTGTTGACCGACTGAAAAGCACCAAACGTTTGTTTACTAAGGCAACAGTGTAAAATGCCTCCAAACCCCATAATTACAATCTTACAACTTTCGAACGCACTAAGGAAGATAAAGTTGGACAGCTTGTTCCCATATCTATAGCAATCAGATTGCTCTGCAGCATCCTTGTATATGCAAGTCACGGTGAGAGGAGTTTCAAAGTAATTAAAGAATAAGAGATGTCAATCGATCAACGATGAACCAAGACAGGATGAACGATCTCGCCATCTTGGCGATGGAACTTGATTTGGCAAAGAGCTTGAAATATGATGATATAATTGATGACTTTGCAAGAAGGAGGGCTGGAAGAGTTGTATTTTCATTAGTAAACACAGAAAAAGTATGTTTCATTAAGACTTTTCATAAAATGTTAAAGTAGTCCTAGGTTTGATTACTGATAAATAAACCTGTAAAATGTGTTAAACCGTCAAAGAGTTCTTATTTTGGAAATGTTTCCCCATCCCTTCCCACTGACATGTGTTTATTTAACCTAAAAACAAGTAGTTCCGTGAAGAACGATACATATATTTTCATATATCCTACTTATGTTAATTGCCTCTATCAACATACAAAATTTCAGTTTGATTGCTGTAATAGATTCTTAGATATTGAGAACCGACTCAATATTGCGGATGGTCGACATGTCAGATTTTTAGCCTACTTTCGATTTTTGCAAAAAATGAAAGTAGACTTATGAGATCAACACAGGGCGAAAAAAAGTGTGTCTGTCTGTGTGTGTATGTGTGTGTGAGAGTCTGTGTGTATGTGTGTGTGTGTGTGTGTGTACTCTGAATGTCTGTCCCCCCCCCCCAACCCCCAACCCCCCTAACAATTCGAACAAGGTGAACGCGAATTGAACAAAATTTGGTACAAAGGTAGCACTAGCAAAGGATACCTCAGTGTCATGTTTTATATCGCCGTCATCTTGACGGAAACGGAATGGCGGCCACACAAATGTTCAAAGCTTAAATCAAATTACGACTAACCTAATCATCCGATCTCTACCAAATTTTGCAACAACATACCTTTATGGAGGAAGCATTCTTTGACCAAATTAATAGGCCATTAGCCTAATAGTTTGCGGATGACGGCCATCTTTGTGTCAAAATCGATTCCCCCTATTAATTCTAACACGGTGCCACCGAATGGAACGAAATTTGGTACAGAGGTAGCACTAGTAAAGGGCACCTCAGTCTCATGTTTTATATCGCCGCCATCTTGACGGAAACGTAATGGCGGCCACACAAATGTTCAAAGCTTATATCAAATTACGATTAACCTAATCATCCGATCTCTACCAAATTTTGCAACAACATACCTTTATGGGGGGAGTATCCTTTGACCAAACTAATAGGTCATTAGCCTAATATTTTGCGGATGGCGGCCATATTTGTGTGAAAATCGATTCCCCCTATCAATTCGAACACGGTGAAACCGAATGGAACGAAATTTGGTACAGAGGTAGCACTAGCAAAGGGCACCTCAGTGTCATGTTTTATACCACCGCCATCTTGACGGAAACGTAATCGCGGCCACCCAAATGTTAAAAACTAAAATGTAATTACAACCAACCTAATAATCTAGTCTCTACCAAATTGCAACAACATATCTTTATGTGGGAAGCATATTCTGACCAAACTGCAAGATCATCAGCCCAATAGTTTGCAGATGGTGGCCAAGTATGTGTGCAAATCGATTCCCCCTATCAATTCAAACACGGTGAAACCGAATTGAACGAAATTTGGTACAGAGGTAGCACTAGCAAAGGGCACCTCAGTGTCATGTTTTATATCGCCGCCATCTTGACGGAAACGGAATGACGGCCACCCAAATGTTAAAAGCTTAAATCAAATTACGACCATCCTAATAATTTGATCTCTACCAGATTTTACAACAACATGCCTTTTTGTGGAAAGTATCTTATGACTGACTACAAGGTCATCAGCCCAATGGTTTGCAAATAGCGGTCATGTATGTGTGCAAATCCATTCCCCATATCAATACAAACACGGTGAAACCGAATTGAATGAATTTTTTTACAGAGGTAGCACTAGCAAAGGGCACCCCATATTCATGTTTAATATCCCTATAGCACGTTGTATTTCAACAAGCTACTACAAACAACATTCAATTATACTCCTTGAAAAGGTTAAGAGTTATAACAATACCCAAGCATTTAGGAGAAAGTAGGCTATATGTTATTTACTGAACATATTGTTATATATGCAGGTCTTAAGAGTTATGTACTGTTACATGAAGATTATGTTATACGTGTAGTATTCAAACTTCAATCGCATGATTAGGACACAAGAAGTAAAAACGAGATTTTAAAATTTCACACAGCTGCCATCTGGTGGTTATGGAAACAATTGAAACAAATTAGATGCCAGTGGATTAACATTTGTATACGGATATACTGTACCAAGTGTCACTGCACTCGGATGGTTAAATCTCGAGAAACGACCATGTGAATATTTATACTTCGCGTCGCCACCATGTTGGATTTGTGATCACCAGGTTATTGAAAGTCCTAAAGGTAAACTTATGTTCATAGCTCCTATGAACATTAAAAATGCAGTTTGATTGCTGTAATAGATTCGTAGATATTGAGATCCATCTAAATTTTTCGGATGGTCACCATTCTAGTAAGGAATGATATGAAATGGAGTAGTCATGTAGGATGTGTAGTTTCAGAAGCTTACAAATCTCTGCACTTTGTAATGAGGCTATTAAAAGGAAGTAGTACCTCTGCTAAAGAATTAGGCTATTTGTCACTTGTAAGACCTATTCTGGAATATGCCTCGGCGGTTTGGGATCCATATCAAGTAGGGCTCATCAATGAGTTGGAAATGGTACAAAGAAAGGCCGCTAGATTTGTGCTCAGTGACTTTAATCCCAGGAGCAGTGTGAGCCGTATGTTAAAGAAACTTGGGTGGGAATCACTGGAGGCTAGGAGGATGAAATCTAGACTCTGCGCTATGTTCAACACGTATACAAATCAACCAGCATGGGGTGAGCTTAGCAAACGATTGGGAAAGCCCACTTACATGGGTAGGAGCTATCATCCTTTCAAAGTTAAGGGCCGACCACAGCGAACAAATTATGGTAAATATTCTTTTGTCAACCGTGCCATTGATAACTGGAACTCTCTACCTGCCACAGTCTTAGAGCCTTTTCCCAAACATATAGGTGTGTTTAAGAAAAGACTGACTATTTGTGTAAATAATCCAGTTTAATTGTTGTATAATTGTTATTGAATTGTTATGTATAATTATTTATTTGTTATGTATATACAATTTGCCACCGGGGGACACACCCCCCATTGCAAATAAATGAATGAATATGAATATGAATATGTTGGATTGTTATATGTATGGCCATAGAGTCATGCACCATTAAAGGAAAATTATTGCAAGGATTCATTATTCATACTTTTACTTCGATTGCATGATTACGACACAAGGATTAAAAACTTAATTTTAAAATTTGCACAGCCGCCATCTTGAGATCATGTAAACAATAGAATTAAATTAGATACCAGTGCATTACCATGTGTATAAACATTTGCTGTACCAAGTTTCATTGCGTTTGGATCATTAAAACGCGAGAAAGGTATATTTAAAATTTTCAACTTCGCTTGTCCGCCATATTCGTTTTGTAGTTAACTGGATTTGAAAGTCTCATAGATGAACTTCCAGTAGTGCCTTTTATCTCCGTACAAAATTTCATGATGATACTGCTAATAGTTTCAGAGGTATAGAATGCCGGTGAAATATTTCGCACAACCGCCATCTTGAGGTTATGTAAACAATTGAACGAAGTTGGATGTTGGTGCATTACAATGTGTATAAACATATACTGTACCAAGTTTTATTGCGTTTGGTTGGTTAAATCGCGAGAAACGTATATTTAAAAGTCGCAAATTCGCTTGGCCGCCATGTTATTTTTGTAGTTACCAGGTTTTCGAAAGTCACATAGGTGAACTTCTAGTAGTTCCCTTTATCACTGTAAAATATTCCAGGGTGATATCGGTAATAGTTTCGGAGATATTGAATGCTGGTGAAATATTTCGCACAGCCGCCATGTTGGATTGGTGAGACGTAACAAAATTTGAAGGGCACGGTCGGGGTCGTCCGGAATAGTGCTATGAACTTACCGAGTTTCATTGAAATCGCTCCATCCGTTTAGAAGTTATTAGGGGGGAGACACACACCATCACACACGCACACACAGCAAGACACACGGACAAAATGTGATCTCATAAGCCTATTTTTTCATAAACGAAAATAGGCTAAATATAAGTACAATGCTGCAGTTCCGGTCTAAATTAAGTGAGGGGGAGAGACTGGGATTTAGGAGCCCGTACCACTCAGTTGCCCAGGGGCTCGAGAATCCTGTCACCGGTCCTGTATATCTAGGCTTGCCATATTTTTGGTGAGTGAAACCGGGACACATTAATATGGGATGGCCTTAGCGAGGGGTCTGGGGGGTATGGAATACACCCCCCCCAGTAGAGTGAGGGGTCCGGGGCTCCTCCCCCGGGCAATTTTTTTAAAATTAGAAGGAAAATGGTGAGTTTTGAGCCTTATTTTAAGCCTCGCAAGTGACGGGAGGGGGGGAATCTGGCACCCTAAATTGTTTGTTCTACACACCCTTTAAAAATAAAAAAGGAATTTTTGCTACATAAAAATATATTTTCCCCCTTTTTAATGATAATTTTTTTCTGGTCTACCATCTAGAAAGAAGTGTTAATAAAATACAATTTAAAATACTGTACTTCATAAAGTTGTTTGATTGAACAATACTAAGCCTTATTATTTTTTGCAAAACTACAACTTTTTGTCTAACTACAAAAACAATATCACAAAAAAAAACTTTTTGTCAAACTAAACTAAATATTAAAAAATATTAACAATGTTAATAATTGCTTTCAAACCACTCATATTTTTGACTTGTTTGCTCGCAGATTACACTACCCTCGCAACGCGCTGAATTAGCAGTTCGAGCTATTGTTTTGTGTCATTCGTTTGAATACTTCTGACCTCTTTGACGCTGTGCACGATAGTCAACGATGTTGATTGTAACCGATTCATAAAAGATTCTTAAACACATAAATTCATTACTTTTTCCATCGTACAGCCGTTTTCCGGGACATTGATAAAACCGGGCGGGACACCGGGACAAGAGCAAAATACCGGGACTGTCCCGGTCAAACCGGGACGTCTGGCAAGCCTATGTATATCTGGCCTCATTACATTGAATAGGATGGGATTAAAGAGTCTCCCTGAAGAAATCCTCTAGTATTAACGACTTTCTCTGATATCTGTACTGTTTTGTCTATCCTTACCTGTTCTATTATTATTATTAATTATGAATAGGCATTGTTGGCTACCCGACTCCCTTAAACAAACAATGCGCGCACTCTCGACTACTCTCCCAAACTTGTGTCTCGGGACAGTCGGATGAGGAGCCAGAAAGATGCGCGCGCACCCGGCAGGGAGGAGCATTTGAATAGCGCAAGTTTTAAGAAATAAAATATGGAGGACGGTTGTCGTTTCGGGGTAACATTTACAGTCGATTTGCATTATTAACGCAAAGCGGTCGTGAAACTTGCTTTAAGTACATTTGAAAATATGCATTCCAATCAATATTCAAGATCTAACTGTAATAATTGAATATTTAACCATACGCACTATTAAGGACCATAACAATATGCGGTAAAGTCTGTCGGAAAAGTGTGCGAGTGGTATCGCGCTCGCTTGTTGTTTCGACGATCCCGGGTTCAAGGCTACCCAATGCCGGAAATTTTTACTTCTTTTTAATTATTTTATTATTTCCTCCTCACGTCGTACAACAATATTGCAACTTAGTTTTGTCTACATGATCTACGAGGACGATAGTAAACATGTTTTCTCCCATTTAAAATTCTATTTTCCCTAAATACTGTTTAAATAGTTCAAAATTTATCCCAGAATAATAATATTAGCCTATGACACGTTCTGTATTTGGTTGGTTAGTTCGCGCGCACATCTCTGTGCCGCTTCCAAGTTAGTTTTGTCTACATGATCTACGAGGACGATAGTAAACATGTTTTCTCTGATTTAAAATTCTATTTTCCCTAAATACTGTTTAAGACCATGGACGGATACTATTTAAATAGTTCAAAATTTATCCCAGAATAATAATATTAGCCTATGACACGTTCTGTATTTGGTTGGTTGGTTCCTAAGTTTAGGGGCTGTGACAACGCGGTTATGTAGCCCCGTGTACTTTGAGTGTGTGTGTAGAATCTGTCTGATAACCGGTGATAATTGTGATGGCTGTATTAATGTGTGTATCTGTTTTTTAACTCAAGTAAGGACTGCAACTTTGAATTTTTCAAATAGTTCCTACTTTTGCCGCCAAACGCCACCGTCAACGACTACTAGGCCTAGTTCAGAACTTAGCTCCTAGACGACACCAAAGTCGGCTCTTGGCAACGAACGTAGACACCTAAGAGCGTTGTTTACATTCCTAACCTATACAATTTAGCTTCACACAGGTGTAATTAGTGGAAGGTTCTTTAAGGGGACACTATAGGCTACCCCAAGAAAATTGTTTTGCTCCCAGTGATCCAAACTGCACCAAATTTTATTTCCATACGACCAACATCTTTCATAAAGCAAAAAGTGAAAAATTATTCCTTTCAGTTGATCAGTATGGGCAGAAATTACTAAAAGATAGTCTTTTCCTAAAAAAAAATGATTGGAACTATTTACCACTAACAATTACTGAAACTTTACAATCTTTTTACACTATGTACGCATTGCACAGACTAATAATTCTGCGCATGGGTTTGGAAAAATATGAAATAGTTCCTGAAATAAAAAATAGTTTCACAAAATTAATTTTTATTTCCAAAAATTAAAGTTAAACATTATTTAAAAATAAACGATAACTATTTTAACTAATATGGATGCACAGAATTATGGGAGATAGATATCTTCACATGCTACAAAAATATTATTGAGATTGTAAAGTAAAAAAAAAAAAAAATGATTTACAAAAGAATTTTAAATGAGAGAAAACATGTTTACTATCGTCCTCGTAGATCATGTAGACAAAACTAAGTTGCAATATTGTTGTACGACGTGAGGAGGAAATAATAAAATAATTAAAAAGAAGTAAAAATTTCCGCCCTTGGGTAGCCTTGAACCCGGGATCTTCAAAACAACAAGCGAGCGCGATACCACTCGCACACTTTTCCGACAGACTTTACCGCATATTGTTATGGTCCTTAATAGTGCGTATGGTTAAATATTCAATTATTACAGTTAGATCTTGAATATTGATTGGAATGCATATTTTCAAATGTACTTAAAGCAAGTTTCACGACCGCTTTGCGTTAATAATGCAAATCGACTGTAAATGTTACCCCGAAACGACAACCGTCCTCCATATTTTATTTCTTAAAACTTGCGCTATTCAAATGCTCCTCCCTGCCGGGTGCGCGCGCATCTTTCTGGCTCCTCATCCGACTGTCCCGAGACACAAGTCTCTCCCAACGGCTGTTTACTCGAAAACTTCACAACGGCATCACGGGGTCCTTTAGCGCATACGTTCTGAGATAACACTAGTTCATAGATCACCTGTTAACCCTAGTCGACATTCCTGGTATGGAATATTGATACGTCGCAAGGAATAACGAATACAAAAGATTGATAGGGGATATAAAGAGAGTCGTTGTAGTGGCACTCCATCAAACAGGTGAGATGTGTGGTTCCAGTTGTATTAGTGTACGTTTGAGTACTGTACATCACTCTTAAAACTCTAGGTGTGAGCGTATAATGTTTTACCTACTTCGAAAGGATTGAATTTTGTGTCTTAAATATTTAATTTCATTCTGGTCTGTTGACTAGGACGGGGTACACTTATACCCCAGGCATTTAATGCAAAAAACACGGCCAACCTAAAAAAAAATAACGTAAAGCTGAAATTTGGCATAGATGTTCCCTAGTACCCTAGAAACAAATTCTGAAAAGTCCCCATCTCTGCGGTGTCCGCGTCATAGTTTTTGGAGGATTAAAAAGGGCTTAAATAGGGCCTATGTGCCAAAAACAGCATTTTTGCTTCCTGCGTTTAAAATATTGATCAAAATTTAGTTCTCGCGAGCTTTAGCAATTAATAAAAAAGAACCAGTGGGATAACGGACTTATCAGGCCTAATTATTGCTATTGATGAAGGAAAAAAAACAACTAATTTAAAATTTTTAGCACAATTTTTACACGAAAATTTGGATATTTTCTTTTAGCAGGTTATTTTTTTTTTAACTGCTGATATTGACTAAAGACCCAGAATGAAAGTTATAAAGCATACTTTTAGCTTTACATTGGCACATTACCCATGTCTATGCAAGAAACGGTTACCGAGTTACGGTCCCAAAGCATAACCGCTGTTGAAAAGGCACCCGATCGCGTTTCTAGGTGACAACGCTCCAAACAATTAATTCAGCTTCTAAACAGTCTTGGATTTTCAGTAAATTTGGCGGAAGTCCACAGGTACGAAGTTTCAGCGCTTCGTGAAGAACGTCCAATCCCGAATGCTGGAGCGTCCACGTAGTTTTGCTTTGACAACGCTGACTTCAACATAAGGACATTGGACGGGCGAAACACATTTCACTGCATGGGAGGCATCAACTGCACATGTCCAGCGCTTGACAGTGAAATATCTCCACTCACACGTACACGAGAAGTTCCTAATGCTGGTGTGATTGCGGCGATGGGAAAGTTCAACATTTCGTGGTATCGGAATCCCTCTTCTCCTGGTTCAAAGGACGTTAACTGTGGAAGCCCCAAACTCTGTGGATATTGCGTCGATGATGGACTCCCTGTGGTTATCTGGACGGTGGTCAGGGATTAATTTACCCGCCTCGTGGAACGGCTTTATGAAGACGTCACTGTCTGCTCATGCTCAACCAGCTCCCCAGACGACGTCAGTTGATACCCTGCCGTTAATTAACTTGGAACCGAGCAATCCATCAGCTATATATTCCGCGTTGAAGGTTGCCGCAAGAGAGTGCGTGGAACTGAAACACAGCACTTGTTTCGAAACCTTTGACCAGCCCCTATACGCGAAAGCTGCGGAGATAGTCGCATCGGACACTTCAGAGGAACTCAAAAAGAAGTTTGTTTTTCTAGGCGGATTTCACATTCTAATGTCGTTTCTTGGGGCAATCGGCTGCGTGATGAATGGAAGCGGTTTGGAGGAGCTCTGGGCGGAAATATACGCTAAATCGTCAGTGATGTCTGGACACGCATAGTTAGGCTTGCAATTAGCTCGCTCTTAAAAATGATTATGTTATGCCTTCAATTTCAAATGTATCAATAACGCGAAACTGTGCATGTTCTAGGGCCCTCATAGCACATTTTCTGATAAAACAGGCTGTCGGGACAATGTTACTCAACATGAACGACGGGATGAAGGATGACAAGGACGAAATACAGGCGCTTTTTACCGCATTCCAAGAAGGCGCCGCCAACGACTTGCTATCATATCCTTGCTTTCAACGTCTCAAAGAGTCGCTTCATGACACATATTCTTCAATGAGCCAGAAATCTCGCTCATGAAAGCTGTGGGTAGAGTACAACAAACAGCAAGCCTGGAAAATATTGAAGGATTCCGCATCTTCACGCGAGGAAATGAAGGTATTCGTCTCTACGGCTCCAGATGAAAAGGCCATAATATCAGCTGGAGAGAAGTTCGCCATTTGTCTCTACGATAGTGCCAAATTGGAGTGCAAAATCCTCGACGAACTTCGGGTAGTGAAATACAGCCAAAAAATTGCCAAACAACCGGTCACAGCGTCATTTCAGCTGGCTTCAATTCCGCCGACTTCGGCGGCATGCAAACAACATTCACTGCGGGTATATTTGCAAGTTCAGGAATGGTTAGGATTTTCTTTGGACCCGACACAATGGGGATGGAAAATCCAACACTCAGCTTTAGTACCAGTGACAACTCATCTTCCAACTGCTCCAGATCATCTCCTCAATTTGGTGTCCTGCAACTGCAAGAGCTCTTTTGGCAGCCGGTGTGAGTTCTGCTGATAGCGACTTAAGACCCGAAGTAAAAGTTGTAAAGTACCGGTAAACTTATAGCTTTAAAACGATACATTGCCCAAATGTGTGAGCACTGCAGTGGAAAAGCATGTGGCAACGTCCCATTTGATGGCTCAGACGATGAGGAGGACGACTGAGTCCGATGTAAGCTTTGTTTTGCAAGTGTTCTTTGTCTAAAGAAAGATTTTTAAGCTTTGTTTTGTTATTAATTGCATTATGCATATTATGAATGTGCGTTTAACTGCTAACTGCATTAAACTAGTTTTGTTCTATGCAAACTGTTTCTGCTAGTTTACCTGGATTCAAAGGAATACCATCCTAAAAGTTCTTGAGCAAAGATACAAAATGGAGTCAGCGAAGGTGAATAGATGGAGCCCACCATTGTAAATGGGCGTTCGTTCGGAAAGCGACTGCCACACTTCCACTTTTATATTTATATCTCTGCTGCTGTTTGCCGGATGAACATGGGCAATGTATCGTTTTAAAGCTACAAGTGTGCTTTACAACTTTTACTTCGGGTCTTTAGTCTCTATCAGCAGGTGTTTACACGATAAGTCCCGGCTAATGACACATTTTCGTGAGAAAAGTTGAGCTAAAATGTTTGATTACTCATCTGCTTAAATGTATGTCAATAATTACGACCAATAAGAGCGTTATATATAACGCAGTTCTTCTCTTATTACTATCACAGCTCATTAGAACTGATTTTTGATCAATATTTTGAACGCAGGAAGAAAAATGCTGTTTTTGGCACTTAGGCCCCATTTAAGCCCTTTTGAACTCTCGAAAAACTATGACGCGGACGCCGAAGAGATGGTGACTTTTCAGGATTTGTTACGAGGGTACTAGGGAACATCTATGCCAAATTTCAGCTTTACATTATTTTTTTTAGGTTAAAACTTAATATGCCTGGGGTATTAGCCTTGTGAGAACAGGAGGATTCGATTCCCAACTCAGCCATCCTGGATATGAATTTTCCGTGGTTTCTCACTTCTATTCCAGGAAAATACCGGACTGGTTCCTGACATATGGACACGGCAGTCTCCTTCCCAACTCTCTCCCAAATTACAAATACACACACTTATACAGTCATCACAATAATACAAATTATCAGACCAACTTTCCACACGCACCCTAAAAACGTGGGGCTAATGACCACGATGTCCAAGACCCTCAAATGAAATAATAATATTATTATTATTATTATCTTGATTGGTCACATTGGACCACTTGAGTCGTTCCACAATCACTTCTTCTTTGAAGGTAGTACTGCTTGGTTCTTGCGCTCTTTCCAGTACTTTTTCATTATTTCAGATCGGGATTTTCTCAACTCATCTGAAATCTCCATAGGCTTTCTATGTGTCATTTCTGCAGAAAATTTGTGAGTTTTAAGAATGGTGTTAATTTTATTTTTCTCCTCGAAATCTGTTATCTTAAGTCCAACTGCTTTGAGATCTTGTTGGATTTCTTGGATCTATTTTCCTCCAGTTTTCTTTCCTAAATAATAATAATAATAATAATAATAATAATAACGGCACTATAACGCTGTAATCAGGCGCGAGGTTCCTCTATGCAGCTGAAACCCTAACCATCAAAGGGGGGCAACTGATACAGAAACTAGAGGTCAAGGAAAGAATTATCTTGAGGAAGATCTTAGGCCCAAGGATCATAAATGGAGAGAGGTATCAAAGGCCCAGCGATGATCTATTCCTAGAGCAAGAACCTCTAATGGACACAATCATCAAGAGACGCCTCCAATTCTACGGACACCTTGAGAGAATGAAAGAGTCAAGATTGACCAGTGTAATCCACAGAGCCAGCCAGCTCGTGCAAGAAAACAACATCACTGTGGTACCAGCAAGTTAAACAAGATCTTCAAACATTTAACATCTCTGAATCCGTTATACAAGAGAGACAAGCTTTCCGGAAAATGTTAAAAGAAGAGCCACAGATTAAACTTAAGAAAGGGCAGAGACCAAAGAGGTCAGAACCAGCTAAACAACTACAAAGTCAGAAAATGAATGAGATATGGGTTAGGAAGAAGACCCTTAAGAACGTGAAACCAATCCCAACTCATCAAGCTGAAAACCATTTTAGTTAACCTACGTAGTCCATGTAAGGAAAGCAATGACAAACTACCTCACACCTCATCTTGCCTAGTACGCCTCATTATAGCGCTGCCTTGGGTTTTTGTGGGTATCCACCCACATAACCTAACGGCGGTACTTTTTGAGGATCCAACCAGCCTTCGGGCTGACTGCCTAACAGACAGACGTAGTCCATAGTTGGTTCATTCGAAGGAAGAAAGAAAGAAGGAAGAATAATAACAATAGAATTAAGCTTCTTGCCAGAGCCGGGAATCAACCCTGACCAACGCAGTTATGGACAAGAATGCTAGCCACTTCCTTCCTGACGAAGTGTATACAACATAAATAACAAAGGAAGGAAGTTCCCCCACTCCAGCAAACTCTGGCTCACTTACACCGCGGTTTGTTCACGTTGTTCAGTGGACAATAAACCATGAAGTATGTTTTGTTTATTCTGCTGGCAATACTACTAACATCAGAAAGTGATGCTACTGTAATTAGCGTCGACTCCTCGATAATATTCGGGGGGTGCCTCAGAAGTTCTTCTAACCGTAGGGCGGTGAACTGTGCTAGATGTTCCCCAGGCTGCTACAAACTTCGAGGATATTGTCGCATGGGAGTCCGTGGTTAAAAACAGCATTCAGGTAAGAAAATGTCCAATTTGCGTTCCAATTGTTTAGAGTTTTAGTGTACTTTCCTGATCGAAAAAGAATAAAAAAGAAGGATTATTGGATCATTTAGACCAATGCTTGTCACGGTGGGTAATTGGCTAACGTGTCGGACTACCAACCCCAAGCTTGCAGGTTCGCTCCTGGCCGTGGTAAGTGATTTTTGAAAGGCGGCAAAAATTACGACACGCATGTCATACGATGTTGGCATGTCAAAGAACCCATTTGAATTCAATAGGCCGTGTTCATAATTGCAAAATTAATCTCGGAATTTTCCGCCAACACAATGCTCCTCCATTCGCTACTAGAAAGCGCTATATTGTTCAAAGAGCTTAGATATCTAACCTCCTTGGCTTTCATAGCGTTTCAAGGAACGACGAAATTCGACATGCAAGCTACCCTCTGGGTGTCAAATAACAAAGCTTGCACCCGGCACCCGAGCCAATACGATATTATTATATTATTTTGACCAATGACGAATCGATACCCATGTATCCGTCCCCCTGTTAACTTCTGATTGGCTCCGCAGATCACAACGAGATTTTGAGTGCTGACAGCCTTACCCTTACACATCCGACATTTACTACTTTCATTAATGCCGCTGTGTCCAATTATTAGTAATACGTTATACAAAGCAAACGCTAACCGTACCCTCCAAAAACTCGCTAACAACTTTCCCAATGTTAACCAAATGTCATAAGAACATAGCGCGTACCACCGATATACAATTCAATACGTTTTAGGCTGTTGTTTTGTTGTTGTTGTAATAACTCTTAAACAAGTGTAATTGTCTTCAGGTTGTATCACATTTCTCAATAATTAGGATTGTAATCGTATTGACTGACGGAAAAGTTTAAATATCGACCCATTCTTGATCGAATCTCAACATAGTATAAAACCAAGTCCCCGATTCTTGGGTGTAATCATGAAAACCAATGGATGGATTTTGATGTGGTTTTCACGTACAAGATTTCTCGAGGAAGATTTCTGTAGACAAACATTCATTTATGAGCAAAGGAAGCAGAGCAGTAACAATTTCAGTGAATCGAGTCGAAGAATAACCTGCCGTCCGTGCGCCTTTTAAGCTCACGTTGCGTAAACCGTTGAAAAAATATCTATACCCAGGTGAGTCAGCCGCTTTCCGGTTCGAAGGATCATTCACGTTTTTTATCAGTAAGCCACCGTACCTAGCGTTAATTTCGTATCCAACTGAAACCGTATCATTGGCATGTTCTTTGTACATGCCCGTATGACAGTTCGATGCTATGAATTATCACTTGTCGCACACATGTTTTTGTAAAGGTCTTGCTTCCATGTCGTCATAAATCTTGATAAGTCGTTTAGGGTCATTGTGGCTTGGCAATTGACGGGGAACTGTCGACCATGTTGGCATCAGACGTTGGAACTGTGGCCGAAAACTAAAAGAACAAGAAGTTCCGTTAAGAACTATACAGCCTACTTTTCATGCCAATGATTATTCTACAGAATATGAACCTATCTAGAATAATGACGAAATTAAGTTGGTAATATCGAAATATCTAATTAGTTCAAAATATACCTGTATAATGTAGCCTAATAGAGCACTACAGTTGGCAGGCTTGGTGACTGAATATATTCTTAGTTCCATCTCATAAGGTACAGAATACATAATTTGGTTGAAGTCCAATGGACGTTACATGCAGTTAGACACTGGATCTATCAGCACGCGTAAAAGCATGTTGCCAACAATACCATGCGTGTGCTGGTCAGAAATAATCTGAATTATTATGATATCTTGTTGTGCCAATTTTGGAAGAAAACCATTTGTTAGTATAGAAGTTACATGTATTTTAAAATTGGACATATCAGCAGGCATAGAATCATGTTGGCAGCACTGCCTTGTATTAATTACTCCAAATTAATCTAGAATGTCAGGTGCTATACGTGTGCAAAGTATAGAGCTTCAGGCTTGCATACTTTCTGATATATTGATATTAGGGTTAAAAGAATATAGACAGCATTTATTAACAGTTGGCAGCCCTGATTGCTCTTAACAATACTTACAGTCATATCTGTTATGGTACACATAGCACATACGAAATTTGGTTGAAATCCAACTGATAGTATAGTAGTAACATGTATTTAAAAATTGGTACTATCAGCAGGCTTATAATCATGTTGGTAGAACTGACGTATATAAGTTACTCCAAATTAATCTAAAATGTCAGAATATACGTGTGCATAGTTTAAAGCTGTTGGCTTGCATACTTTCTGATATATTGGTATTTGGATTAAAAAAACAAGATGTTCAGGAAAGAACATATAGCCTACTGTCTCCTAAATGCATGGGTATTGTTATAACTCTTTGTCCTTTTCAAGGAGTATGATTGAATGTTGGTTGTAGTAGCTTGTTGAAATACAACGTGCTATAGGGATATTAAACATGAATATGAGGTGCCCTTTGCTAGTGCTACCTCTGTACCAAATTTCGTTCAATTCGGTTTCACCGTGTTTGAATTGATAGGGGGAATCGATTTTCACACAAAGATGGCCGCCATCCGCAAAATATTAGGCTAATTACCTATTAGTTTGGTCAAAGGATGCTCCCTCCATAAAGGTATGTTGTTGCTAAATTTGCTAGCGATCGGATGATTAGGCTAATCGTAATTTGATTTAAGCTTTGAACATTTGTGTGGCCGCCATTACGTTTCCGTCAAGATGGCGGCGATATAAAACATGACACTGAGGTGCCCTTTGCTAGTGCTACCTCTGTACCAAATTTCGTTCATTCGGTTCCACCGTGTTCGAATTAATAGGGGGAATCAATCTTGACATAAAGATGGCCGCCATCCGCAAATTATTAGGCTAATGACCTATTAGATTGGTCAAAGGATGCTCCCTGCATAAAGGTATGTTGTTGCAAAGTTTGGTAGAGATCGGATGGTTATGTTAGTCGTAATTTGATTTAAGCTTTAAACATTTGTGCGGCCGCCATTACATTTCTGTCAATACGGCGGCGATATAAATCATGACACTGAGATGCCCTTTGCTAGTGCTATCTCTGTACTAAATTTCGTTCCATTCGGTTTCACCCTGTTTGAATTAATAGGGGGAATCGATTTTGAAACAAAGATGGCCGCCATCCGCAAACTATTAGGCGAATGACCTATTAGATTGATCAAAGGATGCTCCCTCCATAAAGGTATGTAGTTGCAAAATTTGGTAGAGATCGGATGATTAGGTTAATCGTAATTTGATTTAAGCTTTGAACATTCGTGTGGCCGCCATTACGTTTCAGTCAAGATGGCGGCGATATAAAACATGACACTGAGGTGCCCTTTGCTAGTGCTACCTCTGTACCAAATTTCGTTCCATTCGGTTCCACCGTGTTCGAATTAATAGGGGGAATCAATTTTGGCATAAAGATGACCGCCATCCGCAAACTATTAGGCTAATAACCTATTAGATTGGTCAAAGGATGCTCCCTCCATAAAGGTATGTTGTTGCAAAGTTTGGTAGAGATCGGATGGTTATGTTAGTCGTAATTTAACTTAAGCTTTGAACATTTGTGTGGCCGCCATTACGTTTCTGTCGATATGGCGGCGATATAAAACATGACACTGAGATACCCTTTGCTAGTGCTACCTCTGTACCAAATTTCTTTCCATTCGGTTCCACCGTGTTTGAATTAATAGGGGGAATTGATTTTCACACAAAGATGGCCGCCATCCGCAAACTATTAGGCTAATGACCTATTCATTTGGTCAAAGGATGCTTCCTCTATAAAGGTATGTAGTTGCAAAATTTGGTAGAGATCGGATGATCAGGTTAATCGTAATTTGATTTAAGCTTTGAACATTCGTGTGGCCGCCATTACGTTTCAGTCAAGATGGCGGCGATATAAAACATGACACTGAGGTGCCCTTTGCTAGTGCTACCTCTGTACCAAATTTCGTTCCATTCGGTTCCACCGTGTTCGAATTAATAGGGGGAATCAATTTTGACATAAAGATGACCGCCATCCGCAAACTATTAGGCTAATAACCTATTAGATTGGTCAAAGGATGCTCCCTCCATAAAGGTATGTTGTTGCAAAGTTTGGTAGAGATCGGATGGTTATGTTAGTCGTAATTTAACTTAAGCTTTGAACATTTGTGTGGCCGCCATTACGTTTCTGTCGATATGGCGGCGATATAAAACATGACACTGAGATACCCTTTGCTAGTGCTACCTCTGTACCAAATTTCTTTCCATTCGGTTTCACCGTGTTTGAATTAATAGGGGGAATTGATTTTCACACAAAGATGGCCGCCATCCGCAAACTATTAGGCTAATGACCTATTCATTTGGTCAAAGGATGCTTCCTCTATAAAGGTATGTTGTTGCAAAATTTGGTAGAGATCGGATGATAAGGTTAATCGTAATTTGATTTAAGCTTTGAACATTTGTGTGGCCGCCATTACGTTTCCGTCAAGATGGCGGCGATATAAAACATGACACTGAGGTGCCTTTTGTTAGTACTACCTCTGTACCAAATTTCGTTCCATTCGGTTGCACCGTGTTCGAATTAATAGGGGGAATCGATTTTCACACAAAGATAGCCACCATCCGCAAACTATTACGCTGATGACCTATTAGTTTGGTCAAAGGATGCTCCCCCCATAAAGGTATGTTGTTGCAAAATTTGGTAGAGATCGAATGATTAGGTTAGTCGTAATTTGATTTAAGCTTTGAACATTTGTGTGGCCGCCATTACGTTTCCGTCAAGATGGCGGCGATATAAAACATGACACTGAGGTGTCCTTTGCTAGTGCTACCTTTGTACCAAATTTCGTTCAATTCGCATTCACCGTGTTCGAATTTATAGGGGGGGACAGACATTCAGAGTACACACACACTTACACACACATACACACAGACAGACACACTTTTTTCGTCCTGTGTTGATCTCAGAAGTCTACTTGCATTTTTTGCAAAAATCGTATGTAGGCTAATAGAGAGAGCTATTATTAACAGTTCGCAGCCCTGGTGGCTCTTACGAATACGCGCAGTCATATCTGTTTATGTGCAGATATTACATACAAAATTTGGTTGAAATCCAATTGATAGTGTAGAAGTTATATGCATTTAAAGATTGGACCTATCAGAAGGCTTAAAATTATTTTGGCAACACTGTCATGGTTGGCCTCCTGGAAATTAAACTGAAATAGTCTTGTCTACATGTGTGTCAATTTTGGAAGATACCTTGCAAGATATCCAACATGGAGCTCAAATTTCTAGTGCGTTTTTTCAGCAGTTGATAGCACTGAGATCATTTTCAAATATGGACGTGAGATATTCCGGTGCACATCTTTACTCATACTAAATTTGGTTTTGATTGCTGCAGCCGTTTAGGAGTTGATAGGGGGACACACACACACAGCCAGAAGGACAGACAGACAGACAGACACACATTTTCCCGGATCGATCTCATAAGTCTACTTTTTCCTCATTTTTGCAAAATGTGAAAAGTAGGCTAATAAGGGGCGGCTGACTCACCTGGTATACTATGACTGTAAAAATTGTTCAGCATGAAAAGTTGTACAAAATAGTTCGGGACAGCATATGAATGAAAATCCACAGCCTGCTTCCAGTCTCCGACCGGGTCAGGAATGGAATGAATGAAGCCCCCATCTAGCGGCGAGGATATGAAGTGTGCCGGCTGCCGAAGCCTGTCGCCCTCCTCTGGGGCTATGATTAAATGAATGCCAGATGAAATGAAATGATAGTGGAGAGTGTTGCTGGAATGAAATTGTGACAGGAAAAACCGGAGTACCCGGAGAAAAACCTGTCTGCCTCCGTTTTGTCCAGCACAGATCTCACATGGAGTGACCGGGATTTGAACCACGAACCCAGCGGTGAGAGGCCGGCGTGCTGCCGCCTAAGCCACGGAGGTAATAGTTCGGGACAGCATATCTCTATATTTAATACATCGCACACTATAAGTGATTTTACGTTTTCATTTCTTCCTACATTCAGTGGAAATTTAAATTACTAGCTTCGGAGCGAGTTTACGAGCTAGCAAGCGAGCCTCTCACGCCAGCTTCGGCCAGCAACAAACTGTCAAGTCATGTCGAGTTAATACTTCAGAGAAGAGGATATTTGTTTGGAGTTTCGCTGTTCACCTCGGCTTTTTGAATTGCGTCTGGGACCTGCTATCCGTGGGCCTTTTAAGCTTACGCTTGGTATACCGTTAAAGATGCCGGGTGAAGCCCGTGCGGGTTGCTAGTATTGTACTAAAATACTCGTAGTACATCCCACCAACAGATACTCACAGGCCATTCTAGTTTAGCCATCCGTTAGTGATAGTATTGGTATTGCATGTTCATTCGTCCTTGGATGAGTCTAGGAAGTGCATCTTCCGTTTAGGGAATAACTTAATTTTTCGTTGGAAGTTTGGTGGTGTGTCTATCTGTCTGTGTGTCCCGGCCCTATCAACTCCTAACCGGCTGCAGCTATTGTATCCAAATTTGGTATGAGTTAAGACCTATATCTGAACATCTCGCAGCCAGCGCTACTAACAGTTAAAAATCATAATTGTAGATTGAACTCACGTTTGATATCTCTGAAAGTAGAAATGGAAGCTATTCCGAAATTGGCACACAAGAAGATAATAATATTTCAGGTTAATGTACAGGAGCCCATGCATGACAGTGTTTCCAATATAATTCTACGCGTGCTTTAATGCCAATTTTTATATGCATGTAACTTCCATACTAACAATTAGATTTCAACCAATTTTTCACAGTTATGTGCTTTGTGTACCACAAAATCTATGACTGTGCGTATAATGCGCTCTATAATTGTTAGCCTAATCTCAATATATCAGAGAGTATGCAGCCCAACAGTTTTAACTTTGCACACATATAGTACCTGAAATTCTAGATTAATAATGATTTGCCGATGTATGACAGTGCTGCCAACATGAATCAACGCGTGTTAATAAGTTCAATGTTTAGCTGCATGCAACTTCCATGTTAACAAATGTATTTCTTCCAAAATTGGCATGTTATACATCATAATATTTCAGATTAATTTTGAGCAACACATGGATGCCAACACAATTTTAAGCGTGCTGAAAGAATCAACGTTTAACTGCATGTAACGTCCATACCTTCTGTTGAACTCCAACCAAAAGTGTATGTCCATTGTGCACCCTAAAAGAAGGAGCAAAGAATATATTCAGAGTCGCCAGGGCTGCCAACTGTTGATAATTACACTCTAAGTTATAATTTTGAAGTCTAGTCTCAATAGATCAGAAACTATTCTGGCGAAGAATTCTTAACTTTGAAAACATATAGAAAATATCAATTCCAAGTTATTTTTAGCAATCCAGACATGACAGTATTTCCAACATAATTCTACGCGTGCTGATAGATGCAATGTACGAAACTTCCCTAGTAACGAATAGATTCCACCCTGATTCTGTACGTACAAAATATACTTTAGGACATAATATGTGCCTATTATAAGAGCCAGCAGAGATACCAACTGTGAATTAATCTCAAAACGTTTGGCTCCTAGATCAAATATTTTAGAATACGGTGCCCGGAACACACTTCCAATTTAATATACTGGAAGTTCAAGATGTGTGACATATTTAGAGTATATCCTCGAAGTGAGTGCTACCAATATAATTCTAAGCATGCGTAGGCCTATAGGTTCAATGTGCAACGACATGTAACTTCACTAACAAAGGAATTTTCAAATTTCACATGTTTAATACCACAATAGATATAACTTGGCATAATGTATAGAGTCACCAGGACTACCAACTGTTGATAAATGCTCTTCATAATTTTAACCCTAGTCTCAATATATCAGTATGTATTTTGGCAAACAGTTCAAAAATTTTATCACGAATTGACCATATATTTGCAAATTCGTTTTGGGCAACCAATATGTGACAGAGTTGCCAACGTGATTCTACGCGTGGTAATAGGTTCAATGTTTGACTGTTTGTAACTTTCATGACGTTTAATGGATAACTAACATATCTTATATAGGCCTATTCAATGTGTGTCGTAAGGGATGTAATTTTGCGCATTCTCAGAGACAGCAGTCCTACCAACTACCTTATAACTGTCTGTGAGCATTTGAGCCGTAGACTCTCAGTATTGCAGGATCCATGAAAGGAAAATATTTTAAACAAACTTTAGTGCCTCATTGGTCTTCAATGTTTCAGGGACATTTGGTGGCGTAGTTGGTAGCAAGCTGATCATCTATGCCCAAGGTTGCGGGTTTAAACCCGGCCGCAGTCGTCGGATTTCTTAAGACCGTTGAAAATCCCTCAGTACGCCTTCCTTCGGAAGGGAAGTAAAGCCGGCGGTCCCATGTCATAGATTTATGGCATGTAAAAGAACCTTCCACTAACTACACTTTGGTGAAGCCAAAATTTATAGGTTAGAATTGATAACGCTATATTAGATCCAACGTTCGCCGCCAGGTGCTTACTGCGATGGCATCTAGTAGCCAAGTTCTCAAGCTAGGTGTCGTGGATGGTGTCATTTGGTAGCAAAAATGGGAACTACTAGAATGTATCGTCTGCAGTCCTTACTTGAATTAAAACAAATAACACACACTAATACAGTCATCACAATTAACAGCGGTTATCAGACAGATTCTACACATAACCAAAGTACACGGGGCTACATGACCGCGTTTTCGCAGCCCCTAAAATAAGGAACCAACCAAATCATCAATGCCAAAATTATCAACTTCGTGATATACTCTGGTTAAATGTATTATTCCATGCAGCTCTGTATACGCGTTGATCAACCATTGCTATGAATCTAACACTTTAAGAAAAGTAGGGTCTTTAGTCGGATTGTTTCATATGTAGGCCATAAAGTTTCATACTAGTAATACCCTGACCGTGTCCTTCAAATTGTATTACGTCTCACCAATCCAACATGGCGGCTGTGCGAAATATTTCACCGGCATTCTATATCATCAAAATGATTACTGATATCACCCTAAAATGTTGTACGGTGATAAAGGGCACTACTGCAAGTAGTGAAACATGGTACAGCAAAATGTTTCTACACATTGTAATGCATCGACAATTAATTTAGTTCAATATTTTACATAACCTCAAGACGGCGGCTGTGCAAAATTTTTAAATTATGTTTCTATTTCTTTTGTCCTTGTCATGCAATTGATGTCAACGTTTAAATAATGAACCTACGCAATAATCGTCATCTAATATTACATTACACTATGGCCTACATATATATATAAGAATCCAACATGGCGACCATCCGAAATATTTAGATGGTTCTCAACATCTACGAATCTATGAGAGCAATCAAACTGAAATTTTGTATGTTGATAGTGGCAATTAACATAAGTAGGATATATGAAATATTGTCTATTTAGTCTTCACGGAACTACATGTATCATAATATGTTGAAAATAGGCGTATCACGTCATAACAAACACCACTATACCGGGTGAGTTAGCCGTGGGCGTTACGGCATGACTGTTGGCAGTCGCTCATATCCGGGAGGCGAGGAGGTTCGAATCACCCCGCCGGCAACCTTGAAGATGGTCTACTGTGGTTTCCCATCTTCCTTCCAGGCAAATGCCGGGGTTGGTCCCTAACTATAGGCCACAGCCGATACCTTCCAACTCCTCGTCCTTACCTTCCAACTTCCCTCCCCAACGGTATTCGTAGCTCACCCATTGGGTGTCCGTCTCGAAGCAGCTACAACACTGGCGAGCCGAACATGTCCTCGGACACTCCCGGCACTAAAAGCCATACGCTAAAAAAAACACCACTATCATTACAAGATAAACCACAGTCGCACACAGCAGGAACAGGATGTATTATTCCTTCATGATACAGTAATATTCAGGGAGGAAAACCTTAATCCGCTTGTCTGAAGCAACGGATCAGATATCAGTAGGCCTACACATTTCAGTCGTAGTTTATAAAGTAAAACATCCCTTGATCTCAGATAGATTCTACACACACCCAAAGTACACGGGGCTACATGGCCGCGTTGTCGCACCCCCTAAACTGAGGAACCAACCAACCTACGTAATATTACAAATATTTCCAGTGCTGCAGTGATAATTGACAGTATTTTCAATTCCTAATGACTCCCAAAAAGGTATGTGAATCATATATCATCATATATAATATTACAGTAGTATACTGTAGATTCCTCCTGCGGCGCGGGAGTACTCAAATCGTATAATTTCATAAATATCGAATTACCGGTGAGTGTTTTGATGATCCAATTTTCAGTGATTGTCTTCTTAAGTTAGGGAACGTAGAACTTAGAATTCTGACTGATATGTAAATAGTGTTCTTTAATCATTTGGTTGAAATGAAAACATAACAATCTTTCTCTTTAAGTCTCTCATTATAAACCTATTGGGCAAAGTGTGGTTTATGAACATGCGAGATTTCTCGCACGGGCCAGCAAGTTTATCATATATTTTCAGTAATTAATGGTCTACCACAGGGATCTGTTTTAGCCCCATTGTTCTTCAATTTGTACATTCATGATATACCAGTCACAACATCAACTAAGTTCATATATGCTGATAACATCACTATTGTAGCACAGAGTAATAACATTGAAGATGGTGAACAAATTCTTACAGAGGATCTCAAGAAGATGTCAACTTTCTTTAAGAACTGGAGATTGATCCCCAGCACTTCAAAAACTGAAGTCTCTTGTTTCCATCTATCGAATCGTGCTGCAAACTACAATCCAAGAGTTTTGTTCAACGAACGAAATCTGAGGTATAATCCTTTTCCAAAATATCTTGGAGTCACTTTAGATAGATCCCTGAGCTACAAAGAACACATCACTAAGCTTTCCCACAAAGTCGCCGCAAGAAACAACATATTGCATAAGCTCAGTGGTACATCCTGGGGAGCCTCTGCTGACTGTTTACGCTTATCTGCCATCAGTCTTGTCCACTCGGCCGCTGAGTACTGTGCACCCGTCAGGTTGGAAAGCGTACATGTGAAGAATGTAGACACAAAATTGAATGATACAATGCGTTGCATTACTGGTTCCATCAAATCAACTCCATGTCACTGGTTACCCATGCTGAGTCACATCCCTCCACCACACTTAAGGAGGAAGCAAGCTCTACTAAGGGAAGCTAAGAAAATATTTGCATCACACTCTTTGCCATTGCACCAAGAATTCTGCCATCCATCACAGCAACGACTGAAATCTAGAAGATCAGTAAGTGTCACTGCAGGGCAACTCATTGCTGGTGGATTTGACCTAAACGAAAGATGGTCAACTAAAACATTGGAAACAAGCGCCAACCATCTTGATACCACAAAGAAACCAAACAGCTTTGACTTACCGAGGAACTTCTGGTGCCGCATCAACAAGCTGAGGACTGGACATGGTTGCAGCAATTATTTCAGGTACAAGTGGGGCTGGATCAGCTCACCAATGTGTGAGTGTAACCTGGAAGAACAGACGATTGAACATCTGGTCTAACGCTGTCCTCTTTATTCGTACCCTGGCATTCCTGACGATTTGTTCGCTCTCACACCCGACTTAACCGAATGGTTGAGAAGGATGGACATTAAAGTTTGAATATAGCTTATTATGTATAATTGCATATTGTATAAATTACCATATGATTAAATAAATAGTAATCTGCCAGGTTTTGTAAAAGCCTGGTTCTGGACTAGTGAAGAATTGATGTAGAAACATAGAATCCTTAGATAGAGATAATATCAAACACACTAGGCAGGTTGAGGAAGGAGGTAGTTTGCCATTGCATTCCTTATTGCACCAGTGCAGTAACACTCACCCTATGAGAATAATAATGATAATAATAATAATAATGGCTTTACGTCCCTGATAACTAAGAGTTTCAGAACTTTGCCCCGAAGGGGATCTTTAACGTGCCAGTAAATTTATTTGCACGGCTCCTTCTCATTTAAATAATTTTATTAATGCAGCCAATGGCCATGTAATTTTCTTTTCAGGACGGGTCAGGGAAGGGATATTGGAGGGAAATCGGCCGTGGACCTATTGAAAGGAACCGTCCCGGCATTGTCCTCGTGGTGATAATGGGAAACCACGAAAACGATTTTCAGGACGATTGAGGTGGGATTTGAACCCACGCTCTCCCGATACCAGCGAGGCACGGGGTAGCACGTTAGCGCTCTCGGCCACCGCAGCCTGTTTCTCATTTAAGCACCCTCAAATGCCAACTTGTTCGCGACGTAGCCATGATTGATAAAGCATGCACCATGGCTGCGAGGGCAGCTACAACAAGGTCACATGTTTGAATCCAGGCGTCGATATCGGCTATCCTGAGTGTGGTTTTCCTCGGGTTTTTCCTCACTCCTTCCAGGCAAATGCCGAGATTGTACCTTACTTCAAGTTCTGGAGTGCCTAACTCATCCCTGTCCCTAATACTGTTACACACACTATCACAGGCATCACATAAATACAGTTTATCAGACAAGATTAACACACACCCAACTACACGGGACTGATGACAAAGATGCCTCAAGCACCACAAATGAATTAACAACATCAAATGCCAACTGACTGTGCTAAGATTTGATTCTGCAACCTTGGGAGCAACAGGCGAGAACATTACCGTTGCGCCTCGCTGCCAGTTCTTGAATGATCGAAGCCTTTCACATCATCTCCAGACAAAGTTCATAGTTTCAAACCGAAATACATACAGTTTGGTTGATTGTGCCCATATGATATTCTTTTAAAAGTAAAATCACTGGCGGAAGGAGGGAGGAGGGGGGGGGGGGGCAGAGGTGAGGTGTGTGACTGGTGTGGTCTGCTAGTGATTTCACTTTTCTTGGGTGCCATTTCTCGATATTCGGCCACTTTATGAAAGGGAACTATGTTGAACGTTTACCAACTAACACTGCAAACACCTGGCACCACCATAAAGAACATTATCCAGGTAATGACAAATATAAGGTGCGTTCAAAAAGTAACGAGCCGTAGGCATAATTACAGAAACCAGTACCTGTATGTTAGAAGTATTGGCCCTGGCTGTTGAGGCACTTGTCCCACGAGGCGGTGAATGGCTGTCTCATAAAATTCCCTGGGCTGCGATGTGAGCCAGTTCCGCACGTACAGCTGGACGTCGGCGTCCAAGGTGAATCGTTGGCCCCGCAGAGCCCTTTTCAGAGGACCAAACATGGCGTAATCACAGGGAGAGAGGTCTGCACTGTGTGGAGGGTGGCCGAGAACCTCTCATTTGAATTTCTGCAGGAGTGCCACGACTGTGTTGGCCGTATGAGGTCGAGCATTGTCATGGAGCAGAATGACCCCACGGGTGAGATTGCCTGGTCGTTTTGTTTTGATCGCTTGGAGAAGGGTGGTCAAGGTTCGCGAGTAACGCTGGGCATTCACTGTTGTCCCGTGCGGCATGAAGTGTATCAGAAAGGGGCCATCTTGGTCAAAGAAGAACGTCAGCATTACCTTTCCTGCACTCGTGTGGATGGCCTTGCCTTTTTTTGGGTGGTGGTGACCCTGGATGCTTCCACTGGAGGCTTTGTCGTTTGGATTCTGGTTCAAGTGATGACACCATGACTCATCTCCAGCCACCACTCGTGCCAGGAACCCATTCCCTTCCCTCGCATAGCGCTGCAGATGACCAAGACAGTGGGCCATTCGACATGGTTCCTGGTGTGGTTGAAGACTGTGGGGCACCCAATGGGCACAAACTATGCGCGAGTGCAGTCGTTCCTTCAAGATGGTGTGCACACTTCCGACGCTCAATCCGACCACGGCGGCTATGGCGTTCACTGTCACTCGGCGGTCCTGGGTAATGAGTGCATCAACCAGCTGGACGTTGTCATCGGTAATTCAGGGGGGTGCCCCAGACCGGGCATCATCGGCTAACGACACCCGTCCTTCCCTGAAGCGCTTGTCACACGCCTTGACCCTTGCAAGGGACATGCAGTGTTCGCCGTACACTTGTGACATTCGGCGATGAATGTCCGTTCCCCCTACTCCTTCCGCTGTCAGAAACCGAACAACACCTCTTTGCTCTTCGTTTGACGCTTTCATGTCACTGTTTTCAATGCGACTGTCAGCGTTGGACGATTGATGCATGCTGCTGCTCGCTTTGTATCGTCACGTGACGTGCACGCGTAGCCTCTAGTGACGGGCTATGATCTTCCACGCTCTGGTCGGAACCATACCTCATTACACACGCCACGATTAGCCGATGTCGTCACCGGTTTGCGCATTCCAGCCTCCGGCTCGTTACTTTTTGAACGCACCTTATATGTTACAGTCCGGCCAACATAAACGACCTTTTGCATCGTAATGACGCCTGTTTACCAGCTCTTGATGGATGCAGTATTTTTGCATTTGTCAGTTGACACAGGCTAGAGTAAAATGTGGATTTTCACCAATATATCGGTCTCATTCATGGTTGTGATTATATGGAAGCTACTGAGGTATGTGTGTTGCTGAGTAATGACCTTCAGGGCACAACTAGTGTCTGTGGATGCTGTGAAAGGTTCTACTCGTAGGGTGGGTATTGCTGTACCGGCTCAGTGAGGAAAGCAATGGCAAACTACTTCACTCCTCACCTTGCATACGCCCCATTATAGTGCTCCCTTTGGTTTTCGTGGGTTTCAGCCCACATAACCGACAGTGGCACTTTCTGAGGATCCAACCAGCCTTCGGGCTGACAACCTAACAGACAGCATCGTAATATACGGTATACAGTAGGTGAATTTAATAAAGTACACTTATAAGAATATGTAATTCAAATAAATGATTTGCTAAGAAATAGTGTGTTGTATTTTAAGTGGAAGTCCGTTACACACACATTAGATTCAATATCAAATAAATAACTAGTCTATGTTGGTTGCTCTGTAAAGAAATCTAATGTTGAAGGGCATTGGAGCTCGCGAACTGCGGTCGGTTTGTTGTAAATGATTTTTTTGTTTTTGAAACAAAACACATAGGGCCTAGGTAATTTTTAATAAGTTGAGTTTAAATTATGTTCAGTAATATCTGTGTCGTGAGTAGCCTATTAACTTAGTGATGATCAGTCAGTGTATGGAATGAAATTAGACTTGGGCCTGTAGAGCTTATAATAATGTAAGTTATGTTGGTTCGAACGTTCGCCTTACAACTGGGATAAGTGCACGACAACCTCACGCCACTCATTAATCACATGTCCAACTTCTTGTATTTTCCTACATAGACTTCATAATCTAGGAGAGTAAGCCCTTTTTACAGGCACCCCAAAAGGACTTGCCATTCAACCCTTTAATCTGCTCCCTGAAAACTGCTCAATTGTCAGGCAGATATCTCACAAGCACTTGCAAATAACAGCCAGTGGTAAAACAATCGTTATTCTTTCTGTTGCAGGATAAAGAAGACAGTGATTTTCACCGAGTCAATTGAAGATGATCAAGAGTTCGCTTCTTGCCTCCAATCATCAAAAGTATCATCACAATAAAATAGAAATGCTCGTTTCTTCTAGACCGCTTTTGACATACTCCTTATTTCAAAATAAATTATAATAAACTTAGTCATTGCGCTGTTTTATTTATACAAGGTAGCTTTAAAAATAATGATATACCATGCAAGGTGGGCTACACACTTCCTGACGCTTTAGGGGCCCTTACAATTAAGAGGGAATATTGTGAGAAAGGAAATATTCTGACCCGTAGAAAGATAAGAATAACAGGAAAGAAGTGAGAAGGACTCATTATAGTGGAAAAATAAAATACATCCTAGGCCTGGAATACACTAATACCGTTGAGGTTGGAAGAGCGCAAGAGTTGACCAATGAAGGTCAACAGGAATGACGAAACAGTTACACCCGACACAAGTACTACCAGTATGTGAACCCCGTTCCAACTCTGACGTGGAGTAGTGAATAACAATCTTGGCTGTTAACGTTTGATTTCCGGCACTGACAAGAAATTGAATATTCTTCTCTGAGAGGTGGTTGTTTCAAGATGTACGTATTTCCTTACCACCAATTATACTATTAGTCACAATATGCACGTACTTACATAGTTAGTTCGATGCAGAGGCAGATTCAAAGGTTTTTGAATGTTCGCTTGACAGGCCGCACTACTAGAACGCACACTCACAATTTCACAACGCGTTGATTCGTTCAGTCGCACACATCGAGACTGTCGGACAAGAACTGGGCACACTTGGTATAGGCTAACAGTGCGATGGGGAAGACCATGCTACTCAGCAACGGCCCTTACGAACGAAAAACACTTCCCAGGACTGCGGCTCACTGATGTGAACTTACGTCACCAGAGTCGCATTTATTGTACGTTATCTGCCCAGTAAGGGCCTCCGTGGCTTACTGTCGACCAAAATATTATGTGTACTCGAGTTTGAAGGTTGTTTGTAAAGTAACCAATAGACCTACATAAAATCCAATAACATCATCATTTTTGTCGTTCTATTTTACGTTAGTTCATGTAGGTTTGGAATTTTTAATTTATATTTTAATATCTTTTATCGCAGTTGGAACACAAAAAGTGCCCTTTTTAAGCGTGTTTCAACCATGCGTCACAATTAAGAATTATTATCTCACAAACCCGTCATTAGATCGAATCCAAATTTTAACATAATATACATTGGAATGTTGTATAACTGGTTTATTAATTTTAAAATTTTGTGTGTCCAAAAAACAAAGTTGTTATCATTTTTGTAAGGTAACTTTTTCTCGGCTCGGGGTGTTTTGAAAATGTAGTGTTGGTCGCGTTGTAATCCTTATACATCAAAAAGGTATGCTGTAAGATTTTGAAATACGTAAATTAATTCACTTATTTTATATCGGTTTGTATTTGTACGGGGAATTAAGACATGGTTCACCAGTTAGCCGCTCCGGTGAAAGCTGTACAGCGTTGCCAAGATGGTCTCCATCAAGCGTCATGGCGCGCCTCGCTCGGAAGTGATGGGCTCCATATCAGCAACGCTGTACAGCATTTCCCGGAGCGGCTAGCTGGTGAACCCTGTCTTAATTCCCCGTACAAATACAAACCCATATAACCCCCAGGGGCTCACATCTTGTGGGCGTGGGTTGGCGACCACGGGGCCCCAGCTGAGTCCGGCATTGCTTCCACTTACTTGTGCCGGGCTCCTCTCAGTCTTCTTTCCTGTCGACCTCACTTGGTCAACTCTTGTTCTCTTCTGACCCCGACGGTATTAGGGTATCCGAGGCCTAGGGAGTCTCTTCCTTTCCTGCCTTAATTGGCCCTTGTCTCATCTTTTCTGATACCCTCCTTCTGCGAGGGGTCAGCCTTCTTTTTCTCTTCCTTTTACCTCCTGCCTTGTGCTCTAGGCCCTTAAGGAGGTAGGGTGTATGTAGCCCCACCACTTCTGGTGCACCCTAGATAATGCTACACCCTCAGGGGCTCACGGCTGGTGAGTTCGGGAGTTGGCGACCCCGAGGGATTCCTGAGCTGGGTCCGTTTTCCCCTATTGTCCCTTACCTTTGGGGCGGACCCTCTCCTCTTTCACTTTCCTATATGCCTTTCATGGCTCTCCTTCCTTCCAAGTCCCTCAATCCGCCTTCTCCGAGGGTTGAGGGCATTTCTTTTCCTTGTGTCCTTTTATTTGCCTTACTCTCCTTTATTTTTCCATTTCTTCTTCTAGTATGTAGGTTAGTAGTTAGTTTTAGTTTTAAGTTCGCTTTTCATTTTCATCTTCACGATCACCTAAACCATCAGGGGCCGATAACCTAGATGTTAGGCCCCTTAAAACAACAATTATCATCATCATCATCAAACCCATATAAAATAATTTACGTATTTCACAGTCATACAGCATAACTTTTTGATAAGGATTACAACGCAACCAAGAACTACATTTTCTAACGACCCCGAGCCGAGAAAAAGTTACCTTACAAAAATGATAACAACTTTCGTTCTTGAACACACAAAAGTTTGAAATTAATAAACCAGTTATACAACATTCCATTGTCTATTGTGTTAAAATTTGGATTCGATTTGATGACGGGCTTGTGAGATAATAATTCTTAAATGTGACGCATGGTTGAAACACGCTTAAAAACGGGCACTTTTTGTGTTTCAACTGCGATAACAAATATTAAAATATAAAATAAAAATTCCAAACATACATGAACTAACGTAAAATAGAACGACGAAAATGATTATGTTTATGTAGGTCTATTGGTTACTTCACAAACAACCTTCAAACTCGAGTGCACATAATATTTTGGTCGACAATAGGCGGCAGCACGCCGGCATCTCACACCTTGGTCCGTGATTCAAATCCCGGTTACTCCATGTGTGATTTGAGCTGGACAAAGCGGGGGCAGACAGGCTTTTCTCCGGATACTCCAGTTTTCCCTGTCACTATTTCGTTCCAGCAACACTCTCCGCTATCATTTCATTTCATCTGTCATTCATTTAATCATTGCGCCATGGGAGTGCGACAGGCTTCGGCAGCCGGCACAGTTCATATCCTCGCCTCTAGATGGGGGCTTCATTTATTCCATTCCCTGACCAGGTCGGTCGACTGGAAGAAGGCTGTGGATTTTCATTTTCATCTGCGCAATAGCGCAGCCGTTTACAATTCCCTCTCCAAACACTTAAACTGTCGTATCTTTGACATTTAAGGACAATGTTTACACTGGTGTGATGAGTGTAATAACATATCATTAATTATATTACCTTCAAGTAACAAATGGGAAGTGTTACTTGGCTAATATTGGCTGGAAAGTCATTTTCAGCATCCTAGCCAAATCCAGACGATGGTCGCAGGGAAGGAAAAGTTTGGACAGAGTTGGAAACTTAAGTTAAAAGTTTCCTTTAAGGACAGATGCTAATACCTCATTTCTCGCTGAGTCTATCATAATATTACAGGTAGGAATGCAGAACTTTTACCATGTTGAGTGTGACGAAACCTTGCGGATTCCAGTGAATTGCAATTTATTGGAATTAGGCTTCTCGTTTCCTATCAGCATTTCTTTTAAGTTGTGTATTTTGTCGAGGTTTTATTGAAACATGTCGGTATGTTGGTACACTACAGTGGCGTGTGGTGGAATTTTACTTAGGGTAAGCAATGGTTTTCTTCGCAAAATCATTGAAGACCCAGTTGTAGAAGTTTGGGATGATTTGAACTTAGAAAGTAAATCTATCTCAATTGAAATCAATGATAAATGTTATACGTTTAGTTAAAATACCGAATACAAACTTTCACTTTCCTGTTAATAGGCCTACTCAGTTGAGGAGTTGGACAACTTCCTAATAAAATTAATATTTTGTTATCAAATTTACCGCACATCACACGCTGTCATCTCTAGACCCAAGTCCCGGTGCCAAATTTTAACAGATTTCTCACGCCTACTAGTGTAAACAAAAACGTCTACTGCATACCCTACTCCCTTATATTGCATTAGACAACATTATATCGCTGAACTATAAAAATGACGGCCTACCACTGTAAAACAATCACACGTTTTAACACAGCATATAAAAAGCTGTTTTACACAAACACTGACACGTTTTTTCAATCTATAATGAGCGAGTAAACACACTCTCTTTGAAATCTGACCGCTCCTTGTTTTCTGCCTAAGGTATTTAACTTACGGAATTGCTTCCTAGCCTTCGCTTTCACTCACCCTGCAGTACCAAGAAATACCAAAAGAGGGCATGTCACGCTATTGTGCTGCTGCGTGCGACTCCGCAAGGAACTCGCAGTAGGCATCAAAGAACAACGAAGTATGAATGGGTTCATTAAAACAATAAAGGACACAGAGACTGGAATATCACTATAACCAAAGAAAATAATTATTGTACCAGTCATTATTTTACTTGGGTAAGCATTGCTTACCTTACATCCATGGAATACACGCGCCTGGTACACTATCTGGCTGAAGTATGTTTTACCACTGCATCCAAATTCTTCCACAGTTAAAATACATTCATAGCTATATGAAAGTCTACAAAATATAGTGTAGCTTTCAAATTGTTCTATTTATAAAATATTATATGTTGCTAAACATTATCATTGAATGGTTAAATATTTATCAAATTTAAAAATTCTAGAGTTTCATATAGGCCTAGCTATGAATTTGGCTCTACTTGTCGGTGAATAACCTCAGGAAGCTAGAGAGCGTCAAAGCGAGATTTATTAAGAGAGCTCTCCCTATCTCAAAATTCTCAAGGAACAGCTACGCCTATAAAATAGCACAGGAATCTTTCTTTATAGAAGACTCCTTCGATTTATCGGAAACTCAAACGAATAAAACCATCATCGAGGAGAGACGGGAAAAAGCCGACGAGATGCCCCAAGAAATAATGGAGACTGAAGCAATGAAGACTGATATCTGGAAGGAACCAAATTTCAAACTTCGACATCTGCATACGCGATTCGCTGTCCATGTGTTCCATGGAAGGATCTGTCAGAATGAGACATTTCATGAGCCCAAGGAACAGGGCCGTATTTCTAAATAGGCTAAGTAGGCTGCAGCCTAGAGCGGCAAATTTTCAGGGGCGGTAGTTTGGCAATTCGTTCAAAAGCTAAAATAAAGTATTTCAGACGTTAATAATACTCGTATTTTCCGTACGAATTTTAGAATACAAGTTACTTAAAAATATGTTTTAGTCCGTATACAGTTCTTCCTGCCTTAGGAGAGTTAAGAACTGTCTGCGAACTAGTATTTCTGAAATACGGCTAAACTCACTTTCATTATTTTGTATTGAGGCAAATACAACAAAACCACTTTCATATGAGGACATTATTAACAAGTTTACCATTAAGAAATCTCGTAAGAAAGCTATGTAAATTTGAACACGAAGATTACGTGGGGTGAGTTGTTTTAGAGAAGTTTGTATATTTTTCAACAAACAAACCAGTAATTAACTACATTTAGTGTAATTTCATTTAATCATGTAGGACAACTTAATTCAAATTAAACACAGTTCTTCAATTACACATTAGCATTAAAATATAAAAATATGTGTAAAATAGTGATCACTGATCTCCAAGAACAAATTGATTAATTAAGTTCGAAACCCATTTCATTTTAACGAATCTTAAAGGAAGTAAAAAAAACAAGTAGATAACTAATTTCTTTATAGCATTTATTATGTAAGCCATTAAATGTGTAGTTTCATCTAAACTGAATTAACTTTATGTATAAAAAGGATGAAAACGCTAATGAACTCTATCCTTTTGTAATATAAAACAAATGTATTAAGCAAATATGAACTATTGAGGGGGCGGCAAATGGACTTCAGCCTATAGGAGGCATACTCTTAAATCCGGCCCTGCCAAGGAGGACTGCGTCTGCAAGAATTGCAATAATCCATGCCCCAAATACCACTTAGTGGAATGTGTAAGCAGGTCTCAATCTCTAATCGCAGAAATGACAGAGTGGTGAAAGACGTGATTGTACACACTGTGTTTAATAAAGTCATATATAGACCTACAGCTATGAATACATTTAAGCACTGCAATGGATTTATCAGGGCTTGCATTTTACCAGTTATTTTAAGGCATACACACCGATAAATGTGATAAGTAAGGTACGGTACGGATGTTTAGGACCTAAAGAAATGAGAAATATGCAGGCAAATATGTCCTAAAAATACTGAAATATTATCCAAAAAGAGGTACAATTTGACCTAATAATGCTTTCTAAAAACAAGTGTTAATAATGTAACGAAATGTTATTTTTATTATTAAGTAACTAAGCTACCGTAGATTATTCAAGCTTACGAAACAATGCCGTGTTACCGAATAAAAATTTCAACGCCAAAACAAAAGTTCGCATTGTTGTCATTAAATGCCGCCAGTTTCTCTTAGAGACTGTATTGTTGCTGTGTTCTTGCTAATGAACATTCCTTTTTAAACAGTGCATTACAAGTGTAGGTAGCGAATTTAAGTCACACCCAGATTTTTTACCCAAATAGTTTTAATAATTTTATTAATGCAGCCAATGGCCATGTACTTTTCTTTTCAGGACGGGTCAGGGAAGGGATATTGGAAGGAAATCGGCCGTGGTCCTATTGAAAGGAACCGTCCCGGCATTTGCCTGGTGGTGTAAATGGGAAACCACGAAAACCATTTTCAGGACGGCCGAGATGGGATTCGAACCCACGCTCTGCCGATGCCAGCGAGGCACGAGATAACGCGTTAGTGCTCTCGGCCACCGCGGCTGGTCAAATAGTTTTAATGAAGAGTGCATCTTATTTTCGGGCCAATACGGTATTGTGCCCAAATCCAGTTGTCCAGATTTGAGAGCACAGGCCCAGATGCTAAGAACAGAGCAAAGGTTTTGAATAGCGCGATCCCAATGTTCTAAGAAGCATTTCGAAGCTTTACGCAGCCTACAGAACGTTAAGTGACGTAGCAACTTTGTCATAGTCGAGGCTATATTTTGATAAAATATTTCCCGATTTATTAGAAACATGGGACTAGTACCAGATTACTGGCACGGAAAAGGGAAGAAGAACGTGCTATATTTCAAGAAAATCGAACCAGCGAAAGCCGAGATATGAGATGTTTTAGTTTTGAGCTGATATATCACAGTACGTCAGGAGTCCGCCTGGAGAGTATAAAACGGCCACGGACCATGACATATTATGTACGCGGACGGACTTGGACTTGAACGAGAGAGGTCACGTTACTGCAGGAGAGAGCCGACTGAGTACTTCAGGACTTCGCCGCGGGGAGCGCTTCGGCGAGCCCCGCCAGACCAGTCTTCGCCCAGCCGGCACGAGCTCACCAGCCAAGGACGCCAGGAGTCCGAGGCAACTGCAGCCAACCAGGACCGTCAAGGCCGCCCGCCCGCATCTCATCACATCACCTCATCATTTCATTTCCCAACCAGTTGTGGGCTATCCACACTTAGGGCTAGGTTAGGGCACGCCGTGAGTCAGGGACCCGTTCGTGTCGGATCATCCCGCGCTCACTAGCTCGATTTTAGACTTATCCCCTCATCTCATATATAGGCTAGCACCAGGCCAAATCCAAAAGAGCTTGTTGTCTGACTCTGAAAGAGCAATTTGTCTGGCAACCCCTCTTGGCTCTGGTGCGACCCCTATTATTTACATAAGCTGTC
Source organism: Meconema thalassinum (assembly GCA_946902985.2). Lineage (NCBI taxonomy): Eukaryota > Metazoa > Arthropoda > Insecta > Orthoptera > Tettigoniidae > Meconema > Meconema thalassinum. The sequence continues at coordinate 69,788,824 of OX336399.1, read as the reverse complement.
TACTTCTACTATCCCTATGTATGTCATGTTCACCCCGCGCCGCGCACTCCCTAGCACCCCTAGCGCCCCTAGCGCCCCCAGCGTCCCCACCCTCATCAACCTTCCCCCATACGTCACCCCCCGAACCAAGAAGCAATTGACTCGCCTCTACACATGGTCGATAGCTGAAACCCTGGCAGCCCAGAGCGTGACCCCGGTAAATAGCCCAGCTAACACCGGCAGTCCGCTCATGAGCCCGAGGGAACCCAGCATCACCACTCCAGAACCCACACCATCCCCCGTGCATTGTAGCACACACGAGCAGATGCGCAATATAGGCCGCAGCCTAAGCGTGACCCAGGTGCCGCGGCATGCCGCGCCCTGCAGCCCGCTAACGGAAGCACCTATTCATCTTGCTCTCGCCGCGCCCCAGCTTACAGACGGCACCCCAGCGAGGCTGTTGAGTTGCGGAGATTTCCCGGACGGCTGCCTGGACTTGCCCAGCAGTCCGCCAATGGGAGAGCCCGACTCCAGCCCCGTCGCGCCAGCGACACCACAAGGCGCGGCATTGGTGCCAACAGGGACAGTAGGCAAGGAGACGCCCATCCTGGAAACCACAAGACCGGCAGCGAAAGCCGCCCCGTCAGTGGACCAGGAGAAGGTAATCCCAGCCCTTATGTCAATGGTGATCGACTTGAAAAGCCATGCGACGGACCCCAACCCTACGGGAGGCCGGTTAGTAATGGACGTGCTGCCTGACAAGCCACGCCGCAAGAAAGCCGGTATTACTAAAGGGGGGGCCAAGTCAAAGGCCCCAAAGTCGGCAGCCCAGCAGTCCCAGTCTCCGAATGGCACGGCGACTCCAACCACAGGCCTCGGCCCGGAAGGAGCTCCGCCAGCGATATCGTTGAGCGGGAAGGCTGGCGATGGCACCCTAGCCAAGGTTAAGAAGCCAGCACCAGCGCGGACTTCCAAACCTGGGCAGGGTAAAACCAATAAAAAGCCCTCCACGCAACCTGGATCCCCTGAGCCCAGGAAACAGACTCCAGAGCTTGGGGAACAGGAGGAGGGCTTCACACCGGTCCTGTCGAGGAGGGAGAAAGCTGATGCCAAGAGGCAAGCCCAAGCGGCTAATGCTGAAGACGGGCAGAGGCGGAGTGGTTCGCGGGATTCGTCCGGCTCGACCACTTCCACTTTCCCTGACAGACCAAGCAGGCCAAAGCCTAAAAAGCCGCCGCCACTTACGCTCTACACTACCGACATTTCCAAAATCGATGTGGGACTTTCAGCGATGCTACCACATGAGCACCGTAGCAAGTACCACTTCAAAACCCCCAAGCGAGACCCCGGCACGTCTGTCTGGCTTCTATGCGATAGCTGGAAAGCCTACCACCATTGCGTGGAGTACCTGGAAACCGTTAATGCGCCGTACTCACAGATCGTTTCAGCGAAGCCTGTAAAGCGATATGTGCTGCGCACACCTGCAAATCAGAAGACGTGTGCCGACCTCGCAGCCGCATTTAAAGAGATAAATTTCCCAGTGGAAAATATCGAAACGATGCGCACGAAGACCTCCCGCATACACTCCCCACTGTACTTGGTGACAATCACGGCAGGGCCGGAAGCGGACAGCATATTACATGTAAAAATGCTGGCTCGCATGGAGGTGAGCATCACCCCATTCCGGACTCCCACGCATGCGCCGCAATGCAGCAACTGTCAGAGGCTGGGTCACACCTCCAAGGGGTGCCACGATAGGCCTTGCTGCAGGCGGTGCGCGGATGGACACCACTCTGCTAAATGCCCATATGGTTCCAATGAGGCAAAATCCAAGTGCAGAAACTGCAAGGGACCACACGCGGCTAACTATAAGGACTGCCCCACCCGCAGGGCATACGAAGCCAACAGGCGAAGCACGCTGCAAACTGGTGCGCATCAAGGTGGCATGCACCAGGCACGTGGAGGCCCTTCAGGCACCAAGGCATCATCAATGCCTAAAGGCCCATCAGGCAGGACCGAAACTAGATTTGAAGGGGGGACACAGCCATCCCTTAACAGAGACTTACACCCAAACACTGAGATCAATCCCCAGCCCGGCACTTCCACCAGCCCAGACCCGATCTCAGTGCCTCCTCCCAAGGAACAACGGAAGAAGAAGGTCCGGTCCAAACGCCCCAATAAAACAGAAGTAAAGACCACCATGGCTGCGGAGCAAACGAGAGAAGCCCAACAAGCTTCTAGCTCCATCCCTTGCCAGCCACAGGAAGTCGCATCGCCCCCAGCTACTCTCCTCCCTATTGCCCCCACCCCTCCCTCAAACACAGCCACTCAGGCCAGCCCACCACTGGATCAGGATCCCAGCACCATCTGGGACAAAATCAATGCCTTCCTAAATCAACTCTTTCCAGGGTTGACGATAGGAACATTGTGCCAGGCCGTGTTGGCGCTAATTATGCAGCTAATCACGGCCCCTATGAACCAGTGGATGAGCATTTTCACCACATTTATTAACACCACCTTCACATCCCGTCATGGATAATACACCTGACCTACCTGAAGGGAACGAGGGGAACCCAAATAATACCCCCAACTACACACACACGGACGGAATCCGCGTTCTAAATTGGAACGCTGATGGAGTCCGCAAAAAGAAAACAGAACTCGCGTTATTCCTCCAAACCCATGACATACACGTGGCACTTATCACCGAAACACACTTACAGCCCAGGCAGAAATTCACCATAAGAGGCTTTCACACAGTAAGACGCGATCGCCGCGAACACACGGACATGTCGAAAGGAGGAGTGGCAGTACTGGTCCGTAAAGAAATAGCTCATATGGAGTTAGACAAACCAGAACTGCATTCACTCGAGGCCTGCGGAATCCGCTTGCCTGTGCAAGGTACATACCTGAATATTTATTCAGTGTACAATCACATCGCCGACCGGATAAATACACAGGACATTGAAACCCTATTCAAAACTGGCGCTCATACCATACTTGGAGGGGATTTCAATGCCAAAAGTGCCCACTGGGGATGTCTCCGCCCCAATCAATCGGGGAGGAGGCTCTATGCGCACATGATAGCCAATGACTACATAGTCGCTGCCCCAGACGAGCCAACCTTCGTACCGCAACGTAATTCGACGGACATTGCTGACATTCTGGACATTTGCCTGATGAACCAGGTAACGCTCAGTCACAGAATCAGTGTGATAAATGACCTTTCGTCAAATCACAAGCCAACGATTATTACACTTGCGACCCCCCCCCCCCCCCCCCGAAGTCATCGAAACTGGAACCAGGCCCATACGCAACTACAAAGCTGCTAACTGGAACCAATTCAAGGCCATACTAGACCAAGAACTAGATGGCAAAGATGACATGCCCCTACACTCAAAACAGGAGCTAGACACTGCCGTGGAAACCCTAGTTTCAGCCATCCAAGTCGCCTTGGACACAAGTGTTCCCCTTGTAAACACCCGAGAGCGAAAACTGGAAATACCAGCACGCATCCGGGCACTAATAAGGGAAAGGAACAACATAAGGCGGGACTGGACGAAATACCACAGGGACCACGACAGAGTCAGGAAAAATCAACTTAATGTTGAAATCCAGAACGCTCTCCATGAACATCGGTGCAGCTCTTGGGGTAACCTCATATCAAAATTTGGTACCAACCCCACAGAAAATACACCATCAGTGTGGCCCCTCGCGAGACACTTCACCCGCGAAACCCATCAGGTGCCGACCCTAGAAACACCGACAGGTCCGGCCTATTCGACACGGGATAAACTGGAGGCCTTAGCGAACTCCCTAGAGGAAGCATTCACTCCCAACGATACACCCTCTAACCCGGAGTTTACGCTCAGGATGGATGCAAAGGTAAATGACTTCATAACCAATGCACCCAAGCCGGAAGTCCGCAAAACCAATATTCACGAAATGAAGTGGATCATCCGGCACCTCCCCAATCGAAAAGCCCCGGGCCCAGACAACCTACAGAATATAGTTCTGAAATGGCTGTCTGACAAGGCCCTGCAAATACTAACCTCCATCTTTAATGCAATGCTCACGCTACAGTACTATCCTGAGTGCTGGAAGCAAGCAAAAATATTAGTATTCGGCAAACCGGGCAAAAACAAGTCAAATCCCGACAACTACCGCCCAATAAGCCTACTAGACTCACTAAGCAAAGTATTCGAGAAAATACTGCTAAAGAGAATAGTAGCGCACGTTAAGGAACATGGACTGCTCAGGAACGAGCAGTTCGGGTTTCGCAACCACCACTCCTCAACGCAGCAGCTTATGAGGCTGGTCGAAAACGCCACGGTAGGGTTCAACCTAAAACGCGACACCGGAGCTGTCTTCTTAGACATCCAGAAAGCTTTTGACAAGGTGTGGCACACAGGCCTACTAGCCAAGCTAATAGACTGTAATTTCCACCCGGCCTACATACGACTTATCCAATCATATCTAGAAGGCCGCACATTCCAGGTTGATATTCTGAACGTGCTGTCCACTAAGCGACAGATCAGAGCAGGCGTCCCGCAGGGGAGTATTAAGGTCTAAGCACACCGGCGCGGGATGCGGGAACCGGAACGAGAGCGGGATTGACACGATACCCGCAGTCGCTGCGAAATCGTCTTTGTATTCTGACCAGCGCGGGAAACAGTTCCGAAATGAATTCGTCGGATGAAGTGCAACATAAGGAAAATATATACCAATTATCGGGAAGCTATCTCGCCTCGCTATTGCTATTAGATTTTTGGCTACTGGGGATTCTTTCTCGACAATTGGCCTCAGTTTTCGTGTTGGATTCACAACTGTTGGAGCTATCGTGAGAGAGGTTTGCCAAGCTACCTGCGATACGATGCGATAGTGCAGTTTATATTTAGTTTTAGGGTAGTTCAGTTCGGTTTTCTTTAGGTTAATCACCACGTGACAAATGAACACAGAAACAAAGAGTGATGTTATTTAAATTGATGCTAACCAGGTACTTGCAGTTCCTTTCCTACTTCGTCCCTGAGCTTATCTTTATTCCTTATATTTCTTAATCTTCATTACTCATGTTATTGATATAAGGCAGGATATTTCCTGACACACTCTATTAACAGTTCCGTCGCCATTGCTAAATGGATGCGGGACGCGGGAAAACGCAGCAAGCTGCGTACTCCTGCAGTAACGCAGCAATCCCGCCATCTGTGCGGGATTGTGACGCAGCTGTCTGAGTGGATGCATATCCCACCAAGTGCGCAAATGTTCGCGACATTCCCGCTCCCGCTCCCGCTCCCGTTCCCGCATCCCGCGCCGGTGTGCGCAGACCTTTTATAGCTCCCGTGCTGTTCAGCCTGTACATCAATGACATGCCAACACCAGCAGGAGCTTTAACTACGTTATACCTCTATGCTGATGACTCGGCAATGACAGCCCAACACTACCGCATAGCCAGCATTCGCAAACGGCTGCAGGAAGCGCTATGGGCCCTGGAACCCTATTTCAGAGACTGGCGGATTAAAGTCAACGTGGACAAAAGCCAGGCGGTTCTCTTCACCAAGAAAAACCGCATCACACGCCGACCCGAATCCATCAGGCCACTCACACTATTTGCGCGCGACATACCATGGACGAGCACAGTTAAGTATCTGGGAGTAACCCTAGATGCTAAACTAACCATGCTGCACCATGTCAAAACACTACAGCGCAAAGCCAACATGCGATTACTGCAGCTTTACCCATTCCTAAATAGGAAGAGTCGTCTCGACAAGACGCTGGGCGTAAACATGTATAAAGCCCTTATAAGGCCCATTATTATGTACGCCAGCCCTGTATGGGGTTACACAGCTAAGTCGAACCTCAAAAAGCTGCAGATGATCCAAAACAAATGCTTGCGGTTAGCACAAAAGCTCCCGCGGGATACACCCACGCGGGAGCTAGAACGTATAACAAACACGCCAAGCATCAAGGCCTTTGTGCGACAACTTGCACTAAGGTCACTACGCTCCAGGCGCTATTCGGCAAACCCACTCGTAAGAGCCCTTGGCCGACACGAAATGGGCCGAAATAGCAAATACCCTACCCCTCGACACATTCTCTTCAGGTAAAGTCAGGTAAAGGTAGGTGCTATGAGTAGCGCAAAGCGGCACTAACCCCAGGGACATACAATACAAATGTCACCCCCAAAATACACATCCCATGGAATTCTCCCATGGATAACCTCAACTCCACATTCCCAAGGAAGTCCTTGGTCACGGCTCAGGCCAACCAAGGCGGCCGCACGCGCTCCCCTAGCTGCATACATGAAGTGTATATATTTATGTGTAGAAACTGTCTATGTCCATGTGCACGTCTGACTCTCTGTTTCAGTTTGTTCCATGTTCCAGCTTAAGTTTAGTATATAAAAAAAAATTAGTTTTAAAAACCCTTCCCCTGGCTTGCCGAAAGGATAGCCAGGGGGAGGACTATTAATAATCGTTAGCTTATAGTTTCAGGACAAGTGTATGCAGCGGCGGAGTGATTGATAACAACCATCAGCTATGTCCAGGACACGAGAGAAGAAGCCCCTGTTCGCAGGCGTGGCTCCCCTCTCCGGATCACGGAGACTTGGTACTAGGACGCTCTAGGCGGGCGGACTGTGTTCCGAACCTAACCCCGGAAGTGCAGTTCGTCCGCCATTGCGGACGTGCTAGTCCCAGCAGTGCCAAGCCAACTGATTCCCACAAATACTAATCTCGGCGAGGAAACGGATTTTGCAACTGTTGCATGATACACCTCCCGTACTAACAAAACCTATTCATTTCCATACCCACATTATCCTTGCATGTGGCAATAACCAAGCCGCCAGGTTTTACGTGTAGACAATCTTTCCTTTCTGTCTATGCGGTTTTCCCTGGCCCTACAATCTTACCGTTGTATATGTGTACATATTTATATGTGCACATATATGACACTATATACCAATGTTAACAACAATCCATGATGCCTGGTAGATCGCGACCGCGATAGGACAGGCGCAAAGCCTCAAAGGGCAATCCTTCCTTTCCAATCCCCTATGCTTTCTCTTCTACTATCGTAGACTAACTGCATGTCGGAGGCACCAGTAGTAAGGTCGGGTGCCACGCGGGGGGAGCGGGAAACCTTTCGGGGCCCCCCCCCGAAAAAAAAAAAAAAAACATATTATGTTACTACTGCACAGTGCCCAGTCGCTGATACGTCGTTGTTACGCCGTGAAGATAATCTACGAGCACATGGTTGCCATATTATACGTTACGCTTATAACTAGCACACGGTTGTTAGGACTTAGTGCGATTCAACGACAGTACATGGTTACTGGACTTCGAAAAGTGTTCGAAATTATTTCAAGAGAACTTAGGATTTTTCATAAGTTATCACTCAGGTGATAGACTTTTGTGGCAGAACATTGGTAATTATAACTGCTAAACGGACATATGATAGACTTTGTCTATATTTTTTTTCCACAGTCCACAAATATTTAAACTGGATTATTTCATATCCTATGGCCAGAAGCAAGCTTTTGTCTTGGTAACTATTTGACCAACCAAGATAATAAGTCAGTACTTTTCAAATACCATTCTTGCACGGTTCAGTTCATTTAGCCGACATAGGGAAACCAGCTGTGCCTAGCATGGTCTGGAAAGTGAGAAGCTCTGCCCAGGGACTTGAACATCAGAACTTGGACCGGTGCTGAATAAGATTGTCAGAGTATTGATGGTACTGAATGCATCACAGTTGGGTCATGTTATAACTGGTATTTTGCATCATGGACAAATTCGATCTTGCCCCTGTCAAGAATATTACTTCAGCTGTTGAAGCAGCTAATATGAACAATTTTCATCAAGAATATCAGGCAACGAATATGATTACCGCTATGTCTGGTTAGACATCTTGCGGGTAAACAATGGAGGCCGATACATGAATTTAAGAACGTTGTCCAAATGGAGACAAAAGACTGGAATGATCTGGTTTTGACCAGATTATCTTCAACATCAAGATCTACAAGAACGTAAGCTACAATTTGCATTATTTTTATGCGTAGTTAGCTCGAATTTCTCATTTTTCTACAGTCTTGCCAACACATATTTTTCTTCGATATTTTGCTGTTGCAAATATTTATGCGAGGCATGGGAAGCCTTGTTCTGAGCATTTTTTACACTCAGACATGAGGATTCAATGATTTGAATCAATAGACGAGCATAATGAGCATTTATTTGATTTTTATATTTTTTTTCCTAATCACGGTCATCAGCCGTCGTAACTGTAAAATTAATGATAAATTTAAGTTGAGGAATGGATATTTATCCATATTTAAGAAGTCGATTAGGATATTTCTCGAATAATTTAGCAACATTAAATTCAGTTGTGGAATTAATACCGGTAATAATAATAATGCTGATTTAATAATATTAATTATTTTCCATTTTTTTAGATAATAATTATTATGATTTATATTTTCTAATAATCATATCATGTAGTGTGATTTATAAATTGGATATTTAAACAGTTTACTAGATCGGATACTTGTTTTTCCGAAGGCTAGTGGTTAACGCACGCCCACATTCAACTAAGAGAGTAAATCTATGGAAACATTTTACAATTGCATTATGCAGTTAAATCTTTTGGAAGACCTGGAAAGTGAGGATACGGGAAGCAAATAGAATTATAAAACAGGGTTTTACTATAGTTTGTATAGATATAAATAATGCGGATTTAATAATATTAATTATTTTCCATTTTTTTAGATAATAATTATTATGATTTATATTTTCTAATAATCATATCATGTAGTGTGATTTATAAATTGGATATTTAAACAGTTTACTAGATCGGATACTTGTTTTTCCGAAGGCTAGTGGTTAACGCACGCCCACATTCAACTAAGAGAGTAAATCTATGGAAACATTTTACAATTGCATTATGCAGTTAAATCTTTTGGAAGACCTGGAAAGTGAGGATACGGGAAGCAAATAGAATGTATAAAACAGGGTTTTACTATAGTTTGTATAGATATAAATCATTATGAGCAACGTCTCTTGATAGAACGTTTGACCAGAAATAGACAGGTTGTGAAATTATTAATGTTTAAACTGATGGTAAAATTACAGTAAACTCATTGAGGAGCTTACTAGCTTATAAATCTTCCAGTTTGAGTAACAAGCAAAGGCTTGATTATCATGTATAATTTGGGAAGAAATTATTGTGTGTGGAAATAGTTAAATGTGCCATTCTGATTGTGCAATTAAGTCTCAGGAATGAGGTTGTTAAAATGAAGCATTAATCATATTGTGAGTTGGATGACTTTAAAATTTGTTGGGAGTTGAAATATTGTTACAAGCCACACTTTCATCGAATTTATAATCAAGGGTTATTTTATGGAGCCATCATAGTTAATTCACAGTTTATCCACGTGTTCTATAAATAATTCCTAGTACTTGTTGACCCGGATTTTGTTATTAACATTTACCTTTCATTATGAGAAGACTTTACCTTTGCCTAATGCTAATATTGATTATGTGAATTTTGACACATTTAAATAGAATGGGCCGATACTGTAAATAAATTAATACTGTTATTTCATGAACAGCCACTACAATTTAGAGGATATTTGTGATCCTAGTAAAAATATGAATATTATGTAAAATAATTAATTGATTAACATTTTGACATTCTGTCCAAGAATTGCAATTTTTGATGATAGCAACAAATGCTATTTTTGTAAACAATTTTCTAAATAATATTTTCAAATGATATTTGAATGTTTAAATGGTTAAATTAATATTTCAAGATTTGATGTTTTGTTAATAATAATTTTTGACCATAATTGATAATCGAGTCAAGAACTCAGAATAGTTATTTTGGATCGAGAACAGATGGTAACTTACAATAATTTTTTCTGTTTATCGAAGTTCTTCGAATCCATGCTCGGATGTCCATATAAATTGATGTTGTGTTTTACCCATTATTATGACTTTATAATTGAATCAATTTAGAGATGTTGATTCTTGGAAAAGTGTTAGTTATTTTCTGCAACTATTTGAAAACCAAAAACAAAGTGATTTTTTCTACATCGAGTGAAACCATTTAATTTCAACAAGTGATTACTTAAAAGTTAGGAATCAGGCTGGACAATTTAATTTGCACTGAAAAACCTACGACTGTAAATAGTACATTTAAACGAAGTCAACAGGACTAACAATCTGGCTTTCGTTTCAAATATTTAGTGTCCATGTGTTGGTAAATCAGTAAATTTGTGTACATAAATGCATGATCCGTCATGCATCAATAATGCTATTCTGGCATTAGTTCAGTCAACTTTTAAACATTTTAATAAAATGAGATAATTTTACGCATTGTGTTATTTTCAGAAAATCTCCTTCTATCCTTATTGTTGCATCGAGCCGAAATCAGTAAACCATTTTTTTTATTGTGTTATTGTAGTCACTTTAACCCTCATGGCGCCCTGGGATGTTTAGATTCTCGTGCTGACTGATTTTTGGTGAAATGCATATGTGGTCGTCTGGACTTCGGTATAACGGGCACAGTATATACTTTTGATTGCCAGTAGCAGACTTGTCTTTTTTCTTTCGGGCTGCTTCGGTTGCGTAATTGGTAGCATGCTGAGCTTCCATGACCAAGGTTGCGGGTTAAAAGCCGGCCGAAGTCGTTGGATTTTTTTAAGAGCGTTAAATCCCTCAGTATGCCTTCCTTCGGAGGGGGAGTAAAGCCTGCGGTCCCCTGTCATAGATTTATGGCATGATAAAGAACCTTCCACTAAGTACACTTGTGTGAAGCTAAATTATAGGTTAGATTTGACTATCGCTCTTAGGTTCCAACGTTCGTCGCCAGGAGCCGACTGCGCTGGAATCTATAACAAAGTTCAGAACTAGTTGGTCGTTGACCGTGGCGTTTGGTAGCGAAAATAGGAACTACTTGAAATTTTGAGGCTCTTCTTTCCAGCGTGCTAACCCCGAAAATTTTAGAATTACTAAGACGTAATATAAACGATACTTGTATGCAATAACAAAGGTAATCAATTGGCAGATACTTGTAGGAAGCTATTATGACGAAAAATATATATGTTCAGAGTTCCTTCATGATAAAAGGTGAGGTAACAAAACCAGTGTAAGGGGGGTTTCCGTTAAAAGTAAAAGCCCTAAGACCCGTAGTCTCTTCTAAACGCCGGATGCTCTATAGTCCTTACTTGAATTAAAAACAGATAACACACACATACAGCAATCACAATTAACACCGGTCAGACAGATTCTACACACACCCAAAGTACACGGGGCTACATAACCGCGTTGTGGCAGCCCCTAAACCGAGGGACCAACCAACCGGACTGTTTTCGATACCAAAAGCTCTCCGCATCCTTTCCGTTGTTACTCCATCACTTGGCCTCTTTAGATTTACAAAACATGAACACAACTGTACTGTACCTAGGTATATTCCCCTCATAGCATTTCTCAAGAACATGGCGCATACGGTACTAAAAACTTGATCCTGATATTGTCGTGGTCAAAAGTTACACTGGTTTTCAACTACTGTCCCCTTGGCCGAATAGTTCCGTGAAAGATAACAATCAAACTTTTGAAACAGTGAAGCTTTCTACAGTTGAATCTCATTATCAGGGTTAGGATTTTTAGGTGCGCATCTTTTTTTCTTAGGGTAAATTAAAGCTTATCGGTAAGATATCACACAGTAAAATTTTGTTTCCAGTTGCGAAAAGAGGCATTTTTCACGCGCCTTTTTCCCTTTCTTGGGACCTTAATCCCTTTTTACCCCAACCATGCCCATAATCCACTTTTCCATCTTTTTAGCCTATTTTCAATTTTGAAATAAGTAGTTCTGTGAAGAACTATACAGCCTATTTTCATATATCCTACTCATGTTAATTGCCACTATCAACATACAAAATTTCAGTTTTTGCTGTAATAGATTCGTAGATATTGACAACTGACTAAATATCTCGGATGGTCGCCATGTTGGATTCTTATATATGTAGGTCCTAGAGTTATGTACTGTTACATGAAGATTATTGTGTACGTGTAGCATTCAAACTCCAATCGCATGATTAGGACACAAGAAGTAAAAACAAGATTTTAAAATTTCGCACAGCTGCCATCTTGTGGTTATGGAAACAATTGAAATAAATTAGATGCCAGAGGATTAACATTTGTAAGGGTTTACTGTACCAAGTTTCACTGCACTCGAATGGTTAAATTGCGAGAAACGTCCATGTGAATATTTATACTTCGCGTCGCCGCCATGTTGAATTTCCGATCACCAGGTTATTGAAAGTCCTATAGGATAACTTATGTTCATAGCCCCTATGAACATTTTAAAAAAACAGTTTGATTGCTATAATAGATTCGTAGATATTCAGAGCCGTCTAAATATTTCGGATGGTCGCCATGTTCGATTGTTAAATGTATAGGCGATAGAGTCATGTACCATTAAAGGAAAATCATTGCCTAAGTTCATTATTCAAACTTTCACTTCGATCACACGATTACGACACAAGATATAAAAACTTAATTTTAAATTTGCACAGCCGCAATCTTGAGGTTATGCAAACAATTGGACTAAATTAGATACCAGTGCATTACAATGTGTATAAACATTTCCTGTACCAAGTTTCATTGCGTTTGGAACATTAAATCGCGAGAAAGATCTATTTAAAATTTTCAAATTCGCATGTTCGTTTTGTAGTTAACCGGTTTTCAAAAGTCTTTTAGATAAACTTCCAGTAGTGCCCTTTATCTCCGTACAAAATCTCAGTGTGATACCGCTAATAGTTTCAGAGATATAGAATGCCGGTGAAATATTTCGCACAGCCGCCATCTTGTGGTTATGTAAACAATTCAACGAAGTTTGATATCGGTGCATTACAATGTGTATAAACATATACTGTACCAAGTTTCATTGCGTTTGGAACATTAAATCGCGAGAAAGATCTATTTAAAATTTTCAAATTCGCATGTTCGTTTTGTAGTTAACCGGTTTTCAAAAGTCTTTTAGATAAACTTCCAGTAGTGCCCTTTATCTCCGTACAAAATCTCAGTGTGATACCGCTAATAGTTTCAGAGATATAGAATGCCGGTGAAATATTTCGCACAGCCGCCATCTTGTGGTTATGTAAACAATTCAACGAAGTTTGATATCGGTGCATTACAATGTGTATAAACATATACTGTACCAAGTTTTATTGCGTTTGGTTGGTTAAATCGCGAGAAACGTCTATTTAAAAGTCGCAACTTCGCTTGGCCGCCATGTTGGTTTTGTAGTTACCAGTTTTTCAAAGGTCACATAGGTGAACTTCTAGTAGTTCCCTTTATCACCGTAAAGAATTCCAGGGTGATATCGGTAATAATTACGGAGATATTGAATGCTGGTGAAATATTTCGCACAGCCGCCATGTTGGATTGGTGAGACCTAACAAAGTTTGAAGGGCACGGTCGGGGCCGTCCGGAATAGTGCTATGAACTTACTGAGTTTCATTGAAATCACTCTAGCCGTTTAGAAGTTATTAGGACACACACAGGAATCACACACGCACACACAGACACACGGACAAAAGGTGATCTCATAAGCCTTTTTTTTTTTTTTGCAAAATTGTAAATCGGCTAACTACAAAACGAACATGGCGGCCAAGTGAATTTGAAAATTTTAAATAGACCTTTCTCGCGATTTTATGTTCCAAACGCAATGAAACTTGGTACAGGAAATGTTTATACACATTGTAATGCACTGGTATTTAGTTCAATTGTTTGCATGACCACAAGATGGCACCTGTGCGAATTTTAAGATTAGGTTTTTATTTCTTGTGTCGTAATCGTGCGATCGAAGTGAAAGTTTGAATAATGAACCTACACAATATTTTTTCTTGGTACATGACTATCGCCTATACATTTAACAATCGAACATGGCCACCATCCAAAATATTTAGGCGGCTCTGAATATCTACGAATCTATTATAGCAATCAAACTGATTTTTTTTTTATGATCAAAGGGGCTATGAACATAAGTTCTCCTATAGGACTTTCAATAACCTGGTGATCACAAATCCAACATGGCGGCGACACGAAATATAAATATTCACATGGACGTTTCTCGCAATTTAACCATCCGAGTGCAGTGAAACTTGGCAGAGTAAACCCTTAAACAAATGTTAATCCACTGGCATCTAATTTATTTCAATGTTTCCACAACCACAAGATGGCAGCTGTGCGAAATTTTAAAATCTCCTTGTTATTTCTTGTGTCCTAATCATGCGATTGAAGTTTGAATGCTACACGTACACAATAATCTTCATGTAACAGTACATAACTCTAGGACCTACATATATAAAAATTCAACATTGCGACCATCCGAAATATTTAGTCGTTTCTCAATATCTACGAATCTGTTACAGCAATCAAACTGAAATTTTGTATGTTGATAGTGGCAATTAACGTAAGTAGGATTTATTAAAATAGACTGTATAGTTCTTCACGGAACTACTTGTTTCTTTTGAGTTTAATTCCAATTTATTCTATAAGATATCTAAACAATATGAATATTTAATTTTCAAATAACGTCTCCTCAGCTTACTGTGTACGTGCGAATAGTAAGCCTATCTCTTTCAGATAACACCGCGCGGGAGTTGAAAGCACACCTCCAACAAAGGAAAATAATTGTGTGTGCGACAAGCAACCTCACCTGCGTAGTCCCGAGAACCGAGACTGGGTTCTGCTCGAAGCTACTAGAAATCGCTGAGACTGCAATTCCAGCATGAATGAGAACATTCTGGTAATTGTTGGGGTGTTATAAAAGAGTGTGGACAGCAAGTGAGTGAGTTAGTGCAAGAGTAAGTTGTGTGATAGTCGCAATGAGTTAGCAAGTGAACTGGTGTTAACACTTTGTTACATTACTAAACGAGTGTACCACAAGATTTTACCATGCCAAAGGTGTCCAGTACCCGATTTATTACTCTGGCTCGGGATTTCAAACAAGATTTCTAAGACACTGATGGAACTGTTATGCGATGCACTATTTGTGATTCAGGAATTTTGTTAGATGAAAAACACCAGCGACATCGCATCAAACAACACATTTCCAGCTCTAAGCATCAAATGAATAAGGCTCAAGCAAAAAGATCACGGCAACCTCTATTACGAAATAAGTTTCAAAAGAGTTTTTCAAAATGCCAAAATTTGAATGAATTAAACATTGAAGAACAACATCATGTCAAAATTCAGAAATGTAAAAGAAATGGACCCAACAGATACATCAGAAATTATCGAATTATCCATATGGATCAACAACAAGAAAATAACAATAATCTGTGTTTACAGTCCTCCAAACAATAAAAATCTGAATCTTCACCTTTTAGAAATCAAAACAGCTACCGGTACTATTTTTTATAGGAGACTTCAATGTAGCTTCTCCAGTCTGGGGCTACGACTACACAAATTCAGCTGGGAAAACAATAAATGACTTTATAGAGAGAAGCTCTCTTGAACTATTATATAGTAACAAAGACCCAGCAACATTCATTCACCACTCTGGTTCCACAACTAACCCAGATCTCATATTAGTCTCAACAGATCTTACAAACCACAGTCATCGATCAGTCCTCGAAGATCCAGGCAGTGGACATAGAATGTCCCTTCTTACTATTACATCATACAGTGAATCTGCTCAAAGTGCAGAGCAGAAGATTCGGTGGAACTTTAAGAAGGCAGATTGGGAAAATTTCAGAAACAAACTTGAAACTAAAATGTTGGAAATTGATCTTGATGCACCTCCTAACATCATCCTGAATAAATTTACTACAGTCATAAAAGACATAGCCAAACTGTGCATACCCAGAGGTGCTCAAACAAAATATAAACCTTTCTGGTAAGATGAATTGAACAATCTTAAGTCTGCCAAAGACAAAGCAAGAAGAACAGCTGAACTTACTCAGGATCAAAATGATGTACAGAAATGGCGACAAGCAACAGTAAAATTAAAACAAGCAATAACAATATCAAAAAGAGAATCTTGGAACACATTTCTAACAACAGTTGACTATAGGACAGACAGCAATAAAGCTCACAAACTTATCAATTCTCTAAACAACAAACACGTAGTCACTCCTTGAATCCTATTATGATAAATGATAAGGAAATTACAGATTGTCATAAAATAGCAAACCACTTCTGTAAACATTTCACTTCAATTAGACTAACAAAACAGAAAAAGAAAGAAGACAAGACTCTCAAAAAAATAGTAAAAAAAAAAAATGAATAATAATGCAGACGATATCTTTAAGAATGAATTTTCAATGGAAGAGTTAATGTTAGCAATAAAGAACACACAAGTCAGAAAATACCAGGACCTGATGAGATATTCCCAGAATTCATTAAAAAAAACTAGGATCAACTGCTCTAAACATACTGCTACACATATTCAACAAATTTTGGACATCAAATGATAACCTACCTAAAGACTGGACAAAAGCAACCATCATTCCAATCTTAAAACCAGGCAAGCCAAGAAACCAAGCCCCTCGTATCGACCTATAGCACTTACTTCCATGCTGGTAAAAATTCTAGAAAGGATGATTACAAATATACTCAATTGGTACTTGGAAACGAAATCTCTTCTGTCAGAAGAACAAGCAGGTTTTAGACAAAACAGGTCCTCCTCCCATCAAATATTGAGATTTACCAAGCTGTTAAAGAAGCCTTTAACAAAAGGGGAAGTGTTCTTGCAGTTTTTATCGATTTTAAAGGAGTCTATGATACTGTATGGCAAAACATACTTCAAAGTAAATGGATGTACTATGTTAAACTGGTTTTGAAGATTCCTTTCCCAAAGAATGATCAATGTTCGTTACAACAACAAAACTTCAGGTTGCAAGCAATCAAAACTAGGCCTCCCACAAGGAGCTGTATAAAGCACAACTTTATTCAATGTGTAGCCTACATCAATGATATTCCAAAAACAATAAAGGAAGTAGGTAATGTGAATATCAGCATGTTTGCAGACGATGTTATCATTTGGACCACAGCACGTAACAGCCCAAATCAGCAAATGCTTCTTGAACACAGAATGAACCAGGCACTTATAAAACTCAAAAACTGGACTGAAAACAATAATATGAAAATCAATACTACCAAAACAGTATACCACCATAATCCAACTTTTAGTCTCAATTTCAGTAATCAAGAACTTCCAAAAAGTGAAAGTACAAAGTACCTAGGTATCATCATGGACAAGAAGCTGAACTGGACCAAACACATACAACATGTATTTGATTTATTGAACAATCTCCGTCAATCAATACATTCAATGTATTGATTGACGGAGATTGTTCAATAAATCAAATAGTAATTTGTCAATACGGACCAAAATGACACCAAATATTCCCAAGCATACAACATGTGGAGGAAAAAGTAAGCAAATGGATGAAATTACTGAAGATACTAGCAGGAGCTACTTGGGGGAGCACTCAAAACACACTCAACAAAACCTACAATACTTATATCAAACCTATCATAAAATATGGCAGTGAAGTACTCTCTACAGCACCCCAGTCAAACATTGATCGCCTCGAGAGGTGTCAGAATAATGCCCTACGAATCATAACAGTCGCAATAAAAACCACACCTGTAACCGCCTTGCAGTTATATACCCACAACTTACCAATAGAAGAAGAGATGAAACATCAAACAGCCAATGCATACCGGTACCTCAGTATACCAAGACTACCTCAAATGACATGGATCAAAAAACCAGTTTCTAGCCCCAATCTTAAAACACAAAAAGATCCCTCATGTCTCGCCAAAGAATATATCAATAAGAGCAATCTGCAAATAAAACTTGAAATACTCTGTATGTCAGTCAACCCCATTGAATATATACAAGTGACTACAGATCTTACTTTGCTAGGTCTGCAAGAAAGACTCTTCACCTCATGATCTAAAACAACTGGCCCTCTGTACAATAGAAGAAAGATATCCATCTAATCAATGGCTAAAAATATTCACAGATGGCTCACAAGACAAAGAAAATAGAACTGGAGCAGGAATACATTCATCTCTCTTCTCCCTCTACTTCCCAGTAGGCCAAAACAAACTTTGATGCTGAGATAACAGCAATTTCACATGCACTACAACAGTTTTAGGCAGAAACAATGATTATCAAAAATATGTTATCATTACAGATTCAAAAGCAGCCATCCAAGCCATCTCGTCAAATTATAAGCCTCAAAATAAAGAACTGAAAGAATTTTTTGTATGATAAAAACCCTTCAAAGACTCCACAAACAGATCACATTTCAGTGGATCCCTTCTCATGTTGGAATAGCAGGTAATGAAGAGGCAGACAGATTAGCAAAAAAAGGTACCACACTACAACAACCTGTCAGACTGATATTATGTCAGCTAAAAGGATTTTGAAAAATACTGTCAAAAACAGGTATGAAGAAACAGCAAAGAAAACAGCAGAAACCAAATTATGGAAGGTCATTGATGCTAAATGGGATCAATATAAATTAACACCAAGAAGAGAAGCTGTAGCCTTCTTCAGACTTAACACTGGCCATGACTGCCTTGCAGCTCATCTGAAACGAATCAACATCCTGAGATCTGAAAAATACACACATTGTCACGAACCTGGAAGTAAAATGGATAACGGGCACCAGCTACATTGCAACAAACTTGATGTGACTGTTAGAAGAGAAACCTCACACAACTCGATTGGAACGCAAGAAAGCTGATGGATTGGAATCCGGGCTAGCCATAACAAACAACAACATTGATTTGTGTACAGATCTTCTACAAGCAGGAATTCCACTCAATAAGGTGAACATCCAGCCTTCAAGGGATTTCTTGAAAAATACACAAAGATGTTAATGCCCGATGAGAGTACTTCAAGAAAAAAAACTACATGGAGCCTGTTTAACGAGAAACCATAAAGAATCAAGGAGAAAGTGTCTGTGATGTGGGAATCATTGTGGATGAAACCATAGACTCAATGGAACGATATGTTATGAACATTTTAGTATTTCCCTTAGCATGGGGGAACGTTAATCCCACGTATGAGCTGCAGAAAGCCAATGCCAGTAAAGTAATGCAATCAATTATGGACTTCGGTCAAAAACTCGGGCCTACTGGTATCGATTTTGAAAAACTTTTTCTTGTGGTTACGGATCAGGCTCGATACATGGTTTCAGCTGTTAACCAATCGAAACCTCTGTTTCCTAAGTTGAAGCATGTGACATGCTTGGTTCATGCCCTTCACAGGGGTTGTGAGCCCATAAGGAATGAATACGACATCGCAAATAAATTCATATCTGCCCTGAAGGAGATTCTACGGAAAGCTCCGAATCATGTTGTTGCCTACAGGGAAACCATTGGCCTGCCCCTTCCAAATTTCCCGGTCATTACTCGCCGGAAATCGTGGATTGAGTGTGCTGCTATGTGGTGTGAGAATTTTGACAAAAATAGGGAGTTAGTGCTTTCTTTGGATCCAGCCGAAGCAGGTGCAATTTCCAGGGCACAGCAACTTCTGTTACCGGGGAAAATGCATGACTTGCAGACAGAACTATATTGTGTCCATAGTTACAAGTACGGTACCTGACTGCAGTTATTAAACGATTAGAAGAACAAGGTCTGGAGAAGAAAAACAATGGGATAGTTTTACTTCCGTGAAGGAGCAGATAGATGGCTTTACCAAAGACAAACTTGAGTCTAGTCTTCAGAAGAACCCAGACATTGTGGAATTCGCCACATCTACCATTCCGAGTGAATACAAGTTATGCCCCACTGGTTTCTGTGGATGTCGAAAGAAGCTTTAGCAACTACAAAGACATTCTATCTCCTAATAGAAAGAGACTTACCTTTAAAAATGTAGAGATTGTTAATGTCTTGAAGTACAACAGCTTCATGTTTTTTCTTCTTTTAATGAGTGATTTGATGTACTTGTTTGTAATTCAATAAACTAGCCAAGAGGAAAGAGAAAATTAGTTGAATAAACCAGCACCTTTTCCCTTCCTTTTATCATCTGAAATTTGCACCTAAAAATCCGAACCCTGCTCATTATTATGACTACCAGCCAATACCCTACCATTAGCAGTTGACAAAGACTCTTGCAAATTTAGGAGATAAACAATAATGCTAGTGGATTTAATTTCCATTTTACTCCAGGAATTTACGCTCTTTTTACTGGTCACAATGAATATAGTCGTAAAGCCATTCCTACTTTTCACCTAAGTCGGGTTCATATTTTGGCACACAGGTGGCACTGTGCATGTTCTTTAGCAGAGCAAAGATATTTCCTAGTCATTCCTGAAGCCACTGGAACAACACCTCTTTGTTTAAGGGACTCCGGGATGTCCTTTATTGCCCATGCTAATTTCCAATTTCGTATTTACCTTTCTACTCAGAAACTAACCAATTTTTTCCAGAATTTTCTTCAAGTCCCCCTTCTTACTTGGACACAGACGTTTTGAATATACAGTGATCCCGCTATTCCAAAAATACGCCTATTCCGAAGAGTTCAGAAAAATACCGAAGTTCTTTTTACCTAAAACGGGAGAAATCAAGAAGACGTTAGTTTTTCCATGTTAAAACATTAAGTAAAGGCTTTTAAGATTGCGCAGTGGCATTTTTTTTTACATTTGGCAGCACTGGTGACCCATGCCATTCTGTTGAGAAACGTGGCTTGCAAAGTGTTCTTCCAAAGTGTGAGATTTTGCAGATTCTACTTGTACAAAGAATTAATTGGTAAGAATAACTAATCATCCTATTTGATATAATTTGTATTCTTGAGAAAATAAGCCTTTGAGCTCAATTAAATTATGATTTAGTTGAAACAAATACTCCTCTCACAATGAGAACTCCTAACAAAGGCTATGAACGGCTAAGTGTGTGTATACGTAACTGCTTCTGCCATCTATTAGCTTAAGTGCTGAACTATGCAGAAACCTGTAAGACCGCACACTCTGCGCAGTCTTGTAGGCATTGTGCGCCATCTTACAGGCACATTCTTGTTCTGTAGAAATCGTTTATATCTAGGATATTCTTTCTTGCATACGTCTATTTAACGGCAGTATGAGCTCAACATACTCAAGAAAATCAGACAGGAAACATATTTACGTCAGAAATATTAGAGGAAGCAAGAAGGAGAATTGAAAATGCTGTAAGTCAAAGAAAAGTGGCTACTTCATTGGGTACTAAGGAATCCACTTTGAGAAGCAGATTAAAATTGGTAAGGAAGAAATTAATTACGGTACCGGTAGTTGATTAATATTTGTTTATGGTACCATAATTCTCCTTATACTGGACAACCACATTTCCCACTGCAGCATTCATGCTGTTCTTTACTGCAGGGAACAAAGAATCGCCTTGCTTTCTCTACCACCCCATGCAAGCCACAGGCTTCAGCCTTTGGATGTTGGCTTTTTTTTGGGCCTCTGAAGAAAGCCTATTCTCAAGAGGCTGATACGTGGTTGGTGAATCATCCTGGCAATGCAATTACACAGGCCAACGTGGCCAGGATCTTCAAATCAGCCTACGAGAGAGCAGCTAAAATGGAGATAGCAATTCAAGCGTTCATCAAAATTGGAATTCATCCCTTCAACCGGAATGTATTTTCGGATGACGACTCTGTTCCCTCGGAGGTAACATTCCGCCCATCTGTGCAGGAGAATGAACCTGCTGTAGAGGAGCAAATTCAAAATGCAAAAATTGACGAGCCACAAATATCACCTGCTATGATATCTCCCCTACCAAAGGCAGCTCAAGCAACCAAACGCAAGATAACTTGCAAAAGGTCTGAAGTTCAATCTTCCTCTTCTTATAAGAATGGCATTGCAACGAGGAATGAACAAGCGAAAAAACAGGGCAGGAAAACTCTTCGCTATGATGGAAGTTCAGTAGCGTCAACTTCGTCAGCTGTCACAACTGCCTAAGAAGAGAAATCGTGTGTCCTTGCTTGGACGAAGAGTATGAGGATCCAATTATTGAAGACAGGGTGAAATTTAGTAGGTGCAAACGGTGGTGGCATGAAGAGTGTTCGAACTATGAAGGCATAGGACTCTTCAAATGTGAAATTAAAATCCACAGCCTGCTTCCAGTCGACCGACCGTATCCGGGAATGGAATGAATGAAGCCCCCATCTAGCGGCGAGGAGATGAACTGTGCCAGCTGCCGAAGCCTGTCGCACTCCTCTGAGGCAATGATTAAATGAATAACAGACGAAATGAAATGAGAGTGGAGAGTGTTGCTGGAATGGAATGTTGACAGGGGAAAACCGGAGTACTCGGAGAAAAAACTGTCTGCCTCAGTTTTGTCCAGCACAGATCTCACATGGAGTGACCAGGATTTGAACCATGGACCCAGCGGCGAGAGGCCGGCATGCTGCCGTCCAAGCCAAGGAGGCACTCTCTTCAAATGTGAATTAAGCTAATGTGCATTTTTACAGGACACCATGCACATTCTTAAAAGGACAGTGCCTGTAAGATTGCGCATTTGCAATTAATTTAAAAATATTAATTTAAAGTTAATTTATATTATTTTTTGTGTTTTTTGTATACGCATTGTGTTTGTGATTATTTGAAGTCTTGTTAATAAATTTTGTGTTAAATTGGTCACAAAAGTAGTTTATCTATGGATATAAATACATTAAGTGTGCAATCTTAAGTGGCCTTACCTTACATGTATTGTTATACTGTACAAGGAAGTTAAATACTGTAAATGGTTTTAGAGAATACAGTCAATAAATTTGCAATAAGCGCAAACCGTTCCTCAAACTTCGCTAGACTAAACACTGACCTGGTAGGACTAGACAGAGCGCAGTGCAGTGTGTCGTGTGTATGGAATGCGGGACGAGAGGGATAGGTAGGGTGAAGTCTATTTTTACAACACAGTCGATTGTCTGCGCTATGACCTATGAGTAGTAGGAGGTCACTGTCCTTCCCTTCCGAATTTCACTGAACCTGTTCACGGGCTGATCAATACTGTGTAGAGCTGACACTAGCAGATGTCCCCACACTTAATTTACGCCTTAACAAGTCAATACGTTGATATTACGAGGCACGTCCAGAAAGTATGTTCTATTTAGTAATAAAATTAAATTGTGTACAGATAGAAAAAAAATATTTATTGCACAACATTCTACACCTCTTAAACTACTTTTCCACATAACTGCCGAACTTTTGCAGGCATTTGTCATAGCGTGGCACAAGTTTTTGGATACCTTCTTCATAGAAGTTTGCCGCCTGTATCTTCAACCAGTTGGAAACATCTTCTTTCAGCTCGTCGTCATTGTTGAAGTGTTGACCGCCAAGGAAAGACTTGAGATGTGTGAACAGATGAAAGTCGCTAGGAGCGAGGTCAGGGCTGTACGGAGGGTTGTCAAACACGTCCCAGCCAAATCCCTGTAGGAGGTTTTTCGTCACATTTGCAGTGTGTGATCGTGCGTTGTCGTGAAGAAAAACAACACCTTTTGAAAGCAACCCTCGGCGCTTATTCTGTATTGCGCGGCGCAATTTCCTAAGTGTCTCGCAGTAAGCATCTGCGTTGATTGTTTGACCACGCGGTAAGAAATCAATGAGTAAGATGCCTTTCCAGTCCCAGAACACTGTGCACATCATTTTCCGAGGAGTCAAGATTTGTTTCGGCTTAACCTTTGCTGGGGATGAAGTGTGCCTCCATTCCATTGATTGCCGCTTGCTTTCAGGGGTGTCATAAGAAACCCAAGTTTCATCTCCTGTGACTATCTGTGTCAGAAATTCTTCGCCGCCTTCATTGTAACGGGTCAAAAACTGAAGTGCACTACCCATCCGTTTTGTTTTGTGTTGCTCCGTAAGAATCTTTGGTACCCAACGTCGGCAAAGTTTACGAAAGTTCAGTTTTTCGGTAAAAATTTCATGAATTAGTGATCGTGAGATTTGGGGAAAATCCATAGCGAGAACACTAATTGTAAACCTGCATATGCGGAACTGCGCTGCAGCAGAACGTACAACTAGTTGAAGACACAGGCGGCACACGTCTATGAAGAAGGTATACAAAAACTCGTGCCACGCTAGTGACGCTACGACCAATGCCTGCAACAATTCGGCAGTTTTAAGGGTTGTAGAATTTTGTGCAATAAAAAATTTTTCTGTATCTGTACACAATTTAATGTTATTACCAAACGGAACATATTTTCTGGACGTACTTCGTATTAATGAAATCTGCCTATTCCGAAATTCTCGCTAAACCGAACAGGGTTCGGTCCCAATTCATTCAGAATAGCGGGACTACTGTATATGTATTTTGAATTTCTATGAATCTTTATAAAATTTGCCTAATTTTAGCAGCACTGTCATGAACAATTCCATCTAGTAAAATTAAACTAAAGTAAATTGTGAAAAACGAACATTTCAAAGTATTAGAATCACATCTAACAATTTCAGCTTTGTATGTTAAAAAGTTCCAAACTAAAAGGGAAATTGTATATCTAGAAAAACATATTAGCGAGAAATTTGAATCCAAGACTCGTCCGGTTTTTAGAACATGCCATTACCAAAGAATTCATCTTCCATTTGAAGCACTAGCATCTATTTTTCTGTTGTTCCATGTCCCATTGCGCCGCCCCAATGGTGTTGGGGTAGCGTGCCTGTCTCTCATCCGGAGGCCCCGGGTTCGATTCCCGGCTCCGTCAGGGATTTTAGAAACTGACGTGAGGGCTGTAACGGGGTGCATTCAACCTCATGAGGACAATTGAGTAGCTGTCTGACAGTGAGGCAGCGTCCTGGTCACGAAAAACAAGATTAACGGCCGAGGGGACCCAATGCGCTGACTACGCAACACCCCAATATCTGCAGGCCAAATGGCTGGACAACGGTCACTTGGTAGGCCTAGGCCCTTCAAGAGCTGTAAGCCAAGGGTATGTCCCTTTGCCCTTGCTTCAAACACAGCCTCACCTTAAAAGTTTTTTTTGTTCCTTTTATCTAATAGACTGGTGATTTTTCTAATAGGATGCACTATTTTGGGAAAGTATCAGGAAAGTAGCCTCAGGAATGAGATATAAAAAAAATTAACTTCAAGTCAATATGGCGCAAAAACAAAATTTTGGACAATCCGAAGCCCATTAACACTTGAAAATTTGCCACATTTGGAACATGACTGAGTTGGTGTAAACGGCTAAGCGTATTTGCCCAGTCAGCAGAAGATTCAGTTTCAAATTCCGACTGCAGAAACATTTTCAGGTCTTACTCAACAGATATGAATGCTCCATGGAGAGTTATATCCGAAAGTCATTTTTATATTTCAAAATTAAATCTTTGTCAGCAAATACAAGATAGACACACAAACATCGGACATGAAAAAAAGGCTAGAAACACTGAAAAATGATAAGCAGTGCAGGAGATGTAATACGGTAACCCCAAACAGCTCATTTTGATGCGACTGGAAGGTCAACTAGTTCTGACGAGACCACGACAAAACAATCTCTTCAGAAATATAGATCAGACTGATGGCATGAATGACCTTCAAAGTTGGAGGTGCGTCAGGCTGTGAAGATCGACCCTTTTTTTTGTGTGTGTGTGTGTACGACCTCACTTTTTCTCTTCCTTTCCTCTGTCCACACCTGCCTGTCAATGTGTGTGTCATTTTTCCCTGTTTCTAGCTTTCTTTTCCTGTTCAATGATTGCTTTAAAACAAACTGTCCATGTTCAGTTATCTCTGAGGCCAAGGTAGGTACCAAATGACAAGTTATATTTATCTTCCATAGATAAGCTGGAGAATTATCTGATGTTTGTAATAAGTGCAAATCTACCTTGGAATCCTCAGTTCCCCCTGCTTCTCATTCCTTTCGAACTTGCCTTTGTATTCCCCCCCACCATCCAACCACAGCAGCACCACTGGACATCAATCTTTTACTTTTCTCCAGCAACGAAGGATTATCCAAAAACTTTGGATGTGTAACGTCATTCTTTTGTGTTTCTATGGTGTTTCTACAGATTCAATTACCTGGTAAGTCTCTGATTTAGATTTTCCTAAGTTGTTTGTGTTGTTTGAGTCTTCAGTCTTTTGACTGGTTTGATGCAGCTATCCATGCCTCCCTGTCCTGAGCTAATCGTTTCATCTCTACATAGCTCCGACACCCTACATCGGAGGCAATCTGTTTAACATATTCTAACCTTGGTCTACCCCTACAGTTTTTGTCCTTGACCCTTCCTTCCATAACTAAGCTTGCTATTCCTGGGTGTCTTAGTATGTGTCCTACCAACCTATCTCTTATCTTCATTAGCAGTCGCCAGAAACATCTCTCCTCTCCCACTCGTCTTAATACCTCTTTGTTTGTAACCCTATCTACCCATCTGATCTTCATCATTCTCCTGTAACACCACATTTCAAATGCTTCAATTCTCCTCTTTTCTGCTGCACCAATAGTCCAAGTTTCACTTCCATAGAGCGCCACGCTCCAGACAAAGGCTTTCAAAAATGACTTCCTAATACCTAAATCTATATTCGATGTCAGCAGATTCCTTTTTTGTAGAAATGCTTTCTTTGCCTGAGCCAACCTACTTTTAATATCCTCTTTGCTTCGTCCATCACTGGTTATTCTAGTTCCTAAGTAACAGAAGTCTCCTACTTCCTTCAGCTTTTCACCTGCCAATTTGATCTCCATAGAGGTTTCTGATTTATTTCGGCTGCATTCCAGTATTTTTGTTTTACATTTATTTATTTTCATCATGAATTCTTTCCGTAAGACGGAGTCCATACCATTCAAAAACTCATTCAAATCCTCAGGCTTGTCGGCCAAGATGACGATGTCATCAGCAAATCTCAGAGTTGAAATTATTTCCCCTTGAATCTTCACTCCCACTTTAAATTTTTCTCTAATTTCCTTCATTGCTTGTTCAATGTAAAGATTGAAAAGTATGGGTGATAAGTTGCAGCCTTGCCTTACACCTTTCTGAATACCAGCTTCTCTCTCATGTCCTTCAACTCGAATGACTGCTGTCTGGTTTCTGTACAAATTGTATATCACCCTCCTATCCCTGTACTTTATTCCAATTGATTTCAAAATGTCAAACAATTTAGTCCAATCAACGTTGTCAAAAGCCTTTTCTAGGTCTACAAAAGCCATGAACGTTCTCTTATCTTTCCTTATTCTACCTTCTAAAATCAGCCTAAGACTTAGTACAGCTTCCCTTGTTCCTACATTTCTCCTGAAACCAAACTGGTCTTCACCCAACTCCGTTTCTATCTGGCTTTCAATCCTCTTGTAAATTATTCTAGACAGGATCTTTGAAGCATGAGTAATCAAGCTGATTGTACGGTAATCTTCACATCTGTCAGCTCCCACTTTCTTTGGTATAGGGATGATTTCATTCTTCTTGAAATCAGGGGGTACCTCACCTGTCTCATAAATCCTACACACCAAGTGGAATAACCTGATCAGACCTTCATCTCCTATGCAGCGTAGCAACTCAATCGGTATATCATCTATGCCTGGTGCTTTGTTCCTGCTTAAGTCTTCCAAAGTTCTATCAAATTCTGATCTCAATATTAAATCTCCTTTCGCATCCTCATCAATTTCCTCCTCCCTTTCCATTACATGATTCTCAATCTCCTTTCCCTTATACAAACTCTCTATGTAAGCTTTCCATCTCTCAACCTTTTCTTCCCTATCTGTTAGAGGCTTTCCATTTGTGTCCTTAATATTACAGCACTTAGTCTTCTTTTCCCCAAAAGTATTCTTAATCCTTCGATAAGCTGTGTCTACTTTTCCTAATTTCAGACAATTTTCTATACCTGCACATTTCTCTTTCAACCATTCTTCTTTCGCTTCCTTGCACTTCTTGTTAACCTCATTTCTCAGACGTCTGTATTCTGCTTTCCCCTTTTCATCTCTTAGATTCTTGTGTTTCCGCCTTTCATCCATCAATTCTAGTATATCCTGAGTGATCCACGGTTTTCTACCTATTCTTTCTTTCCTACCAATGTTTTCTTCTGCGGATTTTATTATTTCATTCTTCAAAAGTGCCCATTCGTCTGCAATTGAAGTTTGTTTAGGGTTTTTCATTAGTCCTTCCTTTATACTCTTCTTGAATCTTTCGTTTACATCCTTCTCTTTCAGTCTGTCCATTGCCCACCTTTTTGGCTTTTGACTTTTCTTCAGTTTCTTCAACTTTAATCTGCATTTGTTGTTTGTTCAAGAGTAAAACCTGCTTTCAACGGACCTTTTATTAGACGGATGGTTACGTCAACTTAGGAGTGAGAAACGCCCTTCATCAAACAGAAACTGTGTTATGTGGACAACAAAAATCAAATTTTAAAGGAAAATTTCTCAAGTTCTGGAATGCAATGTTTAGAAATGTTCAGGCATCCTATGAAAGTCTACTTTGGCTACTGTAACAGTCGATTCTGTAGCTAACGAGGAATGTGCAAATATGTCTTCCTACTTTTGCTTATCTTACACATCAAAGTGTATGACTAATTGCTTGTTTCCTGTTCCCCAAGCCTTTCCTAATTCTCACTTTAATGAGCTGGCAATCAACGAATGCCTGTCTTTGTCTTGGCTCTTGCCAATTAGCTTAGAATTCAGCTTTTAGCCGAGCACTTCTAAACTTACATGGCTGACATAGGTTGGCTGCAGTCATTATTCAAAAGCAAGAGTTGAGCTTGAGCAGAAATTACAATATTGAATAAGATATTTGCACTGTTATTTTTTCTCAGTATCTCATCATCGTTGACCAACTCCAGTTTCCTGGGTGTGGTATACAAGCCCCCTCCATCTCTGTTGATCCAGGAACCATTCTTAGTTCACAATCCTCTCCCAATCCTGGCCTCTCTCCTGTACATCTTTCTTCACCAGATCTGACCATTGTTTTCTAGGTCTGTCAGCTGATCTCCTCCCACCTAGGCACGGTCATGAAGCTACGATACGAGCACAATTACCCTACGAGTAACTAACAACACTGGGTCAGGTTGCCTCGTAATTGGTTGATTTGGCCTTGTTATATTTTGATGTTCTATGTTGATGATAATAATAATGATAATATCGTGTGGCCTTGGGTGCCGGGTGCAAGCTTTGTTATTTGCCACCAGGGGGTAGCTTGCATGTCAAATTTAGTTGTTCCTTGAAGCACTATGAATGTCAGGGAGGTTAGATATCTAAACTCCTTGAACATTATAGCGCTTTCAAGTAGAGAAATGTGTTGGCGGAAACTCCCGAGATTAATTTTGCCATTATGAACACGGCCTACTGAATTCAAATTATTTCTTTGACATGCCAACATCGTATGACATGCGTGTCGTAAATTTTTGCCGCCTTTCAAAAATCACTTACCACGGCCAGGAGCGAACCTGCAAGCTTGGGGTTAGTAGACCGACACGTTAACCACTCACCCGCAGTGGCAGGCTATGTTGATTAAACGTTTAAAATTATACACGTTTAATTATATTATCAATATGGATATTTAAAACATTTGTGTTTACAATGGAATGGCAAATGTTTTTTCATTCTATAAGCTATGTTGATGATAACATGGCGGCTCCACAAGCTTGAAACACGTTACGGTAACTGTTTATTATCCTCATTTCGAGAGATATTTACTGTAAGTCAATTACATGTTCAAACTATTCGCAATGGTAAATATTGTTGGATAACACAATATGGTAGTATTTCGGTAGTTTATAATCGTGCTCCATACTTTTCATTCGTAAACCGTATTTGTCAAATAATCTAAATGCGGGTGTCGGTCACACCAAAGGATATGGATCATACAACATCAGGCTCTTTCATACTCCCTTCTTGCAGTTTTATTGGCACTCATTCTCTTCACACGGCCAAACCACTTCTGGATCTTTTATAGTATAGAATCTTCTATTCTCACCTCTTCTGATTTTTTTCTTTCCTGATTAATGTGGTGGTTTCAGGATTTTTGTGAGGATTGGTGTGTGGTATGACTTGTACAATGTCACCTTTGTTTTGAGTGGCATTTGTTTAACCTAGAGTAGTTGTCTTACTTGGTGGTAAAAGTGCATTGCTTTGCCGATTCAATTGTTCATTTCACATGTGGCTAGGTTATCTTTGGATACAATACTACCCACGCATAGAAACTCTGAGACATTGTCCAGCTTTGTGCCATTTAGCATGATTTCTCAGTATGTCCTCCTCAAAGTCCCACTCCAGTCACTCGGGTGTGGTTTACAAGCCTCCTCCACTCCTTTCGGTCCTTCCATTTTTCCTGTTCCATCACTTCTGTCCTACGGATCAGAATGTTGGACATGACCAAAGAAAGAAGTATGTAGATTACAAGCTACCGAGATAAGTTTTCTACGAGGGATCCTGGGTTAAACGAGAAACGACAGGTTAAGAAATAAGACAAGACGACACACGCTTCAGGTCAAGACCTTAAAAGAAAGTACGGGAAAAAATAGGCTAAAATGGTTTGGCCACATAAAAAGAATGGGAAAGGAGAGATTACCATGAAGAGCTCCGGAATGGACAGAAGACCAATTGAAATACCATGAACAACATGGAGAGACCAGGTAAAGGATGATGTGACCCCAAGAGGAATACAGTGGGAGGAAATGCTGAACGATAGATTATGGGAGAAAAGAGAAGATTGGACGAGACTACGTGAATGACCTGTGTAAGCAGAAACCACGTCATCCTATTAACAAAAGGAGGAGGAGGAGGAGGAAGAAGAAGAAAACGTTCATAGTTTAATTATTTTAGCATAGTCCAATCTCTGTGAAAGGTAACCAGGAAGTGCAAAAATGGCCAAAAATGTCAAGTTTGTTTGCTTGGCTTAAAAAAGTCTGTATTCCTTCACGAACAATTTGATATATCCAACATAGAAAAATGATGATTTTTTATTATTCAAAAAAGAGCTTTCAATGTATAGCTAGAAAGTGTCACACCCACTTTGAACTTTACTATCAGTTTCCGTATAAAGGATTGCTATTCGAAACTCTGGGCATATGGTGTATTTAGGTTAGGAGTTGGTTGTGGGCTATTTACACAATCAGTTTTCGTATAAAGGATTGCTATACGAAACTCTAGGCACATGGTGTATTTAGGTTAGGAGTTGGTTGTGGGCTATTTACACTATCAGTTTTCATATAAAGGATTGCTATACGAAACTCGAGGCACATGGTGTATTTAGGTTAGGAGTTGGTTGTGGGCTTCTTACACTATCAGTTTTCATATAAAGGATTGCTATACGAAACTCTAGGTAAATGGTGTATTTAGGTTAGGAGTTGGTTGTGGGCTATTTACACTATTATTCCCTCTGTCGACATTTACACAGCTATTTATGAAATCTCCAAACTTTGTAGACATCAGAATGTGGACAACTGGCAAGAACTCGTCCGAAACAGAGTTCAGTGGAGGCATTTTGTAAGATCGGCGCGGGATCTTCGTGTCCCATAGAAGCCTTTTGAGTGAGTGAGTATTTACACTGGAACTATTGTTTACAGTAAATCTGTTACCATGATATTTACGTTCACTTCTACCCATTCCAGACACTGGACAATTCTAAACTTCTAACCTCTATTTTTTTTATTTACACTGTTTACGCCCTCATTGGAGCACCAAAAATCAAACCTTATATACAGAGTCTTCAAATACTACAGTAAGTTCAGTTCTTAATTCTTGATAATTTTTTCCTTTCCCAATACTTCTTAATTTTGGAAGATCTTGCAGTCCGTTCTTCGGCAGATATAACATATTGCTTACGCTGTGAAATTTTGAATGTTAGTCGAGTGTATTTGTTATTCAGAAGCCGTTTCTCCTCTCTATGTTCAATTTGATGCTTAGTAATTTTCAATTCGTCTAAATCCATTTGTATTTCTTAAAACCATGTGATTTTTGTTCACTATTCCAAAAGAAGTCAAGAAGTTGTTTCAAGAGTCTAGTATTTGGCAAGCGGGATATGTGTCCAAAAAACGCAATCCTTCGTTTTCGCATCGTGTCAATGATAGATTCATTTTCCTTGTAAAGTATTGAATTGGGCAAAAGTCTCCATTGGCCCTCAACCTGGTGTTTTTTATTGAGTATTGTCCGAAGAATCCGTCTATCTACCTTCTGTAGTTTGTCAGTTGTTGATCGGGTGTTGATCTAACCTCTATATTGATGTAAACAAACAATTGAATGACAGTGCGCAAAGTGCAGTGTAGCAGAGCAACAAACATTACCATTCGAAGAAACAAACCCTAAAAGTATCCATTGTATTTTCATTTCCGGGAATCACTGCCACTGAGGAGAATTAACATTATTATTAAAATAATTATAATATTATAATTACTCAAACTGTTAAATGCATTTTAAAAACCTGATGAACACGATGAACATGCATACAAGAAAAAAGAGGGAGATTAGGATGGGCAGGGGGATTATTGCCTGGGGATGTATTAATGGCAGGTCATTTCACTACTATTGATCTTTTTCTAGATTTCCCATGAAATATTTTTTTTGAATGTAAATGTACCATTTTCTCTGGACTGGTTGCACTACTTAAAGATTTTTTTTACACATACAATCTACTCCAAGGTAATACCTGGGAACTACAATATTGCTTAAGTACCAACATTATTTTCAGAATTGTATGAAATTACACACTGCTAAAAGCTTGAAAAATATTTACAAAATTTTAAAATATATCTTATTACCAGAATAAGATAGATAAGCCATCGTGGCTTAGGCGGCAGCACGCCGGCCTCTCACCGCTGGGTCCGTGGTTCAAATCCCGGTCACTCCATGTGAGATCTGTGCTGTACAAAACTGAGGCAGACAGGTTTTTCTCCGGGTACTCCGGTTTTCCCTGTCAAAACTGCATTCCAGCAACACTCTCCACTATCATTTCATTCCGTCATTCAATTAATCATTGCCCCAGGAGTGCATCAGGCCTCGGCAGCCGGCACAGTTCATATCCTCGCCGCTAGATGGGGGCTTCATTCATTCCATTCGTGACTCGGTCGGAGACTGGAAGCAGGCTGTGGATTTTCATTTTTTCACCAGAATAAGATCATTTATTGTAGTTCCCAGAAATTAGCAACAACTGATGAACATATAATAGAAAATTAATTTTAATTCCATCAGCTGGTACTGAGAAAAAGGTACAAACATATGTCAAAGTTTTCAATTTTTTCCCCCCAATAAAAATGTCCATAAAAACCTTTCCCTTCAACTTGTCACAAAAGTGAAATAAGAACTTACATAAAGAATTCCTAAACATCTCCAGAAAATTCAAGAAAGTACATTGAAGATGTTATGAGATACAAGAGAAAGTGTGAATGGTTGCATTTTACAGCGATTCGTACTTCTTGGTAACCTTCCGGAAACCTACTGTATTTTTAACGGAAAAATTTGCAAGTCCCGTTCAATTCCGTTCAAGACAGGTTTTACTATAACACTCCTTGTTAGCATTTCTACAAGAACATGCACACTTTACGACTTTCGTCGACAGTCCAGTTGATGCACGTGGGTAGGGGAATGTCGGGAGGTATCGGACAGTTTAACTTTTGTCATAAATGTTTTATTGAATAGGAAATAAATCAAGTAATTAATTTTATAGGCATCTATAATCTTTTATCAACATACTGACTGGAGTATATTAAATCATAATGAAAAACACGGACAATATTATCAAATTATGAGGTCATTACACTCTCGCATTTTTGAAAAATTGGAGGGTGGTATTGGACAGTGAATCTTTTTATCAAAAAGAGATGTTTCACGTTCATAATACAAACAATTTAATGTTTAGCCATTCTGAAAATATCACACTTGTAAAATAATGCTTCTCCTTCAAGATTTGCACAGTTTTCATGAGCCCAACTCTACAAATACTACACTGAATCCAATCTTCATTGAAGCTCTCTCCACAAATGATGCAGTCAGCTTTCCCATAATTTCCTGCATTGTCTTCAGTGAATGCAAGGGTTCTTTTCAAAGTTTTCAAGGATTTCTTGGAGACTTTGCCCTTTTCCTTCCCTTGTTCAGACAAACGAGCTTGTTTCTCCTCCAGTTGGTGTTTATATGGGCTGAAAGTCAAGACTTCGCTCTGCTCACGACATCGTTTCCTTGCGTCTAATTTCTCCATTGCAGTGCTGGGAAAGGGTGAGATTTTCTCCAATAGCACCTGGGATGTAGAAGGCCTGCTGTTGATCTCTTCAACTTCAAGTGGTGGTGATGGCTGTGCAACTGGAGATGCTACTCGTCTTGAGGTTGATGGGAACTCTTGATCTGAGGGTACAAGTGAAGTTGGAGGCAGAAGAGAAGAAGGTTCTTCAAAGAAGCCAGTGGAGGTTCAGAGAAGGATGATTGAAAGTCCAGGTGCGTGAAAACATTTCGGTTGAAGGGGTAGATTCCAGTACAGGCGATGTCCGATACCGCACGCCAGTTTCGTGTCTGATACCGCCCGAATGACTTCCTTAAGAAAAATAGGAACTGAACGATAACGTTTGAAAAGAAACTGATTCTAAACCCACAATATTACAGAGTAAGGAATACTCTTTCTGCTAATGTACTTAAAATTCAATACAACTTACCCTTGTTGCTGCTGCTTCTTGGTAAAAATAAATCCGTGCCGGTCGAAAATCACACAAGAACAGAAATACACCACCGCTCATAAACGACCCTGCCTCTTGACTGAATAGGATGCTCCCACCCTTCAAACATGCAGGTGGACCTGTGAGTAACAAAAGAGGTTCTGCCACATGCTGCTAACAAAGGCATCTGTGATTGTCCAACACCAGCCGCCGTCCTCTACCAGCCGATCCTCCCCTAGTTGCCCAATATTTCTACATGGGTAATACAGGGCGGCCGAGAATTTTCTCCGCAGTGGGTATGTGCAGCTACGAATGGTTGATTCATGAGTTTAGTTGGCTGCACTGCACTGTGTCCTTGAAAGCGGGACTTCCCCCGTGTGGGCTGTCGATGTGTATCGCGATAAGCGCACGAGCAGCATGTCTTCAGTGTGTATTACAGTACGTGAGCGTTCAGATAGATTAGTGCAACAGTATCCAGGCGGTAATGTTTACTACTGAAGAGAGAGTTTTTTTGGTGGAATACGTTTTCCGCGAAGGCGATCGGTTTACAGAAAATGTAAAATTAAGATTTCAGGTGCGGTTTTCTAATTCAAAGTGTCCAAACCGTGATACCGTTCGGTATTTGATAAGTAAATTTCGTGTGACTGGCTCAGTTCACGATGTACCAGGAACACGCAGGCCTACGCTTTTAACGGACGAAAAACTTGATGAAATCTCCGATATAATGCTGCTTAGTCCAAGTAAATCAACACGAAAATTAGCTCAATAAACAGGAATCTCTAAGTCGACAGCACATAAAGCTGTAAGAGACAAGCTTCAGTTGTTCCCTTATAAAGTTACCGTGGTTCATGAATTAAAACAAACTGATTACGGAAAATGAGTGATTTACTGTGAATGGTTCCAAAGATTCATAAATCGACATGGACTTGACGTTTTAAATAAAACGTTTTTTTCAGATGAAGCATGGTTTCACTTATCCGGCTATGTAAATTCCCAAAATTCACGAATTTGGTCTTCAGAAAATCCCAATGCTATACGACAATTACCATTGCATTCGCAGAATATTGGCGTATAGGTTGCCATATCACAAGCACGCGTAATAGGGCCAATCTTCTTTGACAGTTCGGTGAATTCTGATGTCTACGGCTCGGAGATAATTTACAAGTTTATTGCTCAGTTAAATGAAGACTAAATTGAATGCTCTTTCTTTCAACAGGATAATGCTACAGCACATACGTCCCATCAGTCGCTTCACCTTTTAAATCAATTTTTTGGGGATAGAATAATAACTAAAGGCCTCTGGCCACCACGGTCTCCCGATTTAACCCCACCAGATTATTTCCTTTGGGGTGCGGCAAAATCTGAGGTATATAAAACTAATCCAAAAACGATTGAGGAACTTAAAGTGAATATCATTAATTATACGCAGTCCATTCCGCAAGAAACTTTAGTGAAAGTCTTCGACAATATGTGTATACGTGTTGATGTATGTCTTAGAATGCAAGGACAACATTTCCAGCATCTGTTATGAATGGCTGTGGTGAGTACAAAGTTTACTGTTGATTTGTTTTGATGCAAGCGGCAGCCGAGCTGCCAATGTAACTGCTGTAGCTAGCTCTCGCTGACGCATGCAGGCGCTGCGGTGAACATTCCCGGACTCACTGTATTACAGCATACACTAGGTTGAAGATGTTAACATTACCCTCCAAGCTACCTGGGAAGATGATAGGAAAGTGGGCATCACTATAGAGCACAACACCTTGCTTAGCTTGTATCAAGAATATACTGATGAGGAAAAACAAACATTTTAGGAGATGACTTAATATTTTTACACAATTTCAAACAGTCTGTATAAATTGTATATGAAATATAAAATGTAGAAGAGTAAAGATAGGATATTTTCAATAAGGCCAACATTTCTTTAAAAAAAAGGAGCTGTTAATAAAAACACAACAATCATAAAAGTATGTAACTATCCAAATCTTCATAAACTATGTACATGTATTTACAAAAAAGTAGTCTTCAAATACTAATACCTTGCTTAGACGTCCCATTCATGAAGAAGATCAGCTCAAATAACGGGATGAAAATGCAAGGGGTTTTCATTATTATTTAATAATTTAGATAAAAACCTATTTATACCTGCGACATGGTGGCGACAGACTTTGCCTGACAAATTTCCCTGATATTAATTCAGCGGATAATGTATTAATTAGTAATTAATTAGTCGCAGGGCGTGAACGAAGCACACAGAAATACAAAGCTCGTAGTCAGCGAGGGGAATCGCGCTATGTTATTCGCCGTGCCAGATTACGGCTGCAAAATAATGTTCACTCGCTCGACGCAAAATTTGTTGTATTTTAGATTTATTAATTTTGTTTTAAGTTTCTTCAAATTTCCTTGATTTTTTCTACACCTTTGCAAAATATCCTGATATTTCCAGATAGACAAATTTCGCTGATATTTCCCAAATTTCCAGGTTCTGTCGCCAACAGGTGCGAGGATGGCTACAAAAAAAAATTGTGTATATACAGATGATTCATACACTTTTACTCCCGAACTAATAATACCATAGAATCTACTAAAGCGTATGTTCATATTAAAATCTATATAAGAGATGAGAACATTTGAGAAAAGTCAGTTCATAATCCAGATGGATACAAAAGAGGCAACCACTAAAACATAAAACTCAAAACTAAAGACTTGACATAAAGAGAATGATTATACTGTATCGGTGTTCCAGACAATGCCCCTGCTGTTTCTAATTAACAAGATTTGAATCTGGTTTTTACAAACACCTATACCAGTACTATTATTCATAGAGTTTGTGCTTTTTAACTTTAAAAATCCATAATTAAGAATTCTGAATTATTAATTTAGCATTTTGAGGCAAATTGGTAGAAAACAGAAGTTGATGTCCAATTTTACAAAAATTTCTAAAACAATACATATTTGAATTACAAATACTGTTAGGCAATTTACAAAATACATGCAAATGCATAACCTGGCAATGTACTTAAACATACAAACATTGAAGGTTAGCATTTTGATCTTTAGTTGGAAGAGAGTCCTCTGTAGAAAACTACAATCACTGTTTGACATTTTACCGAATCAAGATGTCTAAAAACCATTTCTCTTGTTTCAACAGAATGTTTCGGAACTATTTCAAAGAGGAATAATTTAGTACAAAAAAATTATGCTTTTATAAAGCAGAAAAAGGATAATTTTGCAATTAGTGCCAAACTTCCTTCAACTTGTCAGTCTACTATACTTATTATGTCCACTGTACAACAATTAACTTTGTTTGAGGTGCTAACTCCTCTTCAGGGACATGTTTCGGATTTCCAAGCAGTCCATCATCAGCCTAGTTCAGTAAATTATAGTCTAAAATATTCACCTTGTTGGTGATGGTCACATGTGTAAGCAGGGAACAAGAAATAGAACGGATGGTCAAGGAGATGAAAGAGCTTACAGAAGAGCTCAATAAACAAACTAATGAAGAGAACAATTTCCCACCATCAAATTCAGCTGCACCGGATATCTAGAGCAACGTATTTTTTAACTTCTACCCGTCTTTTAGATTTCATTTAATCGTCTTTTAAAAGAACTTTTATTCATTCACCAATCAGTGTCATTTCATGTATTTTAACACGTGTAACCATCACCAACAAGGTGAATAATTTGGACTATAATTTACTGAACTAGGCTGATGATGAAAGTCCGAAACATGTCCATGAAGACCTCAAACAAAGCAAGTTGTGTTGTACAGTAGACATAAGTATGGTATAGTAGATATATAATATCAACACGGAAAATGATTATATAAGACATTCAACTTATCAGTTTTGGACAGCATTCACAAATCATTTATGCTAAAAACCGTGAGCTCAATTTATTGAGAAAAATATATCCTAATGATACCAATATTTGGAGGAGCCATTTTGTAATCCAGTGGGGAGATGCTGTGTCCATTACATCCCACTTACAAATAAAATATCCTAATAAATGTCCTGAAGCAAGTAAAAGAGTGACTACAGAAAGGTAATGAACATGAGTGTCCCGGTCAAAAACCACACAAGATGTATTTAATGCACTGTTTTACTACTTCCAACTTCAGTGTACCAAACTTTTTCTTAAAGCAAACATCTGCACAGCTATTGACGATCCTGAATATATTAACTATCATTTGCAACAACGTGTGAAGAACAGATGGTTATATGAAATCAGGGAGGGATTAAAAGGGGCCATTCTTTGTAATATAATCCCATTTATCCATCTTCATCACAATGTTCTTAGAATTTCTAATTCAAGGGAGAGCTCTCGACTAACCACAAGAATAAAAAACAAGTGATGGAATGAAAACATGTTGACTTCATTAATTCTTTTAGACCCATAAAATAAATATTCATGTAATTTATTATAATTTTTAACTTACCATTCATAAAAGCATTTTTTAAGGTGAAAACGAGATTTACCGTATTTGCTCGCATATATCTCGCCATCGCATATATATCACACCCCATTTTTAAATTGGAAATTACAGGAAAAAGTATTCCTCGCATAAATCTGTCATTAATTCCTGACGTCGTCATAAAGATGACCGTAAATCATTTTAAAACAAGTCTTGCCCGCGATGTTATTGTTCGTTTTTGCGGCAGTGCTTTCCTTTCTTTCACGGTGTTTGTTGTCCGTCTGTTGCATTGTTGACAAGTAGGCCTACCAGTATTGTCTTGACGTTCCATTTTTGTTTCTCAGTTAAGTGTGATTGTTTTCTTGTGGAAATTCATCTTTTAGTTACATAAAATCGCGAAGTTATACGACTGGATTTAAACTCAAAGTGATCAAATATACAGACGGCGATGGTAATAGAGCTGCCGGTCGAGAATTTATTGTGAATGAATTTGATATTCGCTACTGGCATCAACAACAAAAAAAAAGCGAGAAACCAATAATCAAACACGAAAGATGTTTTCAAATGTAGCGACACAGTAAAACAACAATACGGGGTATGCATGATTGGATATAGGGGTATGGGTTATGGTGTTGACAAGCGTTATTGAGAGCTTCTTGAAGACTGGCATCGCAAATGCATTGGACGTAAGTTAGGATGATGCAGTATGGGATGATGATGATGCACGCTAGAGTAGCTCGGAGATTGGCAGCAACGACGGCAGTTGTTAATTCCAGTCGTTTTGTTTCAATAATGCAAATTTTACTTTTTTTCGGGATTAAGGTATTTCCCTCACAAATCCCTGCATATATATCGCACCGAAGATTTTCTCACTTATTTTCGGTCAAAAAAGTGCGAGTTATATGCAAGCAAATACGGTATTACAATTTATTTGTAACAAAGCAAGACTATATACAGTATACACAACTCAAACTCGTGGTCAAAAGCCACAGGAACTCGCTTATATGGAATCCAAACCACTGGACCTAACATTTTGCCTCAAAAATGTCAATCCTTAACCAAGATTCAAACTCATAAATGTAGTCA
Source organism: Meconema thalassinum (assembly GCA_946902985.2). Lineage (NCBI taxonomy): Eukaryota > Metazoa > Arthropoda > Insecta > Orthoptera > Tettigoniidae > Meconema > Meconema thalassinum. The sequence goes on along the minus strand of OX336399.1, from coordinate 69,748,807 downwards.
TGTCTGATATCCCTTTGTGACACACCATAATTGTTTAAACACAGATTGTGCTAAATGTTCCGGCAAGACTCAACAAAATGACAGTGTTTCGCCCCGGTGTGCCATTGGGCTCTTCAGTTGGTTAAAGCACACCTCACCAAGACACTGTCTAGTACACACTGGGAAGGCCATTGCAAGACGTATTTGATACATGTGTATCCACGTCACGAGGAAAGCCAGTGCACTATGGGAGTCGAAACTCCTCTCCAAAGGAATTATAACCTTACCTTGGCATTGAATATATAATTTTCAAAAGAAAAATATGTATTGTCCGTTGAGCCATTATATATTTAAACACAAATTGTGCTAAATGTTCCGGCAAGACTCCAAAAAAGGACAGCATTTTGCCCCGGTGTGCCATTGGGCTCTTCAGTTGGTTAAAGCACACCTCACCAAGACACTGTCTAGTACACACTGGGAAGGCCATTGCAAGACGTATTTGATACATGTGTATCCACGTCACGAGCAAAGCCAGTGCACTATGGGAGTCGAAACTCCTCTCCAAAGCAATTATAACCTTACCTTGGCATTGAATATATAATTTTCAAAAGAAAAATATGTATTTTCCGTTGAGCCATTATATATTTAAACACAAATTGTGCTACATGTTCCGGCAAGACTCAACAAAATGACAGCATTTCGCCCCGGTGTGTACTAGACAGTGTCTTGGTGAGGTGTGCTTTAACCAACTGAAGAGCCCAATGGCACACCGGGGCGAAACGCTGTCATTTTGTTGAGTCTTGCCGGAACATTTAGCACAATTTGTGTTTAAATATATAATGGCTCAACGGACAATACATATTTTTCTTTTGAAAATTATATACACCATAATTGTGTAAAATACATGTTTAAATAAGCACATTTTTAGGGCATTATGATGAAAATGACAGTTGTTTTAACCAAAATCCCCCAAATTTAAACTGTAGTCATTACTTTTTATAGTTACTAGTCATACTTGTAATACTGCAGTATCACTTTTTCATAAAAATCTCCCCTTGATAATTATAGGTCTACTAGATGACAACACACTCCTTTAAAAGTGCGAGAAAAACATGATAAAAAGGTAAAATACAGATATTGACAAGTTAGAAAAGGAAAATAAGACAGGTAAAGCAACTTACTGGAACAAGTACACAATAAAACAGGACATCACTAAAGAAACAAGCATTAAAATAATTGGTTTTCACGACTGCATTGATGACAATTGGAGATATTCAGCTATTGTACAAATAGTATAAGTCAATTTAGACAAAGACAGATAATTGAAATGTCTGCCCAATGACTTCCAGCATTAGTATACGCGACATACAGAGTAAATTATTTTATGGAATCCGCCCTATCAATACTAAAGATGATGTTTATTAATTGATGTACAGTACATGTTTCAGTATATAATGATACCTTCTTCAGCATCAGACTATGAACTAGGTTAACATTATTAAAATGGATATCCTTACAATAAATTTTAAGTAACTTTCGAACACTTAAATAAATAAAAATTCAAACACTTAGAAGTTGTTGCATCTAGACCAGTGGTTCTTAACCGGTGGTTCGCGTGTGTTTCGGGAGTGGTCCACGGGAGAAAAAAGTCCACCAGCACATATAAAAAAGTGGCCAATAAATGGGGATTTCGAAACCGGTGTGTGCTGAACGAGAATCGTCCAAATGTATTCGCGACGATGACTATCAGATTTTGAATTGAAATATCTTTAAAATAAGTCTTATTGAGGAAGGGTTATGACTGACTAGGTGTATTGGGGGAGGGGGGAGGGAGGGAAGGGGGGAGGGGGTGGTCTGTACACAATTCAATGTCAGGCTGAGTGGTCTGCAGACTTCTACGGGTTCAGAACCACCGATCTAGACTGTGTCATTAGAGTTGCGATGAACTGTGGTGAAATTATTAATATCGATAAGAGGGAATTGAGATTTCTATCTTCAACATCTGCCAAAGCCAAAACATTATTTGCTAGCTTATTTTCATTGTAGATGTTCGAATAGCTTTGGCAGATGTCGAAGGTAGAAATCTCAGTTCCCTCTATCGATGTTAATAATTTCACCACAGCCCATCGCAACTCCAATGATACAGTCTAGATGAAAACTTCTAGGTGTTTGAAAAATAATTTACTTAAGTATTTGGAACATTTTATTGTAAGAATATCCATTTTATTACTGTTAAGCTAGTTCATAATTGTAGTCTGACGCTGAAGAAGATATTGTGTACAGAAACATGTACTGTACGTCAATTAATAAACATCATCTGTAGAATTGATAAGACTGATTCCATAAAATAAAATAGTTGACCAATAGTCAATACGGATTAACCATTACCATTACAATATGGTAAACGTATAATATACATTTTATACAGGGTAAGTCATAATTCAATCTAGGGTTCAATAATCAGCAGGGCCGTAACCCATACAGAATGAGAAAAAAAAATGCATCATCAAACAAGAAAAATGTCTAGTTTCTTTCAAACTATGCACCATGATGTGGTAGTGCTTTTTCTGCTAGGAATTAGTGATGTGCCAACGTGGTGCATCAAGAAGAACAGAAAGCATTGTTGCAATTTGATAAAAGCCAGTCTTATAACAATTCAATGTGCGTTTAATTTAAGGTATCGCACAAATCCTCTGATATAAGGCAATAAGAGATTTTCCATCTTATAAATTGTACAGACCGTTTTCTTCGGGAAGTGAACAGTTACAGGTATTACCAACTTCGAAAATTGGCTAATATCATAACAACAGTAAAATAATAAGAATAGTCATGTCATTTTCCAACAGGTTGGAACACATCCATATTTTCACTCTAATGTGCACGTCTACCATATCTTAATGCTACTCATCCTGATCACTGGGTCAGACGCTCTCCTGACAACTTAGCACAAATGCCGTGGCCACCAACGTCACTCAATCTGAACTCTTGCCACTTTTTCCTTCGAGATTTCGGTAAAGATTCAACAAAGAATCATTGTAGCAGTGGCTACTATCAATCTTGGTGTAGCCTATGTTATAATGCACGTGGCAAGAACAAAATTATATAACCAAAGGTGCACATATGGAGCATTTGTGAGGTGAAGTATAAACTAGTACAGTTGAAATAAATTCACTGCTTATTACTGAGCTGATTTTTGTTTTGTCAAACTTGAAAGAATTATTACTTGCCCTAAACAGTTGCTAGAGGTCATAGGCTGGAATCTCACATAGCTCTGACATTTCAATTCTCTACCTTTGTCTAAATGATTTGCACGGTTTAAACAACACCAGACTTAATAGTCGAATGTCTTAATTTGTCAACGAGCATTTGGACTACATAACTGTCAATGCTCGAGGAAGAAAAGATGAAGAGCAAAGAGTGATTTTGTTGAGAAAGATTACATCAGTAAGACAGCAGATGAAAACTATCAAATGTAGAGCCTAGAGTCTCTTTCAAAAAAAAAAGTGTTAATTCCAAAGGAAAGAAGCTGAGGCGGGTATATTGGTGACTTTAGCACCTTTCTAGGGCTGACTAAGAGGGATCAACCTAGTGTGAGTTAGGGGAAGAAAGTTTTCTTGTTTCTGGTTGTTAATAAGGGTGTAATTTTGGAGGAACCTTGTATAAGGTAGGGTATATAAACACTATGTTAATCACACCAGAAAGAGCACTGTGGGAGAGGAAGTTGGTGGATTAGGATATTCATGAGGAGAAGACTGTATGGTAGCTAATGGCTCTCCAACTCAACTATCCTTTGACCGATGGAGTGGCTCTGAGGGTACAGGTAAGAGATTTTTCTTTTCCAGCTTGCTGAAAATGTTTTCATAAGGGTTGTACCCTCTGATTTGGATTCTTAAATGTAATAAGTGTGACACATATGTGAGTAAATTAGGTACCAGTATGCTGCTTTACAAGATTTTTCTTTCATTTAAAAACTGGACAAGTAAAATACTAAAGAGAAGACTTGATGATTAGGATAAGTTGGTATCTCTTATCTGGATCAAAAATGTGACATTTAAACAAGGTATAACAATGTGATCACTCATGCCTTGCAACTGAATGCAGCATTCTACATATAATTGAGGTGAATTGCACAGTCGAATGCAGCCTCTCCCATGCCAGCTGTCAAAGTCACGGCTCCCAAAGAGTCCAACTCCTCACTGTCTCCAGACGTGCCATTGGTTACTATAGTTGTATTACTTGTATCCTGCGACACTGAACCGTTCACTCCGTTCGTCACTTCTCCCAGAGGCTCCAGCCCGATGATCTTTCTAACACTGTCTGGTAACTGTGCTGCTGACATCAACTGGTGGTAAATTCCTTCGGCTTTGCTGATTGTGGCATTCAACTCGATCTTCAGTGACAGGTCATTGATGTGCTGTATACGAAAAAAATAAGAAACAATTTTTTGCAAACTGTACTTGCAAGAAAATCTCTAGCAGGTGTAGGACATATTCTGTCAAATTCATTTTAGGACAACTCTGAGAAATACTACACCTATCAATACAAATTACGAAACATCTATTCAATAATTGTATAAGTTTGGACTCTTCAATGGCGTCTTCTTCACCGTAAACCTAATTCATAATCTACGGTATTCTAAAAATATATGAGTAAAAAAAAATTACAGTCAGTCTGAAAGACTAGACGTTATATCATTTCAAATGACGCTTGCTACAAATTCTACACACGTTAGAAAGGCTCAGGAGGGCTTCTCGCTTCGCTCGAAGCCCCAGGACTCTTTCAACAGACTCCATTACCCATTCACTTAGGCTTCCCGCGCGGGCACCTCTTTAAGGGTCACCCTGTATTTGAGTCTGACATCTTTTACAATTCTTTAAGGGTCACCCATTATTTGAATCTGATATCTTGCAAACCTCTTTAAGGGTCACCCTGTATTTGAATTGAATCTGTCACCCTGTATTTTGCTGTGACATCCTGCACACCTCTTTAGGAGGCATCTTGCATCTTGTAACTTATATCTCTTTAGAAGTCACCCAGTATTCTTGTGTGACATCTTGTACACCCCTTTAGGAGTCACCCTGTATTCTTCTCTGCCATCTTGTACACCTCTTTAAGTGTCACCTTGTATTCTTATCTGGCATCTTGTATATCTCTTTAGGAGTCACCCTGTATTCTTATCTGGCATCTTGTATACCTCTTTAGGAGTCACCCTGCATTCTTTTTGCTTCGCTCGAAGCCTCAGGTCGCTCGACGCCCCAGGACTCTTTCAACAGACTCCATTAACCATTAACTTACGCTTCCCGCGCGGCTGTATGACGTCACAGTCTCCGTAACGCGTAACTTTTGACTCAAGCATAACAATGAAGTCGACAAGAACATTTGAAATGATAAAACAACTAAACTAAACTTCCCTCAGAATCAGTCAAAACGTCAGAAATTATTTATTAAATTTAAATGCAAAATCGTTGAAGAGGGTCCAGATTAAAAAGAAACTCTAAACTGGGCAGATGACATAACTGTTCCGCCCCTTAAAACAACAATAACCAACTGAACTTTTTCTACGAGTCGGTTTTAAGAGTTTAATCGTGGCATCGCAATATCACAATCACAAGAACTTACACTGTATTAAGAACTGTCATCGTGGCCATTGACGACACGGCTATGAAGAAAGTCATTCTAATGATAGCTTTGAAGCTATTTTTCAGTGCTACCTTATTAACAATTAATATTATAGCTTTCAGTCAGTGGCTTCTTAAGAATGTTAAAAATCCCTCAGTATGCCTTCCTTCGGAGGGGAAGTAAAGCCGGCAGTCCCATGTCACAGATTTATGCCATGTTAAAGAACCTTCCACTAATTACATTTGTGTGAAGATAATAATGTACGGGTTCAACATTTGACTAACGTTCTTAGGTTACTACATTCGTCGTCAAGAGCCAACTATGGAGGCATCTGGTAACTAGTTGGTCGTTGACGGTGGCATTTGGCGGCAAAAGTAGGAACTACAGTAGAACGTTGTTTATCCGGACGTCAAAGAACCGGAACGTCAATTATCCGGACGAGCAAAAAAATAAAAAATAGATGGAGCAGCCGTCGCGCGGCGCTTACTGTTGTGATGCGGAAGTGCGCGCTGCCTACAGTAGTGAGTCGTTTCTAGTTTCCAATTATCGTCCCGTACCGTTTGTTTACTCTATAATGTTTCAACGTATTACAATATGTGAGTTAGACGCAGATGACCTCATAGTTCCGCCCCTTAAAACAACAATAACTAACAAAATGTGAGTGTACTGTATTACGTTGTGAAAATGGCTTCTACGATGGCAAACTGGTAATGAGGAAAAAAGAAATCGCAATGTTTTATCAAATGAGAAGAAGGTGAAGATCATTAATAATCTGGATAAAGGTGAGAGAGTGCAGTGTCTAATGAAAACATACCGTGTTGGAAAATTCACAATAATGATTTAATAAACCAAAAAGGTGAAATTCTCGATTAAGCATCAAAGAAGGGTCTAAAAAGAGAGAAATCATGGATGAAAAATTGGAAGAAGTGGCGTACTTATGGTTTATTCAGACAAGAAGTAAGGAAGATCCCATTTCTGGACCTTTGTTATGTGAGAAAGCATCGCAGCTAAATGAGAAGCTTGGTGGTTATCACCATGTAATGTACTGTGCATGTATTTTCCTATGAAATAAACGCATCTTTGATTATCCGTAAAACTCGCTATCTAGAACACTTTCGGTCCCAATTAGTCCGGGGTTAAACAACGTTCTACTGTACTTGAAAAAATTAAATGTCTGCAGTCCTTACTTGAATTAAAACAGATACACACACTAATACAGCCATCACAATTAACACCGGTTATCAGACAGATTCTACACACACCCAAAGTACACGGGGCTACATGACCGCGTTGTCGCAGCCCCTAAACTGAGGAACCAACCAACCAGCTCAGTCGATAAACACAAAAATCATTCCAATTACTGGAATATGTGAAAAAAAAAACTGAAATAAATTACATGTGATTAAGATTTATATATATTTATGCGGAATACCGTATTTCCTCGCATAATCGTCGCCACCGCGTAATCATCACACCCCACTTTTCAAACACTAAAATAGGTTTATAAAGTTTCATCACATAATCGTCGCATAGCATATTCGTATTTGTGCGCCAGTCAGTTGCACATCCTGCCGCGACTTTGTCAGAAGAAAAATATCTCGTCTTTATGCTTGCGGGCTATGAACTGTGACGCGAGCGGCAAGCTTCGTCACTTAGCACATTCCGCGAGCGTATAATCTGGCGTGATCTTGTCAGGAGAAAGTAATCTCGTCTTTATGCCTACGGGCTATGAACTGTGACGCGAGCGGCCAGCACACATTCCACGAGCTTATACGCCTAATCTTGCGTGATCTTGTCAGGAGAAAGTAATCTCGTCTTTATGCCTGCCGGCTATGAACCGCGACGTGAACGTCCAGCGCACATTCCGCGAGCTTATAGGCCTAATCTGGCGTGATCATGTCAACAAGAAGTAATCTTGTCTTTGTGTCTGCGGGCTATGAACTGTGACGCGAGCGGCCAGAGCACATTCCGCCAGCGTATAGGCCTAATCTGGCGTGATCTTGTAAGGAGAAAGTAATCTCGTCTTTATGCCTGCTGGCTATGAACTGTGACACGAGCGGTCAGTTTCGTCACTTAGCTCATTCCGCGAGCTTATAGGTCTAATCTGGCGTGATCTTGTCAGGAGAAAGTAATCTCGTCTTTATGACTGCGGGCTATGAACCGCGACACGAATGGCCAGCATCGTCAGCACATTCCGCGAGCGTTAACCTGTAGTGACCGTGTTAGAAGAAAGAAGCCTGTCTCTGACTGCAGGCTATGACTCACACCAGACTCACGCTACGCGAATGACTGACCCGTGCAGCAAATAATGATACAGTATATTCTTTGAACTTAAATATTCTTCGCATAATCTTCGCACCCTGCCTTTTTCCACGAATTTTAGGTTAACAAAGTGCGACGATTACGCGAGGAAATACGGTATTGAAGAAAACTAAGGGACAACACGTTTAGCTCCTCAAGGGAGCATCATCAGATCCAAATAAGCAAGACAAATAGCTCTATAAAACACTACCAAACCAACAGTGACACCCACAGACAGTCTCTGTCCTCCAAAAAAACACAATACCGTACAAGAAAACCTGTCAGAAACTTAGTGAAAATGAAAATCCACAGCCTGCTTCCAGTCGACCGACCGGATCAGGGAATGGAATGAATGAAGACCCCATCTAGCGGTGAGGATATGAACTATGCCGGCTGCCAAAGCCTGTTGCACTCCCCTGGGGCAATGATTAAATGAATGACAGATGAAATGAAATGATAGTGAAGAGTATTACTGGAATGAAAGTTGTGACAGGGAAAAACGGAGTACCCGGAGAAAATCCTGTCTGCCCGCACTTTGTCCAGCACAAATCTCACATGGAATGACCAGGATTTGAACCACGGACCCAGCGGTGAGAGGCCGGCATGCTGCTGCCTAAGCCATGGAGGTTCCTGTCAGAAGCTTAGTAAGTGTGCGAATTATTACTGATAAATATTAAGGCATTAAGCACCAAAAAAGCCTGTAAGTTTTGGGATAAGCTTTCCAAAGCACTGTGCTGACATTGTCCTTAACAGGATTTAACAAAGAATAAACATCCTTAGAACTTAAATAAACCAAAATAAGATGTTACCAGACCACTCAATAAAGTGTTGCTACATTGGAAAACTGTGGAAATTATGTTCAAACTGTCCTAAATGACATGCGTTTACAAAATTCAATTAATAGGTGAAAATTTGTGATGTATTCCAAAAGACACAAAAATTTTCAAAACTCTTGGTAAAAAAAAAAAAATGCATTATGACACCAAAATTTGCATGTCCCTGTAAATAGAGCATTTAGAAAATGTTGACCTAATCAATTTTCACCTTTCAAATTTGCCTTTCAATTATATTTTTCAAATTATAGATCCCAAGAATTTAATTCCAGAAGTAAGGCTGACAAAATGATAGTTTTCAACTGTAGTCCACAAACAGTGCAAGCAATGTACTGGTAGATGGAAAGCAGAGAATGCAGATCCCTGCATTTTTCAGTAAAGCTTCATTTATACGTTTCTCACGGTCGGAGAGGAAAAAATGTACGGTCATCATCATCATCATCATCATCAATTCTCCACCCCAGCAGGCCGGGTTGGGAATAAACAAGCCCCCTTCCATAACTGTCTGTCCTATCACCACTGTCCTCCATTCCATGCTCCTCTTAGCCAAAGCTCAGTGGATTTGCTTCATCCACCCATCTTGAGGTCTACCTCTCGGTTTCTTGCCAATTCTTAATTCTAATACTCCTAATTATCTCCCTGTCGAAATAGGCTTTGGAGGTACTACTAGAGGGCATCCTCATCAGATGACCAAACCATTTCAATCTAGACTCCTCAAGAATGTCAAGCACACTTCATTTCAGCCCTAGCTTTAGGTTGACTGACTCATTTCTAATTTTGTCTCATCTGGTTTTCTGAATACTTGATCTTAGAAATTTCATCTCAGTTACCTGTATCCAGCTGTTGTCCCGAGGAGTCGCTGTAGCAGCTTCTAGACCATAGGTCAATATGGGAAGTAAGTTGCAATGTAGCAGGTGCCCCTTATCCATTTTACTTCCAGGTTCGTGACAAAGTGTGCATTCTTCAGCTCTCATGATGTTTATTCGTTTCAGATGAGCTTCAAGGCAGTTATGGCCAGTGTTAAGTCCGAAGAAGGCTACAGCTTCTCTTCTTGGTGTTAATTTATATTGATCCCATTTAGCATCAATGTTCTTCCATAATTTGGTTTCTGCCGTTTTCTTTGCCATTTCTGGTTGGTTGGTTCCTTAGTTTAGGGGCTGCGACAACGCGGTCATGTAGCCCCGTGTACTTTGGGTGTGTGTAGAATCTGTCTGATAACCGGTGTTAATTGTGATGACTGTATTAGTGTGTGTATCTGTTTTTTAATTCAAGTAGAGACTGCAACTTTGAATTTTCAAATAGTTCTTACTTTTGCCGCCAAACGCCACCGTCAACGACTACTAGGCCTAGTTCAGAACTAGACGCCACCGCAGTCGGCTCTTGGCAACGAACGTAGCAACCTAAGAGCGTTGTTTACATTCTTAACCTATCCAATTTAGTTTCACACAGGTGTAATTAGTGGAAAGATCTTTAACATGCCATAAATCTATGACATGGGACCGCCGGCTTTACTTCCCCTCCGAAGGAAGGCATACTGAGGGATTTTTAACGCTCTTAAAAAAAATTCGGCGGCTTCATAGGAGACTGCGTTAAGAATTCTTCATACCTGTTTTTGATAGTATTTTTCAAGATCCTTTTTGCTGACATAAAATCAGTCTGACTGACAGGTTGTTGTAATGTGGTACCTTTTTTTGCTAATCTGTCTGCCGCTTCATTACCTGCTATTCCAACATGAGAAGGGATCCACTGAAATGAGATCTGTTTGTGGAGTCTTTGAAGGGTTTTTATCATACAAAAAATTCTTTCAGTTCTTTATTTTGAGGCTTATAATTTGATGAGACGGCTTAGATGGCTGCTTTTGAATCTGTAATGATAACACATTTTTGATAATCAATGTTTCTGCCTAATAACTGATGGAGTGCATGTGAAATTGCTCTTATCTCATCATCAAAGTTTGTTTTGGCCTACTGGGAAGTAGAGTGAGAAGACAGATGAATGTATTCCTGCTCCAGTTCTATTTTCTTTGTCTTGTGAGCCATCTGTAAATATTTTTAGCCATTGATTAGATGGAAGTAGAATTTGTACAGTGATATTTTGGCTTCCGGAGGTAGTTTTTGTCCCACAGAAGCTGTGAAACAGAGTTGTAAAAGTTTGCAGCTGCTTGAACCCTACTACTGGTTTCTTGGGTTAACCTGTTATCATCATCATCTGCCAGCCAGGTGGCCTGTTACGGTCTCATTCCAGTTAACCTGTTATCTGTCGACAAAACACTACCAAGGTATTTAAAATGCTGAACTATTTCGATGTCATGTTGTCCCAATTTCAGCTTGATAGGTTTGCTTTCTCTGCTCATCACCAAATATACGGTTTTCGTTTGGTTGATCTGTAATCCAAACTTTTCAAAACCTGCCTTCTACGAATTTAGTCATCGTTGGATGTACTAAAAACAGGAGAGGAGTGGTGGAGAGACAGGAAACGTTGGAGGTCCTTAATTCACAACCCGACCCAGGAAGCTGGAAACGGGAAATGAAGATGATGATGATGATGGATGTAATCTTCTCTTTCTCCCCAGATTATGACATCATCTGCAAACACCAATGCATTGGATGTTATATCTTTTGTCTTAACCAACTTAAGGACTTCATCCATAATGCTTATGCAAAGAAGAGGAGGCAAACAAATCCCTTTCTGAACTCCACTTCTATTTTCAAACCAGCCTGATCTGTCTTGGGCTTGGGTGCAACTCTTGGTGTCTGAGAGGAAAAATGTATGGTATAAGTAAAAGCCTATACAGTACCTGAAACAGAAGAACTGAGGAATTTCACCAAGACCTTGTGAAATGTATAAAAGAAAAGTTCTACTATAATACTTTGCCTTCCAAGTACACGAGTTTTACTATGTGTGCATTACATGACCAACAGCTGTCATTTGCAATTTTTTTTTTCAAATTAGTCATGTAGATATATATATCTATTACCTTTAAAATTTCAGTGAATCCATAGTTGCCTTCCATTATTGTGCTCTTCTCTGTATCCAAAATAGCAACACAGAGAAGGAGATGGAAGTTTTGACATGGTAGATCTGTCCACAGTACCTGTAACAGCAATATCATCACTTCTGTAATATCTATGATATATATCGTATACACCTGACTACTACCCACACCATACCTGTCAACTTTCAGAAATCAAAAATAGGAAATTGTCTTAAAGGATAGCGGGGGATACACATAAGGACTAAATGTCTCTGTTGTCAGAGAATGAATTCAGTATCAAATTCACTAAAATTTCAACACTACCACATAACTCATCAATTATCATCGAGTATTATATAGGGCCTGTTCTTAAACGTAAAAGAACATAATTATGTGTTTAAAGAAAATGTATCCAATCATTCTGATTGATTACATTTAGCACTCACTACCACATATTCACTTTTAATCTGACTAAGGTTAAAAAACCATGGACAACTTAATTGGTGATCTGATTTAGTGAGAAACTTGTAGCCAATTTGCTGACTTAAAAAATGCACCGTCATACTGCTGCCCATAACGTCACCATTTTGTGCATAAAATACAACCAATCAACATGTGGTAGGCCAATCCGCCATCCTAAATTCCCAGCTAAGCGTGGAATGACAGCAAACTTACACCCAAAACCAAGTTCGTGCAATTATGATATTCTTCTTGAGAATGGAAATTATTTTCAGTGTGCTTTTCTTTTACAATATACCATGGAGGGTCAAAATTCAGAAGAAATAATAGTAATTGAGAATATTGGAAGAAAAGGTGAAAATTCAGGAACATTCTGACTAGATCTGTTATTTTGTTATATTGAAACTATCATACTGGAATTTTAACACATTCCACACCTACCTCCCATAACTTCATGATAGCAGACTGTGAAAATTCCCGTTTGAAGAGGACTAGAAGCCACCGGAAACAGAAGAACATGTTGCCCGAGTCACGTTGTTGGATGTAAGACGACAGTTCTGGATCCACTGCTGAAAGAAGGCACTGCAACTCTGCAAGCTGCTGCTTCATTCCCGACTGATCCAGATCAAAATTTCTGCTCTGAAAAGCAAAAGAAGCAAATATTGGCATTCAAGTGTACATTCAATTGTCTGTCTGGCAAGTATTCAGCCTGGAGGAGGGTTGGAATTTTGAAAAGCATGGCTGTAGCATTTTGTGAAAAGAAACTCCAAATAACCATGGCAGCAAAATATTGAGGCATACTAGGCAAGATGATGATGTGATCTGGGGCGACGATGAGATGGAGGTACAAGACCAGTTAGACGTAATAAATGAAAAGATTGAGCAATGGGGATTGAAGATAAATGTGAAGAAGAGTAAAACAGTGGTGATGAGTAGAGGTGAGAAAGAAGGAAAAGGAATACCGTATTTACTTGCCTATAGTAAAACCCCCTCTCATTTTCGAGAGCCAAAATACAAAATTCTTGGAAATCGCTTATAGTACCCGTCCTTAATTATTGAGAGTCAATTCTTGGAAATTGACAGATTCTTAAACATTTTTTAAATTATAACTAAAATTCATCTTCTTTTATGACAAAAATATTTTTCTTGTTACATTATTTTAGTTATTCAGACGATATGACAAGTCATTTTGCATACGCGATTGGGGAGGATATCGAATTGTGTAGCCAATATCCCTTAGAAGATGCCGCACTATTAGCCGAGTAGAAGCGCCAAGCTTAAAATCCGGCCAGTGAAAGTTATGGTTTCATATCTTGCCTGCATTCTTTTGTTTTGAATACAAAGATGTATTGCCCTTCGAAATGGTATTTGTAGCAGCTTTTTCTCAGTTTTAACACATTTCATTAGTTGCAAGAACTGTCGGCGTTTGTGTGACACGTTATTGGTATATTAATGTGAAACATGTGAATAATACGTACTCAGTTATGTTCACAAATGTTAGTGAGATGCGACTGTTCAGCATCATCACTCGTTCCCTAATTGATGCATGTTCAAATAAAAATTAAGTTTGCATTTCCATGTCTGATACTTTGTCCATTCCATTCTCTTTCATTGATACTAAGATTTTTGTTTAGCAAGGGATAGTAGTGAAAGTCATTCGGGGGTAGGGAATCGTGGTGAATAAGTGAGTTTATGGCAGTCTCATAATTAGCTGATTAAAGATGTAAACTTCGTATATTTTGATTAAATATATCGTACTATGTAGCATCAAAATAAAATGGCTTATTTTTATTCTCTCTTTTTCCCAAAATAATGGATTTTTGCGAAGTTTGCATCTATAGTACCCCCCCCGCCCGTATTTCGGAACTAAAAATTAAGAAGAAAAAAAAGGGGGTACTATAGACGAGTAAATACGGTAATCAAAGTCAGAGATAAGGAATCGGAAGTGGTGAAACACTTCAAATACTTGGGATGTGGACTGACTGAAGATGGAAGACTAGATTTGGAAATTAGCAGAAGAATACAACTCGGGAGTGCTTTCTACCTACAGGTACGGGGACTAGTATGGAACAAGGATATACCAATTAAGGCTAAAGAAGTTGTGTACAAAGCATATTATGTTCCTATAATGACACATGCAGAGGAAACTTGGACAATGACTAAGAGGGATGAGAGCCGAGTACAGGCAGCTGAGATAAGATTCCTGAGAAGTATGGTCCAGAAAACGAGGAGAGAGAGTGAGAAATGAAGATATCTGGAAAGAACTGGGAGTATAGAAACTAAATGAAAAATTGGAGTAAAACAGATTGAGATGGTTTGGACATGTCAAACGGATGAATGAAGTAAGGCTACCAAGACGAACCCTGGAACGACAGATGACAGGAAAGAGAGGATGAGGAAGACCAAGAATGCATTGGATGGACTCTGTGAAGAATAGCATTAGAAAATGGAACCTGGATTGGAACACCGTATTGGAAGAGGAGTGGTGAAACGATGGAACAAAGTGGAGAGGAACCATATTTGCCCCCATCCAGTGTCAGCTGGAAAAGGGGAAATGAAGATGATGATGGCTAGGCAAGATGAGGAGTGAGGTAGTTAGTCATTGCTTTCCTCACTAGGCCAGTGCAGGAGTAGTGACCCAATGAGTAACATCTATTCACAGCATCCATAGGCACTAAATATGCCCTAAATGCCAATACTCAACACCACCCATATCTCAGTAGTTCTCATTAATATGTTTTAAAGGGATTTCTCTTTATAAAAAGCAAAAATATTTACCATTTCAGGAAAATGTAAGAAAATTGCCGTATTGATTAATAGGTAATCTCTACTTAGTATAAAACAAAGTCCCCGATTCTTGGACGTTACAGGTAAACTCGAGAACTACTGGATGGATTTTGATGCGGTTTTCACCATTCTGTAAAGGATATCGAGGATGATTTCTGTAGAAAATAATTTATTTATGATCAAAGGGAGCCGAGCAGTAACGATTTCAGTGGAAAAGTCGAAAAAAAAAACCTGGCATCCGAGCGCTTTGTTAGCTTACGCTGGGCAAACCGTTAAAAATATCTAAATACTATGAGTGTAAGAATTGTTCAGCATGAAAAGTTCTACACAAAAAAAACAAACAAAAAACGGAGAGCATATCTCTTTCTTCAATACATCGCCTACTATAAGTGTTTTTACGTTTTCATTTCTCCCAACAATCTCCATTCAGTTACTGAGGCGACAGTTTACGAGCTAGCTAGGGGCGAGTCTATCACCCTAGTTACAGCTTAGCTAGCGGACGAGCTTATTGCCCCAGATGCAGCCAGCAGCAAACTGTCGAGTCGTGTTGAGTTAAAAACTTTAGAGAAGAGTGGTTGTGGTTGGAGTTTCCCGGGAAGTGCAACTCTGCTTTTCTTCATTTCGCCTGTGAACTTTTCGTTCCGCAAAATTTACAGTCAAGTTAAGATTGTGTTTCATGCACCTCGCCATTCTTAAATTATGTCTGACAATTTGTTGCACATGCATCTCCATGATAATATAATTAATAGTCCAGTCAGTGATTTTAACCCATCATGCCGAGACTTAAAACGGATATTGATCGTTGTTCATTGTAAATAAACGTACTGGGAAAAAAGGAAGATGACGGCCCAGGACAAAGTATTTGGAAGAAATCAAGAATAGAATGGGATGTGTCAATTACATGGAAATGAAACGAACCGACAACGACAGAAGAGTGTGGTTGCATCGACAAGACATAAGCCTTTAGAATATGATGACTAAATATCTAAATATAATTTTCTAAAACACTCTGGAGATGCATTTTACGACTGGTCAATAAAGCCGTGACCATACCTGCCAGCTTTCAAAAGTAGAAATCCACAAGATCCCATAGCGCAAAAATTTAACGTACATGCGTCACAAGGTCTTAAAATAGCGAGAAATGACTACAGGGAAAGAGTTTACAAACTCTTGGTGATGTGAGACTGTCTAATTCGTTGTGCCAGTTTCCAAAAATATTGCAATCACATCAAGATCACATAATTGGGAACAGTTCACACTACACAAACATGAGCTTTTCTTCACTTTGATCTTGCAAGTCACAGAACACTGGCTATATTCCATCACAGGTTGGAGAGGAGAGATGGAGATGAGAATGTGAATGTTTCACCTTTCCGTGATCGCTTAAGAGGGAGCGAAACTTGCGTCGAGAATCGCCTTTTAATTCCAGAAATGGCCACCTGAGTGGTGAGCGCTATTGTCGCGTATCTGCATTACCGACCATGCTACAGAGTAGAGCGCGTAAGGTGGCAGGTGAGAGAGAGAGAGCGTTTTGGATATAAAGAGACAGAGACACTCACTGCGATGTCGCCAAACTGCTCTTCCCGCAGTGTTGCTAAATGCTATGAAACAAGTCAGTAAGCATTCAACCTCCACTCGGCCGACTTCTCAGTTTTCTTCCCTCAGGGCCGGTTCCATCAACCTTGCGTTAAATTTGGCTAACAAACCGTTAGTTAACAGATCGTTATAATTTTAACATTCTGTTATAGATTACGTGTTCCACAAAACTTTTTAACAAGTCGGTTAACAAACGATGCGTTAAATGTCACTTGCTGTAAGGATCAAGGAAGCAGTGAACGGCATGGATGGTTTTTCAGACTTCTGAACTGTGTCTAGTCAACTTGTATTCATTTGTTTGCTATTCTTGAACTCAAACAACGGTGCTGCCGATATCTGGAACTAGCATAAGGGCGATGGAAACATAAACAAACAGAACTGATGCGACTGATGCTCTAACATGTGATTTGAGTCGATGGGTTGCTTTTTTTTCTAGTATTTGCATTTCTTTTTATAATAATTGAGGCTAAGAGATGTGTAATTTATTTGCTCAGTTCCGCTGTGCTCTTCAAATTCAACAATTGCCATATCAATGCTTTACTTCCACACAAAAAAAAAAAGCTTTTCAGACGGATTGGAGTAGATTAGGCCTACTTCGCGACGCAAAGCCGATTTCGAAGTACTGTATATGATCGTATGCGGCTGCCATTTTACAAAGGAGAATTCTTTTTTAATAAATACTACCGGTAATGAATTTCTTAAAATAATCAGTACCCTACATTCTCCCCTGCATTACAAACTAGGCGACTTTTAGCAGGGTCGATTTGACAGCTGTTCTTCCCATGTGGCAAAATTACTTTAGGGGTCGCTTTATCGTAGGCCTACAAGTGGTTGACTTTTTTTTTTTAACTTGCCCCATTGCTGCTTCAAATCTCTGAAGCTCAGTTTTCCTAATAATCAGGTGCCTATTAAAAATTTTAAAAATCTTTGTAGTCAACTTGTAGGCTATTTATAGACCAAAAATTGTATGTGCGTTTATATTTAAATTGCATCGTGACACTGTTTATCTAAACTATGTGAAAATGAAAACTACAAATCAACACTCATGCTGAACAACTGAAAGCTTTGGATGCAAATCAAATGGCTGTCGTTTCCACTAGTTTTATTCATCATTTGAAAATAACATTTTGTGCACTATAAAACTACATTATTGACCATTACGTATTGATGTTGCTGTCTTGAATAGGCTATATTTACCAATTTCATTACAAGTAGGCTAATTTGTAGGTTAGGCCTAGGCATATCATTTACTGTAAGTGGCCGGTTGTAAGGCAAAGTCCGTACTGTACATCACCAGAAACTTCTTTTCAGACAGTTGCAACATGTCATGAGAACTTGGCAAGAATTTTTGTTCTGTAGCATTATTCAAATACGGTAATCAAAAATAAAGAATACAATAACTGAGCACGAAAGGCATATACTGTACTTGTTTGTAAACATTTTTAACACTATGTTAAACTCCTTAACTGAGCAAGAATGGGATGTTAAAATAACGGATAGTTTAACGATTTGTTAGCAGTAATGTTGGTTGATGGAACACCATTTCGCTAACATTTCCGTTAAATTACCTTAACGTGTCGTTAAAATTTTAACGAAGGTTGATGGAACCGGCCCATCTTTCGGCAGGACTTACGCAACCTCCCCAAGCGGATGTTGTGTTGCTGTCAATCGTCACTTCGTCAGTAATTCTCAACGTCTGCTATTCGGAACGTATTGTTTTTTTTCTTGCAACATAAGATTTCACGTGCGCCCACAATTGGGTTGTACCAAAACTACACAATGTCCACACAGGGCAGCGACGATAGAGAGCGATCTTGGGCCCCACATTTGAGTTCTTTCCGTGAAATCCTAATATTCATGGTTTTTTTTCCTTAAAATATATTAAAATTTCAATATTTGGTTATGTGAAATTATAGGGGAAGGGAAGCTATTCAACTTATTGATTTTTCACCAACCAGGCCTTTTGCGGGGACATAACCTCATTTTATATTCATTCGTGAATTTTGTACTTTTAATTTCGTAGCGTGCTTACATTTTCTAAGTTGTCTATAGCACTGTAACGCTTGAAATTTCACCTGCTGCCAATAGACTACAGTATATACCTAGATAAATAACAGTTCTTTAGAAATAACTTGAATTGGACCCAACGTTTTCGCTCTACAACGGCCCAAGAATCACTATTGTTTTAAAGTTTACTCACTTTACCTTTCAAGAGTTTGTTTGGACTTATTTAAAAGACTGATATAGCAATTAAGAAGCCGTGGTTTTCTCTTTCGGGCCCTTCAGTACGCTCGGGTCCCAGGGCTGTAGCCCCATTTGACCCTCCTTCTAGTCGGACCTGTGTCCGCGTTGTCTTGCTATTTCATAAATTTCGTACGTACAATGAGCGGATTTGTGAAGTAACAATTCCACTCGGTTTGTAATGGGTTGTGGGGAATATCATTAGAAGACAACCACTCGATAATGTAAGCCTTTCTGTTATTCGAGGTCGGAGCTTTGTTAATTTGCACTGAGAGAATGCTCACATTGTCCATAATAACTGAATGTGGACGGAGGTCTGGCAGTAATTATTCAGTAAACCTTTGTTTAAAACGAGCGTGTCTGAACGGCAATTGTCAGATTTCTCCGAGTTCGATACAAACCCTCCTTTGGTCGCGTAGATTACTATTGTAATCAAGGTTCATTTGTTTATATCTACGAACATAATACACTAGATTTTGGTACATTCTGTTCAGTACCTTTCCAATAAGTTCTTCCCATTACACTCACCGTGAAATATTACATCAATTGCCACTATATAGCGTGCCAGTGGTGTACCAAATAGTCAATTGTATTCCACGGGACTATTTGCGGAACTAAGCTTGAACTCGGCGGGTAAACAAAGCGTTATCCGCATCCGCCCCGCATCCACACGTTTGTTATCCGAATCTACTGGCATTAATATAATATTTTTTATTAGATAAAGCATAACGCATTAAAGCAACACATTTACACATTTGAGAAGAAAGTCGTTCCTTTTGGCTTTGTATGTCAAGTGTTATGTTTAAAATGAATGCTATCCAGCCAGAATTGCAACCCTTTTCAGTTCGGAGTGTTAATTATGCTTAAGGACATAATTTGAATGAGATTAGCTTAAATAATCATCTTACATTTCTCATGAAAATAACATAACGGAAAAAAATATGTCATCTCATAAACATCCGCGTCCTAGTAATGAAATTCAACAAGTTCGGATTGTATTCTAAAAGCCATCCGCAAATTTACTCGAAACGATATCCGCAGCTTATCTGCTATCCGCACAGCCATGCAAACAAAATCTGCAAGGCGAAAAATGTTGCGGAAATCCGCATCCGCGTAGGGCTTTACTCATGAGCGCCCGTAGGGGAGGGGAAAGAAGGGGCCATGGGCCCGGCCTGGAATCCCGAGAATATTTCGACTGTTCATTGTCACACCAGTTTATTTTATAAATTGAGGATACTGATAGTTAACTGATTAAGATGTAGGGATAATTCCACAGTTTTATTTAACTTAGTAATTAGGGATTATTTGAAAATATCTCCAGTTATTTTGAAAATCGGTGAACTGGATTAACATTACTATTTTTATCAACTTCTTGATTTTTAATTTACTGTTCTTAAGAAATGAACATTATGACGATGATTCACAAAAGAAAAAAAACTCCTCCCATTCAAGCCATGAAGATATGTATCCGACGGTTTTAGAGCAGCCAAATAATGAATAACAGGAAGCAAGTAAGAAATAAAACTAAATTGCGGGGCGGAGGTACGTATCAGCTAGTGACAGGTGTAAAGAAATGGAAAATACAACTTGCCTCCCTCCCCCCGGAAAGAAATCCTGCGGGTGCCCATGCTTGTATAGCATTGTATATAACTGGGAAACTGAATATATTAGGGAACACTTAATTGTAGAAAAATACTCATCTGTTCGCAAATATTTCATGTTTTACTCAATACGGGAAACTACCAAATTTCTTTCAAAAGTTAAAATTACATAAGTTTTTCATGTTGTGTGAAAATATTTGGTATTTTATGTATTTGTCATGGAGGAAAGAAAGAGAGGCGTTGCCCAGAGCTCCTGTCAGTGAAGCAAAGCGCTGAGTCCAAAGTGGGCGTAACCTAGTGTTCTGTGACTAGTATGCGGCAGAGCATTGTGCATGGTTATTTCGGAGTTTTTTTTCTAATAATGACGTGGAGTGCCTATGGTGGTACGAATCGATAAAACAGAACAGAACAGACCAGGAAGCATAAAAATATACACACATCAAAAAAAGTTTTGCATCACCTCGGTTCCAAGAGTTCCGGAACCTTTAAATACAAAGGGAATAGAGATCAACACAAACAACATTTCAGCTCGTTTTATTGCTCATGAGACCCACACATTGCATGTTGTACCATCATACAGCTAGACTTTCAGCATTTGTGGTCCAGATTGCAGTACACACCACTACCTCTAATACCCAGTAGCACGTCCTCTTGCATTGATGCATGCCTGTATTCGTCGTGGCATACTATCCACAAGTTCATCAAGACACTGTTGGTCCAAATTGTCCCACTCCTCAACGACAATTCGGCGTAAATCTCTCAGAGTGGTTGGTGGGTCAAGACGTCCATAAACAGCCCTTTTCAACATATCCCAGGCATGTTCGATAGGGTTCATGTCTGGCGAACATGCTGGCCACTGTAGTCGAGTGATGTCGTTATCTTGAAGGAACGCATTCACAAGATGTGCACGATGAGGTCGAGAATTGTCGTCCATGAAGACAAATGCCTCTCCAATATTCTGCCGATATGGTTGCACTATGGGTCGGAGGATGTCATTCAGGTATCGTAAAGCCGTTTCGGAGCCTTCCATGACCACCAGTGGCGTACGTCGGCCCCACATAATGCCACCCCAAAACATCAGGGAACCACCACCTTGCTGCACTCGCTGGACAGTGTGTCTAAGACGTTCAGCCTGAGCAGGGTGCCTCCAAACACGTCTCCGACGATTGTCTGGTTGAAGGCATATGCGACACTCATCGGTGAAGAGAACGTGATGCCAATTCCGTGGGGTCCATTCAGCATGTTGTTGGGCCCATCTGTACCGCGCTGCATGGTGTCGGGGTTGCAAAGCTGGACCTCGCCATGGACGTCGGGAGTGAAGTTGCGCATCATGCAGCCTATTGCGCACAGTTTGAGTTGAAACACGACGTCCTGTGGCTGAACGAAACGCATTATTCAACATGGTGGCATTGCTGTCAGGGTTCCTCCGAGCGGCAATCCGTAAGTAGCGGTCATCCACTACAGTAGTAGCCCTTGGGCGGCCTGAGCGAGGCCTGTCATCGACAGTTCCTGTATCTCTGTACCTCCTCCATGTCCGAACAACATCGCTTTGGTTCACTCTGAGACGCCTGGAAACTTCCCTTGTTGAGAGCCCTTCTTGACACAAAGTAACAATGCGGACGCGATCGAACTGCGGTATTGACCTTCTAGGCATGGTAGAACTACAGACAACATGAGCAGCGTACCTTCGTCCTGGTGGAATGACTGGAACTGATCGGCTGTCGTACCCCCTCCGTCTAATAGGCCCTGCTCATGCATGGTTGTTTACATCTTTGAGCAGTTTTAGTGACATCTATGAACAGTCAAAGGGTCTGTATCTTGGATACAATATACACAGTCAACGTCTATATGCCGGAGATCTGGGAACCGAGGTGATGCAAAACTTTTTTTGATGTGTGTAGTAGGCCTATTATTTACCATACTTGAAAGTTACAATATCAATTGATGCTGAACCGTTGTAAGTTGCATCCATGCAACTCTGTTCCAGGTTGAGTTTATTAATATTTTACTATATCTCAGGACAGGGAAGCATGGAGATCTGCATCAAACCAATCGAAAGACTTAAGACTCAAACAACAAAACATTATATTGCACTTGCCAGCGCAGCGAAGGCATCTCCTTCCGGTTCTTTCCTCTATGGTATTTGTCTATGATTAGTATATTCATCACACTCCATCCTTCTTATAAAATCGAAAATCAAAATTTTAAAACAGAAACAAATAATGAAATACCCATTAATAATTGGTCTACGACTGTAATCCACGCGACTACTGACGTTGCATTTCGAACCGACCGTCCTAACCAAAACTTTCAGTCCTCCGGAAATGTCGCTCATTTTCCAGCACATTGACGTTGTATAGTTTTGACTTACATTAAGCTTCATCAAGGTAATAAATGCAGTAACTTATGTCCCTGATTCACCGATCTCGTACATTACGGTACCGGTACCCTCAAAAATACAGTTCTTGCCGCTATGATGTCACTCCTTTCCAGGAGTAGCTTTTTCTCGTCATGAGTTTCCTCATATTTTTAGTGCTACGCTTATCTTATACTGTAGGTTCATAATTAGTTAAAATATAAGAAACTACCAGAGTATTATTGTAGTACAATACCGTTAAATCACAATAGATATGATTTTTATACAGGGTACTTTTTTCAATCTAGCGACATAGTCGCGCAGCGGCAAAATGCATGCGTAGCCGGGTGACTCATTACGAGAGATATAGCTCTGCTATGTTGCTAGATGGACAGGGGTAGATGACCACGCAGTTCCGCCCCTTAAAAAACAACAATAACGAACTTGCTAGATGGATAAAAAAAGAAGGACCCTGTACTTTTAATTAATGGCCTAAGTGTATGATAAAACATGTTTCACAATAAATTATACTTAAACTCGTTGAATTAGTTACACTGTTTACAGAAGATTAACCTACTAACAGTTCGTTTAAACAACGAAAGTAAACACAGTAGAATCCCATTCAATGAACACAATACATCAGCTGTAAGTCTTGTTCTCAGCGCTAAAAATAACTCGTCACTCTGCCTTACCGACCCATTACGCCTGCGCTCTTGCGGCTAAGTAGCGAACTTCTACGGCAGCGGCATTACGACTGGAAGTGTAAGGCATTAAAAACTGCTTCTTTTATAGAAACACCCAGGAGAAAAGAAAATTTCATCTCTATAGAAGCATTCTTAAACAAATACCCTTTACAACCATGTAACTTTTCATCACTTTTGACATTCACATTGATTTTTAATTTATGAAGTAAAATCGGTGAATAAAAGGCCTTGCCTTATGGGAAAATTGCTTCTCAGTTTCAATGATACAAAATGTTATTATCAATGAAATCTCATTTGAAAAGTTAAATACGAGCTATCGAAGGTATTTATGTGATTTGAAAGTGAAGTTTTGTTTAATTTCAGCCATTGACCTATTTAAAACGTAGATTTTAACTCTCTCTCAATGCTGTAAGCTGAGCCTGTCACGAGCGGCCGGCCGGCTGACTTTAGCGCCCTCTTAATACAAGGAAATCCTGAAGAATATGCCTCCCTGAAAGACTGATGATATTGTTTCTCACTTGAATTCATCACGAAAACACTAAATCGCACAAATATTTGTCACACAATTTCACGAATACCAGAACTACAGCAAACACCACTTAAAACCAAGCATTCCCGCTAACCAACAGTCGAAGCACAAAGAGTAATATAAATGCAGTGATAATTTGCGAGATGTGATTATCAATAGTTTGATGGACTTTCAGAGTAATATCATGGAAGAATACCCTTCTTCCATGGTAATGTCAAACACAAGGAATTAATGACAAAAGTGCAGCGATAATTTGCGAGACGGGATTATCGATAAACTTATCGGTCGACTTTCAGTCGAATTTCAAACACTCGCATCTCAGAATAGCAGCTATTATCGAAAATCAAAACTGAAATGCGATTTGGATGCAGAGAACCAAAACAAGCTAGGGAGTCGAAAATACGGGGAAAAAAACCTATGTTAATCCGGACAACCGGTAAACACCCCAAAAATCTGGAAATCTTCCGGGAAAACCGGAAAACTTGGCAGGTATGCGTGACTTTTCTTCTTCAACTTTACAACTATCCATCACGGCTCCATTGACAAGTTTGAAAATGCATCTACAGAGTGTTTTAGAAAATTATATTTAGATATTTATAACCTTTATTTAACCCCTCAGCGCCGACCTCTATACATTATATAGACCCTCTTCTCTTCCAAAGCCGCCGACCTCTATACGTGGTATAGACCCATACATGGCTTTGTATTTACGGTTGCAGCGTCAACAGTTTTGGAGTTATCAAAATGCAAATGCTTTGATTTCAAGAAGAAATGTTGGGGTTTATCAGTGTTGTAAAATAAGAATTGTAGTTCGTTAAAATATAGTTGTTTGTGCAAGGATAAAATAGAATTCAAGCAAGCTTGAGGAATAATTTCTTGTTTTATTTGCGCCATTCTTTTCCACAGAATAAAATAAAGAATTCACGAGCCGAAAAGTTTGTTTTTTCGCGTGATGTTCTTTGCTCTAGTTAGTTATTGTTGTTTTGAGGGACTGGACTATGAGGTCATCTGCCCATGTTCTTTGCTCTATTTGTACACTGAGAGTGCAGATTATTTTATTGTATTCATATTTTTTCTAGGCTTGAAATATTTCCGTGAAATTCCACCAGCACTGTGTGTAGGTATCAAGTAGTGCTGCTTTCTGTCATACGATACGAGAACCAGTTGTGCACGGTAGGTAGGGATAGGAATTTTTCGGTGATTTCAGAGTGAAGAAAGACGTATTTTAAAGTGGCGAATTCGGTGGTTTCAAGTGCACTTTTCGGTACTTTAAAAATGATAAATTTTAGGCGAGATTTTTTTCTATATTATGGATAACATGTATTATAATAAAATACTGTACTTTAACAAGACATTTCAGTCATTCTTCAAAGTGTACTTCAGTGAAAAGATCCAAGTTCTCTTGTGAGAAACGGTGACGCATATCACTTAACGTGCTAGTGTAGTTACTAGGTTGAAGGGGCAGTTGACCTCACTGTTCTGGCCCTTAAAACCTCAATACTGTAACAAAGTAACTTACTAGGATGACCGCCCAGATTGATAGAGATCGCTGTATGCAGAAAGCAAGGCCCGCTATCTACCGTTCAGTTTCCGATCTTTCCATGTTTGTTGGATGCTCTCCATGGGAGAAGATTACCGCTACTACACTCTCACGAAAACAAGAGTTTGTCGGCTTCTGTAATGACTATATTTCAAAAGGACCAGGTGGTCTCTCCGTTTTCGATAATTCACAGAAATTGGTGCAGTAATTATCGCGTATTATCAGAAGTGCACTGTAAAGAAGAAAACAAAACAAAGCTGAAATTCGCAAAATTTTGCGAGTTTAAAAACCTTTCTTTTTGCAATTTTTAGAGTTATTAATACACATTACCACCTGATTATTACTTAATTTAATAATTTGCAAAATTCACAATTGCAAAGTTTTCCTATCCCTAATCGTAGGCTATGTATCTCGTTTTCCAGACGATGTCTCGATCTTTTATCTGAAGTATGTGTCGAGTTGGTTTGTTTCCTAATAAATGTTATTCCCCTCACTCAGTTTCGTCAGGCTGATTTTGGTCGTGCCGCATTCAGTGACATTCCCCATGCCGTGGTTTGACTGACGGTAACGTGTTTGAAATATTGTATAATTCAGATGAAAGTTTAGTCTCCAATATTACTCTCTAATAATATTTAGGCAAGTGACAGGGACAATCATTGAGCAATATTGTCTTATCGGGTTTAGCTGGTGGAAGGTTTGTTTACAAAATAAGCTAGCTCGGGCGCGGAACGAAATACTCAAGGCCGGCGCGCAGCAGAAAATACAGTTCCAAAGTTACAGGAAATACATTTTATAAGGAAATCAGCATCCAAACCTGAGAAATCTAAACCTCAGAGCCGGTGTGTCGTGTGTTCAAATCACGGTGAAAGGAAGACATCGGTATAGGCTACTGCTGCCAGGAATGTGACGAGTGTCTGTCTTGAGGAGTGCTTCGAACTCTTCACACCAAGCTGAATTACTAATGTGAAGCAATTATGTATTTATTTATTTAGCGTATGGTTACATCACAAAATGTACAGTTAAATAATATTACAATCATTAAGATAATTATAACAGACTACAAACTAATATCAAGTCCATGAATATAGTCCAGTGATCCCTCCGTCATCACCAGGAACTCTGATTGGTCGCCAGCGAAAGCTCTCAAGGGACATTCGTGCACAACATGGAAGACCGTCTGCTTTTCAGCACCACAGTCACAGCTTGGAGACTCTTTTCTTCCACTTGTACATAAGGTCTGCACATCTTCCTGTGTTGGTTCTTATTCTATTAAGTATTGACCAGTCCTTGTGTGGTAATTCAAAACCGGGTGGCTTCGTTGATATGCATGGCATCTTCAATTGCTCTGCTGTTGCGTTAGTCTGCCACGATTGCCTCCAGCAGTCATCAGTATTAAAGTTGTTGGCATCTAAAGTTCTCGCGGTTTCAAGGGGTGGATGACGAGAGCGAAGCCTACCTCTTCCGACGTTTGGTATGTCTTCATGCACAGCAAGGTGTGGATTTTTGTACAGCTTTTTGTACTCGCATAATAGTGCATTTTTCCGACGCAGAGATGGAGGTTGTATGTGGCTAAGTATGGGTAGCCAGAAAGTCGGCGTGGGTCTGATCGTGCCAGTTATAAGGCGCATTGTATAGTTAAGCTGAGTGTCGATAAGCTTAGTGTGTGTGCTGTTTAGCCAAGCTTGCGAGCAATATTCGGCAACTGGGTAAACCAGACCCAGAGCTGAGGTGCGCAGTGTTGATGCAGAAGATCCCCAAGATGTGCCACACAGTTTTTGAAGGATGTTATTCCGAGTTTTAATTTTGGCAGCTGTTTTTGTTAGGTGTTCCTTAAAACTGAGCGTTCTATCAAATCTTACCCCTAGATATTTCGGGTTCCTATTATGTCTCAACAATTTTCCTTCAAAATGAACAGTGAGCTCTTTGTTGGCCAGCCTGTTGCTTAGGTGGAACGTAGATACTTCTGTCTTCGTGGCACTTGGCTGTAACCTCCATTTCCGGAAATATTCTCCAATAGTGCATATACATAATTTTTTCACAAGGAATTCTAAATTTCATAAATATCGGGTTACTCTTATACAAGTACTAGGAATATTATTAATATCCAATGATTAACAAATTGACAAATTTAGTTGAAGTTAGTAGGTTTACACCAAGGTTCGGCTTTAAGTCCATATCTGTTTGACCTAATTCTGGACGAAATGTCTTGTGGATTAAGAGACCAAGCCCCCTGGTGCATGATGTTTGCGGACGACATTGTGTTGTGCAGTACCACCAAAGATGTCGTAGAGGAAAAACTGGAACAGTGGAGGGCAGCCTTGGAAGACAGAGGACTCAGGATTAGCAGGAAGAAGACGGAGTATATGAGGTTCAATACAGATCAAGACTGTGAGATCAGAATGCAAGGGGAAACGTTAAATAGAGTGGATGAGTTCAAATACCAGGGTTCGGTGGTGACAGGAGATGGAAATCTGGATGTGGAAGTGTCACACAGGATTCAGGTAGGATGGAACAACTAGAGGAAAATGTCAGGAGTGCTCTGTGACCGCAGGATCAAGCCTAAGGTTAAGGGGAAAATATATAAAACTGTCGTAAGACCTGCATTGCTGTATGGCTCTGAAACAAGGCCAGCACACAAAATGCACACCAACAGGCTTGACGTCACGGAAATGAAAATGCTCAGGTGGATGAGTGGAGTGACTAACCGTGATAGAGTGGAAAATATCAAAATCAGAGGAACATTGAAGGTCGTGGAAATATCTAAGAAGATACAAGAAAAGCGACTTCAATGGTACGGGCATTTGAGAAGAAGGGAGGAATCCTACGTGGGGAGGAAGATGCTAGACTGGCAAATACAGGGAGTGAGAATGCGAGGCAGACCTAAACGAAGATGGATGGATTGTGTACGGGAGGACCTCAGAGAAAAACAGTTGGTCAGAAGAGGATGTGCATGACCGGGTTAAATGGAGGAGAGTTGTCAGAAACATCGACCCCACATAGGACTGGGAATTATGTAAAGAGAAAGAAGAAGACGGAAACATTTAATTAATCTAACTTAACTCTTATACTTGTAGTAACGTTCTAAGTAAATCAATGTATTTTAGTTGCAAGTACCGTAGTTGAAATCTCCTACGGCCGCATACTAGAAAGCTCTTTAAATGGCTACGATGCTGAGGGGTTACCGTAATCAAATTATTTGTAAGGACATCCATTTTTATTATTTCAAATTGATTCTATTATTTTATATCTTACATAAATACTTATCCATTAGATTTTAAATATTTATTGTCGTAAATGTTTTAGTTTATATTTTCATAATTCTTATTCATTGTTTTCCAGGTTCTTCATTTCATCCTGTATATAGGCCTATTTTAGTTAATTTGGTTTCTCAACACTTAGTTTCATTAGATTAGTTTCTTAAGGTTTGATTCTAATTTAGCTGAAGACTGTCCCATTGTTGGATCGAAGCATGCACTAATTTGAATATAATTTGCATTCATTGGCAGAGCATTGTAGGCAAGTGTTGAGGAAGATATACGAGCCCGTATTCAATGTGGACGAAGGAAGATGGGTATGGATGCAGAAGGAAGACCTCTACCAACTATTTAAAAAATCAAATATTGGTAGAATCATCAAAGGACGCTGACTTCAGTGGCTAGTGCATGTTGTTAGAGCAGACGCATATACCATATATACTCGAATACCACCCGCACCTGAATAAGATCCACACTCTTATTTTGAAGAACATTAAAAAAAAAAAAAGTTTACTCAAAATTATTTACAATCTTTCTCCAAAATAGTTTCCAACAGTTTTGAAGTTGTCCTAAAATAACACACATCATAAGATTAAAAATACAAATAAAAGTACACAAACACTTCATTCATCATAATATTTTTCAGAAGAGTCTTTCGCTCTAGAACAATGTACGGCGGAAGTTTGGTTCCATCAGCGAGTACACACAACATACCGTACACCGGTGTTTCTCATTACCACCTGTTATGATAGTAACACTTTTAGAACCCTAACACTCACAGTACTGTTCAGTGGCATTTCAAAGTAGACTGGCGTCTGATCTGCATTACCAAATTTGGGAAAGCAAATATGAATTTCCCTTCCGCAACTAAATTATGTGACGCTGAAAGGGAAGTACCCTAACTTTTCTTTATAGGCACCAGGAAGACGCAGTGAAATTGAGGTACGCCTTCGTATGCTCAACCCATTTCTTTTATAAAAATTTTGGATCCATCCTCGGCTTGCTTTAAACCCTACCTTAGAAAGTTCCTTTGCGATCTGTAATGCCTTGAATCGACACATTTCGGTCGACACCCCATTTCCCTCCTTTCCATTACGTATTTATAAAGATTTTTTCAATTCCCGGAAACTGTACACTCAGTCCGCGGAAAGCTCTACGATCGCCACTACTTGTTAGCAACACATTCTTTTTCTTTCTCCAATCGCGAATACATGATTCGTCAAAATCATATTTCCTACCGGCGGCACGATTTCCAATAATTTCAGCTTCCCTCACAACTTTCCGTTTCTCACTCACAGTAAACGACCGCAAAACCTTCGTAGAATTCATGTTTACACTCAGAGACTGTGCTTCTAGTAAAACAAAGTGATAGCCGGAAGAAAGCTAGCACCATCTAGCGGATACTCGCAACACCCTATATCGTGCGTGGCGGGAAATTTAAATATTTAAAATTTGAATGGCTCAAATAAGACCCGCACCCCAATTTTTCACGCCCGAATTTGTTTAAAAATGTGCGGGTGGTAATCGAGTATATATGGTATTACCAAGAAAGTTTTTAACTCCAGGCTGATTGGCAAACGCCCAATAGGCCGTCCAAGGACTAGATGGAGAGATAGAGTGAAGGTGACATTGGAAGATATAAAACCTACAGCATCCCTTGGTGATGCTACAGATAGGAGGTGGAACAGCATCTGCCAATAAATATTCGAAATTGTGACCAGAAACATGCCTCTCACATGTGATTGAACCTCTGATTTTATTTTATTTTTCATTGTTATTTTATGAAATATCTTTTGTAATGGAATGTACAGTACCGTATTTGCTCAAATATATCTCGCCACCGCGTATATCTCGCACCCCATTTTAAATTGGAAATTGCAGGAAAAAAAGAGACAGCCAGTCTGAAAGACTGGACTTTATATCATTTTAAATGCTACAAATGCTGAAAAATGTTAGAAAGGCTGGAGGCTTCTCGCTTCGCTCGAAGCCAAAAACTCTTGACATGTTAGATGATCAAGAAACAATCTACTAGTAATTTTAAGACACGTTTTGCCCGCGATGTTATCGTTCGTTTTTGTTGCGGTGTGCTTTCCTTTCTTTCACGGTGACGTCGCCGTAACGTAACGACGAAGTCGACAAGATCATTTAAAATGATAAAATTATTCCTCACATGTATCTCGCATTAATTTCTGACGCTGTCATAAAGAAATCACGAAATGTACCGAGAATGCTCTGAGGTGTGTGACGTCATAGACGCTTGGTGCATGTGTACCGAGTTCTGGCGTTACGAGACGGCAACGACACGGCGAGCGTTACGTCATCCAGCCAGCTCCCTCCTTTCACCGCGCGCTCCAGCTCCCTCATGACTTGTAACTTTCTAGCGTTCTGATTGTTTTAGTAATTTTAGTAGTAGTAATTTTAAAACACGTTTTGCCCGCGATGTTATTGTTCGTTTTTGGAGTGTGCTTTTCTTTCTTTCACGGTGTTTGCTGTCCGCCTGTTGCATTGTCGACAAGTAGGCCTGCCAGTATCGTCTTCACGTTCCATTTCTTGTGGAAATCGATCTTTTAGTTATGTAAAAACATGGATATTATACGGATGGATTTAAACTCAAAGTGATCAAATACACAGCCGACGATGATAATAGAGCTGCTGGTCAAGAATTCATTGTGAATGAATAGATATTCGCTACTGGCGTCAACAGAAAGACACGCTAGAAACCATTAACCAAACACGTAAGGTGTTTTCAAATGTGGCGACGCAGTAAAATAGCGATACGGAGTGTGATCGTCAGCTGTTTTGTTGGCGCTCCACACGCTAAATAACATGGTGTCCACAGAATTTTCAATGTCAATTTTCCTGACTATTCCTGACTTTTCCTGACCATTTTTCAACAAAATTCGTGACTCGCGAAGACATCGTAACATCGGAAAAATGGTTTATTGAGCAAATATACAGTATATATATAATTATCTCTCTTATTTGCAACCTCCACCATCCCCATAGCAGCCCAACGCTCGCCTCTTAATTCATTTAAAATACAAAATAAAGTAAATTATAATGCAATAATACATAAATCAAAGTACTTAATAACCTAAACTACAGTGATGGGGTCGCCACATCCCTACGCCAACGCAAAAAACGTACAAAAAATAGGTTGAAGAGGTTTTTACTACGATTTACTGTAAAAATGGAAACTTACCATAATGTCCAGTGAGTTATTGCTTTTTATCTTCAGAGATTAGTTGAACTAGTAACATCAAAGTATGACTGTAAAACACAAAATACTGTATGGTTAATATAAAATTTCCTGACTTTCTAATACTTAAAGCCATTTTTCCTGACTCACACCATTTTTTCACACTTTTTCCTGACTTTTCCTGACCAAAAACAAAATTCCTGACTTTTCCTGACTATTCCTGACTTTTCCTGCCTGTGGACACCATGAATATGAAATTGTTAGGTTAGAACACTAAGAAACACTTAAGTTAATTATACGCCGAATCAATACTAACAGAAACACACTTAAATGTCTACAATTTATAGATTATTTGAAGTGTACATGTTTCGAAACAACAATGGTTTCTTCTTCAGCACAATTAATAGAAAAAAATACTTATTCTAAGGAAAAAGCTTAAATTAAAAATGGATATCCTTACAATACGTTTTAAAAGAATAATTTGAAAAAATATATCTACATATTTAAAACACTATGGCGATTTTTGTTACATCGAGAATGAGATAACGTCTTAACCGATTGACTTCGTAATGCATTCCAACGAGAGCTCTTGGCATGTAGATTTGCAGAGTGTCTTTATAATAAACAAATATGTTACAGAATATTTTTAAATTAATAAACAAAAATTCAGAAATCTTGCCTAACACGCATGCGCACAATCGTCTTGCCGCATGACAGTCATGGCGGTTACAAGTCCACCGCGTTTTAATTTCATAGTTATGTATAAGAATTATAATGGAAGGGAACATTGTTTATGATATTTCCAAAATATACACTGGAATATAATTATACCAGGCAGAGAATGTTGAAAAACGTAAACTGACATCAAATTTTGAGTGTGCATGATGTTTAACTGCCTTAATATTGCGCACTATCACCAGTTGATCGGTAGCTCAGGTGGCAGAGCCGTGATCTCTTAATTTATGCATCGCCCAATGTGAGGGGTTCGAATCCCCCCTACGGCATGTTTTTTTTATTTCCGTATTTTCCTTTCTTGCAATTGCTATTATATTGCCAAAACATATTTAACTTTTGTCATTCCCGTAAACTAAGTAATTCTGCGTTCCCATCTCAATTAAAAACGCTATGGTAATATCATTGAAACGCTTTATAAGTTCCAACATTCGACAGATTACATTTGCAATACCGGTAGGCTATTTATCTTTATTGCTACAGAAGTTTTGGCATATTGTTGCACATGGGAAAACTGTTAAGCTGACTGTGAATCAAGGATTGTACGAATTCCAACACATTAGAATCCACCCGCCTGGGCGACTTACTTCCGAGTGTCTTCAAATCGCGCCATGTGCTACGGTACTCATTTGTTTTCCTCAGTTCTTTCTTTGCCTTATAAACATACAAGGCATGTCCAAAATGTTGTTACATGAAATTCCACTAATGAACCAGTTATACGGCAATAATATACAGTAGGCCTACATTGATATTCTGATATTACAAATGTAGGCCTATTTTTGATTCCATTGTTTTCCAAATTAACTCCTATGTATCAGTAGCAGATGCCGCTGCAGTCGAATGTTGAAACCGCCATTTGTATTGTGTTTCCGATCTTTCTGTTATATAGTCTTTTGTGGTCAGTCCAGGTCAGTCGTCTGTCGAGAATATATATTGCTGCTTCTACGAATTGTTAAACCTTTCATTTTGTATACCATAACTATGGCATACTAGAAAGTGACTACGCAGAATTACTGGGCCAGTTTGTCTCAATAATTCATTGCCAGCTTTAAGAGTGGGCTTCCCTGTGTAAATACGACCTCTGACATACACAGGAAATATAATTATAAAACTGACTCCATTATTAAGGTGACTGGCGAAGTGCTTCTATGCTCCTCTTCATAATTTACTGTCATGGATATCCGAAGAATTGTACCAATAACAGGTGACGGAAATTGCTTATTTAGAGCAGTTTCGTACTGTTTATATCGAAATGAAGAACGTCATAGTGAGTTGCGTTTGCAAACTGTTACAAAAATTGTTGCTGACTGGAATATTTAAAAGGATTTTATTATTGGCGATGAGTCTCATCGCCTTCCCTTTTTTTTTAATTAAAAAACAGATACACACACTAATACAGCCATCACATTTAACACCGGTTATCAGACAGATTCTACACACACCCAAAGTACACGGGGCTACATGACCGCGTTGTCGCAGCCCCTAAACTAAAGAACCAACCAACCCCTCAGCAACCAACTTTAGTATGAAAATCTTATGGCTCTGAACGGTGCATATGCTGGTCATGTTGAACTCCATTGTATAAGCCAATTGTTTAATGATTATTTGTTTAGAGTGCATAACAATGAGACTAACCACGTTGTGGATTATGGCAATGGAAGTGTTATTTGTCATTTATTGTTTAGCGGCTCCGTTGATGCAGCACACTATAGTGTGATAGAATACGACATTCATTTGGGGATAAATCCTACTGTAAATAGACGCATTCGACGAAAAAGAACATTAACCGGTCGTGTGGAAACTACAAATAGACGCAAAACAATGAGAAATCGGAGAAAAGGTGAAACCACTGTTAATATACAATATAAGTCTGCCATTTCAGAAACAATGCCAGATATTATGCCGTACAGCGTTGGGTCCTTGACGAACGAATGTAAACATTGTTCTGCATTGTTCTTCTCTTGCGAAAAAACTACGTTGGTTACTTTGGCATTTGCTGTTGCAATGGTAAAATTGATCTGCCGAAATATAAAATACTTGACAGGCTTAAACCATTTTTCACTGGAAATGATGATACCTCAAGGAACTTCAGAGAGAATATTCGGCAGTACAACAATTCTATGTCCTTAGTTTCCTTTGGTGCCAATGTTACCGTACCACCTGAACACGGTCCATATTGTTTTAAAATTTCAGGAATTGTACATCATAGCATTTCTTCCATATATTCCAAAAATATAAGCGACAGTTGTTACGGCCAGTTATATATATTAGACTGCTCAGAAGCTAATCAAATCAGACTAGCAAATCGAGCGAATTCTTGTATCAGGGAGGGTACACTTCATATTCTAAATAACATTTTTCAAGAGAATAACCCCTACATTCAACTGTATAAGACAATGCATTCAAAAATATGCAAAGAAAATGAACTGGCTTTAAGAGAAAAACGTCAACCGTTAGATTTGGTCATGCGCTTTTACCATGAACCTCAAGAAGATCCTAGACGATACAATAACCCAGCCTCCTCAGAGATTGCTGCTATTTTTGAAACACCAGACGGTGCTCTGGCTTCACACCGCCACATAGCCGTATTTTCCAATCAGGGAGTTTTAAAGGAAATTGATGTTGACAGTATGCATTGTGATCCATTAACTTACGTTTTAATCTGGCCTTGCGGAGAAACAGGGTGGCATATTTCACTGCCAACAGGAGGGAAACGTAAGACGAACGTTAGGCAAAATATGACAATGCGTGAATATATTTTGTATAGGCTGTCGATTCGAGGTTGTCCTCCCGCAGGAGGTTTCAACCCTTTACTTAATGCAGGTAAACTTACCCAACAATTAATAGTTGACTATTATTGTCGAATAAAAGGAGATAGACTAAAATATATTCGCAATCAACAAACGAAATTGCGTGTCGATACCTACGTTGGTCTTGCTGATGCTTTACACTTTAGAGCTGAAAATGAAAGTTTAAGAGCTGGTCGCATAGTTATTTTGCCTTCTACTTTTATTGGTAGTCCCAGAAATATGTTGCAAAATTATCAGGATGCAATGGCAATTGTGAGAAAATTTGGCAAGTCAGACCTCTTCATAACTTTCACTTGCAACCCATCATGGCCTGAAATTACTACTAGCCTCCAACCTTATGAAAATGCAAACAATAGACCTGATGTCGTCGTTCGCGTTTTTCATGCGAAAGTGAAGGAACTCTTGCGTTTAATAAATCAAAAGCAAATTTTTGGCGAGGTGCAAACTTTCTTATACACGGTTGAGTTCCAGAAGCGAGGTTTACCTCATATACACTTACTGGTTTGTCTTCGAGACAGTTGTAAATTACGAGATCTGATATTGATAGGACAGTTTCTGCAGAAATACCAGATCCTTCCAATACAACATTGTACAACTTAGTAAAGACACACATGGTACATGGACCTTGCGGCCTTCTGAATCCCAATTCAATTTGCATGAAGTGTTTTCCAAAAGACTTTGTGCCAAAAACTAAAGAGAATGTGAACGGCTATCCACTTTACCGTAGGCGACAGAATGGAAGATCATATACTAAACGAGTACAAGGCACCAATGTTGAAATCGACAATCGCTTCATTGTTGCATACAATCGTTATCTATTGATGTACTTTCAGGCCCATATTATCGTCGAAATCTGTGCAAGTGTACACAGCATCAAATACATCAAATACATATGCTTATAAGGGGCATGATTGCGCTAACTTGAAAATCACGGCAAACAATGGAATGTTACATCATGACGAAGTGTCTACGTATTTGAATGCTAGATATATTGGGTCAAGTGAAGCTGCATACAGGATTTTTGGTTACAACATGCACGAACAGTCCCACATTGTTGCCAGGTTACCTGTCCATTTACCAGACCAACAAGATGTATTTTTTCATGCCGATGATGCTCCCAAAGCATTAATACGGGCTCAGTTAAAAAGTACACAACTCACTGCATGGTTTCAGCTGAACCAAAATCCAACAACTAGGAGTGCATATATTTATCCTGAAACACCCGTTCATTATGTATGGGATAAATGCAAATGCATTTGGAAAAAAAGACTTAGATTCGAAAAGGTAATAGGTCGGATGTACAATGTTTCTCCATCTGAATCAGAAAGATACCATCTGCGCTTACATTTACTTTATATAGTAGGTGCCACAAGCTTTGAGGATCTCCGAACATACCAAAGTGTTACCTGCCCAACATATAAGGATATGGCACTTAAGTTTGGTTTGCTTATCGATGATTCAGAATGGCAACGCTGTTTGATGGAAGGATCGGTTTTCCAAATGCCCTTTCAACTGAGACAGTTATTCGCCTACATATGCATATTTCATCAACCTTGCAATGCCAGTCACTTATGGGACATGCACATAAACTCTCTCTGTGAAGATTATTTAAAGTCTGAAGACGAAAATACAGCTTATCAACTATCTCTCAGAGATATTAATAAAACTCTGCAATTGCATGGTTTCTCTCTCCCAACATTTAACTTTCCTGTTGGTACTGACACACACTCCAACGATCAAACTACTAATGAGCCAGTGTTCCCTTTTGATTTGGCTGACCTGATGTCCTTAGCAAACCAGGAACAACTTTCAATTATTAATGAAATCACTAGCATTCTTCAAAATAACAACACAACTGTCACGAACGCATTCTTTACCGATGGTGCTGGGGGCACAGGAAAAACATTTATTTACCGATGCTTAATACAAAAGTTCTGCAGTTTAGGGCTTCATGTTATAACAGTAGCATGGACCGGAATAGCCGCTGTTTTGCTACCCAACGGTCGAACAGTACACAGTATATTCAAAATTCCTCTAAATTTAAATGAGAGTTCAATGTCTGGATTAAAATTAAATTCCATAGCAGCTGACGATATTCGATTAGCACGGCTCACAATATGGGATGAAGCCCCAATAGCAAATATTCATTCATTAATGTGTGTGAATCGTCTCCTAAAAGATATTATGGGTAATGACATTCCATTTGGTGGGAAAATTACTGTTCTTGGAGGAGACTTTAGGCAGGTTTGCCTGTTGTGCCGCACGCTTCTCGCCAAACAATTATTCAAAACTGTATTAAATACCCTCCTCTTTGGCCCTCTTCAAACTACGCTGCTTACATAAAAACATGAGGTTGAAACCAGAAGAAATTGAATTTTCTAATTT
This sequence comes from Meconema thalassinum, assembly GCA_946902985.2. Lineage (NCBI taxonomy): Eukaryota > Metazoa > Arthropoda > Insecta > Orthoptera > Tettigoniidae > Meconema > Meconema thalassinum. Next base: position 69,710,908 of record OX336399.1, on the reverse strand, counting down.
TTTGTTACAAATTGGTAACGGTGACTACCCCTCTGTAGATGGTGAGGAATCAAATGTTATTGAACTACCACCCAGAATTTTAGCGCATGATGATATCGTGACAGATTTACGGCGAAACATTCATTTCTACGAAAGATAATCAATTTCTCGAAAGTATGCATTCTAACACCAAAAAATGAACACTGTAAAGAAATTAATTTGAAAGTCATCAAACTTATACCCGGTAGTTCAAAAACATACACCAGCGTTAACAGATTAATTACTGAAGATGAAAGCCAGCTACTTCAATTTCCTACAGAATTCTTGAATTCCTTGGAATTAAGTGGTTTGCCTCCACATATTCTTACTCTAAAAGTTGGAGCCATAGTTATGCTTCTCAGAAATCTGAACGTTTCCCAAGGGCTCCTGAACGGAACCCGATTATTTGTATAGAATATGTATGAACATTGCTTTGATTTGGAAATAATCAGAGGAGATAAAATTGGGCAGAGAGCTCTAATCCCTCGAGTTGATTTAACACCATCCGACAACACCCTTCCATTTTCTTTTAAGAGACGTCAATTTCCAATTCGCTTGGCATTCTGTATCACAATCAATAAAGCTCAAGGGGAAACTCTCAAACGTGTAGGTCTCTATTTATCTCAGCAAGTTTTCAGTCATGGCCAGTTATATGTTGCAATGTCAAGAGTGCGATCTTTCAACGCCCTTAAAGTTTCAATAGTGCCAAAAAGTAGTCGTACAAAGAATGTCGTATATAAGGAAATTCTTCGGTAATTATTTTACCATTGACCATCATGTTTCGACTTCGTAAAGCACTCTCGACAAAAGCTCTTGGCCTGCAGAGTGTCTTTAAGAGAAAAAATTATGTTACCGACCTATGTTATTGTGATGGTTGTATTAATGTGTGTATCTGTAACTAAAGTGAGGATTGGGAAGGAGAACGCCGAGGCCTTAAGTAAGGAACCATCCCGGTATTTGCCTGGAGTGGAAGTGGGAAACCAAGAGAAACACATCCAAGATAGTTAATTTTGGAATCGATCCTACCTCTCCTCAGTTTTACCTCACGAGACTGAGTGCGTCCCGTTCCAGCCCTCAGGCCAGAATTAAATTTCTTGGCAGAGCAGGGAAATGAATCCGGATCTCTGGGTCGATGGCCAAGAATATAGTCTTAATAGTGGGCTTCCCTATGGTTAATGCGTTTTTTGACATGTACGGGACATATAATTCTAAAACTGCCTCCATTACGGTGGCTGGCAAAGTGAGTCTGTGCTCATCCTGTAATTGGTGAAGTGATTCTATGCTCCCCTGCATAGTTTGCTGTCATAGAAACCCAAAGGATTGTACCTATAACAGGCGATAGAAATTGCTTATTTCGAGAAGTTTCGTGCTGTTTATATCAAAATGAAGAACATCGCCCTGAGCTGCATTTGCAAACTATTGCAAACATTGTTGCTGGCAAGGATAATTATAAGGATTTTATTATTGACGAACAGCTTCATCGCATTCTCCTCAGCAACCACCTTAGTATGAAAGTATCTGGACGGTGAATACACTGGTCATGTTGAACTTCATTGTATAAGCCAATTGTTTATTGATTTTATTTGATTAGAGTACATAACAACGAGTCTAACCATATGGTTGGTTTTGCAATGGGAGTATTATTTGCCATTTAATATTTAGCGGCTCCATTGATGCAGGGCACTATAGTGTTATCTAAGAAGATGTTAATTTTGGGAGAAATACTACTATAAAACCCCGTTCGACGAAAAGGAACATTGTCCGGTCGTATGTAAACTACAAATTGACGCAATAAAGTGAGAAATCGGACAAAATACAAAGCCACTTTAAAAATCCAATATAAATATGCCATAAAAATACTCCCATTTTCTTTTAAGAGCCACCAATTTCCAATAGCTTGGCATAATTTATCACAATCAATAAAGCTCAAGGGGAAACTCTGGTAAGTGTAGGTCACTATTTGCCTCATCAAGTTTTCAGTCATGGGCAGTTATATGTTGCAAAGTCGATCTTTCTCTGTAATCATACAAAGAATGCGTATAAGAAAATCCTTCCGTAAATATTTTCCCAATGACCGTCATGTCTTGACGGGTTACAACTAGTATATATATAAATCCTTAAAATTATCTAAGAAAATTTAGGCAATTATATGATTAATCTTCTGAAAAATATCTATGAAATAATATTGTAAATATTCCTCTTCTGAAAAAATTATGGTTCGCTGAACATAACCATATAATTGCCTAAATTTTCTTAGATAATTTTAAGGATTTATGAATGTTTTTTCCAAATTATTCTTTTAAAACGTATTGTAAGGATATCCATTTTTAATTAAGCTTTTTCCTTAGAATATGTACACTGACCTGCAAAAAAAAAGTGGAACACTTTAATTTTTTATGTAATTTCTTAATTTATTCCTCTAAAATGTATTGGTTTTCCAATATTTGCATTATTCATGTAAATTTTAGATGGCTGGCTACAGAAAATACCGAAACATGTTTTACAACACGCTTTAACTCACAAATTTCGTTACATTTTGCAAATCTTACAATTTTCTATTTTTTTTGTAATGTTCTTTTTGGCTGGTTTTTATCAAACTTATTGCCAAACTTATGCTTCAGAAACGTGGACAATGAAGAAAAGAGACATAAGCAGAATACAGGCAGGTGTAATGAAGTTCCTGCGAAGTAGGATCGGAGTAACAAGAAGAGGCAGGGTGAGGAATGAAAAGGTCAGGGAAATGGTGAAAGAGGAGCCCTTGCAAGGTAGGATTGAGACATCAAGACTGAGGTGGTATGGACACTTAAAGAGAATGGATGAGAAGAAGATTCCCAAGAGGATACATGAGATGCAGATGCAGAAGAAACAACCAAGGGGAAGACCAAGAGATCGATGGCTGAAAGGAGTGGAGGAATGTGTCAAGAAGAGAGGCGAGGACTGGACCAGAGTGACAGCGGAGAGATGGAAGAAAGAAATAAGTGGCGAGGCTTATGTTCCAAACAGACCCAGCCTGGGGCTGGAAACTGTACAAGATGATGATGATGATTGCCAAACAAAACAGTATTAATGTTTGCTCTGCACTGCACAAGAACACTGGTCACTAAAAAAGAGTGTTTCCACCCTTAGCGTCTATGACAGCTTGTAAACGCTTGGGCATACTGTTCACAACTCGTAGAATGGCATCTGCCGGGATGCGATCCCATTCCTCCAGCAGAGATGTTCTCATTTGTGCCAAGGTGGTGTGGTCACGCTGTCTGACGTTCCTTCCAAGCATATCCCATACATGTTCGATGGGGTTTAAGTCAGGACTGCGAGCTGGCCAGTCCAGGGTTTGAATCCCCACTTCCTGCAGATATTGTACAACACAGTGAGCAGTATGAGGGCGGGCATTATCCTGCATCAGCATGAAATTCTGACCTATGAAAGGCGCAAAGGGCATCACATGGTTCATCAGGACTCTTCGATGTACGTTTGGGAATTAAGCGTCGCGTGATCGATGCACATCAACACAGTGCGGGCCATAACGTTGATGCCACCCCACACCATAACCGAGCCACCTCCAAATGGAGTCCTGGAGAAGGAAGCAACAGGGCTGTACCTCTCTCCGCGCCTTCTCCACACTCTTTCTCTTCCATCAGGAGATCTAAGATTAAAGCGACTCTCGCCAGTGAAGAGAACAGAGACCCACTACTCGTGGGTCCATCCCAGATGCTGCCTTGCGAAGCGAAGACGCGCCTCTCTGTGATGTCGTTCGAGTGAGGGTCCATGTGCAGGTCTCCTGGACGAATGATGAGCTTCTTCAAACCTTCTTCTTACTGTTCGCTCACTCACTCTCACATTTCTGACATTTTCCAGTTGATTTCGTGCCTGGACTGCTGTGGTATGGCGATCACGCCGAACTTGCAGGGTGAGAAATCTATCATCCCTGGCACTTGTGCATCTTCTCGTCTCCTGTCGTAAGTTTGGAGTTCTCTGTAACGTTGCACTGCACGGTGAATGCTACCGAGAGATGATCCAATGACCTCAGCAACATAACGGAAGCTGCAGCCATCCTCCACCAATGCAACTGCTTGTGCAGCTCCTTCACGGCTAAGAGGCATGTTTTAGTGTGAACTGCACATGGATAACTTGCTAAAATGTATGACAATGGTTCACACGTGTTCAACAAAAGCCAGTTGCTATCCCTAGAACAACAATAAGCGAGCGGCAACACTCATAAACCGTAAACGCTTACAGTGTGCTTCCCGCCATAAAACCAGTAAGATAGGCTCATCAAAGATCGGGGGTAATTGGTGGTAATAAACCACCCTAAGAAATGTCATATTATCAATTTCTATTCACGGATGTTTCAGATGTTTGTTCTAATGCGTGAAAAGCTTTTAAAATGTGATTAAATCTTTTTCATGGCTAATTTTATACTATTTATATTACTTTTTTTAACTGTTCCACTTTTTTTTGCCGGTCAGTGTATTTTGTTCTCTTAATTGTGCTGAAGAAGAAACCATTGTTGTTTCAAAACATGTACACTTCAAATAATCTATAAATTGTAGACATTTAAGTGTGTTTCTGTTAGCATTGATTTGGCATATAATTAATTAACTTAAGTGTTTCTTAGTTATTCTGTCAATACGGATCCAAACAATTTGCTATTATGGCAAATATTTTTGCTTATTAAGTTAGAGCACGTCGAGATTTGGTATTGTTAGCAACGATAAGCTGACGACAGAAGACAAAATAGAAGTCCGTCTGTTGAACTCTTGCGAGATTTGGCGCTCCACAAGCTAAATAAGTAATTGTTAGGTTAGAACACGTCGAGATCTGGTATTGTTAGCCATGATAAGCTGACGACAGAAGACAAAATAAAGAAGGCCATCGGTTGAACTCTTGCATGATTGGATATAGGGGTATGGGTTATGGTGTTGAAAGACATCATTAAGAGCTTCTTGAAGACTGGCATTGCATATGCATTGGACGGAATTTAGGATGATGCAGTATGGGATGATGATGCACGCGAGAGTAGCTCAGAGATTGGCAGCAGCGATGCCAGTTGACAATTCCAGTCGTCTTGTTTCAATAATGCAAATGTTACGTTATTTAGGGAATAAGGTATTTCCCTCACAAATCCCCGCATATATCTCACACCGAAGATTTTCGCACTTATTTTCAGTCAGAAAAGTGCGAGGTATATGCGAGCAAGTACGGTATATTCTCCGTTTTTTGTCAAGGGTCTTCATGGCCTGTTGAGCACAGTAAATGATGATTAGATTTCTCTATTACAATAAATACATATTTTTTCGAATACATGTAGAAAATGTAAATACTGTACTGATGATTTTTTTTAGTAGCCTAATAATCCTTTATACTCCTTTGTTCATAATACATTAGTAGGTTTTTATATAGGCCCATACAAAGCAGAATGCCTAGGTTTCTGAATGTGAAAGCTGAAGAAATGACTGGGGCTTGATATGATTAGTAAATTTGAAAATGATGGAGCTATTAATGTACTTACCACTCTTTCCATGAACCCTACAAAACACCAAAAGGCATCTACTTCATTGGTCATTAGACACAGGATAGGAGAAAGCAAGTCACTCATTCCCTGCACGTAACCCAGATCGAAGTCATACATGACATACGTCATGAGGATGTCGTATAGTAGTTGAAGATTAGGGTTGTTCTCGCCAGCAAAGAAAGGGATGGTGCGGTCTGTTCTGTTTACATCTTTTTCTGGAAATACAAAGAAGAAAAGTTTTATTAACTAAATAGTTTCTTTATTGTAGAAAACTGGAAATTGCTACATCCAAAGTAACTATCCTCCTTCCCAAATTATTCTCTGGGAATGCACCTCAAAGAAATTGAGTCGAGTCTAAAATGTAGGCTAGTGTACTATATTCAACAAACAGGATGAGAAAGAATATACAAATTTCACTTAAGGACATTGTAAAAAATGACGCTAGGCAGTGTGACCTACGACACGAGGTGGGAGGGGATATCTCCCTTCCGTAATGTCTTATTTGTTAACCCCCTGTGGGATTCCTATAGGTACTCACCACATAAGACAGTGGCAGGTTCAGAGGCATAATTGGTAGCATGCCGAGCTTCTACGCCCAAGAACGCGGGTTCAAACCCGGCCGAAGTCGTCGGATTTTTAGGAGCGTTAAAAATCCCTAGTATGCCTACCTTCGGAGGGAAAGAAAAGCCGGCGGTCTCATGTCATAGATTTATGGCATGAAAAAGAACCTTCCACTAACTACACTTGTGTGAAGCCAAAATTTGAAGGTAAGAATTAACACTATTAGTTCCAACGTTCCCCACCAGGTGCTGACTGTGATGCCATCTAGTACCCAAGCCCGCAAGCTAGGTGTCGTGGACGGTAGCATTTGTTGGCAAAAGTAGGAACTACAATACTTGAAATTATTGTCTGCAGTCCTTACTCAGGGTGTCTACGGTAAGGATGAAGTAAACATTAGTTACTTTTTAGCTACCTTTTAGTTTAATTTTTGATTTCAAGATACGTCTGCGGTCTGCAAGCAAAGGGGCTCATCACGCGGTGAAGAAAAACAACAATGAACACTGTGTTTAAAGCGGTAAATAAAATTCACTTACGGTGTTATAAAAATTTGAAAAATAATAAATAAATACTATATATTTACCATATATACCCGAATGTAAGACGAGGTTTTTTCCCACTTTTTGTGTTATAAAAATTTGGGGTAGTCTTATATTCAGGGTACGGTATAATTTTTTTTTTTTTTTAAATTGTTATATTATTATTTGCAAAGTAGTATGTGGGTGTTGGCATCTTGTAACTCGCAACAAATCAATGCGTTAATGAAGATTAAAATATGGTTTGTTATGTTTAATTACCATGCATATACGAATAGCGTACATTTTGAGGTTAGGATTTACGCATGCACGTCATTTTAAGAGGATAATTTATATGTTCGAAAGCATACGGAAATATGTTTTAAAACAATCTTTACAAGAACAACCAGTCAGTTTTACGAGCAGTAATTGAGTGATCAACGTATCTTAATTTAATAACATCTCCCATTCTTGAACAAAGAAATTATAGAGTATGTCTTGGAAAAGCGGGCAGAGGGATTTCCGATAACACGAGACGTTATAAAAATGAAAGCACGACCTTGAGGGCATATATTGTGCGAGTTATGAGTTAGTGAGTTGTTGGTTTTTTTTTTTAAATCTGTAAGAGGCAGTTGATAACTAGGCCTCGTCTTATATTCGGGGTCGTCTTACATTCGGGTATATACGGAATTATCAAATGAGTTGTTTCAGCTAATATGTCTTCTTGTGCACAAGGTATTTTTATAATTGCCAAGAGGTTGCTCTGCTGTTGACCATTTGGCGAGATTTCCTTTGTCGCGCGGTAGATCACGAAGAAATTTATGGGACATTACGTGATTGTAACCGAATTCTGTCTTCGCCGTCAAGTACGGAGAAATATCGAAATGTTACACGATGGGTGCTGGTCTCACCAGTTTGTCGAGATTCCCGTAGTTTTCACGATAGAACACTGATATATTGCGATGTAGATAATCGGTGTCACGTTTAGTCATTCAACGAGATTTCAATTGTCCTTGAGGTCGGGCACGAGAAAATATAGCATTATTAGGCAATTGGCGCCACTTGCTGCCCGTCTGACAAGAATCCAGTTGACCTAGTCATTGAATGCGGAGAAATATCGCGATGTATCGCAATCGCTGCCGCTCTCGGCTGTTTTACGAGATTCACGTTGTCCTCGCGATATTATGCAATCCGTGCCACACTCGGCCGTTGAACGATTGTCTATCTGTCCTGACAGAATGGTGGAGGCAAGCTCAAGGTTGGGCATGGTTAAAATTCACGAGTAGTTATGGACATGTTGTATGGCCGGCGCCATGATTCCCGCTGTCCCTATGCTGTGGTTGGGAGTTCATCAGTTCAGGGTGGATCACGTGGAGAAATTAGTATCGCGATGCTACGTAGGCTGTCATTTTTAAGTGGGTTGATGCACTTCTCGCTCCCCGTACACTTTTACGTACAGGCCTGAGGTCATGGGAAACGTAGCGAGTAGGTTTCGGAATGTTTCGTGATTGGTGCCCAATCACCCTTGACGGGATTCCCGCAGTCCAGTCCTCATGGTCACAAGTTCACGACAGGGGACGGGTTTTATGATTTTACGCAACTGATGTCGATCTCGGTCCATTTGACGAGATTCCCGTGGGCAAGTCGTGCGGACAGCCGGCCGTCTTGAGGATGAATGTTCGAAGTAGGTATCAAATATTAAGAATTATTCTGAGAGGATTGCACGAATAATACGACAAGAGGACACGCTTTTTTCGAATGCGAATCACGAATTGTACAAGTTATACAAGTTTTCGAAATAACCGGTTAGATTATAATATATACGAGTAAACCCAAGTTCGAAGGAGAAATCGACATATAACGGAATTTTGAATTAACCATACTGGATGTCGCAAATTTACGAGACAGATTTTTAAAATAAGTTATAGTCTACGTTTTTCGAAGCTTTTTCAGAATACTTTTTAGAAACGGTAACATTTTGCAAGATTGCGACATTCAATTATTTCGCGTTATTTCTGGACTTCAATTTGACATAGTCTCCAAATAAATGCGAGGTTTCTGATTAGTTTCAGAAGTTTTCGTGAATAAACGTCTCGCGAAAAGTCAGGTTTCCTAATAACACAGAAAAACATTTCACACAAAACTTAAAAGTCTTCTTGATGCCAAAAATATATGCTGAACGATGTATACCACTCAGGGTATCCTAAGCATGCATTTCCTCGAGGTCAGGCACGGCGAAATATACCTAATGCAATCGGCGCCGCTTGCGTGAAACTCGCTCCATCACAATCTCTGAGCTTAAGAGGCACGAGTTTAAACGATTCAATCTTCCTTCAGAAAATTTTCGTTACCCGTATGTAAAATTCGTTACCTTTTTCGTTACATTCGTTATCGGTAGACACCCTGTTACTTGAATTAAAAACAGATAACACACACTAATACAGCCATCACAATCAACACCGGTTATCAGACAGTTTCTACACACACCCAAAGTACACGGGGCTACATGACCGGGTTATCGCAGCCCCTAAACTAAGGAACCAACCACATAAGACAGTCTATTCCAACATCCAAATAAGGGGCAGATGACCTCGTAATTCCGCCCCTTAAAACAACAATAACTAAGTAACTAACAATATCCAAATACACTATCCCCCACATATTATTTACTGGGTATAGGCCTACCCCTGAAACTGTTATTTGTAACTCTTCAGTCTGTCAACATGAATTTTCCCAATGAGTGGGCGGTGTACAATGCATAATATCAGGTGAGGACATGACAGTATACTCACCAATGAGACTTTTCCTATCCCTGAAATCAGCAAATCTCTCTTCTTGTGCCGGAGAGATCGTTCGCCATTGCAGTTTCATTCGAAAATATTCTTCAGTCTTCTGTTTCCTCAAATTTTGACGATCAACACTAGTTGAATCCCAGGGATAATAACCCAGAAGGAACTTCCATACATCATATCGTAACCCAGGAGCTATGCCCTAAAAATAAAAAGACATGAGGATGATATTAACAATTATTTGATAACGTTTCAGTCGAAATACAACTACAGACACAATTAAGCAGTAGTTTTTACAAACAATGAGTTAAAATGTTAAAATATGCAAACATACGAGGGTCACTTCCTAAGTCATGGCAACTACTTTATTTTAGACAAATGCATTGTTATACAAACATTTCATTGTACACGTATGAAAATACATAATGTACCTTACCAATCATGTCTGTTGCGTGAGTTTCTGAGGAAGTATAGCAGGCAAAGGAGAAGAGTGAAATTAAGAAAAAGTTACCGGGATCATATGTCATATAATGTTAAGAACAATACATTAACACATAAACACATGATGAACACATTAACATCATTCAAAGTAATCTCCAAGGCAATCAAATGTTTGCTGCCAATGAGGAAAATGACTAACACCATTACCTCCTCCACTGTCCAATCTCGCGTCACACTGTGCTATGTCTTCTCGCGTATGGAAGAGTCTCCCATAAAATTAAGCTTTCAATTTTGGTATCAAATTGAAATCATACGGTGACAGATCAGGAGAGCTGGGAGGAGAATTGTTAGTTTTATTAGTCCCATCTCCACCACCGTTAATGGGTCTGAATAGTGTTTGCCGTATGGGCTGTTGCTAATTGTGCTATTTTTACGTATGCACCTTGTTCTAGTCAACTCAAACATCAACAATGCACCGACTGACTTGAGCATGCATCCCTCTTCTTCGGACTTGTATTTCTACACCATCTAGCGGCATCTACAAGTACTATATATTCTACTGTAAATGTTGCATATCAAAACATGTGGACTGCGGTCCAGGATGCCGCAAGAAAAGATAGTTGACATGACTTAGTGAGTGACCCCCATATGTGGTTGTGTTCTGCTTCTGAAAGCTGCACTGACTGCTGGAATGTTAGCCCGCATTGCTGTTTGAACAGCAGGACACAAGTTCCAAATACATTTGCACATCTCAACATTTCTTTAACACAGGGTTCGTAGACAAATACTTCTTAACTGTGCCTATAGTTATACAGTAAAACTTCAATAATTCTAAATTCATCAAATTCCTCGAATTTAGAGGTACTGTCCGCGCATTATATCTGTGCCTCTGACGACCATTGTATTTCTAGGAATATGAAGTGTCATCGACTTGTCAATTTCTCTACTCCTATTTACGTGACATTACCCCTCATGTTGGGGCTCGGGAGTTTTGACGATACGGTATACTCGGCCGACTTAGCCTGATGCAGTCAGCACATTTCATTAGTACTTGCCAGACTATTGTCAGAAAATGTAGTCCTGCAGTACTGTTGAATTATTTTTTGCAGTAATTAATGTGTTAAGTTGGTGTTATTTTTTTTAGTTACATTTTTAAGTAAAGTTATAAGATGCCACCTGTAATCTCTAAAGTTAAAACCAAGAAACAGAACAGCCCAAGTAGGGAGATGGTGGCTAATGTGGAAAACGAAGTGGCTTGCGGTGATTTCAATATTCCTGTTAACCAAGCACAGTTTAGGACCGCGGTGGCCACAGGTGTATCTAAAAGAATGGTGTGTGTTATAAAGAGAGAGTTGGGCGATATTGAGAAAGGAGAATCAAACTCGTTTGCAACTCCTGGTAAAACTCGTGCGAGAAGTAATACTGTTACTAATTTAGACGACTTTGACCGGTATGTATTAAAGAGGACTGTTCATGGCGATGTAAATAATAAAAATAATAACAATAATAATTATTATTATTATAAATACAATAGTGATTTGAGAAATGCTTTTGCTGAGACTAGTACAGTCGATAGACCTTTCCTGGAAGTGATGACGTACGTCGCCGGTAGAGATATAATGCGAGCACAGTACTTTTTTTCATGTTATTTAATCTAACTCAAAATATGGATAAATTATAATTCGAAGGGCAATGCAGATTCCACGAATGATTTTCAAACTTTTAGGTCGAAATGTTAAAAAAAATGTCTTTAAAAACAACGCAAATCTTACAAAAACTATCGGCCCATGCTTTGAGATACACATCCTCAAATACACAGCTCTCGAACGATGATTATTTTGATGTTGTACAAACGAATAATCAATATTTGTGAATCATCAACAACGATTATGGCCGATAAAACGATGTTTCGAGGCAAACTGTTACGTAGTTCATTTGGTTGCGCTAATAAAAGGAATGTTCTCATCATCATCATCATCATCATCATCATTTCCCCTTATCCAGCTCCTGCCGGGTCGGGGTATTTATGGCACTTCTCCACTTTCCTCTTTCCTTCCACCATTCTTCTTCCACGATCTTGTCCCAGTCCAGATTTCTTTTTCTTACGCCGTTCTTCACTGAATCCATCCACCTTGTTCTAGGTCTTCCTCTTGGTCTCTTACCCTTGCACTTCGCCTCCAGCATCTGTCTTGGTATTCTATTTTCCTCCATCCTCTTTACATGTCCAAACCACCTTAGTTTATTCTTCTCAATTCTCTCATTTAGTTTTCCCATCCCAACTTCCTTCCTAACATCTTCATTCCTCACTCTGTCTTTCCTTGTCTTTCCTACCATACTTCTTAGGAATTTCATTTCACTGGCTTGGATTCTACTCTCTTGCCTGCTTGTCAGGGTCCAAGTCTCAGCTGCATAAGTTAATATGGGTACATAGTACACTTTATACATTACCTCCTTGCTTTTCCTTGGTACTTCCTTATCCCAAACAAGTTTTCTTACACTTTGATAGAATGCATTGCTCTGCTGTACCCTCCTGCCAATCTCCATGTCCAACCTACCAGTTTGCATCAATTCACTTCCTAGGTATTTGAACGTGTCCACAATTTCCAAACTCTGACTTCCAATTTTCACAGTGCCCTTTCCTTGTCTTTCCCCTCTTGTCATCACCATGGTCTTGCTTTTCTCTATACTGATTTTCAGGCCGTACTTCTGAATATTTTCGTTCAGTGCATCTAGTTGTTTTTGCACTTCTTCGGTGTTCCTTCCCCAGACCACAATATCATCTGCAAATAACAGTAACTTCATTTCTTTATGTTCATATGCTTCCTTTGTTTCCTTTACTATTTCATCCATCACCATTATGAACAAGAGAGGTGACAGCACACTCCCCTGTCTTAGTCCAGTCTTGTTCGTAAACCAATCTGTCTTTCCAACTGGGGTCAGTACCCTGCTAACACAGTTGTTGTACATTGCTTGCACCATTTCCAACATTTCTCTTCCCAGTCTCTTCTTAACCATGGTTTCCCATACCTTCTCTCTGGGGACACTATCATATGCCTTTTCTAGATCTATGAAAGTCATGATCAAATCCTCTCCATATTCCCAGTTCTTTTCCATCCCCTGCCTCAAGCTAAAGATTGGGTCCACTGTGGATCTTCCACTCCTGAAGCCATACTGTTCCTCTTGCAACTCTCCTTCCACCTTTCTTCTCATTCTTCTTTCCAATATCCTTTCCAGTATTTTTACTATCTGGGATATGAGGGTGATCCCTCTATAGTTATCACACACCTTCTTGTCCCCCTTCTTAAACACTGGTATTATTAGCCCTTTCTTCCAGTCTTCTGGTACACATTTCCATTTCCACACACACTTTAGCAGTCGATACAGCCATTGCATACCAACAGGTCCAGCAGCCTTTATCATTTCTACACTGACTTCATCCACCCCTGTTGCTTTTCCCATCTTCATTTTCTGTACTGCTAATTCCACCTCCAGCATTGTTATATCATCTTCTGTTATAGAGTCCTCAGGTTGTGTCACTTCCATCTCACCAGTACCATTGCTCACATTCAAAAGCTTATCGAAATACTCCTTCCATCGTCCCTTTATCTCTTCTGGGTGTGTTAACAACTCTCCATCTTCCTTTTTCACAAGCTTTGTAGTAACTCTTTCTTTCCTCTTACTTCTTAGAAGCCCATACAGCATCCTTTTACTGCCACTTACATCTGTTTCCATTCTTCGTGTAAATTCTTCCCAACTTTTCTTCTTTTCTTCTCCTACCACTTTCTTACACCTCCGTTTGCTATCGTGATACTTCCTTTTGCTTTCTTCTGTTTGATCTCGGTTCCATTCTTTCCATGCAGACTTCTTTTCTTTCACTGCTTTCCTCACTTCCTCATTCCACCATGGTGTCTCCTTCTCTTTCACTCTTGTTGACGTCCTACCACAAGCACTCTCTGCTGCACCAACAAATGCCTTTTTAAAGTGAGACCATTCCTCTTCTATGTTTTGCACTTCAGTAACTGGGATTTGTTGCTTCAATCTCTCCTGAAAATCTTCCTGTACGGTTTTGTCTTTCAATTTCCATACTTTTATTTTACTTTCTCTGATCTCCTTTAGGTTTTCCAATTTTTCCCATCTAAATTTTGCCACCACAGCTCTATGGTCCCCATCAAATGCTTCTCCTGGTAAAGCTGTCACATCTATCAGCTTTCTGCGATTAGTCCTTTCCACCAGAAAGTAGTCAATTACTGATTTTGTTCTTCTATCGCCCCAACCATATCTCGTAATTTTCCTGCTGTTTTTCTTCCGAAACCATGAATTACCCACTATCAGTCCATTCCTTTCACAAAAGTTTACAAGTTCCTCTCCTTCCCGGTTCTTTTTCCCATATCCATATGGTCCAATGACTTCTTCCTTTCCTTGTCTCTCGTTTCCGACTTGTGCATTCATATCTCCCATGATCACCACTTCTACATCTGAAATTACTCTTTCTACATCCTCCAGGAATACTTCAATATCTTCTTCTCTGTTTCCAGTCTGTGGTGCATACACTTGTATGAAGTCCATCACGTCATTTTTCATCTTCATTCTAATTTTCATTATTCTGTCACTCACACACTTCAACATACTCCTCCAGTTGTTTCGAGGTTATCAGTCCCACGCCATTTTTGGCCTCTTGGCCACCACTCCAGTATAATGTATATCCTTTCCTCAATTTCTTCCTTCCTTTACCTTTCCATTTCACTTCACTCAGCCCCATCAATCCAACATTCTCCCTCTCCATGAAGTCGACCACCTCCTCCACCTTGCCTGTCAGGGTCATGACATTCATGATTCCCACTTTCATTTCGGTTACTGGTCGCCCATTTCTCACAGTTCCCCCAGTACCAAAAGAACTGCGCGTCGCCTGCAGGGTACGCCCTAACCTTTTCCGATTCATTCGAAGTGCCATTTCCATTTTAGGCTATTATTACGATGGGGTCGCCACTCCCAAAGGCATTTTATGAAGCTACTGCCAGCTATTATACAGGCCGCCCCTAACATGGGAAACAGACGCCCTTGCAGCCGCCCCTAACCTGGGAAACAGACGCTGCCGATTGATGCTGTACTCTTACTATTCCCTGAGTACTGGGTTGCCTCTTCCGCAATCTCCACCGTTCCGAAGTCCATCTTCTCCGCTGCAGATTCCGTTGAGGTCTTCGCACGTAACCCTGTGCACGGGGCCTATGTTACACCCCATAGGACTGGGTCCTCACCAGAACTTAGCCGGTACTGTAGTTCCATGGTATATTACAGTACCGTTGCCCACCCCCGCGACGTGGACGCGCCTGGCAAGATTTATCCATGTAGCCAATTAAAATTGCCTCATGGACCGGGTTAAGGAGCTGTCTAAATCCAGCCTCCAAGGCAAAAGGAATGTTCTATGCAATTTTATTTGTTCTTTATAGATTAAGAGCGGTAAGGTTATGATTATATTGGTATGCATCGTGTCAGCCACTAATTTCTTCTCGGGCTTGGACACTATGATAGTCGTCGGCTGTAACTCTATTCCTCCTTGTGATGTGTGGAGAATAATTATTCACATGCAAATTTGTTTTCAGATTAGAGTCTTATATTTCCCGGCTAATATAATTGGGAATAGATGTGTGTTGGAAAGACAGATTGGTTTAGGAACAAGACTGGACTAAGACAGGGGAGTGTGCTGTCACCTCTTTTGTTCATAATGGTAATGGATGAAATTGTAAAGGAAACAAAGGAAGCATATGGACATAAAGAAATGAAGTTACTGTTATTTGCAGATGATATTGTGGTCTGGGGAAGGAACATCGAAGAAGTGCAAAAACAACTAGATGCACTGAACGAAAATATTCAGAAGTACGGCCTGAAAATCAGTATAGAGAAGAGCAAGACCATGGTGATGACAAGAGGGGAAAGACAAGGAAAGGGCACTGCGAAAATTGGAAGTCAAGAGTTTGGAAATTGTGGACACGTTCAAATACCTAGGAAGTGAATTGATGCAAACTTGTAGGTTGGACATGGAGATTGGCAGGAGGGTACAGCGGAGCAATGCATTCTATCAAAGTGTAAGAAAACTTGTTTGGGATAAGGAAGTACCAAGGAAAAGCAAGGAGGTAATGTATAAAGTGTACTATGTACCCATATTACCGTATATACCCGAATGTAAGACGAGGTTTTTTCCCACTTTTTGTGTTATAAAAATTTGGGGTCGTCTTATATTCAGGGTATTAAAAAAAAAAATTAAATTGTTATTATTATTATTTTCAAAGTAGTATGTGGTGTTGGCATCTTGCAACTAGCAACAAATCAATGCCTTAATGAAGATTAAAATATGGTTTGTTATGTTTAATTACCATGCATATACGAATAGCGTACATTTTGAGGTTAAGATTTACGCATACACGTCATTTTAAGCGGATAAATTATATGTTCGAAAGCATACGGAAATATGTCTTAAAACAATCTTTACAAGAACAACCAGTCAGTTTTACGAGCAGTAATCGAGTGATCAACGTATCTTAATTTAATAACGTCTCCCATTCTTGAGCAAAGAAATTATAGAGTATGTCTTGGAAAAGCGGGCAGAGGGATTTCCGATAACACGAGACGTTATAAAAATGAAAGCACGACCTTAAGGGCATATATTGTGCAAGTTATGAGTTAAGGAGTATTTTTTTGAAAAAATCTGTAAGAGGCAGTTGATAACTAGGCCTCGTCTTATATTCGGGGTCGTCTTACATTCGGGTATATACGGTAACTTATGCAGCTGAGACTTGGACCCTGACAAGCAGGCAAGAGCATAGAATCCAAGCCAGTGAAATTAAATTCCTAAGAAGTATGATAGGAAAGACAAAGTGAGAAATGAAGATGTTAGGAAGGAAGTTGGGATGGGAAAATTAAATGAGAGAATTGAGAAGAATAAACTAAGGTGGTTTGGACATGTAAAGAGGATGGAGGAAAGTAAAAATTTAGACTTTCACGACCAGTGTTGAAATAGGAATCTCTGTTTCGCGGGCTTATAGGCCGTGTTCCAAGGACATTTTGTCGTCCTGACGTTTCGCTGAATACTGCGTTCAGCATGTTCACAGGTTACATTAACCCTAGAACTGCGGACCGTCTTCCAGGAAGACGGTGTGTTGTTTAATCAAGTGCGACCGTCTCTCTGAAAGACGGTCTCAGTATTCAAATATAGTACTACGGTTAGCCATCAGATGGCACTAATTTCAAGTTATGCTAGTTCCCGATGCTTTTATCTTTCGTTGTGTTACTCTATGGCAAACAAATGACAATAAGCAGGCTATTATTTGGCTGCAGAAGTGGAAGTACTTTTTTGTTGACATTGAAGTTGCATTGAGCAAAATAGCAGCCAACCAGCCTATGTAGATGATTCAGAAATTGAGCGCTTTTTTAGTAAATAACAGGAATTATTTAAAACTGGTTCTTGAAATAGTAACAAAAAACTGTGAACTTTTCATTTATGATGTGTCTGACAAACATTTAACTTGGCAATATAGTTTTCTAGAACAGAAAAATAAATTTATTTTTTTATATTTTTTGATAAAATACTTTTAATGATTAATTCAAATTGATGAGTCTGAATGATTCGCTTCTATAAAAATAATATAGAAAAGTCTTTGAGCTTTCTATTGATGTATGACAAGTTATATTCATGAACCAAATTCCTTTAGTGTGTATTTTATGGGAATTTACTGCAGCATTTGACAGATAAACCTCCAGCATTTCTAGGGTTAAGCGAGGAAAAACAAGTAAACAGAAGATATATAAATTGTCAACAACCCACACTTAGAGGCTACCATAGCAACGGCGTATCACATAAAAGTAATGCATCAAGGACAGGGCTGCTCGTCTGTTGCATCTTCTCGTCTCATCATCATCATCTTGAGCAGTTTCCAACCGCTGGTCGGGTCTGCTTGGAACATAAGCCTCTCCATCGTTTCCTGTCCATCCACCATCTCTCGTCATTTACTGTGTCTTTCCTCCACACTCTTCTTAACTCCTTTTGTCCATCTGTCCCTTCTCGTCTACGACTGTCAATAAGGGCAGGCTTGAGGGGGTTGTTGACTATTTATGTATCTTCTGTTTACTTGTTTTACCTCGCTTAATGTAACCTGTGAATATGCTGAACGCAGTATTCAGCGAAACGTCAGGACGACAAAATGTCCTTGGAACACGGCCTATAAGCCCGAGAAACAGAAATTCCTAGGATGGAGGAAAATAGAATACCAAGACAGATGCTGGAGGCAAAGTGCAAGGGTAAGAGAGCAAGAGGAAGACTTAGAACAAGGTGGATCGATTCAGTGAGGAACAGCGTAAGAAAAATAAATCTGGACTGGGACAACATCGTGGAAGAAGAATTGTGGAAGGAAAGAGGAAAGTGGATAAGTGCCAGAAATACCCCGACCCGGCAGGAGCTGGATAAGGGGAAATGATGATGATGATGATGATGACATGTGTGTTGACAGACTGTCATGTTATCAATTAATTGTAAATTAACAAACACTGAAAATGGCTACAAACGCTTTCTATGGGTGTTTTATACACAGAGTTTGTGAATTTCTAGTGTTGGCAATAAATGTGAAATATGACTATGTGTAGGAACCATTAGCCCACAGACTGATGCTGGTTCAAATCCCAACAAAGGTTTCATTTCCAAGTTTTTCTCAACAGTTGCTGCCAACTTTAAATTTTTAACACTCAGAGCGCGGGCGCCGTAATATTATGTTTGAAGGTAACTTTTTAAAACTGCGGCGAACGTAATATTACGTTGATCGATTTCTCGCGCTTTATGTTGGAGACAAACGTAATATTACAGATCTAGCACTCGCGTGTGGGTGCCAGTAAGCATGACGTTGCACGTACTATCGCTAGATAGCACCACGTCACTGCTCAGCGGAAGAATATCGATCTGTTCGAAGGCAAGCGATGCATGTTCAGGTAAGTAAAATCTGTTTTCCTTTCCTTTGTTTTTATTCTTTGTGGACAGATTTTTCTCTCGCAAAAACGTCGAATTTATTCTATGACTAGTATATTTGGGGTTATAATTCGCATTACAGATTCTGACGCAACCGAAGAGACAGTTCTCCCTTCTACTTCTGCCGGCGCGCACGCTCGTTCCAGGAAGGAAGCATGCGCAAACAGCTGTTTACAGAATTCTTCTTCTTCTGCTTTTACGGCCTCATTGGACCACTTCAGTCAATCATTTCTTGGTCCTCTTCTTCAGTAAGTTTCCTTTCCGAGTCGCCCAGTAGCTCTTCATTCGCTCTGATCTTCTCAGGCGTTCCTCATCTGTAAATACCCTTTTTACTGTATTACGTTTGTCTATTTTAGCATGAAATCTTATTTTTATATCTCTCAGTTTTTTTAATTTTGTTGTTTTGTTTTGCAAGTCATCCAAGGTTATTTCCAATTCTTTCATAGCTTCTCTGAAAAAAAAAAAAAATCCACAGCCTGCTTCCAGTCTCCGACCGGGTCAGGAATGGAATGAATGAAGCCCCCATCTAGCGGCGAGGATATGAACTGTGCCGGCTGCCGAGGTCTGACACACTCCTCTGGGGCAATGATTAAATGAATGACAGATGAAATGAAATGATAGTGGAGAGTGTTGCTGGAATGAAATGTTGACAGGGAAAAACGGAGTATCCGGAGAAAAACCTGTCTGCCTCCGTTTTGTCCAGCACAGATCTCACATGGAGTGACCGAGATTTGAACCACGGACCCAGCGGTGAGAGGCCGGCGTGCTGCCGCCCAAGCCACGGAGGCTTTTTCATAGCTTCTCTAATTTCCTTAATCCATCCTACTTGTTGTTTCATATTCCAAAGTTTCACTACAATTTTTCTAGATAACCTGGTTTCTGGTGTCCTCATGATGTGACCAAAGAAAGAAAGAAAGCCGTTTCTTCTGAATAGTATCAGTGATGGGCTCCAGTTCTCTGTATACCACTTCATTTGGTACTATCCGCCACTGTCCATCTTTCTGATATTTTTTATTTATGCATGTTCTAGCTATTCTTCTTCCTGCTTTTAAAATTTTGTCGATTCTGTTTTTCTGAGTAACTTTAAAAAGAGTTTCACTTCCATAGGTCACCTCTGGTTGAACCACCGTCTTGTAATGTTTTAATTTTGTTGCGATTGATAGACATTTTCTATTATATGTAGACCATGTTAATTTTTGGGCTTTTATCATTTTATTAGTTCTTTCTTGCCATTATTATTATTATATTTTTACAATATAGTTTTTTTCAATCCTATCGGATTTTTATTAAATTTGTAGTGTAAGGATTCGGAAATCGAACGGACTTTTCAATTTATTTGTAACTCAAACCACATTCAGTTTGTGCCATTCTGAACATAGCCATAAATTCTGGAAATCAGCCAGCACAGGGGAGAGGAACAACATTTAAGGCATCAGCATGGTAAGTGTTAAGGGTATACGGAAAGTGATTTTTGGAAGAAAAAAAACCTTTTTTTTTTGCATAATATTAAACAGTGGAGTTTGCTCTTTTAAATGACATATAAATCATGAGGATACTACGCGTAGAAGTATTTATTTTAACCCCTTACTGCAAGGCAACATATCACTTTTCACCTATGTATGTAGGGGCAGAGTAAGTTTTACGGCAAACCATCAACGCCCATTCAATTGTGCACTCATTCAAACACACATAGTGATGCCTTGTTTTTTTTTATATACATAACATACGACAAAACAACCTTTGGCTCAACTTCAAAGACATTACCGACCTACGGTCGTGCAAGTATACTTGCGCATTGCAATACATACCCATGGCCAGTTAAAAGCTTAGCGTAGGAATCACAAAAAATCGTATATATATTCCATTATGGCATTCCACATCACATAATAGGGTTACGGTTTTAGCGCCAATTAAAAATTGTTGGTAAATCTAAGACACTACACGCCAATTGAATATTGAAGCTTGAAATTTTGTACACCAAAGGCAATAATGAAAAATAATTCATGCAGTAGAGGGTCCAGGAATGCACTAATGTTGAAACTTTGAAGTCGATTTCCCACAAGTTCATCTTTTTCCCCCTGCAAAAGGTACATTATCTCCGGAACTAATAGTGCTATCATTGTGAAATTTTCAGGACTCCTTTGTATGAGTATTCTATACTATCTGAAACTGTAAAAAACAAGCATATTGTTAAATTTCTGGGTTATTTTGAAAAATATTCATGAGAAAATTTGCATTATTTTAAAAATCCATATTTTCTTAACAGTACCTTTTTTTTTAAGAAAATAGTTTCAGTACTATGCCAACACGTTAGTTTATAACATATCAAAAAATCAACTCTTTATCTTGTATAGTCCCCGAGAAAATGTTCCTTAAAATGCCACAACTTTAGCATTGTTAAGATAGGGCTTTCCGTATACCCTTAAAAGCTATAAATCACAAAACTCAGAAGTACTTACCCCTCTAAAGATGATCTCCTTGATGGTGTCAGCTTCACAAATTCTTCCTTCCGCGTTTTGAAACCGAGCCCACTGATCGATGGTGAGTGGATTCCCACGAGGAGCAGGTGGTCGCGGAGGGAGGAGCGGGACGGTTCCTATCACTTCATACTCTTCAGGTCCAACATTATTCACCGATTCATCTGTTGTCCAACTCCTATGCAAAAGCTCTGCAACTTCATCTTCCATTCTTTTGTCAGCTGTGGACCGACCATACACTAGAATTTTAAAACAGCATCTCGTAAATCTTAGTAACATAAACGAGGAGGGGATGTAAGATTGTGTTGGTTTTTCAGAAGATTAATTTATTAATTCAAGAGACCAAATTCTAGCTTTTACAATTCTACTACGCTAAATAATGATGAGGTATCATTTTCATGCCTTTTGGATAAACAAAAATGGAATAGGTTCATAAGAACTATAACTCATAGTGGAATCTCGTTAGCACGTTCTCGGTTATGACTTTCCCCGTTTAGCGCGATGATTTTCTCAAGTCCGAATTCTACAAAATACATGTTGATATATCCCCTTAATACGTTCTCTATTCCCGCTTACGACGATCAAATTTCCGTTGTACTATTTGTAAGCGAACCGGATTTTATTCTTATTTCATTATAAAATTCGGCTTCTGGAAAACACGACGTGATATTGCCTCATATTCTCTGATAGTTATTGACAGTGTAGATGATTTCATTGTGTTTGACGGCGTAGAAGTGGCTATAGCTATGACGCAACACAGGTGACTTGTCTCTCTCCCGCTGCCCTTCACCCCCTTCCCTTTGTTTATTTCTCACGCAGGCGTATTATTGTCTTCGTGTTCCGCACTATTGTCTTCTAGTTCTTAGTGTTCACGTCCAGTTATGACCTATTTTATTGGGTATTTCATAATGGATAAGAAGAAAGTACGGCAGATAACTAATGATGAGAAGATAAAATACATTCGAGACGTAGACTGCAATCCTCACATGAAGCGTGTGGATATAGCGTGAAAGTGGAACATTCCTCCGTCTACACTGAACACGATTCTCGGCAAAAGGAAGGAAATCGAACATGCATTTGAAGAAGGGGTGAGCGGCAAAAGGAAACGTGTGCGAGAGGGACAGTTTCCTGAACTAGAAAGTGCTTTATTGAAGAATTTCAAGCAAGCCCGTGCTTCAAACATATGCGTGTGCGGTTGCCGGCAACAGAGCCGTCACTGGCGGAGCATGAGAATGTCCTTGCTGATCGAATATAAAGAAAGACCCTGTATTATATGTGTTTGGAAGCGGATGGGGAACATTTTCAGCATCTACTGTAAATCATGGCCAGTAAAACTGCATGGTAGGCTACCGTATTCTCCCGTAGGCCTCATATGCGTGCGCGGTCGCTGGCAACTGAGCCGTCACTGGCGGAGCGCAAGAGCGAGAATGTCTTTGCTAAGCAAAAATGAAGACCCTGTATTATACTGTAGTGTAGAGGTCCAATAATTCATTTTTATGTTATTTATTCCGTGTAAGTTACTGATAACCTATGTTTATGTCTGACTGTAGTAGTGCATACAATCACTTACTAAGGCTGGCGATTTAACGTCCATATATACGCAGCGTTCTATCTTGTACATTGTAAATGCAGTATGGCGTTTTTCGGTAGTACGCTTTCCCGCATATGACGTCCAATTTTTTCAGTCCCTTGAAAAACATACTAACGAGATTCCACTGTACTTAGCATAAAGATGGTTTCAAACTTTCAGCCAATTTCACGTTTGACCGTTAGATACTCGCGCAAGCTACAGATGTAGCCCAGTGAATTATTTTGTTGTAGTGCAGAAGATATTCTTTGCTAGGAATATTGAGGATCTCTGTAGCTGCCTGTTGTTGCTGTATTTAACAGACGGGTGTCTTTCCGACTGAACTAATTGCACCAAACTGACACCAGATGTATTAGAAGTCGTCTGGGCTACAATAGTACCCCGCACGAGCATCGCTGTTTCAGTATTGAACGTGCAAAAGAAACGTTGCCTCACAGGAGGCGGCCAAGTAGACCACGTTCAAATCAGTCAGTGTTTAGATGAAAGTAGTGATAGGTTGAGTGTAGTGGAAATAAAGTAGGCTGTTGCTTATTGTGTGGCTGAGGAAGGGATAAATCAACAAGGAACAGATACGCAAAATGCAATAAAAATCTTCTCGGATCATTGTGTGCACTGAAGGCTTGGGTGACAAATTTGTGTGAGCATACTTATGGACTTCCTGGGCTATAGATTGTAGCCAAAAGGGCAAAAATAAAATTCAAAAATTCGAGAAAAAAAGTAATTGAAAACACTGATATTGTGCTGAATTTATAGGGAAATTATCTAAACTAGTATTATTTTTGTTTAATTCCAATCCAAATATGCAATAATGTAAGTATTTAGGTTTACATAAAAAATAATTTAACAGTTCTAGTTCCATTACTTTTATTTCTGTTGGAGTTTTACCGAAGATGTACAATAAAATTGAATTTTCTTCTTAGGTTTGTACTTTCTCTCCATATGAAAATAAAAGCCTACATAAAATCCTCTGATTTAGCTTAGAATACTTCTATATTATTATTTATTTACATATTTTATGCCTACATTGGAGCACTTAAATCAATATATTTGAGTAAATTTCTTCTTTTTCTCCTCCCAGAACTTTCTCATCCTCTCCGACCTGGAAGCCCTTTGTGTGTCCAATATAGTATATTCTTATTATTATTATTATTTTTCTCCTCCCAGAACTTTCTCATCCTCTCCGACCAGGAAGCCCTTTGTGTGTCCAATATAGTATATTTTTTCCGATCAACTGTTATTAGTTTGAGACTTATGCTTTTGTTCTTCAAAATTCTCCTCTCTTCTCTGTCTTTGATTTGTTGCCGAGTTATACCCAATTCTTCCAAATCATCCTGAACTTCTTTGAACCAATTATTATTGATTTTATTTTTCAAAAAGTAATCAAATAGTTGTTTCAATATCCTGGTTTCTGGCAGTCTTGATATGTGACAGAAAAAGGAAATTCTTCTTTTACTCATTGTAGTTATTATTGATTCACATTTACGATAGACGATGTTGTTAGGCAACAATCTCCACTGTCCATCAACTTGGTGTTTTTTGGTAATAATTGTTCTAATAATTCGTCTGTCAGTTTTCTGTAATTTGTCTGTTGCACATTTTTCATTCAATTTTAATAAAGTTTCACTAGCATAAGTTGCCTCTGGTTTAACTATGGAATTATAGTGTTTCAGCTTAGCGTCTATCGAAAGAGATTTCTTTTTATAGGTTGGCCAGGTAAGTCTTTGTGCTTGATTTACTACTACTGTATTTACCATATTTTAAAACTGAACACCAAAAATAATGTGAGCAAGTCTATCAGATCGAATAACTGTTTGGGCTACATATGTAGCCCGCGCGAGTAACGCTGTATCTATTACTAGCGCGAGTGTCCGAGGGTTAACTGATTGAACCAAAACACTTCCAAAATAAACATACTGAGATCACAAAATATGAAGGTATTGACTGTGCACCAGAATTCAGTTCAACAAAATGCATCATGGAGCAGGGATTATGGCTGTGCACATGCACAGACCATCTAGTAATGACCTAAATAGGAGGAATGTTTTTCTTCAAGGTCCGATCAGTCGCAAAATTAAAACCACAGTGAAAATCCGAAAAACTATTGTTCTAGGCATGTTTACATGTTCGCTGCGAACTCAGAACTGACATGCGTGACGTGACACAATCAACGGGAATACTAGAGGCACTGCGAAAAGAGTAATCAGATTTCCACTGTGGTTGTAATTTCCCGACAGATCGGACCTAGGAAGAGGAAAAACAAGAAGACAAAGCCAGCCCTCGTATTTCAGCAGTGAGTTTCTGCTATAAGTGGGGCCGTTCCTTCTTGACCGGTACATTTTGCATGAGCAGTGAGCCTTCATACCTTTATGATGAACGTAAATAAAGTATGCAATGTGTCCTCGAAAGCGCATGTGCATATTCAGTGGTCTCAACGTTCTACTCGGGCTTTAAGAAGAATTCTCACTTGCTTACAACCATCCACGAACGACAGGCTCATCTTTACCTACAGCATGGTGCTAGTTGTTTATCTGGCTTAAAGTGTGTATTGTTTTCTTTCTAGTATCGACATTTTCGCGTGGCTTTGTATTGATTTTTAACAGAGCACAAAGTACGAATTAAAAACTAATGCATTTAGCAGGGAGCGACAGACTTTATGTTTTCAGAAAGCGTGTTATTTGAGGATATAGCTTCAAAATTAGGCCTTAGAATTAATGACCAAAAAACTCAGTGCATGGTAATGAAGAGAAATATTGACGTGTTTGGGAATCGGTTGTATGTCTGCCCCTTATTATTGGCAAGCCATTGTTTTGAGCGGGTTGAACATTTCAAATTCTTAGAGTCATGATACATAAACAGAATCATAGAGACTTGGAAATTAAACAGAATGCTAACCAAGTGTACTACTCTCTGCAGTTTTTATTGGGATCCAAATTTTTGATGAAAAGTACAAAACTGAAAATATACAATACCATCATTAGGTCAGTTTTAACTTATGGTGCAGAATCATAGAGTTTAACAAAACAAGAAGAACACCAGTTGCAGGTTTTTGAAAATAAAGTGTATAGGAAAATTTTAGGACCATTTTTTTGACCCCGCATCTCAAAGCTGGAAAAAATATCAACTAAAGACATACACTCACTATCACAGCAAGCACCAATACTCAACATCATTAACTCCAGAAGACTACAATGTGCTGGTCATTTATGAGGGTAATTCCAAAAGAAAGGTCCGATTCGCCGTAAATATTTGAAAGCGGCGCCGAGGGCAAAACACGCATGCGCCCCGACTCCTGGCATGCCTTGCGCGGCAAAAGCCGCCAGTAGTGTTGTTACTGTTGCTGTGTGCTGTTGATAGTGTCAGTTCACAATGTTTAAGACAATTAATCAGCCCGCCGATTGTGAAATAAGGGCAGTGATACGGTTTCAGTCTGCAAGAAACATTTCTGCGGCAGAAATTCATCGGCAGATTACTGAAGTGTACGGTCCTAACATAATGAGTGACAGTAAAGTACACAAGTGGGTGCGAACATTTAATGAAGGACGGGAAAATGTGCACGATGAACCCCGCTCTGGCAGACCATCAGTGATTTCAGAAGAGTTGGTTTATGCGGTTGACGACAAAATTCGTGAAGATCGACGATTCACTATTTCAGGGACAACGATCAATAAAGCCGCCTACTGCGCTACCCTGACTAAACTTCGACGTGCAATCCAGAATAAGCGACGTGGTCTTTTGTCGTCTGGAGTGTTGTTGTTGTTGTTGCATGACAATGCCAGACCCTATACTGCGAATGACACGCAAACTCTAAACAAGATTTGCATGGGAACAGATGGACCACCCACCGTACAGTCCGAACTTGGCACCAAGTGATTTCCACCTGTTCCGCTACCTAAAGGAGTTTCTTGGCGGCAAGCGCTTCGACACAGATGATGAAATGAAAGAAGCTGTTAAAGACTGGTTAGCTTCGCAGGCGGCCGAGTTCTACGACTTAGGCATTCAAAAGCTTGTGGAACGACTTGTAAATAAGTATGGAAATTATGTAGAAATATAGAGAAAGACGTAAGGAATGTCAATAAAACAATTGTTTTGGAAACAATTTTGATTTTGGATGTTTAGGAATAGCCCTCGTACTAAGGATGGGAGATGATAGGATGGTCTTACAAATTTTAAAGAAGAACCAAGAGGAAAGAGGCCAGTAGGAAGACCACAAAGTTCCTGGAAAAATGAAATCTCCAAACTTTGTAGACATCTGAATGTGGACAACTGGCAAGTACTCACCCAAAACAGAGTTCAGTGGAGGCATTTTGTGAGATTGGTGCGGGATCTTCATGTCCCATAGAAGCCTTCTGACTGAGTGTTAGACGGTACGCAAGAAGGCACCGACAGTTCAAACCCAACTGACTTCTCCCGGCGTGCTAACTATAGATCAATAGAAAAGTTTTGCATTCAATGCTAATAACACTAAGACTGAAATGTACTTACACCATGCATCAGTGAGTTTGCTAAATGCTCCCATTGTAGCTTCGTAAGGGTGACTATGAAAGTCTTTCACAAACTTCCACACATAGTCAGATTTATTTTCTGAAAAAATATCCAACTCTGCAAAGGACCGGTCCAATACCTGGCTCTCCCGTTGATTCAGAATCATGTACAAATGTTTATCTTTTCTGGACCTGTAACAAGCAGAAGAAAGTTACATATATAGCATTATCCATACACAAGCAAAAATTTATGGAATATTGCGCCAGTCAGGATTTGGTGATGGGTGGCACGGTATTTCCTCATAGGCGGTGCCACAAGGTCATCTGGGTGTCTCCTGATCAAGTCACGGAAAATCAAATTGATCACATCGCGGTGAGCAGAAGGTTCAGAAGAAGGTTGGAAGATGTTAGGAACAAGAGAGGAGCGGACGTTGGTAGTGACCATCATCTTGTGGTTGCCAACTTCTGCATGAAGATTGTCGCAGTCCGCCGAAAGTTTAACACTCAGCACAACAAGTTTGATGTGGGCAAGCTTAAGAACCAGCAGAGATTGGACCAATTTAAACTGGAGCTCAGAAATAAATTCCAGGTGTTGGACTCCGAGACAGAGCAGGACGTGGAGACTGTGGAGCGAGGTAAAGAATATTTTCGTGGAAACCCGTGAGATGCAGCTCGGGTACAAGAACTACCAGCGGAAAGAATGGATATCCGATCAGACCTGGGACAAGATAAATTATAGGAAGGAGATTACGGCCAAGCTCAACACCTGCAAGACTAGGCAGCAGAAGGCTCTCACACAAGCAAAGTATTCAACAGCAAACAGGGAGGTAAAGAGGAGTGTACGGAAGGATCATAGGAGGTGGATTGATGAGCAGGCGGAGAAAGCAGAAGAAGCGGCAAGAAGGGGGGATGTTAAGGAGCTCTATGGCATCACAAAGATGCTTTCGAAGGAAGGTTTCAATAAAACTAGGCCTGTGAAGAGCAAGACTGGCGAGATCCTCACGACGTGTGAACAGCAGCTGACAAGATGGAGAGAACACTTTGCGGAGGTTCTTAATAGAGATAGAGGACCAGAAAGTAAGCAGCGAGGAGAACATGAAGAGGAAGCAGAACGTGACCCAAGCATCAGCCTCGACTCCCCAACTCGGGGCGAAATACAGACAGCGTTGAAGCAGATGAAATGTGGGAAGGCACCAGGTCTGGATAATATCCCAGCGGAAGTACTGAAAGCAGACCTGGATATTACGATCGATCTGCTGCACCCGCTGTTGGAGAAGATCTGGAAGGAGGAGAAAATACCAACCGACTGGAAGAAGGGGTTGATAGTCAAGTTGCCGAAGAAAGGGGACACCACAAACTGTAACAACAGGAGGGGTATCACCTTGCTGTCCATTCCAAGCAAAGTGCTGGCGAGAGTCATCCTGAATCGCATACCTGCCAACTTTTGAAAAGGGCTATCAGTAAAACTCACGCGCGACAAAGAAATTAACGATTTTCGACAAACCCTAGCTGGACGAAAATAATAATACTTCTGGGCTACAAAATACAATAATTCATGCTTTAAACAGGATACTTCAATGAAATCATATCTACTTACTTGATTTGTAGATGAACATAACAATCAAGAAGAAATCCATGTTAATCAGCAGCAGGCGTGGTGAATATTGGTTTGGAGCAGACATAACAGGACTTCCTTGATAGATTAAGCTGATACACGATAATTGAAAAAGGCTTTAAACAATAAAACTTGTTTAACGTAACACAGGCAAGAAATAATATAATACACACTGCAAATCACATGCTAGTTCGACTTTTAAGTCATGGTTGTGGCCTTTTTTTTAGCTTCCTGCAAACAGTCTTGAGAAAATGTTTTGTCATAACAGGGACCAGAACTCCTGGTCTTCAAAATAGAAATAGACTCCAGAGATTCATTGGACATGGATGACCTGAACTGTGTTCTATTTTTCTTCACAAGGCTATAAAAAACGGTCACATTCTGCATTGCTATGGGGTATGGTGAGAATAGAGAGCAATACTCTAGAAATTCGGTTATACTTAAGAAGTCCATCGGCTCCACGAATGCTTGATATTTGTGCCCAACTGGAATCACTTGCAGCATCTTGATGTGCAGCCAAAGTGTCATCTACCTGAAGAGCTGTGAACTGCCTCTGAAGCTCATTCACCACCTCATCTGTAGTTTCATTCTCTTCCTTGCATAACATGATAGGAAACTTTTCCAAGAAAAAACGAATGGAAGATAACTGTGCATCTTCAATTTTGTCTAACCTAGCAACTTGAGCATTCTTTAACACGTCATCCTTGAGTGGAAACTTGTTGATGATGTAGTCACAGGCAGTATAAAAGTAGTTTCTCACTGATGAAAAGAAAAGGGATTTATCTGTATTCGGTCCGTTCTGAAGGCCTTAACAACTTCAAATGATGCATTTTTTGCCATTTTATTTACAATACATGTCGTTTTCGTGCGACCTCAACTATATTTCTTTGCAACTTCTGATGCGGGAAACATCTTCTTAAATAAAGCACCAGCATGATCAGCCGCAATTAAGGGCACATTGTGTTCCCCCAAAAAGGAAGTAAACAGACACTCGGCCCTAATTACGTCACTGTCAACGTTTCCAGACTTAGCAAAAAAGGTGTTGATTTTCTTGCTATCTTCCTTCGATTTAACATAACTAATGTGTTTACCGCACTTCACATGATTACTTAAATCGTTTTTTCCACCATGTGCAATATTAATATCACACCCACATACCGTGCAAAAGGCAAATTTTTCTCCCTTTCTTGATTTTAGTATGCACGGAAAATCAACCGAGTATGATTCTTTAAATGTCTGGAAGTACTGTTTCTTGTTGGATTTGTTCATTCTCGATATCTACTAAAACATCGAAAGGAACCTGGATCACTGAACGTCACATAAAATTATAACATAAAACACTTAAGACAGCCAACACTTCATTAAAACATGTCAAGACACACAAAGCCATTAAATGAAAACGACGCCAACCTCGTGAAGAAAGAATATGCACATGGTAGAAAAAACACACACACGCGGAACGAATGTAATTAGTCCAAGGAATACAGGAAACTGCGAAGCACGAAGTTATAGCACAAAAACTCGAACGCTTCATTAAAATATGCCATAACCTTAAAAGACGAAAACATTCAAGGAACGCCAACTTCGCGAACAATGAACAACTAACGTGGTCAAAGAATATGGTTTAAATCGCAACGAGCGAACGGAGCGGAACAAAGAATATGCGAAGCAGAGCCTGTCGACACATGGAAGAACGGTTATCCCGGCTTCAAATTCAATTACAAATGACGACACAACCATCACACGGTTAAAAGTACGAATCATATCAAAGAACGAGTTATCGACTATCGTGGACTTGCCTTCGACCCACGCAAACAATCGATTGTACGGAAGTGGGCGGTATTATCGAATGTAAATTATCGTTTCAAATTTTTGTCCGCAAAATCGTAAAATGACACCGTTCATCCGTAAAACCGTAAAATGCTGCAATTTCCGTAAATTTTACGGATAAACCGTAAAAGTTGGCAGGTATGGAATCGTATAAAAGTCTGCGTAGAAAAAAGGCTTCGGAAGGAACAGGCTGGATTTCGACAACATCGCAGCTGTGTGGATCTCATCAACACCCTCCGAATCATCCTGGAGCAGAGTGTGGAGTGGCGGAATACCCTTTACCTCACATTTGTTGACTTCGAGAAAGCCTTCGACTCCGTAAATCAAAGAATCATGTGGAAGACCCTCTAGGAATATAAAATTCCAACAAAGATCATCAGAATCATGGAAGAGATGTACGAAGGGTATGAGTGCCAGGTTCTTCACGAAGGCAAATTAACAGAAAAGATAAAGGTCAGTTCCGGAGTGAGACAGGGGTGTGTCCTTTCCCCCACTCTGTTCCTGTTGGTCCTGGATAGTGTGATGAAGTTAATGGGAGGACGGAAGAGGGGTATTCAATGGGGTATAAATGACAGGCTTGAAGATCTGGATTTCGCAGACGACATTTGTCTTATGGCACAATGGTACCGAGACATAGAAGATAAGCTGGGGAGGTTGCAGAGAGAAGCAGAACATGCAGGACTGATGATCAACACCAACAAGACCAAAGAGATGAGGATAAATTCTGACATCACGACTAGTTTGACAGTCAACGGGAAGGACATTGAGCGAGTTGAGTCCTTCCTCTACCTTGGAAGTACAGGGTCATTCATATAAAATAAGAACGCCAAGCGGCGGCTTTGTTCTCCGCCGTTGCGGTGACCTTCGCCGAGCAGGTGGCGCGCCACGGCCCCCTGCTGTAGAATTGAAAGCGCGCGCGCTGTTTTTTTTTCTTCTTTTTTTTTTTTTTTCAAGTTCCGATGGACTGTATAAAAATAACAGATTGACATTATCAAACTTGACCTTGCAATAAGCGTGCAGGTGTTCAGTCGCCAGTCTAAACCTCAAGTGCTAACATGGTGAGACAGTTATCATTGCAACATCGTATTTTTTTTATGTAAAACGTATTTTAAGTACGAGTCGGCTCGGCGGGTACGTGAAGCATTTGTTCAGCGATTTCCTGATGAAGTGCCACCTTCACTAGCACAGATTCACGTAATTGCAAATAAGTTTGACACTACTGGCTCGGTGCTCAATAAAAAACATACGCGCACACGAACAGTTTTAACAGAGGATAAGTTAGATGACATTGGCGAGAATCTTGAACGGTCTCCGAATAAATCACTCACAAAATTAGCACAACAAGTAGGGGTTTCGGTTTCATCTGCATACAGAGCTACAAAGCTGTTACATATCAAACCGTACAAGTTTACACGGGCCCAATGTTTAAAACCTGCTGATCCAGCCACAAGAGTAAGATATTGTGAGTGGTATCTTGCATCATTGAATGATCGTTTATTTGACCCACAGCTTGTGTTCTTTTCGGATGAGGCCTGGTTTCACCTTAATGGGCGTGTGAACAGTCATAACTCTCGCTATTGGTGTGCAGAAAACCCTAATGGTGTTTATGAAGTCCCTCATTATGATAGGAAGATCGGTGTTTGGTGTGCTGTTCGTGCCGGAAGAATAATAGGGCCAATTTTTTTCGAGACGACAGTAAATGCAGAGAGGTACCAAGATAACATTTTGAAGCCGTTCTTCAATCAGTTAACGGAAGAAGAAAAATCGCGAGGGTGGTTTCAACTAGATTCAGCCCCTGCTCATACAGCAGAAGATTCCCTTCTTACAATCTCGGAAGTGTTTGCAGACAGTGATCAGTGTTGGTCTATTTCCCCCTCGTTCTCCAGATCTAACAGTGTGTGATTTTTACTTGTGGGGTAAACTGAAAGAACAAGTGTAACGAACAAATCCTCACACATTGGAGGAACTGAAAGAAAACATTACGCTGGCAATCAGGAACATTACAGTGGCAGAACTCGCTCGCGTCAGCCAGAATGTGGTTACCAGATACAATGCCTGTATAACCCAGGAAGGACGACACTTCCAACATCTTTTATAAGGTAAGACTCAACGACTTGTTCGTTTTTAATGATGAATTTTTGTTTTTCCGTAAATATTAGTTATTTTTATAATTATTAGTTTTTTTTTGTTTCATTAATTTTCGGTCTTTCCACCTCTAAATTTTAAATTTAATTCCAAATTTGTATACTTCAATCTGTGTTAAGAGGGGCAGATGACCACGTAGTTCCTCCCTTTAAAACAACAATAACTAACTAATTAACTGAAGTAAGATTTCAGCATTGTACACACGCTAGCAAGGCCGCTGCATCTGTAGCATATCTGGATTGTACACACGCTTAAAGCAGGGGGCCGTGGCGCGCCACCTGCTCGGTGAAGGTCACCGCAACAGCGGAGAACAAAGCTGCCGCTTGGCGTTCTTATTTTATATGAATGACCCTGTATAGTCACAAATTATGGGGGAGCAGAGGAAGATGTTCCGAAGCCGTATCAGGAAGGCAAATGGTGCCTTTGTCCAGCTCTACCCCATCAGGAGAAATAGAAACATTTCCAGGAAGACCAAGCTCCGCCTTTTCAATAGCAACGTAAAGTCGATTCTTCTCTACAGCTGTGAAACATGGAAAGACACAAAACCGATCAACAACCAGCTACAGGTGTTCATTAACAGATGTCTGCGTCGCATCATGAATGTGAGGTGGCCGGACATAATCGCAAATGAAGTTCTTTGGACCATCACCAATCAACAACCGATTAGCATCCAGATCAAGGAGAGGAAATGGCGCTGGATTGGTCACACACTAAGGAAGCCGGATGGAGCTATTGAGAGGGCGGCGCTAGACTGGAATCCTCAAGGCGCCAGGAAGCGAGGTCGACCTAAGAAGACCTGGAAGAGGACGATCGAAAATGAAATTGCAGAGGTGGACAAGAACTGGAGTCGAGTGAAGAGAATGGCCAGGAACCGTACTGCGTGGAGAAATTTCGCCAAGGCCCTATGCTCCGGAAGGAGCGGCAGGAATTAATGCCTGGATTGACCCTGAATGCTTCACATAATGTTATCGCCTCCTCCATGATTTCTTGCGACGCTGATATCAATATCGTCACATGAATCACTCACGGATATATCATTTTCATCGCCAGATTCAAAAATTGCATCGCTCTTATGGTCACTATCATCAAAATCAGCCGAAATAGATGCCCGGATCTCAGCTTCGGTCAGACTGTGCGCCCCCATGTTGCTTCACCGCGACTGCTTTTCATGTCAAGGAAACGGAGCAGTTTTCCCGAGCAAAGAGAAACCAAAACACTCGTGTTTCGTTACCTTCGATTTCCGGGACCAGCACTTGCCAAACGAAGTCAAAAGACCTGGCATGCCAGGTAACCTAGAAACGAGCGGCCAAACAATTTGTCGACACACGAGATATAACGCCATGTTGTTTTACCGCGACTGCTTTCAATGTCAAGGAAACGGAGCAGTCTTGCCGAGCAAAGAGAAACTAAAATACTCCTGTTCGGTTTCCGGAACTACACTTACCAAACGAAGTACAAAAGCCCTGGCATGCCAGGTAACCTAGAAAGAAGCGGCCAAACATTGTGTCGACTCAGGGTCGACACACGAGCTATAACGCTAAGTGAAGGCTGTCGACCTCAGGTCGACACACGAGCGGAAAAGGTTAACATGCTATATAAAAAGAGAATACTGTTATGTCGTACAACAGTACTGTATTGTACAAGTTCAGCCTTTTAGATAGAAGGTAGATAAGTAAAATAATAAAATGAACCCACATCAACTGTGTTCAGCAGTGCTACACCACCAAGCTCGCAGACATCTATATATTTAAAACAGTAAGGTGATTTTTGTTATCACGAGATAGAGAGAACGACAGAACCAATTTACTTCGTAGAGCACTCTAACGAAAGCTCTTGGCCTGTAGATTTGCAGAGTGTCTCTAAAATAAACAAATATAAGGCGGTATATTTTTAAATAAATATAGAAAATAGCAGAATTCTTGCCCCTCGCGCATGCGCACAATCCGCCTGGGCTCATGACAAAATGGCGGTGAGAAGTCCATTAAAATGTAAGTTATTTAATAAGCTTCCATGTAATTGAAAACATACATTAACCAAGTTCTGACAATACAATATAATAACAGTATGAACATATACGAATGTATATTGATTTTATTGATAATGAATTGGATTATTTTCTTCAGATAGCGGCTTTTGAAGATAGTGAATGGTTGTGTCTGCATCTGAATGTGAGTGCGCGAGTAGCTATTTGGTTAAGGCGATTGACTGTGGATCCAAGGATCGCAGGTTCGATCCCAACTCTCGCCAGTATTTTTTTTTTTTTTTTTTTGCCACTGAAATATTGTTTTATCAAGGAGTATTAGTAAGGTTTTATGTCAGTTAAAGATACATATTTCTACACATTTTCTCAACACGTTTTATTTCCGTTTTACCATTGCATTACAGCATGTCCTCAATACGTCGTTTGAATATCTGCAATCAGTTCCAGTAACTGACAACAGATGGCAGTAACTCGCCAATATAGTTCCAGTAACTGAGAGCAGATTGCGTCGATATATTTAAAACACAAGGCATGGCCTTGATGGCGAGTTTTCGCGTGATAGTTAAATATTGTTTTATCAAGGATTATTAGTAACGTTTTATGTCAGTTAAAGATTCCTACATTCCCTCTCAATAAGTTTTATTTCCGTTTTACCATTGCATTACAGCATGTGGTCAAAAGAGCTAATATCTGCCATCAATTGCAGTAACTGACAACAGATGGCAGTACCTCGCCCATATAGTTTCAGTAACTAACAACAGATGGCAGCACCATTGCATCGATATATTTAAAACACAAAACATGGCGCGTTTTCAAGTGATGGAGAGTTATAGAGGGGAATTTTTAAGAAGGGAAACGTTGAAGAACATTAACTGACAGTTGAGTGTGTAGGCTATGTTGTTTATGTACTTTAATATTGCAATTTCTTCCCAATGCTTCGGTGGTCAAGTTGGTAGCATCCTAGACTAAAAGTTATAAATTATGCTTCGTCGATATACTCTTAAATTATTAGTGAAAAGGTAGTTTTCCAGGCCCTGGCGCGTGTCCACAATTGCTTTCGCCATGAGAGACACTTGGCAAACATAATTCGTTTGAAGGGCTCCGACATCGTTGTCACTCAGCCCCATGTACTTTGGTGTGTAAGTGTAAAATTTTCTCTGATAACCCGTATTATTGTGATAGCTGCATTACTTTGTGTATTTGTAATTAAGGTGGGAAATGGCAAGGTGACGGCCGAGGCCTTAAGTTAGGAACCATCCCGGTATTTGCCTTGAGTGGAAGTGAGAAACCACGGAAAACCACATCTAAGATTGTCGAGGTGGGAATCAAACCTTCCTCTTCTTAGTTATACCTCTAGAGACTGAATGTGCCCCGTTTTTGCCCATGTGTTAATACGATTTTTGACATGCACGGGACATAGAATTCTAAAACAGCCTCCATTAGGGTGACTGCCGAAGTGAGTATTGAGTATATGCCTAAGCTCATTCCAGTAGTTGGCGAAGTTATTCTATGTTCCCCTGCAAAATGTACTGCCATAAACTATAACAGGTGATGGAAATAGCTTATTTAGAGCAGTTTTGTACTGTTTATATCAAAATGAAGAACGTCATTCTGCGCTGCGTTTTCAAGCTATTGCCAAACATTTCGCTGGCAGGAACAATTATAAGGAATTTATTGTAAGCGATCAGTCTCATCGCATTCTCCTCACCAACCAACTTGAGTATG
The DNA here is from genome assembly GCA_946902985.2 of Meconema thalassinum. Classification (NCBI taxonomy): domain Eukaryota; kingdom Metazoa; phylum Arthropoda; class Insecta; order Orthoptera; family Tettigoniidae; genus Meconema; species Meconema thalassinum. The sequence goes on along the minus strand of OX336399.1, from coordinate 69,674,223 downwards.
AGAGTCTCTGGACGGTCATGTTGAACTTCATTGTATAAGACAGTTGTTTAATGATTATTTGTTTAGAGTACTGAATCTAACTACGCAGTTGATTTCGGCAATGGAAGTATTTTTTGCCATTTAATATTTAGCGGCTCCGATATTGCAGGTCACTATAGTGTTATCGAATAATACGAAGTCACATTTAAAATCCAATATAAATAGGCCATTTCAGAAACAATTCCAGATGTTATGCAGTACAGTGAAAGGTCTTTGACGATCAAATGTAAACATTGTTCTACACTGTATTTCTCTTGCGTAAAATCTACGCGCGGTTACTTTGGCCTTTACTGTTGTGATGGTAAAATTGATCTGCTGAAATATAAAATATTTGCCAAGCTGCAACAATGCAATGATATTAATTTTAAAGTCTGTCTGTCTGTCTGTTAGGTAGTCAGCCCGAAGGCTGGTTGGATCCTCAAAAAGTACCGCCGTTACGTTATGTGAGTAGATACCCACAAAAACCCAAGGCAGCGCTATTTTGAGGCGTTCTAGGCAAGAAGAGGAGTGAGGTAGTTTGCCATTGCTTTCCTCACTGAGTCAAAACAGTAGTCCTAACCCTATGAGTTGAACCTTTCACAGCATTCACAGGCACTGACTGTGCCCCGAATACCATTACTAAGCACCACCCATACCTCAGTAGCTTCCATATAATCACAGCCATGAGTGAGACTGAGACATCGGTGAAAAGCCACCTTTTACTCTAGCCTGTGCCAACTGACAAATGCAAAAGTACTGAATTCATCAAGAGATGGGGAACATTGAACTTATATCCAGTAGTTCAAACACATACATCAGCGTTAACATATTGGCGAACAGGTGTGCGAGTGTAAACTTTTCTCTGATAACCTGTGTTAATGTGATGGCTGTGTTGATGTGTGCATTTGTAATTAATGTGGGGAATGGGGAGTTAACGACCGAGGCTTTAAGTTAGGAACTATCCCGGTATTTGCCTGGAGTGGAAGTGGGAAACCACGGAAAACCAAATCCAAGATTGTTGAGATGGGAATCAAACTTTGCTCTTCTTAGTTTTGCCTCACGAGTGCGCCCCGTTCCAGTCCTCAGACCAGAATTAAATTTCTTGGCAGAGCGGGGATCGAACCTGGAATCCGGGGCAATAGCTCAGAATGTAGCCTTAAGAATGGGCTTCCCTGTGTTAATACGATCTTTGACAAGCACTGAACATATAATTCTTAAACTCCCTCCATTACTGTGGCTGGCGAAGTGAGTCTATGCTCATTCCAGTAGTGGCGAAGTGATTCTATGCTCCCTTGCATAATTTACTGTCATGGAAATACAAAGTATTGTACCTTCAACAGGTGATGGAAATTCATTATTTACAGCAATTTCATTCTGTTTATTTCAAAATGAAGATCGTCATCCTGAGTTGCGTTTGCAAGCAAATTGCAAAAATTGCAAGGATTTTATTATTGGCGATCAATCTCATCGCATCCTCATCAGCAACCAACTTGAGAATGGAAGTATTCATTGTATATGTGAATATTATTGTTTATTGATTATTTGTTTAGAGTGCATAACAATGGGTCTAACCACGCAGTTGATTTTGGCAATGGAAGTAAGTTATTATTTGCCATTTAATATTTGGCGGCTACGTTGATGCAGGCCACTATAGTTTTATATAAAATGACGTTAATTTGGGCAGAAATGCTGCTATAAATAAACCCATTTGACGAAATAGAACATTAGCCGCAAAAAAGTGGGAAATCGGAGAAAAATACGAAGCCACTTTTAAAATCCAATATAAATATGGCATTTCAGAAACAATTCCAGATACTATGCCGTTACAGTTTAGGGTCCTTGACGAACAAATGTAAACATTGTTCTGCACTGTATTTCTCTTGCGAGAAATCTACACTTGGTTACTTTGACCTTTGCTGTTGTAATGGTAAAATTAATCTGAATAAATATAAAATATTTGACAGGCTTTAACAATTATTTTTCACTGGAGATGATATCTCAAGGAATTCCAGAGGGACTAATCGGCAGTACAATGCTATGTCCTTCGTTTCATGGCGCAGCGGTCAAGCTGTATGCCTCTCACCAAGGCGGATCGGGTTCGATTCCCGGTCAATGCATGTGAGATTTTTGATGTGAATGGCCATGTCCTGTGGTTCGGATTCCACGTTAAACGGAGGTCCCGTGGCTTATGATCGCGAGATTAACGGTCACGTTAAACTGCAAGCTTCCTTCCTTCGTTTCATTTGGTGCCAATGTTACTGTGCCACACGCACACGGTCCACATTGTTTTAAAATGTATGGAATTGCACATCATCGCATTTCTTCGTTATATTCCAAAAATATAAGCGATGGTTTGTGGCCAGTTGTATTAGACTCATCAGAGTTCTTGAATCCCTTGGAACTAAACGACTGGCCGCCACATACTCCAAACGCTTGGCCCGTTATGCTGCTTAGAAATCTGAACGGTTCCCAAGGACTCCTAAATGCAACCATATTGCTTGGATTTGGAAATAATAGGTGCAGTTAAAATTAGGCAGAGATGTCTAATCCTTCGACTTGATTTAACACCATCCGATAAAACACTATCATTTTCTTTTAAGAGGCAATATTTTCCAATTCATTTGGCATACTTTATCACAATCAATAAAGCTCAAGGGGAAACTCTGGAACGTATAGGCCTCAATTTGCCCCAACAATTTTTCAGTCATGGCCAGCAGTATTTTGCAATGTTGAGAGTGCAATCTTTTGACGCCCTCATAGTTTCAATAGAGTCAAAAAATAATCGTACAAAGAATGTACAGTAGGCCTATATAAGAAAATTCTTCAGTAAATATTTTTCTATTGACCGTCATGTTTTGACGGGTTTCAACTAGTTGTACAGTAAAATTGTCTGTTAAAGAAACAAATGAGAGGTAGAATTGAAATTGGTTTTTATACAGCAACTGTAGTATTGTTTAATCATGGCATATGTGGGCCGTCAAAGTTTGGGAACATATACAGAAAAATACTTACATAGCTGTCTTCACATTGCCGCGAAGAGCATTTACAAAACAATCAGCATTTCCATTATGAAAAAAGAATGTACAATGAACATTTCCCTCATTCTGCATAAAAGTCAACTGCTGACCTCGTTTCATCACTCTGAAACTCTTCAGTTCTGACACTGGTATGCGCAGTGGCCGAGACCGATTCTGGCTGTCGACACTCCCTGAGAAACAATAGTAAACTATTAGCAATAGTTCAAACTTCTAAACAGTTAACATTCACAAATCATTTATATCTTCACTCACAAAAGGGCCTTCAGGGTTATATATGTTGCATATAATTTATACGTAAAAAAATTTATGAAAGCAATATGCCATAATATTTTAAAAATATGATTAATAGTAGAGGACGTCTCACTTAAGGACTTTAAGGTAGTTGCACTTGTGGAATATACATTACAATATGTTTCTCATATGGTACCTTGTTTCATATTCTGGGTGACCTACTGAAAAGTTGCAATATCAATTACTGTCAAAACATCCCCACTGCTAAGAAAATCTTGGTAACACTGAATGAGACATCACTTGTACAATAATAGATGTTTACTCCTCCCCAGTCCATAAGCCACCCACCATCCCTTATTTAGATCAAGACTTATATAGTGAAATCCCAGCTGTGTCCGCTAGTTGAATACGGTATTGCCAAACCTGCGCCTACAGTACTACTCTGTATATAAGCGGTACTGTATGCGGTACGGTATTGTCTAGACCAATAATTAGGTAGCCATATATACAACGCTGGTCTTTGCCACACACAGTGGGGAAGACACTCATCAATAATCTTTAATTAGTGTGGTGTAGTCTATTATGTATCCCACAGGTTGGCAACAAGTGATGTCAATGTGTGCTCGCTTTCAAACATGGCTGCCGTTGTTAAATGAGCAATACTGCAAGAAAAATATATTTACATAATTTAGCACAAACTGGTGCAGAAGTGACCAAGGTTAGTAATTTCAATTGTTAATGTCTCCCCAGAAGATGAAATACGGTAGGAAAATCATATCTTATTGAAATGAAAGTGAAAAAGAAAAGAGTGATGTCTCATTCAGAATTAATCAAATCTCTATTTAATTATATAAATATGAGCTTATTTCTTATTTATAAGAAGGAGAGGAATTCTGAGACATCACATCAGAGTTGCCAACACATGAGATACAAAATGCACTACCGTACACTAAAAATTTCCCCTAAACATGTACATATAGCAGTATGAACCATCAATCCTGCCCATTGATCGATTGCATTTCTTCTTAAAGTATGTATAAACCTGCTTCTAACGTAGACCTACTAGAAATATTTCTGGAGAAAAGAAGCACAGAGACAGAACGTGCCACAGAACAGTAGAAGAACACACCAGAGAAGTCTACCATACATTGGAAATTGTCCACAGGTATAACGGAATAAGTTAGACCTGAACCTTCCGATGCGCATGTTTGTCTAGGTGCATTATGTCATCCCCCTGCCAGGATTCTTTGCCAACCAGTGAGCGCATACTTCGTCACGCACTGGTTAGATGTGCCAAGTAGTCATTATTCCCAGAACCTTGGCAGGGTACAGATGCTGTCGAGGCATGCGGTGCAAGACGGAGCGGCTCTGTTCTTTGACAAGCACGGCAACAAGCTTGCTGTCAGGAGTGTGTGAATTGGGCACGCTCTCAGTTCATTACCACGTGCTTCCTTCTTTGAGTGGCATTGCGTTTTGTTGTTTTAATAACATTCCAAGTTTACCAATATCCTCCCTAGTACTGCCTCATTTTGACTATTGCGATGTGGTATACAATGACCTGTCTGCTACTCTTAAAAACAAACTCCAACTAGCACAAAATGCCTGTGTACGCTACATATGCAACTTACGGTATTACGACCACGTCACCCCTGCGTACGAACAACTCAGCTGGTTGCGACTAAATCAACGCAGCGATCTTCATTCTTTATGTCTTTTCCGACAAATACTCTTTAAGTTCCTCTCCAGCTTACCTGCATTCTCAGTTTGGTACACGGTCAAAAAATGATTCACTCATGCTCATACCAATACACCGTACGGTACGCTACACTAACTCCTTCGTAGTTTCTACTGCACGACTGTGGAACAACCTGCCGCGCTCTGTCAGAGGAGCAACCCCGTCTAGCTTCAGGCAGCAATGCCAACTGTACATATCACAAAAGAAATGAAACCTAAACTCAACACGTCAAATATTTGAATCCTTATGCTGAGTTATATTCGTGTTTCTAATTTACGTTTTATTTATTTTCTGTTTTGTTACCTAAATGTTTTCTTACATCCTTTTAAATGCGCATTGCAAAATCAATATTAGGCTATAGTAATAACTCATCCATGATGCTTATCATCATCATTATCACATCATCATCAGGTTCTGTTTTATTAGTGTTTGTGTTTCCCTATTATTTCCTTACTTTAGCTATAATTAACTAATTACAATAATTTTTACTACGCCATGCTTACCTGCCATTATATGTATTGTGATCAAATCTGAAATGTATTCCTGTTAGATTTAAGTACCATTGTTAAGTTTTGCAAATAATGTAATAATGTATTAATTGTAAAATCTGGTTAGATGGAAGACAGGGCCCAATGGCCCTAATCTTGCCAGACAAAATAAATCTATCTATCAATCTATCTATCTATTATAATCGATTGCTTCATTGTTGTATCATAATGCATTATATCATGGTGCAGCTACAGTAATTGAGGACATGGCCGGAAGAGGGGCGTATAACTGAGTTTTGAGATAATCACAGTTGAAAGTTTTGTAATGAAATATCTTTCTTCAATGCAGGTTAATTAACTTCTTATATTTTTGGATTTAAAATTGGTTCATCTGAAACTTAATAAAACCTATCAGTTTGTAATATTTAATTCACTTTGTTATAGAGAAAAATAAAATAAAATGATGTGTCATACGCCCTTTTTGTGGCAATCGTTAGAAACGTGCCAAATATTTTGTAAACAAGTTTATTTTGATGAGATAAAGTGTACATTTTACAAATTATTAATAGCATATCCCAGAGGAGTGCGTCAGGCTTCGGCAGCCGGCACAGTTCATATCCTCGCCGCTAGTTGGGGGCTTCATTCATTCCATTCCTGACCCGGTCGGTCGACTGGAAGCAGGCTGTGGATTTTCATTAATAGCATATCATTACAGAAATGTTTAATCCTATTAAATGGGCCTAATTGATGAATTATATTTATAATAATAACTGGTTGTAGGGCTAATTCAGAGTTAAGAGTTTTTGGCACTTTGGGTCTCCATGAAGCAATGAAAAAAAGAATCATCATTATAAATGTGTACGTTAAATGCATACATCCACAGTAATCTCTTATAGAACTGTGAGTTAACATTTAAACGAGGAACTGGGTAGATTTGTGCTTAATCAAACTCGCAAACTAAGAAAGATGGGTCACTTTTAGCTTTATTTAAATACTCTGCCTTTAACTCGTGCCTTTTCTTGTACTTTCTGACGTGAACGTCATATGCTACTCGACAAGGTCAAGGGGGTCCCATGCAAGTTTTTCCTTGTGTTCTGCACAAAAGTCACAAATGTCAGTTTTTGGTGACCTTACAGAAAAGTCAAATTTTTGGTACTTTTTTGAAATAATGAGGATACCCCCATTTTAAGTTGTTCACTTGTATGGGATGTATAGTAGTCGTTAAACAGTCAAAGCAACCAACTAGAATAATCACGTAACCTCAACTAAACCAGTGTTGCTTGTTTTCAGCTCACCATGAGTTACTGCCAACTGGACATGCCTTCAGAAAAATATCCCTCACATCTATAAAAAATAGCCGATCTTAATGACATTTTCAGGAAAGAACAATAACAATATGGCGGAACGATTAGAGTGATTGCCGGAAAAAGGGCGTATAGGCTTATAAGTACCTCTTCCGGCAATATCCTCAATTATTGGTGTGAGTTAGATTTATTGAGTACTAGCAGTAGTACCCGGCTTCGCCCGGTGGAATGATGATAATATTTCAGTCTCCTTAACACTCAACGTCATTGATGAAGATGATACTGACGACGACTGCTATTGAACGGGTATAATAAACTTACACTCTAATAGAAATACATATTTTTAAATTACCGGCGAGTAAGACTGTGGTGTTGCCTAGTAGTATAATGGGCGTAACATCTAGGTCATTTTCCCTTTTGATGAGGATGACAATGAAGACTACTACTACTGAACGGGTATATTAAACTTACAAACTAACGGAAATACACATTTTATAAATCACAGGCAATGAAGACTGTGGTGTTGCTTAGTAGTACTGTATAATGGACGTAACATCTAGGTCATTTGCCCTTTTGATGAGGATGATAATGAAGACGACTACTGAACGGGTATATCAACCTTACAAATTAATGCAAATACATATTTTTAAAATCACAGGCTAGGTAGACTCTGGTGTTGTTTAGTAGTATAATGGACGTAACATCTAGGTCATTTGCCCTTTTGATGAGGATGATAATGAAGACGACTACTACTGAACGGGTATATCAAACTTACAAACTAATGGAAATACACATTTTAAAATCACAGGCCATGAAGACTGTGGTGTTACTTAGTAGTATAATGGACGTAACATTTAGGCCATTTGCCCTTTTGATGAGGATGATAATGAAAACTACTGTTGAATTGACACGACAAACTTACAAACTACCGTGATAGAAAGAAATATTTCAAAATTCACAGGCGATGAAGACTTATTGTGTGTGGTGATTAGTGGTATAATGGGTGTAACATCTAGGTCATTTGCCCTTATGATAATAATAAGGTAATGAAAAATGACTACTAAATGAACATGGTGTAATTTTAAATCTGATATAGGCAATTAAGATCTCTACCTTCGATGTCTTCCAAAGTCTGAACGTTATTTTCTGGCTTAGGCCTATACTCGATGCGTGTAGTGAAAGAGCTTATCGAGTACTGCCCGGGTCCAAGCCGCACGAATCGCAGATGATGACGATATAAGATGACAGACGTTCGGGGGGGGGGGGGGTTCCCGGTCCTATTCACATTGACCGGTGAATCACTCATTCAATCGTAACACTACAGTGGTTTGAGCAAAGACCCTGTATGAACATCAGCATAGTCAGCAATACCAGGTAACACGGCGGGGTCTGGACATTTCTCTCATGTCAACTCGCGATGAATCAGCAAGCTATTCTCACACCTGGCCCCCTCCTCCCCCCTCCACCCACCAGGGTCTCTCAACTTGTGGGACGTGGGTTTGCGACCACGGGACCCCAACTGAGTCCGGCATTGCTTCTACTTACTGGTGTAGGCTCCTTTCAGTTCTCTTTCCTGTCAGCCTCCCTTGGTCAAACTCTTGTTCTCTTCCGACCCCGATGGTATCAGGGTATCCGAGGCCTAACGACTCTTTCACTTTCCCGCCTTAATTGGCCCTTGTCTAATCATTCCTGATAGCCTCATTCTTCGAGGTATCAGCCTTCTTTTTCTTTTCTTAATATCTCATGTCTTCTGCTCAAGACCCTCAAAGAGGCAGGGTGTGGGTAGCCCCACCACTTCTGGTGCACCCTGGATAGTGCTACATCCTCAAGGGCTCATGGCTGGTGAGTTCGGGAGATGGCAACCTTGAGGGTTTCCTGAGCGGGTCCGGTTTTACCCCTTTTTTCCATTGCCTTTGGGACGGACCCTGTCTTCTTTCCGGGAATGGAGTGGTCTGTCCGCAATTTCAAGCAGACAATGTTACTCGCAGGGTACCAAAGGGTAAGTATACAAATTTTGGTTCTGAACGGTGAAACGGTGTAGATTTGTGCCAAAGGGCCTAAATGCAGGGAATGGGGTGATCTGTCCGCAATTTCAAGTGGACAGGGTTACCCGCAGGGTTCGAAAGGGTAAGTATACAAATTTTGGTCCGGATCGGTGGAACGATATAGATTTTTGCCAATGGGCCTAAATGCAGGAAATGGGGTGGTCTGTCCGAAATTTTAGGTGGACAGTGATATTCACAGAGTTACAAAGGGTAAGTATACACATTTTGGTTCAGATCGGTGAAACGGTGTAGATTTTAGCCAAAGGGCCTAAATGCAGGGAATGGAGTGGTCTGTCCGCAATTTCAAGCAAACAGTGTTACTCGCAGGGTACCAAAGGGTAGGTATACAAATTTTGGTTCTGATCGGTGAAAAGGTGTAGATTTGGGTCAAAGGGGCTAAATGCAGAGAATGGGGTGGTCTGTCCGAAATTTCAAGTGGACAGGGTTACCCGCAGGGTTGTAAAGGGTAAGTATACAAATTTTGGTTCGGATCGGTCAAACTGTGTAGATGTTTGCCAAAGGGCCTAAATGCAGGAAATAGGGTGGTCTGTCCGAAATTTTAAGTGGACAGTGTTATTCACAGGGTTACATAGGGTAAGTATACAAATTTTGGTTGAGATCGGTGAAACGGTGTAGATTTGGGCCAAAGGGCCTAAATGCAGGGAATGGGGTGGTCTGTCGGAAATTTCAAATGGACAGGGTTACCCGCAGGGTTCCGAAGGGTAAGTATACAAATTTTGGTTCAGATCGGTGAAACAGTGTGGATTTGTATACATAACAGACAGACAGACAGACAGACAGACAAACATTGAGCTTTATATATATATATATATATATATATATATATAGGTAATGTATAAAATGTACTATGTTCCCATATTAACTTATGCAGCTGAGACTTGGACCCTGACGAGCAGGCAAGAGAGTAGAATCCAAGCCAGTGAAATTAAATTCCTAAGAAGTATGATAGGTAAGACAAGGAAAGACAGAGTGAGGAATGAAGATGTTAGGAAGGAAGTTGGGATGGGAAAACTAAATGAGAGAATTGAGAAGAATAAACTAAGGTGGTTTGGACATGTAAAGAGGATGGAGGAAAATAGAATACCAAGACAGATGCTGGAGGCCAAGTGCAAGGGTAAGAGAGCAAGGGGAAGACCTAGAACAAGGTGGATCGATTCAGTGAAGAACAGCATGAGAAAAAGAAGTCTGGACTGGGACAAGATCGTGGAAGAAGAATTGTGGAAGGAAAGAGGAAAGTGGAGAAGTGCCATAAATACCCCGACCCGGCAGGAGCTGGATAAGGGGAAATGATGATGATGATGATATATAGATAGATAGATAACCTGTTGAAAATGTGCTGGAATTATGCAATCCAATTGGAAAGGTGTACCCGGGAGACCGCTTAAGAGCCAGGCTACAGAAATGATAAACAATGTTGCTCTGTTCCTAAGGAAAAATAAAGAGAACTACATCATCATCATCATCATCATCTTCTTCATTTCCCGTTTCCAGCTTCCTGGGTCGGGTTGTGAATTAAGGACCTCCAACGTTTCCTGTTTCTCCACCACTCCTCTCCTGTTTTTAGTACTTCTTCAGGTTTTCCTCCTCTCTTCTCTACACACTCCCACACTGTATCTGCCCATCTCTTTCGGGGCCTTCCTCGTGGTCTCTTCCCTGTCATCTTTTCACAGAAAGTTTTCTTTGGTACTCTCTCCTCTCCCATTCTCATCATATGTCCATACCACTTTAACTTTGTTGTTTCTATCCTGTCCTGCAGCTTCAAGATTCCTGTCCTTTTTCTAATCTCTTCATTCTAACTCTATCTCTTCTGGTCTTGCCCTCTATACCTCTTAGGAATTTCATCTCCGCGGCTTGTATTCTACTCTCCTCTCTTTTTGTAGTAGTCCACGCTCCAGCTGCATATGTTAGTATGGGTCTGTAGTAGGTTGAATATAATACATTTTTACATTTCTTTGGGACATCTCGGTTCCACAGAATACCCCTTATGCTCTGGTAAAAACTGTTCGCTTGTTGTATTCTCTTTCCAATTTCCTCAGTTATCCTTCCATCTTCTGTGATCACACTTCCCAAGTACTTGAAACTTTTAACCACTTCTAGAATTTTCCCATTCAATTCTATCTTTCCTCTTCCTTCCTTCCTTCCTCTTGACATTACCATTGTCTTGCTCTTCTCTGTGCTTACTTTCATCCCATATTTCTCTATTTCTTGATTCCATACATCTAGTTGTTTTTGTACTTCCTTTTCATCCTCGCCCCATATCACTATATCATCTGCAAACAGCATGGCCTTTGTTGCCTCTTGTCCCAATCTCTGTTTAACATTCTTGTGAATTTCATCCATGACTATGATGAATAGTAAGGGGGACAATACACTTCCCTGTCGGAGACCTGTTTCCACTTTAAACCATTCTGTTTCTCCTATACTGGTCTTCACGCTACTCACACAATATTTGTACATAGCTTTTAACATTTGGACATCAGCTCCGTTAACTCTCCTTTTCCTTAATACATTCCAAACCACCTGTCGAGGCACACTGTCGTACGCTTTCTCAATATCAATAAATGTCATCACCATGTCTTTTTCAAATTCCCATCTTTTCTCCATCATTTGCCTTAATGCAAAGATTAGGTCAAATGTTGATCTGTCTTTCCTAAAACCATACTGTTCTTCTTCCATCTCTCCTATCTTCCTCCTCAGTCTGCCTTCCAGAACTCTCTCAAAGATCTTAGCTACATGAGCGATAAGAGTGATCCCTCTGTAGTTATTGCATTCCTTTTTGTCACCTTTCTTAAAAATCGGGATAATTAATCCCTTTCCCCATTCTTCTGGAATCTCTTTCTTCTTCCAAATTATTCTAAATAATCTATACAACCACTGTACACCTAAAGGTCCCGCTGCTTTTATCATTTCCGCTGACACCTCATCCTCTCCTGCTGATTTACCGCTCTTCATCTTCTGTATGGCTTCCTCTATTTCTAGCATAGTGATCTCCTTTTCTTGTTCTTCTTCTTCTTCCATTGTTTCTTCTTGTTCTTTTTCATCTTCCAGTTCGATGTATTTAACATTTAGTAGCTTTGAAAAGTATTCTTCCCATCTTTTCAATATATCATCTCTTTGATACAATATCTGTCCTGCTTCAGTTTTTACAAATTTTGTGTTTTCCCTACCTTTTACACTGTTTTTCACCAATCCATATAGAACCTATTTACTTCCTTGGATATCCTCCTTCAAAGTTTCCGTGAAACCTTCCCAACTTTTCCTTTTTTCTTCTTGTACAATTTTTTGGCATGCCTTCTTTGCTTCTCTATATTTTTGCCATTTCTCTGCATTTTTACTGCCTATCCACTTCCTCCATGCCATTTGTTTTTCTTTAACAGCTTCCTTTACCCTGTTGTTCCACCAAGGAGTCTCCCTTTCCTTTTTCTTCCCTGATAGTCTTCCACAAGTGTTTACTGCACACTTCGCAAAACAATTTCTAAAACATGCCCATTCCTGTTCGACACTTTTTGCTTCGTCTTTGGGAATTTCCTTTTTCAAGTCTTCTTGGAACTTTTCCATTGCCTCACTCTCTTTTAGCTTCCACACCTTTATTTTTCTTTCCCTTTTCTCCGCAAGCTTTGTGATTTTCCCAAGCCTTAATTTGGCTATCACCACTTTATGGTCTCCTTCAAAATCTCCTCTTGGCATAGCTGTCACATCTACCAGTTGTCTACGTTTATCCTTTTCCACTAGGATAAGATCGATCATTGTTTTTGTCTTTCTGTCTCCCCATCCATACCTAGTTATTTTTTGGGAGTTCTTTTTCCTAAACCATGTATTTCCAACAATTAATCCATTCCTTCTACAGAAATCTATTAACATTTCTCCTTCTTCATCCTGATTTCCATAGCTAAATGGGCCAATTATCTCTTCTTTTTCCTGCCTATCTGTTCCCACATGTGCATTCATATCCCCCATTATTATAACCTCTTTGTCTTCTATACACTTTTCCAGTTCTTCTAAGAAATCCTCTAAACATTCATCTACCTTCCCTGTCTGGGGTGCGTAAATCTGTATAAAATCCTTTGTTCCACTCTCAAGTCCTAGTCTAATTTTCATAAAGCAATAGGAGAATTTTAATAGAAAAACCAGAGATCGCAGCATGGAGAGCAAAGTATCTTAGAACTCTCAGGCAGATTCGGAATGAAAGTAGGACGATATTCAATCTTGATGAAACTTACCTTCATTAACTCACACAACTACATATTGTTGGCAGTCGGGAGAGAATAGTCCAACGGTCCCGGAGTCAAAGGGTCCTCGGTTAATAATTGTTCACGCAGAAAGCGAATCTGGTTTTGCTCCCGGTGCTCTGTTAGTGTTACATTTATATATTTATTTATTTATTTCATTTTTTCCATTATTTTCCCCATGTAATATCAACTTTATACTCGTTTGCAAAAGAAGTATTCAATAGCTTGAGAGCATTTCATTTGAGATACCAATGCTGTGTTACTGAGAATGCTTCTATTTGATACTTTACGCTTGCATAATATAGGTATACCATAACTGATACTTTACGCTTGCATAATATACCATAACCATTTTCTATTTCTACTGAAAGTGGGATATTGGGGTGCAGGAATTGGTAACGCACTTCTCCCATACAATTTCAACACAATTTGCCCGATACACATGATAAATGGTACTGTATATAGAGTATCTGCTAAATGGTACAAATGAGAATTTGGGTTTTCAAATTGATTTTCTACAATTGCCACCTAGTGGCTTGACTATCCTCTTTGCGCTAGAATCTAGTCAGCTTCGATACCATCAGGACGGCAATAAACTTAAAACAATTGTTCAAGATGGCTCCGAGGAATTCTTGTTTTAGGCCATACGTTGCACAAGAAAATCTCCACCTCCACATTATCAAAGATGTACAGAAGAAATTGGTAATCACGTTGAGGGAAGAAAATTATTACGGAATGTGTACAAGTGATAACTTAGTAAAAAATAACACAACACTGAAACGCTGAATACAATGTGATACTGACTGGAAACTCACTGCAATATATTTCTAATGCAAGGTTCTGGTTTTAAGAAATTTGGTTTCCAAAAGAATAAGGTTAAGCCTATAGGCCTAGGTTAATAAGAATTCACAAAAATAACTGCTAGTCCAGACTTGTGAGCTCCCTATTCATGAAGACATTTCTGCCATCAACACAAAGAGACTCCGTTCCCGTCATCCTCCATTACAAACTTGCCAAGTCAATAACAATAAATATAATATAAGTGATCGATGGACTAAATTATGTCAAACCAGTGCTACAAAGGAACAACTTAAGATGCCCTGGATCAAAACCAGGCCACCATGACTTGATAAACACCAGAAGATTTGGACCACTCGGAATAGAATATGAACTAATTGTGGTAGATGCGCCGATTCCCTACATAAATGGGGGATGATATCCTCTCCCTCCCCCCGGTGTGATTGTGGTGTTGAACGTCAAACGGTACAGCACATTGTCCAAGCGTGCCCCTTATGAGCATTCCATGGTGATTATTTTATTCAAATTTACTGTTCCGCCAATCAATACAAAACAAAGGAAGGAAGATTTTAGTTTTACGTGACCGTGAATCTTGTGATTATGAGCCACGGGACCTCCATTTTACGTGGAATCCGAACCACAGGACATGGCATTTCACTTCGAAAATCTCACATGCATTGACCGGGGATCGCAATACAAAACAATATGCGTCATTAGGCGGTAATCACGGTACATGCTTCGAACCCTTTTAAATACGGTTCTTCATCAGCCGACGTTTGTCTTAACATAGCTACTATTAAAGACATAGATAATAAATAAAGAACCGTATTTAAAAGGGTTCGAAACATGTACTGTGATTAGCGCCTAATGACGCATATTGTTTTGTATTGATTGGCGGAACAGTAAATTTGAATAAAATAATTATATTCGTCAATACGGACCTTATGGCAAATTCTCCCAATTCCATGGTGGCCAGCAGGAGTTCTTCTTCGCAACAAATAAGGCTATTGAATAGGCCTACATCACAAATCTGGATATCTGTTTGTGACTCAGTGTAGAGATTATTATGTAAATATGTACATAGACTATAATTATCTTTGTGCAATGTGTTTCCAAAAGCAAAATAAATAAATAAGAATATCATTGTGTTTGTTAGTTCTTTAAATTTTTTATTATGAAATGCAACATTACTGAATTTGTTAAATATAAAACAGCGAAAATAAAATCCTTCCTAAAATCAGTACAGGAACTATTCACATAAATATGGTAACTTAAAACAAAAGGAATCAAACAACTCACCACTTGTCGTCCGAGTTCGACGGCCACCTGTGGTTACCATAGCCCATTCTTGATCATCAGAATCAACAGATACATCAGTAGGTTTCCATTCAATGCATTTGGCATTATTCTGAAAGGAAAGAAAAATGTTGCAACCTTCTTCCACTGAAAAATAATATAAGAGTACAGTCAATTTGGGTCAATAGGTCAACATCAGGCCAAGCACACTTTGGCCCAATCATAGGACGTGGTTTAAAATATAACCTAGCCTACTATATACTATGAGTCAGTAAAACAGACTATAAAGTCAGTTTGTTTTTGCATTTATGTACACAGTGTACGCCTACATGTGAATGGTTACACATCGTAATGTGTCATTGTGATCGCTAGCCAGTATGTGTATTTATCACCGGATCTAGGATTGAGTAGGAGGTTGGACACTTATGTAGTTTTGTGGTAGGGCCTATGGATATTTTTACTCGAAATGTGACTTTTTTTTACATCAATTAATGGGTAAATCGAGGGTGCTGATCACGAATATACTATTAGTTTTGCACCCACACCTAACACCCCTGACAGACGAGGGTTCAATTTCCCTCCCAGGTACTAAGTCATAAATTCGAATTTGTGGCGTGTAATCCGGAAAGTTACGGTATTGTGTTCATAAAAATAGTAGGGAGAAGTTTCTTACATTGGCTGTGCGAAACGTCACACCTAACGCCCTTGAGGTTCAAAGGTTCGATTCCCCTCACAGGTACCAAATCATAAATTCGAATTTGCGATGAATGACCCGGATTATCCGCACAATACCGTTCCGATCTGGGCCAGAGATCACGAATTCGATTATTCCACTTAGTACTTGGGAGGGGAATCGAACTCCGACATTCAAGGGCGCTATGGATGACTTTTCGCATATCCGAAGTAAGAAACTTTTTCATACAATTTATATAGATGCAATGCCGTACAGATCCGGGTTATACATAGCAAATTCGAATTTATGAGGGGAATCGAACCCTTGACCCTCAAGGGCGTTAGGTGTGGGTGCAAAACTAATAGTATATTAGTGATCAGCAGCCTCAATTTACCCATAACTGATGTAAAAAAATCACATTTCGAGAAAAAATGTCCACGCCACCTAAACTCCATAAGTGCCGGAGGTTGTTGTGGCCGTAAGTTATGCATAATCTTTGAGGTAGAAATGGGGATAACACAGAAAAACACTTCTAGGTTGAAGTGGAAATTGAACCCACCTTTTTCCAGTTCTGCCTCATTAGGCTGAGTGTACCAGTCACCTGTTCAAGCTCTCAGACTAGAATTACCATACATTTCTTGGTAGAGCCAAGAGCCAAATACAGAACCTTTGGTAAGCCATATAAATTGAAACAATATAGCCTAAGCCTATTATCAGTGTTGTCTAAGTACCGGTAATTTATTAGTAGAAGCTTTCCAGTCGGTCAACAGGAGTGTGCCCCAATTAGATTGGGAAGGGAAGTGAAGCAAAGTGGACACCAGTTAAGGAATAGCCATAAATCAGCCAAGTCTACAAAACCAAATTGTCAACTCTGTTACATTAAGTGTTTGTGTGTGCAAAACCTCATCAAGTAACAGTTAATAGCAAAACAGTCTAGAACACAATTGCTTCAATATCTTGCTATGATAGAAGTTAATGATTCAAAGGGGTTTCACACAGACAGTAAAAGTACTATCAAAAAGCACAATACAAGTGTAATAGACTAACAGAAACAAAAGCACCAAACTTTTGTTTACCAAGGCAACACTGAGAAATGGCTTCAAACACCATAATATGATTGACAGAATAAAAAATATACTGTAATTGGTTAACAAATCTCACTTGTTATCAATTTTAGTCAAATACTTCTGCAGCTCTTTTGTTTTGTAAATAATTAAGTTTTAGTGGCCTGATACATATCAATTATGAAGTTTCAGACCATGAGGAATGTAGGAATGCTAAATTTCCCAGCCTGAAGCTAAGAGTTTTTAAGGTCAGGCCCAGTGGCAGCCGATGAGAGGAGGCCAGGCCTAAAATGCCTCGACTTGATGCTTGTTCCTACTCCTTTCGGTATCGTAGTTGTTGACTCTTTTTCACCCCTCAATCTGCAGGCCGAATGACCAGCCAGGGGTAGTTTTTGACAGACCAAGGTGCTCCAAGGGCTGTAGTGCCACAGGGGTTTCTTTTGGCTGCCTCATTCCAGGAGATATGGAGTCAATCAAGTACATGTAGGTGTACAGGGTATAACAGACACATAACAAAAGTAGCAAGTTTAGCAAGAGAGGACTGGCCTCCTCTCATCGGCAGCCACGGGTCAGTCCCATGTACCCAGCACACCGCAAGGCATTATCAGAATCCACATTAAAACCTAGAGAAAGTACCACCTTGCAACCATTACTAATGTTAGATGGCCCATAAATGATGTAGGAAGTAACTTACACATTCAATAATACTCAACGTTCCAGGACAATGTGTATCTTCCTCCTTAAAATCCTTGTGGCTTTTCAACAGCACTCCGTGATGACTATAGATCTCCTGACACACATTCTGAAAATCATGAAGATACATTAGTTGAGATTAGCCTCCTAGAATGACATTAAATATGCAATAACATTCCTATAATGTAGGCTACATTTAAATTACAAAAATCGTACCTCTCCTTGATCACTTATGTCAGACATGGTGATAAATTTATCCCTGTACTGAGGATGAATGGACCATCAAATGTCAATGCCCAAGCCTTCAAAGATCACGCATCATATCTCACACACATTCTGGTCACACATCACATGAGCAACGAGGCCAGGCAAGGTTGAAGCAATGTTGTCTCATCGACCACACACAAGTGGGTTACCTTATTTACGAGCGCTCAACCACACATAGGACGTTACGATGTCTGCCAACACCACTATTACCACAAACAATTTCTCATCCGTTTATACGGCGTATTACTACGCTCATATACTACCTGCTTTTACGTAAACACAATAGTATGCCAGATTTCTTCAGATCACAGGATGTCACAATGCAATGTCACACCCGGTAACGCCTCTTCATTGAATACTCCAATCAAGACAATCAACGTCATCAGACATTGCAGCCAACAATACATCATCATAGTAAATGGTTATTTACCTCCGTACGATAATTAAATATCAGGTATTTTGCACATTGCGCTCACTCTTTTACATAATTAATACCGTAATGAAATTTATGAAAATAAAATAAACTACGTGGGTCCTTTTTGTCTAAATTTCCAGGTAATGTAGTTCTTTTCAGAGGGAAGTCTCTTTTTTTAAGAAATCATGATGATGATGATGATAATTGTTGTTTTAAGGGGCCTAACATCTAGGTTATCGGCCCCTGATGGTTTGGGTGATCGTGAAGATGAAAATGAAAAGCGAACTTAAAACTAAAACTAACTACTAACCTACATACTAGAAGAAGAAATGGAAAATTAAAGGAGAATAAGGCAAATAAAAGGACAGAAGGAAAAGAAATGCCCTCAACCCTCGGAGAAGGCGGATTGAGGGACTTGGAAGGAAGGAGAGCCATGAAAGGCATATAGGAAAGTGAAAGAGGAGAGGGTCCGCCCCAAAGGTAAGGGACAAAAGGGGAAAACGGACCCAGCTCAGGAATCCCTCGGGGTCGCCAACTCCCGAACTCACCAGCCGTGAGCCCCTGAGGGTGTAGCATTATCTAGGGTGCACCAGAAGTGGTGGGGCTACATACACCCTGCCTCCTTAAGGGCCTAGAGCACAAGGCAGGAGGTAAAAGGAAGAGAAAAAGAAGGCTGACCCCTCGCAGAAGGAGGGTATCAGAAAAGATGAGACAAGGGCCAATTAAGGCGGGAAAGGAAGAGACTCCCTAGGCCTCGGATACCCTAATACCGTCGGGGTCAGAAGAGAACAAGAGTTGACCAAGTGAGGTCGACAGGAAAGAAGACAGAGAGGAGCCCGGCACAAGTAAGTGGAAGCAATGCCGGACTCAGCTGGGGCCCCGTGGTCGCCAACCCACGCCCACAAGATGTGAGCCCCTGGGGGGTTTAAGAAATCAATTGTATCATTAATTAATTGTAATATTCAAGAAATTAATTTATTTAAGGGTATAAATGATATTTATATCAAGAACTAATAGCGTAGTTAAAGCACATAATGAAAAATTAAAAGATTGAATATTCATTTCTACGGGGGATAATATTGGGCATGATGTTGGTAGACTTGTACGCCCCTCTCTGCATTCTCCTGCACTTGTCTTTGTTTTGTTTTATTCAAAATATGGCTGCCCTTAAAGCAGCTGCGTCTGATGAAAGTAAGGATTGTTCTTCAATGTGTGATGTTTCATCAAGTGTGCGTCGAAAATTCCTGAAGAGAAAAAATCAGAAATATAGAAAATCCAAGAAACGCCGTAGAGCTCGGAAGGAAATTGCCGTAATCCCGTCGCCGTTCGCAGGACAAATGCATTCTTCTTGGTTCTGGCAAAATTACCATAATGTTATGGAGTGGCAAGGTCGTCATCAGGTTGCTTATTGGAAATCTCGGACAATTGCTTTAGAACAAGAAAACTGTTTATTACATGAATACGTTAAAAGTTTATCTCTTGGTAAGGTTTCGAAGTTTCCGAGCAATGGTACATTTAGAACTAATCAGTCTCGTAAATCTTCATTGAAAGTGTCACATCAGAAAAATGAACATGTACGTGAAGCCCAAAATGAAGAAGAGATGGAAAGCGACCAAGAGATGGCAGACGAAGAGGATAAGAGAAACAATGAAGAACGTTTTGAATTTGGAATAACAGAAGAGCTTTTAGGTTTTTTTGAACAAAGTATTCGTCATAAAATGGAGCTGAGTAAGTTTCAAAATCCACATTAATCATTTGACTTGAGTTTCATTGCCTATATGAAATACTCAACAGATAAAAAAATATGAAAAGTCTAGGATCGTGCAACTGCTTCAAAAGAATTAATTCTGAATGAGACATCATCGTGGCTTTTATTTACCTCGTTTCATATTCTGGGGGAAATTACCTATCTAAATTAGTAATCCTGGGCACTACTGCACTGGAAATGTGTGCTAAATTATGTAAATATGTGTTTTTATGTATTACTCTTTTAACAACGGCAGCCATGTTCGACATCGCATGAGGTCTCGAACTGTGAACAAGGCGCACTTACCTAGGTGCACACATTGTTGCCAAAATGTGGGATTCAAAATACACTACACTTATTAAAGATTATTGGTGTGTGACTAAAACCAGTGGTGTATATATAGCTAACGCCGCAACAATTATTGGTCCAGGCATGAGCCATTGGCCTGAATTTAACAAATTTTACAGTAGCATTGTAAGCACAGGGTTGGCAATACTGTACTTAACGATAATTCACGTGCATAATGACAGACACGGCTGGAATTTTACTATACAAGTCGTGATTTAAAACGGGGATGGTGGGCGGGTTATGGTTAACGGAGGATATTTTCTGATTTATTTTTCATCGTTTGAAAAGGCATTTTATGATGCACCTCAACCTGACCATTCTAACCTTTGTTTTGTCCAAACCAATGGTTTTAGCCTGTGGGCCGCATTAGTCATGCCCTGGTTTTTGTCACACACAGTGGGGTTGTCATGCACCAATAATCTTTAATTTGTGTGGTGTATTTTGTATCCCACATGTTGTTAACAATGTGCGCGCTTTGTTGACAGTCGAACAAGAATAGCTCGTTGTCGAAACGTGGCTGCTGTTGTTAACAGAGCAATAAATAAAAACACATATTTGCGTAATTTAGCACATATTTCAGGTGCAGCACTGACCTGGGTTACTAATTTGAATTGGTAAGTTAATGTGCCCCCAGAAGATGAAACAAGGTACGGTATGTTAAATCCATGATGACGTCTGATGCAAGCGTAAAAGCCACGTTTTGGTCTCCTTCGGAATTAATAATTACCGGTACTGCTTGTACTACAAGCTAGGGGGTCAGGGGCATAAGCCCCAGTTTATGTTTGTATTTGTATGTAAAGCCTTATTTACACATACTGAAGAATTTAACATGTATTCATCGTTAAAATCTTAAGAGTCGCCCATGACGTCATCGGTTAGCCTACACCATTTTGTGTGTCTTGGGGGATATTTTCGTGTCAGGAATTGTGATACATAAGTTATTACTCCCCATGTTTGATGGAGTCTTTATTAACATTAATTTCTTTCTAGATGTGAATGAGCTGAATGGGGTTCAATTAAACATTGCGATGCACGCGAGTTTAGAGGAATTTTTAGTTACCTAGGGCTAGGTGACGTCACGGCTGACGTATTTATATATTGATGTTCTTTGGTTGCTGGGAGTTGCTCCGCAAGCTTGTCAGCTGATTATTACATCAGTGTGCCGTGCGATTTCGTCGGTGGATGTTCGCCATTTTTTTTACCTGTTGGCGTTTTGTAAACGTAATTTTCATAATAAATATTCCTGTGAATAACCTATAGACCGCGATTTAGATATTAGCAGTGATGTGTGCACGTATTGTGTTGGTGATTTGTAATAAAATTGTTGAGTTTCTGTAGTTGTCGCATTTAATTGTAAAGCCATTGATTTTCAAGAAAATATTGCGTGAGGCACTGTGTGGTCGAAAATTACTGCTTCTTCTTCTACATGTGCAATAATACGGCCTGTGGGATTTATCGGTGAGTTTTAATAAAGTTGTTATATATTCCTTTTGGTTGTTGCATTTAATTGAAAAGTTGCACTGTACCGTACTCCTCTACAGCTTTAGACCAAACCATTTGTCTAGACAAAAATATTACGTTGGGCACGGTGTGTGGGAATACTCCTGGTAAAATAGTAATGGGTGGGTAAAATTTAGACAAATTGGCATTTACATGAACACTTGAAAAAGTGATATGACAGTGTTTTGTATTAGACCTATAGGTCTTGTTTTGACGTTTCATACAGTATGTCTGTGAGGCGTTATTAAACAGTATGTAATGGATTGTGATTTCTAATTGAGATAAAAGTATTTGCAGCCAATATTGGAAAACATAAAAATACCAAACTAGCACAGACCCCCCAGCAAAAACAACATTATTGACACAATGTATTATAATGAAATTATAATGTTTTGGTTTTTGGTTGTTTTTGCGGATGTCATTGTGTTTGTGTTTGCCTATTTGCACTCACCTTTGGAAAAAAAAAAACGAAACTACACAAAACCATTTCTTGCTATGTGGTGGAGTCAATATAACATTATTGACCACAATGTTTTATAAGAATATTACAATGTGTTAGCGATAGGTTGTATTTGTGTTTGTGGTTTTGATGGATATTAATGCGTCTGCCAGCAGCTAGGTTAGGTTTGTGGGGATAACTACACATTGCGAGGGACTACTATACATTGCGATACGGCCGCGTATGAAATTCCCCTAAAACAAAATGGCGGCTTCCGTGACGTCATCAACGACGTCACGAAATACTCCTCTGGCAAGCTTACTGGAAAAGCCTGGGTAGTAGGGTTTTTTTGGGTGGGGAAACACAAAAAAACGTCAAATCGACCAATGAATCTAAATCTATAATTGAGCTATATAGTTCAATTAAAGATTCCGATACATTAAAAAAATCGCAAATTCACGTCATATATACGGGAAAAGCCTGGGTAATAGGAGTGTTTTGGGTGAGGAAACACAAAAACCGTCAAATCGACCAATGAATCGAAATCTATAATTGAGCTATATAGTCAAATATGAAGGGACAGGAATTGCGCCTGATCAATACAAAATACGGAACCATGATTGATTGTACGAATATGAGCAATATAGTTCAATTAAAGATTCCGATTCATTAAAAAAAATCGCAAATTCACGTCATATATTTTAAATTTCCGCATCGAAGTAAATAATTGGCCTAAATAGATCAATTAAAGATTCCGATTCACATCGTAATTATTTTCATTTCGTAATTAAATAAAATTGAATCGAAAACTATAATTTACCTATATAGCTCAATTAAAGATTCCGATACATTAAAAAAAGTCGCAAATTCACGTCATTAATTTAAAATTTCCGTATCGAAATATTTAATTGTCCTAGTTAACTAGATTAAATATTCCGATTCACATCGTAATTATTTTCATTTCATGAATAAATAAAATTGCATCGAAAACTATAATTTACCTATATAGCTCAATTAAAGTTACATTAAAAAAATTCGATAATTCACGTCATATATTAGAGATTTCGATACACATGATAATTATTTTCATTTCGTAAATAAAAAATATTGCATCGAAATCTATAATTTACTTATATATTTACTCAATTAACGATTCCGATGCGGAATAAAATTTCGCAATTTAACGTTATACTTTACAATTTCCGCATCGAATTCTGTAATTACAGATTCCGATACACATCGTAATTTCAGTTGATATTTTTAATTTTATGAATCGAAATCTATAATTGGCCTATGTAGATCAATTACAGATGACGATACACATCGTAATTATTATAATTTCATGTCAATAAAACATTGTATCGAAATCTTTAATTGAGCTATATAGGTCAATTACGGCTTTCGATACAATGTCTTAGAAATATAAAATTAAATTAATTACGACGCATAACGTCATCTGTAATTTAACTATATAGGCGAATTACAGATCCCAAAACGGAATTTTAATAATATGTCATAAGTGTAACCCTAAATTAAAATATTTTCGTATGTACGGCGTGCTAAATTGAGGTAGGCCAATAAATAAATTACATATGACGAAACACAATACGTTTCGAAGGTTTTTTAATGCTCATTTCTATTATTGAGTTGTCACCACACAAAATAGCCTATAACCAAGGCTTTTCCCATAATCTTGCCAGAGAAGCATTTCGTCAAGTGGTTGATAACATCACAAAAGCAGCCAATTTGTTTTTATAATATAGTCATGCACAAACGATCGCGGTCTGTAATAATCGCCGGTTGGCATCAATACATTAACCTAGCTGCTGGCACATTGTAATATTCTTATAAAACATTGTGGTCAATAATGTTATTGTGTAGTTTCGGTTTGTTTTTTTTCCAAAGTTGGCTGCAAATACACAAACACAATGCCATTATAAAACATTGTGGTCAATAATGTTGTTTTTGCTGGGGGGGCTGAGCCCCCCCTCCGCTAGGTTGGTATTTTTATGTTTTCCAATATTGGCTGCAAATGCTGGTATCTCAATTAGAAATCACAATCCTTAACATACTGTTTAATAATGCCTCACAGGCATACTATATGAAACGTCGAAAACAAGACCTATAAGCCGATAGGTCTAATACAAAACATTGTCATATCTATCATGTAAATGCCAATTTGTCTAAATTTTACCCATCCATTCCTATTTTAACCGGCGTATTCTTCAACACCGTTCCTGAAGTAATATTATCGTTTAGACAAATGGCATTGTCTATGGCTTTAGAAGAGTACAGTGCAACTTTCCTATTAAATGCAACAACCAAAATAAATATATGAACAATGTAAAAAACTCACCGATATATCCCAAATGCTGTATTATTCTACATGTACAAGAAGAATCACTAATTTTCGACCACAAGTAACGGAATTTATTTGAATACAACAACTTCAGGAATTCAACAATTTTAATACAAATCGTCAACTCAATCAAGCACACGACACTGCTAATATCAAAATCTTGTTCTATAGGTTATACACGGGAATATTTATTTTAATATTACGTTTAGAAAACGCTAACGAGTGACGATACAAAAATGGCGAAGAGACTCCAGCAAATTCCCGCGGGGAACTGACGTAGTAATCAGCTGACAAACAACTCCAAGCAACCAATAGCAATACGTCAGCCGTGACATCACGGCGACGTCACTGATATCCCTAAGAACTCCCTAGACGCGGCTGTATCGCAATGTACAGTTCAACCCATTGCGATGCATCCGCGTAAAAAATTCCCCTAAAACAAAATGGCGACTTCCGTGACGTCGTCAACGACATCACGAAATACTCCTCTGGCAAGCTTATGGGAAAAGCCTGGGTAATAGGGGTTTTTGGGAGGGGAAACGCCAACAAACAAAGCTGAATTAAACAAAAACGTTCGAAACAAAATGTGCATCGAAATCTATAATTAACTCAAACAGCTCAATTAAAGATTCCGATGCATATAACAATTTCGCAATTTCACGTCATATATTTACATTTCCGCATCGGAATCTATAATTGACCTATGTAGGTCAATTAGTACA
The DNA here is from genome assembly GCA_946902985.2 of Meconema thalassinum. Classification (NCBI taxonomy): domain Eukaryota; kingdom Metazoa; phylum Arthropoda; class Insecta; order Orthoptera; family Tettigoniidae; genus Meconema; species Meconema thalassinum. The sequence goes on along the minus strand of OX336399.1, from coordinate 69,648,793 downwards.
TATTGCGATACACATCATAATTTTTTTCTTTTTTCGTAATTAAAAAACATTGCATCGAAATCTATAATTGACCTACGTAGCTCAATTAAAGATTCCGATATATATAAAAATTTCGCAATTTACCGGAATATTTTAGAATTTCTGCATCGAAATCTATAATTGGCCTATGTAGGTCTATTATATATTCCGGTACACATCACAATTATTTTCATGTAGTAATTAAAAACATTGAATCGAAATCTGTAATTCACCTACATGCATCAATTAAGGATTCTGATGCATATGAAAAATTCACAATTCAACATCATATAATTAAAGATTCCGATGCATATAAAAATTTCGCAATTTAACTTACCGGAATATTTCAAAATTTCCGCATCGAAATCTGTAATTGGCCTGTGTAGGTCAATTACATATTCCGATACACATCGCAATTATTTTAATTTCGTAATTAAAAAACATTGCGTCGAAATCTGTAATTCACCTACATACATCAATTCAAGATTCTGATGCATATAAAAATTTCGCAATTCAACGTCCTATAATTAAAGCTTCCGATGTAAATAAAAATTTCGCAATTTACCGGCCGGAATATTTTAAAATTTCCACATCGAAATCTATAATTGGCCTATGTAGGTCAATTATATATTCCTATACACATCGCAATTATCATGTGGTAATTAAAAAACATTGCATCGAAATCTGTAATTGACCTACATACATCAATTAAAGATTCTGATGCGTATAAAAATTTTGCAATTCAACGTCATATAATTAAAGATTCCGATGCAAATAAAAATTACGCAATTTACCGGAATATTTTAAAATTTCCGCATCGAATTCTGTAATTGGTCAATGTAGGTCAATTACAGATTCCGATGAAAATGAAAATCCACAGCCTGCTTCCAGTCTCCGACCGGGTCAGGAATGGAATGAATGAAGCCCCCTATCTAGCGGCGAGGATATGAACTGTGCCGGCTGCCGAGGCCTGACGCACTCCTCTGGGGCAATGATTAAATGAATGACAGATGAAATGAAATGATAGTGGAGAGTGTTGCTGGAATGAAATTTTGACAGGGAAAACCGGAGTACCCGGAGAAAAACCTGTCTGCCTCCGTTCTGTCCAGCACAGATCTCACATGGAGTGACCGGGATTTGAACCACGGACTCAGCGGTGAGAGGCCGGCGTGCTGCCGCCTAAGCCACGGAGGCTTCACAGATTCCGATAAACATCGTAATTATTTTCATTTCGTAATTTTAAAAAATCACTATATCAAATTCTGTAATTGTAAAGATTCTGCAATTTGGCAATTTAATGTAATATTTTCAAATTGCAGCATAAAAATATATAATTGGCCTATGTACATCAATTAGAAATTCCAATACACATTGTAATATCGCAATATAGGGTTAAACTATATGTGTAATACAAAACTGTGTCATAGATCATTTTCAAGTGTTCTTGTAAATACCAATTTATGTCTATATTTTACCCACCCATTGCTATTTTAGCAGACATATTCACAAACATCGTGGCTAGCGTTATATTACCATGTAAACAAATGGCTTCGTGTAAGGCTTTAAAAGAGTACAGTACAACTTTTCAATCAATTACCACAACCAAAGGAAATATACAACACCCGCTTCACACAAGTGTTATGTAGTATGGTATTTGTAAGTCTTCCAGAACATACTGTTTACTAACACCTCATAGCCATTATATAAACAGTATCAAAAAAACAATGCATAGGCCTAACAAAGAAATAACTCTAGATTTCCTTCATCGTCAACCCGGAAATTTCACACAACATAAATATAGATAGCTAATAATATCAAAAAAATTTCAGCAACAAATCTACAAAACTAATTACAAACATCAAGTCCAACTTACCTCACAAGTAGGGACGTGAAGTACATAGCACAAAAATAATAGAGACGCACAACAAAAAAGGGATCTTTCTTTCACAAAGGCGTGAGCAATAATCCAAAATAAAAAAAGTCCTCTCGGTACGCCGGAAGGCGGAGGTAGATTTCACCGGACAAACTTGGGGATAGGCGAAAATAGGCAGAATATGCAGGTTTTCGTAGAAGGATCAGACCTCATTTATTGCGAGAAGGTATTTTATAATTGGAGCTTAATTAACTTTGTTTTTCGTCATTTTATGCTTATTTTAAACATTTTATTGTCTTATGGGAACGGTAACCTTCTTGTCATTTGGGGTCCATTTTTATACTTGTGGTCACACTGTCCTTATGCAAGGTTTCGACACTGATGTGTAACTATGTAACGGTCTGATACTTCTTCACGCAAAATTATATCTCCCGCAGAGATTTTGATTGGTTGCTCAGTTTAGGGGCTGCGACAACGCGGTCATGTAACCCCGTGTACTTAGGGATGGCTGTATAAGTCTGTAATTCAGGTAAGGACTGCAGACGGTCAATTTCAAGCAGTAGTTCCTAATGTTGCTACCAGGTACTACCGTCAACGACACCTACCTGTGAACTTGGCTACTAGATGCCACCGCAGCCAGCAACTCGCAACGAACTTTGGAACTTCCCCTCCAAAGGAAAGCATACTGAGGGATTTTTAGCGCTCTTAGAAAATCCGACGACTTCGGCCGGCTTTGAACTCGCGACCTTGGGCATAGACATTCAGCATGCTTGCTACCAGTTACGTCATCGAAGCCGCTTCACACTTAGTCAGATGGAATTCTGAATATGATCTCGTGCAGGTGCGTTATCTTGGCAACGTCTGATGGCTCATCCCTCATCAATTTAGTAGTGTTGCCATGGCAACCACTGATAGCTCTTGGCATTTTCTTATAATTCCGAAATCATTTTAATATTGTCCATTTTGTACGGTTTTGATATTGTGCCTATTAAGAGAGATATGATTAATGTTTCCAGAAAAACCCACTTTTTCCCACCCCTTTGGTCAATGGTCGGTGCCATAAAAAAACTCTTCAAACATAAATTTTTGGGCTTTATCCGACACATAGTATGAACGTTGAACGGATTCGATATTTCACATATTAAGAGAGTTATAGCAATATTTCACTTTTTCGAAAAAAGCCCCCCCATTTTCACCCCCTTCTACCGATTTAGCCCAGTAACGAACTCGACCGAGATTTTATAGGTATACATAGTCGGTAAAAAGTGACTGGTGAAAAATTACGGCAGTTATCGTGTCCACAAGAAACTGATATATATATATATATATATATACTTTTGAACTGACGGTGGTTTTGGGGTCTGGGGGGATGTGAAACACGAAGATATGTCGAAATTTTCCGGAAGTCGAAACATGGTACCCATTGCAATAGTTAGCTTTCTAATGAAATCTACCTCTGGTTGGTTCCTCAGTTTAGGGGCTGCGACAACGCGGTCATCTAACCCCGTGTACTTTGGGTGAGTGTAGAATCTGTCTGATAAACGGTGTGAATTGTAATGGCTGTAGTAGTCTTAATTCAGGTAAGGACTGCAGACGGTCAATTTCAAGCAGTAGTTCCTAATGTTGCTACCAGGTACTACCGTCAATGACACCTACCTGTGAACTTGGCTACTAGATGCCACCCCAACCAGCAACTCGCAACGAACGTTGGAACTTCCCCTCCAAAGGAAAGCATACTGAGGGATTTTAGCTCTCTTAGAAAATCCGACGACTTTGGCCGGCTTTGAAACCGCGACCTTGGGCATAGACATTCTGCATGCTACCAGTTTCGTCACCGATGCCGCTTCCCACTTAGATGAAAATACTGAATCTGATCTCGTGCAAGTGCGTTGTCATGGCAACGTCTGATGGCTCATCCCTCATCAATTTAGTAGTGTTGCCATGGCAACCTCTGATAGCTCTTGGCATTTTCTTATAATTCCGAAATCATTTTTCTCATCCCTTGGCATAATGGTGGGTCATATCAAAAATTCTTTCAGACAAAAGTTTTAGGTAATTATTAGGGGAATATTGTCCATTTCGTACGGTTTTGATATTGTGCCTATTAAGAGAGATATGATTAATGTTTCCCAAAAAAACCCACTTTTTCCCACCCCTTTGGTCAATGGTTGGTGATATAAAAAAAACTCTTCAAACATAAATTTTTGGGCTTTATCCGACACATAGTATGAACGTTGAACGGATTCGATATTTCACATATTAAGAGAGTTATAGCAATATTTCACTTTTTCGAAAAAAGCCCCCCCATTTTCACCCCCTTCTACCGATTTAGCCCAGTAACGAACTCGACCGAGATTTTATAGGTATACATAGTCGGTAAAAAGTGATTGGTGAAAAATTACGGCTGTTATCGTGTCCACAAGAAACTGATATATATATATATATATATATACTTTTGAACTGACGGTGGTTTTGGGGTCTGGGGGATGTGAAACGCGAAGATATGTCGAAATTTTCCGGAAGTCGAAACATGGTAGCCTACCCATTGCAATAGTTAGATTTCTAATGAAATCTACCTCTGGTTGGTTCCTCAGTTTAGGGGCTGCGACAATGCGGTCATCTAACCCCGTGTACTTTGGGTGAGTGTAGAATCTGTCTGATAAACGGTGTGAATTGTAATGGATGTATTAGTCTGCAATTCAGGTAAGGACTGCAGACGGTCAATTTCAAGCAGTAGTTCCTAATGTTGCTATCAGGTACTACCGTCAATGACACCTAGCTGTGAACTTGGCTACTAGATGCCACCCCAACCAGCAACTCGTAACGGACGTTGGAACTTCCCCTCCAAAGGAAAGCATACTGAGGGATTTTAGCGCTCTTAGAAAATCCGACGACTTCGGCCAGCTTTGAAACCGCGACCTTGGGCATAGACATTCTGCATGCTACCAGTTACGTCACCGAAGCCGCTTCCCACTTAGTCAGATGTCAAAGTCAACCCCTGGCACCATCCAGCCCATGACGGGCTATGGCCGACCAAGCGACCGCTGCCCAGCCATTTGGCCTGCAGATAATGGGGTGACGCGTGATCAGCGCGTCGGGTCCCCTCGGCCGTTAATATTGGTATTCGTGATCGGGGTGCTGTCTCACTGTCAGACAGCTACTCAATTGTCCTCACGAGGCTGAGTGCACCCCGTTCCAACCCTCACGTCAGTTTTAAAATCACTGACTGAGCCGGGGATCGAACCCGGGGCCTCCGGGTGAGAGGCAGGCACGCTACCCCAACACCACGGGGCCGGCTTAGTCAGATGGAAATACTGAATCTGATCTCGTACAAGTGCGTTGTCATGGCAACGGCTCATCCCTCATCAATTTAGTAGTGTTGCCATGGCAACCTCTGATAGCTCTTGGCATTTTCTTATAATTCCGAAATCATTTTTCTCATCCCTTGGCGTAATGGTGGGTCATATCAAAAATTCTTTCATACAAAAGTTTTAGGTAATTATTAGGGGAATATTGTCCATTTTGTACGGTTTTGATATTGTGCCTATTAAGAGAGATATGATTAATGTTTCCCGAAAAACCCACTTTTTTCCACCCCTTTGGTCAATGGTTGGTGCTATCAAAAAACTTATTGGACATAAATTGTTGGCACTTATCCGACACATATTATGAACTTTGAATGGATTCGATATCTCACGTATTAAGAGAGTTATAGCGAAATTTCAATTTTTCGAAAAAAGCCCCCCATTTTCACCCCCTTCGACCGATTTTGCCCATTAACGAACTCGACCGAGATTTTATAGGGATACATATTATGTAAAAAATTCAAAGTGATTGGTGCAAAATTACGGCAGTTATCGTGTCCACAAGGAACTGATATACATATATATATATACATACATAAATTATATATAAACTTTTGAACTGACGGTGGTTTTGGGGTCTGGGGGATGTGAAACGCGAAGATATGTCGAAATTTTCCGGAAGTCGAAACATGGGACCCATTGCAATAGTTAGCTTTCTAATGAAATCTACCTAAAAATAAAAAACTACTTGCAAAACATATGCTCTAAACCATGCATACCCAGACATACAGTACACATTCTCACCAGCCATACAACATACACCCCAAGTTTTAATAACAATAATAGGTCTTTAAAATAAAAGAAACAAATCCAACATAAACCTCAAATTATCAATATATATATTCAATGGAAATTAACAACTTGTATTTCAATGCCCATGGCTACTTGCCAATTAAACTATATAACATTTAAATAATTGCAAACTAAACCTTTCTTGGTTGTTGCATAAAAAGCAAAACTTAAAAATATTCTTTATTTCAAAGCCTCAACTTAAACATATAAATATAAATAAACCAAAAATCCTTCCAAAAATATACCTTAAAATTAATATATGTTATTCCAAAACCTGGCTACTTGCCAATAGAACTAAATAAAATTAACAGTAATCGCACAACCTTTCTTGGTGTTGCATAAAAACAAAGACTTAACAATATTCATTATTTCAAAACCTCAACTTACGCAACATACAACGTAGAAAAATATAAATAAATCGAAAATCCTTCCAAAAAATCTACCTTCAAATAAAAAATTAACATACAGTATGTTATTCCAAAACCAAACAAAAAAAAATAACATACTCAATGTTGCTAATTGCCATCCAAGGAAAACCAAATATGATTAAATAAAACATTAAAATTAATTTTTCATTCATTCAGAATAAAAAAAAAAAAACATTCAGCAGGGACATACCCATTATAAATTAAGGCCATGTAAGAAGGACAATCTCAACTACCAACGACCAATCTCGCCCCCGCCGACGCATAAACTAAAAAGCCATATTTAAGCGAATAAGGCAGACAATTCACAGTCTTTATACAGGGTGTCTTTTATGTACCTTTCGAGAATTATAGGTCGTGTAGGGGACGGGTATAGAAGTAATTTGAGGTAGTGAACTTGGGGTCAAAGTGGCCTCCTTAACCCCTAAAATAAGGCTTGATTCAGGCCCTCCCCCTGTAAGTTAGGCAACCGATCCAAGCCTCGATTACATTTCTCAATCCTTTAACTTTTGGCAAGATTCATTTCACCATGTGACGTTGGCGTAATGGATAGCGTTGCAGTGCGAAAGGCCGGTAGTCCCAGGTTCGATTCCGAGGGGGCAAAATCTTTTTTAATGTTATTTGTCGTATTGTAGTCACATGATTTAATTTACCGAAGGTATCAAGCTTACAAACCCTACACCAAAAATAACATAAAATAACAAGTTCCCTATCTCAAATTACTTCTATACCCGTCCCCTACACGACCTATCCTTCTCCAAAGGTACATAAAAGACACCCTGTATAATGGGGCTTCTTGAACTCATTAATAATGGCCTAATTCAGGCCTTGTTGAGAATCGGGTATACAGTACATCCTTCCCACTTGACATATTACCCAGGCTAATCCGCGGTCCCCAACCCCCCCATCCCCATAGCCTTCAAACTGTTCCCTGCCAAGAATGAAAAAAAAAACATCCCCATTTACCTCATGCACTCAATCTCTCAAACTTGGAGGATATAACCTCCGACAGTCAACCAAAAACCTTTCGAACACACACACCCCAGAATCTACATTTTTCGTCCACACATACTCATCCAGAGGCTTCTGCAGTGACCCTTCCTGTCTTTTTTCCCTTCCCAATACTGTACTTCACTGCAGACCAGAAACCCTCAATTGTGTTAGTACATGCCCCCGTATCGTAATTTTTAAATTGAATGGAATTATTTACAGCGAAATGCGTGAAACACTCATCGTTTAATCGTAACCTGCCCACATATCGCAATAAATCGTTGACCTTCTCTTAATATATTTCTTAATTCATTTCAATAAAGTACCCTTATCCCTTTTGGCCACTACTTCAAAGAAACATTCCCTCCCATTACTGCCCTGAACAACCCCACCAAAAACGCATGTATTTTTCATTCGGTTACCCCGGTTTTGCTTGTGCTTCTCAAAACAACTCTCATCTATCTCTATGATCACCCCCTCCCCCCCAAAAGGCCCCCGTTTAGACACCCGAGCACCACATACCTCACGACAAAATACAAGCCAGTCAATCACAGTAACCGCAGAGACATCCAACTCTTGCACAACCTGCTGAATAGGCATCCGCCAGCAAAAGCAATAAGCTATCAACAAAATATCCTTAATCGTAATCCGAGCCTTTGCAAAGAAAGACCCCTTTCTTATCGACCGCCAAGCCAAACATTTTGTTCAACGCCACATGAGACAATCAGAGGTACGTTGGGCGGGCACCTTGGATTCCTTCATAGGCCGGGAACACTTTGGACAGGCTTATTCCGCCACCAAAAGCCCCTTCTCCCTAGCGAAGGCAATTGCCCCTTCGATGGTGGATAAAATCCCAAACAGTACCATTAATCACATGGCAGATTGAGGTGCCTCCATAACCTCTTGAACCTCACCATCACTTTCGCTCGAAGAGACATGTGCTCATCTACGGCACAAACCACTCGGCCCTGCAACATCCGTCGTTTTTCCCACTAATTAAGACTATTCTCCAACAAAAACTAAGAAGAAGTAAATAAAAATCATTCAGTATTTACCAAGAAACATACAGCATGTCCATTTCAAATACCACTATCACCAACCGTTACAAACCAAAAAACAAAAAATTGCAACATACCAACACTCACAACTAAAACTTGGTGTACAATTTATTTCAGTCCATATCCTATCAGGTTACACACAAACCGTAAATTCGACCATAACTTCTGCAATAACTATTCTTCCGTTCAAATCTCCAATAAACCCTGCACCAAAACGTTATACGCATTACAGTATGCGCATAAACACATTAACACTAAAGCCAAAGAACTCCATTACGGGCAACGAAAAAAAAAAACACGCTCGACGAAAAAAACTCGAATACCATCACGTCATCAAGGTAACTAAAAATTCCCTAAATGCGGATGCATCGCAAGGTATAGATGAACCAGTTTGTGTATGCGTGGGAAATGTGTTAATGTACCGTATTGATGCCAACCGGCGATTATTACAGACCGCGATCGTTTGTGCATAACTTTTTTATAAAAATAAATTGGCTGCTTTTGTGATGTTATCAACCACTTTACGAAATGCTTCTCTGGCAAGATTATGGGAAAAGCCTTGGTTATAGGTTATTTTGGGTGGTTACCACTCAAGAACAGTAATTAGCATTAAAAAACCTTCGAAACGCATTGTGTTTCATTATCTGTAATTGATTTATTGGCCTACCTCAATTTGATACGCCGTACACACGAAAATGTTTTAATTTAGGATTACATTTATAAGATTTTGCATTGGAATGGGTGATTGGTATACTTAGCTAAATTATTGTCGGCGATACTTACGAATATATTCCGATATAAGGTTATATTTTTAAAATTTTGTATCTGTATCTGTAATTTGCCTATATAGCTGAATTTTAGAAGACGATAAACATCGTAATTTATTTTAATTTTATAATTATAAAACATTGTATCGAAATCTGTAATTGACCTGTATAGCTCAATTACAGATTCCGCTTCATACAAAAATTACGCAATTAAAGGTTATGTTTTTAAAATTCCGTTTCGGGATCTGTAATTCGCCTATATACTGTAGTTGAATTACAGATGACGTTATACGTCGTAATTAATTTTATATTTGTAAGACATTGTATTGAAAGCTGTAATTGACCTATATAGCTCAGTTAAAAATTTCCCACATGGCTGGTCTTGGAACCGAATCAAATGCCTTTTCCAAGTCATAAAAGACTAAGAAGAGTGGATTCTGTTGTTCTCTACATTTTTCTTGTAGCTGTCTCACACAGAAAATCAAGTCAATTGTGCTTCTGGAAGCTCTAAATCCGCATTGTGGCTCTGGGAGGATCTTCTCAGATATAACCTTGAGGCGGTTAAGTAGAATTCTTGCAAGAATCTTCCCCACAATTGATAACAGTGATATACCACGGTAGTTGCCACAAACACTGCGATCACCCTTTTTAATGATAGTGACGATAGTGGCATTCTTTAGGTCTCCAGGTACCTTTCTTGTTCCCATATTCTGAGGATAAGGATGAAAATTCTTGTTTTGAGGGAATGACCTCCGGCTTGAATTAGTTCCAGAGGGTTGTTATCTGGGCCAGGTGCTTTTCTGGGTTTCAATTGGGTGAGAGCTGCACTGAATTCATGATAAGTAGGAGGTACTGCCAACCACAGTTGTTCAGGTTGTTGCGGCACATCACAGAGGAAGTCTTCAGCAGCTTCTGATGGACGATTTAGGAGATTGGAGAAGTGCTCCTTCCAGCATTCCAAGATTTCTTGACTATCAGTAAAGGTAGTAGAATTATCAGCGCCTTTCAGTGTACCTGATGATGAGCGAGATGGTCCATATATTTTCTTGAGTACTGCATAGAAGTTCCTCAAGTCTCGAGCATCCAATAGTCTCGGCAGTTCCTGAGCCTTCTGTTGCCACCAAGTATTTTTAATCTGCCTTATCTATATTTGGAGGAGAAGAGGATACCCAGGAGAGTACACGAGACGAAGTGGGAAGGAAAGAGACCGAGAGGAAGACCAAGAGACAGGTGGCTGAAGGGGGTGGAAGAAAGCGTGAGGAAGAGAGGAGAAGACTGGACAAGGGTGGAGGCTGAGAGATGGTGGGAAGACAGAAGACGTTGGAGAGGCTTGTGTTCCAAACAGACCCGGCCAGTGGCTGGAAACTGTGCAAGATGATGATCCTAAGTGTACTTTAAACTAAGTAAATGGATATCCTTACATTGAGTTTTAATAAATAATTAAGAAAAAAAAATATTAATCCTTTGAAAAAAATCTACTGTACAAAAATTTGTTATTGCATAATAATCCTTTGTAAATATATATGAAAATATGTAATGCTCCTCATCTGATAACTTCCTCTTCAAAGTAACTAGTAAATTTTGTAGCTTTGCTTTGATGTGATCTTGGACTTTTCACCTGTTGGTGATGTTTTCTAAATACAGAATAGAATGAGCTGACACCTTTTGGAACTTCGATTGCAATTTATGGAGCGAATCCTTGGAAGCCCGGACTTTAGCAACAAGTGATGTTAGTCATGATTGTAATCACACTGTTGCAGAATGAGCTGACACCTTTTGGAACTTTGATTGCAATTTATGGAGTGAATCCTTGGAAGCCCGGACTTAAGTAATAAGCGACGTTAGTCGTGATTGTAATCTCGCTGTTGCCAAACTAACAATAAACTTACTTTAATTTTTTAAATGCTGATTTCATGTGTGGATTCTTCTCCTTGGAACTGAAACGGTAATTAGTGCCCCATGTTGGTAGCGACAAATGTAATGGTTTTGCTAGCCCACACTGTTGGGTGATAAATGTAACTGTTTACCTTTGCCTAAGCTATGTTGTTTTAATGGGCGCCAAGACCTCAATGCAATGTTGAAATCTGAATTTGTATTTAACAACGTCTAGCTCTGGCAGAACACATTCAAGACTCTATTCACTCAGATCGTGGTATGATTTGATCATTAACCCAACAAACAATTGTATCAGGAGAAGGAATTGGTCTATATCTAATGCTACCTACTGAAAGCAAAGATTGCATTGTAAAAGAAATGAATTTATTATATAAAACAAGTATAGCAAAATTAATAATAATAATAAGTTTAAAATTTAAATTGGAGCGTTGTGATTTGAATATTACCGATAGAAAATTACGTGAAAACGGAGTCTGATAAATTGATTTTACTCTTATTTCCAAGCTATGAAGTTACTGAATTATGAAATATAAAACAAAGAAAATGAGAGATTGCGTATTTCTGCGTCATTAGCGCTTACCCCTGGAAATTGCCAAAGCATTTCCCTCGTTCTTGCTGATGCTGTGTGCTTCCCACAGTCTCCTGGACGTCGTCATCTCCGTCGAAATTTGATGATATTCTGGTAGATTAGATAATTCTATGGTCCGTACATCGGACCCAAACTCTCGTAAAACCGCACTGGTTACGTTTTACAAAAGTTCGTCGCTAACTCCACTGAACATCGGAGCGTCACGCACTTGCGACCGTACACTGCAAGTTCTACACAGATTGTCCTCGTCTCACGGCGCGTCGAACGATATATTCACCTGTCGGCTCCCCCACTCTTCAGCCGGCTTCAGCTTGCGTGGTCCTCACTGATTGGTTGAGCACGCCGCTAGTTCCCCTCCTCTGCCTCATTACACACGGCGCGCGAGAGTTCCGTTTCGACAATTCGCCTCTTCTAGACCTTGCGACCCAAGATTGCGTCATGCTTCTCGACAGGAATCAGCTTGTACTCGAATTCCCAGTGAGTCATGTCTCTCAAATACCCTAACTGACGAAAACTCCGTAAAATTCCGTAATCATATAATTTTCTATGATATCGTCGTTCGTAATAATTTGCTTGATAGCGTTTTCTAAGACATAGAAAACCTATCTGAATGCTAATAATTTTTATAAAATGCTCCGAAAATATCTAAATAATAATTATAATAAATTAATAATAATAATAAATTAACATGAAAAATTCTCTTGGCTGAACAATTTGCCGCGTAAATAAATATAGAATGGCTTCCTACTGACTTATGCCAGTTGCATAAAACCCCTCGAAAAACACGTTACATATTCGCCTCGGATCATCGGATCATTTACCGTGACGACGGTCCATTATCCGATTATCCCAGACACGTTAATAAACCCCATCCAAAATACATATTACATAAATGAAATCACCCTAAATTACAGATATGTACACTCATAATTTTTTCTTCACGCACTTTGCGTCAAAGTTTGTTGTCACTATGGATTGCACTTTGCAACCAGTCCAATGTTTTACATATAGAAGTGTTCCACGGATATTTCCGCCTCTCAAATTTCTCTATGTTGGAGAAATAGACATAATTAATGTGTGAGCACTATGTATTTATGATGTCATATCACACGCATTGAAGGTGTTCTGATATATTTATATCACCATAGAACTTCCTAATTTCACTGGAGTTCCCCTCCTTATGGTGACATTTAATTCCACATATCACTGAGCACACGATCACACTATTGTGGCAGCGCCTCGTGACCATAATACTTAATCTCTCTTTAAAGTAGATTAAATTAATATTGACTTCTGAAAAAAAAATACAGTAAATGCGCATTACATATAACACCAAATATTTCTGTGCCGTAATCGCCCTGTCTTGTTAAGTTCCCGTACACCATATTCTACTTAATACTAGTTCTCAACACAGACCCGTTCTCCTCCTACAAATAATACCATTATACAAATTGCCTTAAATTACACGCTTACAAATCTTACATGGCGAGGCCGTAAACAGAAATCACGTGTGCTGATATGTATGAGTTTCATGAAGGACTGTCTCGCATTCTGATGGCCCATCTTTTATCTCGTGGACGCCTTAAGCTAACAAGCCCTATTCAAGCGCTCCCCCATCTCTTGGAGATAAATGGGAACCCATCAGCGCTGCCAAAATGGCCTTGGTGCATCGAGACAATTTAGTGCTCAACAGCATCCGACAATCCCGTCATATTTCCCTGTACCTTAAAAACTCTCATTTACTTACATACTACCCCCCTGTGTGACTTCTGATACGCCTGCCTGGAAGACCATCTCCTCCCACGCACCCAATACCACACTTACTCATTTGATAGGCTGGCTCGCCAGCTAAACACACTCACTTTATGACACATATTTTCGTAGACTATGAATATTATACGTCCCGTATAATCTGTTTCCCTCACTATTCTCCAGCACATATGCTGTTTTTCCAATACGTTTGGAAACTATAAATGGGCCCTCGTAGAGATAAAAGAACTTGGACATGACTTTCTCTAGCTTATTTGACTGTTTCGGCACTCTAAGTAAGACTCTGTCTCCCGGCTCGAATAGGTCAAATTTAGTTTCTTTTTGTTGGCGAATTCTCTTTTGTGCTGACTTAGATAAATTCTGTTTCGCCAACTGGACAATGTAATCCATCCCCGGTTGCTTACCCTCATTTAATCCCAACACCCTCGCTAGTTCATTTTGTGGTCTTTTTCCGAAGTGAACTTCGTATGGCGTCAATTTCGTGCTCTCATGCTGGACAGAATTCAGCCAAGTCTCGACCTTGGGAAGATGTCCAACCCAGGCCGCATGCTTGTCATGCACTAGAGTCCGAAAAAGACGAGCCACTTCCCTTAATGGACGCTCTGCAGAATTACCCTGAGGGTACCTTACAGAGGAATGAACGTGTGTTATACCAGCTTCCTGCATACTGGTTCTCCATTTCTTTGCAGTAAACTGTGGTCCACTGTCAGATAGTATCCTGAGAGGAATGCCAAACTCAGGTATATACTTATTAATGATCAGACGGCTACACGCTAGTCCCGTGGCTTTCCTTAGCGGATATAGCTTGACATACTTACTAAAAGCGTCAATAACTATAAAAATGTACTCGTAGCCGTACTGTCCTTTAACGATCGGGCCAAATAAATCCACACACAGTAGTTCGCCGGGACTACTGGTGAGAACTGCAGATCTCTCCCCCACTAAATATTTAACTGGATATTTACTCCTTTGACAGGTGTCACACTTAGCTAAAATCCTCCTAACGTCCCTTCCCATTTTACTCCAAATGAAGTCACGACCAATTTCATAGAAGACCTTGGCAGCACCAAAGTGTCCTAATTCCCTATGAATGAACCAAATTAGCTCCTCCCGCAAAGTGGCAGGAACACATATTGCCCACCGATTATTCCTACATTTCCTTGCAAGAAGCCCATCCTGCATCTTGTACGTGAACCGTCCTACTTTCACATACTCTTCTTCACCTATTTCCAACCTAGCCAGTGGCTCCTTTAACTTAACGTCATCACGTTGCTCCACTAGCATATTACTCAGTGTCTGTAACGATGCCCTGTTGCTACTGTCCACACATGCACATATTAAAATACCGTCCTCTGCTTTAACCACAGGATAATCCCTACATAAATTAGTGTCCCTCGATAGCATGTCTGCAAGAATGTTATCTTTACCTTTAATATATTTTACTGTGAATTCGTATTCCTGCAGAGCAAGAATCCACCTACTAACTCTGTTAGAACTGAGTTTACAAGTCCTCATATACAGTAATGCATGGTGATCTGTGTGGATCTCAAATTTCCCCCCTACTAAATACATTCTAAATTTTCCTAAACTGAAAACAATACCTAAAAGCTCTAACTCAGTAATCGTGTATCTTTTCTCCGCTGCAGTCAGTCCTCGCGAGGCTAAAGATACAATGCACAGATTACCCTCATCATCTTTCTGACATAATACTCCAGCAATGCCTATATGTGAAGCATCTGTCATAACCACATATTCCTTATCTTTTAACGGATATTTCAGCACTACAGCTTTCTCAAAACCTTCCTTCAGCGCTCTAAAAGCCTGATCATGCTTGGACTCCCATCTCCACCGAGTCCCACTTTTAAGCAATTCCCTGAATGGTTCTACCAACCCTGAGTATTTAAGAACGAACCTCCTGAAAAAGTTGCAAATTCCCAGGTAAGTTTTTAACTGTTTAACATTCTGTGGCACCTCTGCGTTAAGTATCTTATTAACCCTACTTTCTTCTGGTGTTACACCTCTACTTGACACACTATGACCTAAAAATGTCATTTCTGACTGACAGAATGACGACTTAGACAGCTTCAAAGTGAACCCTGCCTGATCTAACTTCTGAAAAACTATATCTAAATGAAGTAGATGCTCCTCAAAACTGCGTGAACTAATTACCGTATCATCTATGTAAATGGTTACAAACTCTCCTGTGTCATCCCCTAATGTGATGTTTAAAGCCCTAATTAAAGCAGCTGAACTACTCTTTAACCCATAAGGTGTTCTACAAAATTGATAAAGATTATATTTATGACTAAAAGCTGTAAATGGTCTATCTTCGTACATAAGTGGCACTTGCCAAAAACTGGAACTCAAATCTACACAAGTGAAATACTTCTTCCCCTCAAATGTTTGCATTAATTCCTCTATTGACATAGATTTCAGCTGATCTGAACTAATTCTACTGTTAACCAAACGAGCGTCTAAGCAAATACGAACCGTGCCGTCGGTTTTGGGTACTGTGATCAAAGAATTAACATATGGACTGTTAGAGTGCTCAATAATCCCATCTTCAAGCATCTGATTAATTTGTGCCTCAACTGCACTCTGATAAGCGAAAGGTACAGGATATCTATGTCCTGTGAATACTGACCTATCAATAACGTTCAATGAATGTGTATAGCAATTGGCCATACCAATGCGATCCTCAAAAACTCTCCTATTACACAATAACACATCATAGAGCCGAACACACTGTTCATCCTCTATATTTCCCTGAAATGCAGCCTCACGTAACGAGTCCTCTAGACTTCCGTTCGTAATCACACTGCCCACAAAACATGGAGAACCCCGCTCTACGGCTGGCGATATCTCATTTAAAGTACAAATCACACCTACAATACTACTCCTCTGAATATGGTCATTGAACGCTACTTCTACTTCAGAATCTCCCCATTTAAATTTCAAACTCCCTACATCATAACATAAGTTACCAGACACTCTACTTAGCCACTCTGAACCCAAGATAACACTGAATACTAAATTTGGAATTACAAGACAAATCTGCTTCTCTACATGATTATTAATTTTAATGTCTACTAAAACTTGCTTAGAAATTACTTTAGACCTCTTCCCAACAGCTGTGATAACTAAAGTGCTTTTAATTGGCATCTCCTCAAAATTTACTCCAGTTCCTTTCATTTTATCATAAAATGCACTACTTATGCAACTCTTCATACAACCACTATCAATTAAAACATCTGTGTACGCCTCGGACACGTTAAATTTAACTATGGGGCTCTTACTAACCACTTCCTGAATAATACCTTCATCATTTAGTTCATGTAATAATTCATTTCTTACATTTAGGTCATAGGGTTCCTGTATAATTGTATGGACAGGGCATGCTACAGACTGAGATTCTGACCTTACTTCGCAGCCTGGTTCGCGTTTAAAGAACCGCTACAGCTGGCCGTAGTACTACTAACTACTAAACTGGTCTGGTTGTTCTGGGCTGTGTTGTCATTGTTTGGCTGTATATTACTACCACTAGGCGGTCCTCTTCCTTGACCCCTATTCTGGTTGTAATTATTGTCATTATAATTTCTCCCTTGATTTCCCCTGAAATCATTGTTTCTCCCTTGATTTCCCCTGTAATCATTGTTCCTCCCTTGATTTCCCCTGAAATCATTGTTCCCCCCTTGATACTGATTACCATAGCCATTTCCTCTGTTCTGATTTAGCTGATTATTATTATTTCTATTTTGAGCGTTGGCCCCTTCGCCACCGTTCCCTTGAACTTCCTGATGCCTGGCTTCATTAGGTCTATTATTATTATTACCCTGGTTCCTATTGAAATTGTCCTCATAACCCCCTCTCCCTAGTGCATCAAATGTGCTTAACAAATTTTCTACTTGCGATATAGTCTTTACATTCTGGATACAAGCAGCCTCCTTGATCCTATAGGGAAAGTGCCGAAGTAGCAACCTCACCACATCACTTTCCTCCTTCAAGCCATCCAGATATTTACACACTAATACCTGCCCTAAAAAGTATTCGGTCATGGTGGAGCTTCCTTTAGGGTTATATTTACCACACACTACTCCCTCACGATGCTGCGACTGAATAACCTCATTCCAGAACTTTTCACAGAATTTCATTTTAAAATCATTGATATCAGTAAACTTGTCTCTGTAGACAGCAAACCAATTCCTCGTTTCCCCCACAAACACTTGTTCTAAAATTTCAACTACCTGGCACCACTCAATACTACCATTTTCCAACCTTTCCCCGAATTTATTTTCTATAGTGTTCATGAACTCCATTGGGCACCCCTGTCGATTGCTGAACTTACCCAGTTCTACCTCCCTGTGTGTGCTATTCACAAAAACTGGCCTATTCTGACTATTTTCTTGCCTGATCCTAGCTTTTAATTTTAATTCTAATTCTGCGATTTTCTCCTCAGCCTTCCTCTCAATACTGTTTACTGTTAATTTAATGTTTCCTTCTGATTCTTCTACTTTATCATATAGCTTTGCTTGTTTCTCCTCAATCTTGCTAATGCTCTCTTTATTACTCTCTCTTAAATCATTTACTTCTGCAACTATTTGCGAGTGGACTTTCTCAATTCTACCCCCCAGCTGTTCCTTAACCTCTTTAGTAGCTACCTGAATTTTGTCAATTTCTCCCCCCAATTGCTTTTTGACCTGCTGTGTTTCCAGTTGCACTAGTTCTTTTAAATTTTCAGTCTGTGTACTGATTCTAATTTCCAACTCCTCCTGTACTTTTCCTAATTTCTTGTCTACATCTGCAATGATCTCTTTAACCTTCTCTTCCATTACTCCTCTGATTTCTCCTCTAATCTGCTCCATTTTCACACTAATTTCCTTACTGTTTTGTTCTAATTTAGCATTTAAAGTTTCAGTACTCTCTCTATTTTCCTTACTGTTTTGTTCTAATCTGGCGTTTAAAGTTTCATTACTCTCTCTATTTTCCCTACTGTTTTGTTCTAATTTAGCATTTAAGGCATCTGTACTTTCTTTATTTTCCCTACTGTTTTGTTCTAATTTTGCATTATTCTGTTCTAATTTTGCATTTAAAGCTTCTGTACTTTCTTTATTTTCCCTACTGTTTTGTTCTAATTTTGCATTATTCTGTTCTAATTTTGCATTTAAAGCTTCTGTACTTTCTTTATTTTCCCTACTGTTTTGTTCTAATTTTGCATTTAAGGCATCACTACTAACTTTGTTCTGATACATGAACTCGAGAAGTAAAGTTTTTAATTCTGGTTGGCCGCCTACACTCCCTGTTTCAGTATCGGGATTTACCTCCGCTACCCCGGTACTACCATCACTCGACATACTGCTCGTATCATCACTCTCCCGTTGATGACCACTACGTAACCTCATCTGTCTTTCTTTCTCATCCCCCATAATGATATACACTGATAAAGACAAATAACCCCCAAAATACAGGCACAGAAATATATACCCTTCTCCTTCCACAAATGTTATTAGGTTTTCAGCCCCAAGTTGTCGGCGACAAATGAAACGGTAATTAGTGCCCCATGTTGGTAGCGACAAATGTAATGGTTTTGCTAGCCCACACTGTTGGGTGATAAATGTAACTGTTTACCTTTGCCTAAGCTATGTTGTTTTAATGGGCGCCAAGACCTCAATGCAATGTTGAAATCTGAATTTGTATTTAACAACGTCTAGCTCTGGCAGAACACATTCAAGACTCTATTCACTCAGATCGTGGTATGATTTGATCATTAACCCAACAAACAATTGTATCAGGAGAAGGAATTGGTCTATATCTAATGCTACCTACTGAAAGCAAAGATTGCATTGTAAAAGAAATGAATTTATTATATAAAACAAGTATAGCAAAATTAATAATAATAATAAGTTTAAAATTTAAATTGGAGCGTTGTGATTTGAATATTACCGATAGAAAATTACGTGAAAACGGAGTCTGATAAATTGATTTTACTCTTATTTCCAAGCTATGAAGTTACTGAATTATGAAATATAAAACAAAGAAAATGAGAGATTGCGTATTTCTGCGTCATTAGCGCTTACCCCTGGAAATTGCCAAAGCATTTCCCTCGTTCTTGCTGATGCTGTGTGCTTCCCACAGTCTCCTGGACGTCGTCATCTCCGTCGAAATTTGATGATATTCTGGTAGATTAGATAATTCTATGGTCCGTACATCGGACCCAAACTCTCGTAAAACCGCACTGGTTACGTTTTACAAAAGTTCGTCGCTAACTCCACTGAACATCGGAGCGTCACGCACTTGCGACCGTACACTGCAAGTTCTACACAGATTGTCCTCGTCTCACGGCGCGTCGAACGATATATTCACCTGTCGGCTCCCCCACTCTTCAGCCGGCTTCAGCTTGCGTGGTCCTCACTGATTGGTTGAGCACGCCGCTAGTTCCCCTCCTCTGCCTCATTACACACGGCGCGCGAGAGTTCCGTTTCGACAATTCGCCTCTTCTAGACCTTGCGACCCAAGATTGCGTCATGCTTCTCGACAGGAATCAGCTTGTACTCGAATTCCCAGTGAGTCATGTCTCTCAAATACCCTAACTGACGAAAACTCCGTAAAATTCCGTAATCATATAATTTTCTATGATATCGTCGTTCGTAATAATTTGCTTGATAGCGTTTTCTAAGACATAGAAAACCTATCTGAATGCTAATAATTTTTATAAAATGCTCCGAAAATATCTAAATAATAATTATAATAAATTAATAATAATAATAAATTAACATGAAAAATTCTCTTGGCTGAACAATTTGCCGCGTAAATAAATATAGAATGGCTTCCTACTGACTTATGCCAGTTGCATAAAACCCCTCGAAAAACACGTTACAGAACTACTGCATACAGATCATGAGGTGACCCATGGCTGCTCAGCATAGGCATTATAAATGTCCTGAAAATATGTGACATATACACACATCATGTTGATGTTGCTGTCTACACTATATTCACTGAATTAGTTTTTCATTGTTTTTTCTGGGTTCCTGTTTATGTCCTGAGAGGATAAGCTCATTAACTGTATACTGTACTTATTTTGTTTTATTATCCACATTTCCATAATACTTGATGTTTTGAATAATAATGCATTATCTTTTTTTTTTTTTCCAGAAAAGCAGAGAGAAGAAGAGGAGAATTCAAGTCAAGATGGAGACGGAGGTATATTATTATTAATTTTCACCTTCTCTTTGTAGCTAGTTCTTTTTATAGCTGATCTTAAGAAAGTTCCCCTTATTTTCTCAATCTTGATACGAAGACTTGATACGTGACATGATCAAGAATAGAGAAGAAGTATGGACTGATATCTATGCCACAGACGCTATGATGTCACAGGACTGGGCACGGAGATTGTACGAGCTAAGACACATAGTCACAAGATTTTCAGTACATGGCTTTCACCACAAAGTCTGCCAGAAGAAGAGTTTCCACCAACCGGATTCGCAATGTGTCTGTAGATTTTGCGGAAGGGAATGTGACCGATATCTTGTCATGTGGTGCAAACGGAGACAATTGTCTTTGACTAAATTCTGTAGTGAGGAGTAGACTGTAATTTATGTACTGTGGCAATTGGCTGCTCTGGAATCCATGTCCCCAGCTGTCCAATGAGATTTGAACTCACGCCCATTTACAAGTGTATGGGCTAAGAAGCATTCAATTCCAGACTGTAAATGGAGCGAAGAAGGAATCGTGCATTAAACATGTGGTCCTTTCCAGCTCAGTTCACTGGACTGGTCTCATGACAGCAACAGAAATATAGTCTACCCCGTATCGATTGCTTGCAGAATGGCTGGCAATTTGCACTAGCCCTTTAAGCTAGCCTCCACCTCTGGTACGGTGATCACAAGCAGGATGTGCTTTTAAAACGCACGCTCAGTTCAGATATGAAACATGATACACTATTGTATGAGCAAATCACATTCATTTTGTTCCAAAACATGAGGTTATACAGTACCGTACTGTAGCTAATTTATAATTACTTTCTAATGTTGTTGTTGTTGTTGCTGTTTCCTGATTTGTATGGTTTAAAAAATCAAACTGATGATATAACAGAGGCTATTTCCCAAGTTCTTTAGTGGGGTCCCCAACCTTTTCCACCTGGTGTTCTCCCTCCATTTTAAGATACAAATTCCATGCCCCCTTATAGTTATGACAAATGTTTTTTCAGTTTTGAATAATGTAATGTTGCAGATTGTATAATGATAGGGTTTCAAAATTCAAAATATTGCTGTAGTAATTTTGATAAAAATATATTGCCATGAAGGTACCCAACTGTCATTTACCAAACTATTTAATAAAATGATCTTTCTTTCTTTATTCGTGTCGGAAGTATCAATATGAATTTTGAATATTGAATATAAAATATCTACATATCTACCATACATCCTATATACAAGTCTATTATACAAAACAATCAAATATTGAAGCAACAAATTTGAGCTAGATGATTTTTGCCCAGTATTGGGCGACGTAAATAGCGCTGGAGGAGGCTGCAATCAAATCTTTCACAGTGCACTTTGAAGGACATAAGTCACACTGACATAAATGTTGGATTGTCTGCAACTCTCCACAGTCACAGAGTGATGAGTAACTTGAGAAACCCCACTTCCGCAGATTTACTCTTGTTCTGCCGACTCCTGTACGGAGTCTGTTAAGGGCTTTCCAAGTTGTCCACTTCTCCTGGTGTCCACATGGAAGACTTTCCTTCGGCTCCATCCAGTTGGAAAGGTGGTTAGTTCTTTCTTTCCACATCCTGATCCTAGCATTCTCTGCTTTCACTAGAAGCTTAACTGATGTGCGGAGAAAACACTTTCTAGATTTCAGCCCCCGTGTGGCAGGATGGTATGCATAGAGGGGATGTGCTTCTGAAGTACTGTAGATGATTGGAGCCTCTCTTTGTTAGCTGCTACCTCCTTACGAATCTCACCAGGAGTAATACCAGCTAGAAGTTGGATCTTCTCAATAGGTGTTGGTTTTAAGCATCCTGTAATGATCCTGCAACTTTCGTTGAGAGCGATGTCGATATGCTTCGCATGGGCTGATCTGTACCAAACCGGGGAGGCATATTCGCCTGCAGAGTAGTATAGAGCTAGAGCTGATGTTCTGATTGTTTGTGGTTGTCTTCCCCAACTGGCTCCTTACTATTTGCATAGGATGTTGTTTCTAGCAGCTATCTTATGTTTTAAGTTTTGGCAATGTTTCTTGTATGTTAATGTGCGATCCAGCATAACTCCCAAGTAATTTGGTGTAAAGCAATGTGCCAGTAAACTCCTTTCCAGAATACATTGAGCTTCTGAGAGGTCTGTACATGCCGTAGATAGTGATGTAAAATACCCAGGTATTTATAAATCGGGGTCGTCGTCGTCGGCTTTAACTCGTTTCCGAGTATACATCTTCTTCCAAAACAGTCTAAAATAATCTAAGGTTGAGGTCTGTGGGCATGTTTGCGGTGACTGAACAGCCCAATGCGTGCATGAAACAAACGTCCACACAGATCACACAGAACTGTTGGTGGAGGGCGTGGCTGTGCTGCACGGAGCTTACGCGCTTGGCCTTAACAATTCTACGACGTTCTTCTTCAAACATTTTGACAGCAGCCGGAATGGTCTGGCGCCAAGTTGAACGGTCTTTAGCAAGCTGGTCCCAGGTTTGTGGATTGAGACCTGTCAACTTCATATTCTGCTTGAATTGGTCCTTGTAACGTCTCTTAGGGCCTCCATGAGGTCTGGTGCCGGAGGTGAGTTCACCATACAGAACCTGGCGTGGTAGTCTCGTATCATCCATCCGTTGGACATGTCCAATCCATCTAAGTTGATGACCAATGATGGATGATTCTATACTATTAGCAAGCGCTTTCTCAAGAACATCAAGATTGGTGATGTGGTCTTCCCACTTTATCTTAAGGATGGATCGAAGCTTCTGTTGATGGAAGCGCTCAAGCTTTCGGAAGTCATGTCGATAGAGGGTCCAGGTTTCACAGCCATACAACAATGTTGAGATAACAACAGCTTGGTACACCATGAGCTTCGTCTTCACGGTCAGATCTTTATTCAAGAAGACCCGGTGCGATAGTCGCCCAAATGCCGCATGGGCAGCACCGATTCTCTTCTCAACATCCTGCCCACAATTGCCGTGTACAGATAGCAGACTGCCCAGATACGAGAAGTGGTCTACCTGCTCCAATGGAGTATCTGAGATAGAAATGTTGAAGTGCGGAAGGGAAGTGCCTGGTGAGGGTTGTGCCAGAACCTTGGTCTTCTGAACATTAATGGTGAGACCAAAACGTTCACATGCATTCTTGTAGCAATTAACAGTCTGTTGCAACTCCACTGGCGTGAGTGTAGGCGATGCTGCATCATCTGCATACAACATATTGGTTATCTTCGTAACCTGAGTTAGCTTCTTGGAGCGAAATCGAGCTAGGTTGAAGAGCCCTCCATCAAATCGGTACCTGACATCTACACCTGGGATGTTTGTGGGAGATTTATAGAGCATTGCAGCCAAATACAATGCAAACAGTGTTGGAGCAAGTACGCAGCCTTGTTTCAGTCCATGAGTGATAGGAAATTCGTCAGAGACCTTATTTTGCTGACAAACCTGACCGGTCATGCCATCATGGAGAGCTTGGATTAGATCAACAAAGCGTCGAGGACAGCCAAAGCGTTGTAGCACCGCCCACATAGCAGATCTTGGAACTGAGTCAAAGGCCTTTTCCAGATCATAAAAGACTAAGAAGAGTGGATTCTGTTGCTCACTACATTTTTCTTGTAGTTGTCTTATGCAGAAAATCAAGTCAGTTGTGCTTCTGGAAGATCGAAATCCACACTGGGACTCGGGGAGGATCTTTTCTGAGATAACCTGAAGGCGGTTAAGTAAAATTCTGGCGAGAATTTTACCCACAGTAGATAGTAGCGATATACCGCGATAGTTGCCACAAACACTACGATCACCTTTCTTGAAGATTGTGATGATAGTGGCGTTCTTTAGGTCACCAGGTACTTCTCCTAATTCCCAAATTTTGAGAATAAGAGTGAAAATCCGCGTTTTGAGGGACTGACCTCCAGCTTGAATTAATTCCAGTGGGATGTTATCTGGGCCAGGTGCCTTTCTTGGTTTCATTTGATTGAGAGCTACACTGAATTCCGTGTAAGAAGGAGGTACAGCCATCCATGGTTGTTCAGGATATTTCGGCACATCACGGAGGAAGTCTTCAGCAGCTGTTGAGGGACGATTTAGAAGGATGGAGAAATGTTCCTTCCAACGCTCTAAGATATCATGGCTGTCAGTAAGAGTGGCAGAGTTGTCAGCACTTTTTAGTGTACCTGATGAAGAACGAAGTGGGCCATATATCTCTTTAATCCCTGCATAGAAGTTCCTCAGATCACGAGTAGCAGATAGCCTCTGAAGTTCCTCAGCTTTCCGCTGCCACCAAGTATTCTTTATCTCTCTTATTTGTGTCTGACACTTACTCTTGAGTTCTAAATACAGAGCTTTCTTCGTATTTGAGGATGGGTCTTGAAGATGAGATAGATAGGCTTCCCTTTTGATGTTGATGAGACGCAAAATTTCTTCATTGTTGTCATCAAACCAGTCTTGACTTTTCTGCTTTACCAAACCAATGGTTTCTTCAGCTGACTTAGTGATTATCTCCCTCAGATTGGTCCATTCTTCTCGAATGTCACTTGTTTTAACTGGATGATCTGATAGCTGGGCATTGATCATATTCTCAAAGTTTGTGGAAATAGATTCATCCTGAAGTTTGGAGGTGTTAAACTTTCCTCTGGATGGGGTTTGGAAACGCCTTGGTGGTTTTGGGCTGATGGATATCCTGAGTTTACAGATGAGAAGTTTGTGATCCGTCCAACAATCGTCAATATTCCTTGCTGTTTTGGTAATAAGTATGTCCTTCTTATCACATTGTCGGGTAATGACGTAATCAAGGATGTGCCAATGCTTAGAACGTGGATGCATCCACGTGGTCTTGAAGCGGTCAGGTAATCGGAATTGAGTGTTGGTGATGAAGAGTTCATGTTCTGCACAAAGACCAAGAAGAAGAAGTCCATTGGGATTACAGGTTCCAAGACCTTGTTTACCCATCACATTTTGCCATAGCCGGTTATCTTTCCCAACTCTTGCATTGAAATCACCAAGGAGTAAGAGCTTATCTGTAGATAGTACCTTGGAGATGATTGTGCCAAGCTGGTCATAGAACTGGCCCTTAACTTCATCATCGGCCTTCAAAGTTGGAGCATAGGCAGATATGAGAGTCATGAATGAACCTCCAGAGAGTGGAATGCGGAGAGTCATAAGTCTTTCGCTGATTGCAGTGGGAGTAATTTGGAAATCATTAACTAGCTTGGTCTTTACAGCGAATCCTACACCATGAATACGATGTTCTCCCGCCTCCTTTCCCTTCCAGAAGATGGTATAACCTGATCCAAACTCAGTAATTTTTCCTTCAGTGGACAACCTGGTTTCACTGAGAGCAGCGATGTCAATGTTGAGTCTGGATAATTCATGAGTAATAAGAGCCGTTCTTCTTTCAGGCCTGTCGTTATCTTTTAAGTCAAGCAAAGTTCTGACGTTCCATGTTCCAATGATAAAATTATGTGTCCTTATTGACTTGGTAGTTTTTGTTTTTCGACCGCATGAGGGGTGACCTGCTGGGTGCGGCCGCCCAGCCGGACAGTAGATGTGACTTCCGATGTTTAGCCCACCTTTTCTAGGGCCTTCCCCATGTGGGGTGAGCAGCGGTAATCCTAAACAGGCCTGCTCAAACACAGATGCAGGACCGAACTCCTGAGTAGCCACAGAGTCCCAGGAAGACGACCATCACACATCTGCTGCCAACGTGCAGGTCCGAACTAGGGGCTTCCAGTTACACCCATAACCTGCCCCCACCATCCATATCCCATCGCCGTTGGACTTTAGAAAATAAGTGACTGATGGAAGAATTGCCACTGGCGTGTATTTGTTTAGGGTGGATCACAACTTGCCAGGAAGTGACCCACTCACTATGATCTCGGAGTCGTGTCCTGCGGCACATATGAAATGAGACATGCAAGACCAGACACAGAGACTGCAACGAACTGCCGCAGACTCAAAATATTACTGAGGTGCGCCTTCACAGCCAATTCGTCTGGCATGGCCTCTTCCGCCTTCACGACCGTTGGGAACCATAAAAGTAATGGGTTCTTCTTCCGCCCGCTTTGCCGTTGGGCCTAAACACATGTGCCCCATCCGCCAGCTCCGCCGTACCGAAGTTCATCTTCTCCGCCTTCACTGCCGTTGTGGTCTTCACTCGTAACCCTGAGCTGGGACCCTTACCAGATGATACACACCGGGCCAGTGCGCTCTGGGACTCACATAGGCAGGGGCGCCACTCCCTGGGTAGGGCTACCTCCGAAGAGGGTCCCTACCTGCTACCTGCAATAAATCGGGGTAAATACCCAGGGTATATACTCGGATAAATACCCGGGTATTTTAGATTTTTAATTAGAAATCTTGTGTCCTGGTAAGTTGAACCTTAAAAAAGGGTACTGGTATGCAAACTATTCTACATTAACTTTTTAGAAATGTAACAACATTAGATAATTAATAAAATTAAATTTAATTAGAATTTGGAGTTAAAAACAGAATTAGAATTGGGAATTAGATCAGGAGATATAAACTAACAACTCCACTACACTGAAAAAGTTAGTAGACATCAAACAAAGAATAGAGAATGGGAGGGAAGTACAGTGTCAGTTTGAATTCTGGGTAAGATGAGCTGAGCAGTGTTGCCAACTCACATTCTTGCTGGCATACAACTTCACCCATTATGGAGCCCACATACTACAAAAACTTCTTGACATGCATTTATATTATTTAAAGTACCGTATGATTTAAAATATTAATATTTTTTGTATATTTAATATTGAATAGCTTAAAGCACTTTTAGTACTCATTTTTTTTTTCAAATGTCTGTTCTATTGAATATATTTCATTACCTTTTGAGTTTTGGCATACACATTTTAATTAATATGCTTATAGTCTACTTTTATCACTACAAAAGTAGCTTTTTTCACCCACATCTTTGTTGCTCATTTCCAGTACCGTAATAAAACTCGACCTTCTCAATATCTTGGTATTTATTGAAAAATTTAAACACAAAAGGTTTTATCCAATATTTTACTTTAGTTTAAGGAAAAAAACACACTTAAAGACAAGGTTACACATATAAATACTCAAAAATACCCAGACATCCATTTTCCTTTTCTTTTAGTTTTGAAGGATCAATATTGTTCATGATTTCAATTTAAGGCATGAAATCAAATCAAAATCATTTTATTTGCAATGAGGTGTCAACCTCGGTGGCAAATGAGGTACATAATTTACAAACACTACACAATATTAAAAGAATACAGTAACTTAATGTACAAACACTACACAATATTAAAAGAATACAGTAACTTAATGTACTATTCACACATTGATTGAACTCCCCTCTCACAACTGCTGTAGGAATTACATAGCACGTATAATGTTTCTAGGAATACAGCACTAAGTTATACCACTTCTTTCTTTTCCCTGGTTTTGTCTATTCTGCTCTTGAATAACTGGACTGATTTTGGAAAGGGATCAAACACCGCCCTTGGTAAACTGTTCCATTCCTTCACACCCTTCCCAATGAATGAAAATTTACCCCAATCGCTTCTGCTAAAGTGCCGTCCAATTTTGAATTTGTGGTCTGTCCTGCCAATATAATTACTTTCCAATTGGAGCCTCTCACGGATTTCCCCCCATGCTTCCTCTCCTGTATATGCTCTATATAACCCTACAAGTCTGTTTTTCTCCTTTCTCTTACTTAATGTTTCCCACCCAAGCTTCTCTAACATATCTGATACACTGCTTCTTCTCCTAAAATCCCCTATCACAAATCTTGCTGCTTTCCTTTGAACACTCTCAATTTCTTTTATTAGGTATTCCTGGTGCGGATCCCATACACTGCTTGCATATTCCAATATTGGACGAACCAAACTTTGGTAACTTTTCTCTCTTATTTCTTTGTTGCATCCTCTAGGTAGTCGCATAATGACATGCAACGATCTGTATGCTTTCCCAACAATGTCTCCAACATGACCCTTCCAGTGCAATTTACTATCAAATCTCACACCTAAGTATTTGCACTTGTCATCTTTTGGTACGATTACCCCATCCAATGTATATTGAAATTCAGTTTTTAATCTCTTGTTTGTGAATATTGTGACAGTTGATTTACCTCCGTTAACCTTCATGTGGTTCTCTTCAACCCAATGTTGGATACTGTCGAGGTCCCTTTGTAATATTTTACAATCCTCTATATTATTTATTTCCCTATAGATGATAATGTCATCTGCATACAATCTTATTTTTGATGCTATATTGTTCCCTAAATCATTTGCATATATTAGGAAAAGCAATGGACCAATTTTACTACCCTGTGGAATTCCCTACTCTGACTCTCTGAACCCTTGAATTTAGAAATGTTCCTATCCAACGTACAACCCTAGAGTCCAATCCCATTCTCTCCACTTTCTTTAATAATACTCCATGTTCCACTCTGTCAAAAGCTTTGGAAAGGTCTATAGCTATGCAGTCCAACTGTCCCCCTAGATCCAACCGATCTGATATGTCCTGCTGAAATCCCACCAGTTGTGCCTCACAAGAAAATTTCTTTCTAAATCCATACTGGCTCCTCAGGAACCAATTTTTATCTTCACATACCCCTCTAATATATTTTACTATTAAACTCTCCAAGATTTTACAAACTACACTGGTCAGACTTACTGGTCTGTAGTTCTCAGGTTTACTTCTATCTCCCTTTCCTTTATAAATTGGTATTATTATAGATTCCTTCCATTCCTTTGGTATTCTACTATTGTTCATGACATAGTCGAAAAGAAACTTTAAATAAGGCACTATGTACCACCCCATTGCCTTTATTAATTCCCCAGTAATTTGATCACACCCTGCTGCTTTTCCTTGCTGAAGCAGTTTGATTTCTCTAAAAATATCCTCATTTGTAAAGGTGAAGCTTCTTGTGTCCTTATGTGTTTCACCCTCTCCAGTCTCATTTACGGTTTCCAACTCCTGACAATCTTCCACTGAATCTATGAATTCCCTACTAAATAGGTTTCCTTTTTCATTATCTGCAAATAAATGCTCACCCCCTTCTCCCTCCATTGTGGGAATGTGGATTCCGTTTCCCTTTTGGTTTTTAATATATGAATACAGCTTTTTCCATTTCCCTATGTGGTCTTGACCCTCATGAAGTATGCCATTCATGTAATTTTCCTTTGCTTCCTTTTTCAACCTATTGAGCTCCTTTATTAGCTGCTTTCTGGTTTCTCTGTTTCCCCTGCCCTCTTTGATTTGACTGTTTACCATTCTACATTTCCTTTTTAATTTTCGTATGTCCATTGTATAGTAAACAGGGTCTGAGGTTGTTTTTCCCTTCTTAATAGGTACAAATATCTTCTCACCCTCCCAAATGATTTCCTTAAAATTTGCCCAGAGTGTATCCACATTACTCCCTTCACTTATCCAAGAATTAAATTTTGATTTCAGGTAAGCTCCAAATTCATCGAATTTAGTTTTTCTGTATAATTTCTTGTCCTGTGTGACCCTCCTATTAAGCCTTTTTGGTACCAGACCAACGTCCATTATTGCAGCCTTATGGTCACCTATTCCTTCAATTACGTGGGTTTTTTCAACAAGTTCCCCTGGTTTTATCAGGAATACATCCAGCAAGTTGCTGAGTCTAGTTGGTGCTTGCACTACTTGTGTAAATCCTCCCTCCCAAACTAATTTATTTGCAAGTTTCTGTTCATGGGCTTCTGTTGCAGCTCCATTCCAATCAACTTCTGGCAAGTTTAAATCCCCCCCAATTATTATCATGTCATTATTGTTTTTATGAGTGTAATCTATTAGTTTCTCAAATATTTCCATGTCTCTTTTCTCTCTCCCAGGCCTATATATTCCTATAATTCCCACCTCCTTCATATTGTCACAAACTAATTTTATCCCTAATATTTCATCCTTTTCGTCGGTAAACCATTCATGTGAGCAGTAAGTTTCCTTCACCAGTATAAACACCCCCCCTCCCTTCTTATTTCCTTGGTCTCTACGATAGACTACATACCCTTCTGGGAATACTTCTGTATTTCCTACCCCTTCTCTCAGCCATGATTCCACTCCTATCGCCACATCAATTTCATATGCTTCCATTGCTGTACTGAGTTTTATTTGCTTGTTTACTACACTTTGACAGTTTACCAAGAGCAATCTTAGACCCCCCTCCCCCTTCAAATTTTGATGTTGTGGGTGTGCAATTAGTAATCCCTTGCTCCCCTGACTCGAGTCCTGTTTTTCGTGGTACTGATTTACTGTATCTTTTCCAGTGCACTCATTTACGCCCCCCATTTTCTGAATTAGTTTCCCGAAAGCATTTTCTTAGATATCCTAGTCAGCAGTTTACCGAACTTAGAGGTCCCTTTCCTATTGAGGTGTAACCCATCTGTACTAAAATCATAGTCATTAAGCCATCCATTTGCATCGACAAAAAGGACGTCTCCATTGCGACACAGCCAGTCTAGTGTGGAATTTACAGCATCCACATAGCGGTAGTCGACATCATTCCTATATAACACTCCACTGAGACAAAGCTTTATCTCCGGAAACTTCACTTTTACTGTCGCAATAAGAGTATCAGCCTCGGCCATTATATCACTGGGTGTTGTTGAGTTTAGAATGTCGTTTGTACCAACGTGGATAATTAACGTCTCGGGTGTTTCCTTTATTTTATTATTGTTCACATGTGCTGTCAGTTGTCTCACTTGCATGCCCGGATAGCAATATGTGATTCCTTCTTCAATTTCAGGCCCAACATTCCTCACCATAGAATCACCTATTATTACCGTACGGGCATGTTTACGCTTCGATCGCCGACGGGATTTCCTTTGACTTTCCGAGACCATAGGAAGGTTACATTCTGTGTTGACTACGTCATCTTCTGACCCTAAGATCTGAAATCTATTCGCTGTTGCGATGCCTTTATGTGAAGATCCATTGCCTGTTACATGAGGCCTGGTATGCCTAAGATTTTTTGACTTAACCTCTGTATAATCCCTACCATGTTCTCCCGGTATCTTAATATTTGCCCTACCTTCCTTTAAGCCCTTCAGTTCCAGGAGAGCATTTTCTAAATCAATTGATATCATCTTGATTATTTCGTCTTTTGAGAATAGCTCGAGCTCCAGAGATTTTATTCTGAACCATAGATGCGAATCGGTCGAAGTGAGGTTATCTGAAACTTCATCGTCTTCCGAATTTGGCACTTCACTTGCGAACGCATTCTTAAACACGCATGTTTCACAAACTTCAAGACTGGCCCTACTATCGTTTTTAGATCCATTACACATCACACACACGTTATTTTCGAACTTTTCGCTCGGAGAAAAATCTCGACCGTTAACCGCCATGTTAATGAAAAAGTAGAATGGTGAAAGCGCATAAGAAGACCAATACCAATACCAATACCTGTGTTTCAGTCCTTGTTTGTCCAACACTTCATCAACACATCAAAAAGTGTTGTACAAAGCTCAAAAAACTGAAAATACCCTCATTTTGGGTATTTAAATGACCACTGGGTTAATACCCAACCTTCCCACTGGGTATTTACCCGGCCCACATCACTAGCCGTAGATGGAAGGCGCAAATTTGGGTCTTAGCTGGATTTGGTTTCAGGTGATTTTTCTCATAATAAATACCTAGCTCTTCTAATGCTCAGCTTCATCAAAGGTATCAGTCTGAGTAGTAAGTGCAAGGTCATCAGCATAGATAAAACTTTTAGTGCCTTCTCGTAATGGCTGGTCATTTGTGTAGATGTTGAAAAGAATAGGATGATGATGATGTATAGAAAGTTCCCTAAAAGTTTCACTCGATGCTCATTCTGAAGCCGTATAATTTTGTATGGTGCCTAAGAATGAGCATAAGATATTCGAAAACATGTGCAACTTGTCTGCCTCACTGTTAGCTGTATCCATACACTGGGCTGGTTTCTTGCATACAACCTCAAAAACCACAAAACTTTCAACATTCCCCTTTCTTTTACAGTTGGTCTGAAATATATATTTGAAATCTTCTCTGTGTATTTATTTCTGTATCTCTGTATTTATTTCTGTATTTATCATCATCTGGCTACATGTTCCTGTTTCTTCTAAGTAGTCTGCCCAGTTTGGGAATCAATGCTCTACAGGCTTCAAGCATTTAAGAGGGGAGATACAGTTTAAAGAGCCAAAAATATAACAATATTATTTTTATGACTGTGGTAGTCATAAATCTTGTACAACAATTATACATGAAATAGGCTATCAGACATTTTTGGTAGGCCTACCAGAAACAGCTTGTACATTTTCAAAATTGAACTGCGCTAGTACAAAAACCAGTAAATCCACTTACCGCATCCATGCTTTTGTGGTCCTAGGAGGAGTATTGGGTGAAAAATTATTAAAAATATGACTACAAACATCTTCTATCCACGCAATCTACCGTCGTTTAGAATGCACCCAGTTGTCAGTGTTTATTACATTCTGCAATGATGGCGTTGCTTGACTTACTGGTTTTTGTTCCGGTGCTCCTATCTTTCTTCAGAAACATAGGCATCCATTACTTCTTTCTGTCCTCATGTAGTGTCTATCAGTACATTAGTACATCTTGTTTGTTTGGTGTTGGTAGTGCTTGTTGTTTTAAAGGGCAGAACGTTGAGGTTATCTGCCTGTGAACTGTTGTATTTACATGTATTTTTATTCTAATGTCTTCAGATGGTGAGAGCTCAACATTACCTCCACTTAAACAAGTGGGACAGCAAAGACTGGAAGAGATGAAGCTACTGTATGGGAGCGCGGCTCCTATGATCTTAGGCATGGAGACAGCTCTGCAGTTGGGCTTCGACAGAAACCGTGATCTCAAACAACCTAAACTCTGGCCCAATATCCCCCTCAAACTTTGAGCAATCCTGTAACTGTTTGTTATTGTAAAAGGTAAAGAGAAATCGGAAAACTTACTTTACAGTGTTCTCCAGTTTTCTTCTATGTGTTGATCTTTGACAGAAGCTATGTATTGTTGAACCTTGGAGGTGTACAGAACAGCCAGCTACAGGCAGCAAGAAGTTCCCTATGTGGTCTGACCACTGATCTCTATACATGGATCGCCGATGGCAGCGCTGCACGAGAAAGTACGCCAGGTTGAGCGCGCGGTCCGCCATGTTGGTCTACCCATTCTCGAGTCCTCCTTATGGGCAAGCAATGATAATCTAGTCAATTTTAAATCGTAATTAATGGTGCTTTGGAGCACATAAAAATATAGAGATATGTTCACTCATAGCATAAGAGCATTGGGATCACTGACACGTCATTCCGAGGTCAGTAAATCTTCGGAATATCAATAAAAATGAATGTATAATAACGGCTGACAAAAATCAACTTAGGTGCTGAGTACACGCAATTAGCGACCAGTAACAGAGTAACGAGTGAAAAACAATTTCTGGAAACATTCTTGTAAATTGTATATAGGCTACGGTACACATGTATATATGGCACAAAATTATGCATTCTTCAAATGATGTACCTATAGGCCTAAACGTAGCTCACTATACAGGCCTAGATTCGACATAGCGTAATCGGTAATTGGTACCGTAATGAATTCCTGTTTCCATGAAATAACCAACACTTCCTCCAAGTAATCCCAGCACTCTACATCAAATACTACAGCTTTTAATCACGCTAGCAGCACAACAAACTTAATAATAACGGGAAGTAGATCAAAGCCAAAAAAATAACGGGAAGTAGATCAAAGCCAAAAATGCACTTGAAGCCAAACCAATTTCACTCCTCAGCTCCACATAAAACTAAACACAACTAAAAACCTACTCAAAATATACTCTCCCCACCGTTTTACAACTATTAAGCGAACTATTCGCACCCAGAACCGAAAAACCCTGAAATGGGATCAAATTTAAACACTCAATAGCCTAGTCCGATCACGTCTGCTTCAGCACCACCGCATATGTATACTTAACTTCACAATAACTTCAAAATTACGGCTAAGCGACCTATCTGCCTGAGAAGTAAAGGTATTACCGGCTTGCCTGGGATGATGGGTCACCAAACCGGTACTTAAAACTAAGATTTCACGCTTTAAATAACCAAATTCAGCCCATTTTACAACTACAAGAAACACATAATATTTACTGCCAGTATAAATACATGTATAACATCAAACTAACAGTAACCAATCACAGAGCCGGATTCGCAATATTGCACCATGCGCTCGCTGCCATCTTGCTACACCTGTCATCTTCTATTCGGCTTACTGCTGCCTTAGCTACCAGCCATCCATGTATAGAGATCAGTGCGTCTGACACTACAAAAGATACGAAGGACAGGCCGCCATTCTGTCGTGACTAAGCTTACTGGAACTATGGCAAAGTGTCAGCTACAAAGAAACTATAGTTGTGCCAAAACAACTCAAGATATGCCTACTGCAGCTAACAATATTTTTAGTTTCCTCCACTTTCTTCTGTGTGTTGATATTTGACGGGTACTATCACCTGAATAAGACTGGTATCCATCTTTTTAAATCTTTTAAATTGTTAACACCTGCTGATACTCAATATGCTTGAGTATTAGCAGGTGTCAACATTTTAAAAGATAACGAAGTTAATACGTAAAACCAAGCATTATCCAACATGGTTAATGTTTTTGCCTCATATCTGGTATCCATCTCAAATATTTTGTATAGTAAGAATGCTCTTGTGTGTTTAGCTGCAATAGAAAACTTGAGCAATATGCATATACAGGATGTTTAAAAAGAAGTGTCCCATATTTTTGGAGGTGATAGTATGGATCAATCTCCCTCCCTCTAGTTATCAGCCGTGTGGCTAGTTAACAGTAGCTGTCCATTCTTCTCGCTTCTGTGCTTTCCATTTTGGTTTGTAGTATTAATCACATCTTATGTCTTTTAATATTTGTGTATTGTACTCTTGTCTTGGTCACCCTCTATAATTTTTGCCCTCTATCGAAGCCTCAATTATATTCCACAATAATCCATCATGTCTAAGTACGAGGGCAATTCAGAAACTAACCTCCGATTGGTCACAGTGCAGGTAGTGGGGGGAGTAGCGCGCCATCTGTGCATTCACGCGCTCAGCAGGTCAGTCGGCAGCAAGCCGTAGTCGAGTGAACATCGTACCTGCGCTAGTTTAGTTTTTGTGGCAGTTTGAAATGTGTGCTGCAATAGAAAATCCCGCCAAATGTGAAGTGCGTGCTGTTATACGTTTTTTTACAGCCAAAGATGTGGGCACATTCAGATTCGCCTACCAAACCAAAAAAAGCCCGGCAAGATTTTTCTGCCAGAAAACTGATGGCAACGGTGTTTTGGGATGCCAAAGGGGTGTTGTTGGTTGAATTCATGGAACGTGGGACGACCATTAATCAAGACGTGTACTGTGAAACACTAAAAACATTACGACGGGCTATACAGAACAAACGCCGTGGTATGCTGACTTCCGGTATCGTTTTTTTTTCACGATAACGCCCGTCCGCACTCTGCTCGCAGAACAACAGCCCTTCTTGAGTCCTTCAAGTGGGACGTTTTCAACCATCCACCTTACAGCCCAGATCTGGCGCCAAGCGATTATCACCTCTTCATGCATATGAAGAAATGGCTCGGGTCCCAGCGGTTTGATGACGACGAAGAGCTCAAAGATGCGGTCACAGGCTGGCTCAAGGCACAAGCGGGTGATTTTTATGCAGAAGGAATTTCAAAGCTTGTGGAGAGATACGATAAGTGCCTCAATCGTTATGGAGACTATGTCGAAAAATAGCGCAAAGATGTAGTTGTAAGATGTATATATTAAAATATTTTTACTTAACTTGGTGTATTTTTTTCAATCAACCGGAGGTTAGTTTCTGAATTGCCCTCGTATATGTCCTATTAGATGATCTCACCGTCTTTTTATTTGTGTCATGAATAGAGAGTCAAAATTAGTGACTCCCGAAATCACGAAAAAAATTAAAACAAATAAACATTGGTTCAGAACATGTTTTACATTAAAAATGTCATATAATTACATGTTTCAACTCGTGCAACACTCGTGAAAAATCGCAAAGAATCTATTACTCGCGAATTTAGCATCGTTGTTTTCGTTATTCGCGGAAAAACTGAATTTTTCGGCAATTTTTGAATAAATTAACTAAATTTGAACACTTCAGATTGTTTTTTCATAAAAATGAAAAAAAAAAAAAACAAAGTTAAAGTGGTATGGACATATGATGAGAATGGGAGAGGAGAGAGTACCAAAGAAAACTTTCTGTGAAAAGATGACAGGGAAGAGACCACGAGGAAGGCCCCGAAAGAGATGGGCAGATACAGTGTGGGAGTGTGTAGAGAAGAGAGGAGGAAAACCTGAAGAAGTACTAAAAACAGGAGAGGAGTGGTGGAGAGACAGGAAACGTTGGAGGTCCTTAATTCACAACCCGACCCAGGAAGCTGGAAACGGGAAATGAAGATGAGATGATGAGATTGTTTTTTCATAATGTTTATTGACCAAGTTCCAAAAACAGAACTGCCTTGCCACAAGGTTTGGAATGTTGTCCCTAGATGGTTATCATCATTATTTTCCAGCTCCAGTTTCCCGGGTGTGGTATACAAGTGCTCGCCATTTCGTTCTGCCAGAGTAGAGTTGCTGTTCTTCTACGTCCTCCCATTTCACAATCCATTTGTTGACCTCAGATGGTATGAGTTGCAATAGTTCGTAAATGACTTGATAGGTGGCAGACGCTATAGGAGAATAATAAGATTATCGATCATTGATCGTTATATGTCGTTTCTTGCGTAGCAGTGTTCATAATCGTTGCCCACCTTTTTATTGTATCTCGGCTTGCATTGCCATTGCCATTTTTATTTTTCCGTCTTTAGTGATCTAGTACTGAATGTTTGGAAGAACGACTGAAACAACAGGAACTGTTGTCTGTACTGTGAAAATTTCAGTTTCACTGAAGAATTTTAACCCCTTTCATTCAAGAATTTTGGCCGTCTCTAGTCGTGAAACATCTCCTTTCTCCTGCTCTTCTAAATAACTCTTCATTCATTACCATATTTTTCCAACTAATTTTCAGTAATCTCCTATAGCACCAAGCTGCAAATGCAAGGAGTCTTGTTTTTTATCCCTTTCACTTATTTACCCAATATGGGTCAGTACAAAAATAACAAGTCTCATAAACATGAGTCCTACAGCACCTACTTTCTGAGATCTGAACACTTGTTCGTAGGAGGTGCAGACCATCTGATAAACAAAGTTGGCACCCGTCGCATGGAGTATTTGAATACAAAAGTCTATTTGTGAATATGAACTGAGTAGTCGTAATGGCACACCTTGCCTTATACACAGATGGCCGAGGTTTGAATCCAGGTGACTGCAAATTGAAATTCTCATCTGAGAAATTCGTAGTGTCAGGAACAGCATCCAGTCAATATCAATAAGAGCTGGGATAGCTCTGACTACCCCCAAATAATTGGCACATGTTGAGATACGTTTTAACCGCTTGGCTTATTGCGAGTATTAATGTGTAAGGCAATGGGACCAGGCTACTTTTAACTAGCACAATTTTTATGACAAAACTAGATGCAGGGTACGAACTAAGAATGCTTGTGGGTGATATCCAAACAAGAGTCCACTGAATCTGACAGCTTGGCTACAGATCACCTATTAACGCCAATTGCGGAACTGTTCAGATTAAAAGGGTAATCTCTTCATTAGGTATCTTTCCCTACTAACCCATCAACAACGGGTAACGAAAGCTAGTCTTGTTTACTTGCATTCTTCTGACTCTAACTGAAATTCAGATTGAAATTGAAGATCAGAGATTTATATTGTTTATTTTCCTGGTTCCTTTATTTAGTATTAAGTTGTAAACTTTTTTTTTTTTCTTTCTTTCCAAACAACTGCAATATTTAGGGCCAGAAACCTCAATGTTCTAGTAAAGTTTATTTTTGGGTACCGGTATTCTTGCATGTATTTTGGTGTCTACTGTAAAGGGCATAATCAAAGTATATTACACAAGTTGATGATGTCAAATAGCTTGGATAATGCAGAAATTGATGTGAGTACTATCATAAAATGATTGAAATTGAGATTGGATCAACATACATTGCTGAGGCAATATAGAAACAATTACTCAAAGAAAGAAACTCATAGTAGGGCAAACTCGCTTACCAAGTAATTTAGCACTTGCTGTGGGACTCGGTTGTAGAAATAAGAAAAATTAGCTATGCTCATCATTCTCGAAAAATGAGGTTTGCGAGAAGATATGGTAGGGCAGTGATGGAAGGATACAAAAATTTATTTTAATTTTTAATGTCAAGACAATTAGGGCCTACCTCAATAATTTGACTCATTAAATGTAGATGAACTCAGCTCATAAATGGTGCTAATGCAATACCCAACAACTGATCCCTTTTCATATACACATGTACTGCACATACAAGGAGGTCAGAGCATAGCATTACGCAACTTTCACTGGTGTCCGCATCTGCCGACGGCCAGCCGAGGCCTGCACTCTGGCAATTAGCAGACAATACGGTCTCGAGGACAATGTCTGACATACTATCTGTCCATCCTTCGCGGTTCAGCAGTTGAGTAGGTTTATCTCAACTGGTCAGACATGATAGCAGCAGATATTTCTCATTGAGATGTATCTTTTAAAGAGGACGTCGCATGAAAAGTTTCAACATCGTTATCCAGAAGCTACTTGGCCATCAAAATGTACCATAATGCAGTTGTTGAAGAAGTGTGTATTCGATAGGAAGATAAACGAGCTCTCACCTTCAATCTGCTTCAAGATATCTGAGCAAGGATGGAACCGAGTCCAAAATACTTCCTCTGACTGCTCTCTCAAAAATGTAGCGTACCGGTATCTAAATGTTCTACCTGTGTTGAAGTAAAATGCTATTACTACTGGTTCCCTTTGCGTGGCACCTCGGCAGGATCGTCTGCGCTGACCCCCAATGTGGCGGACGTGAGCACCGATGAAAGTTCCATAACACTAGGCTCTGATCTCCCTGTATTTGAAGAACCCTTTGACAATTTTCTATGTTGTATTTCTAACTGGTAAATTGAAATAACAGGAAGAATAGAATGGTATGGAAAAACAGACAATTTTGTAGTCCATGCTGCTTTCATCAGTAAGATAGAATTGATCTTAGGTGAACTTGATTGGCAACGCACATTCACAGTTGTCCTGCAGTGGTGAGTCAGCTTCATTCCTCCAATCCTTTCACTCAATGTATTATCCCTTAAACCTGATCTCAAGGTAAAATGGTACAGTTATCTGAACTTCTTGAATGCTACAATTTATTTATTTTTTATTCCATTGTCTCTTATGTAACAGACATGGCCAAATTATTAAAATAAAATAAATATTCTCTTACATTTTGATTTATCTGCCGAGTATTTTCAGCTCTTTTGATTATAGTCACCAAAGTACGAGTATTCTTAATCCAGGAAAAAATTTAAAAAATCAGTAAATGCAACATAGGGGGAGCGTGATGGCACTGTGGCTTAGCTGCTCGTCTTTCACCCGGACGGCCGGGGTTCGAATCCCAGTGACAGCAGGGTGGAATTTTCACCTGAAAAATCACGTGGCATCAGGAAGGGCATCCGGCCTTAAATCTCCGGCTTAAACCAAAATGAGCCTCGTTGTCTCTGGCAACCCCAATTAATTGGGAAAAGCCGAAGAAAGTAAATGCAACATAGGCTGTAAGTAAATATTTGTAATTTGATAGCATAAAGATACAGCTAACTTACATAGCAGCATTGCCCCATTTCTTAATTTAATTAATTGCTTTGAATCTTCACCAACTTTTGTGGTATACATGAGCACCTAAATATACCGAACATATCAAAGTATCTAGTTACTTAAAGATGAAAATTAATCACTATCATTTATTCTGTTCAGAAATTCATCTGTAGGTTCATAAGACTAATGACACATTATTCTAATAATACATGACCATGTCTGTATTGTGATCTGCACCATTCAGTCATCAATATTTCCGTTATGTTATCATCTATGTTCATTGATGTAAGGGTGCCTTTTATGGTAATTTGTTCAACTAATTATTGTTTTGTCTACTTTCTGTTGTGTTCCAGTTTGAAAAATAAAAATTTTGATTAAAGTTTGAATATCTCTTCATATCCCTCATTTTGTCCCTCGTCTACAGGTGTCCTGCAGTGGAAGTTAATACCCATGTATAAGGTGCGTTCAAAAAGTAACGAGCCAGAGGCATAATTACAGAAACCAGTACCTGTATGTTAGAAGTATTGGCCCTGGCTCTTGAGGCATTTGTCCCTCTGTGACACGAGGTGGTGAATGGCTGTCTCATAAAATTCCCAGGGCTGCGGAATCATTGGCCCCACAGAGCCCTTTTCAGGGGACCAAACATGGCGTAATCACAGGAAGAGAGGTCTGGACTGTATGGAGGGTGGTCGAGAACCTCCCATTTGAATTTCTGCAGGAGTGCCGCGACTGTGTTGGCGGTATGTGGTCGTGCATTGTCGTGGAGCGACCACGGCGGCTATGGTGTTCACTGTCACTCGGCGGTCCTGGGTAATGAGTGCATCAACCAGCCGGACGTTGTCATCAGTAATGCAGGGGGGTGCCCTAGACCGGGCAT
Organism: Meconema thalassinum; assembly: GCA_946902985.2. Lineage (NCBI taxonomy): Eukaryota > Metazoa > Arthropoda > Insecta > Orthoptera > Tettigoniidae > Meconema > Meconema thalassinum. The sequence continues at coordinate 69,607,458 of OX336399.1, read as the reverse complement.
CATAGGCTAACGACACCCGTCCTTCCCTGAAGCGCTTGTGCCACGCCTTGACCCTTGCAAGGGACATGCAGTGTTCGCCGTACACTTTTGACATTCGGCGATGAATGTCCGTTCCCCCTACTCCTTCTGCTATCAGAAACCGAACAACACCTCTTTGCTCTTGGTTGACGCCTCCATGTCACTGTTTGCATTGCGACTTTCTGCGTTGGACGATTGATGCATGCTGCTGCTCGCTTTGTATCGTCGCGTGACCTTCCACCCTCTGGTCGGAACCACACCTCATTACACACGCCACGATTAGCCGATGTAGTCACCTGTTTGCGCATTCTATCCGGCTCGTTACTTTTTGAACGCACCTTATAGGTAGGTAGGTTGAGTTGTGATTATGATGTTGGTCATTTTCAGGGGTTTTTATATACTAGTGAGTTCACCAGTGTTCAGCCAATAAAACGTTACAGCCCACTGGGCTCACTCGATAATGTAGTGGGCTACATTGTATGATTTCTGATGCTCCAAGGTACCATTCCACATGGCTCGATATGCATAGTGGACTAAGCACATTGCTCCATCATTATTTGAGGTAACTGACAGTAGTACAGTATATAGAATGCAGCTACAGAAATCACATAAAATATTTCAAAGTATGTTCATATCTAACATAAACTTCATTGAAAGATAGATTTTCCTCCCAGAACTTAATATAGGAATACTTGAGCACCTATCGCTACTGAAAGGAGTCTGGCCATGGAAGCAATTTGATTAGTGGTTAAAACATTAAACGTTTTGCCCCGAGGTTCAATTTCCACATACTCCTGATTTTTTACCTGCTACCTGCTGTTCGTGCTATTTACTACTGTATAGATCTTAAGTTACTATTAATGTGTGTAGAGTGTATTTGGGAAACAACGTGCAACCCTAACTGCATAAGATATAGCCTATTCTTAAACCGGGATGTCATCTAATTTAGCAGTCTAGCAAAACTGGTTCATAACAATTTTATTTATTTATTCTCGTAACAGAAACATACATTTTAAACATATAGATCAGTTATTATATTATCTTTGCCCAAAATTTGGCCACTTCCTGTGCACTCTGTGCTCCCCGACGAAGATCATCTTCCGTGCAGGATGCTGGGCACAGTCGACACTCAGTCATATGCTGAACAGTCTGTCTGGTCTTCTCCACAATCACATTGAATAACATCCTGGTCAATGTAACCCCATCAGGCCATATTAACCCTTGATCTGCCTACTCTAGAGCGCAGTCTATTCAGGGACTTCCAATTAAGAGTAAAGCTCTGAATAGAGGACAGTAGCAGGAATGGAAAATAATAAGGTTAACAAAAAATGAAGTACCGTAATGAATATCAGCAAAGGAAATCGCAAGGTGTAATGGAGAAATAAGTGCAGAAGCTTTTAAATATCTCGGAAGTAAGCTTATAAAAAAAAAGAGACATAAAAGAAGAAACATCAGAGAAGATAAAACATTGCTCAAAATTGTATTTTTGTGTGACATATATAATTAGAAATTGGCAAATACATACCAAAACACATAGAATGATATACAAGACACATTATTCACCAATTTTGACCTACAGATCAGAGTGTAGGACATGGACAAAGAAAGATCTTAGTAGATTACAAGCTAGAGAGATGTCCTCTGTACGAGGGATCCTGTATAAAACTAGAAGAGACAGGATAAGAAATGAGGCAATACGACATGCGCTTCAGGTCAAGACCTTAAAAGAAACTATGGAGAAAAATGGTTTGGGCATGTTAAATGAATGGCTTCGAGCAATCTCGGGTAGAGGAGGGATCACCAAGAAGAGCTCTGGAATGGACAGAAGCTGGAAGAAGACCACGAACAAGATGGAGAGACCAGGTGAAGGATGATATGACCCGAAGACGTTGACAATGGGAGGAAATGCTGAATGGGAGAAAAAAGAAGATTGGTGAACGACCTGCATATGCAGAACCTTTTTGGGAAGGAGTAAAGCTCATCATTCTATAAGAACAGAAAACTTGTCAGGTACACTATTGTTGGGCCGAAAGCAGGTTCACTAAACTTGTCATTTCAGTATAACTAACAGATGAAAATGTGCATAGACATGATGTACACATCATTTTATTTCAATATCTTGTGATGTTGCTTATTCACTAATTATGACAGGAGTGAAAACCGATCGAAAATATTAATGAGATATACATATTTAATAGTGGCTTCGGTGGCGTAGTTGGTAGCATGCTGAGCTTCCATGCCCAAGATCACGAGTTCAAACCCAGCTGAGCGTTAAACAAGAAGTTCCGTGACGAACTAAAGAGCCTACTTTTCATGCCAATGATTATTCTACAGTATATGAACCTATCTAGAACAGTGACGAAATTAAGTTGCTAATATCGAAATTTCTAATTAGTTCGAAATACTGTATACCTGGCATAATGTAGCCTAATAGGGCACCACAGTTGGCAGCCCTGATGACTGAATATATTCTTAGTTCCATCTCTTAAGGTACAGAATACAAAATTTGGTTGAATCCAATGAATAGCATGGACGTTACATGCAGTTAAACATTGGATCTAACAGCGCGCGTAAAATCATGTTGGCAACAATGTCATGCATGTATTGGTCAGAAATAATCTGAACTAATATGATCTATTGTGCCAATTTTGAATGAAATCCATTAGTTAGTATAGAAGTTACATGCATTTTAAAATTGGACCTATCAGCAGGCTTAGAATCATGTTGGCAGCACTGGCGTAGGCCTATATTAGTTACTTCAAATTAATCTAGAATGCCAGGTACTATACGTGTGCAAAGTTTAGAGCTATTGGCTTGCATACTTTCTGATATATTGATATTAGTGTAACAAAAATAGGGACAGTACATATTAACAGTTGGCAGCCCTGGTTGCTCTTAAGAATACGCATAGTCATATATGTTATGGTACACATAGCACATACGAAATTTGGTTCAAATCCAAATGATAGTAAGGAAGTTGCATGTATTTAAAGTTGGACCTGTCAGCAGGCTTAGAATCATGTTGGTAGCACTGACGTATATAAGTTACTCCAAATTAATATAGAATGTCAGGTACTATACGTGTGCATAGTTTAAAGCTGTCGGCTTGCATACTTTCTGATAAATTGGTATTTGGATAAAATAAATTAGGAGCATTTATTAACAGTTGGCAGCCCTGGTGGGTCGTAAGAATACGCCCAGTCATATCTGGTTATGTACACATACAACATACGAAATTTGGTTGAATTCCAATTGATAGTGTAGAAGTTATATGCATTTAAAAATTGGACCTATCAGCAGGCTTATAATCATTTTGGCAACACTGCCATGTATGGACTCCTGGAAATTAAACTGCAATATTATTATCTATACGTGTGCCAATTTTGAAATAGCTCCCATTCATACCTTCCATGATATACATCATGGAGCTCAAATTTCAATTGCGATTTTTTAGCAGTTGGGAGCACTGACATCATTTTCAAATATGGCCGTGAGATATTCAGGTATAGATCTTTAATCCTACCAAATTTTGTTTCGATTGCTCCAGCCGTTTAGGAGTTGATAGGGGGGACACACACACAGCCAGACAGAAGGACAGACAGACAGACACACATTTGCCCGATCTCACAAGTCTACTTTTTCCTCATTTTTGCAAAATGTGAATAGTAGGCTAAAAATCCCTAGGTGTGCCTTCCTTCGGAAGGGGATGTAAAGCCGGCGGGCCCATGGCATGTAAAAGAACCTTCCACTAACTAAAATTGTGTGAAGCTAAATTTGTAGGTTAGATTTGAATAACGCTCTATAAAGTTCAAACGTTCGTCGCCGGTTGCGGTGGCAGCTAGTTGTCGTTGACGGTACCATTTGGTAGGAAAAGGAGAAACTACTTGAAATTGATCGTGTGCAGTCCTTACCTGAACTACAGATAACACACAATAATACAGCCATCACAATTAACACTGGATATCAGACAGATTCTACACACACCCATAGTACATGGTGCTCCATTACCGCGTTGTCGCAGCCCCTAAACTAAGGAACAAACTAACATGCACAGTTCAAAAAAATTAGGGGAACATGTTTTTGAAGTATGCCGTGCTACACAAAACAATACCTCACACCCAGGTATATTACTAACTAAGCCTTTGTTATTTACCGTTGACGTATACAAAAGAATATTGATGGATTCTTGTTCATTTTCAGATCGCAAACAGAAATGCCCAAATAGTGGCGAAACCAAAGTGAAATCAGTACTCCAGGGTGGATTTTATCACAGTTGGAGAGCTTCAGTATGATGTATGTCCTCCACGAGCATTTATCACAGCTTGGCACCTACGTGGCATCTCCGTATAAGTCGACGGAGGTCACGTTGGGGTATCAGGTCCCATTCTTCAATGAGAGCCTGCTCGAGGTCTTGGAGCATCTGTGGTGGAACAGGACGCCCACGAACACTTCTGTTAAGCCTATCTCACACATGCTCGATGGGATTAAGGTCGGGACTCACTGCTGGCCATTCCATCTCTTGAATGTCCAGTTCTCGCAAGACAGCTCTGGTGATGCACGCTACATGAACCCTGGCATTGTCGTGCATGAGTACGAATTCAGGGCCTAAACCGTATGCAGCAGCCAACACATGCTGTAGCAGTATCTGCCCGATGTACCCCGCAGCAGTAAGATTACCATGGACGACGACAAGATCCATACGGCCATCAATACTGATGCCACCCCACACCATCACAGAACCTTGTTCGAATCGGTCAACTTCCTTGACAACATTTGGCATGTACTGCTCACCAAGGCGTCTCCATACACGTTGACGTCCATCACGCTGTGTCAGGGGAAATCTGGACTCGTCTGTGAACAACACAGGTCTCCCTTGGCGAAGTTGCCAGTTGACGTGGGTACGGGCAAACAGACGGCGAGCTGCGTGATGTTGCTGCGTTAAACGGGGGACTCGAATAGGACGTCTGGATCATAAGGACACTTCTCTTAACCTGTTCCTTACTGTCTGGTCTGACTCCGGTGACCCTCCTGAGGTCTTGTTGCAGTTCTCTGGCAGTTGCTGAACACACATATGGTCAGGTATCGGTCATCTTGTGGGGTTGTCATGCGTCCACGTCCTTGTCCAACCCTCCTTGTGAACTAGCATGTCTCATTCTAGCGATTCCACAAGCGTTGAATAACTAACGGAGAGACATTGAGATCCACAGCAACACAACGAATAGTCCTTCCTTCTTGGATCAAAGTGACAGCCTTTGCGACTTGAACCTCGTTAAGATGTCTCATGCCATGTGCTGGTTTACGTACAATGTGCTCAAATGACCGCAGTAGTCTGTGTACCTCAGAACAACACACGGACGCACCATTATTCACTTTGTTTTGAGGGGTCACCTGACAGTGTAATGCATGGCTATGCCTACAGATGGAGTATAACTTCAATGTGACATACCTGAGTAGCTAAGGTCTCAAGGTATGCTGTACGACCATTGGAACCCCATCTACAAATTTAACGTTCACATACCAGACGTTATAAAACATGTTCCACTAATTTTTTTGAACTGTGTATATTTAATGACCATAAATTTCATATTGTTTCATAAATTCACAAGATACATAAAACAGAGCATGCACAAAGGAAATCCCTTAGTCTATTATTCTCCAAAACAGCATTGCAATATGTGCTTTTACCTTCTATGAATGGCATGAAACATTTCCCATTATTTATGTGTTCTTCGTGTTCGTCTCCCAACAAGCAGCAGACATGTGTGAAGTGCTCTAGGATAGAAAGCTTCAAAGCCATCTTTCAGCGTTGTCTTATTAACTATTGATATTGTAACTTTTCAGTCGGTCAACACGAGTACAAGCCCGTAACCCTCTTAATTCCCTTCTTATAATCTGAGCAAATAACTATTAATTAAGGTCACCATGTACTCTTACACGATGAAAAAGTCTATTTTGTGGCATCACTTTACTAAGTATTTTCTGGGTTTATGCTAAAGGTACAGCTATGATTCTTGTCACATGTAAGAAGCGGTATATTCTGAGCTGGTTTTGACCATGTAATGCTACTTTGCTTTTATAGGTTGTGTGAAATGAATACAAATTTGGACAGATACATTTTCAAAAAAATGTTGTATAAGTTGCTTCAGGTACACATTTCTCAGTTGTTTTTCAATCAAATATTCTCAAATTTTGTTCACATACTTGGAATGGATCATGGCAGATGAGTAACCACTTTGTTTCATTATTATTGGGACAGAATGCAAGAAAAAATCCGAACTCTTTCTTTTTAAATTTATTCAAAAATGTTAAAAGGGACGTAAAACCAATAACATTCTTCTTCTTCTTCTTTCGAATAACCCATTTGGAGGGTACGATGAATCAACGTTGGCTATTGTCCATTGTATTCAATTTCCGTTGTTTCCAAATTTCTTTCATCTTTCTAGAGTGACGATCTTTCTCCTCCTGAGTCCACTTTCTGCCAGTTGTTTGTTTCTTCCATTCTTGAAATTTTGCGTTTTGAATAGCTTCTCTGAAGAGTGATCTGTTTGCTATTGTGTCTGTCTGAATTTTGGCGTTTGTCAAATCTTTGTCAATTTCAATGAACCATGTGGGTTTGGATTTGTAACTAGTCAGTAAGTTGAAGATCTGTTTAGTTAGTCTACTATTTTCCATTCTATAGATGTGCCCAAAAAAACTGTAATCTTCTCTTTCTCATTACATCAGTTAATTTTTCACATTTCAAATATAACTCTCTATTTGGTCGTAACCTATATTCTGCGTTATTATTTTGTTTAGCTCCCAGTATTTTTCTCAGAATTCATCTTTCAGTCTTCTCTAATTTGTCTAAATCACCAAATCTTGTTAATTTAAGTGTTTCTGCTGCATACAGAGTTTCAGGTCTGACTACTGTTTGATGTTCCAGGATAAGCTTTTTTTATTATATATATCTTTTGTCATATGAAAACACCTTTGTAATTTATGCATACGTGTTTCTATTGCTGTCTTTTCCTGTGAGTCATTCATTATCCACTCTCCTAGGTATTTAAAGGAATTTGTTTTACATACTGAACTGTACTGAACTGTGATACTTTTGGGGGCATCGGTGATGTTTGTCATGAACTTAATTTTTCCAAATGATATTTGTAGTCCGACTTTGGCTGCCTGTTTTTGCAACTCTCTAATTTGTTCTTGGGCAGTATCCAGTGAGTCAGTAAGTAATGCAATGTCATCCGCAAAAGCTAAACAATCTACAGTGATTTTATTTGGATGTCTTCCTAGTTGAACGCCTTTAGTATTGATGGCTTTCCTCCACTCTCGAATTACCTTTTCCAATGCACAATTGAAAAGCAGAGGTGACAGACCATCTCCTTGTCTCACTCCTGACTTTATTTTGAAAGATTTTGAAAGTTCCCCTCTAAATTTAACTTTGTAAGTTGTGTTCGTTAGTGTTGCTTGAATTATTTCAGTTATCTTGTTATCAAGTCCAAATTCCTTCAGAATGTTAATAAGTGCCTTTCTGTCAATGGAGTCATAGGCTTTTTTAAAATCCACAAAAGTAACTACATATTTCAAGTTCCTGATTTTCCTCATGTCTAATATGCTCTTTAAATTTAGTATTTGCTCCATACATGATCGTCCCTTCCTAAATCCTGCCTGATACTCTCCCAATTGTGGGTCGAGTATTTTTTCCGCTCTTTTTAAAAGTGCTTTGGATAAGATCTTATAGGTCACTAGCAGGAGGGAGATTCCCCTGTAATTGTTAGGATCTGTTTTCTTCCCTTTCTTATGTAGTGGATGTATCAAAGCAGATGTCCATTCTGATGGTAAACTGTGTGTTTTCCATATGTCATTTATGATTTCCGTTAAACATAGGATCATGTTGTCACTCAAGTATTTCCATAATTCAGCAACTATACTATCTTCTCAAGATGCTTTGTTATTTTTAAGTTCGTTTATAATCTCTTTAATTTCATTTGTTTTTGGTGGTTTCGAGTCTGGAGGAACGGGGAGTATATTATCAAAATTAAATGTCTCCTTTGGTGGATCGCAGTTGAGGAGTTCTTCAAAATATTCCGCAAGTATTCTGCAATTTTCAGCGTTATTATATGCAGTTTTCTGAGTCTTTGGATCTGTGAAAAGTAAGCTTGGTGGAGTATACTTCCTTAAACTAGTTCTGAAAGTTTTGTAGAAGTCCTTTATATTGTGCTGTCTGAAGTCCGATTCTATTAATGTTAATTGGTCTTTCATATGTTGCACTTTTACCCTTTTGAGTCCCTTAGATGCATGTTTTCGGGATTCTATAAAGCTGTTCCTGGTATTCTCATTTTTATTTGCATTCCAAATGTTCCAAGCTCGTTGTCTTTTAAAGATTAGTTCATCACACTCAGCAGTCCACCAGGCATGTTTTCGTTTTCTTTTAAGGAGAACGGTTTCTTCTGCTGTCTGTACTAAGTCTCTTTGAAGTTGTTCCCATGTTTTAGGTGCTCTGCTTTCCAAAAGTGCTTTGAAATTATTTTCTGTAGCTAATTTTTGAGTATCAAACTTTTTTGATTGATAATGATTTTTCTTTTTATATATTGGTCTAATTTTGAATTTAATGAGTGACAGATAGTGGTCTGAATCTAAACCTGCACTCTTAGCAACTTTCACATTGAGTATCTCCGTTGTAGACTGTCTGCTAATAGCAACATGGTCAAGTTGTTTCTCACCACAAACTGGATTTGGGGAAACCCAAGTAGTTTGTTTCCTAGGAAGTTTTTTGAAGAATGTAGATTTCAGGACTATGTTATGCTCTCTGCATAAACTAATAAGTCTTTCTCCATTTGTGTTGGTTCTTTTATGTGCCGGGAAATTGCCTACTATGGACCGATGTTGACGTTCTTTGCCGATTTGAGCGTTAAAGCAACGCCACCTAGAGAATAAGGCCTCCGCGCTCGGAAGCACGCGCGCCAAGAGTAGTCATTCCTCCCGGCCCTTCAAACGATGTTTCTACTCGCAAATAAAACGCTCATATTGTTGCACTGTACAACTGTAAATGAACACTGCATAGCCTGCAAGTATTTGAGTAGCCAGCATTGCTAAATTACCTGTACCTGGTAGAATTTACCTTCTTCCTTACCTTTCATAAAATACGCTTTCCAGTAATGCTTGAACTATGAAACTCCTTCTATACTGAGGGAGAAAAAGAAATAAACAGTTTCATCATAATAACAAAAAAAAGGCCCGTAATTATTACGATAATGATGTTTATTATGATTTTCAGAACGTTATGAACTTATTAACCTCACTTTTAAATGAAGGGAGAAAGGCAAAAATGGAAAAGAATAATTGAACAGCTGAGTCGAAAGATGATAACATTCCATTTCCAAGAGGAAAAAAGAACGATCATCTGTCGAAACTATACGTCGCATTGAAAAATTCACTAATTGCCAATTGTAGTACTAGTAGCAAGAAGTTATGTCTCAAAATGTGTCATCAGTTAGCGACTAAATAATGATTAAGTATGCTGGAATATTATCCCATTTCTTTGAATATTGTCCTTTTTCCACTCGTTCAATTTTTAGTATTATTTTACTGGCGTTGGATTACAGAATATTAATTTAATTAAAAGTTTTGAATTTTGCAGGTATTTACTAAAATTTATCAACAATTTGGCTACAGACAGAAATACAATACAATACAGTGTTATCTTGTAACATATTTAGCCGAGACTACATTGTACAGCAGGAACGTAATTAACTCTCACCAACAATTCAACTTATGAGCCTACTGTTCTTGTAGCTTAATAGAGAATAGAGAGAGCATTGGAAATCTTCAGATTCATAACTATTATTTTAACAGATTTTACATTAAAATTACATTTTGCTACTAGAAAATTTCTTAAAGGATGTAAGTGAAGATTAAAAAATTAGTTTAAATGGGTTAAAATTTTTCAAAATAGATTCAATTCACATTTTGAGAGGGTTGTTTTTGAAATTATGATAGGACTAAATTTCTTAATTTTGGGAATCAATAATAAGCTTATTGACTTTCTGATATGTATAGATGTTAAGAAATATGCTTCACCCATCTGGTACATCAGGACTGCCAAAGCTAAATCTTCAATTAATGATATAGGCTACATTAAGGTAAAATTATGAGCAGGGATAGGATTTATATGTACTAAAAAGTGTCAATATATGTACATATGTATGTATATATATTTTAGAAATATGTACAATCTAAAAAATGCCAAAATGTAAATATATTTTATGAAATATGGACAAAAGACAAATTTATCCCCATAATACTAATTTTGTTACTTCTATAACCCACATAAATGCATTAAAAATACTGGATTTATAAATCAAATTATCCAATTTTCTTTTATTTCACTTCCTTTTCACTTGCTTTCATTCGTCGATTATTCCTATTATTCCTGCCTACCATAACAGTATGCCATGAAATGTTCTAAATTTTCAAACTTGAAGCTTCTTTTCATAAGAATTGCTATCGTTACACCTACGTACTTCAGAAATCTTTCTTTTCATTACATAACTATAAACTTGTCCTGTGCTGTCGTATTTCCAGTCACTGAAAACTACAATTCTATATATATTTTAATTCATAAGAGTAAAATATGTACAGATATTGGATTGCAATTTACTTGTATGTCTACCCATTATTATTACCGTTTTCCAACGGGGTCGGGGATGAGATGGGATGGAAGTATTTGTGGCGATGGTTTTTACGGCCGGATGCCCTTCCTGACGCCAACCTCGTGAGAGGAGTTAATGAGAGATGAAATGAATGATGGTGAATGAAACTGGGCAAGGATGGGGAAGGAAGCGGCCGTGGCCTCTCAGAAGGTACCGTCCCAGCATTTGACTGGTGTTGAAAATGGAGAAACCACGGAAAACCATTTCAAGGACGGCCGACGGTGGGGCTCGAACCCACGCGTCTACCGAGTCAGCAGAGAGCTTGGCCCCATGACCTAATGCTGCGCTTTAGCCAGCATAGCCACTACTGTCGGTTGGATTGCAATTTACTAAATATGTAAAATTATTTATTGTGCATGTATGTACTGAAGTCAGAAATATGGAGAAACATGTCAAATAAATTTGTTTAATTTGAAAGAGGACAACATAATCGATGGAGATAAGTTAATAGGATATGAATATCTGTGTAATAGAGAAATAAGTACTGTATTTACATATAAATCCTAGCCCTGATTATGAGAAAGCTGAAGCAGAAAAGAAGTAAAGGACCAGTAGGCAGATATGTTGATTTGGACATAGGTGATTTATCAAGATTAGTGTCAGTTGCTATGGGAAAATATGTTTGTCTTTCTGGGCACAGTGTCCTTGAGGTTTCCTTGATTTTTGTTTCTACAATAATTATTAAAACTACAGCAAAAAGTACAACTTATGCGCCGACCTTGTAACGCTCCACAAACAACGCGATTGACTACTGTTGGTCGAGCTGCCTAGCGCTGGTCAGCCAGTGCGGAGGCCTTATTATTTAGGTGGCGTTGGTTAAAGTCTCCAAGTAGAAGTATTATATTTTTTGATGGAATTTGATCCAGGATGTTTGATAGTTCTTGCCAAAAAATTTCCGTTTGTTCTTTCTGAGTCCTATTTTTCTCATTAGTTGGTGCATGTGTATTGACAATGGTATAAACTTTCATTAATGGATTGAAACTCTATTATTGAATTTAATACCGTATGTTCTGATTTACAATGAACCCAGTTCCAAACTGAGGTACATTTTTCATAACTCTCTTTCCAGGTTTTCCCTTGAATATTCTATAACCTTCTGAATCAAATGGATGTTCATCAGTATATCTAGTTTCTTGAAGAGCTGTTATCCTAATCCTTTTCTCTTTGATGAAATTTATTAGAGTTTTAAGTTTTCCTGTTTTTAAGAGTGAATTGACATTAAAGGTAGCCAAAAAGTTTATGTTCTTGTGCTTAATTTTACTAGTGATTTGCTTAATGCTATTTTCAAGATGCTCCGACTCATCCTTTTCATCCTTTGCACAATGATGTAGGCCCCCAGAATCCGAGTGCCTACTTTTCATTTCCTTGGAAAATGGAGATTGATTACTCCCTGGGGTAAAATCTCTTACAATGGATATCCATTGTTGATTGTTTGCTAGGATAAGGGAACAAGTCCCCTAAAAATTCTACTCGAGGTTGTTAGCTCCGAGGATGGGTTTTCAGCCGCACCTTTGGTGAACAGACGCTGACCATCTAGCCGCTTGCTACAAGACAGACGCTAAATGGATTTATGTAAAGCTGACATCTAACTAAATCATAGGGTAGATGCCTTTTATCCTATTAATCCCGGATACCGCCATTCATACTGTTCTATAGATCATCTATTCCACTATCAAAAATATATATCAATTTTTCTCTTCCCAATCCATGCCTACTATGTTTTGGAAGTGAAAATAGGTTAACATTCAAGTACTGTACTCCATTAGGCAAGTTAATGTAAAAAAAAAATAGCCCTCTATCTTAAATGGTTTCCTAGTTATTGGTACCTAAACATGAAAAATGAGTATTAACGGAAAACAGCTGGCAAAGTTAAAAGTGTATTATTCAGAGCATGGGATACTAATTTATAAAAACGAATTTAAGTTAGTTGTAGACATCAAAACCCCAACAAACTATATATATTTGGATTCAGAAAAGAATGGAGAATTTTATGGCGCCAAAATCAAAAAATCGATTTTTTCATCGTGCAAGAGTACGTGATGTCCTTAAATGTAATCTTTTGCAGGTTGTATTGCGTTTCACAATAATTGGGCTTTTACTCATGTTGACCTACCGGTACTGAAAAGTAACGAGATTAAGTGCTGTAGAAGTCATGAAATATCCACAATAATAGTCTTAGATAAATAATTATAATCGTATTAAGTACAGTATTTATTTTGAATTTCTGCTAAAATGTAATTTATATGACTGTTCATTGTGGCACACAAAATCTATTGGAATGAATGACGTTTAAGGGGAAAGCGTCACCAGAATCCCGATTGTTGTTCTAAGGAGTGACAGAGTTACGAAGAAATCTTTGAATACGGTACCGGTAGTCTTTTGCTACGGTATTTCATTCAAAACAGTCTTTCTTTAGAAGATGTGCCGAGGATGTAATTCATTGAACATTAGGGTTTGAATTTATTTGCTTCTTTGTTTTCTGTGATAAAAGAATTCTGTCTAAAATTTAAAAGCGGCTTCGGTGGCGTAGTCGGTAGCATGCTGAGCTTCTATGCCCAAGATAGCGGGTTCAAACCCGGCCGCAGCCGTCGGATTTTTAAGAGCGTTAAAAATCCCTCAGTATGCCTTCCTTCGGAGGGGAAGTAAAGCCGGTGGTCCCATGTCATAGATTTATGGCATGTTTAAGAACCTTCCACTAATTGCACCTGTGTGAAGCTAAATTGGATAGGTTAAGAATGTAAACAACGCTCTTAGGTTTCTACGTTCGTTGCCAAAAGCCGACTGCGATGGCGTCTAGTAGCTAAGTTCTGAACTTGGCCTAGTAGTCGTTGACGGTGACACTTGGCGGTAAAAGTAGGAACTATTTGAAAAATTCTAAGTTGCAGTACTTAAAATAAAAAACAGATAACACACACTAATACAGTCATCACAATTAACACCGGTTATCAGACAGATTCTACACACACCCAAAGTACACGGGGCTACTTGACCGCGTTGTCGCAGCCCCTAAACTTAAGAACCAACCAACCAACCTAAAATTTAAAAAAAAAACAGTCTGGGAGGAGGAATAAATAATATTCTACCCTGAAAGAGTGCTGGCGTTATCATAGAACATCCTCTGTCTTTTAAGTACGGTGCCGTACCTAAGAATACGATACAAGAGTTAAGAAATAAGCATCCAACCTTCATAAGTCTTGAACCAACTTTCAACACCGAAATGATTACCGGATTTCTTTGAATGTAATGTGCACTTTTTTCGGGCAAATTAGGATGCGCATTAGAAACGATGGCGCACTTGATTTGAGCACAGTGCAATGCCTCCTGTCTTGTAGCATACCTTGCCGCGTCGGTGTCTGTTATTCAGCCTGCTTTACTGAGCAGACATGCTTTCACGATACGTCTGGTTATAATCTGATTACGGCTGTATTTAAACTTGGCAAAACGCTACGAATGAGCAGAGCTTAAGTTGAACCCTAAACAGGGATTATGAAAATCACGATTTGCCACAAACAACTACGGTACGTCATGACTAAAACCCTTCGGTCGAGCTTTTAAAGCCGGTTGGTGCAGCCTACATCAATGGCATGTCTGGAAGTCGCGATCGGCATTCGAAATATACCGGTATGGCAATTTAAATATTCGAACTCGCTGCATATGTCGTAATAGAAAAAAAATCTCGAGTAGGTACAAGTATTGAAAAAACAGGATATAAAACATCGTATTTAAGCATTTTAAATTATAACTTACTGTAGGCTGGTCAGAGGCCACTTATAAGTTCAATGCAAAGGAGGGATCAGGGCTAAGCTAAAGAAGGTTGAGAGATACCATATCGAAAAACTAAAAGATGAAGCCATAAAGACAGAATATCAGCTGCAACTTAACAACCGCTTTGAAGCACTCAGTGAACTGGACGTGAGCGAAGACCCTGAACAAATTTGGGAAAAGATTCAAAGCTCACTGACTGCTACAGGAAAGGAGACGATCAAGGGAGACACAGTAGGCAAGAAGATCTGGTTTGGAAAGGAATGTGCAGATGCTCAGGAACAGAGAAAGGAAGCCAGGAATAAGTGGCTGCAGGAGACAGATCTGGCGCAGGGTAAAGAACGATTTGAGGAGGTTCGGAGGGCTACCCAAGCAACTCTGAGAAGGGCAAAGAGAAAATATGTTAAGGACATCATCGTTGCGACAGAAGCAGACTTCAGAGGAAACAATACCAGGGAAATGTTTCAAAGGGTGAAGTATTTTAGCAAAGGTTACCAGTCAAGACAGAAATTTGTCAAAGATTCTAGTGACAAAATTCTGACCAACTATTATGATATCACCAAGAGATGGAAGGAGTACTTCAACCAGCTTCTCAATTGTGAAGACCCTGAAATAGTATTTGAATTCCAGTCTCCAACCACAGTTGACTTGGATTATCCGCCACCCACTTTGGATGAGATCAAAACCCAGATCAAACGGCTCAAGAAGAATAAAAGTCCGGGTGAAGATGGAATACAGACCGAGATGATCCAGGAAGGAGGAGAGAAACTAGCAGAAAAACTGCACAGGCTGATAGAAGCAATCTGGATCAAAGAAGAACTACCGTCAGAATGGAAAACAGCTCTGATTTGTCCAATCTATAAGAAGGGTGACAAATTGAAATGTGATAACTATCGAGGAATCGCCCTGCTTAACGTCTGCTTCAAGATCTTGTCCAACTGCCTCATAGATAGAATTCAACCAGTGGCAGAATCAGTGCTTGGTGAATACCAGGGAGGCTTTCGGCTGGGTTAGTTCCACAGTAGATAATATCTTCGTTCTCTGACAGCTCACTGAAAAACTGGGTGAATATGGCAAAGAACTCCACGTGTTATTCGTAGATTTCAAGAAGGCCTATGATTGCATACACCGCAAGAGCCTACTCAGTTGCCTAAGAGAGTTTGGAATGGCCGAGAAACTCATCAACTTGGTAGCGATCTGCCTGAGCGAAACACGCGGTAAGATAAAAATGGGAAATCGAGTGACGGAGGATTTTGAAATTTTGACGGGTCTCAGGCAAGGAGACGGTTTATCTCCTACACTGTTCAATTTTGCCTTGGAGAAGATCATACGTGAGACCTTTCGAGAGAATTTTGAAGGAATCCAAGTCGAAGGGAAGAACCTAGCATACATTGCCTACGCAGATGATATCAGTTTACTTTCCAGCTCTCAGGAAAAGTTGAGGCAAATGACCAAAGCACTCAAGACAGCTGCCAACAAATTTGGGCTAATCGTGAATGAAACCAAGACGGAGTACCTCAACATGACTCGCGGGCAAGGCCACGTTTTTGGGCAACTACAGTCACTCCGGGTAGGGGACCAGTCCTACAAGAGGGTCCATGAATTTAAGTACCTAGGATCGATTTTCACGGAGAACTCATCATGTGAGGCAGAAATCAACGCCAGGATCCAAGCAGGAAACCGAACTCTCTACAGCTTAACACAGCATATTCGGTCCAGATGTCTCTCCAGACTGTTCAAAATTGGTCTGTATAAAACTCTGATCCAACCCGTTGCACTATATGGATGTGAGACATGGAGTATCCGAAAACAGGACTTTCATGAACTACCGTACTCGTTTTTGAGAGAAAAGTTCTTCGGAAGATCTTCGGACCTGTGAGGGATGTACACACGGGTGAATGGAGGATGAGACACAAACATGAAGTAGAAGACCTGTACCGTGATGCCATCAAAACCAGAAGACTGCAGTAGGCTGGACATGTAGCCCGGATGGAAGACCACCGATGGCCAAGGAAGCTACTGGATTTCATCCCCACAGGAAGAAGACCACCAGGGAGACCAAGGAAGCGGTGAAGTGATGGACTCCATGAAGATCTGCAACAGGCAGCAATAGGTGTAGACAGTTGGCGGACGGCAGCTATGGATAGGAGACGATGGAGAAGGAAACTTGTAGCATCTCGTGGTCCACTGGGCTTGATCGCGTGGAAGAAGAAGAGAAGTAGGCTAAGTTATTGCGATCTTTGATCACAGAATTCATAAAAGACACCTTGACTTACATTCAGTTCGTCTTTAATGGAAATAGGAGTTATTAACAGATGCATTGGTCATAAAATATTAGGCTACAATTTAGGGCAATATTGCTGATCCATAAATATGCGCATGTTCTCTTTGGTATTTACATTGTGGAATGACATCACGAGATGTATTATTATTATTGTATCGTCCCACTCTTCGATTGTTACGAAGTTGCGGTACCGGTAGGCCTATATCGCTATATGGCAACGATGCCCTGTTTCAAATAACTTGACGCCTGACCAAAACATTAAAATCGTTACGAGAAGCCACTTTGTTATTGGCCAGTGCACAAAAGTCACGTGTTTCGTGCGGTACGTGAAATGAACCAATCACTGCAGGCAAGCCCTGGCGGATTTCCTTTGATCGCGTGCTATGTTACAAGGAACTCCAGGCAAATTATCGGGAATGTGTTTAATAATGCCTAACTTAAGGCTACAGCCACTTTTTTTTTTTTGTGTAACATCTTTCCACTCGGTTGCTGGATATTTTTGTGGGAGTGATTTTGAAAAATGGGACGGAAGTGGATCGAAACGATCGAGGTGGCACCAGCTGGCACACTTCTGTTCGATTGAACGGAAGTGTAAGACGCACTGCCAACTCGAGCGATCGATCCAGCTGGCAGTGGTAAGAGAAACAATGAGCGCGCGGTGTCGGAAATTGATATCATGACGTACTCTCGGCCATGTGGAATGTGTATGACATACTGAACGGTAAACGCTCATGCGAACTCTGGTGTCAAGTGATTGAAACAAAGCACATGGTACATGTTCGAAGTCTTCGTATCAGTATTTAAATGGTAAAATGCCTTAATATCAAACATTGTAAGTAGTCGGCATTGCTGGTATTATGTTTCTGCACAATGGCTATTCAAATATTAACCCACATAACGGTAATGCAGTCATCAATATAATATAATCGTTGTGGTTATACGAGAATTGAGCAAGCCTTCATGAACTATTGCTGAATACATTCTCTATATCCACAAGAGGGCCTATTCAGAAGGCATTTTAAACTCAATTTCACGCAGGAACATTATCGAAACAAGCAAAATATAAATGAAACTTAATTCCGTAATGCAGTAGGCCTATTATTGGAACGTGGAAATAGTCACCATCTTGTGCACCATATTTGCGTAGTCGAAATAGCCGTGGGGTTAGCGCCTATGACCGTGAATCTAGAGATCTCGGGTTCGAATCCCGGACGGGGTAGATATTTTTGCTGCCAGATTAAAATTTTAAACGATATTTATCATATCAATATGACTCATTTTAACAGAATCCATATGAAATTACATGTTGGTCTGTGAATCAAGAGGGCCTGTTTATGAGAAATTTAAGGTTATGAGCGGTGTCGCGTCTATTAATCTAGTTGATCCATATCGTATTCTTTATTTAGGCTAGTGCTGGTGGAAGCTACAAATCATCTGATAAAATGAGTTCCGTATAATAAACTACAATATCTGTAAATCACTCCCTTTTACAATAGATTAATATTTGTGCCAATGGGTAGTATAAAATACCGGTGTATCAACAATTTCACGTGAGGTTTCTTCTATGTCAGATGTTACACATCATATGAGACTACTGTAAGGCTCGGTTTTTTTTTTTTTTTTTTTTTTTTTTAAACTATTAGAAGCCATTTTTCAGTGTTGCCTAGTTATGTTAAAGAAAACTTTCCATGCGGTCAACACAAATTGTATCCAATTACATTAGGCGGGTAAACAAGTTATGCTATACACCTTAACTTGAAAGAAATATTACATATTTACTAAAGAGCCTACTTTTCTTAAAATTTAAGATTCATGCCAATGATTAATCTATATGGATCTTTATAGAATAATGACGAAATTAAGTTGGTGATATCGAAATTTCTAATTAGTTCGACATACTGTATACCTGGCATAATGTAGCCTAATAGAGATCTACAGTTTGCAGCCCTGGTGACTGAATATATTCTTAGTTCCATCTCTTGAGGTACCGTACAGAATACAAAATTTGGTTGAAGTCCAATGGATAGCATGGTCGTTACATGCAGTTAAACATTGGATCTAACAGCGTGCGTAAAATCATGTTGGCAACAATGACATACATGTATTGGTCAGAATTAATCTGAAATAATATGATCTATTGTTGTGTCAATTTTGAATGACATCCATTAGTTATTATAGAAGTTACATGCATTTTAAAATTGGACCTATTAGCAGGCTTAGAATCATGTTGGCAGTACTGGCGTAGGCCTATATTAGTTACTCCAAATTAATCTAGAATGCCAGGTACTATATGTGAGCAAAGTTTAGAACTATTGGCTTGCACACTTTATGACATATTGATATTAGGGTAACAACAATAGAGACAGTATTTATTAACAGTTGGCAGCCCTGGTTACTCTTAAGAATCGGCATAATCATATCTGTTATGGTACACATAGCACACACGAAATTTGGTTGAAATCCAAATGAGAGTATAGAAGTTACATGTATTTAAAGTTGGACCTCTCAACAGGCTTAGAATCATGTTGGTAGCACTGACGTATATAAGTTACTCCAAATTAATATAGAATGTCAGGTACTATACGTGTGCATAGTTTAAAGCTGTCGGCTTGCTTACTTTCTGATATATGGGTATTTGGATTAAAAAAATGAGAGCATTTATTAACAGTTGGCGGCCCTGATGGCTCTTAAGAATACGCTCAGTCATATCTGTTTATGTACGCATAGCACATAGGAAATTTGGTTGAAATCTAATTGATTGTGTAGAAGTTATATGCATTTAAAATTTGGACCTATCATCAGGCTTATAATCATTTTGGCAACACTGCCATTTATGGCTTCCTGGTAATTAAACTGCAATTTTATTATCTATACGTGTGCCAATTTTGGTATAGCTCCCATGCATATCTTCCAAGATAAACAACATGGATCAGACACTTCAATTGTGATTTTTCAGCAGTTGGTAGCACTGAGATCATTTTCAAATATGGCCGTGAAATATTCAGGTATAGATCTTCACTCCTACCAAATTTTGTTTCGATTACTGCAGCCGTTTAGGAGTTGATAGGGGGAGGACAGACAGAAGGACAGACAGACACACATTTTCCCGATCTCATAAGTCTACTTTTTCCTCATTTTTGCAAAATGTGAAAAGTAGGCTAATAACACGCTTTTATGTACAAGAATGGGGGAGAGGTAGGTACTTAATTGGATGACATGTTTCGATCGTCAAGCGATCATCTTCAGAATTTGCTCACGTAGGCTTAGATAATGTACGATGTTTATGTATTACACTTATGGACAAATATTTTTAGCCTACTTTTCACATTTTGCAAAAATGAGGAAAAAGTAGACTTATTAGATCGGGTAAATGTGTGTGTGTCTGTCTGTATGTCTGTCTGTCCTTCTGTCTCTCTGTCTGTCTCTCTGGCTGTGTGTGTGTGTCCCCCCCCCCCTATGAACTCATAAACGGCTGGAGCAATCGAAACAAACTTTGGTAGGAGTGAAGATGTATACCTGAGTATCTCACGGCCATATTTGAAAATGACGTCAGTGCTACCAACTGCTGAAAAATCGCAATTGAAATTTGAGCTCCATGTTGGATATCTTGGAAGGTGTCAATGGGAGCTATTTCAAAATTGGCACACGTATAGATAATAATATTGCAGTTTAATTTCCAGGAGGCCATGCATGGCAGTGTTGCCAAAATGATTATGAGCCTGCTGATAAGTCCAAATTTTAAATGCATATAACTTCTACACTATCAACTGGATTTCAACCAAATTTCGTATGTGCTATGTGTACATAAACAGATATGACAGAGCGTATTCTTAAGAGCCACTAGGGCTGCCAACTGTTAATAAATGCACTCATTTTTTTAAAATCAAACTACCCATATATCAAAGTATGCGAGCCGACAGCTTTAAACTATGCACACGTATAGTACCTGACATTCTATATTAATCTGGAGTAACTTATATACGTCAGTGCTACCAACATGATTCTAAGCCTGCTGATAGGTCCAATTTTTTAATGCATGTAACTTCTATACTTACTAATGGATTTCATTCAAAATTGACTCAACAATAGATCATATTATTTCAGATTATTTCTGACCAATACATGTAGGCTATGTCATTGTTTCCAACATGATTTTACGCGCGCTGTTAGATCCAATGTTTAACTGCATGTAACGTCCATGCTATCCATTGGACTTCAACCAAATTTTGTATTCTGTACCTTAAGAGATGGAACTAAGAATATATTCAGTCACCAGGGCTGCCAACTGTAGTTCTCTATTAGGCTACATTATGCCAGCTACACAGTATTTCGAACTAATTAGAAATTTCGATATTACCTACTTAATTTCGTCATTATTCTAGATAGATCCATAGAGATTAATCATTGGCATGAATCTTAAATTTTAAGAAAAGTAGGCTCTTTAGTTAGTCACGGAACTTCTTGTTATAATATTTAGATTACAAAAGTTTGTAAAAACTTGTGTAACGTGTCAATCTTATTTCTTCTTCTTCTTTTACCTTATCCGATACGTACGTTGGCTACCACCTTGGCTAACACCTTCTTATCCTGTGCAATCCTGAAGAGTTCCGTGGAAGGCAGCCTAAACCACGTTCTTAAATTATCCATCCAAGTTATTCGTCTCCTTCCCGGTCCAGGCTGGCCTTCAATTTTACCCAGAAGTATAACTTGGAGCAGACGGTATTTTGGATTCCTCATCATGTGTCCCAAGTATTCCAATGTCCTCTTCTTAATTGTGTTTAACAGCTCAGGTTGGCTGCTCACACGCTGAAGAACCTCGGCATTACTCACATGTTCTGTCCACGAGATTTTAAGAATCCGGCGGTATATCCACATTTAAAAAGCTCGAATCTTCTTTTCTGTAGCTACGGACAGAGTTCCAAGCTTCAAAAGCATAAAGAAGGGTGGAGGCAACATAACACTTCACAATTCTTTTCTTAAGCGTCATACTGAGATCTCGACAGCATAGTAGTTGTTTCATTGTCATAAAGATGGATCTAGCCTTCTCTATACGGCATCTTATTTCAACCGAAGGATCCCAATTCTCATTAATATTCTGTCCTAAATAAACCAAACTCTTGACTCGCTCAATCTGATTCAGAGAGGATTATTAAGTGTTTGGAGTTTCGCTGTTCACCTCAGCTTTTCTGAATTGTGTCTGGGACCTGCCGTCCGTGCGCCTTTTAAGCCTTCGCTGGACGTCAAATTGGCAGGTAAAAAGCTAAAGGAAGTAGGAGACTTCTGTTACCTAGGACGCAAAATAACCAGTGATGGACGAAGCCAAGAGGTTAGCACAGGCAAGGAAGGAATTTATACAGAAAAGGAATCTGTTGTCATCGAATATAGATTTAGATATTAGGAAGTAATTTTTGAAAGCCTTTGTCTGGAGCGTTGCACTCTATGGAAGAGAAACTTGGACTGCTGGAACAGCAGAAAAGAGGAGAACAGGAGCGTTTGAAATGTGGTGTTACAGGAGAACGATGAAGATCGGATGGGTAGATAGGGTTACGAATGAAGAGGCATTAAGACGAGTGGGAGAGGAGAAATGTTTCTGGTGACTGCTTATGAAGAGAAGAGGTAGGTTGGTAGGTTTCAATTAAGACTCCCAGGAATAGCAAAGTTAGTTATGGAAAGAGGGGGGGGGGGGCGGGTTGAGAACACGAACAGTAGGAGTAGACGAAGGTTAGAAATTGATAAACAGATTGCCTCGGATGTAGGGTGTTGTAGCTATGTAGAGATGAAATGTTTATCTCAGGACAGGGAGGCATGGAAAGCTGCATCAAACCTGTCAATAGACTGAAGAATCAAACAACATATGAATACCTAATGTTCACGGCTATCCTGCGGGGTGACAGAGTATAGACATGGTTGGTTCAGGAATTTCAATGCGTACTACAATGGTTGGGGAAGATAATTGTGTGGATGCTGAAGATTGCTGGCTTGCGAACAAAGATGTGGTTGAGGCCCAGTAGACCGAGGTGAGGTAAGCGCAAGAAGGCGAAGGTGCCGAGGACTCCGAGGAGGAATTGCATCCGAATAAATGAGTTTGGAATTCCACGTGCACCTCGTAAATTGTGTGAGACCAAGAAAGTCTTGTGGTTATTCATCCAGTTCTTGAGCTGGTCAAGCGTAGCCGCGGTCAATGGGGGTCACGAACATGGACAGCTTCAACAATATTTTCATCATTCTATTACTCTCTAGTACACCACTATGGTCCAGGGGCAGTGCTTATTGGGGTAACGAGAACAGACAGTTCCACCAATATTACATCACAATATTACTCTCTGGTCCACCATTCTGATCCATGGGCGGTGCTCAGTGGGGGTAACGATTATTTATTTATCGTATGGCTTTTAGTGCCGGGAGTGTCCGAGGACATGTTCGGCTTGCCTGAGTCTGTAGCTGCTTCCAGCGGACACTCTTAGGGTGAGCTACAAGTTCTGTTCAATTTCAAGTAGTTCCAATTTTCACTACCAGATATCAATGATACCTAGTGGTGAACTTTGATAGAGCATTCCGACGAAATCTAACCTAGCTTCACACAAGTTTAGTCTGTGGAAGGAACTTTTACATGCCATAAATCCATGCCATGTGACCGCCGGCTTTACTTCCCCTCTGAAGAAAGGCATACGGAAGGATTATTAACGCTCTTAAAAAATCCGACGACTTCGGCCGGTTTGAACCCGCTTTCTTGGGAACATCAGTTCAGCATGCTACCAACTACGCCACCGAAGATAACAGACAGTTTCACCAATATTACATCACAATATTACTCTCTGGCCCACCATTCTGATCCAGGGGCAGTGCTCAGTGGGGGGTAACGATAACAGTTTCACCAATATTACATCACAATATTACTCTCTATTCCACCATTCTGATCCAGGGGCAGTGTGCTCAGTGGGAGTAACGATAACAGACAGTTTCACCAATATAACATCAAAATATTACTCTCTATTCCACCATTCTGATCCAGGGGCAGTGCTCAGTGGGGGTAACGATAACATACAGTTTCATCAATATTACATCACAATATTACTCTCTATTCCACGATTCTTATCCAGAGGCAGTGCTCAGTGGGGGTAACGATAACAGACAGATTCACCAATATAACATCACGATATTACTCTCTATTCCACCATTCTGATCCAGGGACAGTGCTCAGTGGGGGTAACGATAACAGACAGTTTCATCAATATAACATCACAATATTACTCTCTAGTCTACCATTCTGATCCAGGGGCAATGCTCAGTGGGGGTAACGATAACAGACAGTTTCATCAATATTACTCTCTATTCCACCATTCTGATCCATGGGCAGTGCTCAATGGCAATAACGATAACAGACAGTTTCACCAATATAACATCACAATATTACTCTCTGTTCTACCATTCTGATAATTCATCCGACGTGGTGAGATGTTGTAGAGGTGTGTGCTTCTTCGCTGAACTGAGCTATTATAGCCGTAACAGGTTACTGATTGCAGACCTACAATGTATACCATCTCAGGAATCGGATTTTTTGCAATGATGTTGACCGCGGCCGTTTCATTTATCTTCATTCATTTAATTTCTCATGAACTCCTCTGATGAGGTTGGTGTCATAAAGAGCATCCGGCTGTAAAAACCATCCGTCATATTAATAACCTTCTAATGAAATGAAAATCCACAGCCTGCTTCCAGTCTCCGACCGGGTCGGGAATGGAATGAATGAAGCCCCTATCTAGAGGCGAGGATATGAACTGTGCAGCTGCCGAGGCCTGACGCACTCCTCTGGAATAACCTTCTAATCTGATTCTTTAACCCATGTCTTTTATTCATTCTTAAAATTTTTCTGTTTGTTTTTAATTATATTCATTTATTTCCTTAACAGGGGCCGATAACCTGGATGTTAGGCCCCTTAAAACAACAATTATCATCATCATTATTATTTATTTAACAGCTCATTTATTTGTTTATCTGTTTGTTTATATATTTATTTAGTTATTTGTTTATTTATATGCATGTATATGGTTATTTATTTAACTTAATTGTTTATTTATTTCCTTATGTGTTTATTTAGCTGTTCATTTGTTTATTTATTTAATTGTTTATCTCTGTGTTTATATATTTCTTTATTTATTTGTTTTTTATATTTTTGATTATTTATGTAAATTAATTGCTTATTTATTGTTTTTTATTTGTTTATATATTTGGTTTATTTGTTTAGTTATTATTTTAATTATTTATTTACTTGTTCATTTGTTTATTTTTATTTGTTTATATATTTATTTGTTTATTTATATATTTGAATGGATACCCCGAATAAAGATCTAACCCACAAGAAATCAAAAGTTGAGTTTTCAGTTGAATCATGATCTGTGTGTAATATTTCCCCTTCAACTTAGTGTGACCTAAATTATTTTTTATATTGCATAGAAGATTGAAAAACGAGAGATTTAAATCAAAATCAATGTTGTGTTTCCTTTGCCAATAAATTCCTTTTTGTGGGTTTGATCATTGTTCGGGGTAACCATTCATTTGTTAACTTGTTTTCAATTTCTTAGGGTATTTATTTAGATGCATATTTAGTTTGTTCATATATTAGTTCTTTTGGTTATTTACTTAGTTGTTTATTTATTTGTTTGTTTTTCTGTTTGCTCATATATTTATTTCTTTATTTATTTAAATATATTTTTCAATGTATTTATTTATTTATTTATTTATTTACCATTTTGTTCTTCTAGTATGTAAGATAAGTGTAAGTTAATTTGTTTTTCATTTTATGTTCACATTCACAATCATCCAAATCAGCAATGTCAGATGAGCTAGATGTTGTACAATTACCACCATCAGCAAAATTGTTCTTTTCAAAGGAAGGGGCAATGTCTTCCTGTGTCCTTTCTCTCACCTCCTACAACTCAGAATAGCCTATAGTTAGATGTTATTTATGTACACATTACCTTTATTATCTCTGAACTAAAACAAGAAGAACTATCTGAAGAAATACTAATGGCTTTTATTGCCTTCAACGTCCAACAGTTAATGAAATATAGCATGCCGTCCCAGAAGATAAAGCACAAAACATTTAAAAGAATATCCGATGTTTCTCTGGGAATTTCCGTTTATTGTGCTTGTTTTACTGAGGGTAATTCTTAGTACGCAGTTATTACATTAGTGGAGTGAAGAGGCACAATGAATAAGCTTACGTCAGTAATCGTGGTGCGTGAAATCATTATTCTTAACATGATTTGATATTTGCGAAGTCAAATACAATACAATTTGAATGCCCCAGTATTGGTCCAATGTTCCAGGCATTTTTTTTTTAAAGATGCCGGCCGCCATGAAAATCAGTAAAATTTACAGTAGGAATAGTTAATGTGACTGAGATAGAGTGTGCTATTACTGGGGCTCGGACTTGACTTGACTTAATTCCTTTAATTCCCAGGTGGAACATAGGGCCTCGACGAAATTTCTCCAGCGTCTTCTAAAATCCGGCCGGCTTAAATTCCGTCTGGTTTCTGTAGTAAGTCTGTTTCGGGTGTGTGAGTTATTAGCCCACAGCAGCGTAGTCCAGTGATATTTAAAATAGGAGGCCGTGGAAGTCAGCGCAGATGCGATGCTATCCTTACCTAATTGGTCACACAACTGTGTCTTGAGCTCTGATTAGTGAGAGAAACTGTTTCATAATGAAAAAAAATTAGTGTTAATGACCCTCATTATGATACAGTTTTCTGACATATAATATTAACAGTTCGACATCGTCAAACATAAGTACATATACAGGGTGTTTTAGAAATACTTTTACAAACTTTGGGGATTGGTTCCTTACACTAAAACAAGAAAAAAGTTTATACACACATAGTCCGAAAATCCTTCAATTTCGATTTATTAATGAAAGAACATTGTAAAGTGACACATTAATTGACATCCTGTTTGGAAGTGTTAAACACATGAACTCACATTTTAAAAAAAGATTTTCGACACCGACAGGAGGAAAACCTGTCATATGCACAGGTGTCCCAGAATCCTTCGTTTTCCAGGTACATTGGTGCACTGATAACACTTCACTACACACAGCTCACAATAAGTGCTCGAAATGTCCTCCTCTTGCGTCGAAACATGCATGAACACGTCGCATCATGGACTGCCGGACCCGTTCAAAGACTCCGGACTGGTGTCGAATGGTGTCGCAGGCGTCCAGGATACGGCGATGAAGAGTTTTCACATCCGGTATGGCTACGACATACACCAATTGTTTCAGGTGCCCCCACAGATAATCGTTTAGCGGATTGAGGTCTGGCGACCGCGCAGACAATGGAACGGGTCCTCCCCTGCCCAACCATCTGTCCTGGAAGATAAAGACGGTGAAGACAAATGCCACATGACTATTTATTCACGTCTCCACGGTCACACGTCGCCATCTAGCGGTACGATACAGTCCAATGCGGCAAAGCCTCTCTATCCGTGCATAACGCAATGCCGTAGTGCGGTTGGAATCAAAGTACCTGATGAGTATACCCATGTGTTGACCACTCCCTCCCGGGACAACAAAAGAGTCGTGGACACATGGTCAAATGACTTTGTTTTCTTCTGTCGGTATCAGGAACCCATCCCCGAATTTTGTCAACGTATTTCTGAAACACCCTGTATATATCATCTATTTTTGTGGACACGATAACTACCGCCACTTGATACCAATCACTTTCAAATTTATACATAAAATATTGCCCTATAAAATCTCGGTTGAGTTTGTTAATGCCCAAAATCGGACTAAGGGGGTGGAAATGGGAGGCCTTTTTCGAAAAATTGAAATATAGCTGTAACGTTCTTAATATGTAAACAATAGAATCCATTCAAAGTTCGTACTGTTTTCCGGATAAGGACCAAAAACATATTTCAGTAAAGTTTTTTTATAGCACCAACCATTGACCAAACGGGTGGGAAAAATTGAGTTTCTTACTTCCTGCCCATCTTGCTTCCTATCTTCCTTCCTTCTTTCCTACCTTCCTTTTACTTGAAAACTTCCTACCTTGCTTCCTTCCTCTTTCCTACTTTGATTTCTTCCTGATTTCCTACCTTCCATCCTTGCTTCCTTCATTAATATTATAAAATCTAGGAGGTGCCGTGGCATGATCTTGAGTATAACAGTCACGTAAAACTACAAGCTTGCATCCTTCTTTTCTTCCGTAGTTCCTTGCTTCTTTCTTGCCTATCTTCCTACCTTGCTTCCTCCCTTCTTTTCCACGTTCCTTCCTCCGTGCCTCCTTCCTTAGAGCGGCTTTGGTGGCGTAGTTGGTAGCATGCTGAACTGCTGTGCCCAAGATAGCGGATTCATACCTGGCCGAAGTCATCGGATGTTTTAAGAGCGTTAAAAATCCTACAGTATGCCTACCTTCGGATGGGAAGTTAAGCCGGCAGTCCCATGTCATAGATTTATGGCATGTAAAATATCCTTCCACAGACTAAACTTATGTAAAGCTAAATTTCTAGGTCAGATTTCGTTGGAACGCTCTATTAAGGTTCCAACGTTCACCAATAGGTAGCATTGACATCTGGTAGTGAAAGTTGGAACTACTTGAAATTGAACGGGACCTTAGCTCTCCCTATGGGTGTCCGCTGGAAGCAGCTACAGACTCTGGCCAGCCGAACATGTCCTCGGACACTCCCGGCACTAAGGGCCATACGATAAATAAATAAATAAATAAATAAATAAACCTTCCTTAGGATACTACCTAGCGATTTTCAGCAAATAAAAGTTACTTGGAAGCAACACATTGCTGACAATAAGGTGATATTAGTGTTAGAATTAATATCATTAGGTGTTTCTATCATGGTGAGCGCGATGCTGCGTGAATCTCAAGTGTGCTCGTCTTGTGTGGGTGGGCGAGGGGGGACACTTGTCTATTGTTCATACGATAATTAACATCACCTCAAGGCTGCCTGACTTCCATGATAAATGATCAGTAATTACTCTGCATTTAATGTGACAACACCACACAACAACCAGCCGGATGCGAACCACCGATCACCAACATTACAAGCTTAATGCGTTGCATACATCTCAACATGTAATTTAATATAAGACCTAAATATAGCAATTTAGGGATAGAATTTATATTTACTAAGGATTCGAAATATATTTTGGTTGGTTGGTTCCTTAGTTTTGGGGCTGCGACAAGGCAGCCTTGTAGTCCCGTGTATTTTGGATGTGTGTAGAATCTGTCTGATAACCGGTGTTAATATTGTGATGGCTGTATTAGTGTGTGTTATCTGTTTCTAATTCAAGTAAGGACTGCAGACGTTAATTTCAAGTAGTTCCTACTTCCGCTACAAAATGCTACCGTCTACGACACCTAGCTGTGAACTTGGCTACTACTAGGTGGCATCTCAACTAGCGCCCAGTGACGAACGTTGGTACTTAAGAGCATTAATCAAACCTAACCTACAAATTTTGCTTCACTCAAGTTTAGTCAGTGAAAGGTTCTTTCACATGCCATAAATCTATGATAATTGGCCCACCGGCTTTACTTCCCCTCCAAAGGAAGGCATACTAAGGGATTTTTAACACTCTTAAAAATCCGACGACATCGGCTGGATTTGAAATATAGTTTCTATCCAATTCAATAAATTACTTTATGTTCGACCCTGACTATTATATGTCAGAAAACTGTATCATAATGATTGTCATTATAACACTATTTTTCATTATGAAAAAGTTTCTCCCACCAATCAGAGCTCAAGAAACAGTTGTTTGACCAATCAGGTGAAGATAGCAACGCATCTGTGCTGAGTTCCAAGGCCTTCTAATTGAAATTTCACTGCCTGGCCTAGTGTCATAGTAGGGCAATCGAGGAGGCCATGATCAAATACAAGGCATTCTGTGCGTCCCATGCGCTCTGTTCAGTACACAATACTGGCGAAATCTCGACAGATATTTATGAATATTTATGTTCGAACATAAAATAGTTATAATAATTATCGTCGAACATAAACAGTCGTATGCAACTCGCCTATAATGGTAATTAAGACACTCGTATGGAAATTATAAAACTCGTTTCATAAACATACTCGTGTCTTAATTATTGCCATTATAGGCTCGTTGCATAATGTACTATTAAAATATGATTTGATTTCGTCATAAATTAGTATAACTTTGTGTTAGCCTACGCAGGCCTATTGTGATTCTTGACCCAAATGTCCTGAATTCTGTTCCCAGCTCTACGAAGTTATACACTTGTCCTTGCGAGGATAACGGAGAAGTGATGGGTTTGATTCTTATCTTCAATACCTCTCCTCCCCCTCCCTCTACCCGGACCCACCTACATGGCGCTACAGCCAATGAAGTGCCTAGGCCTACCGCTGCCCAGCTATTTGGCCTGCAGATTATGGGATGTCTTACTCTCAGACAGCTACTTAATTGTCCTCACGAGGCTGAGTACACTCTGTTCGAGCCCTCACATCAGTTTCTGAAATCCCTGATGGAGTTGGGGATCCAACCCGGGGCCTCCGGGTGCGATGCAGGCGCGCTACCCCAACACCACCTAGCGTTCCTAGAAATGTTTGACCAAGTGCTTAACATCGCAGAATTTCGCATTTCTCCAGGCCCTAGTGAGTTAAAAAAAAGAAGGAAGATTGTAGTTTAACGTAACCGTTAATCTCACGATCATGAGCCACGGGACCTCCTTTTTACGTGGAATCCGAACCACAGGACATGGCATTTCACTTCGAAAATCTCACATGCGTCAACCGGGAATCGAACCCGGTCCGCCATGGTGAGAGGCATACAGCTTGACCGCTACGCCACCCCCCCCCCCCCTAGTGAATTTATGCAGTGGCTAGCATTCTTGGCTGTCATTCCGGATGTCCGGGTTCGATTCCCGGCTCTGCCAAGAAATTAAATTCTGGTCTGAGGACTGCTTCTTCTCCATTAGGAAAATGCTGCCTTTTTCCCAATCCTCACTTGAATTACAAATACACACATTAATATAGACACCACAACAACACGTTAAACAACACCTCTCATTTGAGACAACAAAAACAACAACCTAGTGAGTATCAGAAGCCATGCTTTTCAGTCGGTCAATATGAATGTGCCCAACTTTATAGGCGGGAATAAGATAAGGTAACAAAGGTCTACACGATTTTGCCTTTCTTGGTTTAGACTCTTATTTTATACGTACATTGCTCATCTGATGTCAGAAGTGCCATTACTTGTATCCTATCACATACCAATCCCTCCCTATACAGGGTCTTTCATATAAAGTAAGAACGGCGAGCGGCGGTTTTGTCATTCGCTGCTGAAGCCGGCTTGGCCGAGCTTGTGACACACCACGGCGCCCTGCTGTACTATTGAAAGCACGCGCATAGTACAAACTTGACCTTGCAATAAGCGTGCAGGTGTTGTCAGTCGCCACTCTGAACCACAGCTGCTAACATGTTGAGACAGTTATCATTGCAACATCGTATTTTTTATGTAAAATTTATTTTAATTACGATTCGGCTCGGCGGGTACGTGATGCATTTGTTCAGCAATTTCCTGATGAAGTGCCACCTTCACTAGCACAGATTCACGTAATTGTAAATAACTTTGACACTACTGGTTCAGTGCTCAATAAAAAACACAAAATAAACAAGTAGTTCCGTGAAGAACTATACAGCCTATTTTCATATATCCTACTTATGTTAACTGCCACAATCAACATACAAAATTTCAGTTTAATTGCTGTAACAGATTCGTAGATATTGAGAACCGTCTAAATATTTCAGATGGTCGCCAGGTTGGATTTTTATTTTTGTACTATTACATTAAGATTACTGTGTACGTGTGGTATTCAAACTTCAATCGCATGATTAGACAACAAGAAGTAAAAACGAGATTTTAAAAGTACGCACACCAGCCATCTTGTGATAATGCAAACCATTGAAATAAATTAGATGCCAGTGGATCAACATTTGTATAAGCATTTAACGTGCAGCGTTTCACGGCACTCGGATAGTTAATTCGCGAGAAACGTCCATTTAAATATTTATACTTCGCGTCGCCGCCATGTTGGATTTGTGCTCACCAGGTTCCTGAAAGTCCTATAGGTGAACATATGTTCATAGTCTCTATGAACATAAAAAAATTCAGTTTGGTTGCTCTAAAAGATTCATAGATATTGAGAACCGTCTAAATATTTCGGGAGCTCACCATTTAGGAGTGTTATGTGTATAGGCCATAGAGTTATGTACCATTCAAGGACAATTATTGCCTAGGTTCATTATTCAAACTTTCACTTCGATCGCATGATTACGACACAAGAAATTAAAACTTAATTTTAAAATTTCGCACAGCCGCCATCTTGAGGTTATGTAAGAAATTGAATTAAATTAGATGGCAGTGCATTACAATCTGCAAAATCAATTACTGTACCACATTTCACTGCGCTCAGAGAGTTAATCACGAGAACTATTAAAATATTTTAAATTCGCTTGGTCGCCATGTTCGTTTTGTACTTTACAGGTTTATGAAATATACATAGGTATACCTGTATCAGTACCCTTTATCACCGTACAAAATTGCAGGGTGATATCTGTAATAGTTTCGGAGATATAGAATGTCAGTGAATTATTTCGCACAGCCGCCATTTTGAGGTTATGTAAACAATTGAACTAAATTAGACTCCAGTGCATTACAATGTGTATAAACATTTGCTGTACCAAGTTTCATTACATTTAGATAGTTAAATCGCAAGAAAAGTCTATTTAAATGTCTCAAATTCGCTTGGCCGCCATGTTGGTTTTGTAGTCACCAGGTTTTTGAAAGTCTCATAGGTGAACATCTAGTAGTGCCCTTTATCACCGTACACAATTTCAGGGTGATATCGGTAATAGTTTCGGAGATATTGAATGCTAGTGAAATATTTCGCACAGCCGCCATGTTGGATTGGAGAGACGTAAAAAAAATTTGAAGGGCACGGTCGAGGTCGCCGGGAATAGTGCTATGAACTTCCCGAGTTTCATTGAAATCGCTCCAGCCGTTTCGATTTTATTAGGGGGGACACACACACGAATCACACACACACGCACACACACACACACACACACGCACACACACACGGACAAAAGGTGATCTCATAAGCCTATTTTTTCAAAATTGAAAATAGGCTAAAAATCAGAAAAAATACAGTGGCATGACTCACTCGCGTCAGCCAAAATTTGGTTACCAGATACAATGCCTGTATAACCCAGGAAGGACGACACTTCCAGCAACTTTTATAAGGTAATATTTCATAGAGGATTGTACACACGCTTAAAGCAGGGGGCCACGGCTCGCCACAAGCTCGGTCAAGGCCACCACACTAGCGGATAACAAACCCGCCGCTTGGCGTTCTTACTTTATATGAAAGACCCTGTATTATTCTGCTAAGGTCCCATTCCAGTTTTGTACCGAAAATAAGGTCCCATTAACACCAACCTACACATAAGGGGTACCTACAGGTTCAGCATAACCCAATGCGTAAGCGAAACGCACTCACTTACTCTTTAAATGCCTCACAATTATATAAATACCTTAAAACATGTATATTTACAATGAAATAATGAAAGAATGCAACACGGTAATCATGTAACAGAATTTCACAGTTCCATCTATTTCTGTAAGACGCAATGCAATTCCAATTATTGCATTAGTGTGAAAGTTTCCAGACAGTTATAAGGTTTTCATTGAACCAAATTAAGCTGTAAAATTCATCAATACATACAGCATAATGCGCTTAAGGGGGTCAAGGGACACTCTGGAATTTTTTTTACGAAATTTTCACGTGTGAGTGTGGTACGAAAGGTCTTTTTCACCCGACAATAAAGGGTCTCCGAAAATCACATTTAAAGGCCCTTAAATTAACAGTGTCCGTGATATTCGCAGAAAACTAACTTTGCTCTGATATACCTATGAAGGAATGACAAACCCCTAACCACTGCACCAGTAGCTGAATTGATAAAGTCTGATTATTCATACCAAGGATAAATCAGTCATAGCATTCATGATTGAGATTTTGCTAAGTGTACTCTTTACAACTAGAATATTCACGGGCGAATCCTCGACGGGTAATGCTAGTTTCAGATAATTGCAGTAATTTTCATTAACTAGATATTGCCAAATTCACAATACGGTATCTCTACTGTTGGCAGATGAAACGTGATGATCCTACTAGAGTGAACAAGAGAGAAAGCAGTATGACTAGCATACAAGTGAACACAAACTGTCTTTTTCTTTGATACGAGTTTGTTACAATTTGTCTTAAGGTATTCATCGACCCTTAATTAGTCATTTTCAAGAAAATTTTCGATTTTTTTTATTGACTCATTCGAAAGTATGTTCCCCCTAGTTTGAGGAATATATAGTTTATACTAGATTTATTGTTGTTTAGCTCATTTATATTCACTTTAATGGTCGGTGTGTACGCTTTTAAACAGCTGTCACTTTTATGCATAGGTGAAGCAGATAAAGCACACATTAATCTGGCTTTGAATCAGTCTACTCCAGAACTAAAACAATGTAGGTGATACTCGCGGGTCGGGGAATGCAGAAGATTGACCTAAAACCCAAAGAAATGGCAGCTTTTAGGAACAGAAAAATAAGTTACGTTTTCTCTCGCTTCATTTTTTTCAATATTTGTCTTAATTTGGGCAGTTAAAATGTCCACTTAGAATGCAGATATTAGTTTCATTTAAAAACTAAAATATAGACAAATAATGCAGGTTATAAAGCAGAATTTGCTGTTAAATTGAAATTAGGGGTCGCGATCAAAATAACGTAAATTGTAAAACAAAGCTAATATATTTGCCTCATTCAATGATACATAATGATTCTGCTATACAACATTCTGAACACACAGCAGATCAATTTGCAACAATGACTCGATTAAGTTGAAAAAGAGTGAAGACATCGAGTCCTAAAAATGCACGTTATTTTTGTAATTAAACTTTGAAAAAGACCCCCCAATTTTTATTTTTGTTTCTTTTATGGCAAAAATCTACTAGTTTATATTCTTGGAATCAGTGATATCAATTTCAAGAAAATAGGATAACTTGTAATGAAATGTCTTCAGTAGTGTCAATGAGTACCTTAAGTTAATGTGTTTATTATTTCCATTCATGTACAAAACTCTGCCTGCTATAAAGAAACAATACAATGCAGATTTTCAAGTTCACGTATCTTGTAATGATTTCTTTAATATGTAGTTTTTAGCCTACTTTTCACATTTTGCAACAAGTAGTTCCGTGAAGAACTATACAGCCTATTTTCATATATCCTACTTATGTTAATTGCCACTATCAACATACACAATTTCAGTTTGATTGCTGTAATAGATTCGTAGATATTGAGAACCGACTAAATATTTCGGATGGTCGCCATGTTGGATTTTATATATGTAGGTCCTAGAGTTATGTACTGTTACATGCAGATTATTGTGAACGTGTAGTATTCAAACTTCAATCGCATAATTAGGACACAAGAAAAAACAAGGAGATTCAAAAATTTTTCACAGCTGCCATCTTGAGGTTATGGAAACAATTGAAATAAATTAGATGCCAGTGGATTAACATTCGGATAAAGATTTACTGTACCAAGTTTCACTGCACGCGGATGGTTAAATTGCGAGAAACGTCCATGTGAATATTTATAATTCGCGTCACCGCCATGTTGGATTTGTGATCACCAGGTTATTTAAAGTCCTATAGGTGAACTTAAGTTCATAGCCCCTATGAACATTAAAAAAAGCAGTTTGATTGCTAAAATAGATTCGTAGATATTCAGTATCGTCTAAATATTTCGGATGGTCGCCATGTTGGATTGTTAAATGTATAGGCCATAGAGTCATGTACCATTAAAGGAAAATTATTGCGTAGGTTCATTATTCAAACTGTCACTTCGATCGCATGACTACATCACAAGAAATAAAAACTTAATTTTAAAATTCGCACTGCCGCCATCTTGAGGTTATGTAAACAATTGAACTAAATTAGATACCAGTGGATTACAATGTGTATAAATATTTCCTGTACCAGGTTTCAGTGCGCTTGGAACATTAAATCGCGAGAAAGGTCTATTTAAAATGTTCAAATTCGCTTGGCCGCCATGTTCGTTTTGTAGTTAACCGGTTTTTGCAAATCTTATCGATGGACTTCCAGTAGTGCCCTTTATCTCCGTACAAAATTTTAGGGAGATACCGCTTATAGTTTCAGAGATATAGAATGCCGGTGAAATATTTCGCACATCCGCCATCTTGTGATTATGTAAACAATTGAACGAAGTTAGATGTCGGTGCATTACAATGTATATAAACATATACTGTACCAAGTTTCATTGCGTTTGGTTGGTCAAATCGCGAGTAACGTCTATTTAAAAGTCGCAAATTCGCTTGGCCGCCATGTTGGTTTTGTAGTTACCAGGTTTTCAAAAGTCACATAAGTGAACTTATAGTAGTTCCCTCTATCACCATAGAAAATGTCAGGGTAATATCGGTAATAGTTTCGGAGATATTGAATGCTGGTGAAATATTTGCACAGCCGCCATGTTGGATTGGTGAGTCGTAACAAAATTTGAAGGGCACGGTCGAGGTCGCCGGGAATAGTGCTATGAAATTTCCGAGTTTCATTGAAATCGCTCCTGCCGTTTAGATTTTATTAGGGGGGGACACACACACGAATCACACACACACACACGCACACACACACGGACTAAAGGTGATCTCATAAGCCTATTTTTTCAAAATTGAAAATAGGCTAAAAATGAGGAAAAAGTAGACTTATGAGATCGGGCAAATGTGTGTCTGTCTGTCTGTCTGTCTGGCTGTGTGTGTGTCCCCCCCCCCCCTATCAACTCCTAAACGCCTGCAGCAATCGAAACAAAATTTGGTAGGAGTAATGATCTATACTTAAATATCTCAAGGCCATATTTGAAAATGATGTCAGTGCTACCAACTGCTGAAAAATCGCAATTGAAATTTGAGCTCAATGTTGGATATCTTTGAAGGTATGAATGGGAGTTATTTCAAAATTGGTACACGTATAGATAATAATATTGCAGTTTAATTTCCAGGAGGCCATACATGGCAGTGTTGCCACAATGATTATAAGCCTGCTGATAGGTCCAAATTTTAAATGCATATAACTTCTACACAATCAATTGGATTTCAACCAAATTTCGTATGTGCTATGTGTAGATGAACAGATATGACTGAGCGTATTCTTACGAGCCACCAGGGCTGCCAACTGTTAATAAATGCTCTCAATTTTTTTAAAATCTAAGTACCCATATATCAGAAAGTATGCAAGCCGACAGCTTTAAACTATGCACACGTATAGTACCTGACATACTATATTAATTTGAAGTAACTTATATACGACAGTGCTACCAACATGATTCTAAGCCTGCTGAGAAATCCAACTTTAAATACATGTAACTTCTATACTATCATTTGGATTTCAACCAAATTTCGTATGTGCTATATGTACCAAAACAGATATGACTATGCCGAATCTTAAGAGCAACCAGGGCTGCCAACTGTTAATAAATACTGTCTCCATTTTTGTTACCCTAATATATCAGAAAGTATGCAAGCCAATAGCTCTAAACTATGCACACGTATAGTACCTGGCATTCTAGATTAATTTGGAGTAACTAATATACGTCAGTGCTGCCAACATGATTCTAAGCCTGCTGATAGGTCCAATTTTAAAATGCATGTAACTTCTACACTAACTAATGGATTTCATTCAAAATTGACACAACAATAGATCATATTATTTCAGATTATTTCTGACCAATACATGTATGTCATTGTTGCCAACATGATTTAACGCGCGCTGTTAGATCCAATGTTTAAGCATGAAACGTCCATGCTATCCATTGGACTTCAACCAAATTTTGTATTCTGTACCTTAAGAGATGGAACTAAGAATATATTCAGTCACCAGGGCTGCCAACTGTAGTTCTGTATTTGGCTAAATTATGCCTGGTATACAGTATTTCGAACTAATTAGAAATTTCGATATTGCCAACTTAATTTCGTCATTGTTCTACCGGTAGTGAACCCGCTGAGCTATGGTTCATGTGATATTTTTTTTTAATGACAGAGCATTTATGATGGGATGTTGTACTTTTGAACACACCCAGGAAGCCACGTGAAG
This sequence comes from Meconema thalassinum, assembly GCA_946902985.2. Taxonomy (NCBI): domain Eukaryota; kingdom Metazoa; phylum Arthropoda; class Insecta; order Orthoptera; family Tettigoniidae; genus Meconema; species Meconema thalassinum. The sequence goes on along the minus strand of OX336399.1, from coordinate 69,569,505 downwards.
CTGAGAGATCACGCGATACTTTGAAGTAGCGGTGAATCGCACTTTTGACTTTGGTGTAAACTGCTAATTATTATCTGAGGTCTTATTAATTATTTTTATCTTTCCTACGAGACTCAGAATATTCCATTTCGTCATGCTGCATTATTAAAACATTTTGGAGAATGTTTATTTTTACTTTAGGTAAGGTAATACCCTTGCAGATACGCAAAAAAAGGAACGTAAGTAGTCGCTCAACGTTTTCGTTTTGACGACCTACTTTCTAGAGACACCCAGTACCGGAGCACTGCGTCTTGAGAATCCGCCTTGTGTAGGCGTGGAATTACATTTGTCCTACGAGACGTAGAAGAATATCCGCTGTTTAGCGTTAAAAGTGATTATAAGGTGCCATCGAGCAAGCAAATACTAATATCCACTGTCGATGAAGTCCAGTGAATTAAATAAGAAGCTTGGAAAATAATTATTGGCAAGTATAGTGTATTGCACAACATTGCTGTGACATCACATATTACCCACGCGTATGTGGAGGGCAGATGCCTAGTGGAAATATACAGGTAATAGTGTTACAATTATCCTGAATAAGTGTGATTATAATTGTATGAGATATTTAAATTGCCAAAGTGGAAATTTCATCTTTGAAACGTCGTATAATTCACGGATGCTGCGTGATACAAAAGTAGCGTCACTAGCACGTGCAGCATTATAAAATAGTATTAGCTCACATGCTAATCCACATCTGCAAGATTAAGGCTGTGTCGTATTTTATAATTGAAGCCTAGAATAGTCACGACGGACATTATAATTTTGGAAGTGAGAGGATGAATAATCACGCAAATTATTTCGCTACCCACGTGATTGGACTTTTCTTCACCATGGTTGAAGCAGTCACCATGGGCTAATACCATCCCGGTATGGGGGGGGGTGACGTTTCTACAGGGACCCGCATGATGGTGGAACTTCCAGAACGATGAACGAGAGGGAAGGAGCCAAAATGCCATTTCCAGGCATATCCACGAAGATGTCGACAGGGACAAATCGAACCCTGGTCTTTGGGGGAGTCCAGATGGGAATCCTGATGAGGAGGATACCGATCCAGAGAGCCAGAGAGGTTTATGTACAACCCTTGTTGTGGAATAGAGAGCTGAGTGAGAGCTCCTCCATTTCGTGAGTTTTTGTCACACCCCTTCTTTGTTCTAGTTTCTGGTGGTATAGTAGTTTTAATGTAGTTTGTGAATCAACCACACTCAGTGTCAGCCATTTTTCTAGGTAGGGATGTAATTAGATTAGTTAGATGTCATTTATTTCAGTTTAGAGTGAGACACCCTTGGGGTCAGACATTTTGGTCAGCCCTGGTGCAGCTTGGTGAACGTCGTGGAACGTCAATGCCTACCTTTTTGCTGAACCTGATCGTAGTCATTTTGAGGCTATTTTGTTCAACCCTACTTGGGGTAATTTTCAAGTCTTTGCTGACTGTAGTTATGGCAATCAGATGCCTTGGTTATTAATTGACTGCATTCTTCGCAGCCATCCTTTGTTACACCCCTGACTGTCGTTAGAACGGTCGTATCATTTAGGTAGTCGACAGTAACTACCAGTTTGTAAATGAATTATATTTCATTTTGAATAAGCTCAGAAGCTATTCTTGGTCATGTTTGAACCTAACAACTAGAAGGAATGTTTCGTTGCCTAGCATCGAACGCGGTTCCCAACGTATCATTAAGCAGATCTAGTGTGTGAATCTGTGCCACATTTATCATATTTTTCTTGTGTCGTGTGAGACACGTTTTTATTTGATGTTCTAGCAACTACTGAGTTGCATTTTTAAAGCAAAGAGCTTCAGTTATTGTAAGTTTACTTTCATTTAGACGTCTTTGGTAGAAAGACGGAAGTGTATTTATATACTCAGATTTATAGCGTGCGTTTGATACACGGACTCTGTAGAGATCCGTAACCTATGGTAAAGTTTTTTATGAACCGGCCAAGTGCAGGTTTTGTATTGATTAAATCGCCGGCCTTGAATAAACTGGTTATGTAACCCAGTGACCTAGAGCACGCCTGCTTCATTGTGAGACAAAACTACTATAGACGAGGACAGAGTACAATTTGTATTCGCTTTTCCTTTCATTGCTATTTTGCTTATGGAAATCAGTTTCCACTCTTGTATTTGATCACTTGTTTTATGGATCGGTTTTTGTTAGTTTAACGCTCTGTTGCGTGTATTGTCGTATGACAGGAACAGTTATGTGAGGTTTTCTGTAGGATGGTGAAGTCTACCCTGTTATAGCAGGATGTTATTGTATGCTTTGTCCGGGGATGATCCCGTTGACCAGATGTTATCGGAAGGTAACTGTTGTACAGGCCTATCCCAGAGTTATTGAACGCGAGCTTAGCGCCGCTGGTAACCCGTGTTATTGTGTGTCCGAGTTGTTATACTCGTTGATTATATTCCGACTGTTGAGTCGAGGCTTTTTGGTGGAGAATGATCTCAGTTGGAGACACTCCGTGCCCAGGCTATTGTCAATGTTATTCGCCATAAACCTACGATAAACCTATAAACCGACATTCTAATAATAAAATGCATAATTGTTGTAAAACAAGCCTAACTAACAATTCTTTCTATTTAACTTTGTTCTTTGCATTCTGGAACTGTTGACATAGCCGTGCAGTTGAAGATAATTTCCTTGTGAGGAAATGACTAGGACAGTCGCCATTTTTGTAGCGACCTGAAGCATGTGCGAACCTAGAGTTCGTAGCTTGTGGAGCTCAGGCCATGCGATGTCAGACGTGGTCTCAACTGCGCATTCGTCACCGTAACTATACACATTAGATGACTATGGTTTACAAAGAGTAAACCAAGGTGTAGGCAGGAATTTTTAATAAAACTACTGTGTCTATTTCGTTATTAATTTATGATGTCAAGTGTATTAAACCCTACATGTTACTTTATTGTGCGCTGTTAGCACATAGTTATTAAGCATAATTAAATTGTTTGTTTTTCATGGCTGTACACTTAGCTTTTGGATGTAATTGTTTTCTTTTACGGACGTCATCGCCGTAAATTTTGTTAATTGATAGGACTTAGCTAGTTGAATTAATGTTAAATTTAAATGTCGAAATGGTACCATCCTAACCTAGATTTGTTTTGCTACCCTGTTAAATGTAAATTCAGATATTAGCTTGATCTTGTAACTTGAACTAGGGACTTGCGTCGTACCATATTCCTAGCGTTGCTGTTGTTGCTTTATCATTGTGAGTTAGATCTTTCGCGAGGGTTTTCAGTAACTTCTCAGGTAGGGGACATGTTCTTTATCTTTGTTTATTTATTAATTTGCGGACTAGCCGATTATAACCCTCCGAACTAGGCTAGGGGCTTGTGAATTTTAATAAATTTTCACGGTGTTTTACATGAGTCTGGATGTTTATTTTCTCAGTCTAGTTTTAAGGTGAACCTTTCCTTAGGCGGTCTATGACCATCGTCACCATGTACCACGATCCCTGTGGACTACGGACTCTCGTGCCGCTTTAGCCTTTATGGAAGGTCACCTGATTCTCACGGTACTTTTTATTTGATTTATGTGTCGTTAGTTGAGTCATCGTGGTTGTTGACATCAACTAAACGGTCTCATAAAATGGCGCCCAACGTTTAGTTGATGTCAACAACCACGATGACTCAACTAACGACACATAAATCGAATAAAAAAGTACCGTGAGGATCAGGTGACCTTCCATAAAGGCTAAAGCGGCACGAGAGTCCGTAGTCCACAGGGATCGTGGTACATGGTGACGATGATCATAGACCGCCTAAGGAAAGGTTCACCTTAAAACTAGACGGTACTTTTTTATTCGATTTATGTGTCGTTAGTTGAGTCATCGTGGTTGTTGACATCAACTAAACGGTCTCATAAAATGGCGCCCAACTCATGTGCCGACGTTAACATGGTGACCCTCAGTACCATGTTATTTTTTTTGAGGATCCTAATGTTGATTATTGGTAAATTGACAGGACTGGGACGAACTTAGAAAGTCGTACTGCAGATCAATTGACCGCATGGCATTCATGTTTGATAGAAGTCCATGGGGTGAGGCTTTAGTGTTGGATAAATGAAGGATAGGATTTTCTTTGATGATGCCTCATCCTAAGTAAATGTAATACCTTGCTTTGCTCACCGTTGTCTTTGTAAATGTAGAAGCACTTAGTTTGCATACTCCAGCTGTACTCGTGATATTTATATAAATGAAGCAAGCTTTATACCACCAAGTAACTAATCATAGCTGTAAGTTCCAGTAGAAATTGATCCCTCACTTTCTCATATATTTCTTATCTATGGATGAGGAAACTATTCGTCGTGTGTTTGGAGAGATGATGGCAGGTGTGAATGCCAATCTTCAACAGATTACTGCTGACTTAGGTCAGAATACTCAGGCTGTAAATACTGTAAGTGGTCATGCGGACCAGGTTAGACAGGAAGTCAATAATGTCAGTGGTCATGTGGACCAGGTTAGACAGGAAGTCAACAATGTCAGTGGTCATGTGGACCAGGTTAGACAGGAAGTCAACAATGTAAGACAGGACTTAGAAATTAACACCCACTCTGTAAATAATGTTAGGGCTGATTTAACTCAAGTCAGGGCAGACATGGACACATATAGGATCGAAGCGAGAAATGATCTGACGACAGGTTTAGCAGCTGTTAGGGTTGATGTCATACGACACCATCAGGAGGCTAACCAGCGCGTAGATTGCTTAACCGACCAGATGAATAGAGCTAGGGAGGAGGTGCAAAACCGATTGGAGGAGCACACAGCTCAAATTCAGACAACCTTGAATAAAGTCCAGATAGACATGAGAGCAGATCTGGAACATACCAGGGAAGAATTCGGGACTCGACTAGATCACGTCGAGGGATTTATCGGAAATGTGAAGAAAGACATGGCAACCATGAACGTTGGTTTAATCTTAATGAGAGGAGCTGCCAATGCCGTTAATAACAACGTGAAGACTATCGCTGATGGCATGATGGAGATTAAAGAGGAACTTAACACCAACAGGAGAAACATTTCTGAATTGACGGAAACCGTAGCCAGTCTACGTGAGACAGTTGATGTTCATCATGAGGAACACAAAATTGACCTCATGTTATTGAGAGGTGACCTCAACGAACACGAAGCTACCGTCAAGGCTAAGGTAGCCGAGGTTAGAGACGATGTGGGTAAAATCCAAGAAAATATGTCCAGAGTTGAAGGAGATATCGATTCCTTACAAAAGAGATTTGAGGAAGTCGCGGTGACCGAGAGGTTAGACCTCAGTTATAACCTTAGGACGGCCATACGCGAGGTAGACACAAACCTCAAGGGAAAGGTTGACAGGATCGAGCTGCAATTGAACGACTTAGGCAACAAAGTCGCAGCCAGAACCATCCCAGGTCTTGAAGTAATAGAAAGACGCCTGGACAGACTCGAGACGACTCCAAGAGAGAGACACGTACACCCACAGATGGGAGAATCTCAGGAAACGCCTATATCTCAATCAGGAGGAATGATGCCTACCCATTTCCAACCCAGCGCGCCTATGGAATCGCAACCGTCACAATTCACTAATTTAGCGCAAGGTCAGACCTTGAACTTTGACGCTCACCCGTTTCAACCAGCATCTAATCGAATTAGTCATGAGACTAACACTCCTACGCAGAGTTACATGCAAAATACTTCCAGACCCGCGAATACGCAGGGAAATGTCACCATAATTCGTTCAAGAGAGGAGCAACCAGCTCGCTTCTCGGGAACTGGGAGCGGTGTTACTCCAGTGGAATTCCTAGCAAATGTCGAAAGCTACTTACGTGATACTATGGTAACTCCAGAGAGGGAACTAAGAGTTATAGAGCGACTGCTTGAGGGACAAGCCGGTACCTGGTTCAGTGCATTCCGATACTCATTCACAGGCTACCAACACTTTAAGGAAGCGTTATTGAGAACATATTGGTCGAGCGACATCCAGCAGAGTATCCGAGCTGAGATGTACACTCGAAGGTACAGTTCCAATACACCTACTCGTTATGCGAATTACTTCGCAATACAGCTCGCGAAGCTCCGTTGTCTTCAGCCTCCGTTGTCCGAACAAGATTTGGTGAACACAATTGTTTGGCAGTACCCTGCGGATGTACAACGTGTGTTAATCGCTGCAGGGGCATCCACTTTCCAGCAGTGTGACCAGATACTGCGAAGGTTGGACGCTAACACAGAACAGTTTCCTACACACCGTCAGCAGAAGGCTGATAGGCGCGAGGATAGACATATGAATCTGACGACTGTTGATAAAGTGAGCCAGACGCCACAACAAACACAAACCACAGAGGATTCTGGGCGACGTGATAACAATTACAGTTATAACAGGAGAGAATGGAACAACACTCCGTATACTCGAAATCAACATGATGACCGGCGAAGTCATTGGGACCGGCGATTCGACCGAAGGACGGACGACAACCGACGTCATGAAAACAACCGCCGAGGGAATGAAGGAAGAAATCAGCAACACGGACGTATCCGTAGAGACTATCGATATAGTGGGGGTTACGACAGAAATCGAGACCCTAGATACCAGCCAGACAGGGATTGGAAAGGAAGAGCGCGGGAGAGCCGTGAGTACCTCCAACAATTGAGAGAAATGCAGATCCAAGAAGAGGGAGAACGGAACCCTACTTCGAGGGAAAATAGACATTCGGCGCAGGAGACGGAGCAGAACCAGCCCAGTACTTCTCGCCATGACAGAAAAAAAACTCCGAAAAATCAATAGATTCTTGTTTGGTTGAGCACCGAGTAACTGCCTCTATATTACTCTGGGAGCCAATCCAAGAAGACTTGTTGGACGAACGACGAACGACGAACCACAATTATGAATTAACACGTCTACCCAAGATTGTAGCCACCTTGAATGAAGTCAGTGTAGTCATACTCATCGACACTGGAGCGATGATTAGTGTAATTTCCGCCGATTGCCATGCCAGACTTAGAGCAAACTCTGAGGTGACGGAGTTGCCCATTTCAGCTATAAGAGTCAGAGGTGTCATACCTGACCGCGTTGTAACGTGCAAAATCCAGATTTTGTGTACTGTGAAGATTTCGAGCCACGTGTACTTGCACGAATTTCTCGTAATGAAGGGCCTGCATCATGATGCCATTTTAGGCGCAGACTTCATTAGAAAATATGATGGAATCATTGACATGGGACGGAATACGGTAGAGTTCAAGCCGAACGAACCCATTCAGATGAGCCTAATTGAAGAAGAACCGGAATTCCTATCCGAAGTAGACGTAGTCGAAGCATTAAAGGGCAAGGAAATTGAGGCGACACTAGATGTCGACGAAGAGGCAGAATCGTTATCAGCACCCACACATGAGGATCTTGAGGCAATACTGAACGAATACAGAGATATATTCGACACCACACCTGGTGAGATATTAGACTACGAGTATGATCTTGTATTACTGGACGATTCCCCATTCCAGAAAAGGATCTATCCGATTGCCGAGAAACATCTCGAAGAAGCTGCTAAGAAGATCCATGAGATGGAAGCAGCAGGTACAATCAAGAAATCACCGACTCCTTTCTTGAATCCCATAATACCTGTGGTTAAGGTAGATGGAAGCTTGAGACTTTGTCTTGATGCCAGAGCCTTGAATGAACGCCTAGCTCCTGAGCACGACAGACCGCCCAAGATTTGGGACATTCTCAGGAAGTTCAAAGGAAAAAGGATATTTTCATCATTAGACTTGGTTCAGTCTTATTACCATATCAGATTATCTGAGCATACTCAGAAATATACTGGATTCTTGTTTGATCAGACTACTTATGTATTCCAAAAACTACCATTTGGATTGAAAAATGCCGGAGCCGCATTAATCAGAGCACTTGATGCCAAGCTGACTCATGAAGTGAAGCAGAAAGTAATATGTTATGTGGATGACATAATCATAGCTTCGGGAACAGAAGAAGAGCATTTAAAGACATTGTGCCTTGTTTTTGAGAATCTCCGACAGGCAAATTTTAAGGTCAAGTTTGACAAGTGTCGATTTTTTCAGGAAGAAGTGAAATTCGTAGGACACATAATCAATGGAGAAGGATATAGACCGAATCCGGCAAAGATTAGAACTGTTGCTGCATTTCCAACACCAACCCGTGTGAAACACGTGAGACAATTCTTAGGAATTCTCCAATTCTTTGCTGCTCATTGTGAGAAGTATTCCGAAACTGTTGCACCACTGCAAGGATTATTGAAAAAGAACTGCAGGTGGAACTGGAATGATGAATGCGAGATAGCTTTCAGGAGAGCTAAACAGATGCTTGTGGACTCAATTCAGTTAGAATATCCAGATTACTCTAGGAACTTTATTCTAGAAACTGATGCATCTGCCATTGGTATAGGAGCCATTTTACTGCAGGAAGATGATGAGAAGAAACGTCATTACATTGCTTTCTTAAGCCGACGTTTAAGAGCACATGAATCTCACTACTTCACGACCGAGATAGAAGCACTTGCAATTGTTTACGCACTTGAATACTGGCAGAAACTGTTAATGCCATAGACATCGAGGGAGAATGCGAGGAACACCTTCGCCGATTTCGTCATTTACCTGAAGGACAGCGACGTGAGGAGGAACTCAGACATATTATCCGTTTCCTAGAACGAAGAATGGATCCACAGGATGATCATTATGCAAGGATTGCTGCTGTTGCAGATGATTATTTGATTTATCATCGTGTCTTATACAAGTTTGTAGACGAGGACCACACTCAACTGCGTGCAGTTATTCCTAGGAGATACTAAGAATCTGTTATTCTTATGGTACATTTATCCATTGGACATGGTGGAACAGACAAAACCATTGCAACTATCAAGGAGTCTTTCACATGGAAAGGGTTAGGAGCCACCGTTAGACAGTGTTTACGTGCTTGCGACGCATGCCAGCGGAACAAATACACGTCACACTTGCTGAAGGAACAACCTAGACCAATACTACCAACTCAACCTAGAGAGTTGTATGCACAGGACCTGTATGGCCCAATACCTAAGGCTCGTCGTGGGAATCGATACATCGTTGTAACGGTGGATGTGTTCACGAAATATACGATGCTTCATCCAATTCAAAAAGCTACTGCACATCAGATTATTCAGAGGATTAGACGTCAAGTGATACCGGAGGCAGGAAAGCCACAATTCTTGTTGACTGATCACGGATCACAGTACACCTCAGCAGAATTTGCCAATGCCTTGAATGAGCTTGAAATAGGTCATGTTTTATCATCTATTCGACATCCAGAGAGCAACCCAGCAGAATGCGTGATGTCTATTATCGCAAAATTCTGTCGATTATATTGTCAATAAGAACACTGGCGATGGACTGAAGTCCTTGTTATTATGGCAAAATGTATTAATTCAACAGTACATGAAAGCACTGGTCAAATACCTATTGTCTTGCATTTGAACCAGATGCCGCTGAGAATATGGGATCGTGTGATTGTAAATCCACCTTGTTTACAACTATCACATGCCAGCAGACTTTTAGCTGCGAGAGAGACTATGGACAGACAAGCTGCCAAGCGCTTGAGAAGAACTAGACGCCAGAGGTTTAGAGAACCACTAGTAGAAGGAGACCTTATCCTTATAAGGAGACCCGGAATTTCTAGTCCTATAGACCGCATATATGGGAAATTTCTATCCTTGTATTATGGCCCTAGTCGTATCCGACAGCCTTTAAACAATGGAAGTTATGTGATAGAAGATATTAGGACAGGAGAACGCATTGGAACCTTTAATGCAGCCAATCTAAAAAAATATCACTCTTGAATGAATTTCAAAGCAAATAAAAATGTTATCCCAACATTTTATTTGAAACGACAAAGAGGCAGATGAACCCGCTGAGCTATGGTTCATGTGATATTTTTTTTATGACAGAGCATTTATGATGGGATGTTGTACTTTTGAACACACCCAGGAAGCCACGTGAAGCTGAGAGATCACGCGATACTTTGAAGTAGCGGTGAATCGCACTTTTGACTTTTGTGTAAACTGCTAATTATTATCTGAGGTCTTATTAATTATTTTTATCTTTCCTACGAGACTCAGAATATTCCATTTCGTCATGCTGCATTATTAAAACATTTTGGAGAATGTTTATTTTTACTTTAGGTAAGGTAATACCCTTGCAGATACGCAAAAAAGGAACGAAAGTAGTCGCTCAACGTTTTCGTTTTGACGACCTACTTTCTAGAGACACCCAGTACCGGAGCACTGCGTCTTGAGAATCCGCCTTGTGTAGGCGTGGAATTACATTTGTCCTACGAGACGTAGAAGAATATCCGCTGTTTAGCGTTAAAAGTGATTATAAGGTGCCATCGAGCAAGCAAATACTAATATCCACTGTCGATGAAGTCCAGTGAATTAAATAAGAAGCTTGGAAAATAATTATTGGCAAGTATAGTGTATTGCACAACATTGCTGTGACATCACATATTACCCACGCGTATGTGGAGGGCAGATGCCTAGTGGAAATATACAGGTAATAGTGTTACAATTATCCTGAATAAGTGTGATTATAATTGTATGAGATATTTAAATTGCCAAAGTGGAAATTTCATCTTTGAAACGTCGTATAATTCACGGATGCTGCGTGATACAAAAGTAGCGTCACTAGCACGTGCAGCATTATAAAATAGTATTAGCTCACATGCTAATCCACATCTGCAAGATTAAGGCTGTGTCGTATTTTATAATTGAAGCCTAGAATAGTCACGACGGACATTATAATTTTGGAAGTGAGAGGATGAATAATCACGCAAATTATTTCGCTACCCACGTGATTGGACTTTTCTTCACCATGGTTGAAGCAGTCACCATGGGCTAATACCATCCCGGTATGGGGGGTGACGTTTCTACAGGGACCCGCATGATGGTGGAACTTCCAGAACGATGAACGAGAGGGAAGGAGCCAAAATGCCATTTCCAGGCATATCCACGAAGATGTCGACAGGGACAAATCGAACCCTGGTCTTTGGGGGAGTCCAGATGGGAATCCTGATGAGGAGGATACCGATCCAGAGAGCCAGAGAGGTTTATGTACAACCCTTGTTGTGGAATAGAGAGCTGAGTGAGAGCTCCTCCATTTCGTGAGTTTTTGTCACACCCCTTCTTTGTTCTAGTTTCTGGTGGTATAGTAGTTTTAATGTAGTTTGTGAATCAACCACACTCAGTGTCAGCCATTTTTCTAGGTAGGGATGTAATTAGATTAGTTAGATGTCATTTATTTCAGTTTAGAGTGAGACACCCTTGGGGTCAGACATTTTGGTCAGCCCTGGTGCAGCTTGGTGAACGTCGTGGAACGTCAATGCCTACCTTTTTGCTGAACCTGATCGTAGTCATTTTGAGGCTATTTTGTTCAACCCTACTTGGGGTAATTTTCAAGTCTTTGCTGACTGTAGTTATGGCAATCAGATGCCTTGGTTATTAATTGACTGCATTCTTCGCAGCCATCCTTTGTTACACCCCTGACTGTCGTTAGAACGGTCGTATCATTTAGGTAGTCGACAGTAACTACCAGTTTGTAAATGCATTATATTTCATTTTGAATAAGCTCAGAAGCTATTCTTGGTCATGTTTGAACCTAACAACTAGAAGGAATGTTTCGTTGCCTAGCATCGAACGCGGTTCCCAACGTATCATTAAGCAGATCTAGTGTGTGAATCTGTGCCACATTTATCATATTTTTCTTGTGTCGTGTGAGACACGTTTTTATTTGATGTTCTAGCAACTACTGAGTTGCATTTTTAAAGCAAAGAGCTTCAGTTATTGTAAGTTTACTTTCATTTAGACGTCTTTGGTAGAAAGACGGAAGTGTATTTATATACTCAGATTTATAGCGTGCGTTTGATACACGGACTCTGTAGAGATCCGTAACCTATGGTAAAGTTTTTTATGAACCGGCCAAGTGCAGGTTTTGTATTGATTAAATCGCCGGCCTTGAATAAACTGGTTATGTAACCCAGTGACCTAGAGCACGCCTGCTTCATTGTGAGACAAAACTACTATAGACGAGGACAGAGTACAATTTGTATTCGCTTTTCCTTTCATTGCTATTTTGCTTATGGAAATCAGTTTCCACTCTTGTATTTGATCACTTGTTTTATGGATCGGTTTTTGTTAGTTTAACGCTCTGTTGCGTGTATTGTCGTATGACAGGAACAGTTATGTGAGGTTTTCTGTAGGATGGTGAAGTCTACCCTGTTATAGCAGGATGTTATTGTATGCTTTGTCCGGGGATGATCCCGTTGACCAGATGTTATCGGAAGGTAACTGTTGTACAGGCCTATCCCAGAGTTATTGAACGCGAGCTTAGCGCCGCTGGTAACCCGTGTTATTGTGTGTCCGAGTTGTTATACTCGTTGATTATATTCCGACTGTTGAGTCGAGGCTTTTTGGTGGAGAATGATCTCAGTTGGAGACACTCCGTGCCCAGGCTATTGTCAATGTTATTCGCCATAAACCTACGATAAACCTATAAACCGACATTCTAATAATAAAATGCATAATTGTTGTAAAACAAGCCTAACTAACAATTCTTTCTATTTAACTTTGTTCTTTGCATTCTGGAACTGTTGACATAGCCGTGCAGTTGAAGATAATTTCCTTGTGAGGAAATGACTAGGACAGTCGCCATTTTTGTAGCGACCTGAAGCATGTGCGAACCTAGAGTTCGTAGCTTGTGGAGCTCAGGCCATGCGATGTCAGACGTGGTCTCAACTGCGCATTCGTCACCGTAACTATACACATTAGATGACTATGGTTTACAAAGAGTAAACCAAGGTGTAGGCAGGAATTTTTAATAAAACTACTGTGTCTATTTCGTTATTAATTTATGATGTCAAGTGTATTAAACCCTACATGTTACTTTATTGTGCGCTGTTAGCACATAGTTATTAAGCATAATTAAATTGTTTGTTTTTCATGGCTGTACACTTAGCTTTTGGATGTAATTGTTTTCTTTTACGGACGTCATCACCGTAAATTTTGTTAATTGATAGGACTTAGCTAGTTGAATTAATGTTAAATTTAAATGTCGAAATGGTACCATCCTAACCTAGATTTGTTTTGCTACCCTGTTAAATGTAAATTCAGATATTAGCTTGATCTTGTAACTTGAACTAGGGACTTGCGTCGTACCATATTCCTAGCGTTGCTGTTGTTGCTTTATCATTGTGAGTTAGATCTTTCGCTAGGGTTTTCAGTAACTTCTCAGGTAGGGGACCTGTTCTTTATCTTTGTTTATTTATTAATTTGCGGACTAGCCGATTATAACCCTCCGAACTAGGCTAGGGGCTTGTGAATTTTAATAAATTTTCACGGTGTTTTACATGAGTCTGGATGTTTATTTTCTCAGTCTAGTTTTAAGGTGAACCTTTCCTTAGGCGGTCTATGACCATCGTCACCATGTACCACGATCCCTGTGGACTACGGACTCTCGTGCCGCTTTAGCCTTTATGGAAGGTCACCTGATCCTCACGGTACTTTTTATTTGATTTATGTGTCGTTAGTTGAGTCATCGTGGTTGTTGACATCAACTAAACGGTCTCAGTAGATAGATCCATATTGATTAATCATTGGCATGAATCTTAAATTTTAGGAAAAGTAGGCTCTTTAGTTCCTAACGGAACTTCTTATTTTTAAATGTGATCTGATACAGGGACATAGAAGACATTTCCGTAATTCAGACACCTTCAATACACAAAATCAGTTATTGAATCCAAAAAGGTCTCCAAAGATTTAATTTGTATAACCTGTGTAATATGATAAGATAAGCCCGTAGATCCCTGATGGTTGGTTGGTTCCTCAGTTTAGGGGCTGCGACAACGCGGTCATGTAGCCCCGTGTACTTTGGGTGTGTGTAGAATCTGTCTGATAACCGGTGTTAATTGTGATGACTGTATTAGTGTGTGTTATCTGTTTACAATTCAAGTGAGGACTGCAGACATTGAAGTTTTCAAGTAGTTCCTACTTTTGCCGCCAAACGCCACAGTCAACGACTACTTGATTACCAGATGCCACTGCAGTTGGCTCCTGGCAACGAACTTCGGAACCTAAGAGCGTTTGTCGAATGTCTAACCTATATCATAATTTAGCTTCACACAGGTGTAATTAGTGGAAGGTTCTTTAACATGTCATAAATCTCTGACATGGGACCGCCGGCTTTACTTCCCCTCCGAAAGAAGGCATACTGAGGGATTTTTAACGCTCTTAAAACATCCGATGACTTCGGTCGGATTTGAACCCGCGATCTTGGGCATAGAAGCTCAGAGATCCCTGATGGACAAGAGTCCAGTGGTAGGGGGTGGCACAAGTATTCTCCCGAGAGGAGCCAGTTCTTAAGAGATGTTTTTCCTAAATGACATTGGCACACATTAACACAAATTAAATTAACAAACATTATTTACATTGTTACACAATTTCACAGTTCTGAATTTCCTTCCATAGCTCTCTATCCCTGGCATTTCTGGTCCACGTAACACTTGCCTCGGAACTAACTTTATCCAACTATCTGCGACGGGGGCGTCCTCTGCTTCTCTTGCCAGCTCATGGGTCACACATAGTCGTGGAGTAGACCCATCTATCCGGTTGCATTCTGGATATGTGTCCACCCCAGCGTCATTTCATTTGCCGAGTCCTTGTTGCTGTGTCCTCCTTCCCACTTCTATTTCTCAGATCTGTGTTACTGATTCTGTCTCTTCGCTTAAAGCCTAGGATCCAACTTTCCATTTTCCGTTGACAGATTTAAAGCAGTCTTGTCTGACATTTACTGAATGACCAAGCTTGGCATCCATAGATTAACACTGGGGTGACACAGCTTTGTAAAACATCGAATCTTAACTTAGTTTAATTTAAGTGGGAGTACAAGTATTTAAACTCCCTAAGCTGAAACATGAGATATTTATCACAAGATAACACGCTTTTATGTACAACAAGTTGTTCCGTGAAGAACTACACAGCCTATTTTCATATATCCTACTTATGTTAATTGCCTCTATCAAATGCAAAATTTCAGTTTTATTACTGCAATAGATTTGTAGATACTGAGAACCATCTACATATTTCGGATGGTCGCTATGTTGGATTTTTATATATAGGCCTTAGAGTTATGTAATGTTACATGAAGATTATTGTGTAGGTGTAGTACTCAAACTTCAATCGCTTGACTAGGACACAAGAAATAAAAACGAGATTAAAAAATTTCGCACAGCTGTCATCTTGAGGTTATGTAAATAATTGAACTAAATTAGATGCCAGTGCATTACAATGTGTATAAATATTTACTGTATCATATTTCACTGCGCTGAGACAGTTAAATCGCGAGAAACGTCTATTTAAATGTCTCAAATTCGCTTGGCCGCCATTTTCGTTTTGAACTATACAGGTTTTTGATAATTACATAGATGAACGTGTAGTAGTGCCCTTTATCACCGTACAAAATTTCAGGGTGATATCTATAATAGTTTCGGAGATATTGAACGCCGGTGAAATATTTCGCACAGCCGCCATGGTGGATTGGTGAAACGTAATAAAATTTGAAGGGCACGGTCGGGGTCGCCCAAAATGGTGCTATGACCCTGCCGAGTTTCATTGAAATCGCTCCTGCCGTTTAGAAGTTATTAGGGGGACACACATACATATACACAAACACGCGCGCGCGCGCGCGCGCGGACAAAAGATGATCTCATAAGCCTATTTTTTTATAAATAAAAATAGGCAAAAAGTAGTGGGGGAGGGGAGAAGGTGGGAGGAGAGGTACGTAATTGAACGACATGCTTTGATCGTTACGCGATCATCATCAGATCCTGCTCACTCAGCCATAGATAAGGAACGATGTTTATGTATTACTAACATTTATACAGAATCTTTAGAATTTGACTGGCTGCGTGGCTCACGTTCTCTCCTGCTGATCCCAAGATAGCGGGATTTAATTCCGGCGCAGTCAGCTGGCATTTGAGGGTGCTTAAATGTGAGGGAGCCGTGTCAGTAGATTTACTGGCACGTTAAAGATCCCCTTCGGGGCTAAATTCTGGCACCACTGCGGCCGTAAAACATTATTATTATTATTATTGGTATATTTGGCTTTTACGACCAATGAATTATAACTCACCAATTTTTCTAGCTTTATGCCATGTCGTGTGGGGTTTCGCCTAGGTACACCAAGCTGGCTCATCAGCGGGCTCTTGGTGTCCGTGCCCGGACCCCAACAGGAATAACGAACTGCGCGCTACCTCCCTTTATGAAGCGCACCTGCGCTTCTTTACTGGAGAGCCTTTAGCCTATAGGTAGGTGAAAGGCTGCTTGAGCTTTTGGCTTTCGGAGTAAAGAAGCCAGCCTTCTCCCTCGTTCTTTCACATTGGCCCAGTGTTCACGCATTCTTCTTCGGTGAGCTTCTTTTCGTTCTTCGGTCCACTTCTTAGCGGTTTTCATTATGGTTTTAGGCTGAACACTCTGTATTTCCCCTCTTCTTCAAAGAGTCACGTTTCAAGATGCCCTCATGTGTTATCGCCAGTTCTTGTAGATCTTTTTCCATCTCTGTAAACCAGATCCCTTTGGTTTTCTTTCCCACAAAGTAGGCACAGATTCGATTGTACACACGTCCGGAGCTCATTCGTGTTAAATGGCCATAAAGGGAGAGCCTTCTTTTGCGTAGAGTGACCGTTATTTTCTCCTCATGCAGATAAAGTACATCGTTGTGTACATCGTCTTCTTTACTCTCCTTGTTCCTTGGCCGGGTCCAAGATCTTTCTCAAAATCTTCCTCTCTTTGGTTTCCAGTTGTTCAGCCAGGCCTTTGTTATTCATCGCTAGGCATTCTGATGCACCTCCGGGTGAATAATTGTTGTTATTAATATATATTCCTTATTAGCCTACTTTTCACATTTTGCAAAAATGAGGAAAAAGTAGACTTATGAGATCGATCCGGGAAAATGTGTGTCTGTCTGTCTGTCTGTCTGTCTGTCCTTCTGTCTGTCTGGCTGTGTGTGTGTGTCCCCCTATCAACTCCTAAACGGCTGCAGCAATTAAAACCAAATTTAGTATGAGTAAAGATGTGCACCGGAATAGCTCACGTCCATATTTGAAAATGATGTCAGTGCTACCAACTGCTGAAAAAACGCACTAGAAATTTGAGCTCCATGTTGGATATCTTGCAAGGTATGCATGCGAGCTATTCCAAAATTGGCACACATGTAGATAAGACTATTTCAGTTTAATTTCCAGGAGGTCAACCATGACACTGTTGCCAAACTAATTTTAAGCCTTCTGATAGGTCCAATGTTTAAATGCATATAACTTCTACACTATCAATTGGATTTCAACCAAATTTTGTATGTAATATCTGTACATAAACAGATATGACTGAGCATATTCTTAAGGCCACCAGGGCTGCCAACTGTTAATAATTGCTCTCTCTATTTTTTTTCATCCAAATACCTATATATCAGAAAGTATGCAAGCCAACAGCTTTAAACTACGCACACGTATATTCTGACATTTTAGATTAATTTGGAGTAACTTATATACGTCAGTTCTACCAACATGATTATAAACCTGCTGATAGTACCAATTTTTAAATACACACAACTTCTATACTATCAGTTGGATTTCAACCAAATTTCGTATGAGCTATGTGTACCATAACAGATATTACTATTAGTATTGTTAAGAGCAATCAGGGCTGCCAACCGTTAATAAATGCTGTCTATATTTTTTTTACCCTAATATCAATATATCAGAAAGTATGCCAGCCAACAGCTCTATACTTTGCACACGTATAGCACCTGACATTCTAGATTAATTTGGAGTAATTAATACAAGGCAGTGCTGCCAACATGATTCTATGCCTGCTGATATGTCCAATTTTAAAATACATGTAACTTCTATACTAACAAATGGATTTCATCCAAAATTGGCACAACAAGATATCATAATATTTCAGATTATTTCTGACCAGCACACGCATGGTATTGTTGGCAACATGCTTTTACGCGTGCTGATAGATCCAGTGTCTAACTGCATGTAACGTCCATTGGACTTCAACCAAATTTTGTATTCTGTACCTTAAGACTAAGAAAATGAATATGGAACTAAGAATATATTCAGTCACCAGGGCTGCCAACTGTAGTGCTCTATTAGGCTACATTATACCAGGTATATTTTGAACTAATTAGATATTTCGATATTACCAACTTAATTTCGTCATTATTCTAGATAGGTTCATATACTGTAGAATAATCATTGGCATGAAAAGTAGGCTGTATAGTTCTTCACGGAACTTCTTGTTTTTATAATCGTTTCGGTCTTCTAAGGACCACGTTATTTCTACAGCCTTCTCCCTCGTTTTTTCACATTGGCCCAGTGTTCACGCATTCATCTTCGGTGAGCTTCCTTTCGTTCTTCGGTCCACTTCTTGCCGGTTTTCAACATGGGTTTTGGCTGAAAACTCTGTATTTCTCCAAGTTTCTTCTTCAGAGAGTCACGTTCCAAGATGTCCTCATGTGATATCCCCAGTTCTTGTAGGTCTTTTTCCACCTCTGTAAATCAGAACCCTTTGGGTTTCTTTCCCACAAAGTAGGCACAGATTCGATTGGACAATCTTCCGGAGCTCATTCGTGTTAAATGGCCATAAAAGGAGAGTCTTTTTGTGTCGTCTTCTATACTCTCCTCGTTCCTTGACCGGGCCCAAGATCTTTCTCAAAATCTTCCTCTCTTTGGTTTCCAGTTGTTCTGCCAGGCCTTTCTTATTCATCGCCAGGCATTCGGATGCATATAACGCCTTCGGGTGAATCATTTCTTTTTCTCATCGTTATGCCCATCTAAGGAGTGCGAGAGAACTCATTTAGCAAATGATGTTGATCTTTTCTTCTCCCAAAATCTCTTCATCCGGGCACTGAAGTGTTTCTTCCGTTCTTCAGTCCATGGTTCCCTGGTACTGAAACTAATTTTCTCCGCAAAATTATAGTTGTTGACAACTGTTCTGAATTTAGATCTGTCTTGTATGATTTCCTCCACGATATCAACTTCCTGAAGATCTTCCTCTATTTTCTTAAGCCAGTTGGTCTTGACTTCCATTGAGAGAGCTAGGCTGAGAATCCTCTTCGTCAGTCTGTCATCGGTCATGTGAAGAATGTGGCCATAGAACTTGAATCGGCTTCTCCTGAATGTGTCAGTGATCCGTCCAGAGTGATGATATAGCTTCAGAGATTTCCGTTTCATCCAGACTCCCTCTACTCAGACTGGACCAAAGATTTCCCTCAATATTTTCCTTTCTTGCTTCTCTGTCTTTAATAAGAGATCTGCTTCCAATGAGCAAGGTTTCCGAGGCGTATAATGCTTCAGGTTTGATGACTGTGTTATAATGTCTTAATTTAGCATTCCGGTATATTGAATTTTGTTATATACGTTCCAGGTAATTCTATAGGCCTTCTGTAATTTTGAAATTCTCTCCTTATTTGCTTCACGGTTCAATCCGTTTGGATGAATTAATTATTATTAATAATATTATTAAATAATTAATTATTATTCTTTTGATTACAAAAGTTTATGAAGTCAAACATATTTACAAATATTATTCCTCAGTTGGTCTGAAGTACTTCTATAGTTGTTGCGTTATTATTAACTTGCTGAACCCAGCCAGGCTTCGCTGTGGCTCAGTCTGATATGAAATGGGTAAGTAAATCCATGTATTGTAGCGAACATAGATTCATCAAGAAAGCACATAATTTAATGCAATATCCTGGCGTGCGTTACTGTGTCTATAGCTTACTGTGGAATGAATGGAGAGGAAGAAACGATGTTTTTACATGCAATCATTTGTTATTGTAAGGCGAGTGGATTGACTTCATTTTTTGTTTGTCCGTTTTCTGCATAAACATCGAGATCAGATGGTTTACCGACTCTGAAGCATGCGACGTATAATTGCCCATGAGAGAAACAACCATTTGTTCTGGAAGGAGTTAAGATGTATTATCTTGGATTAACAGCGGTAATTCGTTTATGTTGTATGATTGTTCTCTGTCGAATGATGCATTGATGGACCGATTTGGCACTGTGATTCCCAAGTGAGCCACAAACTTGCCGCACATTGCAAGACAAAGATCCTCAATGAAGATTGTATATTTCTTCTGTGAAATCCAAGTCATGATTTTGTGTTTTCTTGATAGCTTCTGCGCAGAATATCTTCAGCCATTTAGTCTTTGTTCTCCCATAATCGTGCTGGTTGTGAAGGGGAACACGTAGATAAAATAATTGCCAACAGCGTACATATTTGAAATGGATTAATAATGTTAGTGGTTTTAAGCCCCTTTTTAACAACTGGGACTTTTAGAGACGCCGGGGTGCCGGAATTTTGCCCCGAATGGGGTCTTTAACGATCCAGTAAATCGACTGACACGGCTCCCTCGCATTTGCGCACCCTCAAATGCCAAATTGCTGTGCTAGGATTCGATCCTGCAACCTTGGGACCAGCTGAAATGGATTAGAAGTGGTCGCTGAATCTATGATGAAGAAGTGCACTCTACTTTCTATTCACGGCGTTGCCTAGGTCAACCATCTTTTAAGTAATTTTTACCGGGCTATCGTGATACAGAGTTAGTCGATATCGCCTAGCGAGATTCTTTAATTTAATTTAATAAAGCACACAAATTGTGTATTAAAGATATTACATTTCATTTAAACATAAGTCTATTATAGGCCTATTTCACTTTGTGCATTCCACAACATTGTAACGAGGACAAGTCGAATCACACAGTGCACACACACAACTATCATCAGGTTCATGAAAGATCTTAGTTTTGCAGAGTTTATGGTGGTATCCATGAACTGCCATAGCATTGACAAAATGTCGGAGATCCTGGTTAGTATTGGTTCAAGTCCAATTCGTCATTGCTTCAGTCGAGTAGAAGTCAATACAAATGTCATTCCTTTTGTCCAATCTTTCGTCCAAGAGTTTCTTCCAATTGTCTGTATAAGGTAGTGCGATTTTGAATCTCAAATCTTCAATTAAAAAGCCTCCTTTGCAAGTTCATAAACCAGTCTTGATCTAGTAAATCTGGATACACAGAGGGTTATCTTTAAAAACGGGCTTTGATTTTTTCTAAAGTGTGTAGGTCATTCTTTAAGACGTTCCATATGTCCATCAAGTTAGATTCAGTATTGGTGCGGCGTTGACTATCATGATACAGAGTTAGTCGTTGTCGCCTAGCAACAATCTGTCCGTCAAGTTATTAGTCGATTCAATATTGGTGTGTCTTTGGAATTTAAATTAATTACATAAAATTACTAAAAAAAAGCTACTTATCTGATTTAATTTAAACTACGAGGGGTTTTCAAATGAAAAGGTACGAAACGATACTGTGGGTACAATTTGATCGTTATTCAAAAGTAATCACCACAGGCCTGTGCACAGGTGTCCCATTGCTTCACTAGCCGCAGGATTCCCTGTCCCCAGAAGTCTTGTGGTTGTGACAGGAGCCAATCCTGTACGGTGTCCTTTAGTTCGTCGTCCGATTGGAAAAGTTTTCCCTTGAGATTTTTTAACGGACCAAACAGATGAAAGTCGCAGGGTGACAAGTCGGGGTTATAGGGCGGACACTCAAGTTGCTCCCATTTGAACGTGGCCAATACACCTTGTGTGACGTTAGAGACGTGTGGGCAAGCGATATCATGGAGCAGAATCACTCCCTTCGTGAGCAGTCCAGGCCGTTTGTTCTTGATGGACTTACGTAGGCTATGGAAAGTCGCACAATACACGTCACTGTTAATGGTTTCTCTCAAGGGAAAACGTTTCCAATCCGACGACGAACTAAAGGACACCGTACAGGATTGGCTCCTGACACAACCACAAGACTTCTGGGAATAGGGAATCCTGTGGCTAGTGAAGCAATGGGACACCTGTGCACAGGCCTGTGGTGATTCCTTTTGAATAACAAATAAATTGCACCCACAGTATCGTTTCGTACCTTTTCATTTGAACACCCCTTATACGTATTAAACACTCTTCGCCGCAATGAGAACAAAATGTAAAATATTAAGCGAAATTGGAGCAGTAGTTTTCGAGATTTGCGGCCATATACATAGGCCTACGCAGGCTGAATTTTTAGCCTACTTTTCTCATTTTGCAAAAATGAGGAAAAAGTAGACTTATGAGATCGATCCGGGAAAATGTGTGTCTGTCTGTCCGTATGTCTGTATGTCTGTCCTTCTGTCTGTCTGGCTGTGTGTGTGTGTGTGTGTGTGTGTGTGTCCTTATCAACTCCTAAACGGCTGCAGCTATGGAAACCAAATTTGGTATGAGTAAAGATCTATGCCGGAATATCTCAAGACCATATTTGAAAATGATGTCAGTGCTACCAACTGCTGAAAAATCGCAATTGAAATTTGAGCTCAATGTTGGATATCCTGGAAGGTGGGCTATGCATGGGAGCTATTCCAAAGTTGGCACACATATAGATAATAATATTTCAGTTTAATTTCCAGGAGGCCATACATGACAGTGTTACCAACATGATTCTAAGCCAGCTGATAAGTCTAATTTTAAATGCATGTAACTTATACACTATCAATGGGATTTCAAGCAAATTTCGTATGTACTATGTTTACAATAACAAATATGACTGTGCGTATTCTCAGGAGCAACCAGGGCTGCCAACTGTTAATAAATGCTCACTCTATTATTTTATCCTAATACCAATATATCAGAAAGTATTCAAACCAAGAGCTCGAAACTTTCCACACATATAATACATGACCTTCTACATTAATTTGGAGTACCTAGTATACGTAAGTACTGCCAACATGATTCTAAGCTTGTTGATAGATCCAAATTTTAAATGCATGTATGTATACTAAGAAATGGATTTCAACCAAATTTCGTATGTGACTTTTGCACTCATATGAATATACGTATTCTTAAGAGCCAGCAGGGCTGCCAACTGCAAATAAATGCTTTCTCTCTATCTTTTTACCCTAATATCTATAAATCAGAATATATGCAAGCCAACAGCTTTAAACTTTGCATACGCATAGTACCTAACATTCTAAATTAATTTGGGGTAACTAATGTACGTCAGTGCTGCCAACATTATTTAATCCTTCTGATAAGTCCAATTTTTTAATGCATGTAACTCTATACTAACAAATGGATGTCATCCAAAATTGGCACAATAATAGATCATAACATTATAGATTAATTTATAAATTCTAAGAAAAGTAGGCTCTTGAGTTCGTCACGGAACTACTTGTTACATAATATGTATTATAGTTTAAGTATGCTAACCTGCGATATACACTATTTTGTAATTGCTGTTCTAATTTGAAACGTTCCTGTTTAAACTAGTGGTCTATTGTACATGTCTCATAAGTAATGTCGTTCTTTAAGTTTGATGTTTTATAAGATAGAATTGGTTTTCTTTGGTTCGCCAATAGACTACTATTTACAGGAGGTCATGACTAGAATTGCATATATTGCGAGAATGTACCAGTTGTCAGTTGTTGATACTCAACCACAAATGGAACTTACAAAGTTAGGAGGTTAGGGTCCTTCTAAAGCACTACTGGAAACTAGATTACAAAGCTGCTGCCACGGTTCGAAGAATATGTGAAGTGGTAGGATGATGATGATAATTGTTGTTTTAAGGGGCCTAACGTGTAGGTTATCGGCCCCTAATGGTTTGGGTGATCGTGAAGATGAAAATGAAATGTAAACTATATCCAAAACTAACTACTAACTTACATACTAGAAGAAGAAATGGAAAACAAAAGGAGAATAAGGCAAATAAAGGACAGGAGGAAAAGAAATGCCCTCAACCCTCGAAGAATGCGGATTGAGGGACTTGGAAGGAAGGAGAGCCATGAAAGGGAGATAGGAAAGTGAAAGAGGAGAGGGTCCGTCCCAGAGATAATGGATAAAAGGGGGAAAAACCGGACCCAGCTCAGGAATCCCTAGGGGTCGCCAACTCCCGAACTCACCAGCCGTGAGCCCCTGAGGGTGTAACAATATCCAGGATGCACCAGAAGTGGTGGGGCTACATACACCCTGCCTCCTCGAGGGCCTTGAGCAGAAGGCAGGAGATAACATGAAAAGAAAAAGAAGGCTGACCCCTCGGAGGAGGAGGGTATCAGAAAAGATGAGACAAGGGCCAATTAAGGCGGGAAAGGAAGAGACTCCCTAGGCCTCGGATACCCTATTACCGTCGGGGTCGGAAGCGAACAAGAGTTTACCAAGTGAGGTCGACAGGAAAGAAGACAGAGAGGAGCCCGGCACAAGAAGGTGGAAGCAATGCCGGACTCAGCCGGGGCCCCGTGGTCACCAACCCACATCCCACTAGACGTGAGCCTCTGGGGGGCTGAAGTGGAAGGAGAAGGTTTCGTAGTGAGCATGTGGCACAACGATGGTTCAACGTTTCAACACTGGAGAAGAAAACACTAGAGATTTTCCACGCTCTGGAAGACCTAAACTAAGGGATATTGAGAATACACGCAGAATTTTGGAGGAAAATCCGCAATAAAGTATTCGTATGGTCTCGGGAGAACTTGGTGCATCAAAAGGTACCTTACTTCTCCTGATTAAGGAACTTGGAAAATCAAACAGAAGCTGCATGAATTGACCCCTGAACAGGCTCAACATAGAATGGATATCTGTCGTCAGCTAATCGGTAACCCCATGAATGATAGATTTATCAGGAGAATTGTCACATGTGATGAAAAATGGGTCTATTACCGCAACGCTAACGCCTCAAAACAGTGGCTCAGTCTCCGTTAACCTGCTAAAGTCATCGTTAACAAGTAGTTTCGTGAAGAACTATACAGCCTATTTTCATATATCCTACTTATGTTAATTGCCTCTATCAACATACACAATTTCAGTTTGATTGCTGTAATAGATTCGTAGATATTGAGAACCGACTAAATATTGCGGATGGTCGCCATGTTGGATTTTTATATATCTAGGTCTTAGGAGTTATGTACTGTTACATGAAGATTATTGCGTACGTGTAGTATTCAAACTTCAATCACAAGATTAGGTCACAAGAAGTAAAAACGAGATTTTAAAATTTCGCACAGCTGCCATCTTGTGGTTATGGAAACAATTGAAAAAATTAGATGCCAGTGGATTAACATTCGTATAAGAATTTACTGTACCAAGTTTCACTGCACTCGGATGGTTAAATTGCGAGAAACGTCCATGTGAATATTTATACTTCGCGTCGCCGCCATGTTGGATTTGTGATCACCAGGTTATTTAAAGTCCTATAGGTGAACTTAAGTTCATAGCCCCTATTGAACATAAAAACATTCAGTTTGATTGCTATAATAGATTCGTAGATATTCAGAGCCGTCTAAATATTTTGGATGATCGCCATGTTGGATTGTTATATGTATAGGCCATAGAGTCATGTACCATTAAAGGAAAATTATTGCGTAGGTTCATTATTCAAACTTTCACTTTGATCGCATGATTACGACACAAGAAATAAAAACTTAATTTTAAAATTCGCAAAGCCGCCATCTTGAGGTTATGTAAACGATTGAACTAAATTAGATACCAGTGCATTACAATGTGTATAGACATTTCCTGTACCAGATTTCATTGGGGTTGAAACATTAAATCGCGAGGAAGGTCTATTTAAAATTTTCAAATTCGCATGGCCACCATGTTCGTTTTGTAGTTTACCGGTTTTTGAAAGGCTTATAGATGAACTTCCAGTAGTGCCCTTTATCTCCGTACAAAATTTCAGGGTGATAC
Source organism: Meconema thalassinum (assembly GCA_946902985.2). Lineage (NCBI taxonomy): Eukaryota > Metazoa > Arthropoda > Insecta > Orthoptera > Tettigoniidae > Meconema > Meconema thalassinum. Next base: position 69,543,688 of record OX336399.1, on the reverse strand, counting down.
CGCTAATAGTTTCAGAGATATAGAATGCCGGTGAAATATTTCGCACAGCCGCCATCTTGAGGTTACATAAACAATTGAACGAAGTTAGATGTCGGTGCATTACAATGTGTATAAACATATACTGTACCAAGTTTCATTGCTTTTGGTTGGTTAAATCGCGAGAATCTTCTATTTAAAAGTCGCAACTTCGCTTGGCCGCCATGTTGGTTTTGATCATAAAATTTTGAGACGGGGATACCCAATATTAGTTAACCGAAGTAGAGTTCTCTTGCAGCAGGACAATGCAAGTCCTCATACTGCATGAACAACCATGGCAGGAATTCACGGATTGGGAGGAGTCGATCTGATACCACATGTGGCATACAGCCTTCAGATTACCATCTTTTTCGATCTATGGCCCCTTTCTTGCGTGGAAGAAATTTCGAAAACATTGAAGCTGTGAAAGTGGTTCTCCCCCAATTTTTCGCATCAAAACCCAGAGACTGGTACCATCGCGGGATAAGACACCTAGCTGAAAGATGGCTCAAGATCGCAGTATCTCATGGTTTCTACTTTGAAGAATAATTTACAGTAATTTCTTGTCAGAATTCTTTCCAAATAAAATTACTTATGACTATGAGACATCCCCTGTAATAAGGTTAGTTTGTCAATGTAGCGAATACACAAAAAAAATGCACCTCTCAGGGGCTCACAACTTGTTGGACGTGGGTTGGCGACCACGGGACCCCAGCTGAGTCCGGCATTGCTTCCACTTACTTGTGCCGGGTTCCTCTCTGTTAGCTTTCCTCTCGACCTCCCTTGGTCAACTCATGTTCTTTTCAGACTCCGACGGTATTAGGGTATCCGAGGCCTAGGGAGTCTTTCACTTTCCCACCTTTATTGGTCCTTGTCTCATCTTTCCTGATCCCTCATTCTTCGAGGGGTCAGACCTCTTGTTTTCTTTTCATGTTGTCTCCTGCCTTCTGCTCAAGGCCCTCAAGGAGGCAGAGTGTGTGTAGCCCCACCACTTATAGCGCACCCTGGATTGTGCTACACCCTCAGGGGCTCACGTCTGGTGTGTTCGGGAGTTGGCGACCCCGAGGTCCGGTTTTTCTCCTTCTTCCATCGCCTTTGGGGCGGTCCCTCTCCTCTTTCCCTTTCATATCTGCCTTTCCTGGCTCTCCTTTCTTCCAAGTCCCTTAATTCTCATTCTTCGAGGGTTGGGGGCATTTCCTTTCCTCCTATCTTTTTTTTTACATTCTACTTTTTTTTAGCCTATTTTCATTTATAAAAAAATAGGCTTACGAGATCACCAATCCAATATGGCGGCTGTGCGAAATATTTCACCAGTATTCAAAAACTCCGAAACTATTACTGATATCACCCTGGAATTTTGTACGGTGATAAAGGGAACTATTAGAAGTTCACCTATGTGACTTTTGAAAACCTGGTAACTACAAAGCCAACGTGGGGGCCAAGCGAAGTTGCGACATTTAAATAGACGTTTCTCGCGATTTAACCACCCAAACACAATGAAATGTGGTACAGAATATGTTTATACAGATTATAATGTACCGACATCTAACTTCATTCAATTGTTTACATAACCTCAAGATGGCGGCTGTGCGAAATATTTCTATATCTCTGAAACTATTACCGGTGTCACCCTTAAATTTTGTACGGAGATAAACGGCACAACTGGAAGTTTATCTGTGAGACTTTCAAAAACCGGTTAACTACAAAACGAACATGGCGGCCAAGCGAAGTTGAAAGATTTAAATAGACTTTTCTCGCGATTTAATGATCCAAACGCAATGAAACTTTGTACAGCAAATGTTTGTACACATTGCAATCCACTGGTAGCCTATCTAATTTAGTTCAATTGTTTAAATAACCTCAAGATGGTGGCTGTGCGAATTTTAAAATTAAGTTTTTATTTCTTGTGTCGTAATCATGCGATCGAAGTGAAAGTTTGTATAATGAACCTACGCAATAATGTTCCTTTAATGGTGCATGACTCTATGGCCTATACATATTACAATCCAACATGGCGACCATCCGAAATATTTAGACGGTTCTCTATCTACGAATCTATTACAGCAATCAAACTGAAATTTTGTATGTTGATAGTGGCTATTGACATAAGTAGGATATATGAAAATAGGCTTTAGTTCTTCACGGAACTACTTGTTGTTTCCAATTTCCTCTTCTAGTTTGTAAGAGTGTAGTTAGTTATAGTTTTAGGTATCATTTGATCATCTCTCATTTTCGCTATCACCCAATCAATTAGCGGCCGATAACCTAGATGTTAGGCCCCTTTAAACAACAATTATCATTATCATCATCATCCAATACTGCAAGATTATTTCACAGCCTGGTAGAATTCATGTCAGGGCTTTATTCCTGACTGGGCGGTATAGAAACAATCCACTAGTTTGCAGGAAAGTCAAACGTGCCTCAACGACGTGAACCATGAAGTAGGTCTATTTTATTACAGGGCATTTAAATCAGAAGATGCTCAGTAATTGCCGTCAAGGATTTTCATTCTTATTGTCATTTTATGACGAACTTTACCCACAGCTATCACATTGCATGCAGACGGATTGGAGACACTCACTGGTACCGTCTTATGCATTTATTCTTTTATTTTTTTAAATATTTATTTATTTGTGTTTCTAACACAGATGCTCAAGGAAAGAGAAGTTAATGATCCCTAACGCGATCACTAAGTCTGCAATAAAACGCAGCGAATAAAACATTTCAAGTGTTGGTCAATAAAAACTTTCATTTTAATGCGTTTTCAAAGAACCTAGTGGTGTTCTGAAATGAGCAAAGACCTTCATGAGCACACGAAGAGGGAGAGAGAGAGAGAAATACACAATGAGAATAAAAGAAAGAGATACATATTTGGAAATGAAAATTATAGAAATTTCTTGCGCTGCAATTTTGGTGGGCAAAACGTAGCCTACAAATCTTCATTAATATGTTACTTATTTCTTCTACTGGCACTTGGTAATAAAGAAGCATGGAGGCTCAAATGAACTCCCTTTCAAGCTTTACCGAATGGGTCGCAGTTCGCTTTGCCTTGGATTATATAGCTATTTTTAATAGCTAGTTGTTTTCTTTTTTAACTTTGTTTTCTTGATTTATTACAAAAAACATGCCCTAAGAGGTTTCATGAACGTAAAGATCAGAACTTAGAGGTATTTGTGAATGCCATGGGGGGTTTTGTGAAAATCTTCTACTGACCCTATTCCAGCCAAATATTAGATCCGGGAAGGTATCTCATATTCACCGTGGTCCACTTTTAACCGAGTGTATGGATCCTACGAAAGAAACTTGGTTTGAAGGTTACGCTCAATAATTTTTTTTAGCCAATGACGCGGTTGCTACTGATCACGTCATCCGCTTTATAGGAGAGTCATGATGTTGATGATTTTGATGATAATTGTTGTTTTAAGGGGTCTAACATCTAGGTTGAAAATGAAAATCCACAGCCTGCTTTCAGTCTCCGACCGGGTCAGGAATGGAATGAATGAATCCCCCATCTAGTGGCGAGGTTATGAACTGTGCCGGCTGCCGAGGCCTGATGCACTCCTCTGGGGCAATGATTAAATGAATGACAGATGAAATGAAATGATAGTGGAGAGTGTTGCTGGAATTAAATTTGACAGGGAAAACCAGAGTACCCGGAGAAAAATCTGTCTGCCTCCGTTTTGTCCAGCACAGATCTCACATGGAGTGACCGGGATTTGAACCACGGACCCAGCGGTGAGAGGCCGGCGTGCTGCCACCTAAGCCACGGAGGCTTCGGTCTAACATCTAGGTTATCGGACCCTAATATATATACTGTATATTTTCGTTTAAGGCATTTAAAGACCATGTTAGGCAACAATTACACATTATTGGAAGCCTTCTTCGCCACCCAAAATCTTTGCATTCTTTCTCTGACAGTATATCTTCGTTCTTCTGTCCTACCACTGTTGAGTTTTGGTTCGTCGTGGAATCCTTGGAATTTGTCGATAACTGACATAAACGTAGTGTGGTCAGGGCCGTATTTCTAAATAGGCTAACTAGGCCGCAGCCTAGAGCGACAAATGTTCAGGGGCGGCAGTTTGGCAATTTATTCAAAAGTTAAAATGAAGTATTTCAGACGTTAATAATATAATAATATTTTCCGTACGAATTTAAGAATACAAGTTACTTAAAAATATGTTTTAGTCCTGCCTTAGAAGAGTTAAGAACTATCTGTGAACTAGTATTTCTGAAATACGGTTAAACTCACTTTCATTACTTTGTATTGAGGCAAATACAACAAAAACACTTTTATATGAGGACATTATTAACGAGTTTACCATTAAGAAATCTCGTAAGAAAGCTATGTAAATTTGAGTGAGTTGTTTTAGAGAAGTTTGTTTATTTTTCAACAAGTTAACCAGTAATTAACTACATTTTGTGTAATTTAATTTCACCATGAAGGACAACTTAATTAAAATTGAACACAGTTCTTCAATTACGCAAAAGATAGTCATTAGCATTAAACTATAAAAATATTTGTAAAATAGTGATCACTGATCTCCAAGAACTAATTAAATAATTAAGTTCGAAATCCATTTCATTTTTTAATGAATCTTAAAAGAAGTAAAATAAAAACAACAAGTAGATAACTAATTTCATTCTATAATTTATTATGTAAACCATTAAAATTGTAGTTTTATCTCAACTAAATTAACTTTATGTTTAAAAAAGATGAAAACGCCAATGAACTCTATCCTTTTGATGTATAAAACAAATGTATTAAGCAAATACTGGAATTCAATCCTCATCCTAAATATTTAGACGTCATCTTGGATCGATCCTTGACTTACAGTGAACATCTAGGCAAAACATCTGCTAAGATCAAAACCCGCAACAACATCCTGCACAAACTCACAGGAACGGGCTGGGGCCCAACAGCATCCACCCTCAGAACTTCAGCACTTGCCCTAGTGTATCCAGTAGCAGAATATTGCTGTCCAGTATGGCTTAACAGCGCCCATGCAAAGAAGATAGACGTCCAGCTGAACGACACAATGAGGACTGTATCAGGAACCATCCAATCTACACCTTTGGAATGGTTACCAGTACTCTCCAACACCCCGCGTCCTCATCTTCGAAGACAAATGGCACTGAAGAGAGAATGGCTTAAATGTTGAGACAACCCTCTTCTGTCAATACATCTAGACTGCTCACCTAAAAATCTCAGGCTGAAATCCCGGAATCCTTCTTGGAGACAAGGAAGGAAGTTGGACCAAGAGCAGTTTCAAGTGAATGAAGCTTGGCGCAATGAGTGGCTGATTTCAAATCCAGACAGATTAGGTCTTATCTCGGATCCAGTTAAGCAGCCCCCTGGTTTCGACCTTCCCAGGAAAATCTGGACGTCGCTGAACCGTATAAGAACTCAACACGGTAGATGTCAGTTCTGGAAGCACAAATGGAAAATTGCCGAGAATCCTTTCTGCAACTGTGCAGATGTGCCTCAGACCATCAGTCACATCGCCATGGGTTGCCCACTCCGAAAGTTCAATGGTCCATTGAAGGAGATTCATCAAGCTAGTGATGAAGCTTTAGAATGGTTAGAGAAATTAGATATCCAGCTCTAACAAAACTGAAACTACTTGCAGATCAAGGTCTCAATCTGTATATAATTGTAAATACTGTATAATGTAAATAATTGTATATTGCATCTTCATGCCATACGAAATATATATATATTAAGCAAATATGAACTATATCGGGGCCGGGAAATGGACTTTAGCCTAAGGCGGCATACACTTAAATCCGGCCCTGAGTGTGGTTTGAAATGTCTTCCTAATTTAGTTCAACCTGATGAAGGTTTCCGCACCTCCCTGAACCATTTGTCAGACACCTTAGGTCTACTGTCGAGTATTATAAAAATCTTCTTCGTAAGTTTCTGCTCATCCATTCGAAATAAACGCCCATAGAATTTGAGTCTCCGTTTTCGCATTGATTTCATCAACCTTTCGTTGCCCTGGTAGAGTTCTCCCCTTCTTCGCAAACTATATTGACAGTCTAGTATCTTTAAACCCATTACCTTTGGAAGGATCTTTCTTTCGAATTTCTCAGCGTCCCTCAATCCCACCTTCTCTGTCATTTGGCGGCATTCACTAGCATATAGGCATTCCTTTTTAGTCTACTTTCGATTTTTGCAAAAAATGAAAGTATACTTATGAGATCTACACAGGGCCAAAAAAAATGTGTGTCTGTCTGTGGGTCTGTCTGTGTGTATGAGTGTGTGTACTCTGAATGTCCCCCCCCCCCCCCTCCCTCTATCAAATCGAACACGGTGAAACCTAATTGAACGAAATTTGCTACAGAGGTAGAACTAGCAAAGGGCACCTCAGTGTCATGTTTCATATCACCGCCATCTTGACAGAAACATAATGGTGGCCACCCAAATGTTCGAAGCTTAAATCAAATTGCGACTAACCGATCTCTACCAAATTTTGCTACAACATATATTTATTCGGCGAGCGTCTTTTGACTAAACTCCAAGGTCATCAGCCGAATAGTTTGCAGATGGCAGCCATGTATATGTGCAAATCGAATCCCCCTATCAATTCAAACACGGTGAAACCGAATTGGACGAACTTTGGTACAGTGTCATGTTTTATATCGCCGCCATCTTGACGAAAACGTAATGGCGGCCACCCAAATGATTAAAGCTTAAATCAAATTACGACCAACCGTATCATCTGATCTCTACCAGATTTTGCAACATTATACCTTTATGTATGAAAAATCTTTTGACCAAACTACAAGGTCATCAGCGCAATACGTTGCGGATGGTGTCCATGTATGTGTACAAATCGATTAAACCAAGATTAAATCAAAATACGACCAACCTAATAATCTGATCTCTACCAAATTTTGCAACAACAATCTTTATGTGGGAAGCATATTTTATCAAACTACAAGATCATCAGCCCAACAGTTTGCAGATGGCGGCCATGTATGTGTGCAAATCCATTCCCCCTATCAATTCAAACATGGTGAAACCGAATTAAACGAAATTTGGTACAGAGGTAGCACTAGCAAAGAGCACCTCAGTGTCATGTTTTATATCATCGCCATCTTGACGGAAACGTAATGGTGGCCACCCAAAAGTTCAAAGCTTAAATCAAATTACGACTAACCTAATCATCTGATCTCTACCAAATTTTGCAATAACATATATTCATATGGCAAGCGTCTTTTGACTAAACTACAAGGTCATCAGCCCAATCGTTTGCAGATGGCGGCCATGTATGTGTGCAAATCGATTCCCCATATAAATTCAAACACGGTGAAACCGAATTGAATGACATTTTTTTTTACAGAGGTAGCACTAGCAAAGGGCACCTCATATTCATGTTTAATATCCGTATAGCACGTTGTATTTCAACAAACTACTACAACCAACATTCAATTATACTCCTTGAAAAGGACAAAGAGTTATAACAATACCCATGAATTTAGGAGAAAGTAGGCTATATGTTCTTTACTGAACATCTGGTTTATCACTGTATTATAGTGTCGTAATTTAGTCCATTTCGAGATGGCTTTCTTCTTGTATAAAGTGTATCTTCTGCGGAAAGCCACAGCCATCCTCTCCCTTTCGCTAGTTTTCAACTGCACGATTTCACCCAGGTACTTAGAGCTGTCAACTCTGTCGGCCCCTAATGATATGGGTGGCAGCGAAAATTGAGAAAGAAATGGTGTGCTTTGGGATGAAGCAAGGAAAGCACTGCTTCAATGCCTGAAATTCCCCTTAAATTCGTCTATTTTCCATTAGTTAATACCACATTTCCTCTCGTCCGCGAGGTAAAGTTCTGCTAAACCTCTAGTCACCTCAAGACCTAAGCGGTGCATCTCTCAGGAAATAGTTCCTACTTTTCTGCTTGTTATTGGTGTACAAGTTTTTTCAGTAAATGTTGCTATGTTTCCATAAGCTAGCTATACATTACTTTTCAGAATTTCCTTTATAAACATCCCTCCAGGGGTTCACATATAGTGGGACGTGTGTTGGTGACCACGGGGCTCCAGCTGAGTCCAGCATTGCTTCCACTTACTTGTACCGGGCTCCTCTCCGTCTTCTTTCCTGTCAACCTCACTTGGTCAACTCTTGTTCTCTTCCGACCCCGACGGTATTAGGGTATCCAAGGCCTAGGGAGTCTCTTCCTTTCCCGCCTTAATTGGCCCTTGTCTCATCTTTTCTGATACCCTCCTTCAGCCTTGTTTTTCTTTTCATGTAATCTCCTGCCTTCTGCTCAAGGCCCTCAAGGAGGCAGGGTGTATGTAGCCCCACCACTTCTGGTGCACCCTAGATATTGCTACACCCTCAGGGGCTCACGGCTGGTGAGTTCAGGAGTTGGCGACCCAGAGGGATTCATGAGCTGGGTCCGGTTTTCCCCATTTTATCCATTAACTCTGGGGCGGACCCTCTCCTCTTTCACTTTCCTATCTGCCTATCCTTCCTTCCAAGTCCCTCAATCCGCAATCTTCGAGGGTTGAGGGTATTTATTTTCCTCCTGTCCTTTATTTGCCTTATTCTCCTGTTGTTTTCCATTTCGTCTTCTAGTATATAAGTTAGTGGTTAGTTTTAGTTATAGTATACATTTCATTATCATCTTCACGATCACCCAAACCATTAGGGGCTGATAACTTAGATGTTAGGCCCCTTAAAACAACAATTATCATCATCATTATCTTTATAAACATCTATGAATGAATTTCTCATTGTCTCGTTAATTAGGAGCTTTACCAACTTTGCTTTTCATGTGATGATTTGTGTGTGAGAATGTAGTTTTTAGTGGTATTTTTTACTATAGGCTGCGTAATTCAGCACGAATTTGATATTATATTACATTTTATTGTATATAATCCTTGTTTGAGCGGCAAAAGAGCACTCGAGTAATTCGATATCAGGGCGACTCAGGCTCAAAGGTTGGCAACACTGTTACGATTGCACAGAGTTCAACATGGTTTCCTCAAGTAGACAACGTGTTCAAACTGCAGTTGTAAAGCTTGAATCAACAATAAAATACTTGAATGGTAATAAAAGAGAGAGAAGTTGAGAAAAGGTGCCGACAAATTATTTTAAATGTATATAGGAATGGCAATCTAGACTAGAGTTTCCATGCAGGCCCGACGAGAGGGAAGGGCAAACGGGGCTGCAGCCCTGGGGCCCGGTCTTGCTGAGGGGCCTGGGAAAGTAGAAAACCCCATGGTAGACAAATTTATCAAATTTTACGTATTTGCCAACAAATTTGAAATTTTATTATATTCAATGTATCTGAATGAATTGAATATGCCACAAAACACTATAAAGAAAACATGTAAATAACCATTATCTTTGCGGCCAGAGAAATAGTAAAGTTACCTCTGTTTATAGGAAGGAAACATTCTATTTAACATTTCAACTAATAGCCGCTAAGCTATATTTATTTATTTTTTCAATCGAATAGCCCTTAATAGCACGTTAAATCAATACATCAAGTTTTGCTGTATGATTTCTTCTTGGTCACCCAGAATTGCTTCATTCTTTCAGATTGTTGTTGCCGGAGCTCCTCAATGTTGTGTGGGTGTTTCCTGCTTCTCTCTAGTTCCTCCTTGAAGGTGACTGTTTTAATTTTGTTCCGAAAGAGTTGTCTATTAGGTATGTCTTGAATGTGTATATTGGCCTCTTTAAGGTCATTCAAGGTCTGTTGAAACCAAAAATTGAAAATTTTCTTTATCAATCTATCATCGTTCATTCTTTGTAAATGTCAAAAAATGATAATCTTCTTCTTCGCATGGTATGTAGCATGTTTTCTAGATGCTCATACATTTCAACATTTGGTGTAGGTCTGTTGTAATCTGCTCCTACTTTTCTAGGGCCAAGTATGCTTCTAATTATGTTCCTTTCCATGACCATGATTTTGTTAATTTCGCCTTTATTCATTAATTTGAGCGTTTAAGATCCATATAAGGCCTCTGGTTTCACAACAGTATTATAATAATTAATTTTAATAGAATTAGGTAATGCTTTTTTCTTATAAATGTTCCTGGTGAGATTTATTCATTTTCTTTGTTCTAACTGTTAGGCTGTTTTTCTCGTTATTATTTATTGTAAACCATTCACTGAGATATTTGAAAGAATTCACTCTTTTGATTTCGTTTTGTTGAATATATAATTTATCTGGACTGTTTTTGACATTGGATATAAATTCTGTCTTTGTGAAGGAAATTTGTAGACCTATTTTATTTGCTTGTTGTATTAAATTATCAATTTGTATTTTGGAATTTTCCGGTGTATCAGTAATTAGGGCAATTTCGTCAGCAAAAGCCAAACAATCTATATAGATGTTATCTCGTTGATATCCTAAATTAACCCATTTGGTGTCTGTTTTCCTCCACTCTCGGATCACCTTTCTCCAAAGCACAGTTAATAAAAAGTAATGGTGACAATCCATCACCTTGTCTGACTCCTATGTTTATTTCAAAAGCCTTGGAGAACCCTCCACGAAATCGGACTTTGGACGCGGTATTTGTTAGCGTATCCTGAATAATGTTAGTTGTTTTAGGATCCAAACCAAATTATTTTATAATGTTAATGAGAGATTCTCTGTCAATGGAATCATAGGCTTTTGCAAAATCTATAAAAGTAACTGTCGTGTCTTTATTTCTTAATTGTCTCATTTGCAAGATAGTTTTAAGATTCCATATCTGTTCAACACAAGATCTATGTTTACGAAAGCCATTTTGATACTCTCCTATTTGTAAGTCTAATTGGGGTTCTGCACGATTGAGTGAAGCTTTGGAAAGAATTTTATAAGCTACTGACACAAGCGACATGCCTCTATAATTATTCGGGTCAGATTTATACCCCTTCTTGTGGATAGGGTGTATTATGGCGACTTTCCATTCCTCAGGAACTCTTTCATTTTCCCAGATCTTATATCTTTAAATTGTATGATTATATCATCATAGGGCTTTCAGCAACTCTGCCCTAATCCCATCTTCACCAGCGGCTTTATTGTTTTTCATGATGTGTATAATTTCTTTAATTTCGTCCAAATCTGGTGCTATAGAATATTCATTTTGAATGTTAGTAATGTTGGTGATAAACTTGTTTCCGGCTTATGACAATTGTGTGGGTCTTCAAAAGTCATATTAAGAACAAAGTTCCAAAATACTCTGCCATTATATTTATGAACCTTCACAAAGTTTAGCAGGCCCACATAAGATTGTGAAAGGCGTTGAAGTTGTTCTAGTGATGAGAGAGAGTAAAATATTCGTTCTGATACAACAGAAACGACATTGAAAATTTACAATGAACAAAATTAGTACGTTCCAAAAAAAGTAAATTAAAAAAATCAAAGTTTGTGAGTGGGCCTTAAAAATAAAAAATAAAAATAAAATCTTATTTACACGATGTCACGAGGGCGAAACAATATGGAGGGGGTCCGTAAGTCCCAGCCCTTGGGCCCGTACTCGCTCTCCACGGCCCTGTTTCCATGCTGGAAGCACAAGAAGGAACAGAGAGGAGGAGATGTGCGAAGGGATATTTTCCTCAGGACGATTGGTTTACCCTTGCGCTAGAGGTAACACAGAGAAGGTAGTGCTTGTACTCCTGCCAAGTCCTACATCCGCAAAGCACTGCCTTGTGCCTACTTAAGTACAGTAGGTATTTGTACATAATAGCGTGTTAGTTTGTAGGGTATGTAAATACTTGTTTCCCGCCTAATGTAATTGGGAAACATTTGTGTTGACCGACTGAAAAGCTTTCATTTATAGAATTAGGCAACACTGAAAAAAAAAAGTTCCGTGAAGAACTATACAGCCTATTTTCATATATCCTACTTATGTTAATTGCCACTATCAACATACACAATTTCTGTTTGATTGCTGTAATAGATTCGTAGATATTGAGAACCGACTACATATTTCGGAAGGTCGCCATGTTGGATTTTATATATGTAGGTCCTAGCGTTATGTACTGTTACATGCAGATTATTGTGAACGTGAAGTATTCAAACTTCAATCGCATAATGAGGACACAAGAAGAAACAAGGAGATTTTAAAATTTTGCACAGCTGCCATCTTGAGGTTATGGAAACAATTGAAATAAATTAGATGCCAGTGGATTAACATTCGTATAAGGATTTACTGTACCAAGTTTCACTGCACGCGGATGGTTAAATTGCGAGAAACGTCCATGTGAATATTTATAATTCGCGTCACCGCCATGTTGGATTTGTGATCACCAGGTTATTTAAAGTCCTATAGGTGAACTTAAGTTCATAGCCCCTATGAACATTAAAAAATGCAGTTTGATTGCTAAACTAGATTCGTAGATATTCAGTATCGTCTAAATATTTCGGATGGTCGCCATGTTGGATTGTTAAATGTATAGGCCATAGAGTCATGTACCATTAAAGGAAAATTATTGCGTAGGTTCATTATTCAAACTTTCACTTCGATCGCATGACTACATCACAATAAATAAAATCTCAATTTTAAAATTCGCACTGCCGCCATCTTGAGGTTATGTAAACAATTGAACTAAATTAGATACCAGTGGATTACAATGAGTATAAATATTTCCTGTACCAGGTTTCAGTGCGCTTTGAACATTAAATCGCGAGAAAGGTCTATTTAAAATTTTCAAATTCGCTTGGCCGCCATGTTCGTTTTGTAGTTAACCGGTTTTTGAAAGTCTTATAGATGGACTTCCAGTAGTGCCCTTTATCTCCGTACAAAATTTTAGGGAGATACCGCTAATAGTTTCAGAGATATAGAATGCCGGTGAAATATTTCGCACATCCGCCATCTTGTGATTATGTGAACAATTGAAGGAAGTTAGATGTCGGTGCATTACAATGTATATAAACATATACTGTACCAAGTTTCATTGCGTTTGGTAGGTCAAATCGCGAGAAACGTCTATTTAAAAGTCGCAAATTCGCTTGGCCTCCATGTTGGTTTTGTAGTTACCAGGTTTTCAAAAGTCACATAAGTGAACTTATAGTAGTTCCCTCTATCACATTAGACAATGTCAGGGTAATATCGGTAATGGTTTCGGAGATATTGAATGCTGGTGAAATATTTCGCACAGCCGCCATGTTGGATTGGTGAGTCGTAACAAAATTTGAAGGGCACAGTCGAGGTCGCCGGGAATAGTGCTATGAACTTTCCGAGTTTCATTGAAATCGCTCCAGCCGTTTAGATTTTATTAGGGGGGGGGGACACACACACGAATCACACACACACACACACACACACGCACACACACACGGACAAAAGGTGATCTCATAAGCCTATTTTTTTCAAAATTGAAAATAGGCTAAAAATGGCTTCTATCATTACAATTTGGTTTCCTAGGACAGTTCCCTCACCCATGATGAATGTTAACGATTGAACCCACAATCCTAGAATCTTGAGTCCAATACTGGACCTCTGATCCATCGACAGAGTGATACGTAGCAATAATAATATTATTAGCCTATTTTCAATTTTGAAAAAATAGGCTTATGAGATCACCTTTTGTCCGTGTGTGCGTGCGTGTGTGTGAGGAGTGTGTGAGTGCGTGTGTGTGCCCCCTAATAACTTCTAAACGGCTGGAGCGATTTCAATGAAACTCGGTAAGTTCATAGCACTCTTCTGGGCGACCCCGACCGTGCCCTTCAAATTTTGTTACGTCTCACCAATCCAACATGGCGGCTGTGCGAAATATTCCACCACCATTCAATATCTCCGAAACTACTCCCGATATCGCCCTGGAATCTATTACGGTAATAAAAGGAACTACTAGAAGTTCACCTATGTAACTTTTGAAAAACTGGTAACTACAAAACCAACATGGTGGCCACGCGAATTTGCGACTTCAAAATAGACGTTTCTCGCGATTTAACCAACCAAACCCAATACAACTTGGTACAGTATATGTTTATACACATTGTAATGCACCGACATCTAACTTCGTTCAATTGTTTACATAACCACAAGATGGCGGATGTGCGAAATATTTCACCGGCATTCTATATCTCTGAAACTATTAGCGGTATCACCCTGAAATTTTGTACGGAGATAAAGGGCACTACTGGAAGTTTATATATAATACTTTCAAAAACCGGTTAACTACAAAACGAACATGGCGGCCAAGCGAATTTGAAAATTTTAAATAGACCTTTCTCGCGATTTAATGTTCCAAACGCAATTAAATCTGGTACAGGAAATGTTTATACACATTGTAATGCACTGGTACCTAATTTAGTTCAATTGTTTACATAAAGTCAAGATGGCGGGTTTGCGAATTTTAAAATCAAGTTTTTATTTCTTGTGTCGTAATCATGCGATCGATGTGAAAGTTTGAATAATGAACCTACGCAATAATTTTCCTTTAATGGTACATGACTCTATGGCCTATACATTTAACAATCCAACATGGCGACCATCCGAAATATTTAGACGGCTCCGAATATCTACGAATCGATTATAGCAATCAAACTGATTTTTTTATTTTCATAGGGGCTATGAACTTAAGTTCACCAATAGGACTTTAAATAACCTGGTGATCACAAATCCAACATGGCGGCGACGCGAATTATAAATATTCACATGGTCGTTTCTCGCAATTTAACCATCCGAGTGCAGTGGAACTTGGTACAGTAAATTCTTATACGAATGTTAATCCACTGGCATCTAATTTATTTCAATTGTTTCCATAACAACAAGATGGCAGCTGTGCGAAATTTTAAAATCTCCTTGTTACTTCTTGTGTCCTAATCATGCGATTGAAGTTTGAATGATACACGTACACAATAATCTTGATGTAACAGCGCATTACTCTAGGACCTACATATATAAAATCCAACATGGCGAACATCCGAAATATTTAGTCGTTTCTCAATATCTACGAATCGATTACAGCAATCAAACTAAAATGTTGTATGTAGATAGAGGCAATTAACATGAGTAGGATATATGAAAATAGGCTGTATAGTTCTTCACGGAACTACTTTTTTTTTCGTGTGGCTCCCTCAGAGGACGAGTGCAGGCCTTTCTATTCGACGCCCGTGGGCGACCTGCGCGTCGGGATGAGAGATGGAATGGATGAAGATGAATGAAACTGGGCAAGGATGTGGAAGGAGACGGGCGTGGCCTATCAGAAGGTACCGTCCCAGCATTTGCCTGGTGTTGAAAATGGGAAACCACGGAAAACCATTTCAAGGACGGCCGACGGTGGGGCTCGAACTCACGCGTCTACCGAGTCAGCAGAGGGCTTGGCCTCGTGACCTAACGCTGCGCTTTAGCCAGCTGAGCCACTGCTGTCGGTAATAATAATAATAATAATAATAATAATAATAATAATAATAATATAGTATGGCCTCGGGTGTCAGGTGCAAGCTTTATTTGACACCCAGAGGGCAGCTTGCATGTCGAATTTTGTTGTTCCTTGGAGCGTTATGAAAGTCAAGGAGGTTAGATATCTAACGTCCTTGACACTATAGTGCTTTCTAGTAGAGAAAGAAGGAACTTTTGTGTTGGCGGAAAATTCCGAGATTAATTTTGCCATTATGAACATGGCCTACTGAATTCAAATGGGTTCTTTAACCTGCCAACATCGTATGACATGCGTATCGTATTTTTGTCGCCTTTCAAAAATCACTTACCACGGTCAGGAGCAAGTGGCTTCGGTGGCGTAGTTGGTAGCATGCTGAGCTTCTATGCCCAAGATCGCGGGTTCAAACCCGGCCGAAGTTGTCGGATTTTTAAGTGCGTTAAAATCCCTCAGTATACTTTCCTTCGGAAGGGAAGTAAAGCCGGCGGGCCCATGTCATAGATTTATGACATGAAAAAGAACCTTCCACTAATTACACCTGTGTGAAGATAAATTATAGGTTAATCATTTGACAAACAGCGAAGCCTCCGTGGCTTAGGCGGCAGCACGCCGGCCTCTCACCGCTGGGTCCGTGGTTCAAATCCCGGTCACTCCATGTGAGATCTGTGCTGGACAAAACGGAGGCAGACAGATTTTTCCCCGGGTACTCCGGTTTTCCCTGTCAACATTTCATTCCAGCAACACTCTCCACTATCATTTCATTTCATCTGTCATTCATTTAATCATTGCCCCAGAGGAGTGCGTCAGGCCTCGGCAGCCGGCACAGTCCATATCCTCGCCGCTAGATGGGGGCTTCATTCATTCCATTCCTGACCCGGTCGGAGACTGGAAGCAGGCTGTGGATTTTCATTTCATTTGACAAACACTCTTAGGTTCCAACGTTCATCGCCAGGAGCCAACTGCGGTGGTATCTGGTGACCATGTTCTGAACTAGTAGTCGTTGACGGTGGTGTTTGAGGGCAAAAGTAGGATCTACTTGAAAAATCAACGTCTGCAGTCTTTACTTGAATTGAAAACAGATCACACTAATACAGTCATCACAATTAACAATGGTTATGAGATTCTACACACACTCAGAGTACACAGGGCTACATGACCGCGTTGTCGCAGCCCCTAAACTGAAGATCCAATCATGGCCAGGAGCGAACCAACAAGCTGGGGGTTGGTGATCCAACACGATAACCACTCACCCACCGTGGCAAGCTTACGTAGTAATGAAGTTATCAGAAGGATGGTACTAAGAAAACTCACCAGGTCTGAAAATCAACGAGGAACATTCAGCCACTTACAAGAATTATGTCTTAGAAGATTTCAAATCAATTACAACCGACATCAAGAATACAAAGAGCGGCGCCATGCGCTTTACGATGTAGAGAAGAGGCAATAACCTACTCGCCATAGCAATGAAGGAAACATTACGGTAAATAACAATCCTTTGCTCCAAGTATAGTAACATGTCTTTCTTGCTCCTCTTTGAGCAAAGCGAGCGTTCTTTATTCAGGACGGTCAGTTTAGATGTCTCTTCAATAGTTCTAGCTGAGAAATAGATAGTTTCATTATGCTACTCCTACAACGCTCGAATACAAGATAAATATATCCCTTGGCTAACACATACTGTATATAGTGGCGGCTCGTGGCTTAAAAGGGAAATGTAGTTCAATTTTCAAAAATAAATAAATAAATAAGGTTGTGAATATTAATGAAACTAGTGGACCCGTTCGTGAACTCTCGCATGTGTATAAACCACCCGCCCTGCTTTAGTGTTATGCGGGCTTCTATAAATATGTTTATTTGTTTGAACGCACTGTTTAAACAAATTGTCTATGAAATCAGAGAGCAATTCATCACTGCTGCTGGTTGCACAATGGGTTGTGTGCGCCCCATGTGTACAGTCTACCCGCCCGTCCCTAGTGCTATGCGGGCTTTACGCGACACAGTTCTGCCAGGGGCTATCGTCTTGTTTATTTATTTAAAAGTACTTTATACACAAATAAATATATTTCCGTTGACTTTTCAAGAAATGCAAGATTTTTCATGTACTATTGAGACGATTTGGAAGATTTTGGTACAAACCACACCTTCTAACTCCCTCTAGATTAGGAGCTTGAGTTTTGTGAATCATACACCTTAGCGTATTATATAATAATACATTTTAAATTTAAAACATAACAATTAAAAAAATATAACATGCATTAATTTAAATCTTAAATCAGGTTTTTGTAATTATGGGTTAGAGAATTGTTGGGTTAATGACCTTGCAGTTTAGTGCTTATAATAATAATAATAATAATATCGTATAGCCTCGGGTGCCGGGTGCAAGCTTTGTTATTTGATACCCAGAGGGTAGCTTGCTTGTCGAATGTCGTTGTTTCTTGACTATGAAAGTCAAGGAGGTTAGATGTTAGATATCTAAGCTCCTTGAACACTATAGCGCTTTCTAGTAGAGAAATGAGGAACTTTGTGTTGGCGGAAACTCCCGAGTTGCCATTATGAACTCGGCCTACTGAATTCAAATGGGTTCTTTGACAGAATAAAAAGTAATAAATAAAAATAAGTTAAGTATTAAAATAAAGACATTTAAAAAGGATTAAAAATTAAATAAATAATTAATTAGATAAAAATAAATAATAAATAATGCATAGTTAATAACAAATGAATAATGATTTGAAAAGCCCAGTATTCATGAGTGCGGTTGCGCGTGGCGGCCATCTTGTGAATTAGCCGCTGCGCTAGCTATGACTCTCTCTCTCTCTATAAGAATAACATATGGTAGTTGCGCGTGGCGGCCATCTTGCGCATTAGCCCCTGCGGTAGCTATGACTCTCTCTCTATAAGAATAACGTATGGTAGTTGCGCGTGGCAGCCATCTTGCGCATTAGCCCTGCGCCAGGATCAGCTTACATTACCTACTAACACGGAACTAAACTTTCCATTTGGAAGACTGGTGGAATTGTCTATGTCATCTAGTAGATTTCTTATTACCTGCAACGTATTTCTGCCTCTTCTAAAGCCGAACTGCTTATCCGGAATTTTAGCGTCTATTTCCTTGCTTAGTCTATCCGTTACGAGTTTAGTAAGCAACTTCAATAAATTGTTCTCCTAGGCACCGCTCGATATTAGTTAGGATACTGTGTATCACCTCTCCCTTTATAGAGCATCGTTATAATGGAAGCGCAGCGGTCAAACAGTATGCCTCTCACCAAGGTAGACCGGGTTTGATTCCCGGTCAATACATGTGAGATTTTCGAAGTGAAATGCCATGTCCTGTGGTTCAGATTCCACGTAAAAAGGAGGTCTCGTGGCTCATGGTCACGTAAAACTACAAGCTTCATTCCATTCTTTCTTTAATGTTCGCTGTCTGTTGCAAGCTTCTCACTGTAAATCTACACAAAGTTATCTTCTTTCTCTACTTTTCTTTCCTTTTTGCTCCGCCCTCTCTTGAGAATTGCAATCAGTGCCTTTAAAAATATTGTTGAGTTCATTATGGATGATGTTCGCAAAAATATAGGAATAAAAGTATTCTTTACTCTACTTCTTCTTCAGTGGGATTTCTTTCGGCAAAAAATGTCAGTGCTATAAAAAGCCATTAAAGGACGAATTCTGCTTACTCATTTCTGACTCTCCTACGGATGTGCGCTATGTCATTAGCTTGAAAAGAGGTTTTATTGCTACATTGTTAAATATTTTTATTGCTTTGCAGAAATGAGCTGGCGATTCGTTGGCCCCTTCGTTTGTCTTCTCTCTTGTAGACCACAGAAGGTGAAATACTTTAGTAAAACACTGCTCAATTGTTTTGAAATAACAGAAATGATCTGTAATAATTGTTTTTGTTATCCATAAAAGGATATAATGAGATGTTTAACAGAATATTTCTGGGAGGGGATTGAAATATTTGCACGCAATATTTCTGGTCAAGCGAGGTCGTCTTCCTAGAATTCTGTGTTAGCGTTGATTGTTGTTTTAAGGGGCGGTATATCAAGGCCATCTATCTCTTTGTGAAAAAAATTAATTTCTTTTATTCTTGAAAACATTTGTTAGCAAAGTAGGGGTCCCCATCTTAACCCGCGAGGACTGGCGCGTGGGTATTTTTGACCCGAGGCTTCGTTTTGGTCAGCCCTTATTTCTTGTCGCTTGCTGTACCTTCCTTCATTGTCATGAACTTCATCGTGAAAAAGAAACATGTCCATAGCTTTTTGAACACCCAAGTTATTTCTATATTATTTACGGTCGGGTCAGATTTACCCATGGCGCCAGTCCTCGCGTGACAATTTTTGGCTCATGGTTAGTCGGGACAATCTGTAATGAATAAGGGTGAAAATCCAAATATTTTGATGCAGCACAGTCACATATCTCACGTTCTTGTTAATCCATGTTTAGGGTCTAGGGACACCTTGGTCATCAGCTACTTTGTTCAAAAAAAGATACAGTCAGTCTGAGATACTAGAATTTATATAATTTCAAATGACGCATGCTACAAATGCTACACATGTTAGAAAGGCTCAGGAGGGCTTCTTGCTTCGCTCGAAGCCCCAGAACTCTTTGCACTCTGCTGCATGACGTCACGCACTCGCCGTCTCCGTATCGCATAACACCAGATCCCAGGAGTAAACTCAGACTCGGTGCATATGCACTGAACAACATGATGACGTCATACACGCCGTAACCGTGACGCATAACGGTAGACCTAAGCATAACGATGAAGTCGACAAGACCATTTGAAATGATAACAAGCAGTTCCGTGAAGAACTATACAGCCTATTTTCATATATCCTACTCATGTTAATTGCCACTATCGACATACACAATTTCAGTTTGATTGCTGTAATAGATTCGTAGATATTGAGAACCGACTAAATATTTCGGATGGTAGCCATGTTGGATTTCATACAGTAGATCCTGAAATTATGTACTTTTACATGAAGATTATTGTGTACTTGTAGCATTCAAACTTCAATCGCATGATTAGGACACAAGAAGTAAAAAAGAGATTTTAAAAGTTCGCACAGCTGCCATCTTGTGGATATGGAAACATTTGAAATAAATTAGATGCCAGGTGATTAACATTCGTATAAGGATTTACTGTACCAAGTTTCACTGCACTCGGATGGTTAAATTGCGAGAAACGTTCATGTGAATATTTATACTTCGCATCGCTGCCATGTTGGATTTGTGATCACCAGGTTATTTAAAGTCCTATAGGTGAACTTAAGTTCATAGCCCCTATGAACATAAAAAATTCAGATTCATTGCTATAATAGATTCGTAGATATTCAGAGCCGTCTAAATATTTCATGGTCGCCATGTTGGATTGTTAAATGTATAGGCCATAGAGTCATGTACCATTAAAGGAAAATTATTGCGTAGGTTTATTATTCAAACTTTCACATCGATCGCATGATTACGACACAGGAAATAAAAATTAATTTTCTAAATTCGCACAGCCGCCATCTTGAGGTTACATAAACAATTGAACTAAATTAGATACCAGTGCATTACAATGTGTATAAACATTTCCTGTACCAGATTTAATTGCGTTTGGAACATTAAATCGCGAGAAAGGTCTATTTAAAATTTTCAAATTCGCTTGGCCGCCATGTTCGTTTTGTAGTTAACCGGTTTTTGAAAGTATTATATATAAACTTCCAGTAGTGCCCTTTATCTCCGTACAAAATTTCAGGGTGATACCGCTAATAGTTTCAGAGATATAGAATGCCGGTGAAATATTTCGCACATCCGCCATCTTGTGGTTATGTAAACAATTGAACGAAGTTAGATGTCGGTGCATTACAATGTGTATAAACATATACTGTACCAAGTTGTATTGGGTTTGGTTGGTTAAATCGCGAGAAACGTCTATTTTGAAGTCGCAAATTCGCGTGGCCACCATGTTGGTTTTGTAGTTACCAGTTTTTCAAAAGTTACATAGGTGAACTTCTAGTAGTTCCTTTTATTACCGTAATAGATTCCAGGGCGATATCGGGAGTAGTTTCGGAGATATTGAATGGTGGTGGAATATTTCGCACAGCCGCCATGTTGGATTGGTGAGACGTAACAAAATTTGAAGGGCACGGTCGGGGTCGCCCAGAAGAGTGCTATGAACTTACCGAGTTTCATTGAAATAGCTCCAGCCGTTTAGATTTTATTAGGGGGAGAGACACACACACCTCACACACACACACACACACACACGGACAAAAGGTGATCTCATAAGCCTATTTTTTTCAAAATTGAAAATAGGCTAAAAATCGAAATGACTGCTTTGGCGCCACTATCAAGGCCAATTACGAAAATTATTGTTATTTCTCCGCTTGTTAATTTTGAAAAATATAAATAAACGTCATTTTATATTGAATAGTTCATAGGAAGACACCAGGTGTAAAATTACTTCATTAAAATCCGTATGACTATGGCATAAAGGGAGTGACACGCTATGGGTCAAAATGACCCGGTGCCAGTCCTCGTGTTATATTTTTAGCATACTTTTCACATTTTGCAAAAATGAGGAAAAAGTAGACTTATGAGATCGATCCGGGCAAATGTGTGTCTCTCTGTCTGTCTGCTGTCCTTCTGTCTGTGTGTGTGTGTGTGTCCCCACCCCACCCCTATCAATTCCTAAACGGCTGCAGTAATCGAATCCAAATTTGGTATGAATAAAGATCTATACCTGAATATCTCAATCCCATATTTGAAAGTGAAGCCAGTGCTACCAACTGCTGAAAAAACACAATTGAAATTAAGCTCCATGTTGGATGTCATGGAAGGTATGCAGAAGAGCTATTCCAAAATTGGCACACATATAGATAATAGTATTTCAGTTTAATTTCTAGGAGGCCATGCATGTTGGCAAAATGATTCTAAGCCTGCTGATGGGTCCAATTTTTAAAAGCATATAACATCTACACTATCAATTGGATTTCAACCAAATTTCGTATGTGCTATGTGTACCATAACCGATATGACTATGCTTATTCTTAAGAGCAACCAGGGCTGCCAACTGTTAATAAATGCTGTCTCTCTTTTTACCCTAATTTTAATATATCAGAAAGTATGTAAGCCAACAGTTTTAAAATTTGCACACGAATAGTACCTGACATTCAAGATTAATTTGGAGAAACTAATATACGCCAGGGCTGCCAACATGACTCTAAGCCTGCTGATAAGTCCAATTTGAAAATACCAGTAACTTATATACTAACAAATGGATTTCATCCAAAATTGGCACAACAAGAGATCATAATATTTCAGATTATTTCTGACCAATACATCCATGACATTCTTGCCAACATGATTTTACTCGTGCTGATAGATCCAGTGTCTAACTGCATGTAACGTCCTTGATATCCATTGGACTTCAACCAAATTTTGTATTCTGTACCTTAAGAGATGGAACTAATAATATATTCAGTCACCAGGGCTTCCAACTGTGGTGCTCTATTAGGCTACTTTATACCAGGTATATTTCGAACTAATTAGAAATTTCGATATTCCCAACTTAATTTCGTCATTATTCTAGATAGGTCTATATAGATTGGCATGAATCTTAAATTTTAAGAAAAGTAGGCTGTATAGTTCGTCACGGAACTTCTTGTTTGACGCCAGTTCTCAAGGGTTAACGAAAAACGCAAAATTAACCAATGTGCCAAAAATTGAAAGGCTAAAGCTCCCGGAAAGGTGAGACTCAGAGAGCTTTATCAAACTAAAAAAAAACACTTCCAGCCTAAATGCAGCTCCGGAATAGCAGTCTGAAATTCCTTGTTTCTTTACTGATTATCTTTTTGTTTCAAATTCTAGCCAAATTAACTTATTTATATAAGCCTTTCTTTAACCCTCGGGATATCGCGCGAGGCAGTGTAACGTCAGTCGTCGCGGGTGGTGGCAAAAGACCGCATGCATTCAATATCGTTTGATTATTTCCATTTGCTATCCCTCCCTATATTATTCTGCCAAGGTCCCATTCCAGTTTTGTACCGAAAATAAGGTCCCATAAACACCAACCTACACATATGGGGTGCCTACAGGTTCAGCATAAACCAATGCGTAAGCGAAACCCACTCACTTACTCTTTAAATGTCTCACACTTAAATAAATACCTTAAAACATGTAGGCTATATTTACAATGAAATAATGACAGATGCAACACGGTAACCATGGTAACAGAATCTCACAGGTCCATCTATTTCTGAAAGATGCAATGCAATTCCAATTATTACATTACTGTGAAAGTTTCCAGACTGAACCAAATTAAGCTGTAAAATTCATCAATACAGTATAATGCGCTTAAGGGGGTCAAGCGTTAAAAATCCCTCAGTATGCCTTCCTTCGGAGGGGAATTAAAGCCGGTGGTCCCATGTCATAGATGTATGGCATGAAAATGAATCTTCCACTAACAACACTTGTGTAAAGCCAAAATATGTAGGTTAGATTGATAACACTATATTAGTTCCAACGTTCGACGCCAGGTACTGGCTGAGATTGAATCTAGTAGCCAAGTCAACATCTAGGTGTCGTGGACGGTAGCATTTGGTAGCAGAAGTAGGAACTACTTGAAAATTGATCGTCTGCAGTCCTTACTTGAATCACAGATGAAAATGAAAATCCACAGCCTGCTTCCAGTCTCCGACCGGGTCAGGAATGGAATGAATGAAGCCCCCATCTAGCGGCGAGGATATGAACTGTGCCGGCTGCCGAGGCCTGACGCACTCCTCTGGGGCAATGATTAAATGAATGACAGATGAAATGAAATGGTAGTGGAGAGTGTTGCTGGAATGAAATTTTGACAGGGAAAACCGGAGTACCCGGAGAAAAACCTGTCTGCCTCCGTTTTGTCCAGCACAGATCTTACATGGAGTGACCGGGATTTGAACCACGGACCCAGCGGTGAGAGGCCGGCATGCTGCCGCCTAAGCCACGGAGGCTTCACTTGAATCACAGATAACACACACTAATACAGCCATCACTATTAACACCAGTTATCAGACAAATTCTACACACACCCAAAGTACACGGGGCTTACATGACCACGTTGTCGCAGCCCCTAAACTAATGAACCAACCAACCAAATTGTAGTATGATCTAACACTCAATTGTACAGTGCGTCAGGGAATGTTCTCCGCAGTGACTACCGTAGGCACTGCTACGTTAGGAGAGAGCGGGACTTGAGTTGGCAGAGCGGTGTCAGACCTTTCGCTCACTCGCCGACAGCCAGGTACTAGCTTGTCTTCTCCAAGGTCGACAGGATATCAGAACACACGTGTGAGCTGTGCTGTGCTGTGCTGTGGAAAGCGTCAGTGTGAATGCAGCAAGGGAGCGTTTAGATTATTGGAATAGTGCAACAGGATACAGGCGGTAATGTTTACTACTGAAGAGAGAGCGTTTTTGGTTGAATACGTTTTCGCGAAGGCGATCGGTTTACAGAAAATGTAAAACTAAAATTTCAGGCGCGGTTTCCTAATTCAAAGTGTCCAAACCGGGATACCGTTTGGGATTTGATAAGTAAATTTCGTGTGACCGGCTCAGTTCACGATGTACCAGGAACATGCAGGCCTACGCTGTTAACAGACGAAAAACTTGATGAAATTTACGATATAATGCTGCGTAGTCCAAGTAAATCAATACGCAAATTAGCTCAAGAAACAGGAATCTCTAATAAGTGGACTGTTTGTCAGCAGCAGCCGTGCTGCCAACTTAACTCCGGCTCTCACCTAACGTAGCAGTGCCTAGACACTGCGGAGAACATTCCCTGACACTCTGTATTAGAGTTGAAGAAATAGGCATACATTTGGTTTAGTTATTAATTATTTTACTTGCGGCATCTCTTCCGAACAAAGTCGGCATCTCTCCCGCGTTCCAGGGAGGGACGCCACTGATGCAACAATTTCTTTGTTTCTTATTTTCTCCCCTTTATTTATAATTGGCAATGTTTTTCTCCTACGTGTTCTAATGCAAACATTTTAAAATAATGCTCTATCAATTTTCAGTAACTTTTAAAGTAAATCCCCCGAGATAAAACACAAAATGTAAAACGTGTAGCAACTCTCCCGGATTTACCTTACTGAAACCAGATGTATACATGGATATGTAAACAAATCCCTCAACCACTAATAACAACTTTAAATCACTAATTCACAAACCGCTATAATGCGCAAAATGCAATAACTACGGAAAAACAATGAATTCCAACAATTTCAAATTAGCCAAGCTCTACCTGGCCCTGATTGGCTGCCCCAGACGCGAGCAGCCAATCAGCGCAGAGCGCCTTCAAATTCAAACTCCCCGCTTTAAAACAAATTAAATATACATTTATCCACCCAAATATTACTCAAAACCCAAAATACAGCAACTGCTGATAGGCCAATACCGAGCGAAACGAAAAATAACACCTTATGCCGATATGAACCTGATGGTCAATAGCTCCATCGCTGAACCTATATCAGTGTTCTTAGCTCTCCAGGCACTGTACAGTCTCTAGTACTCTCAACCAACCTTATAAAAAGACATTAAAACAACTCAAAAAACATTTCCTCAAGACAGTTATAAATCCCATGGACAACTTCTCCCACTAAAACATTATACATTAATGTATTGAGAGAGAAAAATTTATATTACCTCAAAAAAGGAACTTAATTAAGTATCCAAATATCAAAAATTGATACAGTGGAACTTGGATAATTCGAACCGCAAGGGACCAGTACAAAAATTCGAATTATCCAAACATTTGAATTAAGAAAGTTCTTTGAAAAGGGTAGAGAAAAGATATTGTGTTACGTTTACATAATGATTTACGTTCAACAAAACATATTAACAGACAACGGTACTTTATAGAGACTGTATCGTGAATAACCACAAAAGTTTCAAATGGAAAATAAAACCAAAATGTACTCTTCACCTATTTAACGACAGTAGTAATCCAGCAATCTAGTCTTAGAGAAATCTCCTGTTTTTCAAAATAGTTTGAGATTTTTACCTGTTTCCTACAATTAAGTTTCTCAGCCATCACAAAAGAATCTAACAAATTTGAGAAATGGAAAACAGAACAACTTACGTCATTTCTACTTTCAAAAAACGCCTAAGTTTGTTGCTTGGGCTGCACTCGGAACAGTTTTTCGGGATCTGACATATTTGTTTGGCTTCCGATCGGCTTTTTACACTAAAAACTTCGAATTATCCAAAATATAATTCGAATTAACCACGATTTTTAGGTAGATTTCATTAGAAAGCTAACTATTGTAATGGGTACCATGTTTCGACTTCCGGAAAATTTCGACATATCTTCGCGTTTCACATCCCCCAGACCCCAAAACCACCGTCAGTTCAAAAGTTTATATATAATTTATATATCTATGTATATGTATATATGTATATATCTATCTATCTATCTATCTATCTATCTATCTATCTATATATACAGTGTGGTCCACCCGCCCCTTATTATTTAGTTTTATGAAACCCAACTAACATCGCATTTCTCCCGATGGTCGATATTGCTCTGCGCTTTGACTGTGTGACAGCAATGTAAATGGGTCATGGGTCTAGCAAAGAAAAACCGACCTTAAACTTTTCCCCGCCAAATACTATGGCCCATTCTACTAACATATGACTTACTGCTCCTTGAAATAACACACCTACACGTAATACGATCGAATTAATAGCTTACGCCACGTGATCTGTAATAGTAGAAAGTTAAATCAACACCATAAACCGTGATTGAAGACTTTGAGATGAACTTAAACGTTTGAGGTGGGCCGGCTACAGTAACTATAGCACGTTTAGCGTGCGGCATTTACCATGTGTTCGTGGCTGAGAGGTTTAAAGCCTGACCGTACGTGGTGGACGCGAGTGGGTAGAACGCTGCTTCGAATCCAGTAGAAGGCATACTTTTTTGAACGAAAGCCCACATTCCATTTTAGTTGGGATGTAACTACATTGCCACATTTATTGCCTTACGACGTATTTTTGTGAAGAGTACGTTGAATTTTGATGATTTATAAAGAAAATACGATCGAATTGGTACGACACGCCACGTGAACTATAATGGCAGAAAACTAAACAAGTAGTTCCGTGAAGAACTATACAGCCTATTTTCATATATCCTACTTATGATAATTGCCTCTATCAACATACACAATTTCAGTTTGATTGCTATAATAGATTCGTAGACATTCAGAACCGACTAAATATTTCGGATGGTCGCCATGTTGGATTTTATATATGTAGGTCCTAGAGTTATGTACTGTTACATGCAGATTATTGTGTACGTGTAGCATTCAGACTTCAATCGCATAATTAGGACACAAGAAAAAACAAGGAGATTTAAAAATTTTCACAGCTGCCATCTTGAGGTTACGGAAACAATTGAAATAAATTAGATGCCAGTGGATTAACATTCGGATAAAGATTTACTGTACCAAGTTTCACTGCACGCGGATGGTTAAATTGCGAGAAACGTCCATGTGAATATTTATAATTCGCGTCACCGCCATGTTGGATTTGTGATCACCAGGTTATTTAAAGTTCTATAGGTGAACTTAAGTTCATAGCCCCTATGAATATTAAAAATGCAGTTTGATTGTTAAATAGATTCGTAGATATTCAGTATCGTCTAAATATTTCGGATGGTCGTCATGTTGGATTGTTAAATGTATAGGCCATAGAGTCATGTACCATTAAAGGAAAATTATTGCGTAGGTTCATTATTCAAACTTTCACTTCGATCGCATGACTACATCACAAGAAATAAAAACTTAATTTTAAAATTCGCACTGCCGCCATCTTGAGGTTATGTAAACAATTGAACTAAGTTAGATACCAGTGGATTACAATGTGTATAAATATTTCCTGTGCCAGGTTTCAGTGCGCTTGGAACATTAAATCGCGAGAAAGGTCTATTTAAATTTTTCAAATTCGCTTGGCCGCCATGTTCGTTTTGTAGTTAACCGGTTTTTGAAAGTCTTATAGATGGACTTCCAGTAGTGCCCTTCATCTACGTACAAAATTTCAGGATTTTACCGCTAATAGTTTCAGAGATATAGAATGCCGGTGAAATATTTTGCAGATCCGCCATCTTGTGATTATGTAAACAATTGAACGAAGTTAGATGTCGGTGCATTACAATGTATATAAACATATACTGTACCAAGTTTCATTGCGTTTGGTTGGTCAAATCGCGAGAAACGTCTATTTAAAAGTCGCAAATTTGCTTGGCCGCCATGTTGGTTTTGTAGTTACCAGATTTTCAAACGTCACATATGTGAACTTATAGTAGTTGCCTCTATCACCATAGAAAATGTCAGGGTAATATCGGTAATAGTTTCGGAGATATTGAATGCTGGTGAAATATTTCGCACAGTCGCCATGTTGGATTGGTGAGTCGTAACAAAATTTGAAGGGCACGGTCGAGGTCGCCGGGAATAGTGCTATGAACTTTCCGAGTTTCATTGAAATCGCTCCAGCCGTTTAGATTTGATTAGGGGACACACACACACACACGAATCACACACACACACACGCACACACACACGGACAAAAGGTGATTTCATAAGCCTATATTTTCAAAATTGGAAATAGGCTAAAAACTGGCATGAATATTAACATAACATATGAAAGTGTTGCTCCGGTGGTCCGGGTTCGATTCTCAGCTCTGCCAAGAAATGTAATACTTGTCTGAGGGCTGAAATTGGGTACACGTAGCCTCGTGAAGCAAATATGAGAAGAAGTGAGTTTGATTCCCACCTCAGCCACCCTGGAAATGGTTTTCCGTGGTTTCCCACTTCTACTCCGGCCAAATTCCTGAACGGATTCTATCTTAAGGCCACGGCCACCCCCTTCCCAATCCTTAATTGCAAATACACACATCATTACAAGACCGCAATAACTCAGGTTATCAGAAAGATTCTACACACACACCCAAGTAAACGGGGCTAATTGACCGCGATGTTCTATCCCCTCAAATGAAACAAAACAACAACATATCGAAGGATATTCTGATCGCCAGTGCTTGCATCAAAGTATAAGTAATCCTTAGAAATTCCTATGGTATTATTAGCATACTTTCGATTTTTGCAAAAAATGAAAGTAGACTTATGTGATCTATACAGGGCCAAAGATTGTGTGTCTGTCTCTGTGTGTGTGTGACTGTGTGTCTGTGTTGAGTGTGAGTGTGTGTACTCTGAATGTCTGCCCCCTCTATCTCTTCGAACACGTTGAAACCGAATTGAACGAAATTTGGTACAGAGGTAGCACTAGCGTAGAACACCTCAGTGTCATGTTTTATATCGCCACCATCTTGACGGAAACGTAATGGTGACCACCCAAATGTTCAAAGCTTAAATCAAATTACGACTAACTTAATCATCCGAGCTCTACCAAATTTTGCAACAACATATACTTGTATGGCGAGCGTCGTTTGACTGAACTACAAGGTCATCAGTCCATTAGTTTGCAGATGACGGCCATGTATGTGTGAAAATCGATTCCCCCTATCAATTCAAGCACGGTGATACTGAATTGAACGAAATTTGGTACAGAGGTAGCACTAGCAAAGGGCACTCCAGTGTCATGTTTAATATCGCCGCCATCTTGACGAAAACGTAATGGCGGCCATCCTAATGTTAAAAGCATGAATCAAATTACGACCAACCTAATAATCTGATCTCTACCAAATTTTACAACAACATACTTTTATGTATAGAGAATCTTTTTACCACACTACAAGGTCATCAGACCAATAATGTGCGGATAGCGGCCATGTATGTGTGCAAATCGATTCCCCCTATCTTTTCAAACACGGTGAATCCGACTGGAACGAAGTTTGGTACAGAGGTAGCACTAGCAAAGGCCACCTCAGTGTCATGTTTTATATCGCCGCCATCTTGACGGAAACGGAATGGCGGCCACCCAAATGTTAAATTCTTAAATCAAATTACGACCAACCTTATCATTTGATCTCTACCAAATTTTTCATCAACATACCTTTTTGTGGGAAGCATCTTTTGACTGAACTACAAGGTCATCAGCCCAATAGTTTGCAGATAGCGGCCATGTATGTGTGCAAATCGATTCCCCACATCAATTCAAACACGGTGAAACCGAATTGAATGATTTTTTTTACAGAGGTAGCACTAGCAAAGGGCACATCATATTCATGTATAATATCCGTATAGCACGTTGTATTTCAAGAAGCTACTACTACCAACATTCAATTATACTCCTTGAAAAGGACAAAGAGTTATAACAATACCCATGCATTTAGGAGAAAGTAGGCAATACGTTCTTTACCGAACATATTGTTTTGTTATTAAATATTAACAAAAAGTCATAGCATATCTTTAGGCCCGTATCACACGACACTAGCTGGCAAGGAAGCTGCTGTGATCGCTGGTACAAAATCCTGTAGGATTCTGTTCTCTTCGTCAGTACACCTGCTTGTATGACCGAAGTGTATCACACGCTAGCATTTTGGACGCTAAGATGTATGAAATAAAACCGAAGGGCGGTCGTTTGAGGGCATTATTTGCAGTTATGTCGCCTTATTAACGTAAAGCGGTCGCGAAACTTGCTTTAAGTAAATTAGAAAACATGACAGGTACTGAATGAATGCATCCCAATCAATATTTAAGATCTAACTGTAATAATTGATTATTTTACCATACGCGTTAATAAGACGCGCAATTAAAACCTCCAAAGTGTGTTGGAAATGTGTGCAAGTGTTATTGCGTCTGCTCGCTCTTTCGATGATCCCGGGTTCAAGGCTATCCAACGGCAGATTTTTTAAATTATTTTAAACTATTTTATTACACCCTCCATACCTCGTACAGCAAGATTTCAACTTGGTTTTGTTCACATTATCTACGAAGACGATAGGGAAAGTTATTTTATTGTCTCATTTAAATGGCTATTTTCCCTAAATACTGTTCAAAACCATGGATGGATACTATTCGTTATAATTATTATTTATTTAGTCGATTTTACTCTCCAGGTTAGGTTTTCCCACGGACTCAGCGTGGGATCCTATCATTACCGCCTCTACGGGCAGTGTCCTGGAGCTTGAAACATCTCGTCTGGGGGATACAACTGGGGAAGTGAGATCAGCGCCTCGCCCAGGCGGCCTGCAAAGCGAACATTGTCCTCTTAAGGGATGGGAAGGGAGGGGCAGATCGGGAGGGATAGGCGAGGAAGAGGGAAGGAGGCGGCCGTACGGTAGGTAACATCCCGGCATTTGCCCGAAGGCGAAGTGGGAAACCACGGAAAACCACTTCGAGGATGGATGAGGTGGGAATCGAACCCCCTCTACTCATTTGGACCACCCGAGGCTGAGTAGACCCCGTCCCAGTCCTCATACCACTTTTCAAATTTCGTGGCAGAGCCGGGAATCGAACCCAGGACGCCCGGGGAGGCAGCTAATCACGCTGACCACTACGCAACGGAGGCGACTCTATTCGTGATAATTAGAATTTTAATAGTTCAATATTTATAATAATATGACACGTTCTGTAATTACTGCCTTGCTGCGAGGCTCAGCGGTAACGTTCTCGCTTGCTGTGCCCAAGGTTTCTGGTTCGTATCCTGGCGCAGTCAGCTGGCATTCGAGGGTGCGCAAATGCGAGGGAGCCGTGTCAGTTGATTTACTGGTACGTTGAAGATCCCCTTCGGAGCAAAATTCCGGCACCCTGACGTATCTAAAAGCCAGAGTAGTTAAAAGGGACGTAAAACCAATAATGTTATAATTATCTGTATTTACTGCATGTTTGGGGCAGATGGCCTCGTAGTTCCGCCCCTTAAAACCTAACTATTATTGTAAGTGTATAGCAAGCGCTTTTCGCACAGACGCCGTTGAAAGAAATTATAGTTTCTGTCTGATATATTTATTCGTGAGCCTACCCACATAACAAATCTAAACAAATGTGTACAAAATTTCGAACACTTGCTACGTTGAATATACAGGATACCTTGCTTTCGTTCTACAGATCGTTATGTCGTCGTCCAATCTGGCTGCGTACCGTCGGATAAGTACGGTGCTTTTGAGGACCAAATAAAAAATCACTCGTTGGAACAGATAGATATGCGTCCATAATACATCCACAATAAACGACATTAAGCAAAAAAAAAAGTACTAGTTCAACGTTCGAACCTACTACATTGTGACTTCGTTGAGGCTATTCTAACAAATTCTTGATTTGGCCACCGTAGCTACCGAGAGCCATGGGTTATTGCTGGCACTTATTGAATCTATTCGGAGACACTTCCTGTCCAAACGTAAGAAGGTGTTATTCGGAGCTCTGATCGTTTCAATGATGCATTATATTTGAGGTCATTGAAAGAACACTGCCACTATTGATTTCTACTATATTCGCGAGGATGTACTCAACGGTAAAGTTGTACAATGGACGTAAGGGAGCAGGTACCAATGTTTTTAGGATGACTGTGATATACGCGTAAGTTGGGTTGCCTTCCTCCAAAAAAAGTAAGGGGCGGGTGGACCACACTGTATATATATCAGTTTCTTGTGGACACGATAACTGCCGTAATTTTGTACCAATCACTTTGAATTTTTTACATAATATGTATCCCTATAAAATCTAGGTCGAGTTCGTTAATGGGCAAAATCGGTCGAAGGGGGGTGAAAATGAGGGGCTTTTTTTTTCGAAAAAGTGAAATTTCGCTATAACTCTCTTAATACGTGAAATATCGAATCCATTCAAAGTTCATAATATGTGTCGGATAAGGGCCAAAAATTTATGTCAAATAAGTTTTTTGATAGCACCAACCATTGACCAAAGGGGTGGAAAAAAGTGAGTTTTTCGGGAAACATTTGTCTGAAAGAATTTTTGATATGACCCACCATTACGCCAAGGGATGAGAAAAATGATTTCAGAATTTTAAACAAGAAGTTCCGTGAAGAACTATACAGCCTACTTTTCATGCCAATGATTATTCTACAGAATATGAACCTATCTAGAATAATGACAAAATTAAGTTGCTAATATCGAAATTTCCAATTAGTTCGAAATACTGTATACCTGGCATAATGTATCCTAATAGAGCACTACAGTTGGCAGCCCTGATGACTGAATATATTCTTAGTCCCGTCTCTTAAGGTACAAAATACAAAATTTGGTTGAAGTCCAATGAATAGCATGGACGTTACATGCAGTTAAACATTGGATCTAACAGCGCGCGTAAAATCATGTTGGCAACAATGTCATGCATGTATTGGTCAGAAATAATCTGAAATAATATGATCTATTGTTGTGCCAATTTTGAATGAAATCCATTAGTTAGTATAGAAGTTACATGCATTTTAAAATTGGACCTATCAGCAGGCTTAGAATCATGTTGGCAGCACTGACGTATATTAGTTACTCCAAATTCGTCTAGAATGCCAGGTACTATACGTGTGCAAAGTTTAGAGCTATTGGCTTGCATACTTTCTGATATATTGATATTAGGGTAACAAAAATAGGGACAGCACATATTAACAGTTGGCAGCACTGGTTGCTCCTTAGAATACGCATAGTCATATCTGTTATGGTACACATAGTAGATACGAAATTTGGTTGAAATCCAAATGATAGTATGGAAGTTACATGTATTTAAAGTTGGACCTGTCAGCAGGCTTAGAATCATGTTGGTAGCACTGACGTATATAAGTTACTCCAAATTAATATAGAATGTCAGGGACTATACGTGTGCATAGTTTAAAGCTGTCGGCTTGCATACTTTCTGATATATTGGTATTTGGATAAAATAAATTAGGAGCATTTATTAACAGTTGGCAGCCCTGGTAGGTCTGAAGAATACGCTCAGTCATATCCGGTTATGTACACATACAACATACGAAATTTGGTTGAATTCCAATTGATAGTATAGAAGTTATATGCATTTAAAATTGGACCTATCAGGAGGCTTATAATCATTTTGGCAACACTGCCATGTTTAGCCTCCTGGAAATTAAACTGAAATGTTATGATCTGTACGTGTGCCAATTTTGAAATAGCTCCCATTCATACTTTCCAAGATATCCAACATGGAGCTCAAATTTCAATTGCGATTTTTTAGCAGTTGGTAGCACTGACATCATTTTCAAATATGGCCGTGAGATATTCAGGTATAGATCTTTACTCCTACCAAATTTTGTTTCGATTGCTGCAGCCGTTTAGGAGTTGATAGGGGGGGGGGGGACACACACACAGCCAGCCAGACAGACAGAAGGACAGACAGACAGACAGACAGACAGACAGACAGACACACATTTGCCCGATCTCATAAGTCTACTTTTTCCTCATTTTTGCAAAATGTGAAAAGTAGGCTAACAAGTAGTTCCGTGAAGAACTATACAGCCTATTTTCATATAACCTACTTATGTTAAATGCCACTATCAACAAACACAATTTCTGTTTGATTGCTGTAATAGATTCGTAGATATTAAGAACCGACTAAATATTTCGGATGGTCGCCATGTTGGATTTTATATATGTAGGTCCTAGAGTTATGTATTGTTACATGCAGATTATTGTGAACGTGTAGTATTCAAACTTCAATCGCTTAATTAGGACACAAGAAAAAACAAGGAGATTTTAAAATTTTTCACAGCTGCCATCTTGTGGTTATGGAAACAATTGAAATAAATTAGATGACAGTGGATTAACAATCGAATAAGGATTTACTGTACCAAGTTTCACTGCACTCGGATGGTTAAATTGCGAGAAACGTCTATGTGAATATTTATAATTCGCGTCACCGCCATGTTGGATTTGTGATCACCAGGTTATTTAAAGTCCTATGGGTGAACTTAAGTTCATAGCCCCTATGAACATTAAAAATGCAGTTTGATTGCTAAAATAGATTCGTAAATATTCAGTATCGTCTAAATATTTCGGATGGTCGCCATGTTGGATTGTTAAATGTATAGGCCATAGAGTCATGTACCATTAAAGGAAAATTATTGCGTAGGTTCATTATTCAAACTTTCACTTCGATCGCATGACTACATCACAAGAAATAAAAACTTAATTTTAAAATTCGCACTGCCGCCATCTTGAGGTTATGTAAACAATTGAACTAAATTAGATACCAGTGGATTACAATGTGTATAAATATTTCCTGTACCAGGTTTCAGTGAGCTTGGAACATTAAATCGCGAGAAAGGTCTATTTAAAATTTTCTAATTCGCTTGGCCGCCATGTTCGTTTTGTAGTTAACCGGTTTTTGAAAGTCTTATAGATGGACTTCCAGTACTGCCCTTTATCCCCGTACAAAATTTTAGGGAGATACCGCTAATAGTTTCAGAGATATAGAATGCCGGTGAAATATTTCGCACATCCGCCATCTTGTGATTATGTAAACAATTGAACGAAGTTAGATGTCGGTGCATTACTATGTATATAAGCATATACTGTACCAAGTTTCATTGCGTTTGGTTGGTCAAATCGCGAGAAACGTCTATTTAAAAGTCGCAAATTCGCTTGGCCTCCATGTTGGTTTCGTAGTTACCAGGTTTTCAAAAGTCACATAAGTGAACTTATAGTAGTTCCCTCTATCACCATGGCAAATGTCAGGGTAATATCGGCAATAGTTTCGGAGATATTGAATGCTGGTGAAATAGTTCGCACAGCCGCCATGTTGGATTGGTGAGTCGTAACAAAATTTGAAGGGCACGGTCGAGGTCGCCGGGAATAGGGCTATGAACTTACCGAGTTTCATTGAAATCGCTCCTGCCGTTTAGATTTTATTAGGGGGGGGACACACACACGAATCACACACACACACACACACACACACGCACACACACACGGACAAAAGGTGATCTCATAAGCCTATTTTTTCAAAATTGAAAATAGGCTAAAAATGCCAAGTGCCATCAGAGGTTACCATAACAACGCTTTTAAATTGATAAGGGATCATCTATCAGAGGTTGCCAAGACAACGCCATTGACGAGATCACATTCATTTTTGGCCTACTTTTCACATTTTGCAAAAATGAGGAAAAAGTAGTCTTATGAGATCGATCCGGGAAAATGTCTGTCTGTCTGTCTGTCTGTCTGTCTGTCCTTCTGTCTGTCTGTCTGTCTGGCTGTGTGTGTGTCCCCCCCTATCAACTCCTAAACGGCTGGAGCAATCGAAATAAAATTTGGTAGGAGTAAATATCTATACCTGAATATCTCACGGCCATATTTGAAAATGATGTCAGTGCTACCAACTGCTGAAAAATCGCAATTGAAATTTGAGCTCCATGTTGAATATCTTGGAAGGTATGAATGGGAGCTATTTCAAAATCGGCACACATATAGATAACAATATTGCAGTTTAATTTCCAGATGGCCATACATGGCAGTGTTGCCAAAATGGTTATAAGCCTACTGATAGGTCCAATATTTAAATGCATATAACTTCTACACTATCAATTGAAATTCAACCAAATTTCGTATGTTGTATGTGTGCATAACCAGATATGACTGAACGTATTCTTATGGACCACCAGTGCTGCCAACTGTTAAAAAATGCTCTTAATTTATTTTATCCAAATACCAATATATATGAGAAAGTATGCAAGCCGACAGCTTTAAACTATGCACACGTATAATACATGACATTCTATATTAATTCGGAGTAACTTATATACGTCAGTGCTACCAACATGATTCTAAGCCTGCTGAGAGGTCCAACTTTAAATACATGTAACTTCCATACTATCATTTGGATTTCAACCAAATGTCGTATGTGCTATGTGTACCATAACAGCTATGACTACGCGTATTCTTAAGAGCAACCAGGGCTGCCAACTGTTAATAAATGCTGTCCCTATTTTTGTTACCCTAATACCAATATATCAGAAAGAATGCAAGCCAATAGCTCTAAACTTTGCACACGTATAGTACCTGGCATTCTAGATTACTTTGGAGTAACTAATATACGTCAGTGCTGCCAACATGATTCTAAGCCTGCTGATAGGTCCAATTTTAAAATGCATGTAACTTCTATACTAACTACTGGATTTCATTCAAAATTGGCACAACAATAGATCATATTATTTCAGATTATTTCTGACCAATACATGCATGACACTGTTGCCAACATGATTTTACGCGCGCTGTTAGATCCAATGTTTAACTGCATGTAACGTCCATGCTATTCATTGGACTCCAACCAAATTTTGTATTCTGTACCTTAAGAGATGGAACTAAGAATATATTCAGTCATCAGGGCTGCCAACTGTAGTGCTCTATTAGGCTACATTATGCCAGGTATACAGTATTTCGAACTAATTAGAAATTTCGATATTACCAACTTAATTTCGTCATTATTCTAGATAGATCCATATCGATTAATCATTGGCATGAATCTTAAATTTTAAGAAAAGTAGGCTCTTTAGTTCGTCACGGAACTACTTGTTAGCCTACTTTTCACACTTTTCAAAAATGAGGAAAAAGTAGACTTATGAGATCGATCCGGGAAAATGTGTCTGTCCTTCTGTCTGTCTGTCAGTCCTTCTGTCTGCCTGGCTGTGTGTGTGTGTGTGTGTGTGTGTGTGTCCCCCCCTATCAACTCCTAAACGGCTGCAGCAATCGAAACCAAATTTAGTATGAGTAAAGTTGTATACCGGAATATCTCAGGCCCATATTTGAAAAAGATGCCAGTGCTACAAACTGCTAAAAAAAACGCACTAGAAATTTGAGCTCCATGTTGGATATCTTGGAAGGTATACATGGGAGCTATTCTAAAATTGGCACACATGTAGATAATACTATTTCAGTTTAATTTAATTCTTCTATTTCTATAAATTGTTTCTTTATGTGTTCCTTTTTCTTTCTTCTACATACTTTGTTGGCATTCAACCTCAGTTGCCTATAATGTTCACAGTTGATTCTTGTTTCTCTCAAGATCATCTTTTCTCTTGCTCTATTCTTCTCTTCTATTGCTTCCCTACACTCTTGATCAAACCATTCATTCCCGGTTTGCTGCCTCTTTCCGATTATTTCTTCTGCAGCCAGTTTAACTACTTCCTCTATTTTCTTACACTCTTCATTGAGATCATCTCTCTCTTTTTCTTCTTCTAATTTCTTTTGTATTTCTCTCTGATATTCCTCCTTAATTCTTTCATCTCCTAGTCTTTCAACGTTTATACTGTTCTTCCAGGTTTCAGACTATGTTTTCGTTTTAGCCAGCTTTTCTCTAAGTACTGCTCTGACTAGATAGTGATCTGAATCACAATTTGGTCCTCTACAACTCCGCACATCTATAATTGACGAAGGGTATCTTGCATTGATTAACACATGGTCTATTTGATTCACGGTAGTAGAATCAGGAGCCTTTCAAGTACCTAGATGTATTCGTTTATGTGGGAAACATGTGCTTTTGATCACCATATTGTTCCTGATGGCAAAATGCCCAAGTAGTGTGCCATTCTGGTTACTAACATCATGTAGTGTATGTTCCCCTGCACATCTCATCAATAGATCCTTCCCAATCTTTGCGTTAAAGTCACCCATTATTATTGTTACGTGCAAGAGCCCGTCCCAACGTTCAAACATGTATCTACACCTGGATGTAACTTCATGACATTTTGAAAAGACCGCATCGTCGCTTGGTTCCGTTTGTGAACACGAGATGGTAGCTGCTGTCGGACTTTGGCGTTCTTCACGTGGTTCCTTCTTCTCCGCTAGAATGCGTTGGTTGTGCCTTATAAAACTCTTCCTATTCGTGGCATAATTGAAGGCAAATTATATTCTACGTCATAAACAAAAGCCTATATATACTTCATGCCGCCAAAACATTTTAGTGGTGTCGTGTGAATATTATTTGGTTTTCACATTGTCGTAATATGTGGCTAAATTTAATTGGTCCAACTTAAATAAACCTGGTGCATGCTGGGTGGTCTTCGTGGCTTTTGTCATCCATCTTGTGAATAATTTGTGTGACTGATCGCTGGGTAAAATAAAAGACGCATATTGTGAATCTCGCCAGGGCGAGGGCTCTGCCCTCGTCCAAGCTAACTTGGGAATATATCCCAGTTTTTGGTGATACATGAAGTATTAGTGAGCAACGATCATCTGTAATAATCGTGTAAATAGTTTCTTCGGCCTTAATATGGAAAGGCGATCTTTGGTGTGCATCTCTTCGACAGCGACTTGCAGCCATCTGCTATTTTAGTTTATTTTTGATAATATAAATCCTTTAAGGATGTCTAAGTAGTGTAAATATTAGTGTCTCCCCAAAAGGCTTTATTAAGGTATGTCTTGAAATTTTGTTATTTTAAATTATTGGAGCTCCTTATTTTGCATTGTGTACTGAGTGTTTGTTTTGGTTCAGAAAGGTTGACCTTGGAATAGATATGTCACCTATGAAGATGTAAATTTTTTGTTAAACTATATTTGTCCGGGGAACACTACTGTTTTTCTTCTTATTTTATTATTTGGCATCTGGCTAAGGCATTTTCTTCTTATAATTTTATGGTACTGGCCAGACGAATCTATTAACACTAGGCCTAAATTGGTTCATTAGTCGGTCGGTTTTTAGTCTGATCCGTTGCCTGTAAAAACTATTTGATCTCGTAGTGTCTTGAGTTTGTTTATATCTAGCTGTTTTCTCACTGGAGAAGATTTAATTTAAAAATGTAAATTACGCGTTTCACATAAATACGTACTGATGTACCTTCATCTGTTCTTGGTCGCCATGGTAACTTGTTGACAGAAGTGCATTGTGGGTTTTGTTTTCTGGCGTGTTTTGAAGTGCATGTTCTTGGGTCATGGTGATGTTGGTTAACTTATTTGTTTTAATTTTCCTTTGGTTTTCCTTTTTTGGAGTTTTCTTGGTACTCCTACGTTATTCTTTCGTTACCTTGTTTATGGTAATAATTTTGCGCTAGTTCTTTTTGATTCTCCAAGGCCCTCATGGCCCAGTTTGGGAATGTGTCCGGTGCTTATTTAGTGTTTTTTTTGGTTTGTAGCTGTTTATGCTCTTACCTCAAGTAATTTTTTGATATCGGCCTTAAATATTTATTATTTCTACAGTGAGAATTCTAGCTAAGATTTTATTTTATATTTAAATTTAGGCTCCCTGATGCATGTTCTGTTTTCTGGTGGAGGTGTTTTCTTTTTAAATTTTAACATTAAATTTTTATTTTAAATTTTTTATCTACTGTTGTGGCATTATTTCGTCGACGACAATTCCATTAGTTATTGGGGGGTGTCTGTAGAATAGCCTGTGCGTTGTCCCCTTGTCCACCTCCCTTCTACCCCTTTGGGTGCTCTTCTGTTGGGGCATGTCATCTGGAGGTGATTTTGCCGTGGAAGCGATGCGGACCTCTAAAACAGGTAAGTACCATCCACGCTGGCCATCCACGGTGTCAATTATCATTGTATCGTATCTCTGTATCTCACCGCATATCTGTTCCAATTGTTCATAGAACTCTTCCTTCTCATCCTCATCTTTCTCTTCATTTGGAGCATACACTGACAATATGGATATGTTCCTGAATCTTCCTTTGATGCGCAATTTACAAAATCTTTCATTTATGGCTTCATATTCCATAATACTAATCCTTACTGACTTGGATACCATAAATCCTGTACCACGTTGTCCTGTTCTGCTATTTGGACCACTATACAATAGTGAATATTCCCTTTTATCTATCCTTCCTTGTCCTTGCCATCTTACCTCTTGTAACGCTACAATGTCTAAATTAAATTTAGTTATCTCTTCTCCTATTTCATTCACCTTTCCTGGTCTCAACATCGTTCTTACATTCCACGTCGCAATATATAAATCTCTTTTCCGGAATCCAGGCCGAGTTTGTCTTCTGTTAAATCCGTCCTTCCGAGGCAATTGTCCTTGTTTCGTAACAGGTTCTTTTTTATGGTGTCGGGTTGTTAGCCCCACGTCCAACCCCCAACCTGGAGGGCCAGAGTATCCCGTTTAGTCTGGATCATCACCTTCGACCTGTCCGGCTTGGGAGACCCTACCAGTAGCTAAGCTACCGCCGGCATAGCTCTCAGGATCATTTGACCACTCAAGCTCCACCACCGCGTCAAGGTAAGGATACCATTAGTGGAGTCCATAATTCCAATGCCTCCGCGTAAAAAGTGATTTCCTCAATGTCCGAAATAACCGGAAACATTGACTGGACGAGAGAGAAAACACTATTCACCGATGACATGAAAGCTGGAAGCATTAAATCTTCAATTTTCCTTATTCCGATTCCACCGTAACGAACAGGGAGTGAGGCTAATGCCCATGATCTATTATTTAAATTTGTATTAAGAGTTGACTTATAAATAGCTTTCATGTATGCCATACGATAAATAAATAAATCCGCTTCTGATCTGCAACTGCAATCACGAATATCTAGGCTACATGTATTCCTATCTGAGATTATCTATTTGGATCCGCAACAGCGAATATGTAAATATATTTGTATTCGTGAATATCTACATGTATTTGCATCAGCGAATATCTTAGAAGTAGTACTCTCTTTCAGTCCTAAATCGCCTAGGCGATTGAAAATGTTAGGAGTCTGGTGCCCTATTGGGCTCCTGTCACTCCGATGTGAAATGGTACAGTGGAACGTAGTTAATTCGAACTTCTATAATTCGAAATCTTCTTCAATTCGAATTTTTCTCTTGGTCCCTAGCATTTTATATACAATCAATGCTAAAAAAAATTCCTCTCGGCACGCCGGAAGGCGGAGGTAGATTTCACCGGGCAAACTAGGGGATAGGCTATAATAGGCAAAATATGCAGGTTTTCGTAGGAGGATCAGACCTCATTTATTGCGAGAAAGTATTTTACAATTGGAGGTTAGTTAACATTTTGTCGTCTTTCTATGCATATTTTTAACATTTTACTGTCTTATGGGGATGGTAACCTTCATGTCATTTGGGGTTCATTTTTATACTTGTGATCACACTGTCCTTATGCAAGGTTTGGAACTAATGTGTAACTATCTAACAGTCTGTTACTTCTTCACGCAAAATTTTCCCGCAGAGATGTTAGTTAGTTCCTCAGTTTAGGGGCTGCGACAAGGTGGTCATGTAACCCCGTGTGCATTGCGTGTGTGTAGAATCTGTCTGATAAACGGTGTTATTTGTGATGACTGTATTAGTCTGTAATTCAGGTAAGGTCTGCAGACGGTCAATTTTAAGTAGTAGTACCTAATT
Source organism: Meconema thalassinum (assembly GCA_946902985.2). Classification (NCBI taxonomy): domain Eukaryota; kingdom Metazoa; phylum Arthropoda; class Insecta; order Orthoptera; family Tettigoniidae; genus Meconema; species Meconema thalassinum. The sequence continues at coordinate 69,501,136 of OX336399.1, read as the reverse complement.
TTGTACCAAATACTAACGACAACGACACCTAGCTGTGAACTTGGCTGCTAGATGCCACCGCAACCAGCAACTTGCAACGAACGTTGTAACTTCCCCTCCGAAGGAAAGCATGCTGACGCATTTTTAGCGCTCTTAGAAAATCCGGCGACTTTGGCCGGCTTTGAACCAGCGACCTTAGGCATAGAAGTTCAGCATGCTACCAGTTAGCCGCTTCCCTCATAGTCAGATGGAACAAGAAGTTCCGTGACGAACTAAAGAGCGTACTTTTCTTAAAATTAAGATTCATGCCATAGATTAATCTACAGTATATGAATTAAGTTTGTTGTCCCGAAAGGGTTTTTAATTAAATATGTAGATTCCCTTTTCTCAGCTTCCAAGCGGGACAGCAGTTAGAACATGGTCCACTCAGGTTCTCCTCGAGACTGGTATTTCTTGAATCAACTGAACACGAAGATTCCCAAATGAATGTTATTTATTATAAGTCGACCGACAAATAATACATTCACAATAATTTATATACAAGGCATATAGCCTAACTGCTTGGCAGTCTTGTCAAACAGAGTTACATTACTCAAAGTTACAAGCGAAGAAGAGGAAGAGCTGCCCTCGTGCGCCAAGTTAAATACTGGATGATCCATAGTGGGGGTTAAGAGTTTCTCTGAAGGACTAGCCAATCAGAAGTTTACTTCGTTTAGGAGGGAGTTGTCTCTCTGAGTGGGAGAAATAATGATGCGTAATATTTTGAAGGTTGCTTAAAATTCCTTCTAGAAGCTTCAGAACTCCGTCATAAAATGGCTCTCAAGGTTTTCTTAGGAAAGAGAATTATTTACTGGAGGTTTCCATGTCTTTAAATGGAGAGAGCTTGTTTTAGATTATCTGACTGGGATATCTTGTTTTTAAATGGGTAATGCTTGTAAAGGAAACGAGGGATTACAAGATTTGGCTTTTAGCTTTATGACTTGGTGGGGCGCTTTCATAAATGGTATTTCAATAGGTTTCAACAGGCTGGGTTTCCAATAATAATAATAATAATATAACTTAGAAACCAAACTCATTGGAACCCATAGTCCTAGGTTCAGTATTGGACAGGGAACATGATTCCTCCCCCCTTAGTGTCTTGCTGTCCTCAGCAACATTTACATTTTTCTTACTTCTAAGTTTTACAGATTTACATAAATGACACAGTTTTTGTCTAAATATAAACAAAATGATACATATTATAATTAATACAAAAATTATATTAATGGATGTAAATTGCCTCTTTGTGATATAAGTTGTAGGAATTGGCTTCAAGTCTAATTTTAATTTGGTTACATCAAGATGGGAATTAAGGAAGTTCAATTCACTTTTTATTATGGGTGTGTCATGGATATTCAGGATTGGGAAGTTGTGAACATAATTAGTAGGTTTTTGTTGCAGCGTTATGCCTATACTAGACATGGGGCAAGATTCGTTTGAAAACACTATTTGTGGACCTGAGAGTTTCAGAGAGCTTTGAGTCTCTTTGCATGTTTGTAAAATTATCTCAGGTGTTCTACTAAAGAACAGAATGTGTTCCTTATTTATAGGTTGGAATATTCTTATATCATTTCTTATGGAAGCATATTCACATCCGGCAGGATTTGTTAGATTACAATTGGTAATTCTAATATTATAGTACATACATACATATGACTGTGTGTTTTTCACACAAGGTGAACTGGACCATTTTAATGTGGGTCCCTGTAAATAATATTTTTCAGTCGGGATAAGGATTGCATTTTCAATGGTTGGTACAGGGGTGACGTCATACAATTGATATTGGCTTCCATCCGTGATTGGCATGGAGAGGATTACAATCATTTCCTCGTCCATTATAATTACCTGGGTTTTTGACAATTTTAAATTTTCGAATTGATGGTATTGATCTGCGTGAATCATACTTTTGACAGGGTAAATAGATTGTAAATGTTTTACTAAGTTTGTTAAGTCTTTTCTGGAGAATAATTTTACATTTGTCATCTCATTAAATGAGAGATAAATAGTTTCTTGCAGCACTTGCACTATCTTGTTATATTTATTGATGCACATTAAAACATATTGAAGGTCTTCCAGTAAGTTGATCTTGAAATCTTCTGTCTGGAGAATACCCTGAAGTACCCTCATGTTGCTGGTAACATGATTCATTTCATCGTAAAATTTTTGAGCAATTGAGTTTGCAAAAGATACCAATTTATTTATATGTTTAATCTCATTATTACGGCTTTGTTTTAAAGTGTCTAATTGACTTTGTAAATTATCCAAATCATCTTGGTCCAAATTACCAGAGATGAATTTAATTACTTTTCCTAAACCGTTAATTAGACCTCTCCTAGTTCTATTAGAAATGTTTGGTATTAATTTATTTAAATCCTTTTTAGTTTCTTTAGTTACTTCAATTAATTCATTTATTAAATAGGGAAAAGTGTTATTACTTTTTAATACTAAACTGGAGACAGTGTCATCAATATTATTATATGCCTCTTTTAAAGTAGTAAGGTTGAAATGAAACATGAATTTGTGGTAGTTGCTAATTATTACAACGGGTCCCCTAGGATCGGCGTAGAATCCTGGAGTTTTTACGGGTTCTGTGTGGATGATGGCATACCCTGGTAGGAATCTGCAATGGGAAGAATTTTCCTCTTAGGTTTTATATCACGGAAGTTTCGGACATGAGTTTTACCGTTTTTCATTTTACAATAAACTCGGTTTTCCTCGATTTTGGTTATTGTGCCTTCATTATATAAATTTTTGGATTTCCTATTTCTGGTTAGGGGATCCAAAACATAAACTACCTCACCTATTTTATAGGGATGTTCAAAGGTGGAATCTCTTGGATCGGGATTTCTTTCATTTAAAACTTTAATTTGGTTTGCCTGTCTTTGTATGTATTCATTGATTTTTGGTGACGGGGAGAAAATGTGGTCCAATGCTTTGTAGTATGGGCCATATAGGACATTAAATGGTGGTTGCTTGGTTGCTGTGTGAATTGAGGAATTGTAATTTGTGATTGCAGTAATTATGAGCTGTGGCAACCTGGTAAATTTATCATTATCTCTCGAAATTCTTAATTTTTCGAGGAGGGTGGAATTCAATCTTTCCACGGGTGAATTTGAGGTTGAGTTCAAAGGTGTGGTGGCATGGTACTCAATGTTCATAGCTTTACAGTATTCTGTAATTAAGCTATTTACAAATTCTCCTCCTTGATCATGAGTGATTCTTTTGGGATACCCATGGTGCGAAAAATAAATTTGTAATTGGTTCAGAACTGCCATAGCTGTACCATTAGCTAATACGTAGGCTTGTCCGTGCCTCTCATACTTATTTCTTTGACACAAATTGCATTGGTTAATTAGATTCCTGATCTGTTCTTTTAGATGTGGCCAATAGTACTTGGTTCGAAGGTGCTCATATGTTTCAATAATACCATTGTGATTTATTGAATGGTATTGCAATATCAACTGTTTTTGAGTTTCTGAACATTCTATGTCCTCTAAAAATTTTGATGTCCTGGTTATTATCAATTCTGAAGTGAATAATCTCTGGCATACTCTGATAAACGGAATCTCAAGTGTTACGTCATCAAAGTAGGCGGCGTACCTATTTGAGGTATTTATGACTTTAAGAAGGTGGCTCTTTAAATCGTCATAGAGATTTTTCTGCGTTACAATCATGACGTGGCGGGTAAATTTCTTAAATAATTTCTGTTCTAGAATCTTTGGAAATTCTCCGTACTTTATTATGATCTGGTTACGGTTCTGGTTCAAATTTCTTTCTGATATCTTTAAAGTGAAAATTGGGTCTTCCTGATTGGAATGTACAGTTTCATTATCCATTTCATGCTGGTATGTATCATCTCCTGGGATGGCTACATTAGAAACTGTTTCCTCATTTATATTCACTTGTATTCGTGAAAGTGCATCTGCGACATAATTAGTTTTTCCCTTGACATATTTTATGTCAAAATCAAACTCTCCTAACTTTATTTTCCAGCGATAGAGTCTTGAACTGGGATCTTTGAGAGAGAACAGCCATTGGAGCGGACGATGATCACACTCTACAGTGAAGTGTCGTCCCCATAAATAAGGCTTAAAATGTTTGCTACTCTCTACTATGGCTAACAGTTCTCTTTCTATTGTTGAATAATTTCTTTCGGCGGGATTTAAAGTTTTGGAGTAGTAAGCAATAGGATGTCCTTTCTGTGTGAGAACACTGCCTAATGCGAAGTCTGAGCTATCCGTGGTTAACACGAATGGTTCTTCAAAGTCTGGGTAAGCTAATACTGGCGCATTTATTAACAGGGTTTTTAGGGTTTCAAATGCAGATTTGTACTCGGGATTTTCTGCATCTATTTTGGTTCCTTTTTTCAAGCAGCGGGTTATTGGATATGCAATTTTGGCAAAATCTTTCAGGAACTTCCGGTAAAAGCCCGCAAGGCCAAGAAATTGTTTGATTTCTCTCGTGGTCTTGGGAATGGGGTAGTTTTTAACTACTTTAATTATTTCAGGGTTTGGTTTTACACCTTCTTGTGAGACAACATGCCCTAGGAAAGCTACTTCCTTATGAAGAAATTCAGTTTTATCAAGCTGTATCTTCAGGTTCACCTCTCGTAATTTTTGCATTACAAGGGTAAGGTGTTGTCTATGTTCCTCTAGAGATTTGCTGTATATGATGATGTCATCAATATACACAAAACAGAACTTGTAAAGAAAAGGGCGTAGGACGTTGTCCATTACACGCTGAAAAGTGGCAGGAGCATTTTTAAGACCAAACGGCATTCTACAATATTGTAGATGGCGATTATCTATAGTAAATGCTGTCTTTTCTATAGATCTAGGATCCATCTCAATTTGATGAAATCCTTGCGCAAGGTCTAGAGTCGAGAAATAGGAACTGTGTCCTAGGTTATCTAGGATCTCTTCTATCCTAGGAAGAGGATATTTGTCTTCAATGGTCTTTTTATTTAGCTGCCTGAAGTCTATGACCAATCTCCATTTCTTTTGTCCTGAAGCATCTAGCTTCTTTGGCACTATCCATACTGGATTACTATATGGAGATTCACTATGGGTAATTATCCCCTGATTAAGAAGTTTTTCTACTTCTTCGCTCAATACTTTCTTTAGCGCGGGAGGATATCGGTAATTTTTCTGATATACCGGATCCTCATCGGTAGTTCGAATGAAGTGCTTTACTGCATTGGTGAATGTTAAATCACACCCTGGATAGTAAAACACGTCCGCGAATTCAGAGCATATTTCTGATATGACACTTCTTTCTATGTCATTCATATGCTGCGTGCGGAGATATTCTTGAATCTCGCACTCCGAAATAGAATTTATTTCTAATGGTTGTATTGAGATATTTTCCAAAGGTTCAACTAACACTGGTTTACTAAACTCTAATTTTAAATTCGTTTCTGCAGGATACAAGACCTGATAATTTTCTGCATCGTGCTCGAAAGAGGTTTCAAGTGACAGGTGACTAGTGTGATAATTAAATAAATATTCTAACTCCTATTTGAATGCAAATCTTACATGCAGATTTAAATTGTTGTGTTATCTCGGGATATTTGACTGTACGTTAAGAGAGTGAATAATTGTTTCATTAACTTCCTATCCTCTCCTTCTATTTCTTTCCCTTGCTTCTTGCTCCTCATCTAAAATCTGTGCAAGCACTATAATTCTCCATCTGGCTACCAATAATCTTGCTGTGAATCCAACCTTTCCCTCATAATGTCGAAAGGCGTTTACCGTCCTTGCTACAAGAGTTTGTTGCAAATGTATTGTGTAGATTGGTAAGTTATACAACTTTTTAATACAATAGAACATTTCTTTTGGGTTTCCTATGCAACTTTCCAATCGATTTTGGTAAAATTTTATGGTCTCTATTAGCTCTGTGTCCATGTTCCTTAGTGTTCGGAACTTAATTGTAATTAGTATAAGAAAAGATTTGTGGGTTTGATTTTAGGTGAAGGATTAGCTTAATGTATTTTTGTTAGAGCGGAGTTAAAATTTGTGAATGTATTTCGCGTTGAGTGGCTTAGTGGTCGAGTTGTTGGAAACTGTTTTGGGATTTTTTTTTCAAATATTTACTATGAAGTATATAGCCTAAGTATATTGTGTTTTAGTCGAGTATGTAAAATAAAATAATTGAAAGCTTAAGCAAATTAATTAAATGAAATTTAGTTTAAATAGAGTTTCTTAAAATTAATTACTTGCTCGATATCGATCTAAAATACTACTCGCTTCTCTTTTCAATTTCGAATTTATGGCGTTAAACGAAACTTCGATAATTAATTGATTAGTTATATTAAAATAATTAAAGATTATTTATTTATTATCACTTGGTTAAAGGAAAAATTATTTATTATTATTATTATTATTATTATTATAATTATTATTATTAACTAAGAATAATACGTGAAATTGCCCCGTTTAGGTTTCCACGATATAGGAGGATAATACTTGATTTATTTATTTATTATTAATATTTATACTTTTAATATTAGTAGTGGAGTGGTGGTGCTTCTAACTCACTCCAGAACCCCCCTTGCTCTACTACTAAGCCTCAGCCATGTTAAATATCTCTCGAACGCATGGTCCGATTTTGACAAATGAGGTATCGTTGAACTCGGGATGACGTTATCTTTGCTATGGACTATTCGTTATATTTTTCAAATTTTTTTTGAAAATTTTTGTTTTTGAAACTAGGTGATAGTTTGAAAACTAAACATGATAGAACGTTGTGCCATAGCTCAAACGAATGGTCTTTATGCCCTTTATTTTCTATAATGAAACTTTTTTACTTTTATGTTTTTTTTGAAAACACTCGAATTTTGAAAATCCTATATTTTGGAAACTAGGAACTCTACAAAAAAGTTTGTTTGACGTAAATGAATGATCCCTACCCCCTCTACCCCCAAAATAAATTTCAAGTCTCTAGGATGAAAACCTGGAGGTAGTAGTGTGGAAAGGGTGGAGCTGCTTCCAAAAGCAAGTTGTGAGACCCTGCGACCTTGGAATGGAAGGAGCCATGCTAGGAGGGCGTGCTTGGATTCGTTTTTTTCGTCTCGTTGTGCTCTTTACGGGAATGTAGGTGTCGAAAAGGTGAAAATTTGGAAACACGGTCTTTTTGGGGTAAAACCGTGATTTTGAACTTTTTGCTATATCTCGCGAACCAATCATGCTAGAGGCATGAACGAGGGGTCCAAGGACTCGGGCTGACGTCCTCTTTGCTATGGACCACACGTTATATTTTTAAAAAAATTGGAAACTCGATTTTGGGGTAAACACGTGTTTTTTATGATTTTTGCTGATATGTCACGAATCAATAACGCTAGAGACGTGTACGAGGTGTCCTAGGACTCGGGCTAACGCCCCCTTTCAAATGTGGTAGATATTTTTTTCCAAAAAATAATTCACAAAGGGCCTAACGCCGTACATGTTAAAAAAAAATCTTTACCGTTACCTGTTTATAATGTTTATGAAGCGTGGTGGTTGAGAGAGACGATACGGCTGGGTGTGTGTGTTTCAATGAACCTGTCGCTGACCACGGTGGCCGTGTTCAATAGATCAATTGATACTTCGACGGATCGGTGTATGACAGAGCGAGCGTGCGTTTTCACACATTTTACCTTTAACGTGTAAACGGTGATGAGAACTTGATTCTATGTTGGTCGAAGCGAGTATCGAAAACAAACGAGCAGGAGGTAAAGGTCATTTGAGCTTATTGAAAGGCTCCGATCTGACTTGACAACAGGTGCAATGGAAAAAATGACCAAGACGCTTGAAGGTGAAATAATCTGACCATTGTGCTGGCAGGGAAGTGCGAAAGGCGTACACACATGTGTGAAACCACAGGCACGCTAAACCAGTGACATCCTGTCTTGCTTCGTACGTGACAAAATGCAAGTCCATGTGAAATTTGATCTACCGCAGGTGTTCGCTTGGGTGTTATCTGTCCACGTGCGCGATAACTGTTAACAAGTCACATTCTGTTTTGCTTCGTACGTGACAAAATGCAAGTTCATGTGAAATTTGATCCGGCGCAGGTGTTCGCCTGGGACGTTAGCTGTCCACGTGACCGATAACAGAATGGTCAAAGCGTGGGAAAAAATGATTATACATGCAACGTAGCATATATAAAGACATGTCGTTATCATTTCCACGCTCACTTAAGTGACTACCTTTGAACACACTGCGTTGCATGAAACCCCTGGTCTTGTTTAACAGTTTTGGTGTTGGTGGAAAATACTTAACCTTGTTGTGGGGTAGGTATATATTTATTTATTTATATATTTATTGATTTTTATATAAATACATGCAATTATTTATTGATTAGATAATTAATGATTTTATTTATTTATTTGTTTGCAGATAACGTGTATAGCAGATCTGTCGTGTGTCGGTGGGAAATATATTAAGGAAAGAGAAAGACAGACAGATAGAAAAGAAAACCATTTCCACACTAGCACACGAGACGGGAATAGAGCAAAGCATTACACGTCAAAGTGAGATTTGTTTTTTTTTAATATATAACCTGCTTGATTTTGTTTTGTTTATGAAATGCATAAACTATATGGAATGGATATACTTATGGTGGTTTATTTTATTTCTTTTTAGAGTGTTGGAAAACGCTTGACCTTTGTTAATAACCAGGAACGTGTGTGTTTGGGACCATTGTCAAGCAGTCTACAGCTGAAAACTCAGGTGAGAGTGTTCTTTCTAAAATAATGTCATTTGCTACTGCTACCGATAGCCTAACTTGGGAACCTCTAAACAGTTGTTTCAAATCGCGTGTGTGCTCTGGCCGCGTGGTCAATGTTAGAAAAAGTTTGATTCCCAAAGAATTTTTACAATCTTGTTTTGAAATTTTTAAAATTGAAATTTGTACAGCACAAAGGTTGCATACGGCTTTAAAAGTGAATACAGAACTGGTGTGCGATTTCATATATAAAAAGAAGGACGTGGAGCATAAAGAAACATTTTATATTTGCAGTAAAATGCAAGAGCTATTCATAGCCCATAATTTGGAACAGTGGTATGAAACCCACGTGGTGAATGCCTTGCTATCAAAATTTGATAAACTGCAACAAGGACCGAGTGGCCTTGCCTTAGACAAAATTCATCATTTGCAAATCAACATTTGTCAATTCAACCCGTTGAATGCTGGGTCTAGCTATATTAAAACACCACCAGCAATAGCTTCGAAAAAGGCTGTGGTCAATATAAAGAATCGTGACAATGATTGCTTTCTGTGGTCTGTGGCTGCGTTTTTGCAACCAGCACAACATAATGGTTGTCGACCAGGAATGTACAAGGCCAAGTTTGTTGAATTGAAACATACTTTAAATTTAACTCGAGTATCGTTCCCTATGGACTTAACCGAGATCCATAGGTTTGAACAAGATAACCAGGACTTTTCGTTCATGGTGTATGGCCTTGATGGTAATGAGATTGTGGGTCCTCTTTATGCTACAAAAGAACCGAAACGACACCACATTCATCTTTTATATTTATCTGTAGGAGAGGTGAATCACTATTGCCTAATTAAAAGCCTGAGTAGATTGCTAAGCAGACAAGTGTCTAAGCACGCTGGTGTAAAACATATTTGTGACCGTTGCTTGCAATATTTTAAAACCCCTACGCTTTTGGAACGTCATAGGGTGGATTGCGTTTCTCAGGAAGCGGTGAGATTGATATTGCCACAAGGGGACAAGGCTGTGTTAAACTTTAAAGACATTCATAAGCGTGACACTGTTCCCTATGTGGTATATGCAGATTTCGAAGCACTCACCACACCCATGGCGGGATGTGAACCAGATCCCACCATCAGCTCAACCACACCCATTCAAAAACATGAACCCTTTGCCATAGGATTTAATGTGGTGTGTGCCTATGACCCCACGCAATCCGTTTACAAATACCGTGAGGGGCCAGATTGTGCCAAATGGTTCTTGGATGAACTTGTCAAGTTGGTCGATCATGTACAGGAATTACTAAACCACCCAGTACCCATGAGCCTATCTCCAGAACAGCAGCAGCAGTATGAGCATGCCACGACATGCCATATTTGCGAAAAGCCTATTTTAAGTGGAGAGGAAAAAGTCAGAGACCACTCACACTTTACAGGGGAGTTTCGTGGAGCTGCGCATAGTAAATGCAACTTGAACTTTCCAGCTCCTCGTTTCATTAGTGTCTTTTTCCACAATCTGGCGAATTATGACATTCAGTTTTTGATTCGTGAATTGGGCCATGTCAACAAGGGCTCGTTTACCATTATTCCCCAAAACCATGAGCGTTTTACGGCCCTGACATGGTGGTTGGGCGACTTTAGCATTCGATTTTTGGATTCCTTTAAGTTTATGGCATCCTCGCTAGACAGCCTTGTGAATGGCTTGAATGAGGAGGAATTAAAAAATACTAGAATGCATTTTAATGATCCTGAGCAATTTCAATTGTGCATTCGGAAAGGTATATTCCCGTATGATTTCTGCAATAGCTGGGACGTGTTAAAGCAAAGAAAACTCCCACCACAAGAGAAATTTTACTCGAAACTAACACGCAGTACCGTTTCCGATGAAGACTATGCACATGCATGTCAAGTTTGGCGAGTGTTTGGCATGAACACGCTAAGTGAATATGCTTTGCATTACCTAAAACTGGATGTATTGCTGCTCACTGATGTGTTTGAAAAATTCCGTAACTTGTGTCAACACATTTACGGTCTTGACCCGGCTCACTATTATACGAGTCCTGGGCTCTCGTTTGATGCCGCTTTGAAATACACTCAAGTGGAATTGGATTTACTCACTGATGTAGACATGGTTCTATTTTTTGAAAAGGGCATTCGTGGCGGCTTTGTGTCACTTAACCAGCGCCATGCTGAAGCGAACAATGTCTACATGCATGATTATTCACCAGACAAACCAGAATCGTACTTAATGTACTATGACGTGAATAATTTGTACGGTTACGCCATGAGTCAGCCTTTGCCCTATGGGAAGTTTGCTTGGCTGACAGACAAACAAGTGTCAGAATTTGATGTGAACATGGCTAGCCAAGAAACAGGCCGTGGATATGTGCTAGAAGTGGATATTGAATATCCCTCATCCTTGTATGATGAACATGCCGATTTCCCATTCTGCCTTGAGCAAATGGTTCCCCCTGACAGTAAAGTGAAAACTGAAAAACTCATGGGCACACTTTACAACAAAAATCGGTATGTGCTACATATCCAAATGTTGGTGCAATGCCTCGCCCAAGGCTTAGTGTTGAAGAAAGTCCACAGGGGTATTTCTTTTGCTCAAAAAGCATGGCTTGAGCCATACATGCGACTCAACACAGAGCACCGACAAATGGCAACACAGCAGTTTGAAATTAATTTTTTTAAATTAATGAACAACTGCATCTATGGCAAGTCCATGGAGAATGTCCGCAAATACCGTGACATTAAATTGGTGAATGTCTGGGAGGGGCAGTGGGGTGCCCGGCGGTACATTGCCAAGCCAAATTTCAAATCGATCAAAATTATCGATGAGGATTTGGCTACTATTGAAATGAGTAAGACCAGCGTGACCATGGATAAGCCCATTTACTTGGGTCAAGTCATTTTAGACTTTTCTAAATCGGTCATGTATCGATTCCACTATGAGTTTGCCAAACGCCATTTTGAGGACGTCTCTCTTTTGTATATGGACACGGACTCATTCATTTACCACATTCGCCACTGCAACCCCTATGACGTCATGAGGCAACATAGTGACTGGTTCGACACTTCTTGCTATAGTGCTGACAACGTGTTTCAGCTGCCCATAAAGAACAAGAAGGAAATGGACGTTTTAAAAGATGAATGCGGTGATTCCATTATGACGGAATTCGTAGGTTTGGCTCCGAAAATGTATGCTTATCGCACACTCGACTCTAAGGAAGCCAAAAGAGCAAAAGGTGTAGGTAGAGCAGTGGTAAAATCGCTACGTGTAGACGATTACTTAGCGGTTTTACGCACTGGCAAAGCTATGTCTCATACACAGTGCAGGATACAATCCAGCAACCATCATTTGTATCTTGTGGAACAGAGAAAACGCACCCTCGCCTCCATGGATAACAAGCGTGTGTGGGCTGATGACCTGCTCACTAGCCTGCCCTGGGGTTATGATCGCAACGAGGAGGAGGTGTGATTTCACTGTTTAATCGTTTATGGGACATGGCTTTTTGTAACTTGTAGATTTAGAATTTTGTAAATATTGGTTTCTGTCATTGTAAATAGTAGATTTTGTAAATAGTGACAATTCACTTGGACCTTTTGCTCTTTAAAAAGTTCTATGCAACCTTATTTTTTTTAATTTTTTTGATTGGTAAATAGTCTGATTCTTTTAACGCTGTACAAAGTTGAGTTTTTTTGTAAATATGAAATAAGTAAGATTTTTAGTAACTTTAATAACTAGTATTTAATTATTTTTCGTAATGTAAATGATAAACTAAAAAGTTCTTTTGGGATGAGTGTGCATGTCGAGAATGTGCTTTTGGGAATAAATAAAGTGGTTGTGTTTGTTCCCAAAGACAGGTGTGAATGTATGAGTGGAGAGAGAAAACTGGTGTGTATGATTGACCAGAGCAAACACGATGAGGTAGGGTGGGGGGTAAATGGTCACTTATATACTCATTTTGTTTTCAATAGTTTCGTTTTTTCATTGAAATGTGGCAGTCAATAGACATTATTTTTGTAAAAACAGTCTTACCTGCAGTAGTCGTAGACCTCGACGTTTCTCCAAACACACATCAACACATTGCAGTATTATCAAGGTCAAGCACTTGCATCAACATCATTGTCAAATCTCAACTTTCGACATACACCAAATGGAAAAAATATGAAAACAGCAAAATGGAAATTCCATGTTTCCATATCACCAAAACAGCAAAACTTAAAACGGACATTTTAAAAAACTGGAAATGGCCATGTGTGAAATTTGAAAATTCAAAAACTTCAAACAGACATTGTTTAAAATGTGTCATCAGCAAAATGGAAAAATCCATATCATCAAAAACGTTAAACTTGAAACGAACGTTTTCAAAAACTGTAAATTGCAAAATGATTAATGACAGTGTGTGGAATTCATCATGTGTGAAATATGTAAAATGAAAAAATCAGCCATCAACATCACGATTTCTTAAAATTAAAAATAACAAAACATCGTGCTCTGGAAAACTTTTGTTTTTATTTCATAGTCATAGTGAATTGATAAAAGAAAAATAGAATACAAACAAATCCCAATTCCTCACTCCTCAATGTTTATGTCCATGCATTATCAACTTTCCTTTCATAGCACTCATGACAATCAGGGCTGCCATCCTTTCACCCACTGAGGCATCACTGGATGTGAAACGTTGTTTAGCTTTCTTTAATAACAATTTATCTGCCACATGTCTTAAACCAGGATGACTATGGCGATAAGAAAGGTCATGTTCCTTGCATGCTTGATCCAAAAGATTAATGGGTACATCACCACGTTGTAAACGTTTTTCGAGACGAGTTCCAGGGCCGCAAAAACGATAACCTGGAAGATGGATTTCGAAAGGTAAGTATTGAATCACTTTGTCAATGATGCCATTGCCAGTACAGGTCTGGCATATCCTTTTCCATTGATGGTAAAAAGGTTTGGTCTTCCTCCTCCTCTGTGGACGATGTTTGTGTTTGTTGTTGTTGTTGTTGCTTTTTCTCGCCATGACACCCGTAGAATGATTCAACAAAGTCTTTACATGGACTTTTATGACCGTGATACAGTTTCACTAGCTGGCAAGTCGCACACTGACGCATAGACGGTATTTTTGCCATGGCCACTTGCTTATGGTGATCGTAATCCGTACAGGGTTGCAATTCACTCAACACAGGATCTTGAGTCCATGATTTTGGTACATGTTGCCAGATTTCTTTGACCGCGTTGGCAGCCACATAATAAATGAACGACTTGGGCAGCGCCAAGAGTTCCTCTTTGGTAAAACTGTCTAGTTTCTTTTTGCACACAAAGAACTTGCCGATGGCTTTGTCCGTAGCATTGCCTTTCTCCATGGTATCACGTGCTGTAGATGTTTACACGTCGCTTGTAGAAATCTCACTGACGTCATTCACAGGTAAATCTTGAGTTATAATTTTGTTCAACAACTCCCAGCAGGCATGAGTGGTTAACCAATGAAAGAGATGCCACGCATGCGATAGGGCTGTATGGGTAATGTTGCCACAGGAACAAGTATCCATGAGCGTTTGCAGGGAGGGGCAGCCCAACTCCATGAGGTCGATACATTGGCAGTAAGACGCCAAAAATGGTTGCAACCATTGACGTTTTTCATTACCTTTCACAAATACCACATTGGCCGAGGACAAGTGTGCTTTCATAACCACATCCAAATATTTATAGGAAATGGTTCCCTGATTCCAGTCTAGTTGCCTATGATTTTCAATCCACTGGGTTTGTTTACGGTCTTTTTCACACAACAAATCAAAAGCATGGGGTGGTTTAAATAGCAAATGCGTAGCTTGTGATATCCAAAACGTGGTACAATCGATCACGGCCACTTGTTTAAATATAAATTTGTTGTCACCAATTTTAAACCCTTGGCAATCCACAATGAGTGTGCGCAACATGTTGACGCTTGTCTGGACCAAGTTCAACTGACGACTGACGGACGATCAGGTGTGATCATGGCATGGACTTACCTGCCATGCTAGTTCCAAAAAAGAAGGTTAGGGTAGGACAGTGGGGGCATGCAAAAAAATAAGAATTTAAGAATTACATCATTTTATTATCATTACACGTCTTACAGGCCTTTGTCATTTTGGGATAAGGACGATAGCAACTGATACAACAATATAGTCTCTTGTGTTTGTAACGTCCATAACACCGATGATGTCCCAATGTCTCTAAACTAGACGTTTTTGATGGTGAGCTGCTCACCGAAGCACCATGGATACCATACGGCCCACATGTATCGTAACTTGTTTTATTTTCATCACCCAGAGACACAAGTGAGGGATAGCTTGAATGACAGGGTATATTTCCCACTTTCATTCTACACAGGTAGGGGCAGGTGGGTGACCAGCGCTGATGTTCCTGCATGGGTTCATCGCCCTCCTGCCATTGGTCTATGATGATGGGACAAAAGGCACATTTCACTTCATCTCTTGTTTTTAAATAGTAGAATCCAGCAGCCGCCAAGGCTTGAGGGTTTATGAAAGGCACTGGCCACGTGGCAAACGTCTTGAAACGTTGTTCCTCAGAGTTTAAATTCATGGATGTGACGTCTCTTGAGGCTTTAAAGCAAGACATGACTGAGTGGCTTGACGTGGGATGACCTGTTATTTATACACTCGTCACTTGGTTGGATAGTGGATAATAGTTGACTTGTTTGTGATGAATAATCAGACAGTAGGCCGTCGTATTGGCTGGTACATTGTCATGCGTTTCAAAATCTAGTCGAATGTCGATATTGGATGGCTTGACAGACTCTTCCAGGTAAGAACAGTCAAAGACAATCAGTGGCGCTCTTGCCTTAAACGCTTGGGGTAGTAGCATGGGGCCGTTCTCTTTTTGATAATACGACCATCGAAATTTAGAAGACAAGTCGTACAGGGGGCCAAATTTATTTTTTGAAAAATCCAAATCCAGTCCTTCATAGGGAAACACAGCTCCGTTGAGGAAAAGACGTGCATTTCTCAATTGCAGGTGATCAAATTGCGTGGCATCTTTGGTTTGTTGATACTTGCGATTCGTTTGAAAACCCACAATCAGGTAGAGAGGTCTCTCTGTATAGCGAGCTGTTTTTACAGACCAACTGTGTGTGTTGGTGGTGGGCAATAGCGGATACTCATGGAGTGCCCAGCTTCTAAATTCCATGGGTAGAGGCATATCTCTCTTTACCATTTTGAGTATGTCCAGTTTTTTGCTATCGTTAAGGGTCACATGAGGCACTTTCCATAGCAAGCGTTGTAGTTGAACTATTGAATCGATGGGGGCATTGTCGGCTCCCTTGAGTGCATTATTATCACTCCTGTCTCTCACCAGATAAAGCACTTGCCTTGCGTTGACCACAATGCGTTGGTGATCTTCGGCAAAGCCTAGAATCAGTTTAAGAGGTAAATATCCAGTAAAGGTTCCATCGGTGTGTACCATCCAGTCATTGGTCGAGTCAGGACACCAACCTGCCATGCAAAGTGTTTTACCTTCTTCCTCACTATAAGAGGGGTATAGTTTCATGACACTGGAAATGCCCACATTTCGAGTGCTATCCACCACGATATCGTTAATGACATACCGCACTTCAGAAAACAGAAAGGCTAAACCATGGTTGGGCAACTTGGATGTGGTAGGTGTAGAGCCATCGGCTTTGGTGAGCCGACCTTCAATCTGAATGACACTTTCATGCGGTAGGGTGTAAATATCTTGGTTGTTGATAACAAATTGAATTTCATCATTGTTATTGAGTCCAGGTGTTTGAGCTTGATAGGAATGGAGATCAATTCTTACCACTCCTGGTTGCTCCTCGATGCGGTTCGCTATCTCTAGGATAGAATTCATCATGAGGGTTGACGTGGTAACCCAAATGCTGTAAAATCTGCTTGTTCTGAGATGTTAACGTGTATTCACGTGGCAAACAACTAACACCATTCCTAGACGGTGTTGTTGCTTTATACACAAACTTCATAGTGGTTTTAGCACCAACTTGTAAGTCACTGGTGTGGTAGAATCTAGATCAATGAGTTGTTGATCTCTATTGATCAGTCTTAATGTTATATTACTAATACTATCAACAGCCACAGCATGAAAAAGCACCACTGGAGGGTTTTCACGAATAATATAGCCATTGGGTGATGTCACAATAAAGTCATAAAGTGAATGCGATGGTTCCTGATTGGTGTACACTTGGCTAATAATATTACACGTCACCGACACATGATGGTCCTCAATGAATTTCACTTCATGGTCTGATTCATGTTTTTTGTTGGACTCCAACACACGTGGTTTAAATCCTAGTAATGGGCCAATGGAATCGGGGTGTGTTTTAAAGTCAATGTTGAAGGTAGAGAAAATACTGCAGCGATGAGTGTTGGTATTGCCTACAAGTTCAAACTTGTGCGTTCCGTCGAGAAATGACTTTAAACCATATTGATTGATCAACACCACATAAATGTGTTCATAAATATCATCGATCGTGTATCCACCAGAGTTCAGGGTGAGCACAGAATCATCATAGTAAAACTTGTTGTTCACATTTTCACGTATGTTGTATATTCGATTGTACGTTTCAAGAGAAACAAGTCCTAAACCATAGGGTTTTTCACTCAATTCGATAGGCTGGTAAAAGTCTAGGCTGACTTCAGGTCCACGTCCATGCACTGTAAACGTTTTACTTTCTGCCGACATACTGGTGGCGTTTTTGCTTATGCTGCGTCTTATATAAAAAAATTAAACACAAACGTCCACACTGTTGGCTGTTAAACGTTTGCTCACGTTTCACATTATAATATATCTTGATCCTGTTTCCAAAATAGGTCACTAGTTCCATGGGCGGGGGCAAATTCCCAAAACTGTCAAAGTACCATACCATGGATCCCTCTTTGACATAAGCTACATAATGCGTTCCTGGTCCTCGGTGATCATCCAAATTGACAACAGCACATTCCTGTTTCCAGGGTCGTGGGGGTAATTGGTTTCGCATAAACACACCTCGAAAATGAGAAAGCTTTAGTTGTTTAGCATAGCTTTCCACTTGTTGATGCGTCAGGGCATGTCTTGCTATGGCTGAGGTTAATTTTTTTTTTTTTAATATTTCGAAATGGTGAAATCCCAAATCCTTGTTGATAAAAGGCTGGCTTTAAATTGGCATTTCTAGCCCCCATGGCAATCGCTTCCATCGTTTCATTATGTCGCTGACTTTCTTTGAGTTGTTGCTTGCCCTGCTGCGCGGCTTTAATGGTTTTCGCCACTGCACTGGCACCGCCCAAAAGTGAACCTAGAGCAGCCAACCCGGCAAATAATGCAGGTAAAAATCCCGCTCGTTTTGGGACGGGAATCACTCGCCCTTGGTTTGAAACCTGTCGCCGACGTTTTGGAATAACCTGTCTCTGTGCTGCTCGAAGGGCTTTCCTTATGGTCAATACATTATTTTTTCTTTTTTTCTTTCGCAAGGGCTTGTCCTCGAATGTTGTAAGCCCAGGCTTTGCCAAGGACAAAGTCCTTTTTTTAGTCTTTCTCACTGCATACCTTTGTTTCACCATGATGATAATGACCAACAACCTTTCACAAGAAAGTTTAAATCACAACTAACGTCAGATGGTTATTTCATGGCTGTATATTCCAATTCCACATAAAGTGGGAAGTCGTTTATGGTTTTTCCCGCTTGCTTTTCATCCCATGTCAACATGAGATAAAAGGATAATTCGTCCCCTGCATTGACCATTTCATGGTTATGAAGCAACATTCTATGACCATTTATCTTTATTTGTAAATGGTTCTCATCAGGTATGGCATATTTGATGTGAATGGTTCCATCATAGTGTAATCGATAGTGGCTTAATCCTGAAGCAAGCACATAGGTCAAGTGCTGATCATGGACTAGCGGTAAATGGTTTCTCTCATTCAAAGGTTTTTCATTTGTCAGATACACTAAAAACACAGATGGGATAAATTTATAAAGCCTTTTCATTTCATGGGTCACGTAACGCTTGGTACAAACATCGTCTTCGTCTTGTGGGTCTTTCACGTGAATAATCCGATGGTGATTAGCGCTATAGCCATTCACCATAAGCTGTGGCACTTTGTCATAAAACTCATACACTTTGTTATCCACATACTTTTTCGTAGTAACGTCTGTAGACACTTGAGGATGTTTTACATGGGTTAACCGCTTTCCCTTAAAGTCATAATCTCCCTGTTTTGTGCGTGGCACTACTGACCTATCCACATAGTGTTTATTAGCAGGATCTGTTTCCTGTTTAGGATCATGTATGAGGACAGGCCTATCTTTGGCCATCAACGCACGTCCAAAGACATCCATCGTCAACCTGTAGTAGCAGTCTACTGTTTTTATGACAAGGCTCGGTGTCCTGTATATAGACAGCCGGCTAGCCTGTCTAAGCCTTAGTTGACATGAAGATTATTAAGCAGCAAGAGTCATTCCCCGTGGGGGACATGGTTTCCCATCTCTGTCCCACATCACGTGAACAACGCCATGGTTCACTGTTTCCATCTTCCATTCGCTGCATCATTGTGGGGCCTTCCGGCTGTGGAAAGACAAATCTTTTGCTAACGCTCATCACAGCGCCCAATGGTCTGCGTTTTCAAAATATTTATATTTTTGCAAAATCTCTCTACCAACCCCTCTACGTGTTTCTGGATCAAGTCATGTCTGGATTACAAAAAGAGAATATGGGTTATTTTACATTTTCCATGCAAGAAAATGTGATTTCACCGGATGAGGTAAAGCCTGATTCACTCATGATTTTCGATGATGTATCCACTGAACGTCAAGGCATCATTCAAAGCTATTTCAGCATGGGTCGACACAAACATATCGATTGCTTCTATCTTGGGCAAACGTATTCTAAAATGTCCAAACAGTTGATTCGTGACAATGCCAATGTCATTGTTTTATTTCGCCAGGACGAGAGGAACAGTCGTCACATTTATAATGAACATGTGAATCCGGATATGACCTTTCAAATGTTTACAGAATTGTGTGCCAAGTGCTGGAACACTCAACGTCATGCCTGTTTAGTGATTGACAAACAAAGTGAACTCAACCAAGGACGGTATCGCTTAGGGTTTGATCATTTTATTGCTATTTAAGGCCCTGTCTCATTCCCCATCAAGTCATTTGTCAAGACACCATGGCGTTAGCAGAGAGTCAATTGAAAAAGCATATTATTAAAGCAAAACATACTATTCGCCAAAAGTTTCGTCAATTGAAACAATCACGTGCCAATCATGCTTTGTTTATTCAGCAACATTTAGCACCTCCACTAAAAGCCATGTTGAAACCCTCTTTCAAGCCATCTGAAACGCTACCCACCGTTTCACAAGCCACGCAGACGCTGCACGAGGACCCTGAGGAAGAGGAAGAGGAACAGGAAGATTTGACTAGTGTTAGTGAAGTTGAGGATGAGGAGGAACAAGTGTTTACGCCTCAAAAAAAGGCTGCACCCCTTGCAGAGTTTTTGAGAAAAAAGAAATCCTTGGCCATGGTCGAAACACCTTGCCCTTCCAGAGCGTCTCCGTTTTCACAACTCTTGGCCACCCCTCAACATATAGCTCAACTGAAAACCATTTTAATAAAATATTATGGATCAACATTGGAACCCTATTTCACCGATCTATTTATTGGAAACACAGATACCACGTATGGTGTTCGCTATGAGAATGATAGTTTTAAAATTGGCGATTCATCCATTAAATTTGCTCGTACTAAAGCTGTCATTAAAAACATCAACTATAAATTAACGCCAGGACTGTTAAAGCTGCTCTTTTCTCGGACCCCCTCTTCCCATGATTATACGTCAGAGGACCTTGACAAATATAAATCCATTTTATTGGATACCCATGCTCACAAAAGACAGTATGATCCCACGCAACAAGTGAATGCCAATATATCTCAAAAATATAAAACCATCATTGCAAAAATGTTTCCCACCAGTCAAAGTACTCGTCGTAAAGCATCCGCTTCGGGAGTGACTTTTAAACCATTAAAACCCCTTGTGGATGTTACCTACTGGCACAATCCCAATAAGCTTGTCCAGCGGCTACAGTTGTTGCATGCTTCACGTCAAGCTGGCCATACCGGTCACGATTGGGAAATTCAAGAAATTGAACAAGAACTTCGAAATGCCAAAATTATTGTTTAAGCCCTCACCCATTAAAATGGGTATTGCTCACGAGTTGCATCGCCCAGCTAGGCGTCACTATCCGCGACTCAAGGTGATTTCACGAGGTGTGGATGAACTTTGGCAGGCTGACTTGGTTGAAATGATACCCTATGCTGGCGTTAACGACGGTGTACGCTATATGTTGACCGTCATTGATGTCTATTCCAAAATGGCCTTTGTTGAACCTGTGCGTCGAAAGTCTGGCCCACTAGTCACTAAGGCCTTTCAACATATTATTCAACACTCCCAACGTCAACCTCAGCTGCTACAAACCGACCAGGGGAAAGAATTTTTCAACAAGAACTTCTCCAGTTTTCTCAAATCTAAGGATATTCACCATTACACCACGTACAGCAATCTGAAAGCCAGTGTGGTCGAGCGGTTCAACCGAACATTGAAAACCCATATGTGGAAAGCGTTTACCGCTCAGGGCAGTTATCGCTGGTTGGACATGTTACCTGAGCTAGTGACACGTTACAATGACACCAAACATAGAACGATTGGGACCAAGCCACGTCTCGTAACTAAAAATATTCAGCGATTGGATAAACTGTTTAACCCCATAAAAACAGCTGATCCTAAACGTCACCGACTGAACATTGGGGATTTTGTTCGTGTGAGCAAATTTAAGTCTGCGTTCAATAAGGGCTACACGCCTCAGTGGGGGACTGAACTATTTCGAATTCGTCGAGTCAACTTGGACACTCCAGTCACCTATTTACTCGAGGACCTCAACCATCAACCCATAAAAGGTAGATTTTATCTCCATGAACTTCAGAAAACAGCATTTCCTCAGCATTATCTTGTGGAAAAAGTGTTGAAACAAAAAGGAAATAAACTCTACGTCAAATGGTTAGGGTTTAACTCTACGTTTAATTCCTGGATCAATAAATGACATGTTGTGTGAACCTGTGTACTTTTTATTTATTCACCCATGTTGTACACCACCTATAGCTCTATGTGTACAGCGCTCCGCGCTTCATGCATGTTCATACATGTTTGTCTTTCCCTTTCCTCCTGTGTTCTCTCATACATCACCCCCTCCCCTCTCCCTCCCTTCACCTCCCACCACTGCTGTTTGCAGCTCTTGCCTATCTATTGGTTGTGACATCATTCCGACAAGTTGCATCATACTTTTTACTGATTCAGCGATTCCCACGCTTTGAACATTCTCTTATCGTGCACGTGGACAGCTAACGTCCCAGGCGAACACCTGTGCCGGATCAAATTTCACATGAACTTGCATTTTGTCACGTACGCAGCAAAACAGGATGTAACTTGTTAACAGTTATCGCGCATGTGGACAGATAACGTCCCAAGCGAACACCTGCGATAGATCAAATTTCACGTCAACTTGCATTTTGTCACGTACGAAGCAAGACAGGATGTCACTGGTTTAGCGTGCCTGTGGTTTCACACATGTGTGTACGCCTTTCGCACTTCCCTGCCAGCACAATGGTCAGATTATTTCACCTTCAAGCGTCTTGGTCATTTTTTCCATTGCACCTGTTGTCAAGTCAGATCGGAGCCTTTCAATAAGCTCAAATGACCTTTACCTCCTGCTCGTTTGTTTTCGATACTCGCTTCGACCAACATAGAATCAAGTTCTCATCACCGTTTACACGTTAAAGGTAAAATGTGTGAAAACGCACGCTCGCTCTGTCATACACCGATCCGTCGAAGTATCAATTGATCTATTGAACACGGCCACCGTGGTCAGCGACAGGTTCATTGAAACACACACACCCAGCCGTATCGTCTCTCTCAACCACCACGCTTCATAAACATTATAAACAGGTAACGGTAAAGATTTTTTTTAAACATGTACGGCGTTAGGCCCTTTGTGAATTATTTTTTGGAAAAAAATATCTACCACATTTGAAAGGGGGCGTTATCCCGAGTCCTAGGACACCTCGTACACGTCTCTAGCGTTATTGGTTCGTGACATATCAGCAAAAATCATAAAAAACACGTGTTTACCCCAAAATCGAGTTTCCAAATTTTTTTTAAAATATAACGTGTGGTCCATAGCAAAGAGGACGTCAGCCCGAGTCCTTGGACCCCTCGTTCATGCCTCTAGCATGATTGGTTCGCGAGATATAGCAAAAAGTTCAAAATCACGGTTTTACTCCAAAAAGACCGTGTTTCCAAATTTTCACCTTTTCGACACCTACATTCCCGTAAAGAGCACAACGAGACGAAAAAAACGAATCCAAGCACGCCCTCCTAGCATGGCTCCTTCCATTCCAAGGTCGCAGGGTCTCACAACTTGCTTTTGGAAGAACCCCCCCCCCTTACCACACTACTACCTACAGGTTTTCATCCTAGAGACTTGAAATTTATTTTGGGGGTAGAGGGGGTAGGGATCATTCATTTACGTCAAACAAACTTTTTTGTAGAGTTCCTAGTTTCCAAAATATAGGATTTTCAAAATTCGAGTGTTTTCAAAAAAAACATAAAAGTAAAAAAGTTTCATTATAGAAAATAAAGGGCATAAAGACCATTCGTTTGAGCTATGGCACAACGTTCTATCATGTTTAGTTTTCAAACTATCACCTAGTTTCAAAAACAAAAATTTTCAAAAAAAAATTTGAAAAATATAACGAATAGTCCATAGCAAAGATAACGTCATCCCGAGTTCAACGATACCTCATTTGTCAAAATCGGACCATGCGTTCGAGAGATATTTAACATGGCTGAGGCTTAGTAGTAGAGCAAGGGGGGTTCTGGAGTGAGTTAGAAGCACCACCACTCCACTACTAATATTACTGCTTATAAATTACGGATTAATTCAAAAGAATAATGGCATGCGACACTTGTTCTAGTTTTGACGCGCACTCACTTTCTTTTGAAAGGCAAAATAAGTTATTATTGGTGCTCTTCCCTCAATTTTACTTTGAGTAATGAACCATGCTATAAACAAGCAACATATAAAGGTACACAAAAAAACAGGGTATTATGAATGTACTCACAGCCAGGAAATGATGATCAGCATGGACTGCATTCCGGTCTGCGTAGTCGGTTGGCTTCCTTCTGCGATGTCGTGCTATCGAAAGGCCCCTCTCGGAGTTGTCGGTGCGCACGTACAGCAGCTACGGATGGCGATAGATGGCGGTCAGAAGGCGCTTGTTTCAGCGTTGCCGGCTCACCTCCTCTCGCTCCGTAGTCGGTTGGGTTTCTTCAGTGTCGTTCGAGCGACCGAAAGGCCCCTTAACAGAGTTGTCGATTTACTCGGACGGCGATGGCGGTTGGTTGCTGTTGAAAGGCGCTTATTTCAGCGTTGTCAGCTAGCTTCCTCCCTTAAAGCTGGCTGGTTAGTTATGGACGAAAGGCCTCCAGCGAGGTTGTCAGTACCACTTCTTTCCAGTCGGCTTGGTTCAGATGATCAAGATGACTTCAGTATTCTCGGGATGATACTGGCTTTCTTGGATTGGTAACGAAAGGCGCCACTTGAAGTCTTGGCTTCTTTTGAGCGTTGTCAGTATACCTGGTCCAATCAGCACGTAGATCTGGTGGTGATCATGTATCAATCCCGGACGGGCCCCCAATTAAGTTTGTTGTCCCGAAAGGGTTTTTAATTAAATATGTAGATTCCCTTTTCTCAGCTTCCAAGCGGGACAGCAGTTAGAACATGGTCCACTCAGGTTCTCCTCGAGACTGGTATTTCTTGAATCAACTGAACACGAAGATTCCCAAATGAATGTTATTTATTATAAGTCGACCGACAAATAATACATTCACAATAATTTATATACAAGGCATATAGCCTGACTGCTTGGCAGTCTTGTCAAACAGAGTTACATTACTCAAAGTTACAAGCGAAGAAGAGGAAGAGCTGCCCTCGTGCGCCAAGTTAAATACTGGATGATCCATAGTGGGGGTTAAGAGTTTCTCTGAAGGACTAGCCAATCAGAAGTTTACTTCGTTTAGGAGGGAGTTGTCTCTCTGAGTGGGAGAAATAATGATGCGTAATATTTTGAAGGTTGCTTAAAATTCCTTCTAGAAGCTTCAGAACTCCGTCATAAAATGGCTCTCAAGGTTTTCTTAGGAAAGAGAATTATTTACTGGAGGTTTCCATGTCTTTAAATGGAGAGAGCTTGTTTTAGATTATCTGACTGGGATATCTTGTTTTTAAATGGGTAATGCTTGTAAAGGAAACGAGGGATTACAAGATTTGGCTTTTAGCTTTATGACTTGGTGGGGCGCTTTCATAAATGGTATTTCAATAGGTTTCAACAGGCTGGGTTTCCAATAATAATAATAATAATATAACTTAGAAACCAAACTCATTGGAACCCATAGTCCTAGGTTCAGTATTGGACAGGGAACATGATTTATGAACCTATCTAGAATAATGACGAAATTAAGTGGGTAATATCGAAATGTCTTAATTAGTTCGAAATAAGGTATACTAGGCATAATGTAGCCTAATAGAGCAATACAGTTGGCAGCTCAGGTGACTGAATACATTCTTACTTCCATCTCCTAAGGTATAGAATAAAAAATGTGGTTGACGTTCAAAGGACGTTACATGGATTTAGACATTGGATCTATTAGTACACGTAAAAGCATGTTGGCAACAATGTCATGCGAGTGCTGGTCAGAAATAATCTGAAATATTATATCTTTTTGTGCCAATTTTGGATGAAATCCGTTTGTTGGTATAGAAGTTACATGTATTTAAAAATTGGTCCTATCAGCAGGCTTAGAATCATGTTGGTAGAACTGACGTATATAAGTTACTCCAAATTAATGTAAAATGTCAGGTAATTTACGTGTGCATAGTTTAAAGCTGTCGGCTTGCATACTTTCTGATATATTTGGATACAAAATAGGGAGCAATTATTAACTGTTGGCAGCCCTGGTGGCTCTTAAGAATACACTCCGTCATATCTGTTTATATACACATATTACATTCAAAATTTGGTTGAAATCCAATTGATAGTGTAGAAGTTATATGCATTTAAAAATTGGACTTATCAGAAGACTTTAAAATATTTTGGCATCCCTGTCATGTGAAGTAAGAAAATTCTATGCGGCAATTGGTAAAATGGGGAAAGGTTTCCAACCTAGGGAAAGAAGATGCAAGGATAGACAAGGGATGATACTGAATGATGAGAACAAAGTGTTAGATAGTTGGTCTGAACACTTTAAGGAACTTCTAAGTGAAAGTGTAGAGCCAGAAATTGAACAACATATGCAACAAAACGAGAGACAAGAAGTAATTAGATCAGAATCAGAGAATGAGGAGGCAAGTATTACGAGTCCTACAGAATCAGAGAATGAGAATGCAAGTATTATGAGTCCTACAAGATTTGAAGTGGCAAATGTAATGAAGAAAATGAAAAACAACAAATCACCAGGGGAAGACAGTATAGTAGCAGAAATGATAAAATATGGAGGAGCGGCATTGGAAGATAGAATACATAAACTATTGGAAAGAATATGGGAAGAAGAGAACATGCCAGATGGATGGAGGGGAGTAATAATATGTCCTATATTTAAGAAAGGAGATAAACTAGCATGTGAGAATTACAGAGGAATTACTCTATTGAATGTTATTTACAAGATCCTATCAGGTATCCTGAAAGAAAGAATGAAGATATTTTCAGAAGAAATTCTGAGTGAATATCAGTGTGGTTTTAGACCCAACCGGAGTACAACGGATCAAATCATTGTAATTAGGCAGATGATGGAAAAGTTTTATGAACATGATATTGACCTCCACATGCTCTTTATAGATTTTAAACAAGCTTTCGATAGTGTATGTAGAGAAAGACTATATGAATTACTAGGAGAAATGAGGATACCTGGAAAGATAATCCGGCTAATAAGGATGACACTAGATAACACATGGGCACGAGTGAAAAATGGAAATAAGCTGAGTAAACCCTTTACAATTAATATGGGTGTAAAACAAGGAGATGGATTGTCTGCAGTACTCTTTAACCTTGCACTACATAAAGCAATCAGTAAAGTGGACCAGGGAGACACTATTTTTAACAAATCAAGTCAGATCTGTGCTTATGCAGATGATGTAGTGATCATAGCAAGAGAGAAGCGTACACTGAAAAGAGTATATTTAGAATTAGAGAAAGAGGTTAAAAATATTGGGTTATTAGTGAATGAGAGTAAAACTAAGAGCATGGTAATGTCCACATCTAACACAAGAAGAGCCCCGCATGATATTAAAATAGGCGATAAGACATTTGAGGGTGTGACACAATTTAAGTATCTAGGAGTACTTATTAACGACCAGTGTGATATGACAAACTGTATTAAAGATCGATTACAGGCTGGAAACAGAGCATACTATGCAAACATCAAGATGCTCAGGAATCAACTTATATCGCGAACAACCAAAATGAAGATATATAAGACAATGATAAGACCAGTAGTGACCTATGGCTCTGAAGCTTGGACATTAACTATGGATGATGAGAATACTGTGAAGTGTTTTGAAAGGAAAATACTGCGAAGAATATATGGCCCTGTTAGAGAGGAAGATGGATGGAGGATACGATATAACCATGAACTAAACGAATTGATTGGAAAACAAGATATCGTAAAGTTTATAAAGGCACAGAGAATCCAATGGTTGGGACATATAGAGAGGATGCCGGAGAGCCAGATGCCCAAGAGAATGTTGAAAGGGAGGCTATTCTCCAGGAGGAGGAAAGGACGTCCTAAGAAGAGATGGTTGGATGGTGTGACTGCAGACCTCGTCGCAATGGGAGTGAGAGGATGGAGGAGCAAGGCGATGGATAGACCAACATGTAGAGCAGTTGTCCAAGAGGCCAAAACCCACCCCGGGTTGTAGCGCCATGGAGTAAGTAAGTAATGGAATTATGGAACTGCCAGTTTAGCGATCCATCTATCCCTTCAGCTCCTGCGTTGGGACGGTCTCGTTTGCAAAAAATAATGGACACACTGGAATTTCACTCAGATGAGGAAAAGGCTAGTTTGAAGAAAGAATAGAATTCATGGTTAAATGCCATCCCATCGAGAACAATAGGAACATTACTGGACAACAATAGTTTTAGGATATCGATGTCTCTCCGCCTTGGATCAACGCTTTGTAAACCTCATACTTGTGTCTGTGGTGAGGTCGTTTCCACGTGTGGTACACACGGTCTCTCTTGTAAAAGGAGTGCTGGCCGACATTCTCGTCATTTCTCGATAAATGAAAGGCTTCGGAGAGCTTTCGCTACTGCAAAATTCCCGTCAATTTTTGAACCATCTGGAATTTGCAGAGACGACGGTCGCCGCCCTGATGGGATGACCATAATTCCGTGGTCGAATGGCAAATGCCTAGTCTGGGATGCAACGTGCTCAGATACGTTGGCTCCTTCCTATGTCTCATCATCGTCAAAAGAAGCAGGATCTGTAGCTGAGATCGCCGTCACTCGGAAGCACAACGAATATAGGAAGATCATGGAGGACTATATTTTCGTGGCCTTTGCTGTGGAGACAATGGGTCCTTGGGGTGAGGACGCAATAGATCTAGTAAACAAGCTAGGAAGAGTAATAGGTGGAGTCTCTGGTGATCCTCGTTCCAAAACCTATTTGATGCAGAGAATCGGCATAGCGATTCAAAAGGGAAACGCAGCCTGCGTTATGGGTTGTGGGCATTCTTGAACTAGGTGTCGAACAGTCTGTCTTTCAGCACCGCACTCGCAACATGATGAAGATCTTTTCCTCCGCTTGTACAGGAGATCCCCGCATACACCGTGATTGGTCCGGATTCTTTTTAATTTTGACCAGGTCTTTCTAGGCTGAGTGAACCCTGGCACCTTCTCAGTTATGCATGGCATTACTGAACTCTCTGGAGGGGCAAACGAATTCCAATCAGAAGACCATCTCTCAGTCAGGTTGAATTTTTTGGTTGCAAGATTCTCCGTTGTGCAGATAGGTGAATGTCTTGAACGTAATCGTTTCACATGTACAGTAGATCAGCAATGTCTCCATGGATAGGTTGTTGTTTGTTGGTCTGGATCTTTCTATATTCTCTTCTCAAAATGTTGCATCGCCGCAAATGAGGTGGTGGGATATGGCTGAGAATAGGAAGCCATTGTGTAGGAGCTGACATAATTGTTCCTGTTATCATGCGCATGGCAGAGCCTCCATGGCTTAAGTGGTGGCACGCCGGCCTCTCACCGCTGGGTCCGTGGTTCAAATCCCGGTCACTCCATGTGAGATTTGTGCTGGACAAAGCGGAGGCAGACAGGATTTTCTCCGAGTACTCCGGGTTTCCCTGTCACAAATTTCATTCTTGCAACACTCTCCACTATCATTTCATTTCATATGTCATTCATTTAATCATTGCCCCAGGGGCGTGCGACAGGCTTCGGCAGCCGGCACAGTTCATATCCTCGCCACTAGATGGGGGCTTCATTCATTCCATTCCCTGACCCGGTCGGTCGACTGGAAACAGACTGTGGATTTTCATCATGCTCATGGTGTTATTCATTTGTACATCTATTAATCTTACATGCGGACTATTTATCCACACCGGAGCACAATACTCAGCAACATAATAAACGACTTGATTTTATCCGCTCAGTACGAAGTAGAGCATGGAGTATAATAGAGCTAACCTAGGCAATGCAAACCAGACAGTTTGGAGCTGGAGCCAAAATCAAAATAAACCGTACAGTTCTCTCTCTCGCATTAGGATAACCATGGTCTAATCCTCGGCAGTCGGTTGCACGTCCTATGCTTTGTGTTGGAACTACTGTCGACCAAAATATTATGTGTACTCGAGTAGGAAGGTTATCTGTGAAGTAACCAATAGACCTACATAAAATCCAATAACATCATCATTTTCGTCGTTCTATTTTACGTTAGTTCATGTAGGTTTGGAATTTTTAATTTATATTTTAATATTTTTATCGCAGTTGGAACACAAAACGTGCCTGTTTTTAAGCGTGTTTCAACCATGCGTCACATTTAAGAATTATTATCTCACAAACCCGTCATCAGATCGAATCCAAATTTTAACACAATATACATTGGAATGTTGTATAACTGGTTTATTAATTTTAAAATTTTGTGTGTCCAAGAAACAAAGTTGTTATCATTTCTGTAAGGTAACTTTTTCTCGGCTCGGGGTCGTTGGAAAATATAGTTCTTGGTCACGTTGTTATCCTTATACATCAAAAAGGTATGCTTATGATTTTGAAATACGTAAATTAATTCACTTATTTTCTATCGGTTTGTATTTTTACGGGGAATTAAGACAAGGTTCACCAGTTAGCCGCTCCGGTGAAAGCTGTACAGCGTTGCCAAGATGGGCTCCATCACGCGTCATGGCGCGCCTTGCTCGGAAGTGATGGGCTCCATATCAGCAACGCTGTACAGCATTTCCCGGAGCGGCTAGCTGGTGAACCATGTCTTAATTCCCCGTACAAATACAAACTCGTCGCCTCCGTAGCGTAGCGGTCAGCATGGTTAACTGCCGCCCCGGAGGTCCTGGGTTCGATTCCCGGCTCTGCCACGAAATTTGAAAAGTGGTACGAGGACTGGAATGGGGTCTACTCAGCCTCGAGTGGCCCAAATGAGTAGAGGGGGTTCGCTTCCCCCTCAGCCATCCTCGAAGTGGTTTTCCGTGGTTTCCCACTTCGTCTTCGGAAAAATGCCGCGATGGTAACTTCTTCAAGGCCACGGACGCCTCCTTCCCTCTTCCTTGCCTATCTATCCTCACCATCCCTTACCTTCCCTCACGAGGCCCCTGTTCGCTTTGCAGGTGAGGCCGCCTGGGCGAGGTGCCAATCCCACCTCACCAGTTGTATCCCTTCCGATTCGATGTTCCCAGCTCTAGGACACTGCCCGCAGAGGCGGTAGTAGTGAGTTTCCTCGCTGAGTCCGTGGGTTCCACCAACCTGGAGGGTAAACGACAAAAAAAAAACGATATAAAATAAGTATAAGCATAAATGTTTGATGTATAAGGATTATAACGCAACCAAGAACTACATTTTCCAACGACCCCGAGCCGAGAAAAGTTACCTTACATAAATAATAACAACTTTGTTTCTTGAACACACAAAATTTTAAAATTAATAAACCAGTTATACAAAATTCCAATGTATATTATGTTAAAATTTGGATTCGATCTGATGACGGGTTTGTGAGATAATAATTCTTAAATGTGACGGATGGTTGAAACACGCTTAAAAACGGACACTTTTTGTGTTCCAACTGCGATAACAAATATTAAATTATAAATTAAAAATTCCAAACCTACATGAACTAACGTAAAATAGAACGATGAAAATGATAATGTTATTGGATTTTATATAGGTCTATTGGTTACTTCAGAAACAACCTTCAAACACGAGTGCACATAATATTTTGGTCGACAGTAGGAAATTAAATACGATACTCATTGAAATAAAATATTCGAATGAGACACACAAACTATTATCTGATACAGGATAAAAGCAGTCCTTTGAATTCTTGAAGAAGAGAGTCATAAATATTCGAGATACGCTATGTCACTTTTTCACACTCTTAATCGATAAGAAATACATTTAGCTTTCCCGTCGGCGCAGCTGTGTGTTATAAACTGTAATGTGGTTTCTAACTCATCGCTGTGCGAATGTGATTACTTAATTGTAAAACATTTCTCATCATCGCTTAATGGAGTCAGATTTAAGCTTGAAGAGATTCATGTTTGAGAGTAGAAATATAAATTTTATAAACTATTGTGTTGGTAGCAGATATCAGAGATATGACTGAGTATGGGCCAACATTTACACACGACAGGGAGGCCAAGATATTGAGCTTTGGAGTCCGAGATGTACAGGGTTAGGCGAAAAATGCCATCTTATGGTTAGCAGCTGGTGCCATCCACTGCAACATTAATGGATATAGACAACCCTATGGCATGCAGCATTTATGGTCCAGGACTCAGAGCCATACGTGACGATAGGAAATACCAAAACTTGAACCAGCCGTTTCTTTTTTCCTTGGTAATATGATGATCTTTCATATTCTTGTTAGACTAGATAGTGCTTTCTTAGCCATACCTATTCTGCGTGGCTGGAAAAAATAATTGTAGAAAAATAAAATAAAACAAGTAGTTCCGTGAAGAACTATACAGCCTATTTTCATATATCCTACTTGTGTTAATTGCCACTATCAACATACAAAATTTCAGTTTGATTGCGGTAATAGATTCGTCGATATTGAGAACCGACTAAATATTGCGGATGGTCGCCATGTTGGATTTTCTTAGAGTTATGTACTGTTACATGAAGATTATTGTGTACGTGTAGTATTCAAACTTCAATCGCATGATTAGGACACAAGAAGTAAAAACGAGATTTAAAAATTTCGCGCTGCAGCCATCTTGTGGTTATGGAAACAATTGAAAAAAATAGATACCAGTGGATTAACATTTGTATAAGGATTTACTGTACCAAGTGTCACTGCACTCGGATAGTTAAATTACGAGGAACGACCATGTGAATATTTGTATTTCGCGTCGCCGCCATGTTGGATTTGTGATAACCAGGTAATTATAAGTTCTATAGGTATGTTCATAGGGAAAAATCAGTTTGATTGCTGTAATAGATTCGTAGATATAGAGATCCATCTAAATATTTTGGATGGTCGCCATGATGGATTGTTATATGTATAGTCCATAGAGTCATGTACCATTAAAGAAAATTATTGCGTAGGTTCTTTATTCAAACTTTCAATTCGATCGCATGATTACGACACAAGAAATAAAAACTTAATTTAAAAATTCCTCTCGGCACGCCGGAAGGCGGAGGTAGATTTCACCGGGCAAACTAGGGGATAGGCTATAATAGGCAAAATATGCAGGTTTTCGTAGGAGGATCAGACCTTATTGATTGCAAGAAAGTATTTTACATTTGGAGGTTAATTAACTTTTTGTTTCGTTTTTGTATGCATATTTTTATCATTTTATTGCCTTATGGTGATGGTAACCTTCTTGTCATTTGGGGTTCATTTTTATTACCCTACTTTTCACATTTTGCAAAAATGAGGAAAAAGTAGACTTATGAGATCGGGCAAATGTGTGTCTGTCTGTCGGTCTGTCTGTCTGTCTGTCCGTCTGTCTGTCTGTCTGTCCTTCTGTCTGTCTGTCTGTCTGTCCTTCTGTCTGTCTGTCTGGCTGTGTGTGTGTGTCCCCCTATCAACTCCAAAACGGCTGCAGCAATCGAAATAAAATTTGGTAGGAGTAAAGATCTATATCTGAATATCTCACGGCCATATTTGAAAATGATGTCAGTGCTACCAACTGCTAAAAAATCGCAATTGAAATTTGAGCTCCATGTTGGATATCTTGGAAAGTATGAATGGGAGCTATTTCAAAATTGGCACACGTACAGATCATAATATTTCAGTTAATTTCCTGGAGGCCAAACATGGCAGTGTTGCCAAAATGATTATAAGCCTGCTGATAGGTCCAAATTTTAAATGCATATAACTTCTACACTATCAATTGGATTTCAACCAAATTTCGTACGTGCTATGTGTACATAAACAGATATGACTGAGCGTATTGTTAAGAGCCACCAGGGCTGCCAACTGTTAATAAATGCTCTCAATTTGTTTTAATCCAAATATCCATATATCAGAAAGTATGCAAGCCGACAGCTTTAAACTATGCACACATATAGTACCTGACATTCTATATTAATTTGGAGTAACTTATATACGTCAGTGCTACCAACATGATTCTAAGCCTGCTGACAGGTCCAACTTTAAATACATGTAACTTCCATACTATCATTTGGATTTCAACCAAATTTCGTATGTGCTATGTGTACCATAACAGATATGACTATGCGTATTCTAAGGAGCAACCAGGGCTGCCAACTGTTAATATGTGCTGTCACTATTTTTGTTACCCTAATATCAATATATCAGAAAGTATGCAAACCAATAGCTCTAAACTTTGCACATGTATAGTACCTGGCATTCTAGACGTATTTGGAGTAACTAATATACGTCAGTGCTGCCAACATGATTCTAAGCCTGCTGATAGGTCCAATTTTAAAATGCATGTAACTTCTATACTAACAAATGGATTTCATTCAAAATTGGCACAACAATAGATCATATTATTTCAGATTATTTCTGACCAATACATGCATGACATTGTTGCCAACATGATTTTACGCGCGCTGTTAGATCCAATGTTTAACTGCATGTAACGTCCATGCTATTCATTGGACTTCAAACAAATTTTGTATTTAGTACCTTAAGAGATGGAACTAAGAATATATTCAGTCATCAGGGCTGCCAACTGTAGTGCTCTATTAGGATACATTATGCCAGGTATACAGTATTTCGAACTAATTGGAAATTTCGATATTAGCAACTTAATTTCGTCATTATTCTAGATAGGTTCATATTCTGTAGAATAATCATTGGCATGAAAAGTAGGCTGTATAGTTCTTCACGGAACTTCTTGTTATACTTGTGATCACACTGTCCTTATGCAAGGTTTGTAACTGATGTGTAACTATCTGACAGTCTGTTACTTCTTCACGCAAAATTTTATCTCCCGCAGAGATTTTTGTTGGTTCCTCAGTTTAG
Organism: Meconema thalassinum; assembly: GCA_946902985.2. NCBI lineage: Eukaryota > Metazoa > Arthropoda > Insecta > Orthoptera > Tettigoniidae > Meconema > Meconema thalassinum. Next base: position 69,466,633 of record OX336399.1, on the reverse strand, counting down.
GGGCTGCGACAACGTGGTCAATTAACCCCGTGTAGGCTTACATTGGGTGTGTGTAGAATCTGATAAACGGTGTTAATTGTGATGACTGTATTTGTCTGTAATTCAGGTAAGGTCTGCAGACGGTCAATTTTAAGTAGTAGTTCCTAATTTTGTACCATATACTAACGTCAACGACACCTAGCTGTGAACTTGGCTACTAGATGCTACCGCAATCAGCAACTTGCAACGAACGTTGGAACTTCCCCTCCAAAGGAAAGCATGCTGAGGGATTTTTAGCGCTCTTAGAAAATCCGACGATTTTGGCCGACTTTGAACCAGCGACCTTGGGCTTATAAGTTCAGCATGCTACCAGTTAGCCGCTTCCCACAGAGTCAGATGGAAAAATGAATGTGATCTCGTGCGAAGGCGTTGTCTTGGCATCCTCTGATAGCTCATCCCTCATCAATTTAGAAGCGTTGTCATGGTAACCTCTGATGGCACTTGGCATTTTCTTTAATTCCGAAATAATTTTTCTCCTCCCTTGGCGTAATGGTAGGTCAGATCAAAAATTCTTTCAGACAAAGTTTTAGGTAATTATTAGGGGAATATTTTCCATTTAGTACGGTTTTGATATTGTGCCTATTAAGAGAGATATGATTAATGTTTCCCGAAAACCCACTTTTTTCCACCCCTTTGGTCAATGTTTGGTGCTATCAAAAACTTTTCAAACATACATTTTTGGCACTTATCCGACACATATTATGAAATTTGAATGGATTCGATATTTCACGAATCAAGAGAGTTATAGCGGTATTTCACTTTTTTTAACCCCCCCCCCCCCCCTTCAACCGATTTTGGCCATTAACGAACTCGACCGAGATTTTAAGGGGATACATATTATGCAAAACATTCAAAGTGATTGGTGCAAAATTACGGCAGTTATCGTGTCCACAAGAAACTGATATATATGCATATATATACACACATATATATATATATATATATATATATATATATATATATATATATATATATATAAATAAACTTTTGAACTGACGGTGGTTTGGGGGTTTGGGGGATGTGAAACGCGAAGATATGTCGAAATTTTCCGGAAGTCGAAACATGGCACCCATTGCAATGGTTAGCTTTCTGATGAAATCTACCTAAATTGCAATAGTTAGCTTTCTGATGAATTCTACCTAAAATAGGCTACATAATTAAAAATACTACCATCAACGACACCTAGCTGTGAACTTTTCTACTAGATGCCACCGGAACCATCAACTCGCAACGAACGTTGGAACTTCCCCTCCGAAGGAAAGCAAACTCAGTTTTTTAGCGCTCTTAGTAAATCCGACGACTTCAGTCGGGTTTGAACCCGCGACCTTGGGCATAGAAGTTCAGCATGCTACCAGTTCCGATACCGAAGTCGCTTCCCACAGACAGATGGAAAACTGAATGTTATCTCGTGCAGTGGCGTTGTCATAGCAACTGCTGATGGCTCATCCCTTATCAATTAAAAGTAAAATTGTCATGGCAACCTCTCTTGGCACTTGGCATTTTCTTATAATTTAAATCATTTTGCTCACCCCGTGGCGTAATGGTGCGTCATAGTAAAAATTCTTTCAGACAAAAGTTTTAGGTAATTATTGGAGGAATATTGTCCATTTTGTACGGTTTTGATATTGTGCCTATTAACAGAGATATGATTAATGTTTCCCGAAAAACCCACTTTTTACCACCCGTTTGGTCAGTGGTTGGTGCTATCAAAAAACTTCTCAAATATAAATTTTAGGGCCTTGTCCGACACATAGTATGAACTTTGAATGGATTCAATATTTCAGATATTAAGAGAGTTATAGCGATATTTCACTTTTTCGAAAAAAGCCCCCCATTTTAACCCCCTTCGACCGATTTAGCCCAGTAACGAACTCGACCGAGATTTCATAGGTATACATATTCGGTAAAAAATTCAAAGTGATTGGTGCAAAATTACGGCAGTTATCGTGTCCACAAGAAACTGATATACGTATATATACATAAATTATATATAAACTTTTGAACTGACGGTGGTTTTGGGGTCTCGGGGATGTGAAACGCGAAGATATGTCGAAATTTTCCGGAAGTCGAAACATGGGACCCATTGCAATAGTTAGCTTTCTAATGAAATCTACCTAAAATAAGTGTTATAATTTCTCCCTTAATTATATTATTATTAGTATTATATTATGGCGTACAACGACGAGACAAATCCCCTCGGTGCCAGAAACAAAACTCCGGGGCCCTAAAGGGTCCTCGAAAACTACATTATAAGGCTCTAAATCGAACAGTTTCTGAAATATTCCCAGAAAACTAATTTAATTTAATTTAACAAACTAATGAAGGAATGCAAATCGGTAACCATGAGAACATTATATCAAGGGGTGGCTTACAACTTTCCTTCTATTTCTGTAAGAAGCAATGTCACTCCATTTATTACATTTCGGTGAAAGTTTGCAAATGGCTATAAGGTTATCACGGAACTAACGTAGACTGTACAATTCATCAATGCAATTAAGGGGGGTCAAGGGGTAACCTAGAATTTTTTCATGCAATTTTCACGTTCGACATATAGTACAGAAGGTCTATTATATCTCCAAACAGCAACATTATTTTCAAAAATTCTTGAATTGAACCAGCATTTTTTGCGGCTTTTAGGAATTTGGGCAATTTGAGGCTAAAGAACCTGAATTTTCATGCACCACAAGCCTTTATAATTTATGAAAGGGGTCTTCCGGTGTATGGGCGCCTAGCACAACGTAGAGGGTCAGTTTTTATGTGACGTGTTTTGCGTTTCGTCTACAAAGCTTTCAATTCTATTTCACGTCAGGAAGTACACGTTAGGTGAATTTAGTCTGAGAGCACATTTTAACTAATTTTTTTTGTCGACAAACTGGTTCATCGTAAGGATGATTTTGTTTGATACTGTGTGGTAGATATACCCATATTTGGATATCTGGGTAATATGTTGTAGACAATAGAATTGTCTGTCTGTCTTTCTTTGTATCTTTATGTAGCCTACGCCTATAACTCGTGTTCGGATGCTTGGTGCATCGTAAAATTAGGTATGGTAAACCATGAGAGTCAATACACCAATCATTTATAAAACTCTTCACCGCACTTTTCATACAGTAGAAGGGTGGATATAGAGAAAAACTTCTCAATACATGCTAAAATAGGCGAAATATAAAAATTATCCTAGAAGGACGACCGAAGCATATGTTGCGCTTCTCAATGTGAGACACAAAATTCGGGAATCTATAAAGGGTCTCCGAAAACTACATTTTAAGGGCCTTAAATTAACCGTGTGTGTAATATTCCCAGAAAACTAACTTCTTTCTGATAAACTTGAAGGAATGACAAACCGCTAACCATTGCAACAGTAGCTCAATTGATAATGTCTGGTGTTAACAACGAACACCGTTCGAAGAACGGGTACTTCTGCTAGTGAAATATAAACGGCTGAACCGATTTGAATGAAACTCGGTAAGATCATAGCACCATTCTGGCTGACCCCGACAGTGCCCTTCAAATTTTATTATGTTGCACCAATCCAACATGGCGGCTGTGCGAAATATTTCACCAGTATCTCCGAAACTATTACCGATATCACCCTGAAATTTTGTACGTTGATAAAGAGCACACTAAAAGTTTACTATGAGGCGTTCAGAAACCTGGTAAATACAAAACCAACATGGTGGCCAAGCGAAGTTGAGACATTTAAATGGACTTTTCTCGCGATTTAATAATCCAAACGTAATGAAAACTTGGTACAGCAAAAATTTATACACATTTTAATGCACTGACGTCTAATTTAGTTCAATTGTTTACATAACCTCAAAAAGGCGGTTGGGCGGAATAATTCACTGGCATTATATATCTCCGAAACCATTACAGATATCACCCTGAACTTTTGTACGGCGATAAAGGGCACTGCTGCAGGTTCATCTATGTAACTTTCAAAAACCTGTAGAGTACAAAACGAACATGGCGGTCAAGCGAATTTGAAACATTTTAATAGACTTTTCTCTTGACTTAACCATCTGAGCGCAGTGAAATGTGGTACAGTAAATGATTATACAAATTGTAATACAATGGCATCTAATTTTGTTCAATTGTTTACATAATCTCAAGATGGCGGCTGTGCAAAATTTTAAAATTAAGTTTTTATTTCTTGTGTCTTAATCATGCGATCGAAGTGTAAGTTTGAATAATGAAGCTCCGCAAAAATTTTCCTTTAAAAGTACATAACTCTATGGCTTATACATATAACAATCCAAAATGGCAAGCATCCGAAATATTTTGACAGTTCTCAATATCTACGAATCTTTTACAGCAATCGAGCTGAATTTTTTTAATGTTCATAGAGGGTATGAGATAAGTTCACCTATAGGACTTTCTGTAACCTGATGAGCACAAATCCAACATGGCGGCGGCGCGAATTATAAATATTTAAATGGACGTTTCTCGTGAATTAACCATCCGAGTGCAGTGAAACTTTGCACGTTAAATGCTTATACATTCGTTAATCCACTGGCATCTAATTTATTTCAGTTGTTTTCATAACCACAATATGGCAGCTGTGCGAAATTTTAAAATCTCGTTTTTACTTCTTGTGTCCTAATCATGCGATCGAAGTTTAAATACTACACGTACACAATAATCTTCATGTAACAGTACATTACTCTAAGACCTACATATATAAATATCCAACATGGTGTACACCCGAAATGTTTAGTCGGTTCTCAATATCTACGAATTTATTACAGCAATCAAACTGAAATTTTGTATGTTGATAGAGGCAGTTAACATATGTAGGATATAAGACAATAGGCTTTAGTTCTTCACGGAACTACTTGGTTTATTCATTTCTTCTTATAGTACGTAAGTTAGTTGTTTAGTTAGTAGTTAGTTCTAGTTGTACATTTAATGTCATCTTTCATTAGCCTATTATTATCACCCAAACTATTAGGGAACGATAACCTGGATGTTGGATCCCTTGAAACAACAACTATCATCATCATCATCATTTCAGCCTATTTTCATTCATAAAAATAGGCTTATTATTATTATTATTATTATTAAAAGAAAAGCGCACAATGTGCAAAGACATACTTGAACAAATGATAAATTATGCTAATGCCAATCTTAATATTGAGGTTGTCCCCGTTTTGCAGTTTTTTGCGTGGTACCTTTCACAATGTTCGTTGCACGGGCCACATACACAGTCTTCATTCGGTTCGTGGAATTTCTTGGATTTTCAGAATATATAGTGAAATCCGTGGGTAGCGTAACGTGTTATTACGTGTCGTAGCTGTTGTCAGCTTATTTCCACTCTTCCGTCATTAGGGCTTCTGTGGAGTAAAAGTCGGACCAAATTACATTTCGTTTCTCATTTAAGGTTCGGCGTGCATTCTCATAGGCTTTGGTGTTTGGTAGGTAAAACTGTATTTTAATGTCGTCCTCTTTGGTTAACACATATGTCAACATTGAAGGGGCAGACATTCCTATGCCTAAATTCCTCTTAAGATATCGGGCTTTGACTTTTTCTATTATTATCAGGTCGCTGAGTGTGAGTTTTTCCTAGGTAATGCTAATCCCATAGGTTGCTATTGGTGATATGGCTGTTCTGAACAGTAGCATTGCTGTACCCAATGATATTTGTTGAGGTTTTTCGATGTGGTAGATGGCTTTTATTGCTGCGGCCGCTCTTTCTTTAACGTGGATATTGTAAGATGTTAGAGTAGTTTGGAGGGTGATACCAAGATACTTGAATTTCGGCACTACTTCTAGATCACCTTTTGTCCGTGTGAGTATATATATGTGTGCATGTGTCTGCGTCCGTGTGTCCCTAATACATTCTAAACGGATGAAGTGAGGTCATAGCACTATTTTGGCCGACCCCGACCGTGCCCTTCAAATTGTATTACGTCTAACCAATCCAACATGGCGGCTGTGCGAAATATTTCACCGGCATTCTATATCTCCGAAACTATTACTCATATCACCCTGAATGTTTGTACGGTGATAAAGGGCACTACTAGGCATTGACTTAAGTGACTTTCAAAAATTCTTAAACTACAAAACGAACATGGTGGCCAAGCGGAATTTTAAGTTTACACATAGACTTTTCTCGCGATTTAACTATGCTAACGCATTGAGTCTTGGTACAGCAAATGACTGTAAAAATTGCAATGCACTGACATTTAATTTAGTTCAATTGTTTATATAACCTCAATATGGCAGCTGTGCGAAAGTTTAAAATTAAGTTTTTATTTGTTGTGTTCTAATCATGCAATGGAAATCAACGTTTGAATAACGAACGTACATGATCCTCATCTAATAATACATAACTGTATGACCTACATATGTTAAAATCCAACACGGCGACCTTCCGAAATATTTAAACGGTTATCAATATCTATTAATCTATGGCAGCAATCAAACTGAAATGTTGTATGTGTATACAAGCTTAAGGTCACCTACGCGACGTGCAATAAACTCGTGAGCACAAATCTAACATGGCGGCGACGCGAAATTTAAATATTCCAATGGACGTTTTTTGCGATTTAACCATCCGAGCACAGTGAAACATGGAACGGTATATGCTTATATAAATTTTAATTCACTGGCATCTAATTCATTTAAATTATTTTCATAAGCACAAGATGGTGCCTGAGTGAAATTATAAAAGCTCGATTTTATTTCTTGTGTCCTAATCATTCTATTAAAGATTGAATGAAACACCTACGCAATAATCTTCATTTAATAGTACATAACTCTAGGGCCTATATTTAAAAATCCATCATGGTGACAATCCGAAATATTTAGACGGTTCTCAATATCTACGAATCTATTCCAGCAATCAAACTGAAAATTTGTGTGTTGATTGTGGCAATTAATATATTTAGGTTATATTTTGTTCTTGACGGAACTACTTGTACTCATCTTTGTTCAATAATTATCAATGTTATGATTGTGTCACTGAAATTTTCATTCTTGCTGTATAATCCTGGACATCCGTGGTCACCTTAGCTGTAAGGCAGGTGTCGATATCGGAACAAAAATGAACATTGTTTCTTCTTTTGTTCTCAACTGGTTTGCCGTGGCACAGTACTGTGCCACGTGATTAGCTAGGTGTGGAGCGATAATTTTGAGTTTTTTCTTCATATTTTACACCCTCATTGGAGCGCTTTAATCAATACAAATTCAATTAAGTCTTATAAAGGTATTTGGTGTACTATAGGTATAGTATTTTTAGTTAAGTAAAGTATTGATTTGGCGAGTGAAAATTGTGTTATACTTCTTGTAAACATGGTCAATACCGAACCTGGAACGAGTGCGGTTTATAAGGTATTTGGAGATTAGCGATTTCGCTTCTGCTTCTTCTGCATCCAAAATGTCTTCATTCTATCTGACCTGGCTGCCCTTTTATTATTGGTAATAAAAGTAATTGAAGTAATTTCACTGATTTTTTCTAAACAACAGAATATATAATGTCCCAGAACCTAAACGTATTTATTGGTTTTACGCCTTACACCACCTTTGAGTTATCAATGAGAAACTTGAGCCTGTTGCATGTTACACACACGTTCAATTCGTGGTGGAATTGAAGACAAAGACACACGCATTTCCTGGTCAACTGAGAGAAGTATCTAACGTTTCTTGTTGGTTAGCGCTGAAAATCCCAGCATGTAAAGTAAGTTAAGTGGTAGAAAAATGCAACAGAGTAACTGCTTCTACTGCTATTACTGGGTATTATTTCTTTGCTAACAACCAAAATTTGCTAAGTGTTAGTTCACCATATTTCACTTGAACTGTTCGGTCTGTCTGATGTTCTGCGAGCTGCTCCCTTTCCTCCAGAGGAAGGTCGGTGGTGAATTCTGGAGGAGATATATCATAAACATAAGGAAAATTAGCACATTGAACTAAGCTGCATGATTTTGTGATGGTATAATATAGTTGAATTGTTGGCGATTCCTGACTTCCCCACTTTATTTCTTGCTTCATTGGAGTAGTGTTCAAGACATTACGGACATTTTCAAATATTATTTTGACCTCAATCTGTAGGTAGCAAGTACATGACCATGCAATAAATGATCGTATTTACTTACTTGGCTATTTCATTTTACTTAAACAGTTATTTCATGGAGTACTGTATATCGCACAATGCAATTTCAGCCTTTGGAAAGTTAGTTATTATTCTTTTAAGGGGTGGAACAGCCAGGTCAACTGTAGCAACTACACTAAGTTGGCAAGTAGTAATATTGGAAGCAGTAGTGATCGTATTTATAATTATCCTTAAACCAGAGTTCGATTACCCAAATATTAGGTTCCATCAAAAATTATCATTTGTAAAGTCCGATTCAGGTAATTGCGCACATGAATCGCGAATTGTTCTGGTGCTCCATCCTGTTGAAAGACAACAGTGTATTTGATACAATTTTTCTTGCAATTGTGGCACCAACAACTCATTAAGCATCTCCTGGTAAGGATGTCCATTAACATTGTCTTCGAAGAAGAAAGGCTGGCTGGTGGATTGGAAGAAGTTCTGCATCTTAACCAGCTCCCTTTGCCTGGCCTCCAAGAAGTCCCGATCTGACGACACCAGACAATGCTCTCTGGGGTTTCATAAAGCAACAAGTAAGAAACACTCGATATCACACAACCCAGGAATTACGAGCATCTGTGGAACACTGTGGACTCCGGAGTATCTCCGCAAAACATCTGCCAGAACATGGCGCAGAATTCAGCTGTGTTACGACAAGGATGGTGCTCATACCGATGTTTATGACCCTCAAGTCTTCAAGGTAACTGTGTATAACAAACATTCAACAATAACTATCATAATGTTGAAAATAAAGAAGGGAACTCCCACTTCCAGACCACCACCGCCACTTCCGGTAATGCACGAGTAGATTCAACAAATGACCGACGACGCGCGAAGCGTTTCAAGAAAGTCCCGTATGCGTTCATATACCGTTCATCCGATTGCGATGAAACTTGGGTGAGATGTTGAGTACCCTGCATGGGAGGTTTGTGGCTCAGTAAATCAATTTTCCAATAGGTAGCGCACGAGTAGATTCAACAAATGAGCGACGGCCCGCGAATCATTTCAGCAAAGTCCCGTATGCGTTGATATACCATTCGTCCGATATGATGAAACTTTCGAGAATTCCTGTGTACACACCAGGAAAGGTTTCTGGCTTAGTAAATCCATTTTTCAATATATAGCGCACGAGTAGATTCAACAGAAGGGCGATGGCGCGCAAATCGTTTCAACGAAGTCCCGTAAGCGTTCATATACAATTCATCCAATTGCGATGAAACTTTGGTGAATCGTTGAGTACACTCCAGGGAAGGTTCCAGGCTTAGTAAATCTACCTTAGAATAGGTAGCGCACGAGTGGATCAAACAAATGAGTGACGGCAAGCGAATCGTTTAAACAACATCCCGTATTCGTTCATATGTCATTCATCCCATTGCAATGAAACTTTGACGAGTTGTTGTGTACACGCCAGGGGAGATTTTCGACTTATTAAATCCTTTTTGCAATAATTAGCGCACGAGTAGATGCAACAAATGAGTGACGACGCGAGAAGCGTTTCAACAAAGTCCCGTGTGCGTTCATATACCATTCATCGATTGCGATTAAATATTGATAAGTTGTTGTGTACATTAAGTGAAGGTTTATAACTTAGTAATGTGCCCGTTTATAACGGAGAATGATTAGTCATAGCCTGGCTGAGCTCACGGCTTCGGGGTGTGTGACATCCTCCCACTGTATGACTGCACCTTCAGACATGATAGCACTACTAGGTCCACAAGGATACAAGAAATACTCACAAATAAACTCAAAAAGAAAAATGGTTTATTATCTACGAGAAAAAACTCAAACAATCTTGTCTGTCTGTTAGGTAGTCAGCCCGAAGGCTGGTTGGATCCTCAAACAATCTTACAACAACAAAAATCCAATAAAAACAATAATCAAAATCACTAAAATCCACGTCTAAATCATAAAAGTCTCTTGACAAATTGTCCAAATCATCATACATTTTTATCTTGCATAGCTTCCTTCATGTTTTTATTAACAGGGAATTCTTATTCCTTTTAAGTTGTAGAGTGTGCCCGTCGCACATCGAAATGTTTCTCTAAGGCTTGTGAACATTAATCTTATTTACTCCCTCTTTCCCTCCCGAGCCGGTATTCCGGTACTATGGGGAAGGGTGATACTCTGGTAAGACAAAGTAAGCCAAAAGGAAAGGATTTACTAACTTTTCCTTCAGAAAGGTTAGTAAGCCTCCGTGGCTTAGGCGGCAGCACGCCGGCCTCTCACCACTGGGTCCGTGGTTCAAATCCCGGTCACTCCATGTGAGATCTGTGCTGGACAAAACGGAGGCAGACAGGTTTTTCTCCGGGTACTCCGGTTTTCCCTGTCAAAATTTCATTCCAGCAACACTCTCCACTATCATTTCATTTCATCTGTCATTCATTTAATTATTGCCCCAGGGGAGTGAGTCAGGCCTCGGCAGCCGGCACAGTTCCTATCCTCGCCGCTAGATGGGGGCTTCATTCATTCCATTCCTGACCTGGTCGGAGACTGGAAGCAGGCTGTGGATTTTCCATCAGAAAGGTTAGATTTTATTACGCATTCGAAAATGCTAGAAAGATTTGAATTTGCAGTAAAATTTTTATTTCTCGGCACTGTTGGATCTCTGGCAAAACAACCAAATGCTCTCAGAGTGGGAAGAGAAAAGGCAACTTTAGTGCTTTTAGCAATACTTTTACTGTTTTTATGAAAATCCTAGAAGAATACCAATTGTTGCACTGAAGGTAGGCTAAGCTTTTCCCAGCAGAATGCCAACTAAAAGTTTAGAGCAGAGGAAAACCTCAGACCTAATTTAAACAAAACTGAGATTTTGAAAGCAAAACATAAGTCAGAGAGAAAATCTCTACAAATAGGTAGCTAGCGGAGCAATCTGCATTTGCCTTAATGATTTGCTAGAATTAGCTGTGACAGCTACAAGAAACTTTGAAAACGTTGTTATTTTGACTTTTGTTTCAAACGCAACAAGTGGTAAAGTTTTTATTGATTTAGAAATTACCTTTTTTTGAGAATAGAACTTAAGATTAGGGGAAGAATCAGGGAAGAGAAGGTCCTGCCTAACCGTGATTCTAGCGAGAGAGATAAGGCCAAAAATTAGAAATAATTTATTTAACAATAAATATAAATTTTTGATTAGTGAAAAATTGTTAGATTTATAATCTTATTTTTGGAGTTAAGAACAACTTTTTCTTTGGTTAGTTCTACAAACATTTGAAGGTCTCAGACCTAATAAAGGGAAGGTTCACAATGAACAATGTTAAAGTAGTTACAAATTTCAACATTGTTACAAGCACTAAACCTGTACAAAGGTTTTAAAATGTGCTTAAGATTAAAAAATGTAAAGCTTTTAAGGAATATGAATTGTACAGTAATTTTCACCCTTATAAATTAGGTGGGATACAAGCACTATTGGACTGCCCTTCTGGCAATCAAAGAGGCTATGAACAAATAGATAAGGTTCCTGTTCGTAGCAGGAGGAAAAAGTTGAATTACAAGCGGAGGTTACCGCTATTTTTAAACAGAGATTACTAGATGTGAAATACAACAAGATGTTCAGTAAAGAACATATAGCCTACTTTCTCCTAAATGTATGAGTATAGTTATAACTCGTTGTTATTATCAAAGAGTAAAATAGAACTATTCTTTGTTGAAGACCTTAGAAACGATTTACCTCTACCAAACGCCACAACCTAGATTAAAACTGCTACCATCATTGAAGAAAGAAAGAAAGATAATAAGTATATCAAGAATGTTATGGATCTGGAGACATAATCGACCGGACTGGCTGCGTGGCTCAGCGGTAACGTTCTCGCTTGCTGGGCCCTAGGTTGCAGGTTCGTATCCTAGCGCAGTCAGCTGGCATTTGAGGGTGCACAAATGCGAGGGAGCCGTGTCAGTACATTTACTGGCACGTTAAAGATCCCCTTCGGGCCAAAATTCCGGCACCCCGGTGTCTCTAAAAGCAGCAGTAGTTAAAACGGATGTAAAACCAATAACATTATTATTATTATTATTATTATTATTATTACATGTATGACCTGTCGTGGGCAACATCCAACTTTGAGTTGAGGCATGTCTTTACACGTCTGGTTGTGCATGGCTTTCACAACCCTAATTGAAAAAAAAAGGAAGGAAGATTGTAGTTTTACGTGACCGTGAATCTTGTGATTATGAGCCACGGGACCTCCTTTTTACGTGGAATCCGAACCACAGGACATGGCATTTCACTTCGAAAATCTCACATGCATTGACCGGGAATCGAAAACCCTAATTGAATTAACAAATCTTTCCATGACCCTACAGAGACGTGTGTATACAAACTATGTGGATATTTTCGATTGCTATTTGCCTGAAATAAAAGTAGTAATTAATAACCTGAACTAACACCAACGGCTTGAATTCAGTTACTATGTGAAATCGTTTTGTTCTTTACTTCAAATAACATTTTCAAGTAACGCAAAATAGGCTGTTACAAACCCTTTAAAATAAAAAGTAAAAATGTATCGTAGTATCATCTTGTCATTCTTCAAATTAGATGCGCATAGAATGCCAATGGTATAGTAATCAATGGAGCCCCACGTAGACTAGTCGTGACATCTAGTGGTGAAATATCGAACAATATAATCCTAACAGAGCGAGTGCATTCTAGCGGCCAGAAGAAGAAACTTTTCAATAAAATCTGGAAGTTAATAAGTATGTCGGCGTGCAGTTACCTTTTTGGCAGCTAGATGTCTCGAGTAAATCTGCTGGCGAATTATGTTTTAATTAAATATATATTTTACACCATAATATGCACAATATAACGCTTAATTTTAAAACATCTGAGTCATTACAAAACAATAAACATATAACATTTCAAGCAAAACACCTAGCTCTGATCGGGTTTGAACCATAGGCACTTGAGCGATAGGCTAACGCTCTACCACTGAGCTAATTGTGTCAACGAATATCGCTCTATATAAAATGACTTACATAGAACTTGTTAGCAAATAATGATTTATACTAAACGATTTCTTCACTGGAGTATATTATTTATATATAAAGCATTTCATACAAAGTTTATTTATTTTGTATCAGTACGCTATATTGCATGCAATACACAAATTAGTGAAATATAAGTCAGGCACAAGATATCCGCTGCCATCTTGTCTTATTACTGAATCAGCTCAGCTTTTTAAAATCACTTCTGCACTATAGTATTACAAAATAAACTTTTAATTTCGAACGTGCCTCTTCCTTTAGAACAGTTAAAACGATTCTCGGCTCGATAATCGGAACCGGTGGGTCCCATGATATGGATTATAAAGTTTGCATAATTCGCACGGCCGCCATCCTGAAATGGTATGGCGGACGACCTTGTAGTTTGGTCACAAGACGCATCCTATACGAAGGTATGTTGTTACCAAATTTGGTAGAGATCGGATGATTTGGTTAGTCGTTATTTGATTTTACGTTTTGAACGTTTGAGTGGCCGCCATTCAGTTTTAGTAAAGATGGCGGCGATATAAAACATGACACTGAGGTGTCCTTTTCTAGTGCTACCTTTGTACCAAATTTCGTTCAATTCGCATTCACCGTGTTCGAATTGATAGGGGGGGACAGACATTCAGAGTACACACACTCACACACACACAGACACACACACACAGACTCACACACACACATACACACACACAGACACACTTTTTTCGCCCTGTGTTGATCTCATAAGTCTACTTTCATTTTTTGCAAAAATCGAAAGTAGGCTAAAAATGTACAGGTCGTATTAACGAAGCCTGGATTGTACAAAATAGATAATCATTTTATAATTAGAAAAAGCAGAACTCCCTAGTTTTAGAAGGGGAGAACAATACATATTAAAATGTGGGCTAGCCACATATGTTGACGCAGAATGACTATATGAGAAGTAGAACAAATTTGGGAGGGCGCTTAATTATAAGCGAGGCCTCTTTGTGTTTTAACTAAATTATAGTGTTAGTAAAAGGTATTTGGGAAAATGGAATTGGGAGTTCATTGCGATTGAAAGCTTATGGTTTGCAGTTATTAGTTTTGTTTAACTTGAAGTTCCAGAAATTTGACGGTATTGAGCATAGTTTATTGCGATTTGAAGCATATGTTGAGTGGAAAACTTCTAGAACTGTAATGAGGGTTGAATAGGGCGATAGGGTTCCCACGGTGGAAAAAGCTAAGTTTATAGACAGCGGTTTATTTGACTTAAATCCCTCGTTGTGGGGAGATATATTCCCATTTATTTCGTACAAGAAGTACTAAATATCTTGTAATAAAGTCAGCTTAGATAGCTAAATCCTGACAAAGAAAATCCCACGAAGACTGTTATTGCACAATAGTGAGCAATTCCCCACACTGTCTATACAATTGTATTAAAAGCATTCAGCATATTAAAACCATTAAAACAAGTCCAAAAACATTGAAGTTTTGCACTTAGCTTTTTCATGTTGAGCTGGCGATGGTTCCGTTAGCTTTAGAACACAGACATGGCGCCTATTTTAAGAATGTCTCATGAAGACAGGAGACTGCCCCCTGGGAGCGCTCCAAACTGTACACATGGCGACTGGACTAGAAGTGAGAGCAGCTGAACGGCGCGCGAAGGGACCAGGGAGACGAGGGAGAGGGGGTAAAAGACAAGAGAATATATGTCAGAAGGGGAAACATTACAGAAATGAAAAGCATTTTTTAAAATATTTTTTTGTTCATGGAGCAGTGTCTTCAAAGAGATGTTAGCTGACGACGAGGATGACGCCCGGTGGATTGGTGAGGAAGTCCTCTTGAGCTCAGAGAGATTGAGGAACATCAGTGGTTTGCTGCAAGATGCCACTAGGGTTTCCATAGAAGCTACACACCGAGAACATATTCAAAGAGACAATAAATTCTAGTTCAAAGAAAAAAACAAGAAGTTCCGTGAAGAACTATACAGCCTACGGTACTTTTCATTGCCAATGATAATTCTACAGTATATGAACCTATCTAGAATAATGACGAAATTAAGTTGGTAATATCGAAATATCTAATTAGTTCAAAATATACCTGGTATAATGTAGCCTAATAGAGCACTAGAGTTGGCAGCCCTGGCGACTGAATATATTCTTAGTTCAATCTCTTAAGGTACAGAATACAAAATTTGGTTGAAGTCCAATGGACGTTACATGCAGTTAGACACTGGATATATCAGCACGCGTAAAAACATGTTGCCAACAATACCATGCGTGTGCTGGTCAGAAATAATCTGAAATATTATGATATCTTGCTGTGCCAATTTTGGATGAAATCCATTTGTAAGTATAGAAGTTACATGTATTTTAAAATTTGACATATCAGCAGGCATAGAATCATGTTGGCAGCACTGCCTTGTATTAATTACTCCAAATTAATCTAGAATGTCAGGTGCTATACGTGTGCAAAGTATAGAGCTGTTGGCTTGCATACTTTCTAGTATATTAATATTAGTGTAAAATAAATATAGACAGCATTTATTAACAGTTGGCAGCCCTGATTGCCCTTAACAATACTTATAGTCATATCTGTTATGGTACACATAGCACATACGAAATTTGGTTGAAATCCAACTGATAGTATAGAAGTTAGATGTATTTAAAAATTGGTATTATCAGCAGGCTTATAATCATGTTGGTAGAACTGACGTATATAAGTTACTCGAAATTAATCTAAAATGTCAGAATATACTGTGCCCGTTTAAACCGGAGTCCGCACGACCACATATGCATTTTACCAATAATCAGTCAGCACGAGAGTCAAAATATCCCGGAGCGCCAGATGGGTTAAAGCAAATCGCAAAAACGACATCAAATTAAAAAAATGCCTTACTGATTTTTGGCTCAATGCAACAATAAGGATAGAAGGAGATTTAATTGGGAGTAACACATCTGGTAAAATTATCTCAGTTTATTTTGAAGTTAAAATCTGACTGCAAAAATGCTCAAAGCAGCATCATCCACGTGTGGCGATCCACACACTTATTTACACACAATATACAGAAATTTTCCAAACACATTTGACAATCTTTTTGGAAACACAAGTCCGATTAATAGTCCTGTGGACTGTGTTCCAAAATTATTAATATTTAATTCCAGTTCAAAATTAATTGTCCATACTGGAAATAACGTAGATCACTGTTTGACTATTTACATGATATTAACACTCGTAGAATAAATGTTTATAGAATTTCTTAAACTTTCACTTGTTTTCCAGTTTCAAAAATATATCGTCGAAAATATTATTATCATAGAAGCAACACAAATTATTAACACATATTAATAACATCTGAAAAGTATTTGACCTTGAGCATAGCATCGAAGAACTGTGCGAAGCACAACAACAATTAATTGTTCTTCTGACATTAAACATTCGAGAAGTGACTCGATTATGAACTTCAAGTTCCAAACAAAATACATGATTTCTGAATCATCAAACTTGATCAATAAATGGTTGAACCATTCAACTATTCAATTATCCACTTGGAAACATTATGAAAAAAATATTTATATTTATGGCCATTTCTAGTAACTTTCACAACTTGCAATTCTTCGACAGAATGCGGAAATTAGAATTGTAGCTTTATAATGAATTCATTTAGTTCATGGCACTAGGATTGAAAATATCCTTCAAATTATTCGTGGTTAAAGAATTATTTTTAATTCGCAGTGGCCCATTCTACTATTTGTGTAAGAACACAATATTACAACAACAACGGCAAAAGGTCTTCCTCTGAAGAAGAATAAACTACTATCATGACAAATCCGGGTTCTAGCAAAATCAAAGTCTAAATGGAATTCGTAAACAAGGTTGAAATAAGAACTGATGGTTTCAAGAAATAACCTTCGGGTCATTCATCCGACGAAATGTGTAGTTCCAATACTCCTACTATAAACCTGAGCCATCGAACCTGCTATTTGATTGATGCTCGAAAAAACCTTCATTCCTGCGACTTAACATGCGCACCTGGGAATGGCATTCAACTACTCCACACATATAAATTTTCTTCCCAAAATTTATACAATAAATCAAGCCTCTGCTTGTTATCAACACTGGAAGATTAATAAACTTACAAGTTTATTTTATTTTACCATTCAGTTCAACCCGTGAATTTACCATACTTATGAAAAGCTTTATTTCACTTTCGAGTGTATTTACGTCATGATTTTATATAAATACAAAAATATCCTATTTGATACAAATATCATTTGCTTCCCGTTTCATGCCTCTCCGTGTTATCTGAAACATATACTTTGCTCATTGCAAATATCAACTGTTCAACCAGAACTGAAATGTTGGTTGAATGCGGGCTTGCGCTAACCACTCTCCTTCGGAAAATCTCCTGTTCCAGACTAGAAATGATTAAACTACTTCATAGGCTCTCTCTCAATACATATGATTATTATAAAATATAATATCCAAGAATTATTTAGAAAAATTATGAAAATTATTATTATTATTATTAGTGGATTATTATTATTATTATTATTTATATCATTTCAAATGTGTTTAATTATCATCTCATTATGTGAGAATCCACATGTTCGAACCTTCGAATATGGAAAAAATATCCATTCCTCAACAAAAATAAATTTAACTTTTACAGTTACATCGGGGGTTTTCCGTGGTTTCCTTAAAATATGAAAAATTCAAATAAATCTTCAAAATGCTCGGTCATCGATCCTAAACTGTTCTGAGTGCTGAAAATGCTCAGAATAACTCTAACAAGTCTTGCGTAAATCATTGCAAGCTTTAAATACGACAAAAAAAAATGTGTTGGTCATCAGCAGAAAAATAGTTTGTTCCAATTAGCTAGGCATAATATAATTCAAATGTGGCTTACATTTCTTGATGGTCTTGAAGTGTAGTAAACCTGGTCTGTACCAGATTTATCCATAGACATGCCCTATCGGACAAGCACGTATAATCCTTGTATCGGCCGCCATTGTAGACCCACAATTCGTCTAGCCAGACATAGTGGTAGTATCTTTCGACGTTTGAATAAACTGTGGTTCCATTTTAATATGGGCTTCTATCAAAGCCATAACAGTTTGTTTAAATAGGGTCAGATCTAAGTGATCTCTTATTAGATACGTCAGTTGTAACATAACTCACTGTAATCTCATCAGTACAAGAAAAACATTGACAGTCTTAGCAGTTAACGGCTGTTCTGAAGATCGTTCCCTGGGCATGGTTTATTAATATCACCATCTGCCATGCGCTAAGCAACCTGCAGTTTCCCTTGCGTAGACTAATGAACGCCACCGTTATAGACTAGTCTTCAGTGTACTGACAGATCGAAGTGGTTAACTAGTTACAAAAATGAAAACTGACTTGAAATGGATTTAAACATCCAAGTAATAAGTTACTACTGGACTGTGACAAAATACTATTTTCTAGACAAAGTCTAGCATATGTCCTTTTGGAAATATAAATATGTCCACCAATGTCTGTAGAAATCAATCACCTCAGTGATTCTCCTCACCAGAAACTTACTAAGTTTCAACTCGAAGCGCAGCACTTTTCGTGACTATCACGATTTGAAAAGAACTTCTGCGTAGATACGGCAACCATGTGCCTTGGCTCAGCGTAGACGCAACTTGCTTGCCAAGTGCTTGTGTTAGAATGAGCTAACCATGCCTCCTCCAGCTGGCTTTTATTCAAAACGGTCAGGGTCACGCGTCATCGCCTGATATCTGGAAATCCTCATATCTCTTGAATCCCTGGTCCGATTTACTTGATACTAATTGCATTCTCTTTCATTTGGCCGTGCCAGTAATCTGATCCCAGTCTCAAGTCTCTACTCCATAGTTAACTATTTAATCAATAAATAGCCTCCACCTCTGCTATTACTCGCTACGTCACTTGACATCCAACTATCGGTAAAATTCTTCTAAATGCTTCTCGAAGCAATGTAGCGCGATATTCAAATATCTCAACTTTCAAAAGTGGCTACAGCCTTTCCCTTGATATCTAGGTGTCTGAAACTTGGAATACCCATTCCTAGATTTGGGCACAATACGTGTGCATAGTTTAAAGCTTTTGGCCTGCACACTTTCTGATATATTGGTATTTCGATAAAAAATAAAGAGAGCAATTATTAACAGTTGGCAGCCCTGGTGGCTCTTAAGAATACGCTCAGTCATATCTGTTTATGTACAGATATTACATACAAAATTTGGTTGAAATCCAATTGATAGTGTAGATGTTATATGCATCTAAACATTGGACTTATCAGAAGGCTTAAAATTATTTTGGCAACACTGTCATGGGTGGCCTCCTGGAAATTAAACTGTAATAGTATTATCTACATGTGTACCAATTTGGGAATTGCTTCCATTCATACCTTGCAAGATATCCAACATGGAGCTCAAATTTCTAGTGCGTTTTTTCAGCAGTTGGTAGCACTGACATCATTTTCAAATATGGACGTGAGATATTCCGGTGGACATCTTTACTCATACTAAATTTGGTTTAAATCCAATTGATAGTGTAGAAGTTAAATGCATTTAAACATTGGACCTATCAGAAGGCTTAAAATTATGTTGGCAACACTGTCATGGTAGGCCTCCTGGAAATTAAACTGAAATAGTATTATCTACATGTGTGCCAATTTTGGAATAGCTCCCATGCATACCTTGGAAGATATCCAACATGGAGCTCAAATTTCTAGTGCGTTTTTTCAGCAGTTGGTAGCACTGACATCATTTTCAAATATGGACGTGAGATATTCCGGTTCACATCTTTACTCATACTAAATTTGGTTTTGATTGCTGCAGCCGTTTAGGAGTTGATAGGGGGGACACACACACAGCCAGACAGACCGACAGACAGACAGACAGACGGACACACATTTTCCCGGATCGATCTCATAAGTCTACTTTTTCCTCATTTTTGCAAAATGTGAAAAGTAGGCTAAAAATACAAAGGGATCACTGTTGGCGTCTGCGAAGAGGGGAAGAAAATAAATAAAGGAACTAATCAAAGAGCAGCAAGAGCTAACTCTGACTGAACGTGTATTCCAAGGAATACACCAACATGACACAGAGTTGTCTCTTGCTACTGCTACCTCTGTACCAAAGGTGGTTCGTTTGGTTTCGTTGTGTTTGAATTGATAAGAGGGGATCGATTTGCACACATACATGGCCGCTATCTGCAAACTATTGGGCTGATGACCTTGTAGTTCAGTCAAAAGATGTTTCCCACAAAAAGGTAAGTTGTTGCAATATTTGGTAGAGATCAAATGATTAGGTTGGTCGTAATTTAATTTAAGCTTTTAACATTTGGGTGGCCGCCATTCCATTTCCGTAAAAATCGCGGCGATATAAAACATGACACTGAGGTACCCTTTGCTGCTGCTACCTCTGTACCAATTTTCGTTCAATTCGGTTTCACCGTGTTTGAAATGAAAGGGGGGTGGGAGTGGGGTGGGGGGAACGACGACGACAGACATACCAAATCCCACACACACCCACGCTCACACACAGACAGACACACAATTTTTGGCCCTGAGATGTCAAAAGTCTACTTTAATTTTATGCAAAAATCGAAAGTAGGCTAAAAATAACCTTTGAGATCACATTTTGCCCGTGTGTGTGTGTCCCCAATAAAATCTAAACGGCTGGAGTGATTTCAGTGAAACTCGGTAAGCTCTAGGAGCTCTCTTCCGACTCCGACCGTGTCCCTTAAATTTTAATATGTCACATCAATCCAACATGGCGGCTGAGCAAAATATTTCCCTGGCATTCTGTACCTCCAAAACCATTATTGATATCACCCTGAACTTTTGTACGATGATAAAGCACACTACTATAAGTTCACCAGGTAACTTTTCAAAACCTTTTAAGTACAAAACTAACATGGTGGCTAAGCGAAGTTCAAATATTTAAATAGATTGTTCTCGTGATTTAATAATCCAAGCACAGTGAAACATGGTTTAGCAAATGTTTATACACATTATAATGCATTGATATCTAATTTATTTCAACTTTTTACATAAGCTCAAGATGGCGGCTGTGCGAAATTTTAAAATTTCGTTTTTATTTCTTGTGTCATAATCATGCGATATATTTGAATAATAAACCTAAGCAATAATCTTAATCTAATAGTACTTAACTCAATGGCCTGCATATACATAGAAATCCAACATGACGACCATCCGAAATATTTAGACGGTTCCCAATATCTACGAATCTATTACAGCAATCAAACTGAAATTATGTTTGTTGATAGAGGCTATTAACGTAATTAGTATATTTGAAAATTGTCTATTTAGTTATTCACGGAACGACTTGTAATAAACTGGGGTCATCAGTTTATGTCTGTTTATGTGGGATCTACATGATAAGAATGACGTTTAATTTTAAGATATTGAACAAATATTTTAATTTAGTCCGTCTTTTGAGCACGAGCACTTGTGCACATAAAAATTAGACGGTTCTCAATATCTACGAATCTGTTACAGCAATTAAACTGAAATTTTGTATGTTGATAGAGGCAATTAACATGAGCAGGATATATGAAAATAGGCTGTACAGTTCTTCACGGAACTACTTGTTATACTTGTGGTCACACTGTCCTTATGCAAGGTTCGACACTGATGTGTAACTATGTAACGGTCTGTTACTTCTTCACGCAAAATTATATCTCCCGCAGAGATGTTGGTTGGTTCCTCAGTTTAGGGGCTGCGACAACGCGGTCATATAACCCCGTGTACTTTGTGTGAGTGTAGAATCTGTCTGATAAACGGTGTGAATTGTGATGGCTGTATTAGTCTGTAATTCAGGTAAAGAATGCAGACGCTAAATTTCAAGCAGTAGTTCCTAATGTTGCTACCAGATACTAACGTCAACGCCACCCAGCTGTGAACTTGGCTACTAGATGCCACCTCAATCAGCAACTCGCAACGAACGTTGGAACTTCCCCTCCAAAGGAAAGCTTACTGAGGGATTTTTAGCGCTCTTAGAAAATCCGACGACTTTAGCCGGCTTTGAACCCGCGACCTTGGGCATAGAAGTTCAGCATGCTACCAGTTACGTCACCGAAGCCGCTGCACACTTAGTCAGATGGAAATCTGAATCTGATCTCGCGCAAGTGCGTTGTCATGGCAACGTCTGATGGCTCATCCCTCATCAATTTAGTAGTGTTGCCATGTCAACCACTAATAGCTCTTGGCATTTTCTTATAATTCCGAAATCATTTTTCTCATCCCTTGGCGCAATGGTGGCTCATATCAAAAATTCTTTCAGACAAACGTTTTAGGTAATTATAAGGGGAATATTGTCCATTTTGTACGGTTTTGATATTGTGCCTATTAACAGAGATATGATTAATGTTTCCCGAAAAAAAACACTTTTTCCCACCCCTTTGGTCAATGGTTGGTGCTATCAAAAAACGTTTCAAACATAAATTTCTGAGCTTTATCCGACACATAGTATGAACTTTGAACGGATTCGATATTTCACATATTAAGAGAGTTATAGCAAGATTTTATGGGTATACATATTCGGTAAAAAATTCAAAGTGATTGGTGCAAAATTACGGCAGTTATCGTGTCCACAAGAAACTGATATACATATATACATATATTACATAAATTATATATAAACTTTTGAACTGACGGTGGTTTTGGGGTCTGGGGGATGTGAAACGCGAAGATATGTCGAAATTTTCCGGAAATCGAAACATGGTACCCATTGCAATAGTTAGCTTTCTAATGAAATCTACCTAAAATACTGCCGTCAACGACACCTAGCTGTGAACTTGGCTACTAGATGCCATCTCAATCAGCAACTCGCAACGAACGTTGGAACTTCCCCTCCGAAGGAAAGCAAACTCAGGTTTTTAGCGCTCTTAGTAAATCCGACGACTTCAACCGGGTTTGAACCCGCGACCTTGGGCATAGAAGTTCAGCATGCTGCCAGTTCCGATACCGAAGTCGCTTCCCACTGACATGAAAACTGAATGTGATCTCGTGCAGTGGCGTTGTCATAGCAACTGCTGATGGTCATCCCTTATCAATTAAAAGTAAAGTTGTCATGGCAACCTCTCTTGGCACTTGGCATTTTCTTATAATTTAAATCAATTTGTTCTCCCCGTGGCGTAATGGTGGGTCATATCAAAAATTCTTTCAGACAAAAGTTTTAGGTAATTATTGGAGGAATATTGTCCATTTTGTGCGGTTTTGATATTGTGCCTATTAACAGAGATATGATTAATGTTTCCCGAAAAACCCACTTTTTCCCACCCCTTTGGTCAATGGTTGGTGCTATCAAAAAACTTATTTGACATAAATTTTTGGCACTTATCCGACACATATTATGAACTTTGAAGGGATTCGATATTTCATGTATTAAGAGAGTTATAGCGACATTTCACTTTTTCGAAACAAGCCCCCCATTTTTACCCCCTTTGACCGATTTTGCCCATTAACGAACTCGACCGAGACTTTATAGGGATACATATTATGTAAAACATTCAAAGTGATTGGTGCAAAATTACGGCAGTTATCGTGTCCACAAAAATCTGATATATATATATATATATAGATAGATAGATAGATACATACATATATACATAAATTATATATAAACTTTTGAACTGACGGTGGTTTTGGGGTCTGGGGGATGTGAAACGCGAAGATATGTCGAAATTTTCCGGAAGTCGAAACATGGGACCCATTGCAATAGTTAGCTTTCTAAAGAAATCTACCTAAAATTCACGCAGCCGCCATCTTGAAGTTATGAAAAAATTGAACTAAATTAGATACCAGTGCATTCTAATGTGTATAAATATTTGCTGTACCAAGTTTCATTGTGTTTAAATCATTAAATCGCGAGAAAGGTCTATTTAAAAATGTCAACTTCGCTTGGCCGCCATATTCGTTTTGTAGTTAACCGGTTTTTGAAAGTCTTACAGATAAACTTCCAGTAGTGCCCTTTATCTCCGTACAAAATTTCAGGGTGATACCGCTAATAGTTTCAGAGATATAGAATGCCGGTGAAATATTTCGCACAGCCGCCATCTTGAGGTTATGTAAACAATTGAACGAAGTTTGATGTCGGTGCATTATAATGTGTATAAACATGTACTGTACCAAGTTTTATTCCGTTTGGCTGGTTAAATCACGAGAAACGTCTATTTTAAAGTCGCAACTTCGCTTGGCCGCCATGTTGGTTTTGTAGTTACCAGGTTTTAAAAAGTCACATAGGTGAACTTCTAGTAGTTCCCTTTATCACCGTAAAATATTCCTGGGAGATATCGGTAATAGTTTCGGAGATATTGAATGCTGGTGAAATATATCGCACAGCCGCCATGTTGGATTGGTGAGACGTAAGAAAATTTGAAGGGCACGGTCTTGTCCTCCGGAATAGTGCTATGAACTTACTGAGTTTCATTGACATCGCTCCAGCCGTTTACAGGTTATTAG